>CM046878.1:157317377-158707377 GCA_025667525.1 Glebionis coronaria | reverse complement strand
AAGAGGAAAACAAGCGTTGATAGGAAGAAAACAAACGCTGACAGATCAAGCGTTGACAAGAAGAAGTCAAGCGTTGATAGGTTGAAGACAAACATTGATGGAAAGATTTAGTCTACGCGTATATTGTTTCTAGTTTGTTTCTAGTAAAGATAAGTTCAACATTGTATTTTCTATAATTATCTTTACCTAGAATAGTTGATACGTAGACTCTTGTACAAGGCTTCTTATGTCTATAAAAGAAGACCTTTAGGTTATGTTTCATATAAGTTTTCATACGTTAAATACTTTCATTGTAAGCAAGTTCGTTATTATCAATCAAGTGAAAGTTTGTTTACATCCTTTGTGTGTTCTTCTTTAAGTGTTAATTCCGCATAACACTTAGATTACTTTATACATAAACAAAGTTTCTCTACGTGTATAACTTGATCTAATCTCGTATACAAAAGCTTAATCGATCTAAGTTTGGGATCAACAAGTGGTATCAGAGCTTGTTGAGAAACTTTTGATCTTAAAGAACACAAGAACCCTAAAATCACCAAAACCCTAATTTTCACAAAACCCTAAAAACATCATGTCTAATCCAGAAGTAACCTCCTCCTACTCTTTCCCCAACATCAAGATTCCCATGTTTGATGCAAACAATTTTAAGTTGTGGAAGTTCAACTTTGAGCAATATCTGGGGATCTATGACTAAACTCTCTGGGAGATTATTGAATATGGAAACACGTTCAATAAAGCTCAAAAGATTGCTGATGCCATTGCTACCAGATCAGCTGTTGCTGGATGTTCAGAAGCAGATAAGAAAGAAAAACATGATGATGGGAGAGTTGTGTCTACTGAAGACATAGCAAATAAAAGGGTTGATATGAAAACCCTAAACATTTTGAAACTCTCTTTAGGACAAGAGAACCAGCATAAATACAGAGGTTATGAATCTGCAAAAGACCTTTGGACAGCTCTTGAAGTTGCATATGGTGGCAATGATGATACTAAGGAGGAGAAGAAGAAGCAACTCATGCATGAGTATGTTGTTTTCAAGGCTCAACCTAATGAGAAGCTTAGCAGTGTGAGAAGCAGACTGCTTGACATTACAAGCAAGCTGTCCTTCATGGGGACACAAGTTTATGATGTTGACATTATTGCCACTTTTCTTAAAAGCCTTGGTGATGCGTGGAAGATTGAGGCAACATCTATACTTGCCAATAACACTTACAAAAGTTCTACTTTTGATGATATCTACAACAAACTGAGGCTGTTGGAGAATGAAACTCTTTTGGAGCATGGAAGTAAGTCTACCAATAGCAACATGGCCTTCTTCTCACATAGTGAAGGTGAATTTGATCAGAAGGACTCATACATGAACCCAGTTACTGGATTATCATGTGTTAACGCTGGATCATGTCCTGTCAACGCCTCACATTCAGACGCTGACACATACAAAAGTGACTCACCAAGAGTTAAGCCTACTGGTTTGGATCTGGATACTGTGTGTGCATACATTGCTTCTTTGCCCAATGGTTCAGTGATTACATATGAGGACCTTGAGCAAATAAGTGATGAGCACTTGGAGGAGATGGATATAAAGTGGAACATGGCTCTTGCAAGTATAAGAGCAAACAGGTGGAATAGAAGGTTTAAGAAGAAGATGAACTTTAATGCAAAGGACACTACTGGATTTGATAAATCCAAGGTTGAGTGCTACAATTGTCATCGTATGGGGCACTTCATGAGGGAATGCAGATCTCCAAGAAGATCTGATGCTGGCAACCCCTCAAGCCAAAGTGTTAAGGCTCAGGATCCTAAGGCCATGGTGGCAGTGCAAGAAATTGATGGTATTGGATGGGACTGGAGCTATTTGGCTAAGGATGGGGAAGAGGATAAAGCTTTGGTTGTTGAGATAGAAGAAGAAGAGCATCTTCAATATGCTCTTATGGTACACTCCTCCTCTTCATCAGATAATGAGGTATACGATGATTCTTTTTGTAGTAAGGGTTGTCGTTTAAATACTGAAAAACTTAACAAAGAGGTTTTAAGATTGTTACGTGATGTGAGTACTGAGAGATGCAAATTGTCTAACTATCAAATTGCTCTCACTCAAACAGAGAAGACGGTTTCTGAGTATAAGAAAATGGAATTTGACTTAAAAGATAAAATAAATATCTTAAAACATGAGTTAAATGCTAGTAATGATGTTAGAAACATCATGGAAAGGGTCAATGGTGAATTACAGGCTAAGTTAGATGATGCTATTAAGAATAAGGATAATGTAGACCTTAAAATTCAGAGATTTGATAAGGCCTCACAAACCCTAGGAGAATGTGTTAATAAACAGAGGGATCCTAAGGACATGACTGAGATTGGGATTAAAGACTATATTATGGTTCCACCACCAGCTGGGGATTTCTATGATGTCCAAAGAAAGAACTTATCTTGGACTGGTTTACCAGAACTCCAAGAGGAGGAATTTATTCCTCCACCAAGAGTCATTACCCCAGTTGAAGAATATAGGCAAAAGTTGACAGATTTGGATGAATGGAAGAAAGCCAACCCTACCTTGTTCGTTAAGGGTGGCTTGTTGTGTGATAGTCCAAATGGTCTACCCCTATTAAGGTAACAAACCCAATCACTGGCAAGACTGTTGACCTTGGCTCAAACACTGTTAGAAAACCTAGCATTAAGTATGCAGAAATGTATAGGAATACTAGGTCACCTAAAAGCCAAGTTAGTGATAATGGAACGGGCTTCTTCTCTTCTAGACCAAGGTTGTGTCTAGAAAAGCATGTTACACTTGTGGTAGCTTTTCACATTTAGCATATAAGTGTGTCAACGCTGCCAAGGTCAACGCTATTAAAAAGTCAAACATTGTCAGACCTAAAACTTTTGTGGAGCAAAGTCCACAAGTCGTTAGACCAGCCCCGTTCTTCACTAAAAGGTCTAACACTCATGGAAAAAGACCATTTTAAAAGACCAATACTTGGTCTAACAGGCAATGGGTTTCTTTAGCAAAACATAGGTTCAACGCTGACAAGGGTAATTTCAGTGTTGACAAGACCAAATCCAACGCTGACAGAAACGTTGCCAGACCTAAATATTTGCAACCACAGGGCAAGGGGTCTAAAGCTTCTTCAAGCTTGACATGGAGACCTAAGCAAGATCAAAACCCTAATTCTAATGGGCTTTCTATGACCTGCAACAGATTTAATTATATTTCAAAGGTCATTACAAAACCAATTGGGGTTAACTAGGTATTTCATCCAAAAAGGGATGAACAAGGGGTTGTTATGAGAACTAAGTCTGTTCTTGTTGAACAACCAGATGAATCCAAGTTTGCTAAGGTTTGGGTTCCCAAAGAAAACTAATTTGTTTTCCTTATGTGCAGGGCATTCAAAAACAGGTCAATAATTATGGATATTGGGACAGTGGATGCTCTAGGCACATGACTGGGAAGGAGGATTATCTAACTAACTTCACTCCCATTAAGGATGATGATAAGGTTTACTTTGGAGGCGGATATGGAACTATCACAGGAAAAGGAACTCTTCTCACCAAAAACTTGCGTTTTGAAAACGTGTTTCTGGTAAAAGAACTTGATTACAATCTTTTTAGTGTATCACAAGTTTGTGATAACAAAAATAAAGTTCTGTTTACTGATACTGAATGCTTGGTGTTAAGCAAGGATTTTAAAATTCCAGATGAGAAATATATTGACTATAGAACACCTAGACATAAAGACATATATAATGTGAATCTTAATGGGATTAGGATGAATAATAATATGTCATGTTTTTATGCTAAAGCTTTAGTTGATGAGAGTAATCTTTGGCACAGGAGACTAGGGCACATAAACTTTAAGAATATAAACAGACTTGTGAGACTTGGTTTGGTTGATGGTTTGCCAGAAAAGGCTTTCCACAATGACCACTCTTGTGTTGCTTGCCTTAAAGGCAAGCAACACAAGGTCTCATTTAAGTCTAAACAGGTGCATTCTAGTTATAAACCACTTCACTTGCTGCATATGGACCTGTTTGGTCCAACAAATATAGAGAGTTTGAATGGTAAATCATACTGCTTTGTCATCATAGATGACTTTTCTAGGTTTACTTGGACTTTCTTTTTAGCTATGAAAAGTTACACTACTGATACTTTAATTGACTTTATTACCCAGATAGAAAAGAAAACTGGTAATGAAGTTAAAATGCTTAGAAGTGATAATGGTGGTGAGTTCAGAAATAAGCTATTGGATGATTTTTGTGCCAAGAAAGGGATTACTAGGCAGTTTAGTGTTGCCAGAACCCCACAGCAAAATGGGGTTGCTGAGAAAAAGAATAGAACCCTAATTGAAGCAGCCAGGACTATGTTGGTTGATGCTCATTTCCCCATAGCTTTTTGGCTGAGGCTGCGAATACAGCTTGTTATGTTCAAAATAGAGCATTGGTCACCAAGATACAGAACAAAACACCTTATGAGTTACTTTGGGGAAGGAAACCTAATATTTGTTTTCTTAAACCTTTTGGTTGTCACGTAGTTGTACTTGATACTAGTGATGCCTTAGGTAAATTTAGTGCTAAAGGTAATGAAGGCTATTTCATGGGTTATTCAGTGCAGAGTAAGGGATATAGGGTTTACCTTAAAAAGGAAAAACGTATACTTGAGAGAGTACATGTTAGGTTTTTAGAGAGTAAACCTAGTGATCCTGAAAGTGGTCCAAATTGGTTGTTTGACTTGGAACCTCTATCTAGGACTTTGAATTATATGCCTGTTACTAGTCCAGACATTGTGAAGGTAACTTCAAATGTTGTGGAAGAACCAGCTGTTAATGTTTCAGGTACACAGGTTAATGAAGAGGTTGGATCACAAGCAGACAAATCATCTCCCATACAAGAGTATGTTACAATTCCCATATGGACAGATGCTTTTTCTGTTGCTGCTGCTAGAAAGGAAAATGGTGGTCCCCAAGTATCACCAGTTAACAACATGCATGGTCCTTCAAGTGCTGACAAAGGCAAATCTGGCGCTGACAGGACAAATTCAGGCGTTGATAGCTCAAACGTTGACAACACCATTCCAGGCAATGATGGATCAAACGCTGACAACCTTGGTTCAAGCGTTGACAACACTTTTGGGCATATCTTCTCATCCAATTTTGAACAAGGTGAACCTTCAAGCATACATGAAGAGGATCATACTAATATTGATGGCAGAGAGTCTGAAGAAGATATTGGCAACATGGATGATGAGATTGAAGACAACAGACTTTTTGAGGGAGGAGTTCTCACTTCTACTATGAAGAATCATCCCCCTTCACAAATTATTGGGGATGTTATGACTCCTGTTCAGACTAGAAGATCTCATCGGAATCTTGTTGGATTTATTGCCAATATACACAAGAAGGTTGATACTCCTCTTGTTCAAGCATGTTTGTTTGCCTGTTTTCTGTCACAACAGGAACCCAAGAAGATCTTTGATGCTCTCAAAGAACCAAGTTGGGTGGAAGCAATGCAGGATGAGCTTCACCAATTTGCTATTCAGGATGTTTGGGAGCTGGTTGATTGTCCCAGGTATGTCAGACCTATTGGGACAAGATGGGTTCTAAGAAACAAGAAAGATGAAAGAGGCATTGTGGTTAGAAACAAGGCACGTTTAGTGGCTCAGGGATATACACAAGAGGAAGGGATAAACTCTGAGGAGGTCTTTGCACCAGTTGCAAGGATTAAGGCTATAAGAATATTTTTAGCCTATGCTTCCTGCATGGGCTTCACTGTCTATCAAATGGATGTGAAGAGTGCTTTCCTCTATGGAACAATTGTTGAGGAGGTATATGTTATGCAGCCTCCTGGTTTTGAGGATCCAGAGAATCCAGACAAGGTGTTTAGAGTCAAGAAAGCAATGTATGGACTTCATCAAGCCCCAAGAGCATGGTATGGTACATTGTCCACTTATTTGGTGGAAGATGGATTCAAAAGGGGCACCATAGACCAGACATTGTTTACAAAGAAGGTTGGTAAGGATGTCTTACTTGTTCAGGTTTATGTTGATGATATCATCTTTGGCTCCACCAATCCAAAGATGAGTGAAGACTTCTCCAAGCTTATGACAGACAAATTCAAGATGAGTGCAATGGGGGAGATGAACTTCTTTATAGGATTACAAGTTCAGCAGAAAGAAGATGGTATCTTCATCTCTCAGGATAAGTATGTAGCAGAGATCTTGAAGAAGTTTGGCTTTTCTCCTCATGAAAAGAGGGCTACTACTCCTATGGATAGGGAAAACCCTTGGGGAAAGGTTGGAGATGGAAAAGATATGGATGTCAGGCATTATAGATCAATGATTGGTTCATTGATGTATCTCACAACCTCAAGACCTGACATCATGTTTGCTGTGTGTGCTTGTGCACGCCATCAAGTGACTCCCAAAGAATGTCACCTTTATGCTGTCAAGAGAATCTTTAGGTACCTAAGATGTTATCCAGGTCTTGGCTTGTGGTACCCAAAAGATTCACCTTTGGAGCTTATTGCATATTCAGACAGTGACTATGGAGGTGATAAGTTTGATAGAAAATCCACAACTGGTGGATTTCAGTTTCTTGGGAGTAGGTTAATATCTTGGCAATGGAAGAAACAAACAGTGGTGGCCAATTCTACAACTGAAGCAGAGTATGTTGCAGCAGCTGCTTGTTGTGGACAAGTCTTATGGATTCAGAACCAGCTGTTGGATTATGGGTATAATTTCATGCATACCCAGATATTTGTTGACAATAACAGCACTTTATGCATTATTAAAAATCCCGTACATCATTCTAAAACAAAACACATAGAAATTAGACATCATTTTATAAGGGATTGTTTTGAAAAAGGTTTAATACAACCAGATAGGGTTGACACAGAAGAAAATGTGTCTGATTTATTAACTAAACCTTTTGATGCTGGAAGGTTCCAATACTTGGTAACAAGTATTGGAATGATCAATCTCACTTAATATGTGTTTTGGGGTCTTATTGTAAAAATATGTACAGGATAATGCATTATTATTGGTCTTGTTGAAGATTTAGATTTTCCACTATATTTTTCTAACACTGACAAAGGTTACCTTAACGCTGATAAGTGTTATTGTGACGTTTTCAGCAATATATTTGTCTAACGCTGACAAAGGTTTTTTAACGCTGACAAGTGTTATCGGGACGTTGTCCACAACAATGTTAGTTTTGTGGTTTTAATCTAAATGTGCAGGTGGTGTTAGCATTATACCATTGTATACAGAGTTTCTTATGGATCCTTGGAAAATCATTTGAGCATGTTTTTATTTATGGATGATGGTTGGAATATTTCTATTCCTATCTTGACATAAATTTTTATGTTCATGCATATTTTTGGGCAACATATGTATCACAGTTTAAGGGGAGGTTTTAGGAACCTTTAGGACTTTTGGGTATTCTTATGATACTCTTATCATAATTCTAGATTGTGTCCACAGGTGAGTATGAGTTAGTTTTACTAAATCATGAGGCACTGTAGCATACAAAGTTGATATACTATGCATGCTGCCAAGACATTTTTGGCCTAGAATTGGTTGTGGTCTGTTGGGAGACTTGGGAATGATTTTATCATGGGTTTTACCTGGGAGTAACAAGGAATTTTATGAGATAACTTAGTTGTTAAGAGTTTTGGTTAGCAAGGGACACTAGAGGACTGATATGTCTATCTTGCATAAGCAAGTGTGCATAACTGGACAGTGCTTGCCGCCCTATAATAATTATCAACTTATAGGTTATCTTCACTAGGATAAATTACTTTGTTAAGGTCCTTTTTCATTTTTATAAACTTTTATTTTTGGACGCTGACAAGTATTTTTCCAAGCGTTGTTATGACCAATTTAGACACTGACATGGCTTTGGCAAACGTTGACAAGAATATAGCCGTTGGGCGTTGATGGGTTATTTTTTACCGTTGACACTCATTGGGACCTACCAAGTTGTTACTTTTTGACGAATTTTGGGGCCGTAATTTTGGGAGGAGATAACTTTTAATTAATGCATGAGATAACTTATTTTCTTTTCAATATTTTCATCATGATATTTTGAAAATAGTTGCCTCATTATTGACCAATCACATGCTTATATCTCTCCTATATATTTGGCTCCTATTTTTAAACAGGGTACCTATCATTCTTGTCTAACAATTTTCTCCTATACTTCATCTTTATCAATCATTCAAACAGCTTTCTTCTACAATGGCACCAATATTTAAACCAAGTGATTTGGTATTGGGATTCAGGAGTCAACACAACATGATTGCATATTTGGACGTTGATGATGCTCTGTTTCCCCAATACACCCAGATGGTGGCGTATTTGAATGCATCCCCAATTAGGTATGCTCTTTCTCATGCTCAACTCATTCCTGTCACCCATATTAAGCAGTTTTGGAACTCTGTTAGTTCCTCAGCAGTTAATAACGTGACTACATTATCATCTATTATTCATGGGCGTACATGGGTGGTTACTGAAGCCTTGGTTCGCCAGGCTTTGCATCTTGATGATGCAGATGGTATAACCACCCTTCCTATTCATGAAATAGAACAAGGACTAAGGGATTTGGGTTATCCTTTCCTTGATGAGGGAACTTTAAACAAATATCATAAACAGGAGTTTCCCCCAGCCTGGAAGTTCCTCATACATGTCATCTTACAATGTTTGAGTCCCAAGTGTACTGCACACAATGAGATTAATAGATCCATTGCTAGTGCTATTGTGTGCATTACACGTGGGCAAAAGTTTAATTATTCTAAAATGATTTTTGATGGCATGTGTAAAAACAAAGGGAGTAAGATGACTTTGGCTTATCCCAGATTTTTACAAATGGTTTTTGATGTGCAAAATTACTGCACAAGGGATCATGATGATTTTTATGAGATCCCTGTGCAAAAAGAAAGCTATTTTTACAAAGATGAACTCACCCCCTCACCGTGACTTACCCCTCACTCAAGCTATGCTTGCTGTTATTGCAGCAGCACAACCCCAACCAGACCCACAACCATAACTTGACCCAATATCAGAACCTTTACCTTCACCTCAACACATGGAAATTGACCAACAACCCTTTGACGCTGACACATTAAATGTTGGCGTTGACACACCTAATCCAAATGGTGACACCATTCCTTCACAGACCCAAACACCCCTTAACCTTCCCACATCCACCCAATCAACATCATCTTCTACCCCACCACAATATAGGTTGCAAAAACACCAAAGGATTACTGGAGTGTTCTCCTCTAGTGGTCATAGCCATGTAGCAGAGAGAACCACCACCACAAGTGTGGTTGGTACTATGGATGAGGCTGGGACTATTGGTTCTGGCTTAGATGCAGGCCAAGACAGTCCTAACATCTTTAAGACCTCATCCATGCCCCATGAATCTAACTTGGGAGGTCAAATACCCATTTTAGAGGAGGGCAGATTGTAACCAATGACATTAATGGAATTGACGGCTGTCTACATTAGCTTGCAAAAGCAAAATGCAGACTTGGTACAAATTGTCAATACATAAGGCCTTGAACTCAAGCAATTGAGGGAGAGGATTGTTATTTTGGAGAATGCTAGCGCAAGGCGTGGGATGGAGGAATCTTCCAAAGGGGAGTATGAGCAGATTAATGTGAGTGATAAGGGCTCACATGATGGTGAATCTTTGGGTGTTGCTGAGGCCCTAACTGAATTGAAGAAGCAACCAGGTTTTGTTAGATCTCTGGTAACTCCTACAAATTTAGAGTTGTCTTTTACAGCTATGTTGGAGCAAATTCCAAGAGGCGCTAAGACAAGTAATTTGGGCGTTGACAAGCAAAATTTGAACGCTGACACACCAAGCGCTGACATGAGCAAATTGGGCGCTGACAAAAGAAATTTGAACGTTAATAGACCTGCAGATGAGGTTGATGTATTCCAGTCATCATCTATCATCAAAGAATTATCTTCACATGTATTACCATCATCCTTACCCATCATTGATCCATTAGATAAGGGTAAAGGAATTATGGTAGAAGTAGAAGTTCCAAAGGATGCAACACAGGTAGAGTTTGATAGAAGGTTGGCTGCACAACTTGTGGAACAAGAAAGAAAGAAGGTTGATGAATCACCATTTGTTGTCACTTCAGAGGAACAAGAAGGAAGTGATGAAGCAAGTTCAGACTCAAGTGTGATGATAATAGAACAACCAGAAAGACTCGAGTATGGTGAAGATTTGGCAAGAGATAAGCTGAATGAGTTGAAATTGCAAGTAGATTTTGATATGCCAGAAGTTGTTCAGATGTACCATGCTTGGGAAGATAGGTGTATGGAGAATCCATATTTGACTATTTTAGACCATATATGGGGTTTGGAGGTTCTTCTAAGAGTACAAAAGGACTGCAAGGTAATTCTAAAACACAAAGCTAGCAATATTCTCACAATGCTGAAGAGGGATAGAATGGAGCTGTACTACATGCTACTCAGATGTCATGGAACAGGATGGACCTGTAAGAAATTGTTGGGATTATCCTTTGAAGAGTTGGAGTACAAGGCTTATCCCATTTGGGCAAGAGTGCAGGAAGAAAACAATCTAAGACTTCTTTCAGATGAAAGGAAAGAAGAACTTGTAGAAGAGATGGAGCTTAAGAAGGCAATGATTGTTCCCAGACCTTTGAAGAAGGAAGTTCCTCTTGAGTTTCCTAAAGATATGGATAGATTGATTCCTAGTGAAGCTATTATAAGAAGGAGCATCAAGCTCTCACCATTGGAAGCTTCAGATATGGTACAAGTGTTACCTCTTGATTCCAGAAACCCTATTATAGGCTATGAAGAAGATGAATGTGGGTTTTGGAAGATTGGCAGGTATGGGAAAGAGGTACACACTTTTACTACACTTATATCTCTCTTTGCAAGTTTTGATAGAGAAGACTTGGTAGACCTTTGGAGGTTGTTAGAGGCCAAGTATGAGACTGAAGCTCCTACTTCAGTCAATGGAATAAAACTTTGGTCAACATTCAAGAGAATGTGTGGACCAAGAGAAGAAGATCCTGCTGTTTGGAAGGATCTTGAAGATGATCTCAGTGGTCTTCAATGGCATTTGTATTCAGCTGCTGGTGTTTATTACTTGAGTTCTACAAAGTTTGCTGAGTATCTTCTTGTAGATGGTCAGTATTCCATGTCCAAAGAAGTTTTGGAGAAGATGAAGACAACACAGCTGGAGATTGATTATTCAAGTGACGTGGCCAAAGATTTGATCAGACATATTTATTACCAATATGATAAAAGTTGTAAGATTCCTCCTAGTTCTTAATGTTTATTCAGAAACTTGATTACTAGAGTAGATATCAAGTTTAGGGGAGGATTGTTGGGAATAAAATGTAGCCAGTTCACTTGAGCGCTAACAAGAGGAAAACACGCGTTGATAGGAAGAAAACAAACGCTGATAGATCAAGCGTTGACAAGAAGAAGTCAAGCGTTGATAGGTTGAAGACAAGCATTGATGGAAAGATTTAGTCTACGCGTATATTGTTTCTAGTTTGTCTCTAGTAAAGATAAGTTCAACATTGTATTTTCTATAATTATCTTTACCTAGAATAGTTGATACGTAGACTCTTGTACAAGGCTTCTTATGTCTATAAAAGAAGACCTTTAGGTTATGTTTCATATAAGTTTTCATACGTTAACACTTTCATTGTAAGCAAGTTCATTATTATCAATCAAGTGAAAGTTTGTTTACATCTTTTGTGTGTTCTTCTTTAAGTGTTAATTCCGCATAACACTTAGATTACTTTATACATAAACAAAGTTTCTCTACGTGTATAACTTGATCTAATCTCGTATACACAAGCTTAATCGATCTAAGTTTGGGATCAACAACAACAAAATATTTTCCTTTTTCCTTTGCCTCTCCCTTTTAGGCCGGATATACACAAGCCCCCAAGAGGTTTCTGGAACGTTTCCGACACCTTCTTTTAGCTTCTATAACTTTCTATAACGGTCGTTTAATACTTAACTTTTAATTACTTAACGATCGTTAGCTACGGTTTGATTTAATAAATATAATAAATATATTTAATAAATAAATTAACCCTTCACGTAATGTGTGCAATCCCGTGATCTCGAGTTCGATCCTATCACACGACAATCGATTTTAAGTCCATAAACTTTCATAGAAGGTCACTCGTTAGTCGTTACTTGTCCAACTTTACATGTCCAGTTGGTAGATACCAAAATCGAGATTCTTATTTATGTATAGGAATTAGCATTGGACTCTTTCTAAAGCTCGAAGTAGATTGTTCCAAGATTCAAATTTTAAACAACTACTAGCATATGGCAGAGAAAGGTACATGATATATCCATACATACAAAGCAAAACCAGAAGCCTGAACAATAAATCAAACGCCTGAACAATAAATCAAAATCAGTCACATAAGAGCTTCCGGAAGGTAACATGTGAAGATACAGTCAAACCATCTAGACGTGCAAGAGATGAAAAGTCATAATTATCAGTTTGGCAAAGATTTCATCTAGACGTGCAAGAGATGAAAGTGGTTGCATGGAAGCAAGCTCTTCGTCGACTTCCACTTTCCTTTCTTCAGCCTTGAGTGCTTGATACAAGGCTTTTGACACCCCGTATAAAAATTAAAGTTCGAAGTAGTGGTCTAATCGAATTGATCTAGGTTCTATGTGCGACTCAACTGTTCTTTGGTGGAACAAAAGTGTGTCGTTGTAGTATATGAAAATAAAAGTCAAAGCAATTAAAATAAAAGTGCAGTAAAGTAAATCTAAATCTAATTTAAAGTAAATGGCAAGTATTTAAAAGCGAGGCTAAAATTAAAGGACACTAAAAGTAAATAACACAAACTTAAATCTAACTAAGGCAAACTTAAAACGCAACTAAAACTTAAAACTAAGGCAAGGCTAAAATAAATCTAAGGCAATTAAAAGTAAAGTGTGACTAAGTAAAGAGGCGGGAAAAATAAAGCTCAAAATTAAAAGCAGAAAATTAAAAACTAAGATTGAAAATAAAGTCCCTGAAAATTACCTCTATTCGGAATAAAACTCTATCCGGAATGTTTGCCTATTCGGAATAATATGGCCTACTTGGAATAAGTTCCCTACCCTGAATATTGTCACCTATTCGGAATAAGTCCCCTATGCGGAATATCCAGCCTACTCGGAAAAACACCCCTATGCGGAATAAAGTCTTACTCGTAATAACCTACCCTATGCGGAATAATTCCCTCTATTCGGAATAATATACCCTATGCGGAATATTCTTCCCTATCCGGAATATCAGGCCTATTCGGAATAACAGCCCCTATGCGGAATACTCAGGCTTATGCGGAATAAACCACCATGCGGAATAGTCCCTCTATTCGAAATACTGGATATTCCGAATAAACCAGTTTTGCTAAAACCTTTATCCGGAATATTGTCACCTATTCTGAATAATTTTTGGCTGGCTTGATTCGGAATGCTCCTGGGAGATCAAAACCTGGAAATACAGAAACAAAGAACCGAAGAACAAGGGAAAGAAATATAGCACGAATTTAATCAAAACAAAGCTAAATCAACCACAAGATTAAATCAAACTAACAAATAAACATCTATTAATCATAAACAATCAATCCAAAACAATCAAACTCACAAAACTAAACAAAATAATCAAAACCCACTTTGATCAAAATAAGAAAAATAAGAACATGAACATGAACAATAAGAATTAAAGATTAAGAAAGGTAGGATGAGATCAACAATTAAGATAAAGATTAACAAGAATTAAAAAGAAAAACTTACTTGAAATTAAACGGTAATTAAGGTGCAAGACAAGTATTTAAATTTGACAAGTATTTAAATGACAAGGTAATTAAAAGTGGAAGAACTAATTGTCACTATTAGCCAACAAAAATGAAAAGATTAATCCTAATGACTATATATAGGGGAGGATTAAGGGGTGCTTAGGAAGCTTCCTCCCCTCCTTCGTTTCTTCTTAATTGCCTGATTAAGTCCCTCAAGCCTTTAATCTTCATTTAATTGCACCATTAGTCCTTAAGCCTTTAATCTTCATTAAATCTTGGACTTTAATGACTTTTGGCTCGGGATTTCTTTGAACTCGTCTTGTAATTCTTCAATAAAATAGACTTGAGTTCTTCGGCTTTAAGTAAACTTCCGTCTTTCGACTTTTTCTTCGATAAATCTTCAGAATTGGTCTTGGACTTCCATTCTTTTTGCACTCTTGACTTCTTGGCTTCGTCTTTCATCTTTTTCTTCAATAAAAGCCCGTAAATGCCCGTGTTTTCTCCACTTTTCACCTTTTCGTCCTAAATCACAACAAAAACACAAACCACGCATAATTCCGACATAAAAGACATAAAATACAAGTTTTGGCTCGGTTATTATTGTAATTAAGTGGTAAAAAGGATGGGTGTTGTCACACCTATCAAATCCCCTACACTTGACCATTGCAATCTCCTCATGCAATGCATTAGTTACAAAGCAAGATTTCATTTTTCATCATAATCAATCTACGTTGGCTTTTATTAAAGAGATAGAAAATTAAAGACATTCAAAATAAAGAAATCAAAAAGCATACCTTGGGTTTTGGAAATGTCATGAATAATCATCATCCTCAAGTTTTCACTTTCTCCAAACTAAGCTTAAAAACGAGATCATTGTTATTATAAGTTAGCAAACTAACACGAACTCATGTGGGCCAATTACTCACTTAGACTCCCTTATTCCTAGGTGTATCTCTTATATTTTATTGTTGTCTTGAATGATCACGAGGATGCATTTTTGACTTATTTTGATAATTATTTAGGCCGAAAATTATAACACCCCCACCAAATGCTATGCGCAGCAGAAGTACAACATTTGGGTGCTATACAGTTATCATCACACACAAGCTATTTCGAACGACTCAAAGAGACGTAGAAATTTAAACATAAATTAAAGATTATTTAAAACAACAAAGTCTACTGTTTTCCAAACCCCAAAAATAATATAAAACAGAGTTTGCGTTTTGGTCCCTACTGAATCTCAACCCAAAATACAATTTTCGTTCACATGACATAATATAAAGTATTTAAAGTGCTAAAAGGGAGGAAAAGCAAAGTAGACCGCCAAGCCATAACAACTTCCATCCTCGCATGCTCCACTGCTATCAACCTTGATTACCTGAAACACATGCTTAAAATCGTCAACACAAAGGTTGAGCGAATCTATAGGTTTATCAAATCATCAGTTGAACATAAGTGTTAAAAAAACCAATCATGATCATTCAATAGCATAGTGGCCATACAATCTATTATTCAAGGATATGACAATTGTGTTTAAGCTCATGACACTAAACCGTTAACTCAATCACCCGCGTAATAATTACCGGCGTGATTCAGATGAAACCAAGGCCCCTAATAAGGCATCAGTTGCAATTATACCTTATCTCTTATCACAAATTATCCGTCCGCAGGGGGTATCAACGTACTAGCCCTCGTCTCGGATAGGGTAGTCAACCCCATAGTACTATCACTTTGTATAAGCGGCTATTTCTGATCCACGCTAGCACTAAACAATAGTTAATAGTTCATGAATTTAGGGACTTTTGCAACTAGGTACTCAACACAATTTCAAGGCAACATTCGGGTCCAACAATCATTCATGACTTATGTTCATTTTCCTTTAAATAGCATGTATCCCCCTCGCGGGTAAAATCATTTGAAATAAGTAAAGAGCGAGGCTATAGACTCACCTTGCGTAGTAATAGTGGTTCTAGCGAAGACGTAACGAGAAATGTCACCGACGACGTGGATGCCCGGGAAAATCAAACACTTGACCTAAAAATCAAGGTACGTAAACCAAATCAATACTCCGCGTACATTATTGTACTAAACACACGCAAATGCAACCACACTCAATGCTTATGAAAACTCACGCCAAAGTCAAACAAGTAGTTGTTACTAGACTTATACCATTTATCAATGTTATTAAAGTTACTATCCATTTTACGGTTTCGCCGATACTTACCAAAAGTATGGGCTGTTTTCCTAGACTTATACCCTTTTATAAAATTTTAGAAAATTCTCAAAAATACCTTAAGACCTGTAGAAAACCCATTTTTAATCCCATTAAAAGTTTTCGCTTTTACGACCCGTTACCCAACACATTACTAAACCTACATTTTTCGGACTGAAATTGCACTTTGACCAAGTCGGACTCATTTGACCCATTTAAAATATACCATTGACCTCTACGACACCTAAGTCTAATAATAGACTCAAATACACAGGTTTGAGACCAAAAATCAACTTTCAAACATTCACCAAACTATATCTATGGTCCCCGGGATTTGACCCAAAACCAAACACAAATTCGGATTGTGTTGATTCTCATCTCCCGGTACACGTATTTTCAAAATAACATAACTTTTGACTCGTTTGGAGTTAAAAGCTCTATCTTATACCGAAACGAGCGTCTCGACGACCACTACAACTATATCCTATAATCACAACCTGGACCAAAAATTAAAACCACGAAAATAGCCCTAAATAATCTGTTTGAAAACGACTCATTCAAAATCATTCCAAAACTTGTTTTCAATCCATTTTATCGACATTAGACATCATCCTAAGCATCTCTAATCACAACCAAACATTATTTTCAGTCCTAAACCCCTATTGATCATCAACCTCATAAAACCAAAATCATATAACAAACATGCAATGTGTTTAACCCATTCAAACACACCCAAAACATCATTATAAACACAAACCCATGACATTTCATCAAACACCTTGAACACACCCAACACCCCCCCACATTTCATGGCTTTAGGGGCTGTGGTACACAAAAATCTTAAGCCCCATTATGTTTTACGGATGAATTAACATTATATACACATGAATTAAACATGTGTATGGTTTAATTAGATCAAAATCCGTTTTTGAAAAATCACAAATTTTTGGAAAAATCAATGGATGCATGTTGTTAAAAGCTATATCAAAACACTTACAATGATTAGTTAGAAGGTGGTCTTTGATTGGTTTCTTGCAAAACCCAAAAAAAATGGATGTGGTGGTGGTGTTTGTGGTGGCCGACGGCCAAAGAGGAAAAAAGGGAGAGAAAGGAGAAACTTTTGGAGAGTGTTTGTTTGTGTGTTTTTGATTTTCCTCTTTTTGTAAAAATTAGGGGGACTTGTTTTGTCAAATGGGCTTTCTTTTGGCCTCACTTGTAAACGACTCTTCTAAATAGCGGGAAACGACCCATTAGTCGACTTGAAAATTTTACGGAAGTCGGGGGTCGCCCCGAACACTCAAAATTACTTTTAAGTGGTTCAAACGCACACAAAACGAATATACATATGGTTCCGACTCGACTTAACACGTAATAAAAATAAAATCTCGAAAAATTACATTATCGATAAAACGTCAATAATTATAGAAATTTGGGCATCCATCGGAATCGTATTCGTCATCGTCCTTCTTAAATCGTCAAACGTTAAAATTACGACCGTAAACGTTGGTTTCAACTTAAACCGTCAAATATATAGCAAACGAAATTTCTTAAAAATTTCAAAAATATCCGTAAAATAGGATTAAATAAATAACGTTGGGCTCGGGATATCACATCCACAAGTGAGTCACAACTTAAGAGAGATGCTCATACTGAACAGCTCTTGAGACAATAACTTAGCATCTTACGGCACTTTCACGGGTCTTACATCCTCCCCTCATTAAAGGGAGCGACGTCCCGGCGCTCTCCGGTTCTTATACTCGCATTTCGTACTACTAGAAAGATGAGAGTACTACTTCCTAAAGAGGTCTTCACGTTCCAATATGGACTTCGGTTCACTTCTCGGGTTCCATCACACCTTCACAATGAGTATTACACCTTGCTTTAATTCTCTTAACATCTCGATCCATGATCTCCACTTCAATTTCCCAAATTCTTCCTACGGTTATCAACACGTCTCTTCTCACAGCTTCTCGCGATCAACAAGTGATTCTTAATCTACACCATCTCTTCCGTAGCCTCTCGAATCGTTTCAAGTCCATTCAACTGACTTTTCCTTACTTCATTCTATCCAACTGGCGATCTACATTTTCATCCACAAGATGCTTCCACTGGTGCAGCTTCCACACTAACACGGTAAATGTTGTTGTACAAGAATTTTATCAAGGACACATGTTGATCTCAACTACTACCAAAATCAAACACACACGTTCGGAGCATGTCTTCCAACTTTCAAATCGTCCTTTCACTTGGTTCATCATCTCATAAAAACAACTACTCACAAAATAAAATCGCACGGGTCACACATAACCCCATCGAAACGTTCAAAACATACAAGACGAAGTAATTTTTACTAGTCGTACAAAATCACCTTGTCGCAATATTAGGTACATACAAACCTATTTCCCAAAAAAAAAACGAATTCGTAGATACGGAATCATCCGACGTATACATAACTCTCTCGAAAACATCACACCCAATCAAACACAAAAGCCATAATGAAACACATACAACCACATTACGACATGTTTGCAACATAGCCAAACCATGCCTAGCCAATCAGTTTAATCAAGTTAACTCATGCTTGCAAATCAGCCAAACCATGATAAAATAAGAATATTTGACATGATTCTCGGATGAGTCCAGTCAAAAGAAAATTGCAAGTTTAAGAAGGTTCACAGCTTGCCAGCTATGGATGCATATCCAAAAGAAATAAAATACAAACATATGCCATCGCATAGTGCTCACACACGGATCCATACCCAAAATATATATATATTACAAGAACACCATCTTACTTCCGTCCCAAACGTGGTCAAAATCTCAATAAGCATCATCGTTCATAGTAAAAGAAAATATATTACATGGCACATGTTCTCCAAGATCGGACTTCATTGGACAATGTCGTCTCAAGTTCTCACAACTTACGATCACTCGTCCAGATCACTTACCACATAAATACATAAAAGGCAAGGGTTCACCATAAAAACATCAACTATGTTTATCTATCGTTTAACCATTGATAATCAAGGATGGTTGAGTCAAGCAAAGAGGATTCCTCACTTAAACGAACGAAAACGACAATTGGAATGGTCTTCCAATTACCGATGCACAGTTGGTAAACTTCAACAATTTATCATGTGTCGTTAAACATATCAAAAGAACGAGAAAAGAAAATATATAACGTACGATACATTCGATGTAGGAGAAATCGTCGTCATTCCCCTCAGAGTCACTTGAACTCTGATTTCCTCTACTTTGGCAGTCTTCTATTCTTGTTTAAAATTTCTTCTCAGTGTCGGTACGAGTCCCTTTGGTATTTCATCAACACCCTCGTGATTCCGATGAAATTCGCACGTTACACACACACATAAAAACATTTTCCAAAATTACTCGGTCACAGTGACTTACTAAGTCAACGCCAAACAAAAGAAAAGATTTTAAAGAACACAAGAAAATTCAAAAATTTTCTTTAAGAATCAAAGAAATTACGACTACTTGCAAAAATGATCCACCATTTTTAAAAGAAACGTTCTCATCCAAACGTTCATCAAAACACTATAAGTTTCAAGATGACCAATTTGTTTTACACGATCGTGCCCTTCCTAAACTATGCATAATTAGCCAGATCATGCATACTTAAGGATCAAGCAACAACAACCAACAAAACAGGACTCTTCCCGAATTATGCATAGTTAGCTAAGCTGTGCATAATTGAGGATCGAGTGACGACACAAACATTATTATTACATACCAAATATGACTACGAAAGTTTTCGACCTAATCTTCAAAATAATTAAACCATTTGAAATGAAATTTGAAATGGGAAAATATTGTTACCATCGTTTTAAGAAACACATTAAACATTTTTCATACACTTTGAAAACATATTTTTGCTTTGCCTTTTTATGAGAAAATAAATAAATAATTAAATAAAGAAATCGACACCCTTTACATTTGGTTGAACGAACCATTTGACACACTCATACACATTTTCAAAATAGACTATTCACAAAATAACGGTAAGGTGGTTCAAGATTAGAGATCATTGCAAGCACAACAAGTAATAAAGTCAAAAATCAATGAGATCGAACGAGGTAAATGGGCAATATAATTGCCAACTAAAATTAACTACATCAGAAACGAAAATGCTTCAAATGTATGACAAAAGTCTCGGGATAACAACAACGATCTACGAATGCATGGAGTAAAAAAAAATGAATATCAACACAAGCGTCAAAAAAAAAAAAACAACGATCATAATTCCCATCGTCTCGAGTTGCACACACATTCCGCCAAGGGTATACGGGGAGAGGAGAATAATCACTTGGTCGAATAGAAACAATTTCACCAGGAAGATCGAGTTCTTTCACCCCCTACAATTCGGTAAAGCGGCTTAGCCTCCTCGCTTTCGTTCCATATAAATAAATAACCAATTTAATGAAGATTTATAGCGTTATTCAGGTGAGTACAGAATTTTAGGTTCCATTAACCGAAAGAAGAAAAGTCACAACGTCCCTGAACAGGACAAAATATACCGGGTGACATACCCTCATCATCAAGTAATAGCGAAGTAGTATTTTAAAAATAAATAACGGTTTCATACCATAGACAATATTAAAATAAACAATTACATGACTACTCAAGCTCAGATATAGACTCGCAAAGTCGAAGAAGAGATGTCGTACGATCGAACCATCGTGACTCAAACATTATATATACATCTTTATTAAATAATATACAAGTAGGCGTGTGTTGTATAATCCAGTTGCGTATAATAATTAGTGTTACCTTGTACATTGTAAAACCGAACATTTACACATTTTTAATTTGTGTTACACCATTAAAGAATTTATACCTTTCATTTTCCAATCTTTACAACGTTTTCATTTCTGGAAAAATTTCAATCTCTCGGTTATCATAATTGACAAATCATTAGGTTTGAAAATCTCCATACTAGTGTCAAAATCTCGTTAATGTCCATATCTTAAGTACCAAAACGCACACAGTAAGAATTTTCCAAGTTTTACGTTTTTATTATTACGACTTATATTATCACATATATACACATATCCAACATGACTCAAACTAGTCCAATTAACTCTTAAAATCAACTTTTGACTTTTTATTATACATAAGTCTTCCTTAAAACTGGTTTGTTAAATCACATTCGCGCGCTTCGACTCAAATGATAAAGAGGTTTCACGTAGTTTTATCTCAGATAATTTACTGATTTTAGTCGACACTTGAATCTCGATGATAATAATAAAATAATAAATACTTAAGATGCTTATTTCAATAATTCAAAGATATATAAAATTCAACTTTTAATCATTAGCTCATTATCAAGTGATTTTAAAATTAACACATCTCGCAGCGGAATAAAACAAAAGATTTTTCAAACGATTTTAAACGAGCATCATCGAATTATGCATAGTGATTCTCTATAACGACAATTTAAATAAACAAATGATTTCCAATGACGTTCCATCAATGTTTAAAAATTTATTTCAAGCATTATAATTTCTTACTTATAGTGTATATTCCGATTTTATCCCAGTTTATTCACTACAACAAGTAACGTGTTCTAGTTTATAACAATACGTATATCATGACCTTATGTTTTAAAATAAAACCAAATTTTACAAAGTTTTTAGCTCCAAAATACATGACCAATTCTTCTATTCATGTTTTATATTATAAGATACGCCAAAAGTTTACTATATTGACCCGAAAATTAATTCATACTAAATCCAAGTTACATATACTCAATAGTCATATCGTAAATTTTATTATAAACTCCTTTTTAAAATTATATTAAACAAATTCTTAACAAGTCCATCACAATCTTTTAGTATCGAATTTTAACATATAAAAACAAGGATTTTACGAGTAATAATAGTTACTTATTAAGATTTACCAACCAAGGTTGAAGGAAAAAAAAAATATTTTCACTTTGTCCATTTACACTCTACACATATTTTATTGGTTACAAAACACATCATTAGTCATTTTTTTTATCCAAAAATTTCATTCACCATTTATTTAATACGTAAAACACTTTATGTCTAAACCATTTAATCAACAAAGTTTAGTGCTTACTTAGCTCGCACAAATGCCGGACCTCGTCATGTAAAATATTAACTTCAAAATAATGAAACAACAAAACAAAATGAAATAAATGGAACGAGAATATGTATGTCAACTAAATGTTGTTATCGGCCTCGGATGAGTCTCGAAATCGTACTCCACAAAATTAACACAAAAACCAACCAAATTCCAAGTTATCGCGATTGATCACAACGCTAGTCTATTTTAAAACACATCTTTAAATTCAAGTAGAATAGTAAACAACGATTAAATGGCAACACGCCTCAACCACGTTTTATAACATACACATGTGATTCGTCGCTACAATGTACGCATCGTTGATTATACTTCGTCTATATTATAGTTACGCCAACTAACATATCAAACCCATAAGGAATAAAGGAAATAAAGTAATACGTAAGTAAATTACGTTTCAAAAGAAAATGTCCAAAATGACACATCACGGTACGATAACGACAATCGAGATCAATCTAGTCGATATAAAATATGTTACGAAGCATTATTTACGTATCTAGAGTATCAAACGAGGTTCACACTCGGTTATCCGAACAATAAATTAATTATCAAGATTGATAATTAGCGGTAAGGCCGAATTCTTAGCAAAACCGCATTATAACATGTACGATAATCACTCAAGGACCATTGCTTCACGTGCAATGCCTTTAAATACCATAGTATATACATACTTATACATACAACCATTCCTTCATACACGTAGGATTACAACGCGGTGTTGCCATGTAATGCAATGTAGCCCGTTATGCCAATTACATGCAACATATACGATAATCTTTTACAGGAATTTGCAAATTACGATGATAAGTACTCAACGTACAAAACAATATATCTTAATATATATCATAGTATTTACTTAATAAATACTAGGGAATTCATGTCAATTTGAGGGATACATCTAAAATATAAAGCAATGCTAAAGAATTCTTACCGGAGCCATGCAGGATAGTTGTGTGCTTGGACAATTTCTTACGACTCCAAAAGTAATAGTTTAGGATTTTTCAAAATGACCTAGTTCTCTATAACTCATGGCTCTGATACCAATTTATAACACCCCCACCAAATGCTATGCGCAGCAGAACTACAACATTTGGGTGCTATACAGTTATCATCACACACAAGCTATTTCGAACGACTCAAAGAGACGTAGAATTTTAAACATAAATTAAAGATTATTTAAAACAACAAAGTCTACTGTTTTCCAAACCCCAAAAATAATATAAAACAGAGTTTGCGTTTTGGTCCCCACTGAATCTCAACCCAAAATACAATTTTCGTTCACATGACATAATATAAAGTATTTAAAGTGCTAAAAGGGAGGAAAAGCAAAGTAGACCGCCAAGCCACAACAACTTCCATCCTCGCATGCTCCACTGCTATAACCCTTGATTACCTGAAACACATGCTTAAAATCGTCAACACAAAGGTTGAGCGAATCTATAGGTTTATCAAATCATCAGTTGAACATAAGTGTTAAAAAAAACCAATCATGATCATTCATTAGCATTGTGGCCATACAATCTATTATTCAAGGATATGACAATTGTGTTTAAGCTCATGACACTAAACCGTTAACTCAATCACCCGCGTAATAATTACCGGCGTGATTCAGATGAAACCAAGGCCCCTAATAAGGCATCAGTTGCAATTATACCTTATCTCTTATCACAAATTATCCGTCCGCAGGGGGTATCAACGTACTAGCCCTCGTCTCGGATAGGGTAGTCAACCCCATAGTACTATCACTTTGTATAAGCGGCTATTTCTAATCCACGCTAGGACTAAACAATAGTTAATAGTTCATGAATTTAGGGACTTTTGCAAGTAGGTACTCAACACAATTTCAAGGCAACATTCGGGTCCAACAATCATTCATGACTTATGTTCATTTTCCTTTAAATAACATGTATCCCCCTCGCGGGTAAAATCATTTGAAATAAGTAAAGAGCGAGGCTATAGACTCACCTTGCGTAGTAATAGTGGTTCTAGCGAAGACGTAACGAGAAATGTCACCGACGACGTGGATGCCCGGGAAAATCAAACACTTGACCTAAAAATCAAGGTACGTAAACCAAATCAATACTCCGCGTACATTATTGTACTAAACACACGCAAATGCAACCACACTCAATGCTTATGAAAACTCACGCCAAAGTCAAACAAGTAGTTGTTACTAGACTTATACCATTTATCAATGTTATTAAAGTTACTATCCATTTTACGGTTTCGTCGATACTTACCAAAAGTATGGGCTGTTTTCCTAGACTTATACCCTTTTATAAAATTTGAGAAAATTCTAAAAAATACCTTAAGACCTGTAGAAAACCCATTTTTAATCCCATTAAAAGTTTTCGCTTTTACGACCTGTTACCCAACACATTACTAAACCTACATTTTTCGGACTGAAATTGCACTTTGACCAAGTCGGACTCATTTGACCCATTTAAAATATACCATTGACCTCTACGACACTTAAGTCTACTAATAGACTCAAATACACAGGTTTGAGACCAAAAATAAACTTTCAAACATTTACCAAACTCTATCTATGGTCCCCGGGATTTGACCCAAAACCAAACACAAATTCGGATTGTGTTGATTCTCATCTCCCGGTACACGTATTTTCAAAATAACATAACTTTTGACTCGTTTGGAGTTAAAAGCTCTATCTTATACCGAAACGAGCGTCTCGACGACCACTACAACTATATCCTATAATCACAACCTGGACAAAAAATTAAAACCACGAAAATAGCCCTAAACAATCTGTTTGAAAACGACTCATTCAAAATCATTCCAAAACTTGTTTTCAATCCATTTTATCGACATTAGACATCATCCTAAGCATCCCTAATCACAACCAAACATTATTTTCAGTCCTAAACCCCTATTGATCATCAACCTCATAAAACCAAAATCATAAAACAAACATGCAATGTGTTTAACCCATTCAAACACACCCAAAACATCATTATAAACACAAACCCATGACATTTCATCAAACACCTTGAACACACCCAACACCCCCCCACATTTCGTGGCTTTAGGGGCTGTGGTACACAAAAATCTTAAGCCCCATTATGTTTTACGGATGAATTAACATTATATACACATGAATTAAATATGTGTATGGTTTAATTAGATCAAAATCCGTTTTTGAAAAATCACAAATTTTTGGAAAAATCAATGGATGCATGTTGTTAAAAGCTATATCAAAACACTTACAATGATTAGTTAGAAGGTGGTCTTTGATTGGTTTCTTGCAAAACCCAAAAAAAAAATGGATGTGGTGGTGGTGTTTGTGGTGGCCAACGGCCAAAGAAGAAAAAAAGGAGAGAAAGGAGAAATTTTTGGAGAGTGTTTGTTTGTGTGTTTTTGTTTTTCCTCTTTTTGTAAAAATTAGGGGGACTTGTTTTGTCAAATGGGATTTCTTTTGGCCTCACTTGTAAACGACTCTTCTAAATAGCGGGAAACGACCCATTAGTCGACTTGAAAATTTTACGGAAGTCGGGGGTCGCCCCGAACACTCAAAATTACTTTTAAGTGGTTCAAACGCACACAAAACGAATATACATATGGTTCCGACTCGACTTAACACGTAATAAAAATAAAATCTCGAAAAATTACATTATCGATAAAACGTCAATAATTATAGAAATTTGGGCATCCATCGGAATCGTATTCGTCATCGTCCTTCTTAAATCGTCAAACGTTAAAATTACGACCGTAAACGTTGGTTTCAACTTAAACCGTCAAATATATAGCAAACGAAATTTCTTAAAAATTTCAAAAATATCCGTAAAATAGGATTAAATAAATAACGTTGGGCTCGGGATATCACATCCACAAGTGAGTCACAACTTAAGAGAGATGCTCATACTGAATAGCTCTTGAGACAATAACTTAGCATCTTACGGCACTTTCATGGGTCTTACAAAAATAAAGTGAACGATTTAATCAATAGTTAGCTAAAGGACAAAATCTTTTAAAACTGCTTCTCGGGACCTCATAAAGTTCATATCTTGGCATAACTCGCTTCGCGATTTGAGACCTTTCTCGGACCGATATTTGGCAGCGACTTCATACTTCAAACCTTGAGAGACGTTCGTGAAATAATGGTCTTCTCTTCATAATGGAATTTCTTCACTTGAAGTTTTGAGAGATTCATACTTGGACCAGGACTTCTTCATTTTTCTCCAATCTTTATTTTGGACTTTGATATACAACGATCCGCCTCCTTTTATGACTTGGATCTATTTATCCTCATACCTTGCTAGGGTCTTTTCGGATGCACTTCTCCATGACTTTTGGGGAGCTTTTGCTTTTCGTCGTGTGTATCGATCCTTCATATTGATTTTTGAGAAATGATTCTTCACATCACTTTGGATCTTTAGCAACAAAATATAGCCCTCATGCCTTATTAGGGCCTTTTCGGACTCGTCAATCTTCGCGTCCCGCTTCAATAAGTTATGCCTTGGCTATGAACTCTAATCCATACCGAGCAACTTTTAAACGATCTTGGGCTAGAAGCTAAGTAACTTTTCAAATCGTACAACCTTATTTATTGCAGATAAATTTATTAGCAAGCGATGGGAGAATAGGCTTATAATTAACTCACATAAATTCCCGAAAGAATACCAAACTTATAATTGACTCTATCATCTCTCGTTCTCTATAGTTTAAAATCTCAAGTAATGAGACTCGTGGATGCTTAGCCTAATAAATCAAAGTTTTGGGTTTTCGAGTCGCCAATAGGATCTTGCAAACTCTTAGACTTTTTCAAGTTTAGAAATCGCATTTTAAAGTTCCCTTGATAAACGACTCTCTAGGATCAATTATAGGAACTTGCGAAAAGTTCTTGTTCTTAACCCGTGAGAGTTAAGACTTTCGCGTTTTATAGCTCCCTATATAAAAACCTAGCAAAACTTGACTTAAACACGTTAAGGATACTAGCTAGAGTAAACTTAGATAAGTAAACTCTGGTTGAGTCAAAAGATTCACAACGTTTGAAAATTAAAACCACTTTATTAAACATTTATTCTAATAAGGAAAGAGAATAACTATACAAAGGGTAAAACTAATGGGCCAAAATAGATCAAAAATTTTGAAAAATGTCGAAAATTTGATTTTCCGGATAAAATGAGGACAAATACAAGGAAAAGGCCACTTAACTTCGATAGAAGTCCCCCCATACACTTATATAAACATTGTCCTCAATGTTTAAGCATGTGGGAGTAAACTCCCCTACACTTAGGACATTGTGCACTTTGTTTAAATCTCGCTAAGGAAAAGAGAACTAAAGAGATTCCTATTTTAATATTGAGAAAATAGAAAATAGTGAATCGAAAAGAGTTTAGGATAGAACCGGGAAAATGGAACACGGAATCACGGGTCGTCAAGAATCATCAAGAGTGGATCATTGAGCTCGAATCCCTGATTAAAAAGAGAGGATAGGAAATAGCAAACCAACGGGCCCCCCCTACACTTAGGATAAAGAAAGCGAAAAGATAGATACATGGGTTGCCTCCCAAGAAGCGCTTGGTTTTTGCTAACCGAGTCGTGAGCCTGACTCGACCTGTATCATCATAGGAAGAAGCATGAAACATATCCACCAGGATTAAAGACATAGTTTTCGTCCATCAAGTAGCACAAGCTTAAGGCGAACAAGGTAAGCCAAAGAAGAGTAGGCAAGGTTCCCTTAAGCAGTGATGGAGCACGGTGGGTGAAAGGGTGAAGTGGAGCAAGCAGATTTCCATAAGTTCCAAAGGTATTTCCTTTTATTTCATCAGGTGGATACTGAGATGGCTTAAAGATTTCAATACCGGGGTCGAACACCTTTCCCTTTAAGGGAAAATAGCACTCAGGCTCAGCAGAGTGTGAAGAAGATCCGCGAAGAAGCACAACCTCGTCCTCAGAAGATGGACAAAGAGGTGTTAAATCATATGTGCTGCGGATATTGGTATCGACCGGTTTCTTCTCCTTAGAAAGAATGTTCTTGAAATCCAAAGTAGGATTAAGACGATAATCTTCAAAATCATAAGGAGGAGCATCACTCTCATGAGGGAAGTAAGTGTTAAGAAACGTAGAGAAGTCTTCCTCAAATGAGTAATCGTCCAAAGTAGGATCTAGTGATGGCGGAGGATCTTCATCATGTGAAGAATCGCTCGAAAGAGTATCAGCCTCATCAAAATCATCGAAAGTGGGCATCTCGGGATACTCGGAAGTACAATCATCAAAATCATCCGAATCTGAGCTAGAATCATCATCATAAGCATCAAAGATCGGTGGAGAATCATAAATGGGAGAAGGTTCCAAATTGGAGCGAGAATCATCCACATCATCATGAAAAAGTGGATTATCAATGCAAGAGTCGAATAGGGGATTGTTGTAGATGGTAAAGTCATCGAGCACTTTAATCATATTCACTGATTCGCGGCCTCCAAAGGTTGTACTTGTAAGCTTTCCCATTTTAAAAACTTGTGAATCATTCCCGACTCTTATGATTAACTCACCTTCGGCCACATCAACTAAAGCTCGTCCGGTTCTCAAGAATGGCCGACCAAGTATTAAAGGAATACGAGGGTCCATTTCATAATCAACAACGACAAAGTCGACCGGGAAAGTAAATGTGACAACTTTGATGAACACGTCTTCGGCTATACCAACGGGGTAAGCGAGAGTGCGATTTGCAAGTTCAAGAGTCATCTTTGTTGGAGTGAGGTCGGGTAATGATAGTGTTTTCCAAACACTCAAAGGCATCAAATTAATACTGGCCCCGATATCAGCAAGGGCAATAAATTCTTCAGTTTTGTTGAACACGCAAGGCAACACAAAACGACCGGGATCTCCAAGCTTTTCCGAAAGTTCTTTAAGAATAACTGCAGAGCAGTTTTCATTTAAGCGTGTGTTGGCGAGTTCAATGAGCTTCTCCTTCTTGTTAAGCAATTCCTTAAATGCTTTAACAAATTTGGGCATGTGGACAAGTGTTTCAAGAAAGCTAATATTGAAGTTCATTTGAGAGATCATCTTCACATAGCGTGACACTTCAGAGTCATCCTTGGTTAGCATTTTGGTCTTGCCTAAACGAGAAGGACATTGGATATTAGGTTTGGGTGGTGAAGGTGCAGGTGTAGGTAAAGGTTGAGATGTTGAAGGGTCCTTCCTAGAGACATCGTCATGACGAGGCGGAGACGGTAATGGTGCACTAATACCAGGTGTAGGAGGAGTAGGGATACATGGTGGTGGAGGAGGTGTAGATGATGGGGGTGGGATTGGTGTATCGACAATGGTAATTCCGCTACGAGTAGTAATAGCACTCACATTTGCTCGCGGATTGGTGACGGTGTTTGAAGGTAGAGAACTCGAAGAAGAAGGTTGAGCGGCGGGAAAGAAACTAGCAAGCATATTCTTCAAATCATTTGTTTGATTGCTGAAGGAGGATTGAATATTATCTCGAAGCTCGGATCTTATCTCATTTCCTTGCTTGGTGATATCTCCTTTAAGATTGAAAATTTGGCTCTACAGATTCTTGATTTGCTCACCTTGGGTTCTCATTATGGCTTCAACATCGGGGTTAATGGGTGGGGTTTGTTGAGCGGGTGGGTGATAAGGATTAGAAGCACGAGGTGGGATTTGGTTGCTTCTATTGTAGTTGTTGGCGGGGTTTTAGTTTTGAGGAGAAAAACCGGGTGAAAGGTAATTGTTGGACCGGTAACTCAGCAAATTTCTATCCCCTTGAGGTCGAGGTTGGTAATTTTCCGGTGAATAATTACCATAAGCGGCATACACATTTTCTGGATTTCCTTGTGTAGAAGGACAATCGGTGTATGAGTGAGGACCGCCGCATGTTTCACAAGGATTAGCAACCACTTTTACTTGTTGTTGTTGTTGGTTTAAAGCGAGAAGCTTGATACTTTTGCTCATTTCAGTCATCATGCGGGTGAGTTCGGTCATCTCAGGTTTTGCTGAGGTAGAAGAAACATTGACTCTCGGGTTGTTCCTAGAAGAAACGGAGGAATCCCAGTTTTTGTGGTGAGTAGTCATGTTCTCAATTAGCTCTCTACACTCCTCGGGTCTCCTTTTCATGAATGTACCACCGGCGGCTGCATTAATCGTATCACGATCTCGAAAAGTCAAACCGTTGTAGAAAGTATCTATTAAGGTCACAGGGAGCATGTTGTGGTTTGGACAATGATCAATCAAGACATTATATCTTTCCCAAGCATCAAAAAGAGATTCATCGGGTTCTTGCATGAAACCGTTGATTTGATTGCGAAGGCTTGTGACCATGGATGGTGGAAAGTAGCGCGACAAAAAGCGTTGAGTCATGTCATCCCAAGTGTGAATTGAATTCTTCGGGAGAAGATCAAACCATTTCTCGGCATGATGTGATAAAGTATGCGGAAAGAGTTGAAGACGTAGAACATCCATTGTGGCACCAGGCAACTTCATGCTTTGGGTGATTGTAATGAACTTGTCGAGGTGTTTGTTGACATCATCATCAGGCAATCCACGGAATGGGTTAGTTTGCACTTGCTGAATCATGTGGTGCTTCAACGAAAACTCCGGAGCCGTGATTTGCATCGGCGCAATCGGTCCTCCTCGTCCAAACATGGTAGGTTGACAAAGCTCCTCCATTGTCCGAAGATCGGGCTGTGGAAGAACATTGTTGTTATTGTTGAGGTGCGGTGGATGATTATTGTTGTTAACACCTGACATAGCTAAATCTTCTTGAGTCTCGGGCTCTTGATAATTAGAAGATCTAGTACGCATACACCTGAAAATGCAAAAGAAAAAGAAACCAAACACAAAGACAATATATATACACAATAAAAATAAAATTTAAGGATTTTTATCAATTTTTAATTTTTATGGTTTTTTGAATTTTTGTGCCAGAAAATAATGCTCACAAGTGAACGGATCCCAAAAAGCAACGCGTCTTTCACAGAAAACCATTAATCTTTACGAAAAGAGCCGGCAGCGACGCCATTTGATACAAGGCTTTTGACACCCCGTATAAAAATTAAAGTTCGAAGTAGTGGTCTAATCGAATTGATCTAGGTTCTTTGTGCGACTCAGCTGTTCTTTGGTGGAACAAAAGTGTGTCGTTGTAGTATATGAAAATAAAAGTGCAAATCAATTAAAATAAAAGTGCAGTAAAGTAAATCTAAATCTAATTTAAAGTAAATGGCAAGTATTTAAAAGCGAGGTTAAAATTAAAGGGCACTAAAAGTAAATAACGCAAACTTAAATCTAACTAAGGCAAACTTAAAACGCAACTAAAACTTAAAACTAAGGCAAGGCTAAAATAAATCTAAGGCAATTAAACGTAAAGTGTGACTAAGTAAAGAGGCGGGAAAAATAAAGCTCAAAATCAAAAGCAGAAAATTAAAAACTAAGATTGAAAATAAAGTCCCTGAAACTTACCTCTATTCGGAATAAAACTCTATCCGGAATGTTTGCCTATTCGGAATAATATGGCCTACTTGGAATAAGTTCCCTACCCTGAATATTGTCACCTATTCGGAATAAGTCCCCTATGCGGAATATCCAGCCTATTCGGAAAAACACCCCTATGCGGAATAAAGTTTACTCGGAATAACCTACCCTATGCGGAATAATTCCCTCTATTCGGAATAATATACCCTATGCGGAATATTCTTCCCTATCCGGAATATCAGGCCTATTCGGAATAACAACCCCTATGCGGAATACTCAGGCTTATGCGGAATAAACCACCATGCGGAATAGTCCCTCTATTCGGAATACTGGATATTCCGAATAAACCAATTTTGCTAAAACCTTTATCCGGAATATTGTCACCTATTCTGAATAATTTTTGGCTGGCTTGATTCGGAATGCTCCTGGGAGATCAAAACCTGGAAATACAGAAACAAAGAACCGAAGAACAAGGGAAAGAAATATAGCACAAATTTAATCAAAACAAAGCTAAATCAACCACAAGATTAAATCAAACTAACAAATAAACATCTATTAATCATAAACAATCAATCAAAAACAATCAAACTCACAAAACTAAACAAAATTATCAAAACCCACTTTGATCAAAATAAGAAAAATAAGAACATGAACATGAACAATAAGAATTAAAGATTAAGAAAGGTAGGATGAGATCAACAATTAAGATAAAGATTAACAAGAATTAAAAAGAAAAACTTACTTGAAATTAAATGGTAATTAAGGTGCAAGACAAGTATTTAAATTTAACAAGTATTTAAATGACTAGGTAATTAAAAGTGGAAGAACTAATTGTCACTATTAGCCAACAAAAATGAAAAGATTAATCCTATTGACTATATATAGGGGAGGATTAAGGGGTGCTTAGGAAGCTTCCTCCCCTCCTTCATTTCTTCTTAATTGCATGATTAAGTCCCTCAAGCCTTTAATCTTCATTTAATTGCACCATTAGTCCTTAAGCCTTTAATCTTCATTAAATATTGGACTTTAATGACTTTTGGCTCGGGATTTCTTTGAACTCGTCTTGTAATTCTTCGTTAAATAGACTTGAGTTCTTCGGCTTTAAGTAATCATCCGTCTTTCGACTTTTTCTTCGATAAATCTTCAGAATTGGTCTTGGACTTCCGTTCTTTTTGCACTCTTGACTTCTTGGCTTCGTCTTTCATCTTTTTCTTCAATAAAAGCCCGTAAATGCCCGTGTTTTCTCCACTTTTCACCTTTTCGTCCTAAATCACAACAAAAACACAAACCACGCATAATTCCGACATAAAAGACATAAAATACACGTTTTGGCTCGGTTATTATTGTAATTAAGTGGTAAAAAGGATGGGTGTTTTCACACCTATCAGTGCTTCCTCTTATCCTCCAAAACGCTAAGAACACTTTTTTAATCCAAACTACTACAGTATAAAGTATGTTACACTTAAATTAATTTTGGACCTTCTTTAACCGTTTAATCTTTTAACACAAATTGATACACATTTATTTCACCCGTAATTTATATATTGTTGTTTTTTCTTATAGAAACAAATAGCAACAAATCAGTTAACTTTTTACTTACATGTGAGTCTCTAAAAGATAGCTTTGTGTCTCATCCGTCATTCGATAACTGTAACCTTTAACATTCTTATTATAGGAGGATAAGATCATGTTAACGGAGAGGAAAAGCTCATGCTAAGGGACTCAGTGAAAAGGGGAATGGGAAAAGTTGATACTCTTATAAAAACATTAACTAATGCAATACTTGATGACTTGTTGGAAAAGGTAAATCAAGGTGACAAAAGTTCAATATAGACCAAAAAAATGTCATAGACGTGGATAAATAAATGATCTTGGCCCTCCATTTCATCACAGATCTACAGTTCTTGTTTTTTCATTTCATCTAATAAAGAAATAAAAATTACATTACCTCCTACCCATTGTTTTTCGCACACACACACACACACTTATACTTTTAGATCCCAACCACCGTACCCGCCATCCTAACCACTGCAACCACTATAACGCCACCGTATATCATCTTTTTCCGATCTAATCACACACATACGATCCATCATCTTTTTTCTAAGTCTAATCCTAACCTTAACCCTAACTTTTATAGCTAAATGGATATTTGAGCCGAATATGGTGTTGCTAACAAGTTCAAACTGAGATTGAAACATCATCTAATCCATCAGGGACAAGCTGGTAATGGTCATTTATCTAGTTAATCTTTTTTTGTGCTAATTTGTTACTTATCCTTATTAATATATTATTATCCATGAAGTTGATTCATGATTAGTTTGATTAATCCTGCTAGGGTGTCATATTTTAGATTTTATGATGTGAATATTTTAACATTATGCTGCAAGTGTTTTATTTAGAACCCTGATTCATAATGAATCATATATGATTCATGATGAATCATATATGATTGTTACTATTTTGTATTAGCAAGCATATTTGTTATTTTTATTTTTGCTATGTTGTTAGGTTTTTTCATAATTACTTTTTACTTACTTATCTTCTCCTTATGCGCATAAGAGGACCAAAGTTGCGCCTATGCTTAAGAGACTTTGAGTTTATTTTGGGGAATAGCTTGTGTGCTATGCAAGGCGAAAAATAGTAAGCTCTCTTTGTTATATCTTACATATATTTATGTAAACTGTGTGAATCGTATATGATTCTTGATGAATTATTGATAACTTTGTGTAAATTACTCGATAACACCATTTTTTTTCTTATTTGTAGTTAACAGTTTTTTGAACTTGTACTGTATATGATCTATCATATGGACGTTTGAATATGGAGACTTTAGCACCAAGGGTGTGGATAGATGCAAATGTCATCGACTGTTGGGTCGTAATCTTGAATACTGAGCATCATTCTAAATTTTCGTCTAGGAAATTTCACTTTCCTATGGGTTGTATTGTAAGTTTTTATTTAACATTATTGGAAGTGTTTATTTGTCATCTATTAGTTTTTTGTTTCACTAAGACTGATTTTTTCTTACACATAAACAAAGTATGATTAAGAAGGTTATTGATGATAAAACATCGTGGAAAATATTTGAGGATGAGATTATGTCTTAGTTTGTAGGTGATCAAGCTTCCGCGTCTCTCTTAGACGTTGATTTGACATTTTTTCCTATCTGTGTATCAAATCATTTCTATGTGGTTGTTTTCAACCTTAAGAATCGAGCTTTAATGTTGATTGTTGATAATGCTTATGGATATAGTTATTTAGCAAAATACAAGGAGCTTGTGATCTTTTGGTAATTTTTTTTATGGAAATTATATTTGATTTTGATGATAGTTGTATTTCGTTATACAGACTTTTTTAATTTAATTTGTTTTTATGTTTTCCTTTTCCTTTTTGTAGAGAAAGTTTTTTGCAAGGTATTTGAAAAAGCATGCCATCCAAAGAACTCCAAAATTTCAAAGTTGAAAAGTTATATTCCAAAGTTGAAATGGAGTAGTTCTGATAATTATGTAGACTGTGGAGTTTTTGCAATGATCCATCTGGAGAATTATGTTGGTGGAGGTATGAAAATTGGGATGTTGGTATGTGTGTAGAATCAGATGAGCAAAAATCATTATTGATGCGAATGAGGTTTCACATTGCTACAAAGATTATTTTGCATGATTTTAACAATGAAAAAGCCAAGATGTTCAAGTTAGCTTATGATTTTGAGACCAAGGTTGATAAGGCAACCAGAGTTTCAATCATCGTTGATGCGCTAAAAAATAGAGACAAGTGTGATCCACCAAATACTTCAACTCAGAACAAGAAGGTGATGAATCGAAGGAAAAGTGAAGTTTCTAGCTAATGTAGTTTTTCTTGAAATGATTTTGAATGGTAGTAGTTTAAGATAAACGCTAATATGGGTCTGTTTTGCTAGTTATAGTTGTTGGCCCCTGATCAGTTTCTATTTTCTGGTAATGGTTATACATTTTGAATAAGTAGTCTGTACGGTGTGAATTGGTACTTATTTTGCATCATTTAGTATCAATTGCACTTTACTATTTTTGAAGTGTTTAAATATTAAATTATTACCAGTTAGAGTTAGTCTACCTAACATCATATATGATTCACCTAACTTTGTTTTAAAGTTTCAATATTTTGAACAAGTATATAGTGTGAATATTTTAACATGGTATGGTGCAACTGTTTTATTTGAACCCTGATGAATCATATATGATTCATCATGAATCATATATGATTCATCCAACTGATTTTGCACACAGACCACCATCCCCCAAACACTTCAACTAGAAAATCATTATTGATGCAAAAATCATTAAGTATGAATTGAAAAACAAATTGAAACAAAGTTAATTCGAATTAGATCCTCATAAGCACTTTAAAAGAATAACAAATAGAAACTAAGTATGAATTGAAAAACACAAAACGTTCAAAAAGCTATGTTTGTTGTTTGTTTCGTAGCAGCAACGTTTCCAGTTTCTTGTACAGTAGTGGTAGCATTAGGTCCTGCTTCTTCTGCAGCAGCGGCCCCAATAAGCGCCAACTTTACAACATACTTTGGATTTAACGGACATGTTGTCTTAGTGTGCTTATTTGTCTTCTCTCCACAACATAAACATTTCATAGCCTTCTTTCTCTTAGCTTTTAGAGCTATTTCTTTAGCACTTTTTCTACGCTCTCCTCTAAGACCACCTTTGTTTGTAGCCCCTTCTGGAATTCCTATTGTGACAACCCAAAACTGAGGCCATTGCTTAATCTTATTTTACGATTATTTTTGAAATTTTTGGATGAGTTTGAACTATATTTATTTTTGGTGGTTTATATTTAAACCGATGTTGGAAGGTCTATATTTAATATTTATTAAGTATAAGGAGTACTAGCAAGCGTGATCTCGATGGATGCCAAATATTTTACGTCTTATTGTCGGTTGTTCGATTTTTGTCATTTTTGAAGTTTTATTTTAAATGACGTATTATGTCGAGTCGAGAGTCGATATTATTATTTTTGAGGTACGTTTTAAATTTTTAAAAGTATCTTTATGAAACCGGAGCCCCGTAAATATTTTGAAAATTGACTAATAGTTATTTCCCGCTTTTTAGCTAACTATTTTCATTTTTAGCCACAACTATTGCCAAATTGCAACTAAGGTCCATCCCCCACTATATATAAAGCTTAAACAAACACACACTCTCATTTTCTTCCACTAAAAATTTTCTCCATCTCTCTCTTTCTCTCTCAATTGCCGAAACACCCACCACCTATACAAACACATACAATTTTCAATTTAACTTGAGTTTGAGGATGAATTAAGCTAAACTAATCATAGACCCACTCTTAGAATTGATCAAGGATCACATTGGTGTAAGATTTTTACACATGCAAGGCATTTTTATTTTTTTGATGTTGGTAGGTAGAAACCATGATCATGCATGGTGTTCTTGCCATGATCAATGGTGATTGTTGCAAGAATCTTGCTAAAAACTTCATTTTGATTCAAAGGTTTTAATTTTGATGATGATTCAGATGTTATGGTTCATATATGTTGATGTTAGGGTATAGAAATGACCATTTCTATGGTTGGTTTTGATCAAAAAGTTGATTTTGTACAAGATTTTAGTAGTCATTTTATAACAGTAAGTAAACTATAAAATCCGAATTTTTATGTTTTGAAAATGACTTTACTTATAGCCTAGGGTTGTAGATAATTTTATTAGCTTCGATTTGATATAAGGTAGAGCTTCTATCTCCAAACGAGCGCGAAGTTATGATGTTTTGAATGATCATGTATCGGGAGACGAGTATCGGCACTACAAATAGTTGTTGTCGATATTTGGATCGAATCTCGGGGACTCTAAATGAAAGTTTTGAAATTTGTAACCTACTGATAATGAGGTGTTTACCTTATAGGTTGAGTTTACTTTAAAATCCGTATGAAAAAATAACGTAAATCTGTCCGGATTTTGTAGTTTGAAAATGAGTCGGGTAAAGGACTTTAAAAGTAATTTCATTTGATAAACTTGTAGGAGGACTTTCTATATATAGTAAGTTAGTTTATCGAGTCGTTTCATAAACGGTTGACAAATTTAAAAGGGGTAAATAAGCTAGTACATGTAGTATGTGCCGGCGAACTTTGTTAAAAGTGTAAAATGGTAAAGTAAATGTGTAGTAAAGTATAATGAAGTTATTTATATCGTTTTCTCTCGAGTTTATTGTGGTTTTATGAGTTGAGTTTGATGTTGTTATATATATATGATTTATTTCTCGAGTCATTATTAACGAACGCGCCTTATTTGATAGGTAGCGGTTCTCGTGTATGAAAGGCATCCATTATCATCGGCGATCATGTCGCAAGATCTCTTATACTAAGGTGAGTCTGTAGCCTTGCTTTTTATGCTAGCTACTAAATGTTTTATACCCGCGAGGGGGATACATGCTATTTGAAAATAAATGAACACAAGTCATGAGTAATTGTTAGACCCGAATGTTGCCTAGAGTTGAATTCGTTGTATTGAGTAACTTGTTGCTAAAGACCCTAAATTCATGAGCCGTTAACTATCTTCTGACTTGATGTTGTGAGTCGGGAATAGCCTCTTATTCTAATGATAGTACTATTGGGTTGACCACCCTATCTGAGACCAGGGCATTACGTTGAGTAACCCGCTGTGAAGGATAATTTTACGTGAATAAGATTGTGGTATTCTAGCAACTGATACTCTAGAGGGGCAATGGTTTTATTCTAGTCATGCCGGCATTTGGCGTGGGTGACTATTTGGTTAAGGGGTCGGTGTCATGAGCTTAAATACAATGTTTGTTTATTATTATTAATATCACCTTGAATATAGATTGTGTGTACGACAATTCTATAAATGATTATGATTGATTTTCTTCTTGTGTTCAAATGTGATTTGATAAACCTATAGACTCGCTCAACATTATTGTTGACTCGTTTTATGCATGTATTTCAGGTAATAGGAAGTGATGGAGCATGGAGCTTTGCTGTGGAGGTTGTGGCTTGGATTTTAGAAGAATGTTGGTCTAAAAACTGTTTCTACCTTTTAATGTTGAACAATTTACTTCATGTTGATGTACTGTACTAAACTTGTTGGTTGTTGGTCGAGATCCATGGGGACTAAACGCTTTACTCTAGTGTCGTGTCAGTACACTTATGGGATGAAATTTATGTTTTAGACCATTTATGAAAATCATGTTTATATCTATGTGTAAACATCTCACTTTTGAGTCGTTCAATATACCTTGTGTGATGATGCTTGTGTCTAGCACCCAATTGTGTACTTCTGCTGCGCAATGTAAATTGGGGGTGTTAGAGATTGGTAATCAGAGCTGCAAGTTATAGAGAACTGGGTCGATTTTGAAAATTGTCCTAAACTATAACTTTGGTGTCGAAAGTATTTATTCTTCAAAAGCACACAACTCCTCTGCAACGCTTCGGTAAGATCACTTTTAGTTTTGTTTTGCATTGTAGATGTATCCCTCATAACTGAAATGATTTCCTGAGTATTTATTAAGTAAATACTACGATATTGTATTGGAATTATTGAAAGTACGCTGAGTGCTTGTCAGTATCATATTTATTTTTTTGCGAGCATTGCATAAACACCATTTGCATTGTGTTGCATAGCATGGATTATGTATGACATTTGCATAAGCATGGCATACTAATTATTATTTTATTAACGATGACCTTAAGTATCCTTAAACCCTTATAATTGTAGAAAATAGCTGGTTTACCTTGTGAGGATGGATGGATTGATATGACTAATGTAGTGGATGGTGAGGAAGTAGATAACTTTGGTGCTAGTGACGATGAGGAGCCTTTTGAGTTTTTAGATGATGGGATTCCACTTACTGCAGTTGGTCAGACAAAGCCTGAGTTGATACAAGGTAGTTATGTTCCAAGGATTAATGTTGTGCCACAGACTGCTCCAGATTGTCAGCGGCCTGTTGTTCGTTCTTCTACGTCTACTTGTGATGCTTATAATAGTGGTTTGCCTGGGATTGCATTTGCTAGGGGTGATGTTCCTGTTGAGTCGAGTAGTGCTCGATCTATTCATGATGGTATTCCTAAGGTTTATTGTCCAGGTCCTAGGTCTTATGATGATATTTTCTGGTTTCTTAAGAAGTTTGATAGGTCTTTGTTTGAAAGGTATTTGGTTGAGACACGTGTGATTAGGAGGTCTGAGCAGAATGAGAAAAAGTTTGACAGGTTTGTTGGTAGTGTGAGGAGATAAGAGTTTGTTAGGGCAAGGGAAATCGATGAAGTTGTTAGATTAAGTTCTATGGTGTTGAATTTGAGTGGGAAGTTGAAAGGTTACGTAGGGAGCTAGAAAGGAATGCAAGGTTGGATGCATGGGGTTTGCCAATGAGATCGTTTCCTAGTCGAGGTGTTGTGATTCGTGATGTGCCGAGTCAGGTCGAAGCTCAAGTGTTGGTGAAGCCAAGTGAAGGAAGTAGTCGTAAGTGGAAGGAAAAAATAGAGGAAGAATCTGAAGATGATGATAGCAGCAGTGATGACGAGCCGATGTACAAGAAGCTGCGGGGATATGACGTTTAGTCCTTTATGTTGTTTTATTAGCCTTGTTGTAATAGAACTTATGTAGACTCGTACTCTAGTTTGTGATGAAACTTAATGACTTTAAGTTTGTTCTGATAAAGGATTGTAGTGACATTACTTATCACAATTTTGTGGAGATTTTACAAAGCAATCCAAAATTACCTTCATGACTTATGATTTGTCCTATTAGTTCTTGTGTGAATTGGTTAATGATTCATTGTGAATTGTGTTGTTGGTGCATGTAGTATCCATGTTACATCTTGATAGAGAAATCATTCTTCTTATCATGATATGAATACTTACTTGTTCTTTCTCTGTTATGGTCATACAAGAAGGAGTTGGGAGGCATTTTTCTGACTTTACTAAATTATTGTTTGGTTAGTTTCCTGTAAACATGCCGCCTAAATTGACGACTGCTACTGTTAATACCATGATTGAGTAAGCTATCGCTAGAGCTTTGGAAGCTGAACGTGCTGCAAGGAACCAAGAGGCTGAGAATAGGAATGCTGCTGGTCAGGTTGGAGGGAATGTTGAAAATCAGGTTGAAGGAAATGCTGATGAACAAGCAGGAGGAAATGCTATGGGACAAGTTGGAGGTAATGCTGCTATTCAGCAGGTTCAGAAGGAATGTTCTTATGCTAGTTTCATGAAATGTGGACCTACCCAATTTCGTGGTACTGGTGGTGCATTGGAATTAAGGAGGTGGATTGAGAAGATTGAAAGTACTTTTGAAATCAGTGGATGTTCAGAAGCTAGTAAGGTGAAATTTGTTGCGGCTACTTTTCAGGATGATGCATTGAGTTGGTGGAATAGTCAAGTAGCTACTGTGGGATTGGTTGAAGCTAATGCGAGAACATGGACTGTGTCCAAGGGACTGTTGACTGCTAACTTTTGTCCTGAGGAAGAGTTAGGTCAGTTGGAAGATGAATTGAGGCATTTGGTGCTGAGAAACAATGATATTGTAGCTTATACAAGGAGATTTTCTGATTTATGTTTGTTGTGTCCTGATGCGTTTGCTGATGACCGTAAGAAGATGAAGCAGTATATTAGGGGTTTATCTAGTAATATCAAGGGAGAAACTACTTCGTCGAAACCTAAGTCATTTGATGAAGTTGTTCAAATGGCTCATGCTTTAATGGATGTAAAGCTACAAGATCGAAAGGATAGTATTGCTGAAGGGAATAAGAGAAAGTAGGAAGCTGCACACTCAAGCCAAGGGCAGAATCGAGATGGTTATCGTAATAACCATAACCAAGGACCGTTTAGGAATCAACAATATAATTTGAGAAGGATGATGGTGCTCGTGCTGCCACAGGAAATCAAGGTATCAAGGTGAATCCGAATTGTGGTCGGTGTAATCTGTATCATGTTGGAAATTGTCCACCTGCTTGCAACAAGTATGGGAAGGCCGGACATAAGATGGCAGATTATAGAAACAAGGGTGTAGCCATTGGGGCCAAGGCTGTTAAGGTAGTTTATTGTTCTGGATGTGGACGCCGTGGACATAAGCAAGGGAACTGTCCGAGGGTTGGCATACGACAGGGAGGTAATGTTGCTGCTGTTGCTGCTGGGATTGCTGCTCCAGCCTATGTCGTGGAAGATGCTGCCAAACCTCAAGGGCCGAACGTGGTGACTGGTACGTTCTTACTTGATGCTTGTTATGCTAGTGTGTTATTTGATTCTGGATCTGATAGAAGTTTCGTAGATGTTAGATTCAGTCAGCTATTGGATAGAGAACCAGTGAGATTGACAACTAGTTATAATGTGGAGTTAGCTGATGGTAAGGTTGTAAGCACTAGTTCTATGCTGAAAGGTTGTTCCTTGAAGTTAGGTAATTATGTGTTTAGTATTGATTTGATGCCCATAAAATTAGGATCTTTTGACGTGATCATTGGAATAGACTGGTTAGTTGGTAATGGTGCAGTAACTGTTTGTGGAGAAAGATTAGTTCAGATACCGCTAAGGAATAGGGTATTGACTATGAAAGGTGATGAATGTATTTCTCGTTTGAGAGTTGTTTCTTGTTTAAATATGATGAGGTATATAGAAGCAGGTTGTGATGTGTTTCTTGCACAGATAAGTAATGATGGTGTGAATGAAAGGAAATTGGAGGATGTGCCTGTGATTAGAGAGTATCCTGAGCTTTTCCCTGAGGAATTGCCAGGATTACCGCCGCATCGTGAAGTGGAGTTTCGTATTGATTTAGTGTCGGGTGTTGCGCCTGTTGCTCGTGCATCGTATCGTTTAGCTCCATCTGAGATGAAAGAATTATCTGATCAATTGAAGGAATTGATGGATAAGGGATTTATTAGACCGAGTTCGTCGCTGTGGGGTGCGCCTGTTTTGTTTGTTAGGAAGAAAGATGGTTCTTTTAGAATGTGTATTGATTATAGAGAGCTTAACAAATTGGCTGTCAAGAATCGGTATCCACTTCCGAGGATTGATGATTTGTTGGATCCTTGCAACTAGTCTGGTTCATGTGTATACTCAAAGATCGATTTGAGGTATGGGTATCATCAACTGAGAGCTAGGGAAGAAGATATTCCTATAACAGCTTTCCGTACTCGATATGGACATTTTGAATTTCAAGTGATGCCTTTTGGGTTAACAAATGCGCCTGCTGTATTTATGGATTTGATGAATCGTGTATGCAAGCCGTATTTGGATGATTTTGTTATCGTATTCATTGATGATATTCTCGTTTATTCCAAGAGTGAAGAGGAACATGAGAAGCATTTGAGAACAATTTTGGAATTGTTGAAGAAGGAGAAGCTGTATGCGAAATTCTCTAAGTGTGAATTTTGGTTGAAATCAGTGCAATTTTTGGGGCACGTGATTGATAGTGAAGGTGTTCGTGTGGATCCTGCTAAGATTGAGGCAATTAAGGATTGGTCAGTGCCGCCAATTTCTTGGTTTGGCTGGGTATTATAGAAGGTTTATTGAGAAGTTTTCCCTAATTGCTAAGCCGTTGACTAAGCTTACGGAAAAGAATTGAGTGTTTGAATGGGGATTGGAAGAGGAATCTGCATTTAGTATGCTGAAGGATAAGTTGTGTTCTGCGCCGATATTGTCTTTGCCAGAAGGATATGAGGATTTTGTAGTGTACTGTGACGCGTCTCATAAAGGATTTGGAGCTGTATTGATGCAAAAGGAGAAAGTAATAGCGTATGCATCGAGATAATTAAGGAAGCATGAAGAGAATTACACTATGCATGATTTAGAACATGGGGCTGTTATTTTTGCTTTGAAGCTGTGGAGACACTACTTGTATGGAACCAAGTGTGTGGTTTTCACTGATCATAAGAGTTTGCAATATATTTTGGATCAAAAGGAATTGAATATGAGGCAAAGGAGATGGGTTGAGTTGCTGAGTGATTATGACTGCGAGATTCGTTACCATCCTGGTAAAGCGAATGTGGTAGCTGATGCACTTAGTAGAAAGGAAAGAGATAAGTATATAAGAGTTAGAGCTTTTACGATGTTGGAAAGTATTGATTTGACAGAAGCGATATTGAAAGCCCAAACTAATGGTTTGAAGGAAGAGAATGTTAAGGCAGAAAATTTGGGTAGAATGTTGAAACCATTGTTTGAAGTGAGGCCAAATGGATTGAGGTATTTTAAGAATAGGATTTGGTTACCATTGTGTCCGTCTGAGGAAGATTCGTTAGGGGTGCAAGAATTGGTGATGAATGAATCTCCTAAGTCGAAGTATTCAGTACATCCTGGATCGGACAAGATGTATCAAGATCATAAGAAAGTTTAATGGTGGCCAAATATGAAGGCAGATATAGCACAGTATGTTAATAAGTGTTTAACTTGTGCGAAGGTGAAGGCTGAACATAAGAAACCGTCGGGATTATTAGTGCAACCTGAGATTCCTGAGTGGAAATAGGAGAAGAATACTATGGATTTTTGTCACACCCCAGCATGGCGGAATATGGGGCGCGACGTATGGATATCATCACAACATGGCGTGTCTATAGAGATAACTATATGAAAAAAGAAATGTCATAAAATGGTGACACAAAAGTCATGACAATATCTCATTAAATGCAGGAGTCTAAGTAAGTAGGTAACAGTCCTACCACTTATCCAAGACAAACAATAAACATAAACCAATCAAACATATAGGTGCCAACATGAATCACTTATCCAAACCATAAAAGTAACTAAGAAGGAACGGGGATCTCCTTCTACATGCATTCCTACGCGACTCCAATCCTAGCCACTTAAGTTCTCATGCCTACCCATAGCATCACCTGAAAGAGACACTAAAACACGTCAACATAAAGTTGGTGAGAGTCATAGGTTTAGACTATAATGCCAAATCAGTTATAAGCTGTGAATAACAACCATCAACACAATAACATATGGACAATGTGTTACAATTATGTATTAACAACTAACATTCAAGATCAATCATTCCAAACCAAAATCCAAGGCCCTCAGCCTTACCAAACACCATGGTACCATAGATGATCACACTATGTACCTATTCCAAGGACACTACCTTGTCATTATCCATTGGTCCCATAGACGATCACGCTATGTACCTATCCCAAGGCCCCTACCTTGTCAAACCACAATAACTGAGACGGCACGTGTCCCGCGATCCAAATCATACACAATCAAGAATCACATAGCAGTTAATCACATTAGTGTACACACAAGTCCATCACAAACCTTAAAAACATTCACATCAACAATTTATAAATAACTCAACACAGTGTCTCTTCCATCCCATCTGGAAGTCAAAATCAATAGTAAACATGGGACTATGAAACTCACCTGATTGCTTCTTCACAAGTCCTCACACCAGCAACAAGCTAACAAACCAAAAACACGCAATCAATACACGAACCAATCACTAAGATGGCTCATCAACCTATGATGGACATCTAGCCTATTCCCATATAAATACCTCATTGATAAGCTCTAATGACCCCATTACCCTTCCTTAACAAGTCCTTAACTTGGTTAAGTTTAATAACTATCCCGTTCATATTTTACACAAAACAGTCCCAGTTTTTAGGTCTCAAAATATTTAAGTCAAGCGTCCACTTAAACATACCCATGGTTTCTGTAAAAGAAATATTCATACTTTTATATATGTTAGATAAACATCCCACTTGCCCTAACCTTAAATCTACTGTTAAGGCCCCGATATATGCGTATATATTCCTACCTATCCAGAATTCATTGATTTTAAACGTATAAAAAGTTTGTTACCATTAGAGGGTCTTACCCTAAACCACAATCTTAGTCCAAGTGCAGATACTTACTATAATATATAAACCATCTCTCATGTTCATTAGAAGATCCCAATGCAACCCTAAGTACCCCAAATAACCCAAAACTTAAAAAGAAAACATGCTGAATTCAAAACTGTTTTGACCTCTGACTGTTGTAACCTGTTTTTGACCCACTTCCCACCTCCAATTCAGTTCTCGTTTATTGATTTAGAAAGCCAACTCAATTACCTATCCAGGGCTAGTTTGATCGCATCTTGAATGTTCCTAGAACTCTAGATATGATCAAAACAATAGACCCAAAATTCTGCCCAGTTTTTAAAAACGGGTTTAACTAAATTAACCTCATTAATTAACCCTAATCCCACTAATTACAAGCCCTAAACCCACCAATCATTATGAACTCATTAAAATACATATTTTTATTAAAACCCTAACCTAAATCCATCATAAGATGATCATATAAACATTAAAAATAATTAAATTAAAAAGGGTTTTGAAGGTTTTACCTTTAAATCAATGGAAGATGAAGAAAACCTAATTTTTTGTGAAGAACCCTAAAAACTCTCCCAAAACCCACGACTATGATTTTTCTCCAGGGATTTTTTATAAATTTTGGTAGTGAATAATATAATATATAGGGTGTACATAAAATCCTAGTCCAAGTATAAGCACACTTTCATTTTTTCCTCCTTTTTTCCTTTTTTTCCCTTCTTTGGTGCGTCTAAACCGACCCAAACACCCCTTAAATTCGTTTTTTTTCTTTTTATTATTAATATATGTATTAATAATATTACCTTAATTTTCCTTAATTTATTTCAGCTCCTAAAGCCTCCAAAACCTCAAAACCGTAAAACTAGTCAAATTTACGCGTTTTACCGTAAAAGACGTAAAATATACACTTTTAAAAAAATCTCAAATTTTGAAATAAACTTTATAACTAAGTCCTAAATGACTTAAAACCATCCCGAAAAATATCCATATGACTAAACACCTCTTCCGAGACCTCTAAATGCTAAACCGTAAATCGTAAAAATACGATTTTTATAATACATATACGTATACGTAAAACCACTAAATAACACATCTCACTTCATAGTCAATACCATGTGAACTCATGAACTTGAAATCATCACACATCGTTTCTCTCACAAGGTACCCCGTACCGGAAATGATATCCAAAACACAATCTATACACACCAGTAAGCACATAAACACGTAAAGACACATAACTAGCACAAAATAAAACTAAGTGACAAACCTCAAAACCAGGCTTGTCACATCACTCCCTCCTAATAGAAATCTCGTCCCGAGATTTACTCCTTAGGATCAAACACACAAACAACAAATCACATGAGGATACTTGTTCTAAACGAACTCCCCTCATTTCCACGTGAACTTTAGTTCAAGTTTCAAAATACCACATATACAAACCAGAAATAATTAAACTCATTGCCAAACTCTTGACCTCACAGTCAATAAACCTCACAGATGACTCTTTGATAAAACAAAGACTCTTATTAACACAAGTACCGAATAACCATACATGCAAATATGCATTCTCAAACAACATTTACCAATCTCAATACATGAAATATATCATGTATACCACTCATTTTCCCCCCCAGGTAATTCTATGCTCATAAGCTATTGGTCTGATCTTTCCAAAGATCATAAATGGACCTACAAAACTCTACATCAACTCTTCCATTTTACCAAAACATACCACCCGTTACTATGGGAGAAACTTCATACACAACTTTGTCACTAACTCTAGTGGTTTCCTCCTTTTCAACATAGCATCCTTGTTGCTCTCATTCTTTCCACAAATACTATTACCACATTAGTAGTCTCTTTTACCAATTTTAGTCCACAATGGGGGCAACTCACCCTATCCTTTCATATAGTGCCTCAAATGGCATTTATCGACTTCTAGTATGATAACTATCATTATATGAAAACTCCGCCATCGCTAACGAGTTTCCTAACTACCTCCAAATCAAACACCCTGCCCTCGGTGTAACTCCTAAGGTTGTATAAATATCTCAATTGCCTATTCTTTTCCAGGATATACTCATATCCAATCATGTACATCAACTCCCTTCAGTCCCTATGGCATATCACACCTATAACTCCTCATCCATTCGATTATCAATACTAATCCTCCCAAACAATCAGTACAGATCAGTGCCATTTCCTTTTCCAATCTCGACCTATTTTATTCTTGCTTCGCTCCTATACACACTTCCTTCTTTTTCCTCAACTCATACCAGACATCACAATGTGATGCTTCCCATCGTTTCTTCCCTTGCCATAATCCTTCCTAAGGCATTCCATACATATTAGGCTAACTTTTACGCAAAACCCTCCATTCTATCACATCCGTACGCAATCCTTCCAACTTCTCAACCACGTGACTTCTCATTCTTCTTGAAATATGAGATGAATTAGTCAGTCTATCGACTTTCACCCAACTCTCGTCGTACTTATTCCTCCAGCCCATTATGTATCCTTTTCACCAATTTCGTCCTTACATCGACCTTTCTAAGCTACTCCTATCTATGTAGGAAGTATAGTCTACGTCCCTTTTCTCCATATGATTGTCCAAGCCACGCAACATACATGTTGACACGTTCTCTGTTTAGACAACTCAACTCGTGCAACGTACATCCTTCATCCAAACCACCCTAATACGTCATCCATATAGTTCAAGTTCGTCTTAGCTTCACTTCATTTTTCTTATTCCATGTCTTATCAATCATGCTTGCCTTTCCCAGATGGTACTTGGCCTTGCAATTTTCTTTCATCACTTAACACCACCCATCACCTTTGCCAAATGTTCAATCAAGATGACTGAATAAGTGTTGGAGACGTTCATGATCCGTATAGATCATTCTCCACGTCTCGTACACCAAATGCCTCTAGCATTCTAGGCAGATATAACAGTCAAGCTCCACTAACTAAGTCTATCCAGTTCTTCCAAATCTTCAGTTCTTGCAACGTATAAGCAATCACCTTTCTTTATCGTTCTCGTACACATCTAAATCCTTGCTTCACGTATCGTCACGCTTCGCGAATTCATCCAGTCCTTCCGATAATGCCAAGATCGGCTCATTATCCAATCCACCTCTTCAGCCTCCAAAATGCTTCCTCACTCTTCTTCACTTTGTCCCTTGCTGGTTCCATGATATGCCATCATCTCTAACTACTCATCACGGTATACTTAATACTAAAACTCACACTTGAAAATCTCACGTATAATTCCCTTTCCTAAAAAAAATCCAAAACCAACTCATAATTCGACTCACTCTCCTTCTTCGATTTGAGTAGATCAAGATGTCGTCGATGCTCCCGATGACACCTCGTTTATATATGTTCCTGCACACTCGGTTCGTTGACTCCATGAAAACCGCTAGTGCTTTGGCGAAGCCAAATGCATATCCGTAATCTCAAAGAGTTCATACAAAATCCTTAGCAGTTTCAACTATGTCCTCCTTGCACCCTCTCTCAGCGGTAATACGAATAAATTCCTACCTCGTTCTACTTGCAAAATTCTACACGCATTTTAAAAGACCAATGCTTCCTCTCATCAGACCACTCAACCGCTTTCCACATCCAATCTACTACTAAGAAACTCAACTTTTACCTTGCATCCGTTGCAATATCTAACAGCTCTCGTTTTTAAATCACTCCATAAATGATTTGCCTTGGAAAGGCACTAACTACAACTCCTCTCACTTCTCCTACTTGCTCTATTTATGGTTCTACCTCAAAATAATAGGCAAACCTACTAAATTTCAGGATGTTTTTTAGAGAACATACATGCCTTACGAACAATATCCCCTTCCAACACTCTTTATGGCACGTTACTTGTGCTGGTATCCCACAAATCTCTATTCATCTCCTTGGTACTCCTAAGAGACCTCATGACCACGTTAGTTCGTCTACGAACTTCTTTCCTCCCCACTAAGGGTATTTCGACCGTTCTCTCATGGTCACCTACTTAAGCGTGTAGGCGCGACAAAGTCTTTCATACGACTACCTCAACGCTCCCGAACAATATGAACCCAAAACTACATCCTTAATCCATCAGATACGATCAACGAATCAAACCAACGGATAACTAACGACATTTCAGGTGTACCAGTTAAAACAAGTCAAAAACCACGAGTCTCAAAAGATAACTCAAACCCAAAACGTGTATCAATTCAAAATGACCCATGACAACGAAAAATAATCCGAGAAACACCCAATGGCAACCAAACATATTACGCCCCGTGACGTATTCTTTAAACCGTGTAAAAGATCGACTTTTCCAAAAGAATATATATCTTTTTTTTTATTATTATTACCTCCAATATCTATGTGACTCAAACAATCTACCTCTTGGCGAACCCAAAACTCAACTCAAAAACTAGGTATCCTGTGCATCCCAAATCATAAAAATAAACTACTATTCAAACTCAACCTCTAACCCGACACTTGTACAATAATTTCGGCCAAGATACTGCCCTCCCATGACTATACATTCTGAATATTTGAAAAGTACGTTCCGAGTACATAATTTTTGGCTTTTGAATCACTCAAAAAGCTCTAGAAACGAACAAGTTATGACCAAATCAGTTTTATACTAGTTGTTTTAAAAAAGGAAACTTATGTTACATCTTGTTTCAAACATGACTCCAACACCTTACCCTTATTTTACCGAATACCACCAACTATCTGACTTTATAGTAGATTTCCAAGTCCCCCCTTTTTCCATACACCAATCAAAATAAATGTAAGACTCAGCCCAAAAGATTTCATTATCCCAAAAGAAATCTCAATTTATTTCAACAGACTTAAAACCAAGAACACCATTTTAAAACGTACACGTGAAATACGAACTCAAAGAGTATGCTACAAGACACAGTTCAAAAGATTCAAAACGTCGTTGAAACTCCATCAAAGTCCAGCACCATAAAACACAAACCAACACAAGGTACATTCAAGTTATAATAACTAGTGAACGACCATAAATCATAACATAACATATATCAGTATATATACATCCGCATATGTATACCTATTGAATCCCCCAAACATACTCGTTATCATACACGTAAGTCAATCAATCGCTTTATACGCTCGTTTTTCCATACGAGTAATCATCATCTCACCGTACCACAACAAGGCATAATGCCCACCTCCAAAACCAAACCATATCGTGTGACCCCAAAATCACACAACACAACTATAACCCAAAACATATAACACAAAAAGAACAGTAGCCATATCATAGGCAGCCATTACATAAACCCATATATTATACGTATACCCAACTTCTACATCTCATCATATACAAGCATGTACTAACCCTCTTTCATGCAATCATACTTGAGAACCCATTGAAGTTGTGGTACGTGTATAACTATGTTGGCCACCATACTTATACAATTACCCTTCCCCCAATGCACTCCCTCCTATGATGACACTTATAAGAATCAATACAACATTAACACATAAATCCATCTACTCACATAAGCTCATAACCACATAACCAATAAGGTCCAAAACTCCATCTATAAAAATAACATAATAAAACTCTTGGAATACAGAAATCCATAGTCTAGCTAAAACAGCATAGACTAAATCCAAAACGAAAACATAATCAGTTATAAGTCATGTCGCCCATAAGAGTAGAAACAGCATAAAATCCTTCATATCCACATACTCCTACTAACTCGAACCACCACATGATTCTTAGGGAACATGACTTAAACATCAAAAGAAAAATAATGTACCTCAGGTACATAAAATAATCCAACAAAAGATAGAAAAATACCATGTACCAAATTATGTACTATAATGTACAATTTAAGCAAAATACGACAATGACTAGCGTGGATGATTATGGTTCAACCCGCACTAGTCACAACCCGAAAAGAAAATAGCATGTGGCTAAGTATAAACTTACTATGGTTCAATTCATACTAGTCAAAACATCGCAATAAATAACATCCAAACACATCAATTATTATAAAATGCACACATACTCCTATGACGCCTATATGCAGGGACCCTTAAGCTATAGACTAGGCTACGTGACTAGGCAACCTAATTCTCTATAACCATTGTCTCTGATACCATTCTGTCACACCCCACCATGGCGGAATATGGGGCGCGACGTATGGATATCATCACAACATGGCGTGTCTATAGAGATAACTATATGAAATAAGAAATGTCATAAAATGGTGACACAAAAGTCACGACAATATCTCATTAAATGCAGGAGTCTAAGTAAGTAGGTAACAGTCCTACCACTTACCCAAGACAAAAAATAAACATAAACCAATCAAACATATAGGTGCCAACATGAATCACTTATCAAAAACATAAAAGTAACTAAGAAGGAACGGGGATCTCCTTCTATATGCATTCCTACGCGACTCCAATCCTAGCCACTTAAGTTCTCATGCCTACCCATAGCATCACCTGAAAGAGACACTAAAACACGTCAACATAAAGTTGGTGAGAGTCATAGGTTTAGACTCCAACGCCAAATCAGTTATAAGCTATGAATAACAACCATCAACACAATAACATATGGACAATGTGTTACAATTATGTATTAACAACTAACATTCAAGATCAATCATTCCAAACCAAAATCCAAGGCCCTCAGCCTTACCAAACACCATGGTACCATAGATGATCACACTATGTACCTATCCCAAGGCCACTACCTTATCATTATCCATTGGTCCCATAGACGATCACGCTATGTACCTATCCCAAGGCCCCTACCTTGTCAAACCACAATAACTGAGACGGCATGTGTCCCGCGATCCAAATCATACACAATCAAGAATCACATAGCAGTTAATCACATAAGTGTACACACAAGTCAATCACAAACCTTAAAAACATTCACAGCAACAATTTATAAATAACTCAACACAGTGTCTCTTCCATCCCATCTAGAAGTCAAAATCAATAGTAAACATGGGACTATGAAACTCACCTGATTGCTTCTTCACAAGTCCTCGCACTAGCAACAAGCTAACAAACCAAAAACACGCAATCAATACACGAACCAATCACTAAGATGGCTCATCAACCTATGATGGACATCTAGCCTATTCCCATATAAATACCTCATTGATAAGCTCTAATCACCCCATTATCCTTAACAAGTCCTTAACTTGGTTAAGTTTAATAACTATCCCTTTCATATTTTACACAAAACAGTCCCAGGTTTTAGGTCTCAAAATCTTTAAGTCAAGCGTCCACTTAAACATACCCATGGTTTCTGTAAAAGGAATATTCATACTTTTATATATGTTAGCTAAAACATCCCACTTGCCCTAACCTTAAAGCTACTGTTAAGGCCCCGATATATGTGTATATATTGCTACCTATCCAGAATTCATTGATTTTAAACATATGAAAAGTGTGTTACCATTAGAGGGTCTTACCCTAAACCACAATCTTAGCCCAAGTTCAGATACTTACTATAATATATAAACCATCTCTCATGTTCATTAGAAGATCCCAATGCAACCCTAAGTACCCCAAACAACCCAAAACTTAAAAAGAAAACAGGCTGAATTCAAAACTGTTTTGACCTCCGACTGTTGTAACCTGTTTTTGACCCACTTCCCGACCTCCAATTCAGTTCTCGTTTCTTGATTTAGAAAGCCAACTCAATTACCTATCCAGGGCTAGTTTTATCGCATCTTGAGTGTTCCTAGAACTCTAGATATGATCAAAACAATATACTCAAAATTCTGCCCAGTTTTTAAAAACGGGTTTAACTAAATTAACCTCATTAATTAACCCTAATCCCACTAATTACAAGCCCTAAACCATCCAATCATTATGAACTCATTAAAATACAGATTTTTATTAAAACCCTAACCTAAATCCTTTATAAGATGATCATATAAACATTAAAAATAATTAAATTAAAAAGGGTTTTGAAGGTTTTACCTTTAAATCAATGGAAGATGAAGAAAACCTATTTTTTGTGAAGAACCCTAAAAACTCTCCCAAAACCCACGGCTATGATTTTTCTCCAGGGATTTTTTATAAATTTTGGTAGTGAATAATATAATATATAGGGTGTACATAAAATCCTAGTCCAAGTATAAGCCCACTTTCCTTTTTTTCCTCCTTTTTTCCTTTTATCCCTTCTTTGGTGCGTCTAAACCGACCAAAACACCCCTTAAATTCGTTTTTTTTTTCTTTTTATTATTAATATATGTATTAATAATATTACCTTAATTTTCCTTAATTTATTTCAGCTCCTAAAGCCTCCAAAACCTCAAAACCGTAAAACTAGTCAAATTTACGCGTTTTACCGTAAAAGACGTAAAATATACACTTTTAAAAAAAATCTCAAATTTTGAAATAAACTTTATAACTAAGTCCTAAATGACTTAAAACCATCCCGAAAAATATCCATATGACTAAACACCTCTTCCGAGACCTCTAAATGCTAAACCGTAAATCGTAAAAATACGCTTTTCTATAATACATATACGTATACGTAAAACCACTAAATAACACAATCTCACTTCATAGTCACTACCATGTGAACTCATGAACATGAAATCATCAGACATCGTTTCACTCACAAGGTACCCCGTACCGGAAACGATATCCAAACCATAATCTATACACACCAATAAGCACATAAACACGTAAAGACACGTAACTAGCACAGAATAAAACTAAGTGACGAACCTCAAAACTAGGGTTGTCACAATTTTGTGACAGGTTTGCCAAGGACTACAAATGGTAGTGATATGATATGGGTGATTGTAGATAGATTGACTAACTCTGCTCACTTTTTGCCAATGAAGAAGACATATAGTATGGAGAGGTTAACAACAGTGTATGTGAAGGAGATTGTTTGTCGACATGGTGTGCCTTTGTCAATAATTTCTGATCGTGATAGTAGGTTTACTTCAGACTTTTGGAAGTCTTTGCAGAAAGCGATGGGAACTGAGTTATGTTTAAGTACAACATATCATCCGGAAACTGGTGGACAAAGTGAGAGAACGATTCAAAAGTTAGAGGATATGCTTCGTGCATGTGTGATTGATTTTGGAAATGGTTGGGATAAGCATTTGCCATTGGTTGAATTTTCATACAATAATAGTTATTATTCTAGAATTAAAGCCGCTCCATTTGAAGCTTTGTATGGACGTAAGTGTAGATCTCAGTGTGTTGGAGTCAGGTAGGAGAAAGTCAATTGACTGGGCCTGAAATGATATTTGAGACGACTGAAAAGATTGTACAAATTAAGAAGCGTTTGTTATCTGCCAGAAGTAGACAAAAGAGTTATGCTGATAACAGAAGGAAACCGTTGGAGTTTGAAGTAGGAGACATGGTTATGTTGAAAGTATCTCCATGGAAAGGAGTAATACGCCTTGGAAAGAGAGGAAAGTTGAGCCCGAGATATATTGGACCATTTAAGATTATCCAAAGGATTGGATTGGTGGCTTATAAGTTAGAGTTGCCTGATGAGCTTAAGGCTATTCATAATACTTTTCATGTGTCTAATTTGAAGAAGTGTTTAGCTGAAAGGGATGTGGTGATTCCATTGGAGGAAATTCAACTTGATGATAAGTTGCATTTTATAGAGAAACATGTAGAGATAATTTAACACTCCCAAATTACAATGCGCAGCGGAAATACACATTTGGGTGCTAAATACAAACATTTTTACACAAGACATTTTGAACAAACTTAAAATGATAAATTTGAAATATAAAAGGATATAATTTAACCATTGTCTAAAACTTTCGATCCCATGTAAAACAATTTTAAAGATATCAAAGTAACATTTAGGTCCCCCCAAAGATTCCATCCAATTATTAGACAATTTACCAAAACTCATGATTGTACATTATTATTTTTATGACAAAAAAAGGAAAGAAATCCGTTTTAGACCGATCACCACAAAAGCAATCCCGCAATCCTTCTCCAGTAAGCTCCGCAATTCACCATCTTCAATACCTGAGATACATGCTTAAAATCATCAACACAACGGTTGAGCGAGTCTATAGGTTTTCCAAATCAACATTTGAACACAAGAAAAAAAATCAATCAAGATCATTTAATAGAATTGTGCGCATACAATCTGTTAGTCAGGCATTCTGGTATATAGCAATAGCTATTGAATTGTATTAAGTTCATGACACCGACCCCTTAACTTAGTCACCCACGCCTAAAGCCGACATGACTAGATGAATTCCAGTGCCCCTACTAGGGTATCAGTTGCAAGTATACCACATTCTCATTCTCGTAAAATTATCCTTCCCAGCGGGTTACTCAGCGTAAAGCCCTGGTCTCGGATAGGGTCGTCAGCCCAATAGTACTATTATTATAATAAGCGGCTATTCCCAACTCACAACATCAAGTCAGAAGATAGTTAACGGCTCATGAATTTAGGGACTTTTGCAGCTTAGGTACTTATACAATTCAAATCAATAAAGGTAACAAAGGCAACATTCGGGTCCAAACAATCAATCATGACTTGTGTTCATTTTACTTTCAAATAGCTATCCCCCTCGCGGGTTTTAAAATCATTCAAAACAATTATAAAAGCGAGGCTATAGACTCACCTAGAGTAATAGCAGTAGTAAGACGATTTCGACGATAGTTGATGCCCGATAAACACAAAAACAGCAACCTATCAAATAGGGTGCGTTCATCAATAATAAACTCGAATAAAATCCATACTTAACATCATAAAACTCAAAATCATAAAATCACACCCAACCCAAAATGAAAACAATACAAGTGACCTTTTACTTCATTCTATATGTTTATTCTTATTAGTTAATTCTTTTCATAAAAATCTGCCGGTACATACCAAATTACGAGCTCATTTACCCCACTTAAACACATTAAATACTTATGATACTAATCAGAAATGTCACTTACTATATATAGAAAGACCTGTTAAAAGCCCATCAAAAGATTTTACTTTTAAAGCTCCCTGCCCGACACATCTTTGAACTACAAAAACCGGACAGTTTTACGTCAACAACTCATATAGTCTTTTAAACCATTTATTTTTCTCCGGTTACAAAACCGACACTCAACTTTGAAAATAACTCAACATCATCATACATATCTTTCAAAATCAGTCCATGACTCATTTTAAAAATCAATTTTATAGTCCCCGAGTTTCGATCCAAATATCGACAACAATTATATATTGTGACGATACTCGTCTCCCGGTACACGAATAATAAAACTAACGTAACTTTTCGCTCGTTTGGAGCTAGAAGCTCTATGTTATATCAATTCGAAGCAAAAAGAATTATATACAACAATATCTAGTTAGTTCATCTCAAACTCAAACTCATATTTTCATAAATTTAAGTTTCACCACATTTTAATCATTCTCATATGCCTAATATCACCCTAATATCATTACTAACAACATAACTAACCCATACCACATTTAAATGATCATACAAAAATTACCCACTCAAAAATAATGAACATGCAACCATTAATATATATATATATATATATATATATATATATATATATATATATATATATATATATATATATATATATATATATATATATATATATATATATATATATATATATATATATATATATATATATATATATATATATATATATATATATATATATATATATATATATATATATATATATATATAACATCACTAACAACAAGTATATAATGAGAAATTAGATCAAACCACCTTGGATCATCATTAAAAATTCGAAATTCTTGCATGTGTATAAAAATTACACCAAAATGATCACCATTGAATTTGCAAGATGGGATTTTGATTAGTTTTTCATGATTCAAAGTAATAATCAATGATCATGGTGATTTGGTGGTGAGAAGTGGACGACAACATCAAGAGGAGGAAGAGAGATTGTGTTTTGGTTGGTGAAAATGAATTTAATAATAAAATGTGTTAGTGGAAAAATAATATATAGTGGGGTGGAGGGGTAGTTTTTGCCAATTTGTGATAGTTTTGGTCCAAAATGTAATTAAATAGTTTACAAGGTTGAAAATGTAAATTGTAAATTTTGAAAATATTTACGAGGCTCGGGTTTCGTAAAAATACTTTCCAAAAGTTAAAACGCACTCAAAATATGATGATAATATGATCCCGGTTCGACTTAATACGAACTTAAAATAAAAACGTCAAAAATATAAACATCGAGACAACAAATAATAAAACATATAATCTCGGGCATCCGTCGATATCGTGGTCACTAATAATCCTCGCTATTAGTAAAAAGATAAAAATAAGACTTCCAACGTCGGTTTTAAATAAAACCATCAACCGTCATATCATTCAACTCATCAAAAATTTCAAAATTATTTGTAAAAATAGTATTATATAATATTAAATAAATGACCTCGGGCTTGGGTTGTCACATCCTACCCTCCTAAAAGAGAGCGACGTCCCGGCGCTCGGACCCTCTTATACTCACATTCCATACCTCCAGAACAAAAGAGAACTCTTTTCTTTTAAGAAATCCTCATGCTTCCTTCATGGATTCAAATCCATTCCTAGAATTTTTGTATCCTCACAATATAATTCTCATTATGTTTCGACCTCATAAGAATTCTCCACAGTTCTCGCCTATGAAAAGCAACTTATTTTCAAGTTGAATTCTTTCCTTGTTGTTTTCAAAATAGATTTCACCCTTCATAACGACACCTTAAACATAACCACATTTCCCAATTTCAAACTCCATCGATTTCCTTCGATTGCCAACATAACTCTTCTGACAACTCCTTGTTACTAATGGACGATCCTTAACCTATACAATCTTATCAATATTTGCCAACACCAGTTCTTGTTCAGTCATTCAATTCCACCTACATTTTTGCAATACACCGAGAACCTATTCTTACGTCCATAACTCACGATCTTTAGCCTTCACAAATTGAAGTTCTTTATGGTCTTCAAACAGTACATCCTCATTACTAGCATGACAATCATTGTCGTATAAGAATTCCAACAAGGCCTAAGTCAATCACACATGTAACACCCCCAAATTTATACAACTCAGTACAGCGGAAGACTAGTTGGTATTACGGGATAGCACATTACTCGCATCATAGACAACACTTAAAAGTCGCGTCGTTTTAATAATAAAGCATTTCCATTCATAAATATCAAATTTACATAGGTCCCAATTCATTTTATTTAATACAGGTTTTACAAAACATTTGAATGGAAATTATAATTTAAGTGCGGGCCATGAATTCTTGTCGTCTTCCCGAGAATTACCTTCAAGTACCTGAGATAAAACATGTTAAAAGAAAAGGTCAGCGATAACGCCGAGTGAATTCATAGAGTTTAATAAAATCCATCAATATAATATCGGTATAAAATTATTACCGAAAATCATTTTGTACAAATCTTTGTAATGGGCCATAAAATAGCCAAAGTCATTCTATACAAATCCTTGTCAAAAATCATAATATAGGCATTTGCCTTAAAATCATTATACGAGCCAATGTCGTAAAAACATCATACAATACGTTTTATAACGTTGTATAGATTAAATAAAAACCGTTATATGAATATGGTTATATAAAACCAAAACACGAACATAAAATCAATAGTATGACCCCGTATTACTAGTCAGGCAATACATCGTAATTCGGTGCGTATAGTAGTATTTCGTTAATTGGATTATTATAAGCCGCATGACATTGTTACCTTACTAAACCAAAAAACGGGTAGCTAACCCGATACTCAGTTTGCCCATCTAAATTAGCGTGTCGTCACAAAGGTCACTCTATTGAAATCTTCTCATACATAAATTCGCTTACCAATCAATGTGGCACGACGGGGATCTACCGTCAAGGCGTGAACTGGGGTGATCGTCCCCAAATAGTACTATTATATGCATAAGCGTCTACCAAATCCCGGTAGTTCACAATTCATGCTAATGAGACTTTTAGTGAAATAACCTAACTTTAATAATCCATTTAATTTCATCTATCGGGTCATTTAATCATTTATCGGGTCATACAATCATTCGGGTCCAAATCAATAAACAAACAATCGAGACAAATGGTGTCCTATTTTATAAAAACTAACATGTTATCTCCCTCGCGGGTTTATAAAACATTTCATAAAAACATTTAAAAGAGTGCGAGGCTATGAACTCACGTTGATGTGGGAAGGCGGGTTATCCGCAATCCGGACGTACGGCGCGTGCTTCAATCACGGAAACCTAGACAAATAATACTCGTCTTAGACTCATGTCCAATGACTTAATAAAAATAACAATTATGTATACATATGATGATTATATATGTGATGATCAAGTGGGTTTACATATTCTCATCTACTCATTTTAGTGTTATGTATTGGTAACCTTTTACTAGTTTACTAGATTTACCTATTTACGTGTTTTAGGTCCAATAGCCTATTATAAGTTCATTAACTTGTATTAATCCATCTCATACTTGTATTATCAGTATTTATACTTTACAAGTTGGGCCCAAATGGGTTAAGCCCAATAAATAAGTTTATAAGTGTTTTAGTCCATTTTGTTGTATTATTAGTCCAATAACGTTAAGTTAGCACGTTAATGTCCGTATGTTATATAGTTCGGGTTTATCGGTTTTTACTTGTTATATATGTCTATATATCAGTATATGAGTTTATAAAAGTTTACATTAGACGGGTCCAACCGTCTAAGTTTTATTTAACAAAAACGTTAATTTTACGGTAATAGCCAAAAGAGTCGTAAACATCATGTTTATAGTTTTATAACTTATAAAACTTATCAAACTACCATTTTTATAAAATGTCCATTTATTTATCCTTATACATATTTATATAAATGTATTATATAAGTTAGTGGGTTTTAATTCACATTTTATACTATTTTTATTTGAGTGCTTATATAATACTATTATACTTTAATTTCCAAAATCTGATTTTTATCTTCATGTTCACCAAAACTGCCATATCTAGAGTTCTATATGGAGATAGAAGCTCAAATTTTTATTACATAAACTAAATAATATGGGCTTCATTTAACTCTTCTATAGCTACTGTTGAATCAGCCTCTAAGTATTTTCTAAAAATCGTCCAAAACAGTGAACTCAGATTTGTACTTTAAACTTGTTTTGATCATATCTCACTCATTACAATGATTCCATTGCATGGCCAACTCTCACATGTGTAAAAGACATATTACTTACTGTTTATTGCTTCTACTTTGCCATTTTATCAGTCTAACATGTGGTTCTTTACTGTTTTATACAGCCAACAATCTAAACAAGATTTTAGCCTTGTTTCTTATAGTTTTTCATCTTTTTAAGCATGTTTATCAACACCAAATCCCCACACAATATTTTTAATCATCATTCATCATCATATACATATACATAAGTAAAATAAATAAAAGATTACATAATCAAAAATAACAAGAGGATGAGGAGAACAATCTTTATACCACCATGATGATGTAGGTTGTGATCAAAACATGGATTTTGATGGAGAAACTTGTGAATAACCAAGACCATCTTCAAGACCACCATTCTTCAAGAACACCTTGTAGAAAATCAGCCCCAAGACTCCATAGAAACTCCTCATTGGATGTTATAATCACCACCAATCAATAGGGTTTCAAAAGGGCTTCAACATGTGTGTAAATAACATTAGATTTCATGGTTGATTTTGATCAATGATGGTGTTTGATGGGTGAGATGGGACGGCATCAATGGAGAGAGGGAGGAGAGTTTGTGGTTTTGCATGGATGAAAATGAAGAGTAAATGTTTAGCTAGTGGTTTTGATGCAAAGTGGAGTAGCTTTTAAGCTAAGCTAACAAGTGTTAGCTTAGTTGCTACAATGTTGACACATCGTGAGATGTGTTGGCTTACTCTTGCCGTCCAAGAGTGGGGGTGGGGCAAGATTTATCTTGTCTCATCCCCATTTAAATACGGGTACTCCTCGATTCTAGTTTCCTCGATTTGCGTGCCCTCGGGTGGTTTTACGAAAAACGTTTTTGTAAATTATGAATCAACGGCACAAAACGAATCTAATAAAAATTGTCTCATCAAAACGGAGTTCGAAAACGTAAATACGTAATCCTAAGGTTTCCGGTTTAGTCGTAAAGGACGTTAAATTAAAATCGTAAGTCCTAATCTCTTCTCGTAAATTTGTGAGTTTATGAACCAACACAAATTTAAAATCTCAAAACAATATTCACGGATAAATTTATTTTCTGAAATGTCGGACTGTCACCAAAACGGTGTATGTAAACGTAAGCACGTAACGTTGAATCCTCCGGTTTAGACGTAGTCGATGCTACTTCAAGATGTAAATCCAAATTTCTTCCCAAAAATAAGTGAGTTCATATTATAACATAAAAATAATGTTTTCAAATAAATATTGAGAATAAAATATCAACCATAAATTGACGGATTGTCACAGCATTTACCCCTAAACAGGATCTTTGTCCTCAAAGATCATCTTACTACTCGCTTCTTATAGAGTTAAAGCCATGTGGGTATTTCCTCCACATTCGGTCTTTTCTCACAAGTGTAATCCATTACAATACGCGAGTTTCATCAAACATAACTACGGGAATAAGATCAGGCTAAATGTTGACTTACTTTCTCTATCCATGATGTTCACGGGTTTCTGATGAATGCAACTTTTCGCCGATCTAAGCTTTATTAAGAAGAATTCAGATTTTCACTTGATAGACATTTTATCAAGTTCGATCTACGAAACATAATTCACGCAGCTTTTGAAGTCCTAGGGTAGATCCAGCTTATATGCCTTTCAAACCAATCTTTTACATCATCTCAATGGTCACATACAACGGGGACTTATATCCCATGATCTTTCAGATCATCAATTCATTTTTCCATGGTTAAAATTTTTGGCATAACTTCGCTACCCATCTGGCACTTCAAGACCTACATTTCATATTCACATAACCTCCTGCCCACTATCGGCAGTCAATAATCAAATCCTAATTTCAACAATCATTTTAGGTCTCGCGGGTCGAGTATTTTGCAAGGTTAGGTTCGCCATCATAGGAAACCTTAAACCTAAAAGACATGTCCAACTCACAATGGGTGTATGTCGGGTGTCTTCATCTTAACTCTTGCTTACAGATGCTCTAATATTTAGGTCCTAACAAGATTCGACCTCGATCCTAATACGATAATTATCAATGATAATATCTCCAAAGGAAAGCGATTATACGGTTTATTACCAAAGGTCAATCGTTCAAACATAAAATAACACTTATAGTATTTTATATCGTTACTTTACCTCATCCCTTCGATTGGGGTGGTACACAGTACTCTCATCAAGATTCGTTCTCAACGACTTCTGAGCAAATCTCTAGAAATTCGATGCGAAGCGAGGATCTTGACAGAGATGATCGATACATGCACACTATGTTTACACAACTCTTTTAAATACAAAAGAGTCAATTTCTTCACCAAGAATCTATCATTAACAGGAATGATATTAGCAGATTTGGTCAGTCTGTCAACGATGACCCAAATCGAATCAAATTCAGATGATGACCTTTGTAATAGTTAGACGTTTACTAATGTATGAGGCGATGTCTGTCTTCATAATTTGCCAGCAGTATAACTTCTTCAGATAAAGATACATTTAGTCAGAAATGACAGGAATAGAATACTTATACTTACAAGATTCCAACATAACTATATCCCAAAATCTCCATATTTAGGCAACCATAAGTGACCTTTTAATCATTTAGCGCCATCGGCTTCTCAATTCTAATGGTTCACATTAGCCGCGAACCCCTTTTTTTTTAAATTGTTCGGCAATTTATTTTGCACATTCATTATTAAGGAACACATCCGAATTGATTCTTTATCCTTTCTATATTATGTGTCAGTATCTACATTTACCTTTCCTGGTGAAATAATTATCATGACCGTATTTATTCAAAATTTCTTTCTTCACATTTTCTAAGTTTCAGTTTCGTCTCAACTATTATTTTTATCTGTTTTACTCAATCCGACGTCTAAAGCTTCGATAATTGTTACAATTAATTAAATAATACTTATTAAATTTTTATGAAACGTAAACGTAAAAAATTTAAATTTCTTAGTTCGACCAATTATATAAAATGTTCAAAATACATTTGAATTTAATTAACACGATTTTTGCTGATTTATCGAAAATAATTAGTAAGATCCGTAAATGTTCGGAAAACCTTCTTTTATTCTTTGGTAAAAATTTTCTTAGTTGAAAAGCAAAAATTGTCGTTTTAAATTTCAAGTCATAATTTATATAGTTTCCTCAATTCTTCTTAAGATATCCAGAAGTATACACAAACATTTACCCCTAAACAGGAGTTTAGTTAAATGATTTGTGTATAAGGGAATAATCCCTCAAAAGTTCTTTTCGATAAAACATTTGTCAAAACACATTTGTACTTTCTTTTTGGTAAAACCCAAAGTCTTAAAAGGGCTCTAAATTTTTTAAGAGTCAATATAGATTCCATTATCTATTAATCACATGGTCAATTAATATAAAGGATTAAGTCTTAAATCACATGTTATTTATTCAGGGTACAGGTTTTTATGGTTCAGCCAATTTAGGTCAATTTATAATTGATTATTAACTCATTCCTATTCTTATAAACAAACAAATGGTCCTTAATGATCACAAGCATGAATTTATCAAATTACAGCCTACACACGTGATTCACCAAATTTATGAATGCCACATGTGTATTAGTCAATCCAAACGACATCACGTTAAACTCATAATGTTCATTACAAGTACCGGATGTAGTGATTGGAATAGATAATCTTTTTCGCAGATGCGAAGTTGATGATAACCATGCCGAGGATCAAATCTTTAAAACATACGCTAGAACCTTGTAAATGATCGAACAAATCTTCCATTTCGAGTCATGGATATCGTTTTCGATTGTCAATTTACTCAGTTCACAGTAATCTATAAATATAAGGAATGATAACATCATAGCTCTTCATGATGACGAGCTTGGTAGAATAAAATCTTTCTCCGACAACTCTCTCAGTTGTACGGTAATTCCTTTAATTTAGATGGTGCTAACGTACAGTGCACAAGCCACATGTGCAGCATCGGTAATATAATCAATACCTATTTCAATCTGCCTTAATGGCAAAAGTCTAGGTATTTCACCAACAAATACCTCCTAAAGTTTCAGATAACATAAACATCTTTTAATAAATTCATATTAGGTTCTTTCTATATTATAATATCTATGACTAATTCACAACCATTCACGGTATAATTCCAAGTCTAAATACATGATATGGTCATCCATCAAGAAGTATTTAGATCACTTTTGATAATCAACATCTTATCATTTAGGGGAATTCTACTCGAGTTCCCATTAATTAAGACAATGTCGTTGTGTCATAATCAATCAATCCATTCTACTGGCACTATCAACTTTTTGGTTTTATTGCCGTTGATAAGATGTGAACTTATCAAAAGAATAATAATAACTCATAATCCTTCACAAATTCAAGGATATATGGAGACATAACTAACCTTAAAAGAGTAAGGTCAACGCATAATCTATGCGAGAGAATTTCAAATCAGATACAGACGAAAACATTTAACGAATATGAATATATCCCATGTTTTCATAATTTGAGTACGCATTCGAAAGCTCCTCGGATCGTTACCTAGGTCATTCAAATGAAGTCAAATCATAAGAAATGATAAGAACGTCAATACATCTAGTCGGGTATCAACACTCGGTAATCAGATACTTTTCCTAAGAATCTCACTACGGGAGAATTGGACAAGAAAGAATTGTCGATTGTCAAATAAGACAATTTCCACAGATGAGTAAGTTCGACTCAGAAGAATAGATGCTACAGGCACATATGTAGGTGTCCCTAACACTATGTCCCTATTTTTCACTTCTTGCAGATCTCATAAAATTTAATCTTTCACAATCTTCAAAGAAAATGTAGTGTTTATTCATTAGTTTTATGGCGACTACTACTCAGTCTTGCATGGTCCATTCCAAATTGTTTGTAGGCGCGCAACTATATACAATTTCAAGATTAACGATGCAATACTCAGTTCGTCAAAATTTTATCATCATATTTATAATAAAAACATTTTCATGTTTAATTCTTAAATAAGAATCAAAATTAAATTTACAAAGATTTTCTTTGTTATGAACACAATTAAGTTTTTCCAAGGTGTTTTATAAACAGCCTCATTTCGTTAACAATCACTTATAAATCTTACTTTAAATAATCCTTATGGTGATGAAAATTCAATTTTTCTCAAGGGATACTATTGTACCTTATAAAACAATGAGTAATCTGCAAAAGTGTGATGAAGAGTTGTTCACCAAGAACTAACTACAATATAATAGGAAATGAGCTTAGCCAAATAATCATGAGGTTCATGACCTCAATGGCTCTCAAAAAGAATAATTCACAACGTAACTCAATTCGAGATGAGTACTTGTTCAATGGTTGCATCACTAGTGTGAACATTAGGATGAAGCAATAAAAGATAGATAACATCGATACATGTAGGATTTAGCAATCAAAGGTAGTATTTTCATTAATCTCAAACAAGTCAAAATTGTACCGTAACACATCATGTGTCACTATGTCATATAATTCCAAGAACTCATCCTACCAACTGATGTCTCAGTTAACTTAGGGATTATTTTCAAAAGATACCACAATGAATACTAATCTACAAGAGTCATTAGGTGTTCCACATGTCCCGAAAGATCCATCGGTCCCCATTTAGAAGAAGATTTCTTCAATTTATTTGTTGGACACTGGGCATCCTCATTAGTGGACAATGGCCTAGGAACAACCCTTAACACGAATCAACAATCAATTAAAACCTTATAATTCAATCACAGAACTTAACGAATTCTTCTTAACAATTTCTTATTCCATTCGGGTTAAATTTTACTTTATTCAAGTTTCAACCAATTTTATACTCAATTCGATATCCTACCTCATTTTTCAATGCTTTCAATCTTATTATTAGACCTTAAAAGGGCAATAAAAGCTCGATATGATCAACACTTAATTTCCAATCCTATAGCTCTTTCATCAATAGTTATCAAATGAGTCACTAGTATGAAATGACTTGATCATTCAACTAGATTCTCGGAAAGGTACTAGTGGCATGAGGCTTTGGGTAATGGTTCCAATGACAGCCTCAAGTGCAACATTCACCCTTTCGATTTCAATTTAAGAATTGGGTGACAACGAATCAGATGAAACTTTTCCAGGTGGTAACGTTTTGTCAAACTCCACTTTAAAAGGAAAGATCGTCATGACATCGATATCAGATTTAATCTCGCCAATTCTTCTTTAATATCGCAATCAACTAATATCAACATTTCTACGAATATCAACCATTTGTTGGGATCATAAATATCCACAACTTGGTTTAGATCTAGGATAGCTAGAATTTCCTACGAGAATAGCTTCGATTAATTTACTAGGGGATTTAGGGTTCCTTGTGACAATCTACGTCGTATGAATACCTCGTATAAATATCAAAATAATCGTCAAACAATCATGTAATAAAATTACACCATATATATATATATATATATATATATATATATATATATAATCCAAGTTATATATATATTAAAATAACACTTCTCAGTCTGGCCTTGTCGGTAACTCGGGAATTCTTCGGCACCGTTATAGTCAAAAGATTTTTAGACATTTTGTGAAAAATGTTTATAGTTAAAAGATTTTGAAATGTTTTATTCAAAACCTTGGTTTTAAAAATCTTTCGTTCTCTATAACGAGAGCTCTGGTACCAAACTGTAACACCCCCAAATTTATACAACTCAGTACAGCGGAAGACTAGTTGGTGTTACGGGATAACACATTACTCGCATCATAGACAACGCTTAAAAGTCGCGTCGTTTTTATAATAAAGCATTTCCATTCATAAATATCGAATTTATATAGGTCCCAAGTTATTGTATTTAATACAGGTTTTACAAAACATTTGAATGGAAATTATAATTTAAGTGCGGGCCATGAATTCTTGTCGTCTTCCCGAGAGTTACCTTCAAGTACCTGAGATAAAACATGTTAAAAGAAAAGGTCAGCGATAACGCCGAGTGAATTCATAGAGTTTAATAAAATCCATCAATATAATATCAGTATAAAATTATTACCGAAAATCATTTTGTACAATCTTTGTAATGGGCCATAAAATAGCCAAAGTCATTTTATACAAATCTTTGTCAAAAATCATAATATAGGCATTTGCCTTAAAATCATTATACGAGCCAATGTCGTAAAAACATCATACAATACATTTTATAACGTTGTATAGATTAAATAAAAACCGTTATATGAATATGGTTATATAAAACCAAAACACGAACATAAAATCAATAGTATGACCCCGTATTGCTAGTCAGGCAATACATCATAATTCAGTGGGTATAGTAGTATTTCATTAATTGGATTGTTATAAGCCGCATGACATTGTTACCTTACTAAACCAAACAACGGGTAGCTAACCCGATACTCAATTTGCCCATCTAAATTAGCGTGTCGTCACAAAGGTCACACTATGGAAATATTCTCATACATAAATTCGCTTTCCAATCAATGTGGCACGACGGGGATCAACCGTCAAGGCGCGAACTGGGGTGATCGTCCCCAAATAGTACTATTATATGCATAAGCGTCTACCAAATCCCGGTAGTTCACAATTCATGCTAATGGGACTTTTAGTGACATCACCAAACTTTAATAATCCATTTAATTTCATCTATCGGGTCATTTAATCATTTATCGGGTCATACAATCGGGTCATACAATCATTCGGGTCCAAATCAATAAACAAACGATCGAGACAAATTGTGTCCTATTTTATAAAAACTAACATGTTATCTCCCTCGCGGGTTTATAAAACATTTCATAAAAACATTTAAAAGAGTGTGAGGCTATGAACTCACGTTGATGTGGGAAGGCGGGTTATCGGCAATTCGGACGTACGGTGCATGCTTCAATCACGGAAACCTAAACAAATAATACTCGTCTTAGACTCATGTCCAATGACTTTATACAAATAACAATTATGTATACATATGATGATTATATATATGTGATGATCAAGTGGGTTTACATATTCTCATTTACTCATTTTAGTGTTATGTATTGGTAACCTTTTACTAGTTTACTAGTTTTACCTATTTACGTGTTTTAGGTCCAATAGCCTATTATAAGTTCATTAACTTGTATTAATCTATCTCATACTTGTATTATCAGTATTTATACTTTACAAGTTGGGCCCAAATGGGTTAAGCCCAATAAATAAGTTTATAATTGTTTTAGTCCATTTTGTTGTATTATTAGTCCAATAACGTTAACTTAGCCCGTTAATGTCCGTATGTTATATAGTTCGTGTTTTATCGGTTTTTACTTGTTATATATGTCTATATATCAGTATATGAGTTTATAAAAGTTTACATTAGACGGGTCCAACCGTCTAAGTTTTATTTAACAAAAACGTTAATTTTACGGTAATAGCCGAAAAAGTCGTAAAAATCATGTTTATAGTTTTATAACTTATAAAACTTATCAAACTACCATTTTTATAAAATGTCCATTTATTTATCCTTAAACATATTTATATAAATGTATTATATAAGTTAGTGGGTTTTAATTCACATTTTATACTATTTTTATTTGAGTGCTTATATAATACTATTATACTTTAATTTCCAAAATCTGATATTTATCTTCATGTTTACCAAAACTGCCATATCTAGAGTTCTATATGGAGATAGAAGCTCAAATTTTTATGACTAAAACTAAATAATATGGGCTCCATTTAACTCTTCTATAGCTACTGTTGAATCAGCCTCTAAGTATTTTCTAAAAATCGTCCAAAACAGTGAACTCAGATTTGTACTTTAAACTTGTTTTGATCATATCTCACTCATTACCATAGTTCCATTGCATGGCCAACTCTCACATGTGTACAAGACATATTAATTACTGTTTATTGCTTCTACTTTGCCATTTTATCAGTCTAACATGTGGTTCTTTACTGTTTTATACAGCCAACAATCTAAACAATATTTTAGCCTTGTTTCTTATAGTTTTTCATCTTTTTAAGCATGTTTATCAACACCAAATCCCCACACAATATTTTTAATCATCATTCATCATCATATAAATATACATAAGTAAAAGAAATACAAGATTACATAATCAAAAATAACAAGAGGATGAGGAGAACAATCTTTATACCACCATAATGATGTAGGTTGTGATCAAAACATGGATTTTGTTGGAGAAACTTCTGAATAACCAAGACCATCTTCAAGACCACCATTCTTCAAGAACACCTTTTGGAAAATCAGCCCCAAGACTCCATAGAAACTCCTCCTTGGATGTTATAATCACCACCAATCAATAGGGTTTCAAAAGGGCTTCAACATGTGTGTAAATAACATTAGATTTCATGGTTGATTTTGATCAATGATGGTGTTTGATGGGTGAGATAGGACGGCATCAATGGAGAGAGGGAGGAGAGTTTTGGTTTTGCATAGATGAAAATGAAGAGTAATGTTTAGCTAGTGGTTTTGATGCAAAGTGGAGTAGCTTTTAAGCTAAGCTAACAAGTGTTAGCTTAGTTGCTACAATGTTGACACATCATGAGATGTGTTGGCTTACTCTTGCCGTCCAAGAGTGGGGGTGGGGCAAGATTTATCTTGTCTCATCCCCATTTAAATACAGTTACTCCTCGATTCTAGTTTTCTCGATTTACGTGCCCTCGGGTCGTTTTACGAAAAACGTTTTTGTAAATTATGAATCAACGGCACAAAGCGAATCTAATAAAAATTGTCTCATAAAAAACGGAGTTCGAAAACGTAAATACGTAATCCTAAGGTTTCCGGTATAGTCGTAAAGGACGTTAAATTAAAATCGTAAGTCCTAATCTCTTCTCGTAAATTTGTGAGTTTATGAACCAACACAAATTTAAAATCTCAAAATAATATTCACGGATAAATTTATTTTCTTAAATGTCGGACTGTCACCAAAACGGTGTATGTAAACGTAAGCACGTAACGTTGAATCCTCCGGTTTAGACGTAGTCGATGCTACTTCAAGACGTAAATCCAAATTTCTTCCCAAAAATAAGTGAGTTCATATTATAACATTAAAATAATGTTTTCAAATAAATATTGAGAATAAAATATCAACCATAAATTGACGGATTGTCACAACACACGCATAAGTATATCGTCCAATGTTCGAATCATCCTTTCACTCTATCCATCAGTCTCTGTATAACACACAATACTCAACTCAACTTTCATCTTTACCCAAACCAAATCGTATCGATTACTTGACTTGTGAGATTCCTTCATTACTAAGTCTCACTCTCTCAACTTAGGTATGTTAGGAGTGCTCAATATACCATGCCTAACTTGGCATTACAACAAAATCCTTTCCGTAAGTTTAACAAAATGTTGAAACCAATTACCTTGACATCCTTCTCAATTCAGACCACTAACTTAAAATTCCAATATCTTTTCTATCAAATCCACACTTCTTGTCATTACCATAACTCAAACCTTAGAAGCTCTTTCCTTCTTCTTCCTGATAAGTGCATAAGCTATCACATTCGCCTTTTCCGGATACCAGCGAATCTCGTTGTCATAGTCACTCACAATCATAACCATCAATCTACTCAAGTACTCAAAACAATATAGATGGTGATCCTCTACTCATTTCCTTTATCATCCCAAGAAATTAATTATGGAGCAACTTCTATGATCCTTTATCACTACACACTTGATTCCATACAAGTAATAATACTACCATCTCAATGCAAACACCACAACTACACAACCCTTATGAGACGCATCACAGCATACTACAAACTATAAATACTTCAGATCCTTTCAATAATGACAACATCGGTGCAGAACACAACCTACCCTTCAGTGTTCAGAATACAACTTCCTCATCTGATGGGGATCAGATTTCGAAACTTACAATTTAGATGTATAAGTGGGACTCACACATCCAATTCTTCTTAGTTAGCTTAATCAAGGGTTTAACAATCAGTGAAAACCTTTCGATAAACCTCCGATTATTCCCAGCTTAAACCAAGGAATTAACAGATTTCCGCCAGCGTCGTTGGTACCGACCAATCATTGATCGTTTCAATCTTGGCAAGATCTCCACGAATACCTTTGTTGTCAATTTACATACATTTTATCCTTTTTCCAACCATCCCAAAATTATCCTCATATGCTTCTTATGTTCCTCCTTTCCTCGTGGAATAAAACAGAATATCTTCAATAGATACAATGACTAACTCATCCTAATACAACTCACACACATGATTCACCCAGTCCATGAATATGGCAGACGCGTTCGTCAATTCCAAAAACATCACTTGCTACTTAAAGTACCCACATCAAGTACGAAAAACAACTATAGGAACATCTTCTTCTCTAACTCTCAGTTTATGATAACCAAAACTCAAAGTGATCTTTGAGTACACACGGGATCCAGACAAGTTGCATGGATCAAACGAATCATCAATGCTTGGTAATGGATACCAATTCTTGGCTGTCAACTGATAAGCTCTCGATAATCAATACATATCCGAAACATTCCATCTTTCTTGACAAACAACACAGACGATCGCCACTGGCAACAAAACTTAATCTAATACATCTCTTATCCATCACTTCTCGCAGTTGACCGAATAGCTCATCCCACTCTGACGGTGCCAAATGATAAGGCATACAATTACTACTCAACAAAACACCAAAGCACTGCACCTATCGCTTATAACACTCAATCGAAACGAATTCCATTTCATAAGGCAGAAACAACACTACAAAACTTTAGGAAAACCTCATATTACTCTCGAGTCATTAACAGATCTCTCAACTTCTCCTCAACCACTATATCACTAATTACGTGAGCTAGGAATACATCACATTCCTCTTCCACATACTTCCTTGTTTCCAGACAAGATATTTCTCAAACGGAAAATTCACTCATCACCTCTCATAGTCAACACTCAGCTTTTGCATAAAAATCTAAACCAGCAGCTATCAATGTGTAATGAAGATTAGTCCAATCTCAAGCATCAGCACTTCGCACCACTAACCAATTTATACCAATAATCCACATCCAAAGATTCCAACTCTTTGAGCATCAAGTCGATACTAAACACCTACTTTCCTAAATTCAAGGAACACACTCTCAGTGTAAAACTAACACTAGCAACCTTTCCATCGGTTAACTCCACATCATAGTGAATTGTCATTCTTACTATTTCTCCATTGATAAAACAACTAAATCTTTACATTTCTACAGTTTCTATCTGATCTGAAACCAAACAACATACTGACATAAAGAATCTCAAGTAAGAATATACCATTTACAACATCCAGACCTTAAGGTTTGTCAGCATCATTCAAACATAAGCTGGAGCGGAAGAATTCCTATCTTACCAATTTCCTTTTCTTGGATAATTCCTTTGATTGTATTCTTTCTCACCACGGCTAAAACATATCACTACTCTAGGGGTACTGATTACAATGACTAATCCTCTTGTTCTGCACTTAGCAGCTTTAAGACCAGGTTGTCCTAACTCTAGTAGCAATTGTGGAAAATTACCTACATGATATAGAGTAGCAAACACACTAGAGATTTATCTTGTCACTTCTAGACACACTGGCAGCACGAATCCCATCATTCCTTCCAGAGTTTAAATACCGGTTTCGGTTCTGTCTTTGGTTATTGTTATTACTGTAATCCTCACAATTCTGACCTTGATTCTGGTTGCACTGAGCAGATTCCCACTTTCTCTTATTGTTTTCAACAATACTATATTTCCTATCTTGCACCTTCACGTCCATTAAATCATGTGCTATCTGAACAGCTTCATCGAAAGATTTGGGTCTTGAAGAAGTAGTCTCATCCTTGATATTACTAGACAATCCTCTAATGTACTGCTTCGTTGTTTTACGGTCATTCACAAAAGTATCATGGTATAGCAAATATAGCTTAGAAAATTTCCCAGTAAACAGTAATAACATCGTTCCTTAGCACGAATTATCTCAATTCGGATTCCAACTGTCCTAGTTCCTTCTTAGGACAAAACCTAGCCGTCAATAGTCCTTTCATCACGGGCCATGCGTTACTATTAGTCACAACCAATCCTAAAGTAGTCACTTGGTATTCCACCATCTTAGTGTACCATCTGAAATATAGCAGCAGCAAATTTCACCTTATTAATTTCTGAACACCCAATAATCTCAAAGTACTCTCTATCTTATCAATCCAACTATGCAATTCTAATGCACTACTAATACCACCAAACAACGCAGAACCACACTTCTGAAAACTAACATAAGTACATTCTCTTGAACTTGTAGAACAACAACAACACTATCATCTGGATCAACAGCATCCTTATTATTCTTAGCAGCATCGCCATTATTTTCAGTAGCATCATCATTATTCTCAGCAGCATCATCTGCAACACCATTATCTCCATCACAACTAATCCAGCATCTCGCTTCCTTGCAGCCCAATCAGCTTCAGGTGTCCTAGCAATAACTTGTTCAATCATAGTGTTCATAGTAGCAGTCGTTAGTTTTGGCGACATATTTCAAGATACTTAGTCACGTAGCGATCTACTAATGACAGAAATATGATTCCCCTACTCCTTCTTCCATCATCACGGAAGAAAGAAACATGTTTGATATACATATCAAGATAAAAGAAGAATTCTTTATCAGGATATCTCATGGATACTACATGCACGAACAACATAAACTACAATGGTTCATCAACCAAAACTCAAGAGAGTTAATAAAGGCGCATCATAGATCATGAGGGTAATTCAGATTGCGTTGAGGATTCAACAGGATAGTGGCAATGTCTGTCACTACAATCATCTACCAGACAAACTTAAAAGATAATAAATTCCATTGCAATGCTACAACACAAGGGTTTAAATAAGCCCCATCACAAAAGAAAATAAGATACAAAGAAATCCATTACGCGATTAGTTCCTTAGACAGCAGCTCCTCATCCTCCTTAACATTGTTGTCAGCTACATCACACTCGTCTATTTCCCTTTTCACACCTCAAGGTCAAATCCATAACCTTATGGCAGCTCATTCTCAAAATCCAAATACTCACTCATACACGGCAGATCAATCACCAGGCAAATCTCAGTACGACTTTCAACATTCCTAAACTTCCAAGCTTGACTCAGAATCAATCTCACCTGAGGCTTCACTCACTCATCCTTTCAAAACTTACCTACTTCTCTTTAAACCATTCAATTCAAACATACAATTTCATCACAATCGACCCAAGACTAGCAATCTCATCCATCTTCCAAGTCCTAACAAACTCAAATCTCCACATACCAAATACAACCTTTAAAACCACCTTTCTTTCACATCAACCCTCTAATCACACCAATTTCAACCACATATCTATCATACATCAACTAATCAAACTTCCTCATACCCGATACAAGTCGCAAGAAATCAGTTGTAAAATCGTTCATCATCTGGTCTACTGTCCTAGACCCTCGGCAGTACATAAGGTCATTATTTAAAATTATATACATATTCATTACATAAAGAAAATTACGATAACAAGTACTCAACGTACTTTTAACATCAATACATCATCAATACATCATCATAGTATTTACTTAATAAATACTCTAAAAACCATTTCAACTTTTAGGGATACATCTAACTATAAAACAATACAAAACAAATAATCTTACCGGAACCTTGCGGAGAAGTTGCGTTGCTTTTGTAAAATATTTTCGACACCAAAGTTATAGTTTAGGACATTTCTTAAAAATCGACCTAATTCGCTATAACTAAAAAGCTCTGATACCAATCTTTAACACCCCTAAATTACAATGCGCAGCGGAAATACACATTTGGGTTCTAAATACAAGCATTTTTACACAAGTCATTTTGAACAAACTTAAAATGATAAATTTGAAATATAAAAGGATATAATTTAACCATTGTCTAAAACTTTCGATCCCATGTAAAACAATTTTAAAGATATTAGTGTAACATTTAGGTCCCCCAAAGATTCCATCCAATTATTAGACAATTTACCAAAACTCATGATTGTACATTATTATTTTTATGACAAAAAAGGGAAAGAAATCCGTTTTAGACCGATCACCACAAAAGCAATCCCGTAATCCTTCTCCAGCAAGCTTCGCAATTCATCATCTTTAATACCTGAAATACATGCTTAAAATCATCAACACAACGGTTGAGCGAGTCTATAGGTTTTCCCAATCAACATTTGAACACAAGAAAAAAAATCAATAAAGATCATTTAATAGAATTGTGCGCATACAATCTATTAGTCAGACATTCTGGTATATAGCAATAGCTATTGAATTGTATTAAGCTCATGACATCGACCCCTTAACTTAGTCACCCACGCCTAAAGCCGGCATGACTAGATGAATTCCAGTTCCCCTACTAGGGTATCAGTTGCAAGTATACCACATTCTCATTCTCGTAAAATTATCCTTCCCAGCGGGTTACTCAGCGTAAAGCCCTGGTCTCGGATAGGGTCGTCAGCCCAATAGTACTATTATTAGAATAAGCGGCTATTCCCAACTCACAACATCAAGTTAGAAGATAGTTAATGGCTCATGAATTTGGGGACTTTTGCAGCTTAGGTACTTATACAATTCAAATCAATAAAGGTAACAAAGGCAACATTCGGGTCCAAACAATCAATCATGACTTGTGTTCATTTTACTTTCAAATAGCATGTATCCCCCTCGCGAGTTTTAAAATCATTCAAAACAATTACAAAAGTGAGGCTACAGACTCACCTAGAGTAATAGCAGTAGTAAGACGATCTTCGACGATAGTTGATGCCCGATAAACACAAAAACCGCAACCTATCAAATAGGGCGCGTTCATCAATAATAAACTCGAATAAAATCCATACTTAACATCATCAAACTCAAAATCATAAAATCACACCCAACCCAAATTAAAAACAATACAAGTGACCTTTTAATTCATTCTATATGTTTATTCTTATTAGTTAATTCTTTCGATAAAAATCTGCCGGTACATACCAAATGTACGAGCTCATTTAACCCACTTAAACACATCAAATACTTATGATACTAATCAGAAATGTCACTTACTATATATAGAAAGACCTGTTAAAAGCCCATCAAAAGATTTTACTTTTAAATTTCCCTTCCCGACACATCTTTGAACAACAAAAACCAGACAGTTTTACGTCAACAACTCATATAGTCTTTTAAACCATTTATTTTTCTCCGGTTACAAAACCGACACTCAACTTTGAAAATAACTCAACATCATCATACATATCATTCAAAATCAGTCCATGGCTCATTTTAAAAATATATTTTGTAGTCCCCGAGATTCGATCCAAATATCGACAACAATTATATATTGTGACGATACTCGTCTCCCAGTACACGAATAATCAAACTAACGTAACTTTTCGCTCGTTTGGAGCTAGAAGCTCTATCTTATATCAAATCGAAGCTAAAAGAATTTTCTACAACAATATCTGGTTAGTTCATCTCAAACTCAAACTCATATTTTCAGAAAATTAAGTTTAATAATCTGTTTAAAAATATACATTTAAAAATCATTCAAAATTAATTTTTCACCACATTTTAATCATTCTCATATGCCTAATATCACCCTAATATCATTAGTAACAACATAACTAACCCATAACACATTTAAATGATCATACAAAAATTAACCACTCAAAAATAATAAACATGCAACCATTAAAATATATGTATAACATCACTAACAACCAGTATATAATGAGAAATTAGATCAAACCACCTTGGATCATCATCAAAAATTTGAAGTTCTTGCATGTGTATAAAAATTACACTAAAATGATCACCATTTAATTTGCAAGATGGGATGTTGATTAGTTTTTCATGATTCGAAGTAAAAATCAATGATCATGGTGATTTGGTGGTGAGAAGTGGACGACAACATCAAGAGGAGGAAGAGAGATTGTGTTTTGGTTGGTGAAAATAAATTTAATAATAAAATGTGTTAGTGGAAAAATAATATATAGTGGGGTGGAGGGGTAGTTTTTGCCAATTTGTGATAGTTTTGGCCCAAAATGCAATTAAATAGTTTACAAGGTTGAAAATGTAAATTGCCAATTTTAAAAATATTTACGAGGATCGGGTTTCGTAAAAATACTTTTCAAAAGTTAAAACGCACTCAAAATATGATGATAATATGATCCCGGTTCGACTTAATACGAACCTAAAATAAAAACGTAAAAAATATAAATATCGAGACAACAAATAATAAAACATAAAATCTCGGGCATCCGTCGATATCTTGGTCACTAATAATCCTCGCTATTAGTAAAAAGATAAAAATAAGACTTCCAACGTCGGTTTTAAATAAAACCATCAACCGTCATATCATTCAACTCATCAAAAATTTCAAAATTATTCGTAAAAATAATATTATATAATATTAAATAAATGACCTCGGGTTTGGGTTGTCACAGATAATGGATAGGGAAGTTAAGAAGTTGAAGCATAGTAGAATTCCGATTGTGAAAGTGAGATGGAACTCTAGACGTGGGCCAGAGTTTACGTGGGAACGTGAGGATTTATTTAAGGACAAGTATCCTCATTTGTTTAGGAAGGATTAAGCGCCGCGGACGTCGCTTCTTTTAAGAAGGGGGGGATGTGACAACCCAAAACCGAGGCCATTGCTTAATCTTATTTTACGATTATTTTTGAAATTTTTGGATGAGTTTGAACTATATTTATTTTTGGAGGTTTATGTTTAAACCGATGTTGGAAGGTCAATATTTAATATTTATTAAGTATAAGGAGTATTAGCAAGCGTGATGTCGATGGATGCCAAATATTTTACGTCTTATTGTCGGTTGTTTGATTTTTATCATTTTTGAGGTTTTATTTTAAATGACGTGTTAAGTCGCGTCGAGAGTCGATATTATTATTTTTGAGGTACGTTTTGATTTTTTAAAAGTATCTTTATGAAACTCGAGCCTCGTAAATATTTTGAAAATTGACTAATAGTTATTTCCCGCTTTTTAGCTAACTATTTTAATTTTTAGCCACAACTATTGCAAAATTGCAACCAAGGTCCCTTCCCCACTATATATAAAGCTTAAAAAACACACACTCTCATTTTCTTCCACTAAAAATTTTCTCCATCTCTCTCTTTCTCTCTCAATTGCCGAAACACCCACCACCTACACAAACACATACGATTTTCAATTTAACTTGAGTTTGAGGATGAATTAAGCTAAACTAATCATAGACCCACTCTTAGAATTTATCAAGGATCACATTGGTGTAAGAATTTTACACATGCAAGGCATTTTTATTTTTTTGATGTTGGTAGGTAGAAACCATGATCATGCATGGTGTTCTTGCCATGATCAATGGTGATTGTTGCAAGAATATTGCAAAAACTTCATTTTGATTCAAAGGTTTTAATTTTGATGATGATCTAGATGTAATGGTTCATATATTTTGATGTTAGGGTATAGAAATGATCATTTCTATGGTTGGTTTTGATCAAAAAGTTGATTTTGTACAAGATTTTAGTAGTCATTTTATAACAGTAAGTAAACTGTAAAATCCGAATTTTTATGTTTTGAAAATGACTTAACTTATAGCCTAGGCTTGTAGATAATTTTATTAGCTTCGATTTGATATAAGGTAGAGCTTCTAGCTCCAAACGAGCGCGAAGTTGTGATGTTTTGAATGATCATGTACCGGGAGACGAGTATCGGCACTACAAATAGTTGTTGTCGATATTTGGATCGAATCTTAGAGACTTTAAATGGAAGTTTTGAAATGTGTAACCTACTGTAATGAGGTGTTTACCATATTGAGTTTACTTTAAAACCCGAGTTTCGGTTTTGTAAACGGAGTCGTATAAATAAGTTAAAACGGTTGTATGAAAAATTAACGTAAATCTGTCCGGAATTTGTAGTTTGAAAATGAGTCGGGTAAAGGACTTTAAAAGTAATTTTATTTGATAAACTTGTAGGATGACTTTCTATATTTACCGAGTCGTTTCATAAACTGTTAACAAATTTAAAAGGGGTAAATAAGCTAGTACATGTAGTATGTGTCGGCGAACTTTGTTAAAAGTGTAAAATGGTAAAGTAAATGTGTAGTAAAGTATAATGAAGTTATTTATATCATTTTCTCTCGAGTTTATTGTGGTTTTATGAGTTGAGTTTGATGTTGTTATATATATATATGATTTATTTCTCGAGTCATTATTAACGAACGCGCCTTATTTGATAGGTAGCGGTTCTCGTGTTTTAAAGGCATCCATTATCATCGACGATCATCTCGCTAGATCTCTTATACTAAGGTGAGTCTGTAGCCTCGCTTTTTATGCTAGCTACTAAATGTTTTATACTCGCGAGGGGGATACAGGCTATTTGAAAATAAATGAACACAAGTCATGAGTAATTGTTGGACCCGAATGTTGCCTAGAGTTTAATTCATTGTATTGAGTAACTTGTTGCTAAAGACCCTAAATTCATGAGCCGTTAACTATCTTCTGACTTGATGTTGTGAGTCGGGAATAGCCGCTTATTATAATGATAGTACTATTGGGTTGACTACCCTATCTGAGACCAGGGCATTACGTTGAGTAACCCGTTGGGAAGGATAATTTTACGTGAATAAGATTGTGGTATTCTAGCAACTGATACTCTAGAGGGGCAATGGTTTTATTCTAGTCATGCCGGTATTTGGCGTGGGTGACTATTTGGTTAAGGGGTCGGTGTCATGAGCTTAAATACAATGTTTGTTTATTATTATTAATATTACCTTGAATATAGATTGTGTGTACGATAATTCTATAAATGATTATGATTGATTTTCTTCTTGTGTTCAAATGTGATTTGATAAACCTATAGACTCGCTCAACATTATTGTTGACTCGTTTTATGCATGTATTTTAGGTAATAGGAAGTGATGGAGCATGGAGCTTTGCTGTGGAGGTTGTGGCTTGGCTTTTAGAAGAATGTTGGTCTAAAAACTGTTTCTACCTTTTAATGATGAACAATTTACTTTATGTTGATGTACTGTACTAAACTTGTTGGTTTTTGGTCGAGATCCATGGGGACTAAACGCTTTACTCTGGTGTCGTGTCAGTACACTTATGGGATGAAATTTATGTTTTAGACCATTTATGAAAATCATGTTTATATTTATGTGTAAATGTCTCACTTTTGAGTCGTTCAATATACCTTGTATGATGATGCTTGTGTCTAGCACCCAATTGTGTATTTGTGCTGCGCAATGTAAATTGGGGGTGTTAGACCTATGATTTTTTTCTTCGGCTTTTACACTGCATATATATCTTCAATCACATCACTCGTTTTCTGTGAAGGTAGCTTAGGTAATTGAACATGTATTTCTTTCTTAATATTTTTGACCTTTTCCATAAATTGTGCCAACTTTTCTTCATCTTTACTCAACCAAAACAAACATTCGTCTACCATGTTGTTAACATTATTAGTTAACCTTTCAATGGCTTCGTTTTTCTAACCATATCTGTTTGTCTTTCTTCTCAATCCAAGTTGTTAATGTGATGATGCCTAAAAATGTTACTTCTATTTTTAGGTCTCTCTTTGTTTTTATTACAACAAAATATAAAAACTAGCATTTACGAAAACAACGAAAAACAAATTCTTGAGTTCAAGTATTTTTTTCATTTCAACCATTATAACTTAAGGTATGAACAAACAAGTTTTCATCTTAATTAAGTGATCAAGGATTTAAGTTTTCCTAAAACTCACCTTTTATTAAATGTGACAAAGTTTTTTAATCAACTTTATTTTTAAGAAAATGTTTTATTAAATTAAATATTTGATAATTTGAAAATGGCATATTCCATTTGGTTTCAGAATATCCTTTGAGGATAACTATTCCACCAGATGTGACTACCTAATGTGTGATCTTATTCAAGTTCGTTTTTCCAAGCTCACAACAAATTGAAAGTCCAATCAACCTCAAGTTTTACATTGTTTTTGGTGTTAATGAAGGTATTTGTTATCTATGTCTATTTCAAAGAATCACGTAAAAAGTGGAAAATAGTATAGTTATGTAACCGTAAAACAAGTTGCAATTACCACAATTAAAGCACGTAGTACAAGTATTAAATGCACAATTGTAAAAATACTCAAAATGTAAAGAAAAGGAAAGTACAAGGACTAAATGTGTAAATTCAGAAAGTGTAAAATGTAACAAACTATGACAACAAACTAACAAATTCCAAAACTGCCAAACAGAAATGTAACTAATCCAAAATTAAAGGACTGAAAATTGCATACCCTAAAAAGTTGTAATTAACAAAGCTGATTGACAAAATAACAAAGGTTGAGGACCAAATTGCAATTAAAGAAAACTATAAACCAAAAACGGGCAATAAGCTTTCAATAAGCTCGTATGAGCTTATCACTCAACCAAATCAGCTCTAATTTTTTGTAAATGACTTAAAATCAAAAATTAGCTAAGTGTCTCAAAGGAAATAAGCTGAAAATGTATAGAACTCTAGTTAGCTTATTCCAATAAGCCCAAAATAAGCTATAAGCTGATTGAGACTTTCACAAATGGATTTTTTGGCTAAAACTGATTAAGCTAGTGACAAGAGGACTGGAATGTCAAAAATCATGGAAAATGGTTAAGCCAATAAGCTGGAATTTCAAATTAAGCAAAAATGGCTTATTGTTGACTTTCGTTGACCAAGAATTTCCAAAAAGCTCAAAATCTCCAAAATGCCTTAAAACAGGTTTGTGAACAGGAATATGCAAGAAAATGACCAAGTTTTTGAAATGTAAATGTGGGAAATGGTTTCACTGCAAGGACTTATCACAAAAAAATAAGTTTGCTAAGTAGCTTAATATTAAGCTAGTTTCTAGTTCAAATCAGCAAACTGTATTGTCTCACTTATCAATTCTGAAAGCTTATAAGTTGTACTAAAAGTGAGAACAAAATTAAGCTAATTTCATCCACAAACAAAGAATTGACACAAGATCAAAGATTGCTTGTTTAGACTTGCAAAGACTGACCCAAACTTTTATCAGCCAATTGCCTTTTTAACAAAAGCTTTGACAACAAAATTTCACAAACTAACTTGTAATGACTAACTGAGTGTGTGAATGCTCTAAACAACAAGTTTCAGAAACTCAAACACTAAAACCACACTGATCCAAACACAAGTTTTAAGCTGATGTGAAAAGTTTACTAAGGCAATATGATCAAAAGGATTTGACAGCAAAAGAAACTTATCAGATCTTGTTTAGTGACACAAATGAAACTCAAATAAGCTAAGTACCAACAGTTAAACACTATGGAACTCAAATATGTCTACCTAATGAATATTAAGCTAATTAAGACCAATTAAGCTAGGTACACTGAATTAAAAGCTAAGAGATTATTATCTAACTATCAGAATATAACAGATAAACCAATCAAACACCAAATCAATCACAATATAGCAGGTAAGCTAAGTATCTAAGAATTGAGCATGGCAAAACTTTTTAGTGGAATTTAAACAAGTAATTTGATGCCTTTTAGCTTGAAGCCACCTTTGTTGGAGTAGTTAGGCGCTGAGCCAACTATGATCAACATAAACAACTTTATACCATCATTAACAATCAACTCATCATCATCATCTACAAATCATATCCCCTGCTACAATCTGCTTCTTTTGGCTATGGAAATGAACAAGAAGTGTCTGAACCAGCTACAAGCTTCCAAACTGCATCAAACAAGTTCCATTGATCAAGTATGATCAATAGAAACACACAGTAACATGATTGGTATGATAATGAAGAAATGAAAAGTGAATTTGTGTGAGAAATGAAAATTGAAGGTTTATTAATGGTGGATGTTTGTTATAATCTGTTACAACTAAACTAACTAACTCAAGAGCTTGTCAGACTCTTGATATTAGTAGCTAACTAGATTTCTAACTGAAAATTGAGAGAAAAAGTGAAGTGTGTGTAAATTCACACACTAGGTACAATACACAAAATGACTAACTACTGGGCTATTTATAGAGTTGAGTAGGAGTTTGTTGGGGATGAATGACGTGTTGGAGCCAATCCCCAGCTTCCATGTGGCCTTGATCTTCCAATTGATTATAGCCGCTGAAGAACAAAATTGGGGTTTTTCAATTGAGTAGAATTCAACTCAATTAACCACTTAGGATAAATTCGTCTCTTGATTTTGAGTAGTTTTCATGTAAAAAACTTGATCTGAAATGCATTCCTTCTTGATCTTGAATATGGGTTCGTTGAAGTATGAAGATGACACGTGTTTTGTTGTTATTCGTCGAAAGAATGAGTCGCGGATCGTTATCCAATCTCTGATTTTCTATTGGTGGGAATAATGGATAGTGGGGTTACTGTTTGGATTTCGTAATAAATGAAAAGCGGTTGTGAGTGGCCAACTGGCTTGTGAGGTGGAAATCCTTGTCCCATGATTTAAGGCCTCTCATTGGTTGAAAGTATGTATACACGGATCAAACCAAACTTTTCACTATTTTGGCAGATTTAACCCCTCTAGTTTAGGCAGATTCATGTTTTAAGCATGGAACTTCAACAGTTTGTTATTTTAGGTCCTTTGACTTCTTGTTTGACCAAAATATGCCCCTTGACTTGTTGACTTGAAAGTTGACCATATTTGACTTTGTCTTGACTTTCTTATAATTACAACTTTAGTCCTTCATCTTTGAAAGTTGTCAAGAAAGGTCATTTGACTTTGATTGGCTTGTCACTTTTCATCCTCCTTTTGGTTTTCTTCATCAGTAAAGCTTGAATTCCCTTGTTTGCTTCAAAATTTTATCTTTTTACCTACACAAGCACAAACAACAAAACATACCCATAATACTGCTTTTATGAATCAAAATTAGGTATTTTGCTTTGTGTTTTAGGTGATTTATGATATAATTGATATGAGATTTCACTCATATCAAATCCCCTACACTTGATCATTGCCATGACCTCATGCAATGCCACATTTTAAAACACCAAGTTACACTTTTCTCATAATTAATCCACCTTGGCCAATATGGAATGCATTTACACTACACTACACTATATGATGCATGATTTTGATTTATACAATTTAATGCAAAGAAAAGCAATTCTATTTATATATTTTTGGATTTTCCTTGAAATGGTTTTGATGGAAATAACTCATAAAGAAATCAAGGACTTTAATTAGGTCTTTGGTACCATTAACACTTATCATCCTCAAGTTTCACTTTCCTCATACCAAGCTTAAAAACAAGATCATTGTTTTCCATAAGTGAAAGTGCATCAACTCATTCATATAGATTAATAGTGTTACCATTATACCCCCACTTATTATGCCTCTAAGACCGGTTATTATTTGAGCAAATTGCTTGAGAGCAAATTTGTCATTATTTAAAGAGTGAAATATAAGAAATGTAAAATCTCAAAATAAGGAAGCACGATTTTAATCCTAAGTAACCATCTTATCCATTACTCGAAAAACCGCCCACAATTAATATAAGTCAGACCCAAAATAATAAGTCATCCGCCTTATGTGTAAGATCCTTATGTCATGCATTAATAAGTAGCTACACACTCGCTAAGAAAAGAAAAATAAAACTCACGCAATAATTTATATCCGCCGCCTTTTTGAGACCTTGGATCTTCAATCCGGCAACCGGTCAAGGTAATATTAGATTGGAGCAACAATTAAATCCTCGCAACCCTTGTGAGAGTAATATTGGAATTCAATAGCTACTATAATTAACACTTCACAGCCCCTCTTAGGAGTCTTGTATATTATTTTTTCTTTCTTTTTTCTTTCTTTTTTTTTCTAGCCACTCATTTTTTCATAAGCCGCTTTTATTTTTCTTTATTCCTCGGAAAGAAAACTGAAAAGAATAAAAGGAAAAACACCCGCTAAGTATTAAGCATGACATAAGTCTAATACACATAAAATGTTCTAACATAGAATCTTAAGACGTACTTATACCAACCATGAATGATTAGTCAAAAATGCATAAGGGACTACAAACCGATTAAAACCGTTCTTTATTATTTATTAACATATATACATGCGTTGACAAGAATGTAAAGGTTACGAAAGGGGACATAATAGCCACAATTAATTAATATGAGATTTATCTAGCCCTTTACACTTACTTCAAACTCTATCATCTCTTTTTCTCCACAATTTAAAATCTCAAATAATGAGACTAGTGGATGCTTAGCCTAATAAACCAATAAAGGTCTACATGGTTAAGGATACTAGCTAGAGAATGCTTAGATAAGCAAACTCAGGTTGAGTCAAAGTATCCATAGCGGGCCTAATATGTCAAAAAAGTCTAAATTTGTTAAACCATGTCCTTTATTATATTTTTTTTCTCTTTTTATATATTTTTGATGAAAAATAAAAGAAGAAATATACAATGCAGATGTGTTATGCAAATGAAAAATGATTAATGCAAAAATTATGAATGCATATTTTTGGTGGCCAAAGTAGATCAAAAATTCGAAAAATGTTTGAAAAATTAATTTTCAAGTTATCATGAAGTCAATAGCAAAGTTCTAGGTAAGGTCACTTCGATAGAAGACCCCCCTACGCTTAAGATAAACATTGTCCTCAATGTTTAAGAGTATTGGAGTAAACTCCCCTCCACTTATGACATTGATAACTTTGCTTAACCCAAGCTAAGGAAAAGTCTACTATAGTGAATTCATTTTAAGCATAATGTGGTTTGAAAATCACAATAGTAACGAAGTGAACCCGATAAAAAGGCCTCATCCATAAGCTCCAATGCATGCAATAAGAGAGAGCAACCCTACAAACATCAAGAAGACAAAAGAGAGGCACCCCCTACACTTCTTCTCAACTATAAACCCTTTATTTCTATCCTACCACACTCTAGTCTAAAAACTCTAAGCCTAGTTATTCAAGCTTGATTTATGGAGTCTAGCTCGACTCTTCCCACAATGAATTAATTCATGGGTAAAATGGGGATCTCTTGGACCATCTCTATGGAAATGTACTCCCCAAAGTAATGCTTAACACGGTGACCATTCACTTTCAAATTTGGGTCATTTGGTTGAGACAACTCAATAGTCCCATATGGAAACACTTAAGCAATAATGAATAGACCAGACCATCTTGACTTAAGGTTGCTCGCAAAGAGTTTCAACCCTGGGTTAAAGAGGAGAACCGGCTCTCCAACTTTGAACTCACGGTTCTTGATCTTAGCATCATGCAATTGCTTAGTCTTTTCCTTGTAAAGTAACGAGTTTTCATAGCCACTGGCTCTCAATTCATCCATCTCTTTGAGTTGGTCTTTCCTATGTGAATCGGCTTGGTTTAAATCAAAGTTAACCTATTTGAGAGCCCATGAAGCCTTATGCTCTAACTCGAATAGGAGGTGGCATGTTTTTCCATAGACAAGCCTATATGGAGTACAACCAATTTGTGTCTTAAAATCCGTCCTAAAAGCCCACTATCCGACCAAGAAGCTCGATGATCTCCCACCATTCTCTCTAAAATTCTCTTTAAACCACGATTTGTGACCTCGGTTTTCCCGTTGGTTTGAGGGTGATACGCGGTAGAAAGTCTATGGTTAACACCATACTTCTTCATGAATCTTGTAAATTGATCATTGCAAAAATGAGTCCCACGATCACTTATGATAGCCCGAGGTACACCAAATGTAGCAAATAATGGCTTCAAGAACTTCACTACAACACTAGCATCATTAGTAGGAAAGGCTTTAGCCTCATCCCACTTTGAAACATAGTACATTGCCCTTTGATGATGGAAAAGGTCCCATGAAGTCTATACCCCATACATCAAAAACCTCACACTCTTGTATGAAATTTTGTGGCATCTCATCTCTTTGAGAAATTTTTTCTTATCAATGACAAACATCACAAAATTTCACCATCTCTTGGGCATCTTTGTAAATTGAAGGCCAATAGTAACCCGAATCAAAGACTTTCTTGGTCGTGTAGTTGGGCCCAAAATGGCCCCCCGTGGGTCCTATATGACAAGCTTCTAAGATCTTAAATGCTTCGGGCCCATCTACACAATGTCTTATGATTTGGTCCGCACATTGCCTAAAGAGGTAAAGGTCATCCCAAAAGTAGTATTTTGCTTCCTTGAGAAACTTTTTCTTTTGTTGGGAAGTGAGACCCTCTATAAGCACATCCCCCACAAGATAGTTTGCAATATCCACAAACCAAGGGGTGACATCCTCTTGTGAAGAGATAGACATGAGCTCCTCTAAAGGAAAGGATTCATTGATTTTCTTATGAGGTAATTCACCTTGAAAAGGATGCTCAAGTCTACTCAAGTGATCCGCCGCTAAATTCTCGGCTCTTTTCTTATCACGAATCTCTATAGGAAACTCTTGTAACAACAAACCTATCTCAAAAGCCTAGGCTTAGCATCTTGCTTTGTCATGAGATACTTGGGAGAGGAATGATCCCTATACGCTATGGTCTTAGAAAGCACAAGATAGGGTCTAAATTTCTCAAAGGCATAAACAATAGCAAGCAACTCTTTTTCTGTGGTGGTATAATGAAGTTGAGCACCCGTCATTGTCTTACTCGCATAGTGTATAGGTTGGAAACGTTTATTAACTCGTTTTCCCAACACGGCCCCCACAGCATAATCACTAGCATCACACATGAGTTCAAAAGGTAAATCCTAATTTGGTGATACCAAAACGGGAGCCTTAGTCAACTTTTCCTTAAGAATCTCAAAAGAGTCTAAACACTCTTGTGTGAATATGAAAGGAGCCTCTTTTTCTAAGAGGTGGGTCACGGGTCTTGCTATCTTAGAAAAATCTTGTATAAAACGTCTATAGAAACCCGCATGACCAAAAAAACTCCTAACTCCTTTCATCGTGGTAGGTGGGGGAAGTTTGGCAATAACATCAATTTTAGATCGATCCACTTCTAAACCTTTATTGGATATCTTATGTCCCAAAACTATCCCCTCTTTGACCATGAAATGGCACTTCTCCCAATTTAGAACAAGACGTGTTTCTTCACACCTCTTAAGCATACGTTCTAAATAGGAGAGACAAGAAGTGAATGAATCTCCAAAGACCGAGAAATCATCCATGAAAACTTCCGTAGTGTGCTCAATCATGTCATGAAAGATTGCCATCATACACCTTTGGAATGTCCCTGGGTCATTGCACAAGCCAAAAGGCATTCTCTTATAAGCAAATGTGACATAGGGACAAGTGAATGTGGTCTTTTCTTGATCCTTTGGATCAATGGGTATTTGGAAATAACCCGAGAATCCATCTAGAAAGCAATAGTAATCATTTCCCGCTAAGCATTCAAGCATTTGTTCCATGAAAGGTAATGGGAAATGATCTTTCCTAGTAGCATCATTGAGCTTTCTATAATCAATACAAACTCTCCAACCTGTGACAAGTCTAGTGGGGATAAGCTCATTGTTCTCATTAGGCACAACGGTGATTCCACCCTTCTTAGGAACATAATGCACCGGGCTAACCCATGGAGAGTCGGAAATTGGGTAAATCATTCCCGCATCAAGGAGTTTGATAACTTCCTTTTTGATGACCTCATATATTTTTGGGTTAACCTTTCTTTGGTTTTGAATGGCGGGTTTGTAATCATCCTCCATAAGGATTTTGTGTGTACAAAAATTTGGATCAATTCCCCTTATGTCGGATATTTTCCAAGCTATAGCTTTCTTATGTTTCTTAAGCACCTCAATGAGTTTTTCCTTATCATCATCTTTCAAGTCTTTTGCTATGATAACGGGTAATTGGTCCTTTCCCTCTAAGAAGACATATTCAAGGTGTGATGGAAGATCCTTAAGCTCTAGGGAAGGTGGACTCTCAATGGAAGGTTTCACTAAGGATGGATCATCATTGGTAACTTCTTGTGGAGTAGGTGAAGGAATGAGATCCTCATTGAGCAACTTTTAGATAGTTAAAATTTCTTCTTCCCAATTTATGGTAGAATCATCATTACCAAGGAAGTTTGACTCAAATTCCTCTAAGAGGAAATCACTCTCTCCAAATGGTGTTAAGGAGTGAGAAACTGAGGCAACGGTTTCTACATGTGGCATGTTCTCACTATCATTCTTGCAAGCTTCATGAAAATGTTCATCACACACCTCATCAAGAACATTCACTATGTTAATTGTTTCACAACTTTGAGCTTTCTTGGTAACTTTCCCCAACTTAAACACTACTTTCTCATCCTTAACTCTCATAATTAATTCTCCTTCCGCCACATCAATAACAATACGACCCGTCCTCAATAAAGGTCTACCAACAATAAGAGGAACTCTCGGGTCCATATCATAGTCAACAGCTACAAAATCCGTGGGGAATGTGAATTTATCAACCCCTACAAACAAATCCTCCGCAATGCCTACCTGATAAGCTATCTTACGGTTTGCTAACTCAAGGGTCATCCTAGTAGGAGTGAGCTCGGGAAGAGAGATTTTTTTCCAAACCGATAAAGGCATGAGATTGATGCTTGCCCCAAGATCCACTAGTGCCATGCAATTTTCCACCCCGGGAAAATTACAAGGGATCAAAAATCGCCCCGGATCTCCAAGTTTTGTGGGTAAAGTCTTGAGCAACACGGCGGAGCAATTCTTATTAAGTGATGTGTTAGGTATATCCACCAACTTTTCTTTATTGAAGAGGAGGTATTTGAACATTTTACCAAACTTTGGCATATAGGCAAGAGCTTCCGCAAAGGATATGTTAATGTTCAATTGCTTGAACATTCGCAAAAAGTTTGACACTTAAATATCATCCTTGTTTTTAAGTTTCTCCTTTCTCAATCTTGATGGGTATGGAAGACTTGGTTTTGGTGTAGGTTGGGTAGTTGTTGTAGAAGGGTTCTCTTTGTTGGTTTCTTCATTGATAGGTGTTGAAGTTAAAGGAGTAGTAGGTGTAGGATGAGAAGGTGTAGGTGTTGAAGTTGTAGAGCTTAAAGGTGTTGAGTTTGATGTTGTAGGGTTATCACAAGATGGAATCATAGTAGGCTTAACCAAAGGAGGTGTAGGAGGCATTGAAGGATCAATATTTATCTTTCTACTCCTTATTTTGATTGCATTAACATTAGCCCTTGGTTTTGTATGTTTGAAGGTAGAGCACCTTGTGGCCTTTGATTAAGAAGCATCATAAACCTCTTGTTGGTCTCCTCATTCATAGCTCTTATTTGAGCTTGTGTTCTCTTTTCACTTTCACGAATCCTTATTTTGGTTTCTTGGTTCATCTTTTGAAGTAACTCAAAGGTATCATTTTGCCCATATCCTTGATTGTATCCTTGATTTTGTCCTTGATTGTGGAAACGAGGAGGAGGTGGGTGAAATCCTTGGTTATTTGCCTGAAAGTTGTTTCCTTGATGTTGAAAGTTATTGGGTGCTCTAAAGTTGTTGTGTCCTTGGTAATTTGGCCTAGGCCCTTGATTTCTTTGAAGCAATTGAGGAGGGTTGTTTGGTTTTGGGTGGTGGATGGGGGTGGAAAGCCGGGTGGAGCAAGGTAGTTGTTTGATTTGTAAGAGAGGTTGTTAGGGTTGATGTTAGGTTTGAAGTGCTATCTATGTTCATCTTGATAAGCATAACATTCACCTTGAAAAGTTTGAACCTTGTCACATTGTAGGTAAGAATGAGGACCTCCACATGTTTCACAAGATGTAGTGATAGCATTGACGTTATTGGTGGAAGTATTGTTCAATGTGATTTCACAAACTTTCAAAACCATATCACTAATAGTATAAACCTTTTGATATAAAACCTTGTCAATTGGTTGAGTAGCACCCTCTTGTACCACATGGACCCTCTCATCTCTTTGGTTATTTGTTTGCACCATGGATTTAGTCTCAGTAATGTCCCATGCCTCTTGTGTGGATTTAGAAAGAATGTTTCCACCCGCGGAGGAGTTGAGGAAATCTTGATGATGTGGTCTTAATCCATTGTAGAAAGTGTTGATTTGATGAACTTTGTTAAATCCATGATTGGGGCATTTTCTCAATAACTCCTTGAACTCTTCCCAAGCATCACTAAAGGTTTGATCATTCTTTTGTTGAAAACCAATAACTAGGTTTCTCAAAGCCGTGGTTCTAGATGGAGGAAAATACTTATTCACAAATTTCTTGGTAAAATCGTCCTAAGTGGTAATGCTCTTAGGAGGTTGTCTATCTAGCCAATACCTAACATTACCCTTTAAGGATAATGGAACTAAGATCAACTTAATGGCATCATGAGGAACCCCATTGTAGTTAAGTGTATTGCATATGGACAAAAACTTCTTGATATGATTATGGGGATCATCCATGGGTCTCCCTAAGAATGGTGTAGAAGAAACCATAGTAATCATGTTTGTCTTAAGCTCAAAGTTGTTTGCGGGTATCTCAGGTATAACAATGGCATTGGCATTTCCCTCCACATTTGATTGCAGGATCTCCATCAATGGTCGATATCAACAACGGCCATGGCTTCTTGTGTGTTGTTCAAAGCACGATGCTCGGGATCGGCTTGATGGACGGTGTTGTTCTTATTCTTTCTCTTGTTCTTCCTTTTGGGAGGAAGGGGTTGTACACCAAAAGGTATGTGTGCACGTGCTCGAGTGTGCATGCAACACAACTCGAGGAGTGAGAGAGAAGCTCTCGATCGACTTTGGAAAAGAAGGGATTATCCTTTCTAAGGTTCAATAAGTAATATCCACAAGAAAGTAAAGTATATGTAAGTAATACTTGGGTGTCAAAACCTCCAACAAGTTTTCCTTCTTAGAAATACTCACTAGTGAACGGGGGTTAGGTGGCGCGAAGCACTTAAGTACCTATTCACCCTTAGACGGGATTTTATAGCACGTCGCCTATCTATTCACTTTAGTAGTTCGTATTCTTCAAATTCTTGCCTATTGGAAGTATTTGTATATTTTTGCCTTTAATTTACTTTGATCGATACACGAACTTAGGACCGGAACTCCCCCAAGAACAGTGTACTGCAAAAGCAACACTTATGGAAGTATGTGTATTGGTTGTTCTTATGTGTACATGTATCTACATATAATAATATAGAGAAAATATATTTGTATTTACTGTGGTTTTTAAGAAAATACTATATGTACGTAAAAACGATGAAAACCGATATATACAATATATTTTTGTTGTAATCTTTTAGGAAGAAAGATTACTTTTTGGATTTTTTATTTTTTTGGTTCAATTCTTAGGAAAGAATTGATTTTGTGGTTTAATTATTCTTTATATTTTTATATTTTTGATTTTTTTATCTTTTGGATTTATGATACTTAAAACAAACGCTCACGAGGTGAACGGATCCCAAAATCCAATCAAAACCGTCAATCAATAGTCTCTCGTAATGTCATGAACCAGCAGCGGCGCCATTTAATGTGTGATCTTATTCAAGTTCGTTTTTCCAAGCTCACAACAAATTGAAAGTCCAATCAACCTAAATTTTAAATTGTTTTTGGTGTTAATGAAGGTATTTGGTATCTATATCTATTTCAAAGAATCACGTAAGAAGTGGAAAATAGTATAGTTATGTAACCGTAAAACAAGTTGCAATTACCACAATTAAAGCACATAGTACAAGTATTAAATGCACAATTGTAAAAATGCTCAAAATGTAAAGAAAATAAAAGTACAAGGACTAAATGTGTAAATTCAGAAAGTAAAGGGACCAAAAGTGTAAAATGTAACAAACTATGTCAACAAACTAACAAATTCCAAAACTGCCAAACAGATATGTAACTAATCAAAAATTAAAGGACTGAAAATTGCAAACTGTAACACCCCCAAGTTGGTCAAATGCAGCGGAATAGTAATTGGGGTGTGTTAACATCATAAGATTCAAGCTAACAAGAGGTGATACGGAGGTCGGGGAGGATAAAATAGATGTTTAGACATTTTTAGAGAGATAAAGATAAAACTTGAATGTAGTGTGTGTATTTAGAGAGAGAAAGAGAAATACACAAAATAAGAAGAATCCTCACCCCTCCATGGAAGTATGGAGGGGTATATATAGGCTAAACAAGAGGTCACTTTGACAACATGTCAATAGTAGTCCCTCCATGTTTTTGACCATATGAAACTAAGGTAATTCCGTAAATGGCGCTCACATTTTAGGGCTAACAGGGTGTTACTTGGGTGGATCGATGGCACATAGTATATAGAGCAATGATCATAAAATTCATTTAATACAAATTACATGAAGCAGTTGTACACACTTAGTATCTTGTTTGTAAACCACATTTATTATTAAAAACTGAAGTAAATATCCCAGCCCAATGGTAGACATGATGCTCCTAAAATGCTGGAATCCAATGCATGAACCTGCTTTATTTTCCTGAGAAAACATATAAAGTAAAATGTGGGGGTCAACACGAAGTTGGTGAATTCATAGAGTTTAATTAAATAATCAGTTAATAATATGCCAAAACATCACAAGGATAGTAGAGCACTAAGCTACATACTATAGTAGTTCCTATTGCCCTGTAATAGGAGTTAGACAAAATAAGTTGTTCGGTACGCCCATTTGGATCTGTCCCGATGTTGTTCCCTCAGTCCGACAATGATGTAAACCTGTTGCTTGGCCTAAGCATTTCGTGATAGCAAGTCACGCAGGCCGGGTGTTGTCAACACCCAAATAGATCTATTCACACATTTCGCGCTACACTATTAACTATTATAGTCCACGGGTATGGGGCAAACAATAGGCAATAAGCTGTTGTTGTTGTCATTGCATGTTTTGCATATTATAATAAATGTAGTTTTTGTATGTTTTCTCCCCCAGTTATAAAACAGTAAAGATGGGGCCATGAACTCACCTTAGTGGTAATGATGTGGTGAAGATGATGTCACTGAACAAACTGGCACAATATGATCACGAACTGGAGTAATTACCTAAGTATTTTTAAGTGCCTTAGACAATGCATAATTTAACAATGCATGATGGATGTATGATTTTAAATAATGCATGATCACAAATTAATATATTATAACGATTGTCTAAATGCTTATACTTATAAAGGGTTGTGATAAACGTATATTTTTAGTGTCTAAAAATATATATGTTGACTTAGTAAACGGGAATAATTTAAATAAATGGATTTTTAATTAAATGAACCGTAAAGTAACATTACATTATTTTCTTAAGTCTAAAAAATATAATTAACGGGATTCTTCAGTTTATAAAGTCTCGTAAATAAACTTAGTGATTTATTTAATTATTCCAATAACTAAGTTTAACTAAGTATTTTATTAGTACTTTTATTTATTTTAAAACAAGTACTAGTAAACCCTTGTAAATATGACAGTTTACAAAAATAGCCTTTAAGGTTTCATTCGTTAAGTTTATTACACCGTTCATCCTCGTTAGTTGGTTTATTTATAAAAACACCCCTAGGGCTTGTAAAACTTTAGGGAAATGACAAAACACCCCCTGTTGGGTCAAAAAGTTGATGTGGCAGAAACTCAAAAACAAAGAAAACATGAAGGAATTTGTCTAAGCGTTGACAAGTGTATTCCAGGCGTTGTCAAGAACAAATCAGGCGTTGACAGAATCAAGCATTGTCAAGTGAAATCCAAGCATTGTCACATGTAATCCAAGCATTGACAGAAACATTGACAAGAAGCCTTTGGAAGCTTCGATTTAGATAAATATGTAGAATATATTATGTATAAGTTTATTTGAATAGAAGATTTACATGTTTATTTGATATTATCTCTTGTAAACCCTAATCCTTACACTATAAAAGGAACCAAGGGTATTAGGTTTAATCATAACTTTCATATACAATGTAAACCTAAAGCGTGTGTCGACTAGACGTGGGATTCAATGTATACACGTCTAGTGGTTGTTTGTTATTAATATAATGAGAAATCCTTTTGTTTTAACTCATGTGTTTTGTGCCTAAACACCTTGTTACATAGTTATTGTTCTTTTCTGCTTTGATTGTATAATCATATGAACAATGGCTATGCCTAGTAGCTAAAAGATTCGAGGAAACCAAGGTTTCCACAGTTGGTATCAGATCCTCGTGGCTCGTGATGCTAGGACCAACAAAGTGTTCGTGTATGGTGAAAAGAAGAAAAATCTGTCTAGGGTTTTTCTGGACGTTTTTGTGTGCGCAACAGTATTCAGAAGGTCATAACTTTTGATTGGACCGTTGGATCGTCACGAAATTTCTTGTGTGTGTTTTATACACATATATCTAGACATCCTACGGAGGGATTGTCAAGTTTTATCTCTAAGAAGAAGTTATTAGGCGTCAAAGTCAGCAGTGAGTATATGCAGTTTTCTGTAAACATCCATGTTCAAAACACGTTTTCTCCTTTGTTAACCGTTGGATCTTCGTGATTTTTGAATTGTAGATTCCTGGCACTTGTGTCTAGAATCCCACCGAAGGTATCTTCGATCTAAGATTTCCTGGCACTTATTACGCCGTTAATCCTCGTTAGTTGTTTTATTTATAAAAACGCCCCTACGACTTGTAAAACTTTAAGGAAATGACAAAACACCCCCCCTATGTCTCGAAATTAATATTATAAGGAGTTAGGGCTTGTTTCAAGTTTCCAAGTAGTCACAATTAGTCCATTAAGTTTCGGAAATGTTTTATAGAGTTTCTAGGGTTTGAGTTAAGTTTCAAAAGTGGCAGGAATAGCCCTTTAAGTTTCGGATATTAAACAAATGGGATTAGGGCTTGTAAAACTTTTCCCAAATGGTAGAAATGACCCCTCAAGGTCTCGATTTGTTTATAAAATTAATTAGGGCTCATTTTAGTTTAGGTTTTTGGCAAATATGGTCCTTGTGGTTTCATACCACTCACGGTTTGAATAACCGTCCCCCCTACACTTTAGAAACTCACACGTTTGGCCCTTGTACTTACAAAAAGTCACGAAATGATTATATAAGTTTAATTAACTTATGAAATTAGACCTAACTTTCACCATTTGTCAAATTTGGCCCAAAAAGTCTCCAAAATTTTGTAAATGGGCTTGACTAGCCCATTTTGGGTCTCAGCTTATTTGCTATGGGCCTATTGGGCTTATATAATTTCATTAGGTAAATTAACTAGGTAACTAGTAACTTTTGGGCTTTACTAAGTAGGCCAAAATTTTACCATGGGATTTTATTAATTTACTTACTCCTAAAATGAGTTAAGCTTATATTCAAATGGGCTTATTTAAGGCTTATATTTAGCTTAGATATTTACGCTTATTTAACAAATCTAGGGCTTATATTAATTTTAAAGCTAAATGACTTATGGGCTTATTTAGCTACGACTTATTTTATTAGTGGCTTAAATAAGCTAGGTTAAGACTTGGCTTATATAATCTTTTAGGGCTTCATGTCACGGCTTAAATAACATAGCTTAAGTAAGTTAAATCCTTGGCTTATATTTAGGTCTTATGAGCTTATATAAGCTTGATGGTTTTGGCTTATATTAAGTTTATAAAACATTTCAAGGCAAGTGATTATACTAGGGCTTAATTAGGTTACATAAGCTTATATGTACACGTTTTCAAGGTTTTAAGGCAAGAACACCCATGAACTTCATATAAGCCGTGGGCTTGTATGTCGTTTTAGGGTTTGTTCATGAGACTTTAACGTGTGCATGCATCTTAAACTCCATTTCTATAACATGTATATGCATGAAACATGAAATGAGTAAGGAAAAGCTTAAAGGAGGTTTACACTTACTTGTTTTCAAGAAAAATGGGATGATGACTATGGCTTGATGATTCTAGACGCCGGGTTCCACTAGGATGATCTTGGATTCGGCTTAAATGTTAAATATCTTAGATATGAACACTAAATGTTTGGAGAAGACTAAGAGTAAATGCTAGGAGTCATCTAGGCGTTTTGTTAAGTTGTATATCCGAATGTTTTGTGTTGTGAGGGATGTGCGAGTCTTCAAAAGGCTAGATATGGAGATTTTGGTAGTGTACTATGTTAGTACATGTCTTTAATGACAAAATAGGTACAGTTGACCCTTCATACTCCTTTGTCGTCGCATGATCTCCCAAAGGGGACATGTAAGTCTTGTATAGTGTCTCACATAATTGGTATGTTTGTACAAGTGCAAGGGTTATGTGGAGGGGTCCTATCACACGTCTAAGGGTGCAAAGAGAGTGCTAGGTGTCTTGAACTTGTGGTATGTGTATAGTAAGGTTAGTACATGTTTTAATTTCCCAAAATTGTACATAGACACATAGTTTTAGGTTAATACTGGCGGTATTGGGTCTAGTCAAAGGCAAGGGAGTGTTTTCCATAGTGTAACACTTAAATACTAGTTTTGTACAAGTCTAAAAGTCAAGGTTGGACATGGTAAGGGTTTTTGGTATTTAAATGTTGTGTGTAGGTATATTTTCGGCTATAATTTAGTCTATGGGGTTTCTATGTTTAATTTTGTGTCTAGGTAATGTCACTAGGAGTATAGGTGTTATATTGGGTAAGTATGTATAAGTCTAGGTAAATTTTGGTTAAGTTTGGGACCCTTGGTGAAAGTATGGTCATTTTTATATGAGAAGAGATTTTATTACATCAAAAAGTATGTCAATTTAGTTTAAAAAGGTAAAGATGGTCAAAGGAAATGTTTAAGTATAAAATAGTTGGTGTCGTAGCGTAAAGTCAATTATAGTGTAAGGAAAAATATATATTCATTAATATATTTAAAGCTTAAGAATTTATACTTAAGTAGTTGTGTATTTATTTTGATCATGAGTTTGGATGTATGAATAAATGTGATGAATGCTTATGAGTGTATGTTCAAGTGACTAAAATGTTCAGAAAGGAGTGATTGTTTAAAGTCCTGCATGTTTATAAAATGTAGTCATCCAAGTGTGACTGTCCTTGTGCCTAAGTGATGAGAATCACAATGTATGCTATGAGATTTAAATGTCCTCATGTTTTGATGACTAAAATAATGTATGATGTGTATGATGAATATGATTGCTCAAGAGATCTCATGCAGAGGTGGTACTATTTATTCAGATATCATAAAGTGACGTATACAATGATGACATAGTCAAAACCTGAATTTACAGGTTTTACAACATTAACCCGTTATTTTAGCTTTGTCCTCAAAGCTTAAGATGACGTCACTGCTTAGGTGAACAGGTGTGGGTAGTTAGCTCTAAATCAGTCATCACGTTCCCACGTGAACTCAGGACTTTTCCTATAGTTCCATCGTATCTTAACCAATGGGATTTAGCTTCGCTTTAGTTTCTTGACTACACTCTCCATGACTTCCACCGGTTCTTCAATGAATTGGAGTTTGTCATCCAAGTGGACTCCCTCCAATGGCATGGCTAGCGGCTTATCCGCGTAGCACTTCTTCAAGTTTGAGACATGGAATGTAGAGTGTATCCGGCTCAGCTGCTGGGGCAATTCTAGACGATAGTCGACTTCACCTATTCTGGCAATCACCTTGAAGGGTCCCACATAACATGGATTTAGTTTCCCACATTCCCCAAATAGGACGACGCCCTTCCAAGGTGATACTTTCAGCATAACACGGTCACGTACTTCAAACTCCATAGGCTTCCCCTGTCTGCATAGCTCTTCTGTCTATCTTGGGTAGCTGGAATTCGCTGCCTGATGAGGGCGATCTTCTCTGTCGTCTCTTGAATTAGTTCGGGTCCAGTCAGTTGAAATTCCCCCACCTCTGCCCAACACACTAGTGATCTACACTTGCGGCCATACAGGGCCTCAAATTGTGCTGCTTTAATACTGGCATGGTAGCTGTTGTTGTAGGAGAACTCAACTAATGGTATATGTTCAACCCATCCTTTTCCAAAGTCGATCACGCATGCTCTTATCATGTCTTCTAGGGTTTGGATTGTTCGTTCACTCTGACCGTCAGTCTACGGGTGGTATGCGATGCTCATGTCCAAGTTTGTTCCTAAACTTCGTTGGAAGGCTCTCCAAAAGTTTGACGTAAACCTACCATCTCGATCACAAATGATGGAGACTGGTATGTCGTGTCTAGTCACTACCTCCTTTAGGTACAACTTAGCTAACTTGTTCAGAGAGTCATTATCTCTGATGGGCAGGAAATGAGCGGATTTTGTGAGTCGGTCGACGATTACCCAGATTGTATCGTAACCGTGAGATGAAGTAGGGAGCTTGGTAATGAAGTCCATGGTGATGTTGTCCCATTTCCATTTAGGTATTTCAGGTTGGACTAACAAACCGGATGGCCTCTGATGTTCTGTCTTTACTCTGGCACAAGTCAGACATTTCTTCACGTATGTGGCAATGTCTTCTTTCATGTTTGGCCACCAATATAACTTCTTCACGTCCTGATACATCTTTTTGGATCCGGGATGTATTGAGTACTTGGACTTATGAGATTCGTGCATGATCACGTTTCTCAAGTCTTTGTAGCATGGTAACCAACTTCTTCCGTGTAAACATAACGTTGCATCTGCTCTAGCTTCCAGTTTCTCCTTGCTTAGGTCAGTCATAAGCATTCCTCCTATGTTCTCTTCCGATGTTTTCAGGTTTCTATGCTTGGAGTTGAGCCTCTAGTATTTGCTTGGGTAGGTCCAAACTAATGGTCATGACTAGGGCTCGAACTCTCATGGGAGGATCAGTTCCCTTTCGACATAGAGCATCCGCAACTACGTTGGCTTTTCCTGGGTGGTATTTGATGTCGCAGTCGTAGTCACTGAGCAATTCTATCCAACGAAGTTGCCTCATGTTTAGCTCCTTCTGGTCTAGGATATGTTGTAAACTCTTGTGGTCAGTATGCACTGTGCACTTCGTTCCATACAGGTAGTGTCTCCAAATTTTCAAAGCAAAAACTACAGATCCAAGCTCTATATCATGGGTAGAGTAATTTTACTCGTGTTTCTTCAATTTCCTTGAAGCATAGGCAAGCACTTTCTGTCTCTGCATCAAGACAGCTCCTAAGCCTTTGTGCGAGGCGTCACGGTAGACGACGAAGTCTTCGTTGCCTTTTGGTAAAGCTAAAATGGGTGCACTACATAATTTCTGCTTAATGGTTTGGAATGCGGCCTCTTCTTTTTCTCCCCAATCGAACTTTACGCCTTTCTAAGTAAGCTTTGTCATAGATTTAGCTATCTTAGAAAATCCCTCTATGAATCTCCGGTAGTAACCGGCAAGGCCTAAAAATTGGCGAATCTCCTTTGGTGAAGTGGATGATGCCCAATCCTTCACGGATTCGACCTTTGCGGGATCCACTTGAATTCCCTTGTCATCGATCACTTGACCGAGGAAGTGAACTTTAGGAATCCAAAAGTCGCCCTTCGAGAATTTTGCGTACAACTTCTCTTCCTTAAGTACTTTAGTACTTGAGCAAGATGTTCTCCGTGCTCTTGCTCGTTCTTGGAATAGATGAGTATGTCTTCGATAAACACAATCAAGAACTTATCTAGATAAGGTCTACACACTCGGTTCATGAGGTCCATGAATATGGTTGGAGCGTTAGTCAGGCCAAATGGCATGACTTGGAATTCATAATGACCGTAACGAGTTCTGAAAGCTGTTTTCGGTATGTCCTCTTCTTTGACCCTCAACTGGTGATACCCTGATCGTAGGTCGATCTTGGAGTATACACTTGATCCTTGTAACTGATCAAATAAGTCGTCGATTCGTGGCAGTGGGTAACGATTTTTCACAGTTAGCTTATTCAGTTCTCTATAATCGATACACATTCGGAAAGATCCGTCTTTCTTTATGACAAAGAGTACTGGAGCTCCCCAAGGTGAGGAACTGGGACTGATAAAACCTTTGTCTGACAGTTCTTGAAGTTGTTCTGCGAGTTCTTTCATCTCGGTGGGTGCTAATCGGTATGGTGCTTTAGCTACAGGTGCAGCTCCTGGTATCAAGTCGATTTGGAATTCCACTTGTCGAGCCGGAGGTAAACAGGTAAGTCGTCTAGAAAAACTTCAGGATAATCACGGGCAATTGGCACGTCCTTGATTTGTTTCTTCTCTGGTTCCTCTTCCTTGTCAGTTTTTGAAATATGTGCTAAAAAGATAGGGCATCCTTTTAGTATGTACTTCTGGACTTTAGTGCAGGAGATAACACTCAGTCTGGTGTCAGTTCTATCTAAGTTTCATTCTCCTCGAACGATTAGGTTTTCTTTTCCCCATGGTATACGGACTAGCTTTTGGTCGCACACAATGGTCGCGTGATATTTAGCTAACCAGTCCATACCAATAATGACGTCGAAACTACCCAAAATTACAGGTATTAACTGGATATCGAATGTATGATTTAAAAGGATTAAGGTACAACCTATTAAAATAGTGTTAGTTTAAATGATCTTACCGTCTGCTAATTCGACTCTGTAACAGTCGTCTAACGGTGTAGGTGTGATGTCTAGTAAGTTACTAAATTATGTGGATATAAAACTTCTATCTGCTCCGGTATCAAACAATATATTTGCATAGCGATTGTTTAGAAGGAACATACCAGTAACCACATTAGAGTCTGGGTGGGTCTTGGCGTCTCCTATCACATAGACTCTAGATGGTTCTCCTCCTCTGCTCTCGTTCCTAACTGCTCGCTTTGGGCAACCAGGGGTGATGTGTCTGATCTCTCCACAACCATAGCAACGAATTTCCCTACGGGTTGTGTTACCGCCGCCAGTGTGCTGGCGGTTTCCCTGTTGTCCATTTCCACAAAATTTCTGACTGTTGCCATTGCGGGGCTTGTAGTTGGTGCTGGAGTTGTTCCTGATGGCTGGAACATAAGAGTTGCCATGTCCGGGCCTTCGGCATTCAACAGTAGAGAAATGATGGAAATAGCACTTGGTGCACTTTGGCTTGTTTCCTGCATATGGTGGTGGTGCCGAGGAAACAGCACTACAAATCTGGCCTAAGTTTTGCTTCTTTGGTGGCTGGGCCTGATTGTAACCACGGTAGTTCTCCTCAACCTTCCTCTTGTACTCAGTCTGCCTAATCACATGATCACGTCCCCGTTTGTTCATCAGCTATGTGGCAAACTCTATGGCACCCTCGACTGTAGTGGGTCGGGATGCGAGTACACTGTCATGCACAGAATCCGGAAGTCCACTGACATACTTCTCTATCTTGTCCTTCACGTCAGGGAACATCCGAGTACACATCAAAGTTAGCTCCTGAAATATCTGGTTGTAAGTCGTGATGTCATGGTTCAAGCATTTGAGGTTCCACAAGTCAATCTCTAACTTCTTGATTTTGCCTAGAGGACAGTATTTCATGGTAAGTCTTTCCTTAAATGCATTCCAGGTCATCCCATAGGCTTCGTCATGTCCAAGAGTAGCAACTAGGGAGTTCCACCAGGTGAGAGCATGTTCCAAGAGAGTACAGGTGGCAAATTTCACCTTATTCTCCCCGGTGCAATCACTAATGCTGAATACTGTCTCGGTCCTTTCGAACCATTGCATGAGTCCTATTACCCCTTCATTGCCCTTGAAGTAACTGGGCTTGCATTTCAGGAAGTCGGGATAGGTACATCCTCTGGCAACTCGATCTCTAGCATTCGAGTTTTGACTGTCGCCCTGGTTCCCGCTGGGGTGTGTTTCCCTGGCGGCTAGGGCATCAGGAATGCCTTGACCGATAAGCACTCTGAGTTGTGCTTCTAAAACGGTCGCTAAAGGAGCAGTGTTAGTGTTCTGTCGAGTGACTCTTTGTGCCATTGTTCTATCATACACAAAGATGAGATTTATCAGTTGGCTAGTAGAATTATAATATTAAGCTGCATAAAATGGATATGCATAGAATTCACAACAAATTAGATAACCTGTCAAGATTTCATAATAATATAAATTCAAACAAGCAAGTAAAGGATGATATATCAGTACTGGTGAACATCAATATAATACAATTCAACCGATCTAAGACAGAGATACAACCATCCTGTCTGAGATAGTGGTACAAATGTTTGTAATACTACAAAAGATAACCTACCTACTAAGGTTAGGTGCTACGATACGAATACAACTGAAATGGAAATACAAGTACAAAATATCTAAGTCATGCGAGCTGAGATGCAAATCAATGCTTGTCATGATGTATAATGAAATCTAGCCTACACTAGTATGTCTGTCTGCGGGTGCAGGTGGTCCGGCTGGTGGCGTAGGTGCAGGATCATCCTACATACGGATCATCACCTTCCTAGTCTCACTGGAGAATCTCATAGTCTCTAGCAACTGGTGCTGACGTGCTGCATCGGCTCTCCGTAGATGGTCTGTCTTGGTAGTGAGTCCCTGATGGCGGAGGTCTGCTAGGTCTATGAATGTACGAAAGGTCTCCTCCTGGGTGAGGATAGCAGCCTGGGTCTCGTATGAGTGACCCTCAAGAGTAGCTGAACCTCATCTAGTAACCAATGCATAGTTCCTTAGGTCATACCCAGAGAACTCTGCGTGGTGTGTGACTCACTGGCCACAACCCAATAGAGAGATCTATACCTCTCCTGAAGCAAGGCGCGACCCTGTTGGTCCGCCTGTAATAGGGCATGAATGAGAGCGGTATCCTGCGCCTGGCGTGCCTCAAGTGCGTCGACCTGTGCCCGCAGGGCGCCAAGGCTGGACTGCCTAGCTCCAGGTCCCTCTCCTACCTCGAATGTCGAGTCAGGAATGAAATCATGCCTCCTCTTGTGAGGTGGCAGAGTGCTGGTGGGGTAAGGGTGATGTGCAGAAGGTGGTGGCAATGGTGGTAAGGATGGTACAACCTGATCCATCTCCCTAGGAGGAGATGTAGGTACTACAAGCAATGGTGAAGTAGGAGATACAATAGGTGGTGATGGAGTAGGTGAATCTGTGAGTATGATGACCCCGTCTGGCAGGTCATCTCTGGACTCCGTGTCGGATGCGGGTCCAACAAATACTGACGCCGGCGATACTGGAGTAGTGGTAGGAGCCATGAGCTCCTCAAAGGTAGTCACAGTAGTAGGTGGCGTCATGATATCTAAAAATAGCATTTCAAAGTTGAGTAAGTTTTTAGCTTACACAATACAAAAAGTTTTTAAAATGCAATGCGATGCGGTTTATGTCTTTTAACTATGACTGTTAAAAGTATAAGTAGATACTTAGGTGATTTGTTAACTCAAAGGTTATAAATCAGTGTGAAACTAGTTCACATAATGTGTATGCTCTATGTACTATATGCATAACTTATAAGGGTCTTCCAAAAATCAACTTTCCTTTTTATTTTATAGATTTTTTAAATTCAGTTATAGTCCAGTTTAAAACTTTTATTATATTTAAAAATTTTATTATCGATCTGGTTCTCTATAACTATGCGCTCTGATACCATTTCTGTAACACCTCCAAGTTGGTCAAATGCAGCGAAATAGTAATTGGGGTGTTACTTGGGTGGATCGATAGCACGTAGTATATAGAGCAATGATCATAAAAGTCATTTAATACAAATTACATGAATCAGTTGTACACACTTAGTATCTTGTTTGTAAACCATATTTATTATTAAAAAATGAAGTAAATATCCCAGCCCAATGGTAGACATGATGCTCCTAAAATGCTGGAATCCAATGCATGAACCTGCTTTATTTTCCTGAGAAAACATATAAAGTAAAATGTGGGGGTCAACACGAAGTTGGTGAATTCATATAGTTTAATAAAATAATCAGTTAATAATATGCCAAAACATCACAAGGATAGTAGAGCACTAAGCTACATACTATAGTAGTTCCTATTGCCCTATAATAGAAGCTAGACAAAATAAGTTGTTCGGTACGCCCATTTGGATCTGTCCCGATGTTGTTCCCTCAGTCCGACAATGATGTAAACCTGTTGCTTGGCCTAAGCGTTTCGTGATAGCAAGTCACGCAGGCCGGGTGTTGTCAACACCCAAATAGATCTATTCACACATTTCGCGCTACACTATTAACTATTACAGTCTACGGGTATGGGGCAAACAATAGGCAATAAGCTGTTGTTGTTGTCAGTGCACGTTTTGCATATTATAATAAATGTAGTTTTTGTATGTTTTCTCCCCCAGTTATAAAACAGTAAAGATGGGGCCATGAACTCACCTTAGTGGTAATGATGTGGTGAAGATGATGTCACTGAACAAACTGGCACAATATGATCACGAACCGGAGTAATTACCTAAGTAATTTTAAGTGCCTTAGACAATGCATAATTTAACAATGCATGATGGATGTATGATTTTAAATAATGCATGATCACAAATTAATATATTATAACGATTGTCTAAATGTTTATACTTATAAAGGGTTGTGATAAATGTATATTTTTAGTGTCTAAAAATATATATGTTGACTTAGTAAACGGGAATAATTTAAATAAATGGATTTTTAATTAAATGAACCGTAAAGTAACATTACATTATTTTCTTAAGTCTCAAAAATATAATTAACGGGATTCGTCAGTTTATAAAGTCTCGTAAATAAACTTAGTGATTTATTTAATTATTCCAATAACTAAATTTAACTAAGTATTTTATTAGTACTTTTAATTATTTTAAAACAAGTACTAGTAAACCCTTGTAAATATGACAGTTTACAAAAATAGCCTTTAAGGTTTCATTCGTTAAGTTTATTACACCGTTAATCCTCGTTAGTTGGTTTATTTTTAAAAACACCCCTAGGGCTTGTAAAACTTTAGGGAAATGACAAAACACCCCCCTGTTGGGTCAAAAAGTTGATGTGGCAGAAACTCAAAAACAAAGAAAACATGAAGGCATTTGTCTAAGCGTTGACAAGTGTATTCCAGGCGTTGTCAAGAACAAATCAGGCGTTGACAGAAGCAAGCATTGTCAAGTGCAATCCAAGCATTGTCACATGCAATCCAAGCATTCACAGAAACATTGACAAGAAGCCTTTGGAAGCTTCTATTTAGATAAATATGCAGAATATATTATGTATAAGTTTATTTGAATAGAAGATTTACATGTTTATTTGATATTATCTCTTGTAAACCCTAATCCTTACACTATAAAAGGAACCAAGGGTATTAGGTTTAATCATAACTTTCATATACAATGTAAACCTAAAGCGTGTGTCGACTAGACGTGGGATTCAATGTATACACGTCTAGTGGTTGTTTGTTATTAATATAATGAGAAATCCTTTTGTTTTAACTCATGTGTTTTGTGCCTAAACACCTTGTTACATAGTTATTGTTCTTTTCTGCTTTGATTGTATAATCATATGAACAATGGCTATGCCTAGTAGCTAAAAGATTCGAGGAAACCAAGGTTTCCACAGTTGGTATCAGAGCCTCGTGGCTCGTGATGCTAGGACCAACAAGGTGTTCGTGTATGGTGAAAAGAAGAAAAATCTGTCTAGGGTTTTTCTGGACGTTTTTGTGTGCGCAGAAGTATTCAAAAGGTCATAACTTTTGATTGGACCGTTGGATCGTCACGAAATTTCTTGTGTGTGTTTTATACACATATATCTAGACATCCGCCGGAGGGATTGTCATGTTTTATCTCTAAGAAAAAGTTATTAGGCGTCAAAGTCAGCAGTGAGTATATGCAGTTTTCTGTAAACAGCCATGTTCAAAACACGTTTTCTCCTTCTTAACCGTTGGATCTTCGTGATTTTTGAACTGTAGATTCCTGGCACTTGTGTCTAGAATCTCACCGAAGGGATCTTCGATATAAGCTTTCTTGAAGAAGTTATTCAAGGTCGAAGTTGGTTGTATAATGAGATATGGAGTTTTTGCTTTTCACATAAAATCATGAGTTAGGGCTTTCTTCAAACCCTAGTTCGACTTTAAATCAAAAATCTGGTCCAAAAGTGTTGTGTTCGATCACACTAGCTCTGGTGAGTGATTTCTTTCAAATCATGATGAACCCTAGTGTGACGTTGCCCATGTTCATGGCTGCGGAAGTGCTTATCGTTTTAGGGTTCTCCGAAACCCTAAATCTGTTTAAGACTGCAACAGTGGTTTCTCGTGGCTGTGATGATAATTAGGGTTTTATGTATAAACCCTAGATCCACTTTATAAAAACAGAGCAGCAGGTACAAAAGAAAATCATGTGATGTTGTATCTTGTTAATGGTGAAAACAAGACGAGAGGTCAGAAGGAACGAAATTTTGTGTCTGCATCAAAATTGCTGAATTTCGTAATATCACGTGGTTACCAGTAAGATTTATTGCTGGTGTGAGTGTGTCAACATGGAAAAGACGTGACTTCCAACATATATCTAGTCAAGATCTATTCCTATTTTCAAGGGTATATATGTTATTTGGAAGTTGTTACTCACGAAGATAATGGAGCAAATTTGGAATACGCGTCTTGGTGGCTGATTTTTAGGGATTTATTCTTACAAGATCTTCACATAATATTTATCTTGGATAATATTTTGTTTGTTGATTGATAGACAAAGGATAAAAGGTTTTAATATGTGATCGTGACATATTAATTCAAAAAGGAAGTTACGAGGGTTTTTGTCTACAACTTATATTATACAAGTTACTGAATTGTATTTTAGCCACAAAAGTTGTTAGCCGCTGACATGTTTACACTTGACGCTGACAAAAAGGATGTTAACGCTGACAGAACAAGCATTGACAGGTGTTGTCCGAGAAAGACTTGTCCAAACGCTGTTAGGCTTTGTCCGATATTGGACAATGCATTTGGTAAGGATCTTGGACAAAGGAGGATGTTGGACAACAAAGGAATAGCTGCTGTTTGAAGAAAATTGATACGTTTTTAGAACACAAAAAGGAGGTATTTACACACGAAGGTACATGGAATCTCTGTTTTTATTTAGAATATCAAGTTGATTTTAATGGCTCGGATATTTTTACAAGGAGTAAATGATTTTTAAGTAAGTTAGCAACAATTCATGAAGAATTTGATGGATCTTTTAGATTATGTAATCGGGATAAAGTTGTGAAAGAGTTATCCGTTGCGAATGTGACAATCCGTCAATTTATGATTGATATTTTATTCTCAATATTTATTTGAAAATATTATATTATGAACTCACTTATTTTTGGGAAGAAATTTGGATTTACGTCTTGAAGTAGCATCGACTACGTCTAAACCGGAGGATTCTACGTTACGTGCTCAAGTTTACATACACCGTCTTTGGTGACAGTCCGACATTTCAGAAAATAAATTTATTCGTGAATATTATTTTGGAGTTTTAAATTTGTGTTGGTTCATAAACTCACAAATTTACGAGAAGAGATTAGGACTTACGATTTTATTTTAACGTCCTTTACGACTAAACCGGAAACCTTAGGATTACGTATTTACGTTTTCGAACTCCGTTTTTGATGAGACAATTTTTATTGGATTCGTTTTGTGCCGTTGATTCATAATTTATAAAAACTTTTTCGTAAAACGACCCGAGAGCACGCAAATCGAGGAAACTAGAATCGAGGAATATCCGTAAATTAGTGGGATGGGACAAGTTTTACACTTTCCCACCCCACTAAGTGTGGCGTCCAACATTAAGCCACCTCATCCATGAGGTGTTAAAGCTTAGATAATAAGCTTAAACACTTGTCCTTGTTTTCTCTTAAAACCATAAACCACTCACACAAACTAACAAACTCATTTGCAACTCATGCAAACCACCCAAAATCCTCTCATCCCTTCTCTTGGTGCCGTCCACTATTCCACACAAAACACCCCATTCATACAAATTTTAACCACAAACATATGTTATAATTAACATATGTTAATCTCCATTCAAAAAGATGAAGATTGGTGCAAGTTATAACATCCAAGGAGGAGTTTCCATGGAGTATTAGGGCTGATTTTCCACAAGGTGTTCATGAAGATTGGTGGTCTTGAAGATGGTCTTGGCTATGCACAAGTTTCTCCATCAAAATCCATGTTTTGATCATAACCTACATCAACTTGGTGGTATAAAGATTGTCCTCCTCATCCTCTTGTTATTTTTGATTATGTAATCTTGTATTTCTTTTACTTATGTATATGTATATTATGATGAATGATGATTAAAAATATTGTGTGGGGATTTGGTGTTGATAAACATGCTTAAAAAGATGAAAAACTATAAGAAACAAGGTTAAAATCTTGCTTAATTTAGATGGCTGTATAAAATAGTAAAGATTCATATGGTAAACTGGTAAAATGACTTGAATAGATTGATATACAGTAAGCTATGAGTCTTGTACACATGTGAGAGTTGGCCATGCAATGGAATCATTGTAATGAGTGAGATATGATCAAAACAAGTTTAAAGTACAAATCTGAGTTCACTGTTTTGGACGATTTTTAGAAAATACTTAGAGGATGATTCAACAGTAGATATAGAAGAGTTAAATATGTAGTTTATGTGATAAAACTTTGAGCTTCTATCTCCATATAGAACTCTAGATATGGCAGTTTTGTTGAATCTGAAAATAAAAATCAGATTTTGAGAATTAATGTTTATCATTATTATATAAGCACTCAAAATTATATTGTATAAAATGTAAAATAAAAACCCACTAACTTATGGATTTTATTTATATAAATATGTAAAAGGTTAAATAAGTGTATAAATTATAAAAATGGTAGTGGAATAATACTTATAAGTAATAAAAACTATAAACTTGATTTTTACGACTTTTTCGGCTATTACCGTAAAATTAACGTTTTTCGCCAATTAAAACTTAGACGATCAAACCCTTCTAATGTAAAGTTTTTAAAAGTCATATACTGATATATAAGTAACTAATACAAGTAAAAACCGATAAAACCCGAACTATAGGACATACGGACATTAACGAGCTAACTAAGCATATTGGACTAATAATTGGACTAAATAAGATAAACACTTATAGAAAGAACTTATTGGGCTTAACCCATTTGGGCCCAACATGGAAAGTATAGATACTGATAATATAAGTATAAAATGGATTAAAACAAGTTAAAGAACTTATAATAAGCTTATTGGACTTAAAACGTGTAAATAGGTAAAACTAGTAAATTAGTATAAAAGTTATCGACATATAACCCTAAAATAAGTAAACGAGAATATGTAAACCCACTTGATCATCATATATATATAATCATCATATGTATACATAATTGTTATTTTTATAAAGTCATTGGACATGAGTCTAAGACGAGTATTATTTGTCTAGGTTTCCGTGATTGAAGCACGTACCGTACGTCCGAATTGCCGATAACCCGTCTTCTCACATCAACGTGAGTTCATAGCCTCGCACACTTTTAAATGTTTTTATAAATGTTTTATAAACCCGCGAGGGAGATAACATGTTAGTTTTTATAAAAGAGGACACCATTTGTCCCGATTGTTTGTTTATTGATTTGGACCCGGACGATTGTATGACCCTATGAATGATTAAAGGACCCGATAGATGAAATAAAATAGATTATTAAAGTTAGGTTATGTCACTAAAAGTCCCATTAGCATGAATTGTGAACTACCGGGATTTGGTAGACGCTTATGCATATAATAGTACTATTTGGGGACGATCACCCCAGTTCGCGCCTTGACGGTTGATCCCCATCGTGCCACATTGATTGGTAAGCGAATTTATGTATGAGAAGATTTCCATAACGTGACCTTTGTGACGACACGCTACTTTAGATGGGCAAATTGAGTATCGGGTTAGCTACCCGTTGTTTGTTTTAGTAAGGTAACAATGTCATGCGGCTTATAATAATCCAACTTAACGAAATACTGCTGTACGCTCCGAATTACGATGTATTGCCTGTAAGACCCGTGAAAGTGCCGTATGATGCTAAGTTATTGTCTCAAGATCTGTTCAGTATGAGCATCTCTCTTAAGTTGTGGCTCACTTGTGGATGTGATATCCCGAGCCCAACGTCATTTATAAAATCCTATTTTACGTATATTTTTGAAATTTTTAGGAATTTTTATCGTGGATTTATTTGACGGTTTAAGTTGAAACCAACGTTTACGTTCATAATTTAACATTTGACGATTTAAGAAGAACCGATAAGACTACAATACCGACGGATGCCCAAATTTACCTTTTATTATCGATTGATCGATATTTGAGTCTTTCGAGATTTTATTTTTATTACGTGTTAAGTCGAGTCGGAACCATATGTATAATCGTTTTGTGTGCGTTTGAACCATTTAAAAGTATTTTGAGGTAGCCGGGACGAAACTTGACTCTCGTAAATTTATAAAAACTTACTAGGTACCATTTTTGCCTTTTTAAAAAGTTATCTTACAACTAAGGCTAAAAGAAAACTAATATTATACAATCTACCCTCCCCACCATATAAAAGGCCAATTTTACACACACACCACTCATTTTTCATTTCAAAACACACACACTCTCTCCCTTTTCTCTCTAGGCCGCTGGCCAACTACCACCACCACCATAGATCCGCCACAAAAACTTGATTTTTGACAAATCCAATCAAATACCACCTCTTGTTTCATCATTGTAAGTAATCTAATCAATTAAAAACACACAGGCAACATCTTTGATTTTCCAAAAATTTATAATTTTTCAAAAATGGATTTTGATCTAATTAAATGGTACACATGTTTAATTCATGTGTTAATAATGTTGAATCATCAATAAAACAAATTGGAGGCTGTTTTTCTTGGGTGTTTTTGCTACACCAAACCCACGGCCAAAGTGGGTTTGGTTGTGGTTTGATGAGTTTGATGTTTTATGTTGTGGGTTTGTATGTAGGATGTTGTTTTTGGTGATTTAAATGAATAGAACCAATTGCATGTGTGATTTAGGCTTTGGGTTTTAGTGAGGATTCGATTTTCATAGTGTTAGAGGCTTTTTGGATGATTGGGAATGGGTATGAGGGGTTAATCTAGGTTTAGGTGATGTTTGGATGGATTGAAAACAAGTAGAAAGGTGATTTTGAATGAGTCGTTTTCAAACAGATTGTTTAGGGCTATTTTCGTGGTTTTAATTTTTGGTCCAGGTTGTGATTGTAGGATATAGTTGTAGTGATCGTCGAGACGCTCGTTTCGGTATAAGATAGAGCTTTTAACTCCAAACGAGTCAAAAGTTATGTTATTTTGAAAATACGTGTACCAGGAGATGAGAATCAACACAATCCGAATATGTGTTTGGTTTTGGGTCAAATCTCGGGGACCATAGATAAAATTTGGTAAATGTTTGAAAGTTGATTTTTGGTCTCAAACCTGCATTTGTGAGTCTATTTTTAGACTTAGGTGTCGGATTAGTCGCTGGTGTATTTTAAATGGGTCAAACAAGTCTAACATGGTCAACGTGCAAAATCAGTCCTAAAAGTGTATGTTTAGAAATGTGATGGTTAACGAGTCATAGAAGTAAAAACTTTTCATGAGAATAAATATGGGTTTTATCCAGGCCATGAGGTATTTTTGTGAATTTTCTTGAATTTTATACAAGTGCTTAAGTCGTAGAAAACAGCCCATACTTTTGGTAAGTATCGGTGAAACCGTAAAATGGATAGTAACTTTAATAACATTGATAAATGGTATAAGTCTAGTAACAACTACTTGTTTGGTTTTGGCGTTAGTTTTCATAAGCATTAAGTGTTTCGATTTGCGTGTGTTTAGTACAATTATGTACGCGGTGTATTGATTTGGTTTTCGTACTTTGACTTTTAGGTCAAGTGTTTGATTATCCCGGGCATCCACATCGTCGGTGACATTTCTCGTTACGTCTTCGCTAATACTACCACTACTACTTAAGGTGAGTCAATAGCCTCGCTCTTTACTTATTTCAAATGTTTTTACCCGCGAGGAGGATACATGCTATTTAAATGAAAATGAACATAAGTCATGAATGATTGTTGGACCCGAATGTTGCCTTGAAATTGTGTTGAGTACCTAGTTGCAAAAGGCCCTAATTTCATGAACTATTAACTATTGTCTTGCCCTTGTGAAGGGGGAAATAGCCGCTTATACAAAGTGATAGTACTATGGGGTTGACTACCCTATCCGAGACAAGGGCTAGTACGTTGATACCCCCTGCGGACGGATAATTTGTGATAAGAGATAAGGTATAATTGCAACTGATGCCTTTAGTAGGGGCACTGGTTTCATCTAAATCACGCCGGTAATTATTACGCGGGTGATTGAGTTAACGGATTAGTGTCATGAGCTTAAACACAATTGTCATATCCTTGAATAATAGATTGTGAGTACGAAAATGCTATTGAATGATCATGATTGGTTTTTAGTACTTATGTTCAACTTATGGTTTGATAAACCTATATATTTGCTCAACCTTTGTGTTGACAGTTTTAAGCATGTGTTTCAGGTAACCAAGATTGATAGAAGCGGAGCATGCGAGGATGGAAGTTGTTGTGGCTTGGCGGTCTACTTGTTTTTCCACCCTTATTTAACTTAAAACTCTTTTATTATTCTGTCATGTGAGTAAAAATGTACTTTTGGGTTGAGATTCAGTGGGGACCTAACGCAAACTCTGTTTAGTATTATCTTGGGATAAGGAAAACTGTAGACTTGTATGATTTTAATAATGTTTAAATTTTTGTTTAAACTTTTACGTCTCTTTAAGTCGTTTAATATAGCTTATGTGTGATGATAACTACGTAGCACCCAAATGTTGTAGTTTCGCTGCGCATAGCATTTGTTGGGGGTGTTATAGATTGGTAATCAGAGCCATGAGTTATAGAGAACTAGGTCATTTTGAAAAATCCTAAACTATAACTTTTGGTGTCGTAAGAAATTGTCCAAGCACACAACTATCCTGCATGGCTCCGGTAAGATTTCTTTAGCATTACCTTATATTTTAGATGTATCCCTCAAAACTGACATAAATTCTCTAGTATTTAGTAAGTAAATACTATGATATATATTGAGATATATTGTTGTGTACGTTGAGTACTTATCATCGTAATTTGCAAATTCTTGCAAGATTATCTTATATGTTGCATGTAATTGGCATACGGGCTACATTGCATTACATGGCAACACCGCGTGTAATCCTACGTGTATGTAGGAATGGTTGTATGTATAAGTATGTATATACTATGGTATTTAAAGGCATTGCACGCGAAGCAATGGTCCTTGGGTAATTATCGTACATTAAAATGCGGTTTTGTTGAGAATTCGGCCTTACCGCTAATTATCAATCTTGATAATTAATTTATTGTTCGGATAACCGAATATGAACCTCGTTTGATACTCTAGATACGTAAATAACGCTTGGTAACATATTGTATATTGACTAGATCGATCTCGATTGTCGTTATCGCACCGTTATGTGTCATTTTTGGGACATCTTCTTTTTGGAACGTAAATTACTCACATATTACTTTATTTTCCTTTATTCCTTATGGGTTTGATATGTTAATTGGCGTAACTATAATATAGACGAAGTATAATCAACGATGCGTACATCGTAGCGACGAATCACATGTGTGTGTTATAAAACGTGGTTGAGGCGTGTTGCCATTTAATCGTTGTTTACTATTCTACTAGAATTTTAAAGATGTGTTTTAAAATAGACCAGCGTTGTGATCAATCGCGATAACTTGGAATTTGGTTGGTTTTTGTGTTAATTTTGTGGAGTACAATTTCGAGACTCATCCGAGGCCGATAACAACATTTAGTTGACATACGTATTCTCGGTTCGTTTATTTCATTTTGTTTTGTTGTTTCATTATTTTGAATTCGATATTATACATGACGAGGTCCGGCATTTGTGTGAGTTAAGTAAGCACTAAACTTTGTTGATTGAATGGTTTAAACATAAAGTGTTTACATATTTAATAAATGGTGAATGAAATTTTTGGATAAAAATGACCTATGATGTGTCTTGTAACAAGTAAAAATAAGTGTAGAGAAAAAATGGACAAAGTGAAATTATTTTTCCTTCAACCTTGGTTGGTATATCTTAATAAGTAATTTATATTACTCGTAAAATCCTTGTTTTTATATATTAATAATTTGATACTAGAAGCTAGTGATGGATTTGTTAAGAATTTGTTTAATATAATTTGAAAAAGGAGTTTATAATAAAATTTACGATATGACTGTTGAGTATATGTAACTTTGGATTTAGTATGAATTAATTTTCGGGTCAATGTAGCAAACTTTTGGGCGTATTTTGTAATATAGAACATGAATAGAAAAATTACCACGTTTTTTGGAGCTAGAGACTTTGTAAAACTGGTTTTAATCTTAAACATAAGGTCATGTTATATGCATTGGTATAAACTAGAACACGTTACTTGTTGTAGTGAATAAACTAGGATAAAATCGGAATATACACTATAAGTGAGAAATTCTAACGCTTGAAATAAATTTTTAAACATTGATGGAACGTCATTGGAAATCATTTGTTTGTTTAATTGTCGTAATAAAGAATCACTATGCATAATTCGATGATGCTTGTTTAAAATCGTTTGAAAAATCTTTTGTTTTATTCCGCTGCGAGATGTGTTAATGTTAAAAACCGTTTGATAATGGTCTAAGGATTAAAAGTTGAATTTTCTACATTTTAGAATTATTGAAATAAGCATTTCTGATTAATTATTATATTATTATATTATTATTATTTTTGAGATTCAAGTCTCGACTAAAATCAGTAAGTATCTAAGATAATACCACGTGAAACCTCTTTATCATTTGAGTCGAATTGCGCAAATATGATTTAACAAATCAGTTTTAAGGAAGACATGTGGATAATAAAAAGTCAAAGTTAATTTTAAGAGTCAATTGGACTAGTTTGAGTCGTGTTGGATACGTGTATATACGTAATAAGATATGTCGTAATAATGTAAATCTTTGAGAATTCTTACTATAAACGTTTTTGGTACTTAAGATATGAAGATTATTGAGATTTTGACGCGAGTATCGAGATTTTCAAAACTAATGATTTTACCAGTTATAATAACCGAGTCACCGAATCAACTAATGTTAATTTTCTTGCAACTATAATTTTTTTTTCTAGAGATAAAAACTTTGTATAGATTGAAACATGAAAGGTCTGAAATCTTTAATGGGGTAACACAAATTAAAAATGTGCAAATGTTCGGTTTTACAATGTACAAGGTAACACTAATTACTATACGCAAATGGATTACCTAACACACGCCTACTTGTATATTATTTAATAAGGATGTATATCTAATCTTTTGGGTCACGATGGTTCGACCGTACAACATCAGTTCTTTGATTTTGCAAGTCTATATCTAAATTTGGGTAGTAGTGTGAATTGTTTATTTTAATATTGTCTATGGTATGAAACCATTATTATTATATCTATTTTTGGATTGCTACTTCGCTAGTACTTGATAATGAGGGTATGTCACCCGGTATATTTTGTCCTGTTCATGGACGTTGTGACTTTTCTTCTTACGGTTAATGGAACCTAAAATTCTGTATTTACTTGAATGATGCTATAAATATTCATTAAATTGGTTATTTATTTATATTGAACAAAAGCGAGGAGGCGAAGCCGCTTTACCAAATTGTAGAGGTGAAAGAACTCGACCTTCCTGGTGAAATTGTTTCTATTCGACCAAGTGATTATTCTCCTCTCCCCGTTTACCCTTGGTGGAATGTGTGTGCAACTCGAGGCGATGGGAATTATGATCGTTGTTTTATTTTTGACGCTTGTGTTGATATTCAATTTTTACCCCATGTATTCGTAGATCGCTGTTGTTATCCCAAGACTTTTGTCATATGTTTGAAGTATTTTCATTTCTAATGTAGTTAATTTCAGTTGGCAATTATATTGCTTGTTTACCTAGTTCGATCTCATTTATTTTTGGATTTTATTATTTTTTTTGTGCTTGCAATGATCTTGAATCCTGAACCACCTTACCGTTGATTGGTGAGTAGTCAATTTTGAAAATATGTATGAGTGTGAAATGTTTCGTTTAACCAAATGTAAGTGGTGTCGATTTATTTACTTAATTATTTATTCATTTTTCTCATAAATAGGCAAAGTAATGTATGTTTCCAAAGTAGACGAAAAAAAAATGTTTGATGCGTTTCTTAAAACGATGGTAACAATAATTTCCCATTTCAAATTTCATTTCAAATGGTTTAATTATTTTGAAGATTAGGTCGAAAACTTTCGTAGTCGTATTTGGTATGTAACAATAATGTTTGTGTCGTCACTCGATCCTCAATTATGCACAGCTTAGCTAACTATGCATAATTCGGGAAGAGCCCTATTTTGTTGGTTGTCGTTGCTTGGTCCTTAAGTATGCATGACCTAGCTAATTATGCATAGTTTAGGAAGAGAACTATAGTTTCAAACAAATTGGTCATCTTTAAAACCTGTAGTGTTTTTGGTAGATGTTTGGATGAGAACATTTTTAAATTGATGGATCGTTATGCAAGTAATCGTATTTCCTTTGATTCCTAAAGAAATTTTTGAATTTTCTTGTGTTCCTTGAAATATTTTCTTTTTGTTTGGTGTTGACTTAGTAAGTCACTGTGACCGATTAATTTTGGGAAAATGTTTTTGTTATGTGTTGTGTGTAACGTGTGAATTTCATCGGAATCACGAGGGTGTTGATGAAATACCAAAGGGACTCGTACCGACGCTGAGAAGGATTTTTAACAAAAATAGAAGACTGCCGAAGTCGAGGAAATCCGAGTTCGAATAACTCTGAGGGAAATGAAGAAGACTTCTCCTACATCGAATGTATCGTACTTTATCTGCTTTTTGTTTCTTGTTCTTTCGATATGACAACGACACATGATAAATTGTTGAAGTTTACCAACTGTGCATTGGTAGTTGGAAGACAATTCCATTGCCATCTTCGTTTATTTAAGTGAGGAATCCTCTTTGCTTAACTCAACATCCTTGATTATCGATGGTTAAACGATAGATATCCATAGTTGATGTTTTGTGGTAAACCCTTGCCTTTCATGTATTTATGTGGTAAGTGATCTGGTCGAGTGATCGTAAGTTGTGAGAACTTGAGGCGACATTGTACAATGAAGTCTGATCATGGAGAACACGTGCCATGTGATATATTTCTTTTTATATTTAACTGTGAACGGTGATGCTTGTTGAGGTTTTGACCACGTTTGGGACAAAAGTAAGAGGGTGTTCTTGTAAAATATATATATATTTTGGGTATGGATCCGTGTGTGAGCACTCTGCGATGGCATATGTTTGTATTTTATTTCTTTTGGATATGCATCCATAGCCGGCAAGCTGTGAACCTTCTTAAACTTGCAATTTTCTTTTGACTGGACTCATCCGAGAATCATGTCAATTATTCTTATTTTATCACGGCTTGGCTGATTAGCAAGCATGAGTTAACTTGGTTGAACTTATTTACTTGGCATGGTTTGGCTATTTCGCAAACATGTCGTGATATGGATTTATGTGCTTCATAATGGCTTTTGTGTTTGATTGGTTTGTGATGTTTTCGAGAGAGTTATGTATACGTCGAATGATTAGCGTATCGATGAATTCGTTTTTGATGAACTAGGGTTGTATGTACGTAATATCGCGATAAGGTGATTTTGTACGATTAGTAATAATTACTTCGTCTTTTATATTCTGAACGTTTTTCGATGGGGTTATGTACGACCCGTGTGATTTTCTTTATGATTAATTGTTTTTATGAGACGATGAACCAAGTGAAAGGACGATTCGAAAGTTGGAATACATGCTCCGAATGTGTGTGATTGATTTTGATAGTTGTTGAGATCAACACTTTTCGTTGGTAGTATCTTTGTACAACGACTTTTACCTTGTTAGCATTGAAGTTGTAGCATTTGAAGAATTATGTTGATGAAAATGTAGATCACCAGTTGAGTGGAATGGAGTAGGAAAAGTCAGTTGAATGGACTTGAAATGATTCGAGAGGCTACGGAAGAAATGGTGTAGATTAAAAATCACTTGCTAACCGCGAGAAGCTGTGAGAAGAGGCGTGTCGATAACCGTAGGAAAAAATTGGGAAATTGAAGTGGAGACCATGGATCGAGATGTTAAGAGATAAAAGCAAGGTATAATACTCGTCGTGAAGGTGTGATGGAATCCGAGACGTGAACCGAAGTCCACATCGGAATGTGAAGACCTCTTTAGGAGGTAGTACTCTCATCTTTCTAGTAGTACGAAATGCGAGTATAAGAACCGGAGAGCGCCGGGACGTCGCTCCTTTAAGGAGGGGAGGATGTAAGACCCGTGAAAGTGCCGTATGATGCTAAGTTATTGTCTCAAGAGCTGTTCAGTATGAGCATCTCTTTTAAGTTGTGGCTCACTTGTGGATGTGATATCCCGAGCCCAACGTCATTTATTTAATCCTATTTTACGTATATTTTTGAAATTTTTAAGAATTTTTATCGTGGATTTATTTGACGGTTTAAGTTGAAACCAACGTTTACGTTCATAATTTAACATTTGACGATTTAAGAAGAACCGATAACGACTACAATACCGAAGGATGCCCAAAATTTACCTTTTATTATCGATTGATCGATATTTGAGTCTTTCAAGATTTTATTTTTATTACGTGTTAAGTCGAGTCGGAACCATATGTATAATCGTTTTGTGTGCGTTTGAACCATTTAAAAGTATTTTGAGGTAGCCGGGACGAAACCCGACTCTCGTAAATTTATAAAAACTTACTAGGTACCATTTTTGCCTTTTTAAAAAGTTATCTTACAACTAAGGCTAAAAGAAAACTAATATTACACAATCTACCCTCCCCACCATATAAAAGGCCAATTTTACACACACATCACTCATTTTTCATTTCAAAACACACACACTCTCTCCCTTTTCTCTCTAGGCCGCCGGCCTACTACCACCACCACCATAGATCCGCCACAAAAACTTGATTTTTGATAAATCCAATCAAATACCACCTCTTGTTTCATCATTGTAAGTAATCTAATCAATTAAAAACACACATGCAACATCTTTGATTTTCCAAAAATTTATAATTTTTCAAAAATGGATTTTGATCTAATTAAATGGTACACATGTTTAATTCATGTGTTAATAATGTTGAATCATCAATAAAACGAATTGGGGGCTGTTTTTCTTGGGTGTTTTGGTACACCAAACCCACGGCCAAAGTGTGTTTGGTTGTGGTTTGATGAGTTTGATGTTTTATGTTGTGGGTTTGTATGTAGGATGTTGTTTTTGGTGATTTAAATGGATAGAACCAATTGCATATGTGATCTAGGCTTTGGGTTTTAGTGAGGATTCGATTTTCATAGTGTTAGAGGCTGTTTGGATGATTGGGAATGGGTATGAGGGGTTAATCTAGGTTTAGGTGATGTTTGGATGGATTGAAAACAAGTAGAAAGGTGATTTTGAATGAGTCGTTTTCAAACAGATTGTTTAGGGATATTTTCGTGGTTTTAATTTTTGGTCCAGGTTGTGATTGTAGGATATAGTTGTAGTGGTCGTCGAGACGCTCGTTTCGGTATAAGATAGAGCTTTTAACTCCAAACGAGTCAAAAGTTATGTTAGTGTACCGGGAGATGAGAATCAACACAATCCGAATTTGTGTTTGGTTTTGGGTCAAATCCCGGGGACCATAGATAGAGTTTGGTAAATGTTTGAAAGTTGATTTTTGGTCTCACACCTGCATTTGTGAGTCTATTTTTAGACTTAGGTGTCGGATTAGTCGATGGTGTATTTTAAATGGGTCAAACAAGTCTAACATGGTCAACGTGCAAAATCAGTCCTAAAGGTGTATGTTTAGAAATGTGATGGGTAACGAGTCATAGAAGTGAAAACTTTTCATGGGAATAAATATGGGTTTTATACAGGTCATGAGGTATTTTTGTGAATTTTCTTGAATTTTATACAAGTGCTTAAGTCGTACAAAACAGCCCATACTTTTGGTAAGTATCGGTGAAACCGTAAAATGGATAGTAACTTTAATAACATTGATAAATGGTATAAGTCTAGTAACAACTACTTGTTTGGTTTTGGCGTGATTTTTCATAAGCATTAAGTGTTTCTATTTGCGTGTGTTTAGTACAATTATGTACGCGGTGTATTGACTTGGTTTTCGTACTTTGACTTTTAGGTCAAGTGTTTGATTATCCTGGGCATCCACATCGTCGGTGACATTTCTCGTTACGTCTTCGCTAATACTACCACTACTACTTAAGGTGAGTCTATAGCCTCGCTCTTTACTTATTTCAAATGTTTTTACCCGCGAGGGGGATACATGCTATTTAAATGAAAATGAAAATAAGTCATGAATGATTGTTGGACCCGAATGTTGCCTTGAAATTGTGTTGAGTACCTAGTTGCAAAAGGCCCTAATTTCATGAACTATTAACTATTGTCTTGCCCTTGTGAAGGGGGAAATAGCCGCTTATACAAAGTGATAGTACTATGGGGTTGACTACCCTATCCGAGACGAGGGCTAGTACGTTGATACCCCTTGCGGACGGATAATTTGTGATAAGAGATAAGGTATAATTGCAACTGATGCCTTTAGTAGGGGCACTGGTTTCATCTAAATCACGCCGGTAATTATTACGCGGGTGACTGAGTTAACGGATTAGTGTCATGAGCTTAAACACAATTGTCATATCCTTGAATAATAGATTGTGAGTACGACAATGCTATTGAATGATCATGATTGGTTTTTAGTACTTATGTTCAACTTATGGTTTGATAAACCTATAGATTCGCTCAACCTTTGTGTTGACAGTTTTAAGCATGTGTTTCAGGTAACCAGGATTGATAGAAGCGGAGCATGCGAGGATGGAAGTTGTTGTGGCTTTGCGGTCTACTTGTTTTTCCACCCTTATTTAACTTAAAACTCTTTTATTATTCTGTCATGTGAGTAAAAATGTACTTTTGGGTTGAGATTCAGTGGGGACCTAACACAAAATCTGTTTAGTATTATCTTGGGATAAGGAAAACTGTAGACTTGTATGATTTTAATAATGTTTAAATTTATGTTTAAACTTTTACGTCTCTTTGAGTCGTTTAATATAGCTTATGTGTGATGATAACTACGTAGCACCAAAATGTTGTAGTTCCGCTGCGCATAGCATTTGTTGGGGGTGTTATATTGCCTGACTAGCAATACGGGGTCATACTATTGATATTATGTTCGTGTTTTGGTTTTCATAACCATATTCATATAACGGTTTTTATTTTCATACAACGTTATAAGACGTATTGTATGATTGTTTTTACGGCATTGGCTCGTGTAATGATTTTTAAGGCAAATGCCTATATTATGTTTTTCGATAAGGATTTGTATAAAAATGACTTTGGCTATTTTATGGCCTATTAAAATGATTTGTACAAAATGATTTTCAGTAGTAATCTTATATTGATATTATATTGATGGATTTTATTAAACTCTATGAATTCACTCGGCGTTATCGCTAACCTTTTCTTTTAACATGTTTTATCTCAGGTACTTGAAGGTAATTCTCGGGAAGACGACAAGAAATCATGGCCCGCACTTAAACAATAATTTCCATTCAAATTCTTTGTAAAACTTTGTATAAAATAATATGACTTGGGACCGATGTAACTTTGATATTTATGAATGGAAATGCTTTATTATTAAAACGACGCGACTTTTAAGCGTTGTCTATGATGTGAGTAATGTGCTATCCCGTAACACCAACTAGTCTTCCGCTGTATTGAGTTGTATAAATTTGTGGGTGTTACAGTTTGGCATCAGAGCTCTCGTTATAGAGAACGAAAGATTTATAAAACTAAGGTTTTGAATAAAACATTTCAAAATCTTTTAACTATAAACATTTTTCTAAAAATGTCTAAAAATCTTTTGACTATAACGGTGCCGAAGAATTCCCGAGTTACCGACAAGGCCAGACTGAGAAGTGTTATTTTAATATATATATATATATATATATATATATATATATATATATATATATATATATATATATATATATATATATATATATATATATATATATATATATATATATATATATATATATATATATATATATATATATATATATATATATATATATATATATATAACTTGGATTATATATATATATATATATATATATATATATATATGATGTAATTTTATTACGTGATTGTTTGATGATTATTTTGATATTTATACGAGGTATTTATACGACGTAGATTGTCACAAGGAACCCTAAATACCCTAGTAAATTAATCGAAGCTATTCTCGTAGGAATTCTAGCTATCCTAGATCTAAACCAAGTTGTGGATATTTATGATCCCAACAAATGGTTGATATTCGTAGAAATGTAGATATTAGTTGATTGTGATATAGAAGAAGAATTGGCGATATTAAATCTGATATCGATGTCATGACGATCTTTCCTTATAGAGTGGAGTTTGACAAAACATTATCACCTGGAAAGATGTCATCTGATTCGTTGTCATCCAATTCTTAAATCGAAATCGAAAGGGTGAATGTTGCACTTGAGGCTTTCATTGGAACCATTACCCAAAAGCCTCATGCAACTAGTACCTTTCCGAGAAGTCTAATTGAATGTATGAGTCATCTCGTACTAGTGACTCATTTGATAATTGTTGTTGTAAGAGCTATATGATTGAAAATTAAGTGTTGATCATATTGAGCTTTTATTGCCTTTACAAGGCCGAAGAATAAGGTTGTAAGTATTGGAGAATGAGGTAGAATATCGCATTGAGTATAAGATTGGTTAAAACTTGAATAAAGTAAAATTTAACCCGTATGGAATATAAAATTGTTAAGAGGAAGTCATTAAGTTCTGTGATTGAATTATAAGGTTTTAAAATGACTGTAGTTCGTGTTAAGGCTTGTTCCTAGGCCATGTCCACTAATGAGGATGCCTAGTGTCCAAGAAATAAATTGAAGAAATCTTCTTCTGAATTGGGACCGATGGATCTTTCGGGACATGTGGAACACCTAATGACTCTTGTAGATTGGTATTCGTTGTAGTATCTTTTAAAAATCCCTAAACTAAACTGAGATATCAGTTGGTAGGATGAGTTTTGGAAATTGTATGACATAGTGACACGTAATGTGCTACGATACAATTTGACTTGTTTGTGATTAATGAAAAGACTACCTTTGATTGCTAAATTCTACATGTATCAATGTTATCTATCCTTTATTGCTATATCCTAATGTTCGCATTAGTGACGCAACCATTGAACAAGTACTCAGCTTGAATTAAGTTACGTTCTGGATTATTCTCTTCGTATTCCTGAGTGCCATCGAGGTCATGAACCTCATGATTATTTGGCAAAAGCTCATTTCCTATCATATTGTAGTTAAGTTCTTGGTGAATAACTCTTCATCACCCTTTTGCAGATCACACATTGTTTTTATAAAGTTAAAACGGTATCCTTTGAGAAAATTTAATTTTCATCACAATAAGGATTATTCAAAGTGAGATTTATAAGTGATTGATATCAAAATGAAGTTGTTTATGAGACGCTTTGGAAACTTAATTATTTCCATAACAAAGAAAACCTTTGTTAATATATTTTTGATTCTTATTTAAGAATTAAGCATGAAAATGTTTTTATTATATACATGATGATAAAATTTTGACGAACTGAGTATTGCATCGTTAATCTTGAAATTGTATAAGGTTGCGCGCCTACATACAATTTGGAATGGACCATGCAAGGCTGATTAGTAGTCACCATAAAACTGATTAATAAACGCTACATTTTCTTTGAAGATTGTGAAAGATTAAATTTTATGAGATCTGCAAGAAGTAAAAAATAAGGACATAGTGTTAGGGACACCTACATATGTGCCTGTAGCATCTATTCTTCTGAGTCAAATTTACTCATCTGTGGAAATTGTCTTACTTGACAATTGACAATTCTTTCTTGTCCAATTCTCTCGTAGTAAGATTCTTAGGAAAAGTATCTCATTACCGAGTGTTGATACCCGACTGGATGTATCTACGTTCTTATAATTTCTTATGATTTGATTTCATTTGAATGACCTGGGTAACGATCCGAGGAGCTTTCGAATGCGTACTCAAATTATGAAAACATGGGATATATTCATATTCGTTAAATGTTTTCGTCTGTATCTGATTTGAAATTCTCTCGCATAGATCATGCGTTGACCTTACTCTTTTAAGATTAGTTATGTATCCAGATATCCTTGAATTTGTGAAGGATTATGAGTTATTATTAGTCTTTTGAGAAGTTCACATTTTATCGACGGCAATAAAACTGAAAAGTTAATAGTGCCAGTAGAATGGATTGATTGATTATGACATGACGACATTGTCTTAATTGATGGGAACTCGAATAGAATTCCCCTAAATGATAAGATGTTGATTATCAAAAGTGATCTAAATAATTCTTGATGAATGAGCATATCCTGCATTTAGACTTGAAATTATACCATGAATGGTTATGAATTAGTCATAGATATTATAATCTAGAAAGAACCTAATATGAATTTATTAAAAGATGTTTTCGTCATCATGAAGAGCTATGGTGTTATTATTCCTTATATTTATAGATTACTGTGAACTGCGTAAATTGACAATCGAAAACGATATCCATAACTCGAAATGGAAGATTTGTTCGATCATTTACAAGGTTCTAGCGTATGTTCTAAAGATTTGATCCACGGCAAGGTTATTATCAACTTCGCATCTGCGAAAAAGATTATGTATCCCAATCACTACATCCAGTACTTGTAATGAACATTATGAGTTTCACGTGATGTCGGTTGGATTGACTAATACATACGTAGCATTCATAAATTTTGTGAATCACGTGTGTAGGCTGTAATTTGATAAATTCATGCTTGTGATCAATAAGGACTATATGTTAGTTTATAAGAATAAGAATGAGTTAATAATTATTTATAGATTGCCCTGAATTGACCGAACAATAAAAACCTGTACCTTAAGTATTTAACATGTGATTAAAGACTAAATCCTTTATATTAACTGACCGTGTGAGTAATAGATAATGGAATATATTGACTCTTTAAAAATTAAGAGCCCTTTTAAGACTTTGGGTTTTACCAAAAAGAAAATGGAAATATGTTTTGACAAATGTTTTAACAAAGGATTTTAAAGGGATTATTCTCTTATACACAAAACATTTAACTAAACTCCTGTTTAGGGGTAAATGTTTTTGCATACCTTAAGACAACCTAAGAAGGAATGAGAAAACCATTTAAACCATGACTTAAAATTTGAAACGACAGTTTTTGCTTTACAAATAAGAAAATTTTGACCAAAGTGTAACCAAAGATTTTTCGAACATTTACGAATCTTAATAATCATTTTCGATAAATCAACAAAAATTGTGTTAATTAAATTCAAATTTTATTTTAAACACCATTATATAATTGGACAAACTGAGAAAATTTAAAAACTTTTTGTGTTTACGTTTCGTAAAAATTAAATATTTATTTAATTAGTTGTAATAATTATCGACGCTTTAAAACGTCAGATTAGGCAAAACTGATAAAAATGATAGTTGAGACGAAACTAAAACTTAGAAAATATAAAGAAAGAATTTTGAATAAATACGGTTATGATATTTATTTCATCGGGAAAGTGAACGTAATTACTGACACATTATGTATAAAAGATAAAGAATCCATTAGGACGTGTTCCTTAATAATGAATGTGCAAAATAAATTGCCGAACAATTTAAAAATAAATGATGTTTGTAAAAAGGATAATATAGATAATAAAAAGCGGTTCGCGGCTAATGTGAACCATTAAAATTGAGAAGCCGACAACGTTAAATATTTTAAAGGCCGTTTATGGTTGCCTAAATATGGAGATTGTGAGATATAGTTATGTTGGTTGTAAGTCTAAGTGTTCTATTTATGTCATTTATGACTAAAAGTATCTTTGTCTGAAGAAGTTGTACTGATGGCAAATTATGAAGGCAGACACCGCCTCATACATTAGTAAACATCTAGCTATTGCAAAGGTCATCATCTGAATTTGATTTGATTTGGGTCATCTTCGACAGACTGACCAAATCTGCTAGTATCATTCCCGTTAATGATAAATGCAAAAGAGTTATGTAAACATAGTGTGCCTGTATCGAACATCTTTATCAATATCCTCGCTTCGCATCGAATTTCTAGAGATTTGCTCAGAAGTCATTGAGAACGAACCTTGATGAGAGTACTATGTACCACCCCAATCGAAGGGAGGAGGTAAAGTAACGATACAAAATACTATAAGCACTATTCTATGTTTGAATGGTTGACCTTTGGTAATAGACCGTATAATCGTTTCCCTTTGGAGAGATTATCATTGATAATTATCGTGTTAGGATCGAGGTCGAATCTTGTTAAGATTTATATATTAGAGCATCTGTAAGCAAGAGTTGAGATGAAGACACCCGACATACACCCATTGTGAGTTTGGCATGTCTTTTAGGTTTAAGGTTTCCTATGATGGCGAACCTAACCTTACAAAATACCTGACCCGCGAGATCTGAAATGATTGTTGAAATTAGGATCTGATTATTGACTGCCGGTAGTGGGTAAGAGGTTATGTGAATATGAAATGTAGATTTTGAAGTGCCAGATAGGCAGCGAAGTTATGCCAAAATTTTTAACCTTGAAAAAAATGAATTAATGATCTGACAAATCATGGGATATAAGTCCCCTTTGTATGGGACCATTGGGATGATGTAAAAGATTGGTTTGAAAGGCATATAAGCTGGATCTACCCTAGGACTTCAAGAGCTGCGTGAATTAGGTATCGTATATCAAACTTGATGGAATATCTATCAAGTGAAAATCTGAATTCTTCTTAATAAAGCTTAGATCGGCGAAAAGTTGCATTCATCAGAAACCCGTGAGCATCATGGATAGAGAAAGTAAGTCAACATTTAGCCCGATCTTATTCCCGTAGTTATGTTTGATGAAACTCGTGTATTGTAATGAATTACACTTGGGAGAAAAGCCCGAATGTGGGGGAAATACCCACATGGCTTTAACTCAATAAGAAGCGAGTAGTAAGATGATCTTTGAGGACAAAGATCTTGTTTAGGGGTAAATGCTGTGACAATCCGTCAATTTATGATTGATATTTTATTTTCAATATTTATTTGAAAATATTATATTATGAACTCACTTATTTTTGGGAAGAAATTTGGATTTACGTCTTGAAGTAGCATCGACTACGTCTAAACCGGAGGATTCTACGTTACGTGCTCAAGTTTACATACACCGTCTTTGGTGACAGTCCGACATTTCAGAAAATAAATTTATTCGTGAATATTATTTTGGAGTTTTAAATTTGTGTTGGTTCATAAACTCACAAATTTACGAGAAGAGATTAGGACTTACGATTTTATTTTAACGTCCTTTACGACTAAAACAGAAACCTTAGGATTACGTATTTACGTTTTCGAACTCCGTTTTTTATGAGACAATTTTTATTGGATTCGTTTTGTGCCGTTGATTCATAATTTATAAAAACTTTTTTCGTAAAACGACCCGAGAGCACGCAAATCGAGGATACTAGAATCGAGGAATACCCGTAAATTAGTGGGATGGGACAAGTTTTACACTTGCCCACCCGACTAAGTGTGGCGTCCAACATTAAGCCACCTCATCCATGAGGTGTTAAAGCTTAGATAATAAGCTTAAACACTTGTCCTTGTTTTCTCTTAAAACCATAAACCACTCACACAAACTAACAAACTCATTTGCAACTCATGCAAACCACCCAAAATCCTCTCATCCCTTCTCTTGGTGCCGTCCACTATTCCACACAAAACACCCCATTCATACAAATTTTAACCACAAACATATGTTATAATTAACATATGTTAATCTCCATTCAAAAAGATGAAGATTGGTGCAAGTTATAACATCCAAGGAGGAGTTTCCATAGAGTATTAGGGCTGATTTTCCACAAGGTGTTCATGAAGATTGGTGGTCTTGAAGATGGTCTTGGCTATGCACAAGTTTCTCCATCAAAATCCATGTTTTGATCATAACCTACATCAACTTGGTGGTATAAAGATTGTCCTCCTCATCCTCTTGTTATTTTTGATTATGTAATCTTGTATTTCTTTTACTTATGTATATGTATATGATGATGAATGATGATTAAAAATATTGTGTGGGGATTTGGTGTTGATAAACATGCTTAAAAAGATGAAAAACTATAAGAAACAAGGTTAAAATCTTGCTTAATTTAGATGGCTGTATAAAACAGTAAAGATTCATATGGTAAACTGGTAAAATGACTTGAATAGATTGATATAAAGTAAGCTATGAGTCTTGTACACATGTGAGAGTTGGCCATGCAATGAAATCATTGTAATGAGTGAGATATGATCAAAACAAGTTTAAAGTACAAATCTGAGTTCACTGTTTTGGACGATTTTTAGAAAATACTTAGAGGATTATTCAACAGTAGCTATAGAAGAGTTAAATAGGGAACATATCATGTAGTTTATGTGATAAAAATTTGAGCTTCTATCTCCATATAGAACTCTAGATATGGCAGTTTTGGTGAATATGAAAATAAAAATCAGATTTTGAGAATTAATGTTTATTATTATTATATAAGCACTCAAAATTATATTGTATAAAATGTAAAATAAAAACCCACTAACTTATGGATTTTATTTATATAAATATGTAAAAGGTTAAATAAGTGCATAAATTATAAAAATGTTAGTGAAATAATACTTATAAGTAATAAAAACTATAAACTTGATTTTTACGACTTTTTCGGCTATTACCGTAAAATTAACGTTTTTCGCCAATTAAAACTTAGACGATCAAACCCTTCTAATGTAAAGTTTTTAAAAGTCATATACTGATATATAAGTAACTAATACAAGTAAAAACCGATAAAACCCGAACTATAGGACATACGGACATTAACGAGCTAACTAAGCATATTGGACTAATAATTGGACTAAATAAGATAAACACTTATAAAAAGAACTTATTGGGCTTAACCCATTTGGCCCAACATGGAAAGTATAGATAATGATAATATAAGTATAAAATGGATTAAAACAAGTTAAAGAACTTATAATAAGCTTATTTGACTTAAAACGTGTAAATAGGTAAAACTAGTAAACTAGTATAAAAGTTATCGACATATAACCCTAAAATAAGTAAACGAGAATATGTAAACCCACTTGATCATCATATATATATAATCATCATATGTATACATAATTGTTATTTTTATAAAGTCATTGGACATGAGTCTAAGACGATTATTATTTGTCTAGGTTTCCGTGATTGAAGCACGTACCGTACGTCCGAATTGCCGATAACCCGTCTTCCTACATCAACGTGAGTTCATAGCCTCGCACACTTTTAAATGTTTTTATAAATGTTTTATAAACCCGCGAGGGAGATAACATGTTAGTTTTTATAAATAGGACACCATTTGTCCCGATTGTTTGTTTATTGATTTGGACCCGGATGATTGTATGACCCTATGAATGATTAAAGGACCCGATAGATGAAATAAAATGGATTATTAAAGTTAGGTTATGTCACTAAAAGTCCCATTAGCATGAATTGTGAACTACCGGGATTTGGTAGACGCTTATGCATATAATAGTACTATTTGGGGACGATCACCCCAGTTCGCGCCTTGACGGTTGATCCCCGTCGTGCCACATTGATTGGTAAGCGAATTTATGTATGAGAAGATTTCCATAGCGTGACCTTTGTGACGACACGCTACTTTAGATGGTCAAATTGAGTATCGGGTTAGCTACCCGTTGTTTGTTTTAGTAAGGTAACAATGTCATGCGGCTTATAATAATCCAACTTAACGAAATACTGTTGTACGCTCCGAATTACGATGTATTGCCTGACTAGCAATACGGGGTCATACTATTGATATTATGTTCGTGTTTTGGTTTTCATAACCATATTCATATAACGGTTTTTATTTTCATACAACGTTATAAGACGTATTGTATGATTGTTTTTACGGCATTGGCGCGTGTAATGATTTTTAAGGCAAATGCCTATATTATGATTTTCGATAAGGATATAGTGTATAAAAATGACTTTGGCTATTTTATGGCCTATTAAAATGATTTGTACAAAATGATTTTCAGTAGTAATATTATATTGATATTATATTGATGGATTTTATTAAACTCTATGAATTCACTCGGCGTTATCGCTGACCTTTTCTTTTAACATGTTTTATCTCAGGTACTTGAAGGTAATTCTCGGGAAGACGACAAGAATTCATGGCCCGCACTTAAACAATAATTTCCATTCAAATTCTTTGTAAAACTTTGTATAAAATAATATGACTTGGGACCGATGTAACTTTGATATTTATGAATGGAAATGCTTTATTATTAAAACGACGCGACTTTTAAGCATTGTCTATGATGTGAGTAATGTGTTATCCCGTAACACCAACTAGTCTTCCGCTGTATTGAGTTGTATAAATTTGTGGGTGTTACAGCCAAGCTTTTACATATGGTATGAAGATGTTGTTTCATTATAATTCGTCATGAAGAGGTGTTGGCTTAAGGGGAAGAATTCTTATGGTAAGTTTGATGCTCGAAGTAGATTTTCGCGAGTTTGTGTTTTATCATATCTTTAAATCATGGGATCCATCCATTGGTTTGAAAATAACTTGTTTGTGCTTTAAATATTTGGTGACGAAGACTTGTCATAACACTTGAAGGAGTTACATTATCGTGCTCAGTGTCTCACAAAGGATGAGAATATTGACAAGGGATCGAGGTCTACTTATATTTTCTCTATTTGGTATAAGTTCTTAATCACATGGCCAGTACAAGACATGGAACATAAGGTTGGGTTATTCTACTTCTACATCAAGATTACTTTAATTATTTTTCTTCAAAATCATTACATAGAGCTACATTTGGAGAATCTTCAAAGATTGCATACATTTTTTACTTCCCTGTTGTGACAAAAAGGGGAAGATATACATGCTACACTTGAGGGGAAGCAATTTGAAGATCATGTACAACTTACAAGAGATACACAAAGAGTTTTGCCGACATCAACTAGGGGAAGATTGTTGGGTCAAAAAGTTGATGTGGCAGAAACTAAAAAACGAAGAAAACATGAAGGCATTTGTCTAAGCGTTGACAAGTGTATTCCAAGCGTTGTCAAGAACAAATCAGGCGTTGACAAAAGCAAGCATTGTCAAGTGCAATCCAAACATTGTCACATGCAATCCAAGCATTGACAGAAACATTGACAAGAAGCCTTTGGAAGCTTCTATTTAGATAAATATGCAAAATATATTCTGTATAAGTTTATTTGAATAGAAGATTTACATGTTTATTTGATATTATCTCTTGTAAACCCTAATCCTTACACTATAAAAGGAACCAAGGTATTAGGTTTAATCATAACTTTCATATACAATGTAAACCTAAAGCGTGTGTCGACTAGACGTGGGATACAATGTATACACGTCTAGTGGTTGTTTGTTATTAATATAATGAGCAATCCTTTTGTTTTAGTTCATGTGTTTTGTGCCTAAACACCTTGTTACATAGTTATTGTTCTTTTCCGCTTTGATTGTATAATCATATGAACAATGGCTATGCCTAGTAGCTAAAAGATTCGAGGAAACCAAGGTTTCCACACCCCCTAAGTCTCGAAATTAATATTATAAGGAGTTTAATAGAGTTTCTAGGGTTTGAGTTAAGTTTCAAAAGTGGCAGGAATAGCCCTTTAAGTTTCAGATATTAATTAAATGGGATTAGGGCTTGTAAAACTTTGCCCAAATGACAGAAATGACCCCTCAAGGTCTCGGTTTGTTTATAAAATTAATTAGGGCTCATTTTATTTTAGGGTTTTAGCAAATATGGTCCTTGTGGTTTCATACCACTCACGGTTTGAATAACCGTCCCCCCTACACTTTAGAAACTCACACGTTTGGCCCTTGTACTTACAAAAAGTCACGAAATGATTATATAAATTTCATTAATTTATGAAATTGGACCTAACTTTCACCATTTGTCAAATGTGGCCCAAAAAGTCTCCCAAATTTTGTAAATGGGCTTGACTAGCCCATTTTGGGTCTCGGCTTATTTGTTATGGGCCTACTGGGCTTATATAATTTCATTAGGTAAATTAACTAGGTAACTAGTAACTTTTGGGCTTTACTAAGTGGGCCAATTTTTTACCATGGGCTTTTATTAATTTACTTACTCCTAAAATGAGTTAAGCTTATATTCAAATGGGCTTATTTAAGGCTTATATTTAGCTTATATATTTCGACTTATTTAACAAATCTAGGGCTTATATTAATTTTAAAGCTAAATGACTTATGGGCTTATTTAGCTACGGCTTATTTTATTAGTGGCTTAAATAAGCTAGGTTAAGACTTGGCTTATATAATCTTTTAGGGCTTAATATCACGGCTTAAAAAACATAGCTTAAGTAAGTTAAATCCTTGGCTTATATTTAGGTCTTATGAGCTTATCTAAGGTTGATGGTTTTGGCTTATATTAAGTTTATAACAAATTTCAAGGCAAGTGATTATACTAGGGCTTAAATAGGTTACATAAGCTTATATGTACACGTTTTCAAGGTTTTAAGGCAAGAACACCCATGAACTTCATATAAACCGTGGGCTTGTATGTCGTTTTAGGGTTTGTTCATGAGACTTTAACGTGTGCATGCATCTTAAACTCCATTTCCATAACATGTATATGCATGAAACATGAAATAAGTAAGGAAAAACTTAAAGGAGGTTTACACTTACTTGTTTTCAAGAAAAATGGGATGATGACTATGGCTTGATGATTCTAGACGTCGGATTCCACTAGGATGATCTTGGATTCGCCTTAAATGTTAAATATCTTAGATATGAACACTAAATGCTTGGAGAAGACTAAGAGTAAATGCTAGGAGTCATCTAGGCATTTTGTTAAGTTGTATATCCGAATGTTTTGTGTTGTGAGGGATGTGGGAGTCTTCAAGTATGATAAATATCACAAAGGAGATTGATGGTTGTGGCTTGGTGGTTATACACATCCAAGAGCGATGAAAAGGCTAGATATGGAGATTTTGGTAGTGTACTATGTTAGTACATGTCTTTAATGACAAAATAGGTACACTTGACCCTTCACACTCCTTTGCCGTCGCATGATGTGCTCCCAAAGGGGACATGTAAGACTTGTATAGTGTCTCACATAATTCGTATATTTGTACAAGTACAAGGGTTGTGTGGAGGGTCCTATCACACGTCTAAGGGTGCAAAGAGAGTGCTAGGTGTCTTAAACTTGTGGTATGTGTATAGTAAGGTTAGTAGATGTTTTAATTGCCCAAAATTGTACATAGACACATAGTTTTAGGTTAATATCGGCGGTATTGTGTCTAGTCAAAGGCAAAGGAGTGTTTTCCATAGTGTAACACTTAAATACTAGTTTTGTACAAGTCTAAAAGTCAAGGTTGGACATGGTAAGGGTTTTTGGTATTTAAATGTTGTGTGTAGGTATATTTTTGGCTATAATTTAGTCTATGGGGTTTCTATGTTTAATTTTGTGTCTAGGTAATGTCACTAGGAGTATAGATGTTATATTGGGCGAGTATGTATAAGTCTAGGTAAATTTTGGTTAAGTTTGGGACCCTTGATGAAAGTATGGTCATTTTTATATGAGATGAGATTTTATTACATCAAAAGTATGTCAATTTAGTTTAAAAAGGTAAAGATGGTCATAGGAAATGTTTAAGTATAAAATAGTTGGTGTCGTAGCGTAAAGTCAATTATAGTGTAAGGAAAAATATATATTCATTAATATATTTAAAGCTTAAGAATTTATACTTAAGTAATTGTGTATTAATTATGATCATGAGTTTGGATGTATAAACAAATGTGATGAATGCTTATGAGTGTATGTTCAAGTGACTAAAATGTTCAGAAAGGAGTGACTGTTTAAAGTCCTGCATGTTTATAAAATATAGTCATCCAAGTGTGACTGTCCTTGTGCTTAAGTGATGAGAATCACAATGTATGCTATGAGATTTAAATGTCCTCATGTTTTGATGACTAAAATAATGTATGATGTGTATGATGCATATGATTGCTCAAGATATCTCATGCAAAGGTGGTACTATTTATTCAGATATCATAAAGTGACGTATACAATGATGACATAGTCAAAACCTGAATTTACAGGTTTTACATCATTAACCCGTTATTTTAGCTTTGTCCTCAAAGCTTAAGATGACGTCACTGCTTAGGTGAACAGGTGTGGGTACTTAGCTCTAAATGAGTCCTCGCGTTCCCACGTGAACTCAGGACCTTGCCTAAAGTTCCATCGTATCTTAACCAACGGGATTTGGCTTCACTTTAGTTTCTTGACTACTCTCTCCATGACTTCCACCGGTTCTTTAATGAATTGGAGTTTTTCATCGAAGTGGACTCCCTCCAATGGCATGGCTAGCGGCTCATCTGCGTAGCACTTTTTCAAGTTTGAAACATGGAATATAGAGTGTACTCGGCTCAGCTGCTGGGGTAACTCTAGACGATAGGCGACTTCACCTATTCTGGCAATCACCTTGAAGGTCCCAAATAACATGGATTTAGTTTCCCATGTTTCCCAAATCGGACGACGCTCTTCCAAGGTGTGAGACCCCCAAAATCTGACATGGAATAACTAGGCAACGAGGGGGTAACACGTCATAGTACAAGAAACAATGAATTACAGTTCATACAAAACTGACGAAATAAAAACATGTACATTACATCAAAAAGGTCAGAGTTTTTAAACATAGGTCCCAGAGTTTTAGAAGCGGAATAAATATATTATTTCGTCTCGATTTATAACATAAAGTTGCCCAAAAGATAGAATAAGCTTTTGACAGTTTATATAAAACCCATCTTTCAAAAGCATCACAGAAATCTCCAAGCTGCAGTAATATCCTGCGGGCTCCAATCCAAGCAAAGCTAAGTAATAATACCTGAGATTAAACATGTAAAATTGTTAACATAAAGTTTAGTGATATTCATAGGTTTAGCAGTAAAAGTGTGGAACACAAACATTCATTTGTAAACACGTAGTAGGGGAAATGGTTATATACGTCAACCACAGTCCGATGCTATTATTATTATTGTTGTTTAGTTTCATGAACCGAAGCTTAACTACGTAAGCATTCAGCCTAAATACTCAGGTATAAACAAATGTAATGCGTCATGGTTAAACAACCGCATCGTTGGGACGGGGATAGTCAATCCCGATGGATCCACCCACAACATTCGCGCTTCGCGCAATGCACACCGGATAATTAACGGTTCATGATCGAAGAGATGAAACTCAAGGCTAACGTCTAAAAGCAATAATAATATCAAAAATCAGAAAATCTTACACGATCTGGATAGCATACAAGTTCTGGATAGTATACAGTTTTTAAATGGTTGTGTTCCACCATGTAAAATCTCACCCCGTGTTTAGAAAACATGTACAAGTAAAAAGGGGCTATGAACTCACCTTAGCCACGAGGTAAGTCAATCACGGTACTCAGCAACTGAGTAGAAACGGTAGTGGTAAGACGATCACCGACGATATGGATGCCCGGGGAAACACGAAAACCGCAACCTATCACAATAAGGCGCGCGTTAAGACTCGAAATCAAGTATCGATATGTACCAAATATAATATGACTCAAATGTTTTCAAAGTATTTATATTTCAAAACCATTGACACGAATCAAATGAATTCATACTAACTCATTTATTCCAACACTACACATTAAAACACTAGAACACTTGAAAATGACTCGCCATACGACGCCAAGTCAACGTAAGTTAAACTATCCTTTAACCTTACTTGGACCAGTAGCTAAGTTATTTATATAATGACTAAGCATTTGAGTAAGTCACCAATTGACTAAGCATTTGAAATCATAAGTTTAAAAAAACTTGATGCATGTGTGAAAAATTAGTATCATTAGAATCACCACAAGATTTTAGGAATGGGTCTTGTTTTTGTTTTGATTGATTCAAGATGGATGGTGGTGAAATTATGGTTGAAGGTGGCGGCAAACAAAGAAGGAGGAGGAGGGTGGTGGTGTTTGATTTTTATAAAAATGGAAGTATGAGTGTTAGTGGAAGAAAAATAAGTTTTTATAGTGCTAGTTAAGTGGAGGGCTAGTTTTGCCAACTTTGAAACTTGTGGACTTAAAAATAATTAATAGTTTTAAAGGGTAGAAAATGTTATTGGTAAATATTGAAAATATTTACGGGGCTCGGGTTTCGTAAAAATACTTTTAAAAAGTTACAATGCATCATAAAATTGATTATATGATTTCCCGGCACGACTTAATACGTAATTAAAACTAAATCGTCGAAAATATTTATTATCGAAATAATTGATAAATAAACGTAAACTTTTGGGCATCCGTCGGTATCGCGATCACTAGGAATTCTTGTTGTACATTGATTTTGAATAAACTCGTTGTAAAACGCACGCGGGTGATTTTAAATCAAAAACTTTGATTTAAATTAAATATGGAAAAATAAAATAAAAATTTTATAATTCCATATGAAGCATTATCAATGAACAAAATAATACTTAAAAGTATAAATTAAAAATCTCAGGATTTACATATATAGTATTCAAGAAAACGTAATACGTTGGAAAATTCAAAAAGCACGAATAAAAAGAATAAAAGAATGCTGGAAAAGTACGGGTTCTCACAGTCTTCACCCCTTCCCCTGAAAACAGTAGAAGATGCGGAGAAAAGGAGGTACAAAGTGTAGAACAAAATTCATTGCTTCCCAGGAAATTTTCGTACCACGAAAACTCTTAATGGTTAGAATTCACTATGCTTCAGTATCTTAACTCCTTTTCGTATAACTTTTCAATCTTGGCTTAGAATAATTACCTTTCAGTACGGAGAAATATTAAAGAGATAGAATTGTTGGAAATACGTACGATAAACTATCAAGAATGAACACAAGAATCACTTAAACATGCAAAGTGTGATAAAATGAACCAAGATTGTAAATCAACAAGGGGTCGCAAGTCATGCAACGGTAAAATGAGACAATCTTAAAATGTAAGAATCTAGTCACAAGCGAGATAGAAGGAAAAATGAATAACACATGATCATTTAGAATATAGGCTGTCAAAATCAGTTGTCTAGGAGTTTGGTATTACTTTTAAAACTTAGTTTTAAATATTTTTCTTTATTAAAAGAAAATTTTACCAGGTGTATTGATTTAAAATCAAACTATCTGTATTTAGTGAGTATCATGTTGCTATATCTTTTTTTTTATCAGAATTTTCAAAGCAAAAGTAGAACAGTTCAAAATAGTTATCCTGATCGGCTTAAGAACTTTTGGGTGACTACATAAAATTATCGTTAAAACTCAAATTTATCGTTACCATTAGAGAAAATTCAAATTTTCCAAGTTATTTAGAAACATTATTTAGAAACTATAATTTAATTTAATAATTTCATTAGGTTGACAGTAAAGTACGATATAATCAAATACTTTAAAAGATACAACTTGATATCCTTTTTAAATACTAGTTATAAGTTTACCAAAGAGGATGTATATATCCGGTACTTAACTTGAAACAGTTATTTTGGTAATTTAAACATTTGGTAAAATGTATAAAACGTTCTTAAAAATTAATAATAATTTTTAGAAATTCAAGAAAGTGTTTAAGATATCAAACGATAAACACGTAACAGTTTCTGGTTTTCAGAAAGTGACAAAATAGCAAACGATTATGAAACGAATAAAGGTCAACAATCTGTATGCGAGCGATAACACAAGAGAATAAGACAGAAACCGTATCAATTCTTAACAGACGTGATAGAATAGACGCGTCGATGATAAAAATATTAAGAAACAAAGGATTTAACAAGATTAATTCACGAGTGTAGTTGGCGTTACCAATAACGGCTTCTTAAGTTCTCGGTGGTCGAAATACGATAAATAGGGAAAAGCCACAAAATAGATTTTCAAATCAAAGAAAATTCTTAAGAAGTTACTTGAGAGTAAATTCAGTAAAATGAAAACATTAGCAATGAAAGGCGAAATCAACATATGATTCACACGAATGAATTTCAAGACGATAGTATCTAACACACATCATGGCAAATACACGCAATCGTCGTTCACGCCCAGTCATAAATCACTAATCGTGTCCAGAGACGTTTTGAAGGTCTACCAAAATAGATAGAGAAGATCGATCGATGAAGAGGCATAATAACGTTGAAACTTTCAAGTCTGGTATCAATGGTAAGAATTTAGACAAGCAGTAACAAGAATTGTATCACGAAGGAAGATGAGGTTACAGGTAAAATAAAGTTCGTCGAGTAAGGTAATCTATGCTTGAGGCATGTACTTTGTTCAAGAAAAGATAAGGGATTATATGTGTATGTCGTGAATTGTTGCTACTCGCATAAGGTGTAAAAGTTTTCAAAACTTTATTTTATCAAACTTTTTAAGGAACATAGTTAACAAGTTGATTCTTGGTTAAATATTTAAGGTGAGAACTATTCGGCCTTGCATGGCTCCTTCTAAATTAAGCATAGGTGATCAGGCCATGCATAATTTAGGACTAGCAATGCGATGGTCATCGTCGTCAAACCAGTATTACAGGTCATATTATTTAAAATATGTATATAATGCCATTTGTAAAAACCGAAATCAAAATAGTCTATGAAACTATTCGCCAATAAGTTACTGGCTAGATATTTAATTCAACAATTGAAATATTACAAGATTCTTTACAAGACCCAAATGAATTAATTTTATAAGATAGCATTCAATTATTTAAGAAAGCCCAAATGAAACCTTTTGTAAAATGATTCGCAAACAAGACCAGTTTGAGTTTATATGGTAACATGACAATAGTTTATAAAGTAGCGAGTGGGTTACAAGAGGGAAATAAGGAGTAGTTCAAAACAGTCAACGAAATGGTTACAAGATGATAAGGTTTCAAGAGGTTTAGCAAGAATCATTGGGAGACACATGTCAAGATGATAACGAACGATGAAAATAAAAACTTCAACCTCGGTCCAAATCAGTGGTACGATAGAAACAAAGAAAGACAATGTAGAATGACAAATAAGTCATATATAAAAGAAAGGATAAAGGAAATCCGTATGTGTGCACATCGTGATTATCTTGATAATAATATACTTTTAAGAAAGTAGGGTATCAGTTAACAAATAGCACAATCACTCCAAAAAGTTTCTATATTAGGAAGTTACCAAATTTCAAAAGTTCAAGATCTATGTGTATGTATGACCGGACTCAAAGTTATTATTTTATACTTGTTCAAACGCAATCATCGTTTTTAGTTTGCAAAATATCATTAGTTAAAGTTTTACGAGCTCAAACGAACTCAAAAACGCTTGAAATCATATTTTTAAAGTCTATCAGTTTTGACTTTTGGGTTTGACTAGACCAATTAACTCACTAAACGATATTCTAAGACTCAAAGTCTAATGCATTTTGATGTAAAACAATGTTTTGAACTACTTTCTAGTTTTACCCAAGACTTGGCACGGAATAAAAATGGACGAAAATGGCCTTGCATTAAATTTGTCAACAAAATGATATTTTAGCATTATTCAGAAAATAACTTCTTAGATTTTTTTACAATCTCAAATGAGCGTAACTTGCTCGATTTTAAAGTTTACTGGTCAAATTTTATGTCCTAAACGAACATCTCAACAGGTAAAATATATTTTTATGTCTAAGGTTATAAAAATATTTTCTCGACACTGTTAAACTTCCTGTAAAGTTTCTATAAAAAGTATATTTTTCGACACAACTTGAAATTAAATCCAAATTTCATAATAACCCAGAATTAATGTACATTTGTGGATTCCATAAAGAAGAAAGAATATAAACTTATAAATAATCATGTAAAGAAAACACAGTATGGAAATGGTTCAAGAATGCCAACGATAATCTGAGAGATAAAAAACGAAGCATATCATCCGTGTCTTCGGCTGCAAGATGCAATGCAGGAAGGTCTCCTGGCGGCGTGATTTTCCAAAATCACAAGACATACCGAGAAAGAAACAAAATATTAACAAGTCACACTCCTGAGGCGAGGAGGTTTAATGAAAAAGGGAGGATACAAGTAGGATTGTATTCTAAACAATCGTCACATAATAAATGACGATCATGTGTTCAAGGTACAACGGATGTTGTAAGTCGAAGTCGAAACGTAGAATGGTCAATGAAATAAGATGTAATCCATGTACAAGTGTCGTGTAAAACGGTGGCGTAAAGGTAAATCAAAATTACGAAAACTCACGATATTATTCAGCACTTGATTCAACGAATTCTTCGAGATGTGTGACTCACATGGTGTCCTTTAGTCTTTTCCGGAGACACATTGAGGTACACAATGCTCTATAGACTATTTTTAAGTTATCCAATCACAAATGGTCGACAAGAAAATTGGATATCCAAATAGATATCTTAAAAGAATTAAACAATGAAACAACACGCACGGTAGTAAACATCAGGAGTTTTATCGAAAGCAACACTTCTAAATTCCGAACAATGGTATCTCGAGAGTATGCACAACATGTAACAACGAGTCGAGAAAAACAGACGGATCAAAACGAACGAGCATATGAAGTCAGTCGTATCATGCATAAATGAAATAGCAATAGTACTCAGAAAAATGAGCATGAAAAGTCGACAACACAAGCGCTCTGAATACAAGTATGTAACGTCATAACGATATAAAATCATCGTAACCAGATTAGTTCACAAGAACAAGAATTCCAGAAATACAGTAAGAGCAGATGTAATCACAGTAATATCGAATGATAATTCATGAAGCACTAGGCTTTGTAAAGACATAGTAATTATCGTCATCAAGGTAATGTAATATTTCAACATGTAATCAAGAAATGAAATACTAAAACGATAATCGAAGTAAATAATAAGGATTAGAGAGTTACCCGCGCAGATATCGAACAACAATGGCAGATCCTGTGATTAACACTTAAAACATGAAATATTTGAACTTTCGGTTATAGAATAAGTTTTTGAAAACGACTCAGTTCTCTATAACCATCGCTCTGATACCAATCTGTTGGAGCCCCAAAAACTGACATGGAACAACTAGGCAACGAGGGGGTAACACGTCATAGTACAAGAAACAATGAATTACAGTTCATACAAAGCTGACGAAATAAAAACATGTACATTACATCAAAAAGGTCAGAGTTTTTAAACATAGGTCCCAGAGTTTTAGAAGCGGAAAAATTATATTATTTCGTCTCGATTTATAACATAAAGTTGCCCAAAAGATAGAATAAGCTTTTGACAGTTTATATAAAACCAATCTTTCAGAATCATCACAGAAATCTCCAAGCTGCGGTAATATCCTGCGGGCTCCCATCCAAGCAAAGGTAAGTAATAATACCTGAGATTAAACATGTAAAATCATCAACATAAAGTTGAGTGATATTCATAGGTTTAGCAGTAAAAGTGTGGAACACAAACATTCATTTGTAAACACGTAGTAGGGGAAATGGTTATATACGTCAACCACAGTCCGATGTTATTATTATTATTGTTGTTTAGTTTCATGAACCGAAGCTTAACTACGTAAGTATTCAGCCTAAATACTCAGGTATAAACAAATGTAATGCGTCATGGTTAAACAACCGCATCGTTGGGACGGGGATCGTCAATCCCGATGGATCCACCCACAACATTCGTGCTTCGCGCAATGCACACCGGATAATTAACGGTTCATGATCGAAGAGATGAAACTCAAGGCTAACTTCTAAAAGCAATAACAATATCGAAAATCAGAAAATCTTACACGATCTGGATAGCATACAAGTTCTGGATAGCATACAGTTTTTAAATGGTTGTGTTCCACCATGTAAAATCTCACCCCGTGTTTAGAAACAATGTACAAGTAAAAAGGGGCTATGAACTCACCTTAGCCACGAGGTAAGTTAATGACGGTACTCAACAACTGAGTAGAAACGGTAGTGGTAAGATGATCACCGACGATATGGATGCCCGGGGAAACACGAAAACCGCAACCTATCACAATAAGGAGCGCGTTAAGACTCGAACTCAAGTATCGATATGTACCAAATATAATATGACTCAAATGTTTTCAAAGTGTTTATGTTCAAAACCATTGACACGAATCAAATAAATTCATACTAACTCATTTATTCCAACACTACACGTTAAAACACTAGAACACTTGAAAATGACTCGCCATACGGCGCCAAGTCAACGCAAGTCAAACTATCCTTTAACCTTACTTGGACCAGTAGCTAAGTCATTTATATAATGACTAAGCATTTGAGTAAGTCACCAATTGACTAAGCATTTGAAATCATAAGTTTATAAAAACTTGATGCATGTGTGAAAAATTAGTATAATTAGAATCACCACAAGATTTTAGGAATGGGTCTTGTTTTTGTTTTGATTGATTCAAGATGGATGGTTATTGATTCAAATACTTTTGTTTTTGTTTTAATAGTTTAAAAGGGTAGAAAATGGTTATTGGTAAATATTGAAAATATTTACGGGGCTCGGGTTTCGTAAAAATACTTTTCAAAAGTTACAATGCATCATAAAAATGATTATATGATTTCCCGGCAAGACTTAATACGTAATTAAAACTAAATCGTCGAAAATATTTATTATCGAAATAATCGATAAATAAACGTAAACTTTTGGGCATCCGTCGGTATCGCGATCACTAGGAATTCTCGTTGTACATTGATTTTGAATAAACTCGTTGTAAAACGCACGCGAGTGATTTTAAATCAAAAACTTTGATTTGAATTAAATATGGAAAAATAAAATAAAAATTTTATAATTCCATATGAAGCATTGTCAATGAACAAAATAATACTTCAAAGTATAATTTAAAAATCTCAGGATTTACATATAAAGTATTCAAGAAAACGTAATACGTTGGAAAATTCAAAAAGCACGAATAAAAAGAATAAAATAATACTGGGAACGTACGGGTTCTCACACAAGGTGATACTTTCAGCATAACACGGTCACCTACTTCAAACTCCATAGGCTTCCGTTTCCTGTTTGCATAACTCTTCTGTCTATCTTGGGCAGCCTGAATTCGCTGCCTGATGAGGGCGATCTTCTCTTTCGTCTCTTGAATTAGTTCGGGTCCAGTCAGTTGAAATTCCCCCAACTCTGCCCATCACACTGGTGATCTACACTTGCGGCCATACAGGGCCTCAAATGATGCTTCTTTAATACTGGCATGGTAGCTGTTGTTGTAGGAGAACACAACTAATGGTATATGTTCGACCCATCCTTTTCCAAAGTCGATCACACATGCTCTTAGCATGTCTTCTAGGGTTTGGATTGTTCGTTTACTCTGACCGTCAGTCTACGGGTGGTATGTGGTGCTCATGTCCAAGTTTGTTCCTAAACTTTGTTGGAAGGCTCTCCAAAAGTTTGACGTAAACCTACCATATCGATCACAAATGATGGAGACTGGTATGCCGTGTCTAGTCACTACCTCCTTTAGGTACAACTTAGCTAACTTGTTCAGAGAGTCATTCTCTCTGATGGGCAGGAAATGAGCGGATTTTGTGAGTCGGTCGACGATTACCCAAATTGTATCGTAACCGTGAGATGAAGTAGGGAGCTTGGTAATGAAGTCCATGGTGATGTTGTCCCATTTCCATTTAGGTATTTCAGGTTGGACTAACAAACCGGATGGCCTCTGATGTTCTGTCTTTACTCTGGCACAAGTCAGACATTTCTTCACGTATGTGGCAATGTCTGCTTTCATGTTTGGCCACCAATATAACTTCTTCACGTCCTGATACATCTTTTCGGATCCGGTATGTATTGAGTACTTGGACTTATGAGATTCGTACATGATCACGTTTCTCAAGTCTCTATAGCATGGTAACCAACTTCTTCCGTGTAAACATAACGTTCCATCTGCTCTAGCTTCCAGTTTATCCTTGCTTAGGTCAGTCCTAAGCATTCCTCCTATGTCTTCTCTTCCGATGTTTTCAGGTTTCTGTGCTTGGAGTTGAGCCTCTAGTATATGCTTGGGTAGGTCCAAACTAATGGTCATGAATAGATATGGAGATTTTGGTAGTGTACTATGTTAGTACATGTCTTTAATGACAAAATAGGTACACTTGACCCTTCATACCCCTTTGCCGTCGCATGATGTGCTCCCAAAGGGGACATGTAAGACTTGTATAGTGTCTCACATAATTGGTATGTTTGTACAAGTGCAAGGGTTGTATGGAGGGGTCCTTTCACACGTCTAAGGGTGCAAAGAGAGTGCTAGGTGTCTTGGACTTGTGGTATGTGTATAGTAAGGTTAGTACATGTTTTAATTTCCCAAAATTGTACATAAACACATAGTTTTAGGTTAATATCGGTGGTATTGGGTCTAGTCAAAGGCAAGGGAGTGTTTTCCATAGTGTAACACTTAAATACTAGTTTTGTACAAGTCTAACAGTCAAGGTTGGACATGGTAAGGGTTTTTGGTATTTAAATGTTGTGTGTAGGTATATTTTCAGCTATAATTTAGTCTATGGGGTTTCTATGTTTAATTTTTTGTCTAGGTAATGTCACTAGGAGTATAGGTATTATATTGGGTGAGTATGTATAAGTCTAGGTAAATTTTGGTTAAGTTTGGGACCCTTGGTGAAAGTATGGTCATTTTAATATGAGAAGAGATTTTATTACATCAAAAGTATGTCAATTTATTTTAAAAAGTTAAAGATGGTCAAAGGAAATGTTTAAGTATAAAATAGTTGGTGTCGTAGCGTAAAGTCAACTATAGTGTAAGGAAAAATATATATTCATTAATATATTTAAAGCTTAAGAATTTATACTTAAGTAATTGTGTATTAATTATGATCATGAGTTTGGATGTATGAACAAATGTGATGAATGCTTATGAGTGTATGTTCAAGTGACTAAAATGTTTAGAAAGGAGTGTCTGTTTAAAGTCCTGCATGTTTATAAAATGTAGTCATCCAAGTGTGACTGTCCTTTTGCTTAAGTGATGAGAATCACGATGTATGCTATGAGATTTAAATGTCCTCATGTTTTGATGACTAAAATAATGTATGTTGTGTATGATGCATATGATTGCTCAAAGATCTCATGGAAAGGTGGTACTATTTATTCAGATATCATAAAGTGACGTATACAATGATGACATAGTCAATACCTGAATTTACAGGTTTTACACAAACCCTAAAAAGTTGTAATTAACAAAGCTGATTAACAAAATAACAAAGGTTGATGACCAAATTGCAACTAAACAAAACTATAAACCAAAAACGGGCAATAAGCTTTCAATAAGCTCGTAAGAGCTTATCACTCAACCACTTTAATTTTTGGCAAATGACTTAAAATCAAAAATTAGCTAAGTGTCTCAAAGGAAATAAGCTGAAAATGTCTAGAACTCTAGTTAGCTTATTCCAATAAGCCCAAAATAAGCTATAAGCTTACTAAGACTTTCACAAATGGATTTTTTTGGCTAAAACTGATTAAGCTAGTGACAAGAGGACTGGAATGTCAAAAATCATGGAAAATGGTTAACCAATAAGCTGGAATTTCAAATTAAGCAAAAATGGCTTATTATTGACTTTTGTTGACCAAGAATTTCCAAAAAGCTCAAAATCTCCAAAAATGCCTTAAAACAGGTTTGTGAACAGGAATATGCAAGAAAATGACCAAGTTTTTGAAATGGAAATGTGGGAAATGGTTTCACATCAAGGACTTGTCACAGAAAAGTGAGTTTGCTAAGTAGCTTATTATTAAGCTAGTTTCTAGTTCAAATCAACAAACTGTATTGTCTCACTTATCAATTCTGAAAGCTTATAAGTTGGACTACAAGTGAGAACAAAATTCAGCTAATTTCATCCACAAACAAAGAATTGACACAGGATCAAAGATTACTTGTTTAGACTTGCAAAGACTGACCCACACTTTTATCAGCCAATTGCCTTTTTGACAAAAGGTTTGACCACAAAATTTCACAAACTGACTTGTAATGACTATATGAGTGTGTGAATGCTCTAAACAACAAGTTTCAGAAACTCAAACACTAAAACCACACTGATACAAACACAAGTTTTAATCTGATGTGAAAAGTTTACTAAGGCAATCTGATCAAAAGCATTTGACAGCAAAAGAAACTTATCAGATCTTGTTTAGTGACACAAATGAAACTCAAATCAGCTAAGTACCAACAGTTAAACACTATGGAACTCAAATATGTCTAACTGATGAATATTAAGCTGATTAAGACCAATTAACCTATGTACACTGAATTAAAAGCTAAGAGATTATTATCTAACTATCAGAATATATCAGATAAACCAATCTAATACCAAATCAATCACAATACAACAGGTAAGCTAAGTATCTAAGAATTGAGCATGGCAAAACTTTTTAGTGGAATTTAAATAATTAATTTGATGCCTTTTAGCTTAAAACCACCTTTGTTGGAGTAGTTAGGCGCTAAGCCAACTATGATCAACAGAAACAACAACTTTCTACCACCATTAACAATCAAATCATCATCATAATCTTCAAATCATCTCCCCTGCTACAATCTGCTACTTTTGGCTATAGAAATGAACAAGAAACGTCTGAACTAGCTACAAGCTTCCAAAATCATCAAACAAGTTCCATTGATCAAGTATGATCAATAGAAAAACACAGTAACAGAATTGGTATGATAATGAAGAAATAAGAAGTGAATTTGAGTGAGAAATGAAAATTGAAGGTTTATTAATGGTGGATGTTTGTTACAACCTGTTACAACTAAACTAACTAACTCAAGAGCTTGTCAGACTCTTGAGATTAGTAGCTAACTAGATTTCTAACTGAAAGTTGAGAGAAAAAGTAAAGTGTGTGTAAATTCACATACTAGATACAATACACAAAATGACTAACTACTGGGATATTTATAGAGTTAAGTAGGAGTTTGTTGGGGATGAATGACGTGTTGGAGCCAATCCCCAGCTTCCACGTAGCCTTGATCTTCCAATTGAATATAGCCGTTGAAGAACAAAATTGGGGTTTTTCAATAGAGTAGATTTCAGCTCAATTAACCACTTGGGATTGATTCGTCTCTTGATTTTGAGTAGTTTTCATGTAGAACACTTGATTTGAAATGCATTCCTCCTTGATCTTGAATCTGGGTTCGTTGAAGTATGAAGATGACACGTGTTTTGTTGTTATTGGTAGAGAGAATGAGTCGCGGATCGTTATCCAATCTCTGATTTTCTATTGGTGGAAATAATGGATAGTGGGGTTACTGTTTGGATTTGGTAATAAATGAAAAGTGGCTGTGAGTGGCCAGCTGGCTTGTGAGGTGGCATTCCTTGTCCCATGATTTAAGGCCTCTCATTGTTTTAAAGTATGTATACACGGATCAAACCAAACTTCTCACTATTTTGGCAGATTTAACCCCTCTAGTTTAGGCAGATTCATGTTTTAAGCTTGGAACTTCAACACTTTGTCATTTTAGGTCCTTTGACTTCTTGTTTGACCAAAATATGCCCCTTGACTGGTTGACTTAATAGTTGACCATATTTGACTTTGTTCTTGACTTTCTCATAATTGCAACTTTAGTCCTTCATCTTTGAAAGTTGTCAAGAAAGGTCCTTTGACTTTGATTGGCTTGTCACTTTTCATCCTCCTTTTGTCTTTTCTTCATCAATAAAGCTTGAATTCCCTTGTTTGCTCCAAAATTGTATCTTTTTACCTACACAAGCACAAACAACAAAACATACCCATAATACTGCTTTTATGAATCAAAATTAGGTGTTTTGCTTTGTGTTTTAGGGTGATTTTTGATATAATTGATATGAGATTTCACTCATATCACTACCTCACTAAAAGACAAAAGGGAGCAGAGTCTATGAACACGGTCCCTTAAAGGTCTATGTGATTCCTTATCGATAAGGCATCGCGGGTACCAATAAGGAACCGCGTTCAGATATGACCGTTGAACCTTTGTCCTATAAATAGTGGACCATTCTCATATTTTCTATCCTCCTCTTTTGCACAAAAATTTCTAGATTCAAATTTACTTCTTAAATCATTCAAATCCTTGATTATTTGGTTGATTACTACTTGTTAAAGAAGTGAATCTTTCTCCTCCCATCTCTTCCTCTTCAAGTGCAAAGACAAGAACACTTTCATCCTGGAAGTGTTGAGTCTACCTCAAGATCTATTGAAGATCAAGTTATATTTATTCATTATAGTTGTGTTGTGTCGATCCAAGTAGTTGTGTTATTTGGAGGTTGTGTTGTGTCGATCAAAGTAGTTTATTTAGAAGTTGTGTTGTGAAGATCCAAGTAGTTATGCTATTAGGTAGTTGTGTTGTGAAGATCCAAATAGGTTTGCCTATTTGTAAGTTGTGTATGTAGTAGTAGGGTTAATACTTAGTCCTCAAATTATATTGGTGTAGATTGGTCCTACCTAAGTTTAGGGCTCGACTTTTTGCATAGAGACAGAAATTAGATAAGCGATGTTGTGTACGGTTTCTCCACCTTAAGGAGCTTGTTGATTAGTGAACTCTCGAGTAATTAGTACTCGAGGATTGGAGTAGGGACGAGGAGTGAGATTTGTTGCCGAAGCACTATGAATCCTTGGTGTTTGGTTTGATCTTTCTTTTCCTGATCTCTTTACATTCATTATTCTTTATTAGCTTATACTTGTGATTATTAGTTTATTTTCACTATCCCTTGTTCATATTGTGTATAGTAGATTCACATAATTACTCAAGCTTAAGTTTTTGAAAAGGATTTTGAAAACCTTCTTTTAACAAGTAAATTTTAAGAAACTATTCAACCCTCCCCTTTCTAGCTTCTACAATTGGTATCAGAGCGTGGTTGCTCAAGCATTTTTAAAATATATTGTATTTTAAAACTTGAATCGATCTATGGATTCCAACAAGTACCTAGAAGGGCAATCTATGCAAAGACCATCTCTTTTTGAAACATATAGTTTTATTTATTGGAAAAATTGATTTGAGACTTATGTGAAATCAAAAGATTTAGATCTTTGGCATGTTATTACCAATGATGACTTTTTTCCTTATCAATATAATGAAGTTTCCAAAAACAAAGAGTTAGTAACTTTTGAAAACTCTAATGATGACACTAAAAAGAAACTTGCTAAAAATAATGAGGCTAAAATGGTGATTTCGAATGATTTACCTAAGAAAGATTATGAAAAGATTTTCATGTGTAAAACCGCTAAAGATATTTGGAATACTCTTTAGAAACCCACCAAGGTAATAGCCAAGTCAAAGAAAGTAAATTTAAACTTCTTGTTCAACAATATGAACAATTTTTCATCTTAGAAGATGAAACTATTGATAGTGCTTTTGCTAGATTTAATACCATTATTACTATTCTAAGATCTCTTGATGAAGGTTTTTCTAGCAAGAACAATGTTAGGAAATTTCTTAGGGCATTGCATCCAAAGTGGAGAGCTAAAGTCACGGCAATTGAAGAATCAAAGGATCTCACTACGTTATCACTTGATGAACTTATTGGCAACTTAAAAGTTCATGAAATGATAATTTTGAAGGAAACGGAAATGGTGAAAACCAAGAGTGAAAGAAAGTCTATAGCACTTAAAGCCAAGAAGGTGCAAAGTGACCATGATAGCTCTTCCTCGAAAACTGATGATGAGGAATATGCTATGGCGGTTAGAGACTTCAAGAAGTTCTTCAAAAGGCGAGGTCAACATGTTAGACAACCTAACGATGAGAAGAAGGCAATTTCTAAAAACTGATTTGTCAAGAATGACAATGGTGATAGGAATTGTTTTAGATGCGGTGATCCAAACCACTTCATCAGTGATTGTCCCAAGCCATCTCGCGACAAGAATCACACGGCCTTCTTTGGTGGTTCATGGAGCGATAGCGTTGAAGAATGTGAAGACAACGCTAAAGACGAGAAATGTCTCATGGCTCATGGCTCATTCTTCTAAAGAGGTACATTTCGAAACCGAATATTATAGCAATGATAGTTCTTCACTAGATAACTTTGAACTAGAAGGTCAATATAACAACCTATGGAAAATAAGTTTAAAATTCATTTGAAAAGAACAAAGTGCTAAAATCAACTAGGACCAAGCTTGAAAATTAAATTAATGAGCTAAGAGATAAGTTAGCGAAGCTTGAAAAAATAAGGAAGTTGATTTAGGTTGTTTAAAGTGTGCAGACCTTAGATAAGAGAATGAAGATCTCAAGAGTACTTCCATTAAATTGGAAAAGTTCGTAAAAGGTACTAGTGCTCTTGATGACATGTTAAATAAGCAAATTCACACTAAATAAAGACTAGGCTTAGGTTTAAACACAAATGAAGCATCCACTAGTAAACCTAAACAAGTTAGTTTTTCAGAAAAACGACCCTCTGCCCACGGATCCCCAATCTATGGTGCGGTTCCTTATAATTATGGAACCGCATGGCCTAATAAGGAACCGCGGACAGAAGGACGGATTCTTGAAAATTCTCAACTTTCTGAAAATCCCATTTTAGGTAAAAAGCCAAAACGTCTTGTAGTTAACAATGTTAAATTACCTATAATTGACAAAAAGGAACTTGATAAATTCTACAAGCCTTTAGGTAAACCTTTAATGGGAATGAGAAGTTTTTCAATACAATCATCCCTACTCCTCCAAGAGTACGTAATGATTCAAGGCCTAGAAGTAGAACACCAACACCCATAAGAGATGATCACTCGAAGTCAAGACCTAGAAATAGAACACCAACACCTCAAAGAAATGATCACTCCAATTCAAGACCTAGAAGTAAAACTCCAACACCTAGAAAGAACAATAACTTTAGGTCAAGATCAAACACTCCTAAGAGAAACAATGAACATAAATAATCATATGAATTGTTACAATAATTGTAACAAATGTCAGCAAGGTTTTTCTCCGTGGGGCATGTGTCCTCCATTCATGCATCCCAATCAAATGCAAGGGATGTGTGGAACTAAAAACTTTGGACCCATGAGATATTGTGGACCAAATGTTTGATCTTGTGTGTTGTTACCTAGATATGCTTGGGAATAGATTTGGAGTCCGACGAGTGGATTAAGGATAGTGTTTGTTCTAAACACATGACGGGTAACCAAAGTTTGTTCTCTACCTACAAAGCATTTAATGGAGGTAACGTCACTCTCGCTAGTAAGCTACGTGGTAACATCATTGGCAAAGGTACGGTTTCTCTTGACTCCATGACCATCGAAAATGTGGAACACGTAGATAATCTAGGGTTTAATCTTCTAAGTATAGGTCAAATTTGTGACAATAAGTGTAAGATCATCTTTTCGGAAAATGATAGTGAAATCGTAAAAGATGAAAAGATCATTGGAAAAGGTGTTAGAAAGCATGGGCTTTACGTCATGAAGGTCAATAGGAAGTCAAAGGACAACTTATGTCTAACGACTTTAGATGATAGTTCTACTCTTTGGCAAAGGATATTAGGTGAGGCTAACCGTTTAATTCAATCTTTAGTCTCTAAGGAGTTGGTAAGACATATCCCCAAGATTAAGTTTGATGGTCACTTTTGTGATGCTTACAAAGTTGGGAAGCAAGTTCACTCAAGTTAAAAGGCCAAGAATTTTGTATCGACCTCTCGGTGCCTAGAGCTCCTACATATGGATCTCTTTGCACCTTCTGCCATACGGAGTTAGGGAGGTAACCTTTATACCCTAGTTATAGTTGATGACTATTCTAGATTCACTTGGACTAGATTTTTGGCTTCTAAGAAGGAAGATTTCGATCATTTCGAAACCTTTAGTTGAAGGATCCAAAATCAACTAGGATGTTCAACTGTCTCTATTAGGACAGATCATGGTAGGGAATTTGATAACGAGGTGCAAATTGGTGCCTTTTGTGAAGCTCATGGTATTACCCATAACTTCTCGGCTCCTCGCACTCCACAATAAAATAGGGAAGTTGAAAGGAAGAATAGGACTATCCAAGAGATGAGTAGGACAATGTTAAACGAGAAATCTTTGCCTCAAAAATTTTGGTGCAATGTCGTAGACACATCAACCTATATTCTCAACCGAATTCTTATTCGACATTTTCTAGGAATGACCCCTTATGAGATTCTTAAAGGTAAAAAGCCCTCATTAGAATACTTTAAGGTGTTTGAAAGCAAGTGCTTCATTCTCAACACCAAAAATTACCTTACTAAGTTCGACCCAAAGTCGTACGAATGTATCTTTCTAGGTTATTCTCAAACTAGTAAAGCCTACATAGTCCTCAATAGAACCTCGGGTGTAATCGAAGAATCACTCAACGTGACATTTGATGAAACCCCTCCTTCATCTAAGACACCACCTTTGGTAGATGATGACTTAGATGAATTAGACATAGTTAAAGCCAAAGAGGTTAGAAAATTAAGTGTTGAAGACATTAATGTTGAAAAGGGAGTAAACATTAAGGAGTCTAATGATCATGCTCTCGATAACGTCATAGGCGACTTAAATCAAAGGACCCTAATATCTCAAGTCCAAGATCAATGTAACTTCTTTTGTTTTGTCTCAATGATTGAACCAAAGAATGTTAAGAAGCTTTGATAGATGAGAGTTGGGTCATCGCCATGCAAGAAGAATTAAATCAATTCATTGCTAATGACATTTGGGAACTTGTTCCTCCACATAGAAGTACTTCCATTATAGGAACCAAATGGGTTTATAGGAATAAGTTAGATGAGAACGGTGTTGTGTCTCATAACAAGGCTAGACTTGTAACTCAAGGCTATAATCAACAAGAAGGGATTGATTATGATGAGACATATGCACCGGTAACAAGGTTAGAGTCCATTAGGATCCTTTTAGCTTACGCTTGTGCATTAGATTTTAAGATTCAACAAATGGATGTAAAGAGTGTGTTTCTTAACGGTTTGATCAATGAGGAGGTATATGTGGATCAACCTCCCGGATTCATTGATTTTGAGAAACCGGATCATGTTTACAAGCTTAAGAAAGCTCTTTATGGTCTTAAACAAGCACCCAAAGCTTGGTATGATAGACTTAAAGCGTTTATTGTAAAACATGAGTATACCATGGGGATGGTAGACAATACACTCTTTACAAAGAAGAAAGTTTCTCACCTCATAATCGTACAAAGATATGTTGATGACATTATATTTGGTTCAACTTTTCAAAGGTTGTGTGATGACTTTGCCAAAATCATGCATGACGAGTTCTAAATGAGCATGATGGGAGAACTTAACTTCTTTTTAGGACTCCAAATTAAACAAATGGACGATGGTATTTTCTTTAATCAAAGAATTACGTTAAAGAAATGCTAAAAAAATTAGATTAGAGGACTCTAGACCAATGAAGACCCCCATGGCCTCGGATACTAAACTCACCGTAGATGATGATTGTGAGTCGGTAGACAACACCAAATATAGAGATATGATTGGTAGTTTGTTGCACCTATCGGCAAGTCGACCGGATATCATGTTTAGTGTTTGCCTTTGTGCTCGCTTCCAAGAGGCTCCCAAAACCTCTCACCTTGAAGCGATTAAGCGTATCTTCCGATAAATTAAAGGCACTATACATTTAGGATTATGGTATCTGTAACACCCCTAAATTTATACAATTCAATACAGCGGAAGACTCTTTGGTGTTACGGGATAGCACATTACTCACATCATAGACAACGCTTAAAAATCACGTCGTTTAATAATAATAAAAGCATTTCCATTCATAAATAACAAAGTTACATAGGTCCCAAGTCATATTATTTCATACAAAGTTTTACAAAGCATTTGAATGGAAATTATTGTTTAAGTACGGGCCATGAATTCTTGTCGTCTTCCCGAGAATTACCTTCAAGTACCTGAGATAAAACATGTTAAAAGAAAAGGTCAGCGATAACGCCGAGTGAATTCATAGAGTTTAATGAAATCCATCAATATAACATCGGTATAAAATTATTACCAAAAATCATTTTGTAAAAATCTGTGTAATAGGCCATAAAATAGCCAAAGTCATTTTATACAATCCTTATCCAAAATCATAATATAGGCATTTGCCTTAAAAATCATTATACAAACCAATGTCGTAAAAACAACATACAATACGTCTTATGACGTTGTATAAAGTTAAATAAAAACCGTTATATGAATATGGTTATGAAAAACCAAAACACGAACATAATATCAATAGTAAGACCCTGTATTGCTAGTCAGGAAATATATTGTAATTCAATGCATAAAGCAGTATTTTTGTTATTTTGGATTATTATAAGCCGCATGACATTGTTACCTTACTATACCAAACAACGGGTAGTGATATGAGCTTAAATACTCATATCATTTGTAGCTTAAAACAATGAAAGATTGCATGAAATGTATCAAAAATTCTTTGGATATGTTGTTTTCTTGTTTGAATGTGTGTAGGTACCAAGTTCGCGAAAACCGGAAATTATCGACACGAGTTTGATGAAAAAGATCAAAGAAGCCAAAATCAAGATCGACTTTAGCGGATTTTATCATTTATCGAGTTTATGGGCCAAGTGGGTTCCACAATTGGGTAAATGGGCTCAAAATCCCATTAGTGAGACATATTACCCATTCTTTAACCAAAAGCCCTATACAAAGCCCATTTGCCAAATATTGTAAAACATACGGTGTGATCCCAAGCCCAAAAGAAATTATGGACGAGTTAAAGTTAAATGGGCCTTTAGGGTTTCTGTTTCACAACTTGGCATTTATACATTCACATGTTTATTGAAAACGTGTTCCTCCTTCACACAAAAAATCCACCCGTCACCCACTTACACATTTTTTCCACCCCACCACAAATAAATAAGTTAACGTCATCCACTCAGACGTTTATAATAAACGTTTTCTCTCACCCACTCACTTTCATTAATAAATTACCTTCGATGATATCTATGTATCATCTTCTCCATTTTTCTCCTTCCCCAAAATAAAACCAGTAACAAAAAGTTATTGTTTTAAAACCCTAGCAAAATAAATTAGCCTTATTATTTAGGGCTTTTTAATTAATCAATTAATTCAAGAAAAGGGGAATAAAACCCCCAATCTTTAAGGAAGAGAAAGCATGGAGAGGAGAGTAGACGTGGCTGATTCTCATTGGAGGCAACACATCATTCCTCCAAATCCACCAATCAAGAGCTTCAAAAGAAGCACAACTAGCACACACGGATGCCACGTTGGCAATCCGTGTGCTAGTTGTGCTATAACCACCATCCGATCAAAGAAAGAGAAAGGAAGAGAAGATCAAGGGCTAAAAATTGAAGAGGAATATTCCCAAGAATATTTCGATATTCGCATCACAAAGCCCTAGGGATGGCTATAAAACCCCCAATTTCTATTGTATTTTTCCATCCTTTCTTTACTTTTAGAGTTATTCTGTTGAAATAGTGGTAGGATTAATTTTGTATTTCTTTTAATTAAATCTTGTAATCTCTTTGAAATTTAATAAAAGTTCAGTTAATTTCATTTAAATCGTGTCTCGTTTTATTATTGATGAAGTTTATATGAATTAATTTTATTTACTGTTTCACATAATAACATTTGAGATGTTAAACTTAAACTAATTAATAGTTTTAGTTTAATGTTATAAGTAAAAATTGGATCAAAAATTATCCCTACTGGATAATTTTAATATATAAATCTGCTTGGTTCGATTGTGATGACGGTTCGATTGATTACAATGGTGGTTCGGTTGATGGAGAATGGTGGATGATGGTGGTGGTCCGGTTCATCTAGACTGCTTAGCGCAGGTCTACGTCTCAAAGGTTTTCCCAAAAAGGTGCACTCTCTTTTACTTTTATTGTTTATGATTTTAATTTGATAAGTTTGCTAGTTATGTTTAATTTGTTAATCTGCTTAAATTGTCTGTGAGAATGGATAAGTCTGCTTATTTTGCTGAATTGAGATTTGATTTCTTGAATGTTAACTTACTGAGTTTGTTTAAGATGTTTAGTTGTGTTTTATGAAGCTCATGGTTAAAAACTGTTAAATAGTCTGCATACTGTTTAAGTTAAATTTAAACTGCTTTCAATTTGTTTTTACTGTATGATAGAACTTCAAGTTGTTACTGTAATGCTTGTTCATGATTGCTGATTTTATTTCCCTAATTGCTCACTGAATGTATCACTTGGTTAAGTAGTATGTTTGGGGATTTGCTTAAGAGAAGTAAAAGGATCAGTTTTGTTTAGATTTGATCTAATTGAGTGCTGCTAAAAGATTTTTTTCAGTGTTCGTTTTACCTCTTGACTAAGCTTTTACACAGCTTAAGTAAGATGTGTTTGCTGGTGTAAACTTTGATAGCTGTTTAGTCGTACTGTTTTGAAGATATTAGTTAAGTTTGTTATTACTGATATTATCATTTGATTGATCGAATTCGTTGAGTACTCTAAACTGAATTGGGATATAACAATATTTTCTGATTAACTTGAATCTGAATGATTGATTTTGCGTGAGGATTCTTGTTACGAATGTGTTAACTGTTATAAATTTTGGTAGTTTACTTCTTAGTTGTTTTAGCTGATAAATTGTTCAGGTGATATGCTTATCACATCCTAAAGATCTGATAAGTCCATTAAAGCTGTTTGCCTAACAGCTTATCAAAATAAGCTCCAAAAAGTCTTTCCTGAGACTCTATTATTTCAGCTGTCAAAAAGAATTAATTCCAAAAAAATGTGTTACTCACGGGTTTCGACCTCGAGACCTACTGGTTAACAGACCAGCGTGTTTATCATCTGGGCTAAATGCCCTTTTGAGTTTATCTTTTGTTTATTGATTAATATAGTGTACTTGTTTTGACTGATTTTTAACTAGTAACGTTTCTTTACTTTATTTATGTTTTAATACAAAGTTAATTAGTGATTTTGTAAAAGAAGTTTATTTTGTTTTCATATATTATTAATAGTGTAAAAATATAAAAAAAATAAATATATAAAAAAAATGTTTTTATTAAATTTAAAAAGTTTAATTAGTATATTTTTAATTAATTAGAATTTTATAATATTAGTTTTAATTAAAAATAGTTTTTACATAAGATTAGTTTTAAGTAAATTTTAAATAAAGTTTTTATTAGATTTTTAAAGTTTAAATAGATTTTTTTTTTTAAAAAGTAGAGTAAAAGTTATTTTTATTAAATAGATTTACTTTTATAGAATTTTAATTAGATTAATTTTAAATATTGTTAATTTACAAGTAAGTAAGATTTTTAAGTAATTAATTGTTTGTAGAATTTTTAATATTGCGGGGTTGACGATTCATGCACTTTAGGCTTATTTTAAATAGTTTAAAATTTGTAGATTTTAATTGTAGTTTAAAAACCGAAAACCAATTCAAATCGATTGTCCAAATCAAAGCAAAACGTCTCAAATTCATAAGATCTTCGTGTACAACGAACTTGATTCACTCACGTGTTTAATTGAATTCGTCATTGGTAATATAAGTCTATTACTTTTTCCTAAAGGTAATTTTCTAATTTACCCTATAACGTATATCAAATAAATCACTATACATATCACGACACATCAAAAATTTTGGCGCCGGTGCTGGGGATCTTGTGTACGATTCGTCTTTGTGGAGATTTGTTGATCGTGGATTTGAAGACCCTTTCCGTCCTCGGAAAGTTTTGTTATTTTTCTATTATATAGTATGTATCGATTTTCTCGATTTTTGTGAATAATATATTGTATTACGTAGAACAATAATTTTACATATCTTTCAAATAAGCCTTAGTTGGGATTTCATCACCTAGCTATTGTAGTCGAATCCAAAACAAAAATAAAAGGCAAAATAGATAAATACTAATAAGAAGTTTGAACTCGATTTATACAAACTATAAGGTGGGTATAAGGCGAAGTGCTATAAAAGGCCGTCTAAGGAAAAAGGTTTTTAAGTGCTTTGTGCCACCTCGTTTCCCCGCTTGCTTGTGCGTATATTGAGAGGGACAACCTATTATTGGTTTGTCGACTCAAGTAGTAATAAATCTTATTTTTTGTTGTTTACTTATTGAACCTCGAGACGTTTAGGTTTTCACCTATCGTTTCAAAGTCGACCAAGGGTAATTTACTTCCATAATAGTTATCCTTATTCCTTGTTTTTTATCGATCATAATTGATTGAGCAATACCAAATAAAATACCAAAAATAATCTTTTTCTTGTCTAATTTCTTTTCTTCAATCCTCTAAATTCTCGTCTTTGTAGTGTATGCAATTACGTTCTTCTCGTCTTGTGATTGGTTTTAATAGGCTTGAAAATATTCCTCGTAGAAATAGAAATCGTCAACAACGAATAGTGGAACCCGAGCTTCCACCTATTGTTGTAGAGATGGCCGATAACCGAACAATGGAGGAATTGCTCCGTGCACCCACCGAAGGGTATGGGGAAGCAATCGTTGTGCCGGCTATTTTGGCGGATCATTTTGAGATTAAGACGGGTCTCTTATCGCTCATTCGTGCAGACCAATTTCGTGGCAATGAGACCGATAACCCGCACTCTCACATTCGGAATTTTCTTCGAATTAACTCGACTCTCAAGTTTAGAGATGTGCCGAATGACGTGATTAAGCTCATGCTTTTTCCGTACTCGCTCGAGGGTAATGCTAAGCTTTGGTATGAGAAAGAACCACCCGGTTCGATCTTAACATGGGATGATTTAGTGTCAAAGTTCATGAATTATTTCTTTCCACCTTCTAAGACAACACACTTTAAGAATGAGATCACTAGATTTGAACAAAAAGTGCATGAATCGTTTGGGGTTGCTTGGGAGAGATTTAAAGATTTGTTGAGACAATGTCCACACCACGGTTTCTCGGAATTGCATCAAAAAATACTTTTTATAATGGGCTAAATATGATTGAACAAGATTCTTTAAATGCCGCCGCGGGTGGTAATCTTTTAAGAAAAACTCCGAGAGACGCGTGGAGAATAATTGAGGATAAGTCTAGAGCACAATATTCATGAAACACACCGGTTTTTTCCAATGTGAATTCATCAAATATCGAGATTGCTAGATTGGACTCTATGATTGACACACTTTTGAATGAGTTTAGGAAGAATCCTCATGGATCGATTGATATGGTTGAGAATGTTTGTGTATCATGTGGTGGAGCACATCCTAATTATGCTTGTTTAAACGCGGGGTTTGATCAAGCTAGTGCTTTTGCCGCGACGGGAACTTATGGCTCCAACGGTCAAGTTCCTCGTCAAAATCATGTTGCTCCACCGGGTTTTCCACCGGTTCAAAATAGGTACAACAATGGAAACAATGGGAATAATTTTAACCGTGGTAACCAAGAGAATGTTAATCAAGGAAATGGTTTTAATGCTAATCAAAACAATCAAGGTTTTCAAGGGAATAATCAAAATGAGTTGTCAAGTTATATCAAGTCAAATGAGGCAAATATGAAATCTTTGCAAAATAACATTCAAGGGCAAATTAATACTTTGAAACTCGATTTTCAAAATACGATTAAAGGACAAAATAACAAGATTGGGCTTAATCAACAAAGGCTAGAGCAAAACCAAAATCGTATGCACCAAAGTTTGGAACAAAGTCAAAATAAGTTGCTTTCGATGTTTGAGGGATTAATGTCTAAACCGTCATCTTCTTCGGGTTGCTTACCTAGTAATACCATTCCAAACCCGAAGGGAGAGCTTAAGGCCATAACCGTTTATGATGATTGTGATAATTTAGACGAAGTTGAAGTGATTGAGTTTAAGCCTCCGCCTAAGGAGACTTTTCTAGAAGTCACTAGGGCTACTTTGAATGTGATTAGTACCTCGGTTTTCTTTGATTTCTTTCCCAAGAAATATAAAGATCCGGGTCAATTCTTGATACCTTGTGTTTTCAATGAGCTTGGGGTTTGCAAAGGCCTAGCCGATCTAGGAGCTAGCATTAACATCATGCCCCTAGCCCTTTGGAAGACTATTGACTATGCGCCACTTAGTACCACTCGTATGATCATTGAGCTTGCTAATGGAACCACCACTTGACCGGTTGGTATAGCGGAAAATGTCATTATGAAAGTGGGGAATTTCTTGTACTTAGTCGACTTTGCTATAGTTGATTATGAGACCAATCCTCGTGTGCCAATTATTCTAGGAAGACCATTTTATGCACGGCTCAAATTCAAGTTGATATGAGGAAAGAGGAAATTAAATTGTTTTATGGAGATAAAAGCATTGTTTTTAAACCGGAAAAGATTACAAGATTTGCTCCTAAGAAAGTTGAAAGTGTTAAACTTGTTGAAACAATTGAAAGTAACAAGAAAGCTCTTTTTGATAAAGGTGTTTTTCCAATTTTGGAAACTCCATTTTGTGGAAGTAAAAAGTTAAAATCAAATGAAGAAGCTTGCTTTGTTGAAACATGTTGTAACCTTTCCTCATCTACACTCACTCCACACGAGGATGCTAAGATTGAAAAACAAATTGATGATTACTTAAGTGAGCCTTTTGATGCTAGTGAGTTTGATAGTAAGAATTTTGATCCCGAGAGTGATATTGCGTTAATTGAACAATCTTTGAAAATGGACTCATTTTCACTCTCTTCTAAGGATCATGTTGATGTTCCTAAGGCACAATCTTCAATTGAAGAGCCTTTTATTCCTAGCTTCACACCGAGTGAGGTTAGTGACTATTCATGTGATAAGTTCATCGATGAACTTTTTGCTATCATTGATCCACTTCCACGAGGAAGTGAAGACGTTTCCGATCTCGAGATCGAACATAATTCTTGTGTTTTACCTACCATTCTCGAGGAATTCGCCGATGAATTTTCTTCTAATGAGAATGATGATCTTCTATCCGAGTGTGACAGACTCGATACTTTGTCGGATATTTCTTGTGATGACAAGGATGATGACACTTTTGTGACTTACTCAAATCCTCTATTTGAAGTTTCATTGAACAATAATCCGTTGTTTCAAGAGGATTTTGAGAGCATCATACCTCCTACATCTCACAACCTTTGTGATGATGATCTTCTCATGAAGGAGGTTGATGAGTTTCTTTATATAGACATTCCTTCGGAATTTGAGGAAGAGTCTAATGACGGTGATGAAGACTCTTGGTTTGATCACCCGATTTATGATGTGATAATGTTGACCCGGAGGGAGAAATTACTTTTGCTCCTATTATTCTTCCCACTTGCTTTGATCTTAATGTGCGGGTTTTTCATGCGACTCGTTTCGAGTACCATGATCCCTTTGTTCACATTCATAAGAGTGATAAGGTCAACAAAGTCAAGCAAGTTGAAACCACTATGGTTGAGACTTTTGTACCACCATTACTATGTGCTTCATATGACTTAGGATTAGCATGGGGGGACGACACCTTGTTGTCCATTCCTTTCTTCACCGAGGACGAGGTATTCGATCCCGGAATCGTTTATTTAGGGAAATCTCGGCCTTTCACCGATGCAATAATTGAAAGATTTTTCTATCATTTTGGTGCGAGTTTATCTCGGGGAGCATGCTACATCCATACCATTGTTTGTGACTACCATCTCTTATTAGAGATTTGTGTTGGAGTCTTATCCTTTCGTTTGTCATCCGACAACGAGGATGAGATCTTTGACCCCGACATCGTGCTTCATGTTGGTTTTTATTCCAATATGACGGTTTTCACCACTTTCCCTAAGGACCAATAAATGCGGGGATCGAGTCGAGCTCATGACTCGGTGAACAAAAATGAGTGCATTCTATCTTCTTTCTATTTTCTAACATTAATAAGCTTGATCTTTCAAGCTCGTGCTCGTGTTTTGTTGTGTTGTGATCTTAGGTATGACCCTAATTATTGAAGACTCTCGTGTTCGGTTTTTGCCGGTCCACTTGATCTTCCATTCTTTGAATGGCAAAAAAGGGGCACACTTTCTTACCCTTGATTTTTATCGACTAAAGTTTTATCTTGAGGCATAATTAATAAACGGCTTATAGATTTACGTGCTCTTTCCATGCTAGGATTTTGCATTAGACTCTTCGTGTCTTAGCAAGGGGGTGTTACTCTTGAGCTAAGAAACATTAAGGACAATGTTTGGTTTTAGCATGGGGGAGTCAATCGATATAATTGCTTGCTATTGCTTTTGTCATGTCTAAACGTTTTGTTTTTCTCATTTTTCAATAAAATTTTAAATTTTTAGTGTTATTTTTAAGTTTTAATAAATAAAATAAGTGCTTTTGACACGAATGTAGGCTTTCCGTTGGTGAAAATAAGAATAGTTTTTGACTCAACTTGGTTTTTAACCTTAGCTTTTCCTTAACGTATTTGAATTAAGTTTTGCTAGGCTATTATATAGGGAGCTTTAAAACGCGAAAGTCTTAATTCATACGAGTTAAGAACAAGAAATTTTCGCAAGCTCCTATAATTGATCCTAGAAAGTCGTCTATCAAGGGAACTTTAAAACGCAAATTCTAAAACTTGCAAGAGTATAAGAAGATGCAAGATCCTATAGATGACTTGAAAACCCAAAACTTTGATTTAATAGGCTAAGTATCCATTGATTTCACATTTTTGAAATTTTACAATATGGAGAACAAGAGATGATAGAGCCAATTATAAGTTTGGTATTCTTTCGGGAATTTATGTGAGTTAATTATAAGCCTATTCTCCCATCGCTTGTTAATAAAATTATTTGCAATAAATAAGGTTGAACGATTTGAAAAGTTACTTAGCTTCTAGCCCAAGATCGTTTAAAAGTTGCTCGGAATGGATTAGAGTTCATAGCCAAGGCATAACTCATTGAAGCGGGATGCGAATATTGGCAAGTCCAAAAAGGTCCTAACAAGACATGAGGGCTATGTTTTATTGCTAAAGATCTCAAGTGATGTGAAGAATTATTTATCAAAAATCAATATGAAGGATCGAGACACACGACGAAAAGCAAATACTCCCCAAAAGTCATGGAGAAGTCTATCCAAAAAGACCATAATAAGGTATGAGGATAAATGAAGCCAAGTCCAAAAAGGAGGCGGATCGTTGTATATCAAAATCCCAAATAAAGATTGGAGAAAAATGAAGAAGTCGTGGTCCAAGTATGAATCTCTCATAACTTCAAGTGAAGAAATTCCTATATGAAGAGAAGACCATTATTTCATGAACGTCTCTCAAGGTTTGAAGTATAAAGTCGCTGCCAAATATCGGTCCGAGAAAGGTCTCAAATCGCGAAGCAAGTTATGCTAAGATATGAACTTTATGAGAGCCCGAGAAGCAGTTTTAAAAGATTTTGTCCTTTAGCTAACTATTGATTAAATCTTTCACTTTATTTTCGGCCTAATAAATTATCGAAATTAGTCAACAATGCATCCTCGTGATCATTCAAGACAACAATAAAATATAAGAGATACACCTAGGAATAAGGGAGTCTAAGTGAATAATTAGCCCACATGAGTTCGTGTTAGTCTACCAACTTATAATAACAATGATCTTGTTTTTGCACTTGGCATGGAAAAGTGAAAAGTCGGGGACGATGAATCTATTTGAGTTTTATGATCCTTAAAGTTATTTTTCAATAATGAAAGCAATACATTATGTCTTTCCAAAAAAAGAGTCATAAGTTGAATGATGGTGTAGTTGTAGTTTTATTTTATCATTGCGTGAGGACACGACAATTGCTTAGCATGGGGGAATTTGATATGAGCTTAAATACTCATATCATTTGTAGCTTAAAACAATGAAAGATTGCATGAAACGTATCAAAAATGCCTTGGATATGTTGTTTTCTTGTTTGAATGTGTGTAGGTACCAAGTTCGCGAAAACCGGCAAATATCGACACGAGTTTGATGAAAAAGATCAAAGAAGCCAAAATCAAGATCGACTTTAGCGGATTTTATCATTTATCGATTTTATGGGCCAAGTGGGTTCCACAATTGGGTAAATGGGCTCAAAAGCCCATTAGTGAGACATATTACGCATTCTTTAACCAAAAGCCCTATACAAAGCCCATTTGCCAAATATTGTAAAACGGATGGTGTGATCCCAAGCCCAAAAGAAATTATGGACGAGCTAAAGTTAAATGGGCCTTTAGGGTTTCTGTTTCACAACTTGGCATTTATACATTCACATGTTTATTGAAAACGTGTTCCTCCTTCAAACAAAAAACCACCCGTCACCCACTTACACATTTTTTCCACCCCACCACAAATAAATAAGTTAACGTCATCCACTCAAACGTTTATAATAAACGTTTTCTCTCACCCACTAACTTTCATTAATAAATTACCTTCGATGATATCTATGTATCATCTTCTCCATTTTTCTCCTTCCCCAAAATAAAACCAGTAACAAAAAGTTACTATTTTAAAACCTTAGCAAAATAAATTAGCCTTATTATTTAGGGCTTTTTAATTAATCAATTAATTCAAGAAAAGGGGAATAAAACCCCCAATCTTTAAGGAAGAGAAAGCATGGAGAGGAGAGTAGACGTGGCTGATTCTCATTGGAGGCAACACATCGTTCCTCCAAATCCATCAATCAAGAGCTTCAAAAGAAGCACAACTAGCACACACGGATGCCACGTTGGCAATCCGTGTGCTAGTTGTGCTATAACCACCATCCGATCAAAGAAAGAGAAAGGAAGAGAAGATCAAGGGCTAAAAATTGAAGAGGAATATTCCCAAGAATATTCGGATATTCGCATCACAAAGCCCTGGGGATGGCTATAAAACCCCCAATTTCTATTGTATTTTTCCATTCTTTCTTTACTTTTAGAGTTATTCTGTTGAAATAGTGGTAGGATTAATTTTGTATTTCTTTTAATTAAATCTTGTAATCTCTTTGAAATTTAATAAAAGTTCAGTTAAGTTCATTTAAATCGTGTCTCGTTTTATTATTGATTGAAGTTTATATGAATTAATTTTATTTACTGTTTCACATAATAACATTTGAGATGTTAAACTTAAACTAATTAATAGTTTTAGTTTAATGTTATCAGTAAAAATTGGATCAAAAATTATCCCTACTGGATAATTTTAATATATAAATCTGCTTGGTTCGATTGTGATGACGGTTCGATTGATTACTATGGTGGTTCGGTTGATGGAGAATGGTGGATGATGGTGGTGGTCCGGTTCATCTAGACTGCTCAGCGCAGGTCTACGTCTCAAAGGTTTTCCCAAAAAGGTGCACTCTCTTTTACTTTTATTGTTTATGATTTTAATTTGATAAGTTTGCTAGTTATGTTTAATTTGTTAATCTGCTTAAATTGTCTGTGAGAATGGATAAGTCTGCTAATTTTGGTGAATTGAGATTTGATTTCTTGAATGTTAACTTACTGAGTTTGTTTAAGATGTTTAGTTGTGTTTTATGAAGCTCATGGTTAAAAACTGTTAAATAGTCTGCATACTGTTTAAGTTAAGTTTAAACTGCTTTCAATTTGTTTTTACTGTATGATAGAACTTCAAGTTGTTACTGTAATGCTTGTTCATGATTGCTGATTTTATTTCCCTAATTGCTCACTGAATGTATCACTTGGTTAAGTAGTATTGATGTTGGAGTTTTTACCACTCTTTAGGAAAAGAGCAATAAATAGGGCAAGTGAGCACGACGATTTAGGAAAACCGTGTGTGAATGACCCTAAGTGAGTTCGTTCTCGAGGAGGCTAGTGCGTTGTGTGTTGAGTTGATATTGATTTGTGATTATATGATTTGAGAAAGAAATGGGATTAGAAGAGAAAGACGGTTACAAAGACGAATTAAACTATGACGAAAAAGGCGAACACGTAAAGTCGTATATAGTGCCAAAATTAAAATTTTAACCTAAAAATTCCTAAAAATTTCTAAAAATCCCCAATAATATTCTAATAGTTTACAAAAAATCCAAACTTGCTAAAACCTTTTAATTAATTAGATAATGACTTTTTAATGCTAATTAAAGCCCTAAAAATCACTTTTAATTATTAAAAAGCCTTAAACAAGATCTAATAGTTTGTAAACCTCAAAAATATCCTAATTAAGCTAAAAACTATTTTTAAAATTTTTAAAACCAAATTAAACTATTTTTAAACACTTAAAAACTATTTAAATCAATTAAATCTTAAATTAATTCTAGAAATTAAATGAAAAGTCCTAAAAATATTTAGAAAGTGACAAAACTCCTAATTAAGTGTCCTTAACCTAGGAAAAATGTAAAAACTAAAAAAAATCAAACTTCTATTTTTAATAATAAAATAATATTAAAATATTCAAAAAAATAAAAAGTTTATAAATAAATTCTAAAAAATTACCAAAAATCCTAAATAATGTAACTAAAACAAAAATGCAATCCAAATTTTCTGAAACCTATTTTATAATTTTATATTGAATTTTAAATTTATCTAAAAACCCTAAAATCCAATAAAATCAAAAATAAGCTAAATTGAAAACCTAAATAGCTGTAAACCTCAAAAATATGATTAAAAACCTAAAAATTATTTTTTCAGATTTTTAATATACCTTTTTCTATTTTTTAATGACTTTCTAAAATAAAAACTTAAAATAATCCTAATAAATTAATTAATAACGGGAAAAATAAACTTTTTGCTCAGAAAAGTCAAAAACCTTAATATAAACCTAAGAAAAATGCTAAACAAGAAAAAGCTTAAAGGAATAAGCTAGAAATAGCTTATTTAAAAGCTGATGGTCAAATAAGCTATAAAACAAATAACCCTTAAGTAAGTAATGAAATGAAGCTATAACGTAAAAAACCATCCGGATCACTGGTAAACACGTTACTCCTCCAAACGGGAGGTCGCGTGTTCGAGCCCAGGCCAGGTGAGTTTTTGCTTTTTATTTTTATTTTTTAAAAAAAAAAAAACACAAACCAGTAACTATTACTTACTTAAAAACACAAATCCCAATCCAAGTTATCAAAGATTAAGCCCTAGAAATCCAAAAACGTGCCCAGTTTTGCTCTTGTTTCTGATGAACACAAGTGATGTTTCTTCACTTGTGAATAAATGATCAAGAGGTCTTGATCTTGAGTTTGTGGTGTTTCTGTTGGACAAATGGGGCACCCTTATACTCCTTTGAGTATAAGGAGTCAAGACAAGCACAAAAAACACAATTACTAGCACTCAAATGCACACAAGATGGCAAAGAATGTTGCTGATATGGCTATATGCTAACTGATGATCATTTGACCAAGTTATATGCTCAAAAATGAGTTTCAAAAGCTTAAATCATGCACACAAACTAATCAGCTAGCAAGAAATTGATATACAAACCTCAGATGGCCTATAATCTAACAGCTTAACAAACTAGAGGCACAAATTTCCACAATTTCAGTCACAAAAGCAGTTTACTGGATTTTTGCTATGTTTCTCAAATTTTCACATGCAAATGCTTTTAAACCTTCACAAAAATGAAAACCAAATACCCTTAGCACCTAATACCAACCTAGTGAATAACTTAGACCAGTTTCAAGCCAAGATTCAAGACATACAATCCAATTTAAACACTGATCCAAACACCCCTTAATATTTCTGAAAACAAATTTTTCAAACCAAATGGATACAAAACTCAACAAATCTGATTCCAATCAATCCTAACATGCATACTATACTCTAACAACTCAAATCAAACCATTTAAACAAACATTTAACCACTTAGCATGCAAATCACATATAGCACATAAATTTTAGAAAACTGAAAATGGAAAAGAGAAACAAGGAGCTACCTTAAGGGTCCTACATCCAGGACCCTTAGTGGTTGAAAAACCACCTCCCTATAGGCTGGGGCCCATGCAGAACACTTGGACAAACAAGATCAATAAGCCTGCTAAGAAAAATGGAAATCAAGCACAATATAATACTTTCTGAATTTTTTGAACCTTTCTTAAAATCTTTCTCACAACTCTCTTAAACAACTTCCTTTGAAATTACTAACACAACAACATTCCAACCTTGGAAAACCAAATCAGAACAAGTATTTCACCAAGAAAAACCAATTTTCAGAAACTTTTGAAAACAAGACTTAAATTTTAAAAACTTGAAAAGTAAACAAACTTGGAATTTAAACAACAAGCAATCAATGTTAATGAAGATGGCTCTTTCTTCTCATCAACAAACTTAAACCTTTTTCATTCATCAAAAACAGGATTTACAAAGTTGTGAAAAAAAAGAGAAAAAAGAACAAAGGTCATGCACAATACGCATACTCCTTATATAGGACTACATAGAACATTCTAGTTACTCTCAATAAAAAATACAAGCATAAAACCCTAATGTCTGAAAATCCCAAAATGCCCTTGTGTTCTTGATTGATTTTTGGGTCAAATTGCTCCTCATGTGATCTTTGTACTTGGCCAGCCTTGAAAAGTTGATCATAGACGTCCAAATGTGCTTGGGGACCAAGGAGTGTGATCTAGACGTTCAAATGGTCGGGTTTTGAAATTGGGGGAAAGTGATGGGTGCAGGGGAGGGTCCCACAAGACACATGGGTGTGTCTTGTGGCGTTTTGAGATGTGGGATGTGGTGACAAAACCATCAATTATCAATCTGGAAAAGAAGAAGCAAAACCCCTTTGGTTTGGTGGTAATTAATACTGGGGTTATTAGGGTTTATGTGGGGATTAAGGAGTGTTTAATCTGTTTTAGGAATGTTTAAATTTAAAAACGTGTTTGCCACCAAAAGTTTAAACAGGTTTAAGTTTAATTAAATAAAGGGGTGAGTGGATTTGTGACGTGGAGGGGGGGGGGGGGAAGTATCTGATTGGTTGGTTGTTTAAGGTTGGTGATGTGGCAGTTTGTGAGTGGGTGGATGGACTTAGGTTGTCTGGGCAGATTAGGTCCCTCACTTTTACTTCTTCTTTCACTTTGTATTAAATGGCAATAAACTCCAATTCCTTTGTAAATCAACTTTGGCAGATAAACACTTTTGGCATAAGTACTTTTATAAACTTGAAACAAGGACTAAACATGCAATTTCTTTATTCTTCAAGGACTGTTTTTGACATGTCTTCATACTTCAAGGACTTTGACTTGTTTGTTGACTTCTTGGAGGACCAATATTGGCAATTTAGATTTGTTGAGGGACTAATATTGCCAATTCTTCAAAGTTAAGGGTCCTTTTTGTAATTTTGACAAACTTTAGGGACCAAACTTGTAATTATGAAGATACAAGGGTATAAAGTGTCAATTCTTAAAACTTGGAGGACCAATCTTCATAATTCTTCAAATCTTCAAGGGTTTTCTTTGGAAAATCCTTCATTAGGGCTTGGTTCATCGTGCGGCTTCATTTCTCGTGTTCGTTTTTGCATGATTCTTGTGATCTTTTGTCATTTTCTCAATATCCGTACCTAAAATACACAAGCAACAAACACAAGCATATATTTGGGTATTTTGATGATATTTAATGCATTTTAAGCCCGATTTGGACGATGAGACTATGTATAAATGCAGTCTCATCACTCCCCCATACTAAACCATTGTCGTGCCCTCACGCAATGCTAGAATAAAGTATCATAGCATCTCCAAAATTCATTTTTATTCACTTTATTGGAATGATAAACTAGCTACACTACTACTATTACTAATACTTGTGTTTTAGACATAATGTATGATTTTCATCGCAAAATGGGACATTTAGGTTCATAGAATAAGAACACGTGAATGCTTCGTTAGAAATAATTTCATCGTCCTCGATTTTCACTTCAATTCCATGCTAAGCGTGCAACGAGATCATTGTCATTATAAGTTAGTAATGCTAACACTACTCATATGCCCTAATCACGTACTTATCCTCCCATTATTCCTAAGTTGTATCTCTTATATTTTATTTTTGTCTTGAATGTTTTCCAAGGATACATTGTTGACTTATGCGATAATAGAGATTTAGGTCTAAAAATAGAGTCCTAACGGTGTAACTAAGACTATCAAATCAATAACCCCTCCTAATAGACAACGATGTCACAAAATTAAGTTGACAAGAAGAATCGATAAACACGGTTTTATAACGGTTTTGAACATGAGACTTATTACCAAGACTTTTATATGCCCCCTAACGGAAGGGCCTTATTATCTTTGGTTTACCTCCATATTTTATTCAACTTCGCCATGAAGCTTTTATTATGACTTCGGTCTTGCCTTTCCTTTTATTATCCGCCTCATCGGTGGTTTTATTAGCCAAAGACGTATATCCTCACGCTAAAGCGAATTTTGGATCTTTAAAGCTTCGAAGATTAAGGCTTAATTCACTTTCAATTTTGCATAGATATTAGGCCTTGTGGGGCTTCAAATTGTTTGCTTGATTTAGGTGAGCACTTGAAATCTTATTATTGGGTGAAGCTTTCGATTATTGGGGTGCCAATACTTCAAAACCGTGACGCTGGCGATACCTTAATGTCTTCCCAATTTAATTACACGGAAGCTACTAGAAAAGACTAGAAACCCAACAATCCTAAGTAAACCGCTAAGTCAATATTTTAAGCAAAAAATATTTACATGCGAAGGGAGAATAAGCAAACAACGAGAACACATGAGTTTTTGAAAGAATACGAGTACTCTACGTTTAGCATAGTAACTTATAATTAACTCTATCATTTCTCGTCCTCATTTAAGAGACTTAGCCTAATGTGTAGTTAAGGAATCAAAGCTAAGTGCTCAACACGCACGGTCGAGTCAAAAATTACTCTTATTCTCGCCATCGGAAGATCTACATTCGTGTCTTCAAACACTTATAAAACATGAGAAAATTTTTAAAATTTGGCCATTTTTAGCCTTATTTTGCAACAAAACGATAAACAAAAAGATAAACTTTGGAAAGCGTGAAGGTTTGGCAAGGCAAGTATCTATTCACCCCCCCCCCCCCCCCCCCCCATACTAAAGTTAAACATTGTCCTCAATGTTTCGAGTCTAGGGGTGCAAACACCCCCATACTAGAGACGTAGTCGAATGCCTAATCTAGCATGGAAAGGGTGTAACCATTAAATTAATAGCCTTTTATGAAGTGTGCTAAAAACCTAAGGTTAGAACATCAAAGGATATATCATGGATAATGAGAAATGTCTCCAAAGCAAACGATCGAGGGCTCCCATAAAACGAACATGAGATGCTCCAATCGTGAAGATCATGATCTAAAAACCACAATGCACAAACAACCACAGAACAAAGGTTGGAAGGGCACGAATCCCCACACGTAAGCTACATTAGAAAGCGATAATATGTACATAGGATAAGCATGGGACTCCCCCACGAGGCACCTCGTTTTTGATTACCGAGTCATGAGCTCGACTCGATCCCCTCAATACTAATTATCATTGGGGAAGGTGACTTGGTCGAGGTAGTTCAAGGATGGAACTTCCCCGCCAAAGTAGTGCTTCAACCTATGTCCATTCACCTTGAAGTTAGGACCATCATCTTGAGCTAGCTCGATGGTCCCATACGGAAATACTTGAGTCACGGTGAATGGACCGGACCAACGGGATTTCAACTTACCGGAAAAGATTTTCAATCTTGAATTAAAAAGCAAAACTTGATCCCCAATGTTAAAAACCCGGTTTTTAATTTTAGAATCATGCAATTTTTTAGTTTTCTCTTTATAAATCAATGAATTTTCATAAGCAATGTCTCTCAATTCATCCAATTCATTTATTTGCATTTTCCGGTGTTTTCCCGCGGTCTCCATATCATCATTACAATGCTTTAGGGCCCAATAACCCTTGTGTTCTAACTCGATAGGCAAATGACAATTCTTTCCATACACAAGCTTATAGGGAGTGCACCCAATGGGCGTCTTATGAGCGGTCCTAACGGCCTATAAAGCATCGTCCAACTTATCCGACCAAGTTTGTCGGTTTTCCCCAACGGATCTCTCCAAGATCCTCTTCAAAGCTCGGTTTGAAACCTTGACTTGCCACTCGTTTGTGGGTGATAAGCCGTAGAAAGACGATGTGTAACCCCATATTTCCTTAGAACCCTTTCAAATTGGTCATTAGAAAAATGGGTTCCACGATCGCTTATGATAGCACGAGGGGTTCCAAACCGAGAAAACAATTGCTTCAAAAACTTGACTACCACACGAGCATCATTGGTGGGCAAGGCCTTGGCCTCCACCCACTTAGAAAGGTAGTCAATCGTAACGAGAATGTACTTATTACCACGAGATGATGGGAACGGCCCCATAAAGTCTATACCCCATACGTCAAAGATTTCACATACTTGAATGATATTTTGTGGCATTTCATCTTTTTGTGAGGCTTTTCCTTGTCGTTGGCATGCATCACACGACTTCACAAGATCTTGTGCATCTCGGTAAATAATAGGCCAAAAGAAGCCGGCATCAAACACCTTCTTAGCCGTGAGATTAGCACCGTGGTGACCACCCGTGGGTCCCTCATGGCAAGCTCTAAGGATGTTAGAATCTTCGGTGCCAAATACACAACGTCGGATGATTTGATCCGCACAAGTTCCTAACAAGTAAGGGTCGTTCCAAAAGTAGAACTTGACGTCACGAAAGAATTTTCGTTTTTGTTGAGTCGTCATACCCTTAATGATGAAGTTACCTGCATGGTAATTTGCAAAATCCGCAAACCATGGGGTGGAAGGATCAAACTTATAATTCACTACACCAAGTGTCTCAAGCGGAAATGTTTCGGTGATTTCCTTGGGCTCGTAAACACTTTGGTGAGGATCTTCCAAACGAGAAAGGTGATCGGCCGCTAGATTCTCGGCTCCTTTTTTGTCAACAATGGTGTGATCAAATTCTTGAAGGAGGAGAATCCAACGAAGTAATCTCGGCTTAGCATCTTGCTTTGCCATGAGATACTTGATAGCCGAATGGTCCCTATACACTATGCATTTCGTCAAGACGAGGTAAGGTCGGAATTTCTCAAATGCATACACCACGGCAAGGAACTCCTTTTCCGTTGTAGTGTATTTAAGTTGAGCCTCGGTCATCGTCTTGCTAGCATAGTGAATAGGCAAGAAGTGCTTATCATGACGTTGCCCCAAAATGGCCCCAATAGCGTAATCACTAGCATCACACATAAGCTCAAAGGGGAGATTCCAATTGGGAGCAACAAGAATGGGAGCTTCGGTAAGTTTCCTCTTAAGGATCTAAAAGGCTCGTACACAATCTTAGTTAAAGACAAAACGTGCCTCTTTTTCAATAAGATGTGTAATGGGTCGAGAAATCTTCTAAAAATCCTTGATGAATCGACGATAAAAGCCCGCGTGGCCTAGGAAACTCCTAACTCCCTTGACGGTTTTGGGATGAGGTAATTTGGCGATGACGTCTACCTTAGCTTGATCTACCTCAATCCCCGCTTTCGAGACCTTGTGCCCTAAGACGATTCCACTCTTAACCATAAAATGACATTTTTCCCAATTGAGCACAAGGTTGGTTTCCTCACAACGTTTTAACATTCTCTCTAGGTTAGACAAACACGAAGTGAAAGAATCACCAAACACGGAAAAGTCATCCATGAAGACTTCCATCGTCTTCTCGATCATATCATGAAAAATAGCCATCATGCACCTTTGAAAGGTTCCCGGTGCATTACAAAGTCCGAATGGCATTCTACGATAGGCAAACGTTCCATATGGACACGTAAACGTAGTTTTTTCTTGATCACGAGGATCGATGGGAATTTGGAAGTAACCGGAAAAACCATCTAAAAAGCAATAGAAATCGTTTCTCGCAAGACGCTCCAACATTTGGTCCATGAAGGGCAAGGGAAAATGGTCTTTTCGAGTGGCTTCATTCAACTTACGATAGTCAATGCATACTCTCCATCCAGTCACGAGTCTAGTGGGAATTAATTCGTTGGCATCGTTTGGCACAACGGTCATCCCTCCCTTTTTAGGGACACAATGAATAGGACTCACCCAAGGGCTATCGGAAATAGGGTAAATCATTCCCGCGTCAAGGAGTTTAAGGACCTCCTTTTTGATGACGTCGTGAATTTTGGGGTTTACCCTTCTTTGACTTTGGATTGTGGGCTTGAAATCCTCCTCCATTAAGATTTTGTGGGTACAAAACTTGGGATCGATTCCCTTAATGTCGGATAACTTCCACGCAATCGCCCCTTTGTGATCCTTTAGAACATCGACAAGTGCGGTTTTTTCATCATTCGAAAGATCCTTCGCAATAATAACCGGCAACTTGTCGTCCTCTTCCAAATAGATATATTCGAGGTGAGGAGGTAAATCTTTCAACTCGAGGATAGGTGGTTCCTCAAGTGAAGATTTGGGCTCGATACTCATAACCTCCTCGGGTGGAGGAAATGGGAAATCGTTGAGAAAATCCTTGATAATCGAGAAGTCCTCATCGTTGTCGAGGTCTTCGTCACAGGTACGTGGAACATCGAATTCTTCCAACGTAAAACCACCACCTTCAAATGGAGTGAAGGTTGGTGTCTAATTATCAAGAATTGGATCTAACATAGTGGGATTGCCACTAGTTTCTTCATCACCAAACCATAAAACTTCTTGTGAAAATTCCTCGCAAACCACGTCGATCATATCAACGAGATTTATGGTAGCAACGGAATAAACATGAGAAAGTTGAGAATTTTGAGTTGCGTTTATAACAAGTTCCTCGTCGTTGAAACGTAAGGTGATCTTTCTAGCATGCACATCAATTAAAGCCATAGACGTATCTAAAAACGAACGACCTAAAATAAGAGGAACTTGAGGATCCGTGGGGATATCAACAATGATAAAGTCTACGGGATAGTAGAACTTCCCCACTTTCACAAAAACGTCTTCCGCCAAACCACATGCGAGAATCGTGGAATGGTCGGCCAACTCAATAGACATTCGTGAAGCAGTAAGATTAGGAAGATTGAGCGACTTGAAGATTGCAAGTGGCATCAAGTTAATGCTAGCACCAAGATCGGCCAAGGCATAGCATTCTTCCATATCTTGAATTGCACAAGGGATCAAAAATTTACCGGGATCACCGACTTTTTGAGGTATGCGATTAAGATAAACCGACGAACAACTAGACATTTGGTGCAATTTCTCCTTGTTGTAATTTGATCGCCGGGTCGTGCTAATTCCATACGAATCAGTACTGAGAAGCATGTGCCCATCACTCCAGCAATGGCACCAAAGATGAAATATAGAGTCCCTATATCCTTGTGGTTAGTGGAGAACCAACATACTCTTAAAGTTAGCGGCAAATCGAGGCATCATGACCAAAGCATCGGCGAAACTCACATTAAGGTGCAACTCACGAAACATTTTCATAAAAAGCTCAAATTGGTAGTTGTCACGCTCTTGTCGTTTCTCCTTCCTAAGTCTCGATGGGTAAGGCAAGGGTGGTGTGGGTTGGGGCATAGGCATAGCCTTTGGAATCTCGGGTTCTAATGTTGGTAAAGGGTCGACCGTAGGTGTGGCATGAGCGGTACTTTGTGGGATTGAAATATGCTCCTTTTCGACCACCACCTCGGGTTCTTCCTCAATTTCCTCCACCGTTGGAGTAATTGGTTGAGGAGTCGTTTCTTTAAGTGTCTTACCACTTCGTGTGGTAATCACTTTCATTTCTCCCTTCGGGTTTGAAACGGTGTTACTAGGTAGACCACTCGAAGTAGAGGCTTTGTTTCCCATTACGGCTTCTAAAATGGCATTAAGCTTAGCATCTTGACTATTAAACTTCAAATCTTGACTAGCGGCTTTTTGGTCAATTCTTTGTTCAAGCCTAGCATGACTTTGTTCAATCTTATTGTTTTGACCTCTAATTTGATTAGCAAAATCATTTTTCAACTCATTTCTCATGTTAAGATTTTCTTTCATAAAGTTAGCCAACTCCTTAGTGTTTTTAGCCGTGTCCCTAGCTTGACTAGCCAATTCCTCTTGAATGTTTTCCAAAATCTTATCATTTGCCGTGGCGTAATTCAAAAAGTCCATTGGAAGTTCTTTAGTGTAAACATTTTGAAGACCTTGACTTGTGTTTTGAAAATTACGGTTTTGATTTTGATTTTGCAATTGGCTACTAGTTCCTTGATTCCCATAGTTGTTATTACCCTTGTAATTGTTCCTTTGATTGCTTTGGTAACCAACTTGATTGTTTCGATAATTGTTAGCATTTTGATTTGGTGGAAAACCCGGTGGAGTCAATTGATTAGTGCGAGGAACTTGACCGTTTTGGTTATAAGTTCCCGCGGCCGCGAAGGCACTCGAAGTGTTACCACCGTTGGTAATGCACTCGGAATAATCGTGAGCTCCACCACAATACATACAAGAAACCTCAACCGCTTTATCCGTAGCGGGAGTGGGTTGTTCACCAACTTTAAACTCAATTAACAATCCTTTCAACTTATCAAAAATTTTGTTCTCCAAATTAGCCTCGATTTGGCAAGCATCAACGGTGTGTGACAATGAAGGCGAAGACGAAGTCTTACGAACACTCGACGTGCTACGAGGACTATAGACCTTAGACCTATTTTTAATGATTAACAATGCTTCCTCGCCCGTCTTACACAAAAAATTACCACCCGCGGCGGCATTAAGATAATCACGCTCATGATCGTTCAAGACATTGTAAAATGTGTCAATTTGATGCAAGTCGGAAAAACCATGATGAGGACATTCGTGCAACATTTCCTTAAACCTATTCCAAGCCGTTGAAAAACTCTCATTATACTCTTGTGAAAACTTTGAAATCTCGTTTTTCAAGTGCGTAGTCTTAGAGGGCGGAAAAAATTGGTTCACGAATTTTGAAACGAGATCCTTCCACGTCAATATAGAATTGGGTGGCTTTTTTTCTAACCAAATTTTTGCGGGCCCCGCTAAGGAATATGGAAAAAGCATCATCTTAATCGAGTCGTTTGAGACGTCCTTAAACTTGCATGTGGCGGTGAGATGATTAAATTGGCGAATGTGGTTATGAGGGTTGTCCTTTTCGTCACCTCGAAACTTGTTGTTTTGAATCATGGACAACAAACCCGTCTTAACCTCAAAATTCTCCGCAAGGATAGCGGGAATCACAATCGCTTCTCCATAACCCTCGGTGGGTTCTTGAAGCAACTCCATCATAGTTCGATTATCCATGGGTGCTTCTTTCACTATAATGGGTTCGTCAATAGGAGACTCCTCACTAGTAGGAGTGATTGATTTGTTTCTTCGTTTACGAGCACGTCTTGCTTTAGAGCGAGTTTTCATAAACGTCACGTACAACGAGAAGGCGAGCAAAGAAGATTCTTTTTGGTGTTTTTACTTTTTCAATTTTTTTTGTGGTTTTTGATTGTTTTTAACTTTTTTTGGATTTTTTGGAATGTATTAGGTAGACACAAATCTACAAATCTCCTCCTTAATCAAATCTCTCGATTAAAGAAGCCTCAAGGAATGAAAACGATCACGTGAAGTGAACGCCTTCGATGACTTTAGAACGATGGTGGAACACCAAATCGTTCAAGAGGGTTTAATCAATAGAAACCAAGAAAATATATATGATACTTAGTAATACTTTGGGCGGCAAAACCCTCGATTAGCTTTCAAAATCAAAATACGCACAAGCAAGCGGAGGAAACGAGGCGGCGCGAAGCACTTAAGAGCCTTTTTCCTTTAGGTCGTGAAATACAACCGCCTTATACCCACCTTATAGTTTGTATTTCTCAAAATCGAGCTTCACGAAAGTATTTATCTATTTTTGCCTTTTTCTTTGGTTTGAGATTCGAATACAATGATTGGGTAATGACCTCCCAAGTCAAGGTTGTGATTTCTCACGTATTTGGAGTACTTGTAAATTTATTGTTCTACGTATACAATATAGTAATAGTATTCACAAAAAACGAAAAAAAACCGATAATACGTATTAGTAGAGTGCTACTAATACAATTAGCTATTATGGCTATATATAAAAACAACAATGGTTCAATCAAAACACAACACGCCTCCCCGGCAGCGGCGCCAAAATGATGTTGGAGTTTTTACCACTCTTTAGGAAAAGAGCAATAGATAGGGCAAGTGAGCACGACGATTTAGGAAAACCGTGTGTGAATGACCCTAAGTGAGTTCGTTCTCGAGGAGGCTAGTGCGTTGTGTGTTGAATTGATATTGATTTGTGATTATATGATTTGAGAAAGAAATGGGATTAGAAGAGAAAGACGGTTACAAAGACGAATTAAACTATGACGAAAAAGGCGAACACGTAAAGTCGTAAATAGTGCCAAAATTAAAATTTTAACCTAAAAATTCCTAAAAATTTCTAAAAATCCCCAATAATATTCTAAGAGTTTACAAAAAATCCAAACTTGCTAAAACCTTTTAATTAATTAGATAATGACTTTTTAATGCTAATTAAAGCCCTAAAAATTACTTTTAATTATTAAAAAGCCTTAAACAAGATCTAATAGTTTTTAAACCTCAAAAATATCCTAATTAAGCTAAAAACTATTTTTAAAAATTTTAAAAACAAATTAAACTATTTTTAAACACTTAAAAACTATTTAAATCAATTAAATCTTAAATTAATTCTAGAAATTAAATGAAAAGTCCTAAAAATATTTGGAAAGTGACAAAACTCCTAATTAAGTGTCCTTAACCTAGGAAAAACGTAAAAACTAAAAAAATCAAACTTCTATTTTTAATAATAAAATAATTGTTAAAATATTCAAAAAATAAAAAGTTTATAAATAAATTCTAAAAAATTACCAAAAATCCTAAATAATGTAACTAAAACAAAAATGCAATCCAAATTTTCTGAAACCTATTTAATAATTTTATAGTGAATTTTAAAGTTAGCTAAAAACCCTAAAATCCAATAAAATCAAAAGTAAGCTAAATTGAAAACCTAAATAGCTGTAAACCTCAAAAATATGATTAAAAACCTAAAAATTATTTTTTCAGATTTTTAATATACCTTTTACTATTTTTTAATGACTTTCTAAAATAAAAACTTAAAATAATCCTAATAAATTAGTTAATAACGGGAAAAATAAACTTTTTGCTCAGAAAAGTCAAAAACCTTAATATAAACCTAAGAAAAATGCTAAACAGGAAAAAGCTTAAAGGAATAAGCTAGAAATAGCTTATTTAAAAGCTGATGGTCAAATAAGCTATAAAACAAATAACCCTTAAGTAAGTAATGATATGAAGCTATAACGTAAAAAACCATTCGGATCACTGGTAAACACGTTACTCCTCCAAACGGGACGTCGCGTGTTCGAGCCCAGGCCAGGTGAGTTTTTGCTTTTTATTTTTTTTTTATTTTTTTTAAAAAAAAAAACACAAACCAGTAACTATTACTTACTTAAAAACACAAATCCCAATCCAAGTTATCAAAGATTAAGCCCTAGAAATCCAAAAACGTGCCCAGTTTTGCTCTTGTTTCTGATGAACACAAGTGATGTTTCTTCACTTGTGAATAAATGATCAAGAGGTCTTGATCTTGAGTTTGTGGTGTTTCTGTTGGACAAATGGGGCACCCTTATACTCCTTTGAGTATAAGGAGTCAAGACAAGCACAAAAAAACACAATTACTAGCACTCAAATGCACACAAGATGGCAAAGAATGTTGCTGATATGGCTATATGCTAACTGATGATCATTTGACCAAGTTATATGCTCAAAAATGAGTTTCAAAAGCTTAAATCATGCACACAAACTAATCAGCTAGCAAGAAATTGATATACAAACCTCAGATGGCCTATAATCTAACAGCTTAACAAACTAGAGGCACAAATTTCCACAATTTCAGTCACAAAAGCACTTTACTGGATTTTTGCTATGTTTCTCAAATTTTCACATGCAAATGCTTTTAAACCTTCACAAAAATGAAAACCAAATACCCTTAGCACCTAATACCAACCTAGTGAATAACTTAGACCAGTTTCAAGCCAAGATTCAAGACATACAATCCAATTTAAACACTGATCCAAACACCCCTTAATATTTCAGAAAACAAATTTTTCAAACCAAATGGATAGAAAACTCAACAAATCTGATTCCAATCAATCCTAACATGCATACTATACTCTAACAACTAAAATCAAACCATTTAAACAAACATTTAACCACTTAGCATGCAAATCACATATAGCACATAAATTTTAGAAAACTGAAAATGGAAAAGAGAAACAAGGAGCTACCTTAAGGGTCCTACATCCAGGACCCTTAGTGGTTGAAAAACCACCTCCCTATAGGCTGGGGCCTATGCAGAACACTTGGACAAACAAGATCAATAAGCCTGCTAAGAAAAATGGAAATCAAGTACAATATAATACTTTCTGAATTTTTTGAACCTTTCTTAAAATCTTTCTCACAACTCTCTTAAACAACTTCCTTTGAAATTACTAACACAACAACATTCCAACCTTGGAAAACCAAATCAGAACAAGTATTTCACCAAGAAAAACCAATTTTCAGAAACTTTGGAAAACAAGACTTAAATTTTAAAAACTTGAAAAGTAAACAAACTTGGAATTTAAACAACAAGCAATCAATGTAAATGAAGATGGCTCTTTCTTCTCATCAACAAACTTAAACCTTTTTCATTCATCAAAAACAGGATTTACAAAGTTGTGAAAAAAAGAGAAAAAAGAACAAAGGTCATGCACAATACGCATACTCCTTATATAGGACTACATAGAACATCCTAGTTACTCTCAATAAAATAATACAAGCATAAAACCCTAATGTCTGAAAATCCCAAAATGCCCTTGTGTTCTTGACTGATTTTTGGGTCAAATTGCTCCTCATGTGATCTTTGTACTTGGCCAGCCTTGAAAAGTTGATCATAGACGTCCAAATGTGCTTGGGGACAAAGGAATGTGATCCAGACGTTCAAATGGTCGGGTTTTGAAATTAGGGGAAAGTGACGGGTGCAGGGGAGGGTCCCACAAGACACATGGGTGTGTCTTGTGGCGTTTTGAGATGTGGGATGTGGTGACAAAACCATCAATTATCAATCTGGAAAAGAAGAAGCAAAACCCCTTTGGTTTGGTGGTAATTAATACTGGGGTTATTAGGGTTTATGTGGGGATTAGGGAGTGTTTAATCTGTTTTAGGAAAGTTTAAATTTAAAAACGTGTTTGCCACCAAAAGTTTAAACAGGTTTAAGTTTAATTAAATAAAGGGGTGAGTGGATTTGTGACGTGGAGGGGGGAAGTATCTGATTGGTTGGTTGTTTAAGGTTGGTGATGTGGCAGTTTTTGAGTGGGTGGATGGACTTAGGTTGTCTGGGCAGATTAGGTCCCTCACTTTTACTTCTTCTTTCAATTTGTATTAAATGGCAATAAACTCCAATTCCTTTGTAAATCAACTTTGGCAGATTGACACTTTCGGCACAAGTACTTTTATAAACTTGAAACAAGGACTAAACATGCAATTTCTTCATTCTTCAAGGACTGTTTTTGACATGTCTTCATACTTCAAGGACTTTGACTTGTTTGTTGACTTCTTGGAGGACCAATATTGGCAATTTAGATTTGTTGAGGGACTAAATTTGCCAATTCTTCAAAGTTAAGGGTCCTTTTTGTAATTTTGACAAACTTTAGGGACCAAACTTGTAATTATGAAGATACAAGGGTATAAAGTGTCAATTCTTCAAACTTGGAGGACCAATCTTCATAATTCTTGAAATCTTCAAGGGTTTTCTTTGGAAAATTCTTCATTAGGGCTTGGTTCATCGTGCGGCTTCGTTTCCCGTGTTCGTTTTTGCATGATTCTTGTGATCTTTTGTCATTTTCTCAATATCCGTACCTAAAATACACAAGCAACAAACACAAGCATATATTTTGGGTATTTTGATGATATTTAATGCATTTTAAGCCCGATTTGGATGATGAGACTATGTATAAATGCAGTCTCATCAAGTATGTTTGGGGATTTGCTTAGGAGAAGTAAAAGGATCAGTTTTGTTTAGATTTGATCTAATTGAGTGCTGCTAAAAGATTTTTTTCAGTGTTCGTTTTACCTCTTGACTAAGCTTTTACACAGCTTAAGTAAGATGTGTTTGCTGGTGTAAACTTTGATAGCTGTTTAGTCGTACTGTTTTGAAGATATTAGTTAAGTTTGTTATTACTGATATTATCATTTGATTGATCGAATTCGTTGAGTACTCTAAACTGAATTGGGATATAACAATATTTTCTGATTAACTTGAATCTAAATGATTGATTTTGCGTGAGGATTCTTGTTACGAATGTGTTCACTGTTATAAATTTTGGTAGTTTACTTCTTAGTTGTTTTAGCTGATAAATTTCTCAGGTGATATGCTTATCAGATCCTAATGATCTGATAAGTCCATTAAAGCTGTTTGCCTAACAGCTTATCAAAATAAGCTCCAAAAAGTCTTTCCTGAGACTCTATTATTTCAACTGTAAAAAAGAATTAATTCCAAAAAAATGTGTTACTCACGGGTTTCGACCTGGAGACCTACTGGTTAACAGACCAGCGTGTTTACCATCTGGGCTAAATGCCCTTTTGAGTTTATCTTTTGTTTATTGATTAATATAGTGTACTTGTTTTGACTGATTTTTAACTAGTAACATTTCTTTACTTTATTTACGTTTTAATACAAAGTTAATTAGTGATTTTGTAAAAGAAGTTTATTTTGTTTTCATATATTATTAATAGTGTAATAATATAAAAATAAATAAATATATAAAAAAATGTTTTTATTAAATTTAAAAAGTTTAATTAGTATATTTTTAATTAATTAGAATTTTATAATATTAGTTTTAATTAAAAATAGTTTTTACATAAGATTAGTTTTAAGTAAATTTTAAATAAAGTTTTTATTAGATTTTTAAAGTTTAAGTAGATTTTAAAAAAAAAGTAGAGTAAAAGTTATTTTTATTAAATAGATTTACTTTTATAGAATTTTAATTAGATTAATTTTAAATATTGTTAATCTACAAGTAAGTAAAATTTTTAAGTAATTAATTGTTTGTAGAATTTTTAATATTGCGGGGTTGACGATTCATGCACTTTAGGCTTATTTTAAATAGTTTAAAATTTGTAGATTTTAATTGTAGTTTAAAAACCGAAAACCAATTCAAATCGATTGTCCAAATCAAAGCAAAACGTCTCAAATTCATAAGATCTTCGTGTACAACGAACTTGATTCACTCACGTGTCTAATTGAATTCGTCATTGGTAATATTAGTCTATTACTTTTTCCTAAAGGTAATTTTCTAATTTACCCTATAACGTATATCAAATAAATCACTATACATATCACGACACATCAGGTAGCTAGCCCGAAACTCATTTTGCCCATCTAAGTTAGCGTGTCGTCACAATAAATACGCTTATGTAAATCTTCTCATACATAAATTCGCTTACCAATCAATGTGGCACGACGGGGATCAACCGTCAAGGCGCGAACTGGGGTGATCGTCCCCAAATAGTACTATTATATGCATAAGCGTCTACCAAATCCCGGTAGTTCACAATTCATGCTAATGGGACTTTTAGTGACATAACCTAACTTTAATAATCCATTTCATTTCATACCTCGGGTCATATATCATTCATCGGGTCATACAATCATTCGGGTCCAAATCAATAAACAAACAATCGGGACAAATGGTGTCCTATTTTATCAAAACTAACATGTTATCTCCCTCGTGGGTTTATAAAACATTTCATAAAAACATTTAAAAGAGTGCGAGGCTATGAACTCACGTTGATGTGGGAAGGCGGGTTATCGGCAATTCGGATGTACGGTGCGTGCTTCAATCACGGAAACCTAGACAAATAATACTCGTCTTAGACTTTTGTCCAATGACTTTATCAAAATAATAATTGTGTATACATATGATGATTTTTTATATATGATGATCAAGTGGGTTTATATATTCTCATTCACTCATTTTTGTGTTATGTGTTGGAAATTTTCAAGACTAGTTACACTAGTTCAACTTGTTTACATTTTGAAGCCCAATGGGCCTATTACAAGTCCAATACTATTCATTAGCCCAATTATACTTTTATTATCAGTATTATACTTTACATGTTGGGCCTAAATGGGTTAAGCCCAATAAGTAAATTTATAAGTGTTTTACTAACTAGTCGGGTTTATAGTCCAATAAGGCTACTTTGGGCCGTTAATGTCTATATGTTGTAAAGTTCGGCTTTTATCGGTTTTTACTTGTTATATAAGTTCATATATCAGTATGTGAGTTTATAAAAGTTTATATTAGACGGATCCGGCCGTCTAAGTTTTATTTGACAAACACGTTAATCTTTCGGTTTTAGCCTAAAAGACGTAAAACTTAGTATATAGTTTTTATAACTTATAAAACTTATTCAACTACCATTTTTATAAAGTGTCCATTTATTTAACCTTATACATATTTATATAAATGAAATTTATAAGTTTGTGGGTTTTAATTCACTTTTTATACTATATTAGTTTGAGTGCTTATATAATACTATTAAACATTAATTCTTCAAAATATGATTTTTAGTTTCATCTTCACCATTTTTATCATATCTTGAGTTCTATAAGGGGATAGAAGCTCATTTTTGGATGGCATAAACTTCATATTATGTGCTACAAATAAGTTAGTTATAGATACTGCTCAATTCATGTCTAAGTATCTTTAACAGTCCCTACAAAACAGACTATTCAGATTGGCACACTAATCTTGTTTTGATCATATCTCACTCATTTTGATGATTCTATTGCATGACCAACTCTCACATATGTATGACATCTATCACTTACTGTAAATTGATTCCATTTTACCATTTTATCAGTTTAACATTTGGTTACTTACTGTTTTTATACAGCCATCATATTTAAGCAAGATTTTAACCTTGTTACCTATGGTTTTCAATATTTTTAACCATATTTATCAACACTTAATCCCCACACAACATTTTTATCATCATATATTCATCATATACATATACAATATGAAAGAAAATACATGATTACATAATAAAAATAACAAGAGGATAGGAAGAACAATCTTTATACCACCATTAATGATGAAAAGATGAGGTTTTTGATGAACAAGTCTTGGTTCTTGTTATCAAATCTTCAACTTTAGCAAGGAAACTTCTTGGGTACTTTAGATAGATGGAAACCTCCATGAATTCAGCCCTTTAACCTCATGAAAACTCCTTTTCATAGGTTAAGATTACCTCCAATCTTCATATCTTCAAAGGTTCTTCAAGATATGTGTGAATAACACATGATATTGTGGTTAAGTTGATCAAATGAGGGTGTTTCATGGTGGTTTTTGGACGAATTTTAGAGAGGGAGAGGAGTGTTGTGTGATTTTTGCATGTAATAAATGAGTTAGTTGTTTAGAGATGGTGGTTTTGATGCATAGTTGCTTACTTTGTAAGCTTAGGACAAGTGTAAGTAACTAAGTTACTTACAACTTGAAACCTCTTTGGTGTTGGCTCACACTTGGCCATCCCATATAGTGGGGTGGGGCAAGTGTAAACTTGTCTCATCCAACTAATTTACGGGTATTGCTCGATTCTAGTTTCCTCGATTTGCGTGCCCTCGGGTCGTTTTACGAAAAACGTTTTTATAAATTATGAATCAACGGCACAAAACGAATCTAATAAAATTGTCTCATCAAAAACGGAGTTCGAAAACGTAAATACGTAATCCCAAGGTTTCCGGTTTAGTCGTAAAGGACGTTAAATTATAATCGTAAGTCCTAATCTCTTCTCGTAAATTTGTGAGTTTATGAACCAACAAAAATTTAAAATTCCAAATTAATATTCACGGATATATTTATTTCCTGGAATGTCGGACTGTCACCAAAACGGTGTATGTAAACGTAAGCACGTAACGTAGAATCCTCCGGTTTAGACGTAGTCGATGCTACTTCAAGACGTAAATCCAAATTTCTTCCCAAAAATAATACTTGAGAATAAAATATCAACCATAAATTGACGGATTGTCACAGCATTTACCCCTAAACAGGATCTTTGTCCTTAAAGATCATCTTATCTTACTACTCACTTCTTACAGAGTTAAAGCCATGTGGGTATTTCCTCCACATTCGGTCTTTTCTCACAAGTGTAATTCATTACAATACGCGAGTTTCATCAAACATAACTACGGGAATTAGATCAGGCTAAATGTTTACTTACTTTCTCTATCCATGATGTTCACGGGTTTCTGATGAATGCAAATTTTCGCCGATCTAAACTTTACTAAGAAACAATCAGATTTTCACTTGATAGACATTTTATCAAGTTCGATATATGAAACATAATTCACGCAGTCCTTGAAGTCCTAGGGTAGATCCAGCTTATATGCCTTTCAAACCAACTTTTACATCATCTCAATGGTCCCATTCAACGGGGACTTATTTCCCATGATATTTCAGATCATTTATTCATTTTTCCAAGGTGAAAATTTTTGGCATAACTTCGCTACCCATCTGGAACTTCAAGATCTACATTTCATATTCACATAACCTCCTGCCCACTACCGGCAGTCAATAATCAGATCCTAATTTCAACAATCATTTCAGGTCTCGCGGGTCGAGTATTTTGTAAGGTTAGGTTTGCCATCATAGGAAACCTTAAACCTAAAAGACATGTCCAACTCACAATGGGTGTACGTCGGGTGTCTTCATCCCAACTCCTGCTTACAAATGCTCTAATATATATCCTCTCAAGATTCGATCTCGATCCTAACACGATAGTTTTCAATGATAATATCTCCAAATGAAAACGATTATACGGTTTATTACCAAAGGTCAATTATTCAAGCATAACACAAGACTTCTAGTGTTTTGTATCGTTACTTTGACTCGTCCCTTTGATTGGGGTGGTAAATAGTACTCTCATCAAGGTTCGTTCCCAATGACTTCTGAGCAAATCTCTAGAAATTCGATGCGAAGCGAGGATCTTGATAGAGATGATTGATACGGCACACTATGTTTACACGACTCTTTTAAACACAAAGAGTCAATTTCTTCATCGAGAATCTATCATTAACAGGAATGATATTAGCAGATTTGGTCAGTCTGTCGACGATTACCCAAATCGAATCAAATTCAGGTGATGACCTTTGCAGTAGTTAGACGTTTACTAATGTATGAGGCGATGTATGCCTTCATAATTTGCCATCAGTACAACTTCTTCAGATAAAGATACATTTAGTCAGAAATGTCATGAATAGAATACTTATACTTACGAGATTCTAACATGACTACATCTCAAATTCTCCATATTTAGGTAACCAAAAGTGGCCTTTTATACATTTAGCGCCATCGGCTCTTCAATTCTAATGGTTCATATTAGCCGCGAACCCCCTTTTTATTATCTATATTATCCTTCTTACAAGCATTGTTTATTTTTATATTGTTCGGCAATTTATTTTGCACCTTCATTATTAAGGAACATGCCCTAATTGGTTCTTTATCTTTTCTACATAATGTGTCGGTATCTATATTCACCTTTCCTGATGAAATAATTATCATGATCGTATTCATTAAAAATTTCTTTCTTCACATTTTCTAAGTTTTAGTTTCGTCTCAACTATCATTTTTATCAGTTTTGCTCAATCCGACGTTTAAAACATCGATAAATATTTCAAGTAATTAAATAATAAATATTCAATTTTTTTATAATACATAAACGTAAAATTTTTAAATTTCTTAGTTCGACCAATTATATAAAAATGTTCAAGATAAATATGAATTTAATTAACAAGATTTTTGTTGATTTATCAAAAATAGTTAAAATAATTAAGATCCGTAAATGTTCGAAAAATCTTTGTTTATACTTTGGTCAAAATTTTCTTAGTTGAAAAGCAAAAATTGTTGTTTCAAATTTCAAGTTATGGTTTAAATGGTTTCCTCAATTACTCTTAGGTTATCTTAAGGTATACACAAACATTTACCCCTAAACTGGAGTTTAGTTAAATGATTTGTGTATAAGGGAATAATCCCTTAAAAATCCTTTGTTAAAACATTTGTCAAAACATATTTCCATTTTATTTTTGGTAAAACCCAAACCCTTAATGATTCCAATTTTTGAAGAATCAATATATTCCATTTTCTATTAATCACACGGTCAAATCATGTAAAGGATTAAGCCGTTAATCACATGTTAAATATTCAAGGTACAGGTTTTCATTGATCGGCCAATTCAGGGCAATCTATAAATAATTATTAACTCCTTCTTATTCTTAGAAACAAACAAATGGTCCTTAATGATCACAAGCATGTATTTATCAAATTACAGCCTACACACATGATTCACCAATTTTATGGATGCTACATGTGTATTAGTTAATCCAAACGACATCACGTGAAACTCATAATGTTCATTACAAGTTCTGGATGTAGTGATTGGAATAGATAATCTTTTTCGTGGACGCGAAATTGATGATAACCATGCCGTGTATCAATCTCTGAATATACGCTAGAACCTTGTAAATGATCGAACAAATCTATCATCTTGGGTAGTGGATATCGATTTCGATCGTCAATTTACTTAGTTCACGGTAATCAATAAACATAAGGAATGATAACACCATAGCTCTTCATGATGACGAGCTTGGTAGAATAAAAGCTTTCTCTGACAACTCTCTCAGTTGTACAGTAATTCTTTTAATTCAGATGGTGCTGACGTACAATGCACATGCCACATGTACAACACCGGGAATATAATCATTACCAAATTCAACTTGCCTTAATGGAGAAAGTCTAGGTAATTCACCAGCAAATACCTCCTAAAGTTTCAGATAGCATAAACATCTTTTAATACATTTATTTTAAGTTCTTTCTAGATTATAGTATCTATGACTAATTCACAACCATTCATGGTGTAATTTCAAGTCTAAATGCAGGATATGGTCATCCATCAAGAATTATTTAAATAACTTTTGATAATCAACATCTTATCTTTTAGGGGAATTCTACTCGAGTTCCCATAAATTAAGACAATGTCGTCATGTCATAATCAATCAATTCATTCTACTGGCACTATCAACTTTTCAGTTTTATTGCCGTCGATAAGATGTGAACTTCTCAAAAGACTAATAATAACTCATAATCCTTCACAAATTCAAGGATATATGGAGACATAACTAACCTTAAAAGAGTAAGGTCAACGCATAATCTACGCGAGATAATTTTAAATTAGATACAGACGAAAACATTTAATGAATATGAATATATCCCATGTTTTCATAATTTGAGTACGCATTCGAAAGCTCCTCGGATCGTTACCCAGGTCATTCAAAGGAAATATAATGAAAAGAAATGATAGGAACGTCGATACATCCAATCGGATATCAACATTCGGTAATCAGATACTTTTCCTAAGAATCTCACTACGGGAGAATTGGACAAGAAAGAATTGTCAATTGTCAAATAAGAGAATTTCCACAGATGAGTAAATTCGACTCAGAAGAATAGATGCTACAGGCACATATGTAGGTGTCCCTAACACTATGTCCCTATTTTTCACTTCTTGTAGATCTCATAAAATTTAATCTTTCACAATCTTCAAAGAAAATGTAGTGTTTATTATTCAATTTTATGGTGACTACTAATCAGCTTTGCATGGTCCATTCTAAATTGTATGTAGGCGCGCAACTATATACAATTTCAAGATTAACGATGCAATACTCAGTTCGTCAAAATTTTATCATTATGTTTATAATAAAAACATTTTCATGCTTAATTCTTAAATAAGAATCAAAAATAAATTTACAAAGATTTTCTTTGTTATGAAAAGAATTAAGTTTTCCAAGGTGTTTCATAAACAACGTTATTTTGATAACGATTACTCATAAATCTCACTTTAAATAATCCTTTCGGTGATGAAAATTCAATCTTTATCAACGGATACTGTTTTATCTTATAAAAACAATCAGTGATCTGCAAAGGAGTGATGAAGAGTTGTTCACCAAGAACTAACTACAATATAATAGGAATTGAGCTTAGCCAATTAATCATGAGGTTCATGACCTCGATGGCACTCAAAAAAGAATAATCCACAATGTAACTCAAATCGAGATGATTACTTGTTCAATGGTTGCATCACTAATGTGAACATTAGGATGAAGCAATAAGAGATAGATAACATCGATACATGTAGGATTTAGCAATCAAAGGTAGTCTTTTCATTAATCACAAACGAGTCAAAATTGTACCGTAACACATTACGTGTCACAATGTCATACAATTCCATGAACTCATCCTACCAACTGATGTCTCAGTTAAGTTAGGGATTATTTTTAAAAGATACCACAATGAATACTAATCTACAAGAGGCATTAGGTGTTCCACATGTCCCGAAAGATCCATCGGTCCCAATTCAGAAGAAGATTTCTTCAATTTATTTCTTGGACACTGGGCATCCTCGTTAGTGGACAATGGCCTAGGAACAACACTTAACACGAATCAACAATCAATTAAAACCTTATAATTCAATCACAGGGCTTAACGACTTCTTCTTAAGAATTTCTTATTCCATACAAGTTAAATTTTACTTTATTCAAGTTTTCAATCAACTTATACTCAATTCGATATCCTACCTCATTCTCCTTATTCATAAACCTTAAAAGGGCAATAAAAGCTTGATATGAACAATACTTAATTTCTAATCCTATAGCTCTTTCCACAATAATTATCAAATGAGTCACTAGTTTGAAATGACTTACACATTCCATTAGACTTCTCGGAAAGGTATTAGTGGCATGAGGCTTTTGGGTAAAGGCTCTAATGACAGCCTCAAGTGCAACATTCACCCTTTCGATTTCAAATTTAAGAATTGGGTGACAACGAATTAGATGACATCTTTCTAGGTGGTAACGTTTTGTCAAACTCCACTCTATAAGAAAAGATCGTCATGACATCGATATCAGTTTTAATCTCGCCAATTCTTCTTCAATATCACAATCAACTAATATCAACATTTCTACGAATATCAACCATTTGTTGGGATCATAAATATCTACAACTTGGTTTAGATCTAGGATAGCTAGAATTCCTACGAAAATAGCTTCGATTAATTTACTAGGGGATTTAGGGTTTCTTGTGACAATCTACGTCGTATAAATACCTCGTATAAATATCAAAATAATCATCAAACAATCATGTAATAAAATTACATCATATATATAATCCAAGTTATATATATATTAAAATAACACTTATCAGTCTGGCCTTGTCGGTAACTCGAGAATTCTTCGGCACCGTTATAGTCAAAAGATTTTTAGACATTTTGAGAAAAATGTTTACTGTTAAAAGATTTTGAAATGTTTTATTCAAAACCTTGGTTTTTAAAAATCTTTCGTTCTCTATAACGAGAGCTCTGGTACCAAACTGTAACACCCCCAAATTTATACTATTCAATACAGCGGAAGACTCGTTGGTGTTACGGGGTAGCACATTACTCACATCATAGACAACGCTTAAAAATCACGTCGTTTAATAATAATAAAAGCATTTCCATTCATAAATAACAAAGTTACATAGGTCCCAAGTCATATTATTTCATACAAAGTTTTATAAAGCATTTGAATGGAAATTATTGTTTAAGTGCGGGCCATGAATTCTTGTCGTCTTCCCAAGAATTACCTTCAAGTAACTGAGATAAAACATGTTAAAAGAAAAGGTCAGCGATAACGCCGAGTGAATTGATAGAGTTTAATGAAATCCATCAATATAACATCGGTATAAAATTATTACCAAAAATCATTTTGTACAAATCTTTGTAATAGGCCATAAAATAGCCAAAGTCATTTTATACAATCCTTATCCAAAATCATAATATAGGCATTTGCCTTAAAAATCATTATACGAACCAATGTCGTAAAAACATCATACAATACGTCTTATGACGTTGTATAAAGTTAAATAAAAATCGTTATATGAATATGGTTATGAAAAACCATAACACGAACATAATATCAATAGTAAGACCATGTATTGCTAGTCAGGCAATATATTGTAATTCAATGCATAAAGCAGTATTTTCGTTATTTTGGATTATTATAAGCCGCATGACATTGTTACCTTACTATACCAAACAACGGGTAGCTAGCCCGAAACTCAATTTGCCCATCTAAGTTAGCGTGTCGTCACAATAATCACGCTTATGTAAATCTTCTCATACATAAATTCGCTTACCAATCAATGTGGCACGACGGGGATCAACCGTCAAGGCACGAACTGGGGTGATCGTCCCCAAATAGTACTATTATATGCATAAGCGTCTACCAAATCCCGGTAGTTCACAATTCATGCTAATGGGACTTTTAGTGACATAACCTAACTTTAATAATCCATTTCATTTCATACTTCGGGTCATATATCATTCATCGGGTCATACAATCATTCGGGTCCAAATCAATAAACAAACAATCGGGACAAATGGTGTCCTATTTTATCTAAACTAACATGTTATCTCCCTCGCGGGTTTATAAAACATTTCATAAAAACATTTAAAAGAGTGCGAGGCTATGAACTCACGTTGATGTGGGAAGGCGGGTTATCGGCAATTCGGATGTACGGTGCGTGCTTCAATCACGGAAACCTAGACAAATAATACTCGTCTTAGACTTTTGTCCAATGACTTTATCAAAATAATAATTGTGTATACATATGATGATTTTATATATATGATGATAAAGTGGGTTTATATATTCTCATTCACTCATTTTTGTGTTATGTGTTGGAAATTTTCAAGACTAGTTACACTAGTTCAACTTGTTTACATTTTGAAGCCCAATGGGCCTATTACAAGCCCAATACTATTCATTAGCCCAATTATACTTTTATTATCAGTATTATACTTTATATGTTGGGCCTAAATGGGTAAGCCCAATAAGTAAATTTATAAGTGTTTTACTAACTAGTTGGGTTTATAGTCCAATAAGGCTACTTTGGGCCGTTAATGTCTATATGTTGTAAAGTTCGGCTTTTATCGGTTTTTACTTGTTATATAAGTTCATATATCAGTATGTGAGTTTATAAAAGTTTATATTAGACGGATCCGACCGTCTAAGTTTTATTTGACAAAAACGTTAATCTTTCGGTTTTAGCCGAAAAGACGTCAAACTTAGTATATAGTTTTTATAACTTATAAAACTTATTCAACTACCATTTTTATAAAGTGTCCATTTATTTAACCTTATACATATTTATATAAATGAAATTTATAAGTTATTGGGGTTTAATTCACTTTTTATACTATATTAGTTTGAGTGCTTATATAATAGTATTAAACATTAATTCTTCAAAATCTGATTTTTAGTTTCATCTTCACCATTTTTATCATATCTTGAGTTCTATAAGGAGATAGAAGCTCATTTTTGGATGGCATAAACTTCATATTATTTTCTACAAATAAGTTAGTTATAGCTACTGCTCAATTCATGTCTAAGTATCCTTAACAGTCCCTACAAAACAGACTATTCAGATTGGCACACTAATCTTGTTTTGATCATATCTCACTCATTTTTATGATTCTATTGCATGACCAACTCTCACATGTGTATGACATCTATCACTTACTGTAAATTGATTCCATTTTACCATTTTATCAGTTTAACATTTGGTTACTTACTGTTTTTATACAGCCATCATATTTAAGCAAGATTTTAACCTTGTTACCTATGGTTTTCCATCTTTTAAACCATATTTATCAACACTTGATCCCCACACAACATTTTTATCATCATGTATTCATCATATACATATACAATAGGAAAGAAAATACAAGATTACATAATAAATATAAAAAGAGGATAGGAAGAACAATCTTTATACCACCATTAGTGATGAAAAGATGAGGTTTTTGATGAACAAGTCTTGGTTCTTGTTATCAAATCTTCAACTTTAGCAAGGAAACTTCTTGGGTACTTTGGATAGATGAACACCTCCATGAATTCAGCCCTTTAACCTCATGAAAACTCCTTTTCATAGGTTAAGATCACCTCCAATCTTCATATCTTCAAAGGTTCTTCAACATATGTGTGAATAACACATGATATTATGGTTAATTTGATCAAATGAGGGTGTTTCATGGTGGTTTTTGGACGAATTTTAGAGAGGGAGAGGAGTGTTGTGTGATTTTTGCATGTAATAAATGAGTTAGTTGTTTAGAGATGGTTGTTTTGATGCATAGTTGCTTACTTTGTAAGTTTAGGACAAGTGTAAGTAACTAACTTACTTACAACTTGACACCTCTTTGGTGTTGGATCACACTTGGCCATCCCATATAGTGGGGTGGGGCAAGTGTAAACTTGTCTCATCCCACTAATTTACGGGTATTCCTCGATTCTAGTTTCCTCGATTTGCGTGCCCTTGGGTCGTTTTACAAAAAACGTTTTTATAAATTATGAATCAACGGCACAAAACGAATCTAATAAAAATTGTCTCATAAAAAACGGAGTTTGAAAACGTAAATACGTAATCCTAAGGTTTCCGGTTTAGTCGTAAAGAACGTTAAATTATAATCGTAAGTCCTAATCTCTTCTCGTAAATTTGTGAGTTTATGAACCAACACAAATTTAAAATTCCAAAATAATATTCACGGATAAATTTATTTCCTGGAATGTCGGACTGTCACCAAAACGGTGTATGTAAACGTAAGCACGTAACGTAGAATCCTCCGGTTTAGACGTAGTCGATGCTACTTCAAGATGTAAATCCAAATTTCTTCCCAAAAATAAGTGAGTTCATAATAAAACATTAAAATAATGTTTTTAAATAATACTTGAGAATAAAATATCAACCATAAATTGACGGATTGTCACAGTATCCTAAAGGGACAGGCGTAGAAACCATAGTATACGCGGACTCGGATCATGTGGGAGACTATGTGTACCGGAAAAGCACTAGTGGAGTTTGTACCTTCATGAGTTGTTGTTTAACTTCTTGGTTCTCCAAGAAACAAACCGATCTTGCTATATCCACCACGGGAGCCGAGTATGTGAGTGCTGATAAAGCTTTTCAACAAGCTCTATGGATGAAGCAAGCGCTTGTTGATTACGGGATTTCACCTAATGATGTTCACATCATGTGTCATAATAAGGGTGCAATAGACCTTAGCAAAAATCTCGTGCAACACTCGCGAAGCAAGCACATAGAGATTCGCCACCAGTTCCTTAGGGATAATGTTCAAAAGGGGAACATTTCGATTGAGAAGGATCCCTCGGTAGAAACTTAGCCGACATCTTCACTAAGCCACTTAAGAGGGAACCTTTTAATTTCTTGCGTCTAGGTCTAGGTTTAATGGAACGTATTCCTTAATTGCGCTTTACATTAATCGAGTCTTTCTCTTCTTTTACATCTTTTCATTCTTTTAGTCATTGAGTCTCTCAAACTCTTTTTGAAAAATTCCTTTTTTCTTTTTCAAAGCTCTCAAAGTTCTTTCGAAAATAGTCGAGAAATGTTTTTGCATTGTTAATTCAATCTAAAAACATTTTTCATAACTTCTTGCAATTCACATCGAGCATACATAATTCATATGTATGGGTCTCTCAAATATAGCAATAACGATAATGAAATATCGAGGATCATTGTGTCCTGACCATGTGTCTAGATTAACACACCTCCAACATCGATTTTATTTCAAATCCACGGTTTTTGGTCAAAATATAATTTGGTGTGTTCTTATGTGTTTTATATGTCTTTTGTTGCTTTTTAGCATGTCTCTATGATTAGTTAGACTAGAAAACTAGTATTTGCTGAATTATAAAATTCTCCTAATACCCCAAAACACACCCTCTGTACATAGTTCTCCAAATAGCCCGTGGGTCCATATATATGGCACCGCAGGTGGAGATAAGGTACCGTGGCTAAAACCTTCAAATTTTGAGTTTTCTGTAACTCCAAGTTTGCTCCAACACTTTTTGGAATCTTTGGTTCAAACCTTTGACCATCCCAAAAGTGTCTTGTGCTTTCTCTATTTAACCCTAAGCATTTTGCATCATTTCTCATATCAAATGTCTTATTCACCAAATGAAAGCCTTGATTCTCCTCCATTTTCCATCTCTTTCAATCCAAATTAACCCAAGAATACTCAAAATCACACTTCTTTTCTTTCTAAGAATGTTGATTGTGGAACCTCTACCTTTCCACCACATCCTTTTTGTGTTCTTCCTCCTTCACATGATAATGTCATGCATCATGGAGCATATTGTCAATGTTGTTAATATCAACATCTTGCTATGGCTCATATCTATGAGGAGTTGATTTACATCAAGAATCTCCTAGTCAAACCTCCTCTTCACTATGACTATGAGACTACTACCAAGCCACCACCAGCTACTTCGGCCACCACTTTGTCTTTCATGTAAGCATATGGATTGCTTATCTCCAAGACATCTACTTCAAGAAAATCTTTAAGTTCTAGTTTAACCTGGATTAGATTTATGCTTATCTTTTGGATTGTTTCTTTTTCATACAACTTTGTATGATTTTTCACCTTGTATCTGTATTTCATGTTTCCTTTTAACATGTCTTTTCTTGGATCTTAGTTATCTTCTCTTTTCTTATCTTATTTTTCTTTTTATGTGACCTATGCTATATCTTGTTGGATGTTTCTTTTCTTCTGCTAACCCTTCCATGTAGCTTATCACCATAGCTCGATTTCTTGGTGCCCCAAGAAAGGGGGAGTAAGCACCAAGAGGGAGTACTTGCAAAGTCCGATTCTTTTATTCCTCAAAGACTGTTACATGCTTTTACTTTGACAAGGGAGAGCTCTTACAAAGTCCGATTCTTTTTTTCCTCAAATACTTTTGCATCCTTTTTGCTTTGACAAGGGGGAGAAATGAAATAAACACGTCTTCGAAAATCTTGTTTTTCATATGATTGAGTTTATATGTTGTCGAAATCAAAAAAGGGGAGATTGTTAATACAATGATACCTAAAAATGTTACTTGCATTTTTAGGTCTCGCTTTATTTTAATTACGACAAAATATAAAACAAGCATTTAGGAAAACAACGAAAAACGAATTCTTGAGTTCGAGTATTTTTTCATTTCAACCATTATCACTTAAGGTATGAACAAACAAATTTTCATCTTAATTAAGTGATCAAGAATTTAAGTTTTCTTAAAACTCACCTTTTATTAAATGTGACAAAGTTTTTAATAAACTTTATTTCTAAGAAAATGTTTTATTAAATTAAATATTTGAAAATTTAGAATATCCTTTTCAGGATAACTATTCCACCAGATGTGAGTACCCCACTAAAAGACAAACAGAAGCGGAGTTTATGAATACGGACCCTTAAAGGTCTATGCGGTTCCTTATCGATAAGGCACTGCGGGTACCAATAAGAAACCGCGTTCAGATATGACCGTTGAACCTTTGTCCTATAAATAGTGGACCATTCTCAGATTTTCTATTCACCTCTTTTGCACACAAATTTCCAGATTCAAACATACTTCTTAAATCATTCAAATCATTGATTACTTGGTTGATTACTACTTGTTTAGAAGTGAATCTTTCTCCTCCCATCTCTTCCTCTTCAAGTGCAAAGAGAAGAACACTTTCATCCTTGAAGTGTTGAGTCTACCTCAAGATCTATTGAAGATCAAGTTATATTCATTCACTATAGTTGTGTTGTGTCGATCCAAGTAGTTGTGTTATTTGGAAGTTGTGTTGTGTCGATCCAAGTAGTTGTGTTATTTGGAGTTGTGTTGTGAAGATCCAAGTAGTTGTGGTATTTGGTAGTTGTGTTGTGAAGTTCCAAATAGGTTTTCCTATTTGGAAGTTATGTATGTAGTAGGGTTAATACTTAGTCCTCAAACTATATTGGTGTAGATTGGTCCTACCTAAGATTATGGCTCGACTTTTAGCTTAGAGTCGAAAACTGGATAAGTGACGTTGTGTACGGTTTCTCCACCTTAAGGAGCTTGTTGATTAGTGAACTCTCGAGTAAGGAGTACTCAAGGAGTGGAGTAGGGACGAGGAGTGAGCTTCGTTGCCGAACCACTATAAATCCTTGGGGTTTGGTTTGATCTTTCTTTTCTTGATCTCTTTACATTCATTATTCTTTATTAGCTTATACTTGTGATTATTAGTTTGGTTGCACTATCCCTTGTTCATATTGTGTATAAGGAGATTTCACATAATTACTTAAGCCTAAGTTTTTGAAAACCCTTTTTTAACAAGTAAATTTTAAGAAACTATTCACCCCCCCTCCCTTATAGTTTCTACACAAGTGGTATCAAATTCCTTCTCCAACGCCTTAGAATGTATTTTTTCTAGAATCTTGTCAACATCACGGTTCTTCAAAACACAGAATATGTGTCGACATAGAAATCCATACTAAGTAAAATGTCTACAAGTACAATGAACTAACCCGTCTTCTGGATAACGCGGAATATTATTATAAAACATAAAAAATCCAAATTATACTAGTGCAATTCATCACAAAGTCCTTGCCGTAGAGGATCTTAAAAAGATATTACTGTAGGAGCGGCTTTGATTCTTCGTAATGTCTCGGTGTTTACTCCTAAACTATCCATCCATTATCTATATATTACTAAAAAAACCTAGTTAAGGTTTTTCAGGAAGGATACATTATTGAAAATGGTAGTGGTGTAAGCGGCAGTGTAGGTTAAGTATCATTTGTCGCTTGTTGTTTACTTGTTCTAGGTTATAGTTGCTTGTTGTTTCTTTTTTACAAACTCAATGTTTAGTATGAAAATCTTGGAATTTACCCTATTAAGACAGTTATATGTTGATTGTTTTGCTTCTACTTAAGGGTTGTTTTGATCATTAGTTAGAAACCAAGCTTGGATACCCCTTTATGATTTGTCTTTATACTCCCCTTCATGTTGAGAAATATCTAAGTTAGATACCCCCTTAAGTCCTTAAGACATTAGTTGTTATATGTATTGTTTCTTGGTTAGCAGAACTTCTAGACACAACACCTGATTTGATTTATTTGATTTCTAGTATATAGGTGAATCTCCCAACAGTATACACTATCAATATCAGAAGCACAATAAGCAATGATCATTTGATATCATCAAGATAAAACAAAAGAAAGGATACAACTTTATAAAAGGTTGATTAAAAAAGTCAAAACCAAAATACAACCCAAACATAAGCAACATCGGAACTTGATACGAAAGATGCCAAGCCAACATATCAATCATTTTTACATTGATTGTTTAGAATTTCCCAATATCCTTCTTCACAATTTTATCCCATGTGGTTACTGATACAAGCTCTAAGATGCAATACCTTATTGCAGGTGGCCTTTTTCCTAAAACAACAGCTTGTTCAACTTTAAAGTTGGACCTCAATTTAAATCTATAACTATTAGAAGTTGAACATGGCTTAACATGATCATTGATTTTATGCTTCTGCAATTAAGATATGATTATAGGTTAAAAATCAAATGCAAAAACAGTTGTTTGGAACAACTCAATATATTTCAAAAGCCAACATTGTCTAATGAAAATTTCTACGACGATAGGTTTACCTTTCTTCAATAGCATACATTCTTTTACTACTTAAAACATCTATTCTAGCTTTTGTATCCTGATTTCAAGATCCTCTAAGCCATTGAATTCCGGATCTTCTGAATATGAAATTGATCCACAAAAATTTGGGGGCGGGGGGGGTGGGGGAGGGTGGTTGTTACGCGTGATTGGTTGTTGTTATTGGCGGTTGCATATATGTATAAGGGTAATGGCCTAAATGTGATGGGTTGGACCAATATATATCACAAATGGAATTTTGAAACCATATACCAAAAAATACTTTAGTCACAAGACCACATCCAAACACCCTTTTAACGCTAACCAAAACCATATAATTCACATCTATTATCTAGTTCTCTTGACAATTCATGTTCGTTAACATTTCTAAAACCAAAACCATAGTACATTAGGTTATATCATACATTACAAAACATGTTATAAACACACCCAAACAAACAACATTTAATCACTAAGACATGAGAGCATTCTAGTCATGAACACAGTGTTGGTTGTTGCAGCATGACGGGCTGCTAGAACCAGCTCATTCAACCTCACTACCATTTCCTCATTATGCTCACTAGCGTTCTTTAATTCAACGGTACCTTCAACCGCTAGAATACAACCCGTCAGGGTGCCCACCTCATTAATCAAGAGGTTCATGTGGTTGATCCTCTTTGAATTTCATCAATTAGGACCTAAAGGTCCCGCGCATCTGCAAGATTAAGATCCCATTCCCTACCAAATTGAACAAACAAGTATCTATCCATGCGAGATGAGTTTACATCCCTCGCCAATATATCACACAATACCAATCTCCTAAAACCACTATCTTAGTTTCCCATTGAATTATTAAGTCTTTAAGTCTAAGTTTGGGTTTCAAATTATGGTTAGGGTAAGTGATATATATAGGGTAGAGTTCAACGAACCGTCGTTAATGTGATGAACAAGTTTGCAAATTTGATCCCTGATTCGAAGAGTTAGACGGAGTTAAGTGTTGAAATTAAATGTTAGTCTTTCAAATGTCGTGAAAATACGTCCTTGAATTTGTGTCAGAACATGGACTACCAAGTTTTTTTGCAGGAAAACAGTTTCAGGGAAACATTTTGCATAAACAAAAGGTAGCGGTTGAAGTGTCGGGTGGGAAAAAGCATTCGGGGACGAATTTAGCATGAACAAAAGGTGGGAGATGTGCTGATGTGAGATGGGCGACCGGGAATGACGTAAATACCCTCACGTGCATGGCACGTGAGGGGGTTAACTAGGGTTAATTAACGTGTGAAAGTTAAAAATAGGGACTGATGGGTTTTTCGCATGGAAATGAAAAGTATGGCGGCAAATATCCACCACCTTTACACTCAGGGGTTTATTTTCCGATTCGGCAAAGTCAATGGATTAATTTTTTAGTTTACCCTATTTAAAGTGACATTGCAGTTTAGAAAAGATACCCGTAGGTTATGTATTATCCTTCATCAATCTACAAAGTAAAAAGTATGATGAAATCAATTCCATTCCATTTTTTACATCAATATTTATAAGACAATAACTGATACGTTCGTAATGTCTAGACCAAATCATCGTCAGAAGTTGCAGAACTACTCGGGAATATGAAGTAGTCAACATTCAGTTTTAGATTATCTTTTTTGTCATGCATGTTCTCCTTGTTTAAAGGAAGTCATAAGGAAGTGCTTCACTACGTGGAAGTACATTTCATGCACGTTTACATTAATTATATGCTAGTTTCTTTTAATAGGGTAATGCCTTAGTGCTTAGTTATTAAGAGTTATTAGTTACTGGTATAAATATTTGTAACTCATTTACATTAGAAGAAAAGGAATGAAATGAAAAGTCTTTAGTTTCTCTCTATTGTTCTTGGAGTCTTGCCCGCTCAAGGGCCTTATCCTTCCGCTTCTTAATCTATTTCTTGGGAGATTGACCATTTATAATCCGTCTTTAACAATGGTGCTTTCATCGACTTACTCGATACCTCCAACATCTAAACCACCGACAAACATCCATGATCAATTATCAGCCCTAAATGCAAAACTTGATCTCCTTATGACCCTTCTCCAAGCCCGAACCAGAACCACATTCCAGAACTACAACTGGGAAACCAACATCCCTAGAAATGAGTCTAATGATTCCACCACCGACACCGACATCACTAAGACCACAAACAATGTCGTCATCAAAACACCCTCTTTCATTTCCAAAATCGATAAAACAGAAAACACCATTACTACGTTGCCTCTGGATTCCATTTCTTCATTGCCGGAGAAAAAAAAGAGGTCGCCACACAAACTCGACTTTCCCTTTCCTTGCTGGCCACTTTGCCTGCCACACATAACATTCCAAATGTTTTACATGATATCACCATCATCCATCAAACCAACCTTCTTGAGACTTATGAGAATTATGGTGTTGCTACTTTGAGTAATGACAAGTCTGTCAGATTTTCATCGAAAAAAATTTTGGTTGTCATCAGTGTCCACCACCTAAGTTCATTTTTCTTCAAACTGACCCGAATCCACCTTGGACGCCACGTTACCTGAGGTACAAGATCATGATCCTTGAGGACAAGGATCGTTTTCAAGAGGGAAGTATTGATACGTTCGTAATGTCTAGACCAAATCATCGTCAGAATTTGAAGAACTATTCGGGAATATGAAGTAGTCAACATTCAGTTTTGGATTATCTTTTTTATGTTCTCCTTGTTTAAAGGAAGTCATAAGGAATTGCTTCACTACGTGGAAGTACATTTCATGCACGTTTACATTAATTCCATGCTAGTTTCTTTTAATAGGGTAATGCCTTAGTGGTTAGTTATTAAGAGTCATTAGTTACTGGTATAAATATTTGTAACTCATTTATATTAGAAGAACAGGAATGAAATGAAAAGTCTTAAGTTTCTCTCTATAGTTCTTGGAGGCTTGCCCGCTCAAGGGCCTTATCCTTCCGCTTCTTAATCTATTTCTTAGGAGATTGACCATCTATAATCGGTCTTTAACAATGAAATGATAGAAACAGATTTGAGATGGTTATTCTCCTTCTAAATTAACTAACTGTGAACTAACTAAATGACTAACTTTCTGCAATTTTCTTCTTTTATTTCATGGAAGTGAAGTACACTTTAAATAGGAAACCAACTACATGATGTGTGTGCTAAATATAAGGAAATAAAGGAAACATGGAAGACAAAGTCAGTAAAAGGCCACTATGCACAATACTAACTACCAAAATGTAAACGTGCATGAAAATATTCAAATGTGCATGCTGGAAATGAGGAACAATATGAAATAATGCAGAGACTTAGTCTTTAATATTTCAGCCACGTATCAATAACCTCATCTTTAAAATGGACCTTGTCCTCCAGGTCTGGCATTGTCGTAGTACTCTACAGTAGATATCTCCCACGACGGGACGATGGTTGTTGTCTGGTGTGCATGTTCGGCTTGAAGTAGTAGAAATTTAGGCGGATTACATTTGTGACCCGGGTTGTACTTTTCAGGGCAATTGAAACATAAGCCTTCAGCACGCCATTTTTGCATATCAACCGGGCTTAAAAGTTTGATAGGAAGTGTTTCGGTTGAGCGAGATGGAGTCGCTGGTAAGGTTGAACCTGATGGAATCGACGCTTGGTCATTGGATTTGTCCTCGATCAATTTAGCGAGGCCAATAGCATGTGTAATGGTGTGAGGACGGAGAATGGAGAGTTCTTGTTGGATATCCTGACGGAGGCCCAAGAGAAAACAATTGAGCAACGCCTCTGGTGGAAGGCCAACAACACAATTGCTTAAATGTTCAAAGTCTGTTTGATACGCCGTTACCGTGGATGTTTATTGGAGCTTAAAAAGAGCGGCTTGGTGATTATCGTAGGAGGACAGGCCAAAGCGGGTTTCAAGAGCTCGTGTAAATGCCTCCCAAGTGGACGGAAGGTTGTTGTTATAGAGGTATTTGTGCCAACTAAGGGCATCTCCGCTTAGGTAGAAGGCGGTCATATTAAGGCGTTATGGTGGTGCGATGTTGTAAAAGGAAAAATATTGGTCGGCTTGAAATAGCCAATCCAAAGGGTTTGTTCCATCGAATGCAGGAAGGTTGAGTTTTGGTGGGCGTATTTGAAGGTCACGGTTGGGTGGCGGGGCTGTAGGTGGTGGCGTTATAGGGGTGGCGTTTGGTGAGTTCGGTGCAAGGTTTGAGTGATGGTGGCAAAAACAGTGGTTGTTTGTTCTTGTTGGGCAGCCAAGTGTTTGTTGAGATTCTCGAATTGTTTTCCGAGATTCTCGAATTGTAAGGATGAAGCAGCTTGGTTGGCGAGGAGTTTTTCATTATTGAGGTTGGTGGAGGCAATGAGTTTCGAAATGTTTTCAGACATGGCGGCTATGGATTCTTCGGTGGAGGGTGGATCGCGTTTGAGTGGCATGGTTTGAATTAATGAAAGGACAAATTGATAGAAACCGATTTGAGATGGTTATTTCATGAAAGTGAAGTACATTTTAAATAGGAAACCAGCTACATGATGCATGTGCTAAATATAAGAAAATAAAGGAAACATGGGAAGACAAAGTCACTAAAAGGCCACTATGCATAAGACTAACTATCAAAATGTAAACGTGCATGAAGGTATTCAAATGTGCATGCTGGAAATGAGGAACAATATGAAATAATGCAGAGACTTAGGCTGTGTTTGTTTTTCGTAAAAAACCTCTTACTGCCTCTGAATCTACCTGAGTCAGACGCGGTCAGACCTCAGACGGACTTTGGTGTGTTTGTTTTTTTGTTGACGAGTCAGACACGGATACATGTGGAGGCTCTGACCGATCAGAGGCAGTGGACATGTCTTAATGCCTCTGATTATCGATCGAATGAATAAAGCATGGGTTTTGGTGTGGTAAAATTTTTGTGTATGATAAAAATGGTGTGAGTTGTAGAGAAAAAGAAAGAAGATGATAAGATAAAGAAGATATGCTTTGGTTGGGAAGATAAACAGTGGAGGAGTACTGTGTACTTCTTAAAATGAAATGAAAGTATATTAAAAAAAATACTTTTAAATTTGATTTTTTCAATTCATATCCCTTTTTTTTTAAAACATAATTCATATCCTCTTTAATCTCTTCAAATGATCACTTATGTGTTTACATTTTATGCTCTATATATAGTATTCTTATGTATTATAAAATATCTTTAAAAACACGGATAATTAAAACCATTCAGACAATTATAAAAAAAAAACAAACAACGTTTTTTCATTCAGATTCAGACGTTATAACCGCCTCTTACCAGTAAGATGCGGTAGTCAGATTCAGACCTCAAACATCTTAATGAAACAAACACCACCTTAGTCTTCTAATCCTTCAGCCACGTATCAATAACCCTAAAAATTTTAATGGACTCAAATTCACAAACGGGTTGAATCATATTCATTCTCTAACAGTTATGACCATAATAAAATTTGGTCACAATTACTTTTCACCGACTTATGTCTACATTGTGTCCTATCATGACAAGAATTAGAACAAAACGTGCCATGCAAGAGAGAAAACCCGTTAATTCTGTTATAAAACCCTCCACCGCCTTTTCCTATATATATAAAACTCCCATCATTCATCAAATATTACCATCTTTCAAACCCTAACCCTTTTTTCATCTCTTCTGTTTTCATTCCTCAAACCCTAAGGTACCAAAAACCCTCACAATAATGTTGAACTTGAACCAGTCGAGTAGGAAGAAACGAAGACTTACTAGTAAAGAAAACGCTGAGGAACCAAAAAGAAGTAAAAAAGAACATAATGGTAATGATGCTCCTAATTGGATCAGGCAATCAGTCATTGGTAAAGGTAGTTATGCTTCTGTTTTCATTCCTAATAATAAGCATACGCAATCCCTATATCCGTCCATTATGGCTGTTAAATCTGCAGAAGTGTCTGTTTCGGGTTCTATTCAGAAGGAAAAAGAGGTTATGGATAATATCCGAGGGTGTGCGAATGTCATCAACTGTTTCGGTGAGAGGATTACTCGTGAGAATAAACAGATGGTTTATAATTTGTTATTTGAGTTTGCTTCTGGTGGAACCCTAGCTGATGTTATTGAGATGTCTCACGGTAAAGGGTTGTTGGAAGTTGATGTTAAGCGTTATGCTAGATCGATTCTTAAAGGGTTGAGTCATGTGCATAAACGAGGGTATGTTCATTGTGATTTAAAACCCGAGAATGTATTGCTTGTGCCTAATAAGAGTAATGATGGCTTTATTGCTAAGATTGCTGATTTGGGGTTAGCGAAAAGGTCAAATCCGGTTAAGAAGAGAGTTCCGGGTCGTTATTGGAGGACTAACCCGTTGTATTTCTCGCCAGAAGCTGTGATTAGTGGTGCTCAAAAACCGCCTGCTGATATTTGGGCGTTTGGGTGCATTATGTTTGAGATGTTGACTGGTAAACAACTTTGGCTTGCATATAAAGGTTTGGGTAAGAATGAGGTTTTGAGACGTGCTGGTTATGAGAATGAAATTGAGTCAGTTATTAATTCCAGTAGTGTATCGAATGAAGCTAAGAGTTTCTTGAAGGGTTGTTTGAGTAAGAAGGTCGCGCGTAGATTATCTGCTGATATGCTGTTAGATCATGCGTATGTAAAAGAGTTTTTTGAAGATGATCTCAATGAGGTTGACGAATCACAAGGCATTGTGGACATAAATTCCATTACCTCTTACTCATCGTTCTCTGATGATGATGATGATGATAGTGGTTATGAAGGTAGTGATGATAAGGGCAGTGACAATGAAGGTAGTGATGATGAGTCGTGGATAACTTCTGGTAGATCGAGTTATGCTTTCTCTCCTTGGCCAGATAGGGCTGCAGATGCTAGATTAAACGAAGTCAGAATTCCTGTAAGATTAGGTCTTTCAAAATGAGTTTAAGGAGCAAATACTGATGATGAGGTACTACGTAGCGTGTATGGAGTGACAGCGGTCATTCTTTATGGCACATATGATACAGTTGTTTGTTTACGGAGAATTTGTACTTGGTATTCTCGTTGAAACTTAATAAGATTGTCTTGCAATTGTTATAATCTTTCTTACTCTAATAAATTTGCAGAAGTTTAAGCTTGATATCAGATACTAGATAGTATTTTTTTTTTTTGAAAGGCAACTAGATAGTATTATTAATAAATTTTTTGTCATGAAATGTCAACAGAAGATTAATGTCACTTTTCCTCTCCTAAATATCAGACCGTTTATCGTTCGCCTCTTAACCAAGTTTGTGTTGATTTAGAGAGAAAAGGTTTGACTTTTGAAGTCAAACAGTAGCAGATACCATGTAGTAGTGCATCGTAAGGTTCATTTATTCTGTAATATACACGCATCTGTGTATATTCACTGTAAGATACTCTGTCTATTTGCTGAGATATAAATATGTCATTTTTTGGTTTATAGGATAACTGAAAGTGCCTTTGGGTTTGCTTCATTATAAGTAGTAAGATACCATACTCCCAAATTTTTCATTAGATATCGAGAGGGAATCAACGTTAGCCTGAGTCAGGCTAACGTTGATTCCCTCTCGATATCTAATGAAAAATTTGGGAGTATGGTATCTTACTACTTAGAATGAAGCAAACCCAAAGGCACTTTGTTTCAAAGTATCTTTTCAGTTGTATTCTTAAGTGGTTGTGTCTCTGAGTTTATGGTGATTTACACAATCAGTTGCAGGTGTCCATTACATACTACTTATTTAATTACAAAGTTTGGCAATTTTTCCTAAGTGTAAAATATTACTAAATATCTTTCATCTTATCTCCTAATCATGTCTTAAAGTGTCACAAATGTGTAGAAGAGGATTTAGCATTGCAGTTTTTCCCAAGTGTACCAATCGTTAAAAACCATTGAAAGAACATGATTATTCCCCAACATAAATTTGTAGGTGTTAACATTTTCGAGTTAGGAACTCTCTAGGTCGGAAAAAAAGTCAAAAGATATACATTCAAGTCACGCTAACCGCAAGGGCCGATCCACGTAATTTACTCATAAATCAATATGAACAAACCCAGAACTATCTCTTGCTGTTGGAGGAAAACTCCCGGATCGATGTTTCAAACCAGAATCAAATATACCAAAAGGAATTGTATTGCAATAATCTTTGTCTTTAAAATAATTTAAGTTCTATCATCAAATTCTAAGTTACATAATCTTTCCTATTTATAGAAATCTAATAGGCGTGTTTGAAAGGTCGCGATGGTTCATGTCATTGAACCGTTGTGTCTGTTGCCTTTGTAACTGCCATAATAGCCGTTTGTAACTGTCAAATAAGTTACAGCAGGTAAGATTAGTCCATTGGGTTGGGTATGGCCCAATATTCTCCCCTCTAATCGCAAACGCTGTGACGCTTGATCTTTAAGTCCAAGAAATGTGGGGTTTCTTCATGAGTTGCTTAGTGATCATCCTTATATCCAGGCTGATAGCTATGATCTTCCTTAAGTCCAGGTTGATAGTTGTGATCTTCCTTATGTCCAGGTTGATAGTTGTGATCTTCCTTAAGTCCAGTCTGATCATTGGTTTCTGGTTATTTCCACCATGTTGTTGTGATCTTTCATAAATCCTGATCGAACACGTTATTTCCTTGGTCACGTGATTGGTTAAGTCCACCATGACCACGTTTTCTGAATTGTTGGTCTTGATCTTTATGTTGAGAAAACATTAGTCTGTATTGACTGTTTTCGTGTTTATCGTCTTTTCCTTTAATTCTTTCTTCGTAGGTCTTGAGTCGACCTATTGCTTCTTCTATAGTCATCTTATCTAAATCTGAGTATTGTTCGATAGATGCGACGATTTGAAGGAATTTATCTGGTACAGCATTCAAGAGTTTTCGAACTAAAGTCGAGTCCTCAAAGGTGTGTCCTAAGCCATCGGCTTTGTTCGCGTATGTTGTCAATTTTCCTGTAAAGGTGTCGATTGACTCGTCTTCCTTCATTTGCAACGTCTCAAAGTCGGATTTGAGCGTTTGTAATCTCGCTTGTTGGACTCTTTCCTCCCCCATATGCCTTATCTTCAAAGCATTCCAAATGTCTTTCGAGGTTTTATGCTTCGTTATTTGAAGCAATTCTTCTTCGGGTAAAGATTGATAAAGAAAAGCCATTGCGGTCTTATCTTTCTTATTATCAATTTGGGTAGTATCCGTTGGATCTACCATATCCCATAAACCATTCGCTTCGAGAATGATTTGCATTCGAATTGCCCATAAAGAGTAATTCGAGGGTTTTAGTATAGGACATTGAAATTGGGGCGTACTTATAGTACAAACATCCCTTTTTGAACTATTTCCATCTTCTTTTGTCATATCTTTTAGATTTTAAATAAAATCTCTAAAATAATTTCTTTAGCACTTCAAGTGTCGAAAAGTTTTTTTCATAACAAGGATTAATTTTAAAACCAAACTATCCCTGAATATTTTATATCTAATCTTAAATAACAATAAGGTTAATTACTCCTTAAATTATTCCCAATATAATAAGCAGTGTAAAATCTCTGTTATTATATTTAATCCGATTATATATAAAAAAAAAATTACTAACTTACAAAACTAAAGTAAGTATGATTTTTTTAAAAAAGGCTATATGTTTTTATTTCCGAAATATATAGAGGGTATATAAAAAATAAAAGATGGAAAAAGTTAAAAAGTTTATATAAAACCTGATGGGCGTGGCCCGTCGAACTCTTTGGGTCAGATTTTTGAGCCCGGTCCAATAGTATACCCGCCCGTCCTTTCTTTGCTTCTTTTCTCCTATGTGTTATTGTAATAAATAACACAGTCTATCTCCTTTCTTGGATATATCGACTTTTCTCTGTAACGTCCCCTTCTGTTTATTTCTTTTCTCTGTAACCAATTGATCATGTATCAATGGTTTATGCCGATTAATTCACCGAATCAAGAGCGGATTAATAATCCCTCTTTGGTTCTTCAAGTGTTCTGATGATTCGAACCACTTGATATCTGATACTGTTCTTGCGAAGAATTAGGGTTTCGCAAAGATTTGGGGATCTCGATGCCGCAAAAAATTGGGGCTTTCTGGCTAATTGAAATCAATTGATGATTTCTAGAGGGATTGATTCGTTGGAATCTACAAACAGGTGTGTTTGTTCCCTTTATTGGATGATTTGATTTTCGGTATCTCTTTTCTTTGATTTGTTCTCGAATCACAGGAAATGATTTTCGGGGTTTTGATTAATTTTCGATTAATCGTAAAGGGTGAAACCCTTCGTTGCCGGTGTATAATCACGAGGTGGCGTTGTTGGTTTTGCCCTGATGCAAAATTCGTTTTCCAAAACACAAGATGATTTTGATTGTGTTTTGTTTCTGTTCGAAATGTTTTCTGGGAAAAATGTTTGTTTTCGTTCTTGATTCGGGATGAACACGGTATATGATGATTCTTTGGTTATTCGCCAAAAGCTCTGATGCCAATTGTTGGAGGAAAACTCCTGGATCGATGTTTCAAACCAGAATCAAATATACCAAAAGGAATTGTATTGCAATAATCTTTGTCTTTACAATAATTTAAGTTCTATCATCAAATTCTAAGTTACATAATCTTTCCTATTTATAGAAATCTAATAGGCGTGTTTGAAAGGTCGCGATGGTTCATGTCATTGAACCGTTGTGTCTGTTGCCTTTGTAACTGCCATAATAGCCGTTTGTAACTGTCAAATAAGTTACAGCGGGTAAGATTAGTCCATTGGGTTGGGTATGGCCCAATACTTGCAAATATCTCTAACATATCCTGCATATCAGTAATTACCTCATACTTGTCAGACCAGCAAAAAACAAACTGTACTAAACCGCAACAACTCCACGCAAAATTGCAAGTTGAAAGGAGTAAAATGCCATCCATCTATTTCAAAACAAAACTGAGTAAAGAGTATCTCAAACCACAAATTAATTGGTCTCTACATGCCCAAATATCTTTCTAAAATTGTTGCATAACGACACATTGCAATTCATTTTAACAAAAGCATAACTAGTACAACGAGCATATGGAATGCACAAGAAATGTAAATGTTAAGAGGCAGGGATGAAGTTTAAGGTCCGATTTTCCAATATACGAAAGCCTAAAAACTTCCAGTATTCTTGGTGTAATCCCGCCATTTTAGGAGTACTTTTTTAGAGCATGACGCTGGCGGAATTGAAAAGAAGTATCTCACTTACCACCTAGAGTGGGGAAGTGACTTGGGTCTTCAATTTTAAGAGCTTCAGGTGCATAGTTTGACGAACCACCTTGGTTGACACGACCACGGTCACGGCCACGACCTCCTGAGTTGAAACGCCTTTCACCATCGGCAGGTTTCAAAAATTCATTGATGTTCTGAAGTTTTAATACCAAATTTGTTCTAGTGTTTTCATGATATCTAATGTATCCCTTACTCTTACGGAAACTAATGATTGTTTTCTCCAAACTTATGCTTACGTCAGAATCCAAAATCAAGACAGGACAAGAAAGAAAAGGCAAAGAGCTGCTTGAGCAGCCAACGCTTTACATGCACTAATTCAATTAGTTGGATCGCTTAACTTGGCCGTCTATTTATGTATCGCCTACCACTTTTATTTGCATATTATTGTTCAATTAGGCATATAAGATATTTAGAAACAGACATTACTTAGTCTGGAGTAATCATGAAATTGAAGATAAGAAGTCTTCTATAAGATCTTTTTGCTCTTAACGTGGTATATCTATGCTTCATTAAAACATACTTTGCCACATTTTAAAATCTGATGGGTAGAAGGTCACTCGTTAGTCGTTACTTGTCCAACTTTACATGTCCAGTTGGTAGATACCAAAATCGAGATTCTTATTTATGTATAGGAATTAGCATTGGACTCTTTCTAAAGCTCGAAGTAGATTGTTCCAAGATTCAAATTTTAAACAGCTACTAGCATATGGCAGTGATCAAGGTACATGATATATCCATACATACAAAGCAAAATCAGAAGCCTGAACAATAAATTAAAAGCCTGAACAATAAATCAAAATCAGTCACATAAGAGCTTCCGGAAGGTAACATGTGAAGATACAGTCAAACCATCTAGACGTGCAAGAGATGAAAAGTCATAATTATCAGTTTGGCAAAGATTTCATCTAGACGTGCAAGAGACGAAAGTGGTTGCATGGAAGCAATATCTTCGTCGACTTCCACTTTCCTTTCTTCAGCCTTCAGTGCTTCCTCTTATCCTCCAAAACGCTAAGAACACTTTTTTAATCCAAACTAGTACAGTATAAAGTATGTTACACTTAAATTAATTTTGGACCTTCTTTAACCGTTTAATCTTTGACACAAATTGATACACATTTATTTCACCCGTAATTTATGAGGTGAGATCCTTATAGAATATATATCAAAAAAAGAAGGAAGGAAACAATCTCAACCATCCATTCAAGTTCCATCTAATGGTTTATATTAATCTTTTTAAATTTAATTTAAAAACCCATTTTCATCTTATTTCTTAAAAATTAAATATCTCTCAAACCGTTAATCGTTACGAAAAACTAATTATACCATCGCGACGGGAATTAAGTTATCTTTCTATAGATAGACACTTCTATACACTTTCGGCAAACTTTTTTTTTTAAAATTTACGCATAAAAAATTACATGTGATTCTCGAAAAATTACATGTAATTTTCGAAAATTACGTGTAATTTTTTTGGCGAGAATTTTTAACACTGTAAATCGTTAACTTTTGTGTGAATTACATGTAATTTTTGTAATAAAATAGTTTATTAGTGTTAAATGTAAATCACATGTAATTATGTGTGAATTACATGTGATTTTTGTAATAAAGTGGTTAGTTAGTGTTGAATGAAAATTACATGTAATTTTGTGTGAATTACATGTAATTTTGCTCAAATCACATGTGATTTTATAAATAATTACATGTAATTTTGCTCAAATTACATGTGATTTTATACAAAATTACATGTAATTTTGCTTTAAATCACATGTGATTTTATAAATAATTACATGTAATTTTGCATTAAATCACATGTGATTCATGTAGACTCACATAACTTTACATCTAACTTTCGTCCCATTTGACGCGTTAGTCTTTTTTTTAAGTTACATGTTTTCATAGATTTTTATTTTCAACTTTAATACCAATAATCTAGAAACTAAGTAAATCACATGCGATTCGTGATAAATCATATGTAATTCGTGGTAAATCACATGTGATTCGTGGTAAATAACATTTTCTCTCCATTCCTCACATCATCCATCCTTCCGAAGTGGTCTTGTGATCCATGTATGCTATCTAAAGTGGTCTTGTGATCCATGTATGCTATCTTGTGATCCATGTATGATAATTACATGTGAATTTGCTTGCATTACATGTAATTCGTGGTAAATTACATGTGATTCAAACAAAAGCACATGTGATTCATCTAAAGTGGGTTTGTTAGAAGAAGTTAAAGTTTTGAAATGTTTGAATCACATGTAATGCAAGCAAATTCACATGTAATTATCATCGAATTACATGTGATCCAATGCAAGCAAAATCACATATAGTTATCATCGAATTACATGTGATTCAAGCAGACAATTTAATATATTAACAAGATTACATGTGATTAAAAAAATTATATGTAATTATCACCGAATCACATGCAATTCAAGCAGAATTACATGTGATTCAAACAAAATCACATGTAATTTAGAATCCAATTTGTTTTATATATTTTACATAAATGAAAACATAATACGTGATTAAAAAATCACATGTGATTCATCTAATGTGGGTTTGTTAGAAAAAGTTACGGTTTCGGTATGCTTGAATCATATGTAATGCAAGCAAAATCACATGTAATTATCACCGAATCACATGTAATTCAGAAGCCAATTTGTTTTACATATTTTTTTTTTGGGTAAAGGGGACTCCACCCCGGTAAAATGAACATATTTTATATTAATGGCAACAAACATTTTAATATATTAACAAAATTACATGTGATTCAAACATTTTAATGTAATTCACATAAAACACGTGTGGTTTTAAAATAATAACGCAAATATTTTTGTCATTTAATAGACGGTTATTTTCATATACTTTTAACGATTTTACAATGTTGAAATTCTCGTCAAAAAAATAAACGTGATTTCACAAATCGCATGTGACGTTACAAATTCAAATGTGATTTTTAAAATAATTAATCAAACATGAGTTTTCGAGAATTACATGTAATTCTTCGAGAATTACATGTGATTTTTTTACGAAATTTTTTTAAAAAAGTTCGTCGAAAGTATATAGAAGTGCATATCTATGGAAAGATAATTTAATTCTCGTCGTGACGGTATAATTATTTTTTCATAACGATTAACGGTTTGAGAGATATTTAATTTTTAAGAAATATGATGAAAATGTGTTTTTTTAATTAAATTTAAAAAGATTAATATTGGATGGTGGAGATTGCTTCCTTTGTTCTTTTTTGAATGCATGTTCCTTATAAAACTTTTCTCCGTAATTTATATATTGTTATTTTTTCTTATAGAAACAAATAGCAACAAATCAGTTAACTTTTTACTTACATGTGAGTCTCTAAAAGATAGCTTTGTGTCTCCTCCGTCATTCGATAACTGTAACCTTTAACATTCTTATTATGGGAGGATAAGATCATGTTAATGGAGAGGAAAAGCTCATGCTATGGGACTCGCTGAAAAGGGGAAGGGGAAAAGTTGATACTCTTATAAAAACATTAACTAATGCAATACTTGATGACTTGTTGGAAAAGGTAAATCAAGGTGACAAAAGTTCGATATAGACCAAAAAATATCATAGACCTGGATAAATAAATGATCTTGGCCCTCCATTTCATCACAGATCTACAGTTCTTGTTTTTTTATTCCATCTAATAAAAAAAGAAAATTACATTACCGCCTACCCATTGTTTTTCGCACACACACACACACACACTTATACTTTTGGATCCCAACCACCGTACACACCATCCTAACCACCACAACCACTATAACGCCACCGTATATCACATCTAACACCAGCTTTTTCTGATCTAATCACACACATACGATCCATCATCTTTTTTCTAGATCTAATCGTAACCATAACCCTAACTTTTATAGCTAAATGGATATTTGAGCCGAATATGGTGTTGCTAACAAGTTCAAACTGAGATTGAAACATCATCTAATCCATCGGGACAAGCTGGTAATGGTCATTTATCCAGTTAATCTTTTTTTTATGCTTTTGATTATGCTTTTTTATGCTTATTATGCTTATTTGTTACTTATCTTTATTAATATATTATTATCCATGAAGTTGATTCATGATTAGTTTGATTAATCCCTGCTAGGGTGTCATATTTTAGATTTTATGAAATGATAATAGTTTTGTGAATATTTTAACATTATGCTGCAAGTGTTTTATTTTGAACCCTGATTCATAATGAATCATATATGATTCATGATGAATCATATATGATTGTTACTATTTTGTATCAGCAAACATATTTGTTATTTTTGCTATGTTGTTAGGTTTTTTCATCATTACTTTTTACTTGCTTGTCTTCTCCTTATGCGCATAAGAGGACCAAAGTTGCGCCTATGCTTAAGAGACTTGAGTTTATTTTGGGGAATAGCTTGTGTGCTTTGCAAGGCGACAAATAGTAAGCTCTCTTTGTCATATCTTACATATTTTTATGTAAATTGTGCGAATCATATATGATTCCTGATGAATCATCCATAACTTTTTGTAAATTACTCGATAACACCATTTTTTTCTTATTTGTAGTGAAACAGTTTTTTGAACTCGTACTGGATATGATCTATCATATGGACATTTGAATATGTAGACTTTGGCACAAAGGGTGTGGATAGATGAAAATGTCATCGAGTGTTGGGTCGTAATCTTGAATACTGAGCATCATTCTAAATTTTCGTCTAGGAAATTTCACATTCATACGGGTTGTATTGTAAGGCTTTATTTAACATTATTGGAAGTGTTTATTTGTCATCTATTAGTTTTTTGTTTCACTAAGATTGATTTATCTTACACATAAACAAAGTATGATTAAGAAGGTTATTGATGAGAAAACATCGTGGAAAATATTTGAGGATGAGATTATGTCTTAGTTTGTAGGTGATGAAGCTTCTGCGTCTCTCTTGGACGTTGATTTGGCGTTTTTTTCCTATCTGTGTATCAAATCATTTCTATGTGGTTGCTTTCAACCTTAAGAATCGAGCTTTATTGTTGATTCTTGATAATGCTTATGGATATAGTTAATAAGCAAAATATAAGGAGCTTGTGATCTTTTGGTAAGTTTTTTTATGGAAATTATATTTGATTCTGATGATAGTTGTATTTCGTTATACAGACTTTTTTAATTTAATTTGTTTTTATGTTTTCCTTTTCCTTTTTGTAGAGAAAGTTTTTTGCAAGGTATTTGAAAAAGCATGACCATCCAAAGAACTCCAAAATTTCAAAGTTGAAAAGTTATATTCCAAAGTTGAAATGGAGTACTTCTGATAATTATGTAGACTTTGGAGTTTTTGCAATGATCCATCTGGAGAATTATGTTGGCGGAGGTATGAAAAATTGGGATGTTGGTATGTGTGCAGAATCAGAGGAGCAAAAATCATTATTGATGTGAATGAGGTTTCGCATTGCTACAAAGATTCTTTTGCATGATTTTAACAATAAAAAAGCCAAGATGTTCAAGTTAGCTTATAACTTTGAGACCAAGGTTGATAAGGCAGCAAGAGTTTCAATCATTGTTGATGCGCAAAAAAATAGAGACAAGTGTGATCTACCAAAGACTTCAACTCAGAAACAAGAAGGTGATGAATCGAAGGAAAAGTGAAGTTTCTAACTAATGTAGTTTTTCCTGAAATGATTTTGAATGGTAGTAGTTTATGATAAACGCTAATATGGGTCTGTTTTCCTAGTTATAGTTGTTGGCCCCCTGATCAGTTTCTATTTTCTTGTAATGGTTATACATTTTGAATAAGTAGTCTGTACGGTGTGAATTGGTAATTATTTTGCATCATTTAGTATCAGTTGCACTTTACTATCTTTGAAGTGTTTAAATGTTAGATTATTACCAATTAGATTTGGTCTACCCAACATCATATATGATTCACCTAACTTCGTTTTGAAGTTTCAATATATCGAACAAGTATACAGTGTGAATATTTTAACATGGTATGGTGCAACTGTTTTATTTGAACCCTGATGAATCATATATGATTCATCCAACTGATTTTGCACACACACCACCATCCCCCAAACACTTCAACTAGAAAGTAATTATTAATGCAAAAATCATTAAGTATGAATTGAAAAACAAATTGAAACAAAGTTAATTCAAATTAAATCCTCATAAGCACTTTAACAGAAAAACAAATTGAAACTAAGTATGAATTGAAAAACATAAAACGTTCAAAAAGCTATGATTGTTGTGTGTTTCGTAGCAACAACGTTTCCAGTTTCTTGTTCAGTAGCGGTAGCATTAGGTCCTGCTTCTTCTGCAGCAGCCGCCGCAATAAGCGCCAACTTTACAACATACTTTGGATTTAACGGACATGTTGTCTTAGTGTGCTTATTTGTCTTCTCTCCACAACATAAACATTTCATAACCTGATTCTTCTTAGATTTTAGAGCTATTTCTCTTGCACTTTTTCTACGCTCTCCTCTAAGACCACCTTTGTTTGTAGCCCCTTCTAGATTTCCTATGATTTTTTCTGCGGCTTTTACACTGCATATATATCTTCAATCACATCACCCGTTTTCTGTGAAGGTAGCTTAGGTAATTGAAATTGTATTTCTTTCTTAATATTTTCGACCTTTTCCACAAATTGTGCCAACTTTTCTTCATCTTTACTCAACCAAAACAAACATTCGTCTACCTTGTTGTTATCGTTATTAGTTAACCTTTCAATGGCTTCGTTTTTCTCACCATATCTGTTTGTCTTTCTTCTCCATCCAAGTTGTTAATGCAATGATGCCTAAAAACATTAATTGTATTTTTAGGTCTCGCTTTGTTTTGATTACGACAAAATATAAAAACTAGCATTTATGAAAACAACAAAAAAAGAATTCTTGAGTTCAAGTAATTTTTTCATTTCAACCATTATAACTTAAGGTATGAACAAACAAATTTTCATCTTAATTAAGTGATCAAGGATTTAAGTTTTCTTAAAACTCACCTTTTATTAAATGTGACAAAGTTTTTTAATAAACTTTATTTTTAAGAAAATGTTTAAATTAAATATTTGAAAATTTGAAAATGGCATATTCCATTTGGTTTCAGAATATCCTTTGAGGATAACTATTCCACAAGATGTGACTACCCCACTAGAAGACAAAAGGGAGCAGAGTCTACAAATACGATCCCTTAAAGGTCTATGTGATTCCTTATCGATAAGGAACCGCGGGTACCAATAAGGAACCGCGTTCAGATATGATCGTTGAACCTTTGTCCTATAAATAGTAGACCATTATCAGATTTTCTCTTCACCTCTTTTGCACTCAAATTTCTAGATTCAAATATACTTCTGAGATCATTCAAATCCTTGATTATTTGGTTGATTACTACTTGTTTAGAAGTGAATCTTTCTCCTCCTATCTCTTCCTCTTCAAGTGAAAAGAGAAGAACACTTTCATCCTTGAAGTGTTGAGTCTACCTCAAGATCTATTGAAGATCAAGTTATATTCATTCATTATAGTTGTGTTGTGTCAATCCAAGTAGTTGTGTTATTTGGAAGTTGTGTTGTGTCGATCCAAGTAGTTGTGTTATTTGGAAGTTGTGTTGTGAAGATCCAAGTAGGTGTGCTATTTGGTAGTTGTGTTGTGAAGATCCAAATAGGTTTGTCTATTTGGAAGTTGTGTATGTAGTAGGGTTAATACTTATTCCTCAAAGTATATTTGTGTAGATTGGTCCTAGCTAAGTTTAGGGCTCGACTTTTAACTTAGAGTTGGAAATTGGATAAGCGACATTGTGTACGGTTTCTCCACCTTAAGGAGCTTGTTGATTTGTGAACTCTAGAGTAAGTAGTACTCGAGGAGTGGAGTAGGGACGAGGAGTGAGCTTCGTTGCCAAACCACTATAAATCCTTGGTGTTTGGTTTGATCTTTCTTTTCCTGATCTGTTTACATTCATTATTCTTTATTATCTTATACTTGTGATTATTATTTTAGTTTCACTATCCCTTGTTCATGTTGTGTATAGGAGATTTCACATAATTATTCAAGCTTAAGTTTTTGAAAAGGAATTTTGAAAACCCTCTTTTAACAAGTAAATTTTAAGAAACTATTAAACCCCCCCCCCCCCTTCTAGTTTCTACAATTGGCATCAGAGCGTGGTTGCTCAATCATTTTTAACATATATTGTATTTTAAAACTTGAATCGATCTATGGATTCCAACGAGTACCTAGAAGGGAAATCTATGCAAAGACCACCTATTTTTGAAACAGATAGTTTTATTTATTGAAAAAATAGATTTGAGACTTATGTGAAATCAAAAGATTTAGATCTTTGGCATGTTATTACCAATGGTGACTTTTTGCCTTATCAGTATAATGAAGTTTCCAAAAAGAAAGAGTTAGTAACTTTTGAAAACTCTAATGATGACACTAAAAAAAAACTTTCTAAAAATAATGAGGATAAAATGGTGATTTATAATGATTTACCTAAGAAAGAGTATGAAAAGATTTTCATGTGTAAAACCGCTAAAGATATTTGGAATACTATTTAAGTAACCCACCAAGGTAATAGCCAAGTCAAAGAAAGTAAAATAGAACTTCTTGTTCAACAATATGAACAACTTGTCATCTTAGAAGATGAAACTATTGATAGTGCTTTTGCTAGTTTTAATACCATTATTACTAGTCTAAGATCTCTTGATGAAGGTTTTTCTAGCAAGAACAATGTTAGGAAATTTCTTAGGGCATTGCATCCAAAGTGGAGAGCTAAAGTCATGGCAATTGAAGAATCAAAGGACCTCACTACGTTATCACTTAATGAACTTATTGGCAACTTAAAAGTTCATGAAATGATAATTTTGAAGGACACGGAAATGGTGAAAACCAAGAGTGAAAGAAAGTCTATAGCACTTAAAGCCAAGAAGGTGTAAAGTGACCATGATAGCTCTTCCTCGGAAAGTGATGATGAGGAATATGCTATGGCGGTTAGAGACTTCAAGAAGCTCTTCAAAAGGAGAGGTCAACAAGTTAGACAACCTAACAACGACAAGAAGGCAATTTCCAAAAGCCGATTTATCAAGAATGACAATGGTGATAGGAATTGTTTTAGATGCGGTGATCCAAACCACTTCATCAATGATTGTCCCAAGCCATCTCGCGACAAGAATCACACGGCCTTCGTTGGTGGTTCATGGAGCGATAGCGGTGAAGACTGTGACGACAACGTTGAAGACGAGAAATGTCTTATGGATCATTCTTCTAAAGAGGTACATTCCGAAACCGAATATTATAGCAATGATAGTTCTTCACTAGATAACTTTAAACTAGAAGGTCAATATAACAACCTATGGAAAATAAGTTTAAAATTCACTGAAAAGAACAAAGTGCTAAAATCAACTAGGACCAAGCTTGAAAATGAAATTAATGAGCTAAGAGATAAGTTAGCTAAGCTTGAAAAAAATAAGGAAGTTGATTTAGGTTGTTTAATGTGTGAAGACCTTATACAAGATAATGAAGATCTCAAAAGTACTTCCATTAAATTGAAAAAGTTCGTAAAAGGTACTAGTGCTCTTGATGACATGTTAAATAAGCAAATTCATACTAAAGAAAGACTAGGCTTAGGTTTTAACACAAATAAAGCATCCACTAGTAAACCTAAACAAGTTAGTTTTTCAGAAAAATGACCCTCTGCCCACGGATCCCCAATCTATGGTGCGGTTCCATATAATTATGGAATCGTAGGGCCTGATAAGGAACCGCGGACAGAAGGACGGATTCTTGAAATTTCTAAACTTTCTAAAAATCCCATTTTAGGTAAAAAAAAAATCCAAAATATCTTCTAGTTAACAATGTTGAATTACCTATAATTGACAAAAAGGAACTTGATAAATTCTACAAGCTTTTAAGTAAACCGTTAATGGGAATGAGAAGTTTTTCAAGACAATCATCTACTCCTCTAAGAGTACGTAATGATTCAAGGCCTAGAAGTAGAACACTAACACCCATAAGAGATGATCACTCGAAGTCAAGACCTAGAAATAGAACACCAACACCTCAAAGAAATGATCACTCCAGTTCAAGACCTAGAAGTAAAACTCCAACACCTAGAAACAAGAATAACTTTAGGTCAAGATCAAACACTCTTAAGAGAAACAATGGACATAAATAATCATATGAATTGTTACAATAATTGTAACGAATCTCAACAAGGTTTTTCTCCGTGGGGCATGTGTCCTCCATTCATGCATCCCAATCAAATGCAAGGGATGTGTGGAACTAACAACTTTGGACCCATGAGATATTAGGGACCAAATGTTTGATCTTGTGTGTTGATACCTAGATATTTTTGGGAATAGATATGGAGCCCGACGAGTGTATTAAGGATAGTGGTTGTTCTAAACACATGACGGGTAATCAAAGTTTGTTCTCTACCTACAAAGCGTATAATGGAGGTAACGTCACTTTCGCTAGTAAGCTACGTGGTAGCATCATTGGCAAAGGTACGGTTTCTCTTGACTCCATGACCATAAAAAACGTGGAACACGTAGATAATCTAGGGTTTAATCTTCTAAGTATAGGTCAAATTTGTGACAATAAGTGTAAGGTCATCTTTTTGGAAAATGATAGTGAAATCGTAAAAGATGGAAAGATCATTGGAAAAGGTGTTAGAAAGCATGGGCTTTACGTCATGAAGGTCAATAAGTTATGTATAGCGACTTTAGATGATAGTTCTTCTCTTTGGCATAGGAGATTAGGTCACGCTAATATGCATTTAATTCAATCTTTAGTCTCTATGGAGTTGGTAAGACATATCCCCAAGATTAAGTTTGATAGTCACTTTTGTGATGCTTACAAAGTTGGGAAGCAAGTTCACTCAAGTTAAAAGGCCAAGAACTTGGTATCGACCTCTCGGTGCCTAGAGCTCCTACATATGGATCTCTTTGCACCTTCCGCCATACGGAGTTATGGAGGTAACCTTTATACCCTAGTTATAGTTGATGACTATTCTAGATTCACTTGGACTATATTTTTGGCTTCTAAGAATGAAGCTTTTGATCATTTCTAAACCTTTAGTCGAAGGATCCAAAATCAACTAGGATGTTCAATTGTCTCTATTAGGACGGATCATGGTAGGGAATTTGATAACGAAGTACAAATTGGTGCCTTTTGTGAAGCTCATGGTATTACCCATAACTTCTTGGCTCCTTGCACTCCACAATCAAATGGGGAAGTTGAAAGGAAGAATAGGACTATCCAAGAGATGAGTAGGACAATGTTAAACGAGCAATCTTTGCCTTAAAAAATTTGGTGTAATGTCGTGGACACATCAACATATATTCTCAACCGAATTCTTATTAGACCTTTTCTAGGAATGACCCCTTATGAGATTCTTTGTGACAATCCGTCAATTTATGGTTGATATTTTATTCTCAATATTATTTAAAAACAATTTACAATATGAACTCACTTATTTTTGGGAAGAAATTTGGATTTACGTCTTGAAGTAGCGTCGACTACATCTAAACCGGAGGATTCAACGTTACGTGCTTACGTTTACATACACCATCTTTGGTGACAGTCCGACATTTCAGAAAATAAATTTATCTGAGAATATTATTTTGGAGATTTTAAATTTGTGTTGGTTCATAAACTCACAAATATACGAGAAGAGATTAGGACTTACGATTTTATTTTAACGTCCTTTACGACTAAACCGGAAACCTTAGGATTACGTATTTACGTTTTCGAACTCCGTTTTTGATGAAACAATTTTTATTGGATTCGTTTTGTGACGTTGATTCATAATTTATAAAAACGTTTTTCGTAAAACGACCCGAGGGCACGCAAATCGAGGAAACTAGAATCGAGGAGTACCCGTAAATAAATGGGATAAGACAAGTGGGACACTTGTCCCACCCCATCAAAACCGGCCAACACTACAACTTAACACACTTGGTGTCAAATCTTAAGCTAGCTAGTTACAAGTGTAACTTAGCTTACACCTTAAGCCTTTCCACTCACACCTCAAAACTAGCTAACTAAAAACCATACACACATTTCACTCAACATGCAAAACCACTTCTCTCTCCCTCCTTCTCCATGGATGCCGTCCCATATTTCCTCCAAAAACACCCATTTCATACAAATTTTAACCATGAACATATGTTATAATCAACATATGTTAATCTCCATTCAAAAAGAGGAAGATTGATGCAAGTTTTAACATCCATGGAGGAGTTTTCATATTGTTTTGAGGCTGATTTTCCACAAGGAGTTCATGGAGCTTGGTGGTCTTGAAGATGGTCATGGTTGTCTACAAGTTTCTTCATCAAAAACCATGTCAAAATCATAACCTACATCAACTTGGTGGTATAAAGATTGTCCTCCTCATCATCTTGTTATTTTGATTATGTACACATGTATTTTATTTCCTATTGTATATATTTATGATGATTATATGATGATAAAAATGTTATGTGGGGATTTGTTGTTGATAATCATGGATAAAAAGATGAAAAACTATAAGAAACAAGTCTAAAATCTTGTCTAAATATGTTGGCTGTGTAAAACAGTAAAGAACTATATGGTAATCTGATAAAATGATGAAGTGGAATAGATTTACAGTAAGCTATGGGTCTTGTACACATGTGAGAGTTGGCCATGCAATGGAATCAAAATAATGAGTGAGATATGATCAAAACAAGTTTAGGGTACAAATCTGAAGTTACTGTTTTGGACGATTTTTAGAAGATGATTCAACAGTAGCTATAAAAGAGTTAAATGTAGCACATATCATGTAGTTTATGTGATACAAATTTGAGCTTCTATCTCCATATAGAACTCAAGATATGGCAGTTTTGGTGAAGATGAAGTTAAAAATCAGATTTTTGTAAATTAAAGAATAATACTATTATATAAGCACTCACATTTTAATATATAAAATGTAAAATAAAAACCCACTAACTTATAAAACTTATTTATATAAATATATAAAAGGTGTAATAAGTGTATAAATGATAAAAATATAAACTTGTTAAGTTTTATAATTTATAAAACTATAAACATGATTTTCACGACTTTTTCGGCTATTGCCGTAAAATTAACGTTTTTGTTAAATAAAACTTAGATGGTTGGACCCGTCTAATGAAAACTTTATAAAACTTATATACTGATATATAGACATGTATAACAAGTAAAAACCGATTAAAACCCGAACTATAGGGCATACGGACATTAACGAGCTAAATTAACGTTATTGGACTAACAATACAACAAAAATGGACTAAAACACTTATAAACTAATTATTGGGCTTAACCCATTTGGGCCCAACTTGAAAGTTTAAATACTGATAATATAAGTATGAAATGGATTAAAACAAGTTAAGGAACTTATAATAAGTTAAATGGACTTAAAACACGTAAATGGGTAAAACTAGTAAACTAGTGTAAAAGTTATCGACGTATAACTCTAAAATGAGTAAACGAGAATATGTAAACCCACTTGATCATCATATATATATAATCATCATATGTATACATAATTGGTATTTTTATAAAGTCATTGGACAAACGTCTAAGACCGAGTATTATTTGTCTAGGTTTCCGTGATTGAAGCACGTACCGTACATCCAAATCGCCGATAATCGTCTTCCCACATCAACGTGAGTTCATAGCCTCGCACTCTTTTAAATGTTTTTATAAATGTTTTATAAACCCGCGAGGGAGATAACATGTTAGTTTTTATAAAAGTTTGGACACCATTTGTCCCGATTGTTTGTTTATTGATTTTGGACCCGAATGATTGAATGACCCGATTGTATGACCCGATAAATGATTAATGGACCCGATAGATGAAATTAAATGGATTATTATAGTTAGGTTATGTCACTCAAAGTCCCATTAGCATGAATTGTGAACTACCGGGAGTTGGTAGACGCTTATGCATTTAATAGTACTATTTGGGGACGATCACCCCAGTTCGCGCCTTGACGGTTGATCCCCGTCGTGCCACATTGATTGGTAAGCGAATTAATGTATGAGAAGATTTCCATAGCGTGACCTTTGTGACGACACGCTACTTTATATGGGCAAAATTGGTATCGGGTTAGGTACCCGTTTTGGTTTAGTAAGGTAACAATGTCATGCGGCTTATAATAATCCGAATTAACAAAATACTAATAGACGCTCCGAATTACGATGTATTGCCTGACTAGCAATACAGGGTCATACTATTGATATTATGTTTGTATTTTGGTTTTCATAACCATATTCATATAACGGTTTTTATTTGATTTTATACAACGTCATAAGACGCATTGTATGATGTTTTTACGACATTGGCTCGTATAATAATTTTTAAGGCAAATGCCTATATTATGATTTTCGATAAAGATTTGTATAAAATGATTTTGGCTATTTTACGGCCTATTACAATGATTTGTATGAATTGATTTTTGGTACTAATTTTATACCAAAGTTATATTGATGGAATTTACGAAACTCTATGAATTCACTCGGCGTTATCGCTGACCTTTTCTTTTAACATGTCTTATCTCAGGTACTTGAAGATAATTCTCGGGAAGACAACAAGAATTCATGGCCCGCACTTAAACAATATTTTTTTCCATTCAAACACTTTGTAAAACTTTTGTATGAAATGTAATGACTTGGGACCGATGTAAATTTGATATTTATGAATGGAAATGCTTTATTAATAAACGACGCGATTTTTATGCGTTGTCTATGATGTGAGTAATGTGCTATCCCGTAACACCAACTAGTCTTCCGCTGTATTGAGTTGTATAAATTTGGGGGTGTTACAGTTTGGTATCAGAGCTCTCGTTATAGAGAACGAAAGATTTTTAAAACCAAGGTTTTGAATAAAACTTTTCAAAATCTTTTAACTATAAACATTTTTCTAAAAATGTCTAAAAATCTTTTGACTATAACGGTGCCGAAGAATTCCCGAGTTACCGACAAGACCAAGACTGAGAAGTGTTATTTTAATATATATATAATTTGGATTATATATATATGATGTAATTTTATTACATGATTGTTTGATGATTATTTTGATATTTATACGAGGTATTTATACGACGTAGATTGTCACAAGAAACCCTAAATCCCCTAGTAAATTAATCGAAGCTATTCTCGTAGGAATTCTAGCTATCCTAGATCTAAATCAAGTTGCGGATATTTATGATCCCAAAAAATGGTTGATATTCGTAGAAATGTAGATATTAGTTGATTATGATATTGAAAAAGAATTGGCGAGATTAAATCTAATATCGATGTCATGACGATCTTTCCTTATAGAGTGGAGTTTGACAAAACGTTATCACCTGGAAAGATGTCATCTGATTCGTTGTCATCCAATTCTTAAATTGAAATCGAAAGGGTGAATGTTGCACTTGAGGCTGTTATTGGAACCATTACCCAAAAGCCTCATGCCACTAATACCTTTCCGAGAAGTCTAGTTGAATGATTAAGTCATTTCATACTAGTGACTCATTTGATAATTGTTGTTGTAAGAGATATAGGATTGGAAATTAAGTGTTGATTCATATTGAGATTGTATTGCCTTTACAAGGCCGAAGAATAAGGTTGTAAGTATTGGATAATGAAGTAGGATATCGAATTGAGTATAAAATTGGTTGAAACTTGAATAAAGTAAAATTTAACCCATATGGAATATGAGATTATTAATAGAAGTCGTTAAGTTTTGTGATTGAATTATAAGGTTTTAATTGATTGTTGATTCGTGTTAAGTGTTGTTCCTAGGCCATTGTCCACTGACGAGGATGCCCAGTGTCCAAGAAATAAATTGAAGAAATCTTCTTCTGAATTGAGACCGATGGATCTTCTGGGACATGTGGAACACCAAATGACTCTTGTAGATTAGTATTCATTGTGGTATCTTTTAAAAATAATCCCTAACTCAACTGAGACATCAGTTGGTAGGATGAGTTTTGTAAATTGTATGACATAGTGACACATAATGTGTTACGGTACAATTTGACTTGTTTGTGATTAATGAAAAGACTACCTTTGATTGCTAAATTCTACATGTATCGATGTTATCTATCTTTTATTGCTTCATCCTAATGTTCGCATTAGTGATGTAACCATTAAACGAGTACTCATCTTGATTTGAGTTACGTTGTGGATTATTCTTTTTGAGTGCCATAGAGATCATGAACCTCATGATTATTTGGCTAAAGCTCATTTCCTATCATATTGTAGTTAGTTCTTGGTGAACAACTCTTCGTCACTCTTTTGCAGATCACACATTGTTTTTATAAAGTTAAAACGGTATCCTTTGAGAAAATTTAATTCTCATCACTATAAGGATTATTCAAAGTGAGATTTATAAGTGATTGTTATCAAAATAAAGTTGTTTATAAAACACCCTGGAAAACTTAGTTGTTTTCATAACAAGGAAAAATCTTTGTAAATTTATTTTGATTCTTATTTAAGAATTAAGCATGAAAATGTTTTTATTATAAACATGATGATAAAATTTTGACGAACTGAGTATTGCATCGTTAATCTTGAAATTGTATATAGTTGCGCGCCTACATACAATTTAGAATGGACCATTCAAGACTGACTAGTAGTCACCATAAAACTAATGAATAAACACTAAATTTTCTTTAAAGATTGTGAAGGATTAAAAATTTTATGAGATCTGCAAGAAGTGGAAAATAAGGACATAATGTTAGGGACACCTACATATGTGCCTGTAGCATCTATTCTTCTGAGTCGAATTTACTCATTTATGAAAATTGTCTTATTTGACAATTGACAATTCTTTCTTGTCCAATTATCCCGTAGTGAGATTCTTAGGAAAAGTATCTGATTATTGAGTGTTGATACCCGATTGGATGTATCGATGTTCCTATCATTTCTTTTGATTTAGTTTCATTTGAATGACCTGGGTAACGATCCGAGGAGCTTTCGAATGCGTACTCGAATCATGAAAACATGGGATATATTCATATTCGCTAAATGTTTTCGTCTGTATCTGATTTGAAATTCTATCGCATAGATTATGCGTTGACCTTACTCTTTTAATAGTAGTTGTGTATCCTGATATCCTTGAATTTGTGAAGGATTATGAGTTATTATTAGTCTTTTGAGAACTTCACATCTTATCGACGGCAATGAAACTGGAGTGCTGATAGTGCCAGTAGAATGGATTTATTGATTATGACATGACGACATTGTCTTAATTGATGGGAACTCGAGTAGAATTTCCCTAAATGATAAGATGTTGATTATCAAAAGTGATCTAAATAACTCTTGATGGATGACCATATCCTGCATTTAGACTTGAAATTATAACGTGAATGGTTATGAACTAGTTATAGATATTGTAATCTAGAAGAACCTAATGTGAATTTATTAAAAGATATTTATCTTATCTGAAACTTTAGGAAGTATTTGTTGGTGAATTACCTAGACTTTCTCCGTTAAGGCAAGTAGAAATTAGTATTGATTATGTTCCCGGTGCTGCACATGCGGCTTGTGCACTGTACGTCAGCACCATCTGAATTTAAGGAATTACCGTACAACTGAGAAAGTTGTCGGAGAAAGATTTTATTATACCAAGCCTGTCATCCTGAAGAGCTATTGTGTTATCTTTCCTTATATTTATAGATTACTGTGACTGAGTAAATTGACAATCGAAAACGATATCCATAACTCGAAATGGAAGATTTGTTCGATCATTTACAAGGTTCTAAGTGTATATTTTAAAGATTTGATTCACGGCATGGTTATTATCAACTTCGCGTCCGCGAAAAAGATTATCTATTCCAATCACTACATTCAAAACTTGTAATGAAGATTATGAGTTTCATGTTATGTCGTTTGGATTGACTGATGCACACGTAGCATTCATAAATTGGGGAATCACGTGTGTAGGCTGTAATTTGATAAATTCATGCTCGTGATCATTAAGGACCATTTGTTTGTATATAAGAATAATAAGGAGTTAATAATTAGTTATAAATTGCCCTGAATTGGCTGAACAATGAAAACCTATACCTTAAATATTTAACATGTGATTAAGGACTTAATCCTTTATATGATTTAACCGTGTAATTAATAGATAATGGAAGCTATATTGACTTTTCAAAGATTTGAACCATTAACGCTTAGGGATTAAAAACTTAATCCTTTACATAAAATGACCATTTGATTAATGACGATAAGATGTATGTATATAGACTCTTCAAAAATTAAGAGCCCTTTTAAGACGTTGGATTTTTCCAAAAAGAAATAGAAATATGTTTTGACAAATGTTTTAACAAAGGATTTTTAAAGGGATTATTCCCTTATACACAAATCATTTAACTAAACTTCTGTTTAGGGGTAAATGTTTGTGTATACCTCAAGATAACCTAAAAGGGATTGAGGAAACCATTTGAACCATGATTTGAAATTTGAAACGACAATTTTTGCTTTTCAAATAAGAAAATTTTGACCAAAGTATAAACCAAAGATTTTACGAACAATTACGGATCTTATTAAATATTTTGGATAAATCAACAAAAATCTTGTTAATTAAATTCAAATTTATTTTGAACATTTTTATATAATTGGTCGAACTAAGAAATTTAAAATTTTTGCGTTTACGCTTCATAAAAATTAACTAATAATTATTTAATTAATTATAATAATTATCGACGCTTTAGACGCCGGATTGAGAAAAACTGATAAAAATGATAGATGAGACGAAACTAAAACATAGAAAAGATATGAAGAAAGAATTTTGAATAAATGCGGTTAGGATATTTATTTCATCAGGAAGGTGAATGTAATTACTGACGCATAATATAGAAAGAATATCTGAGTGAATTATGGACATGATAATTACGTCATTATGAGAAGTGAATATAGATACCGACGCATTATGTAGAAAAGATAAAGAACCAGTTAGGACATGTTCTTTAATAATGAAGGTGCAAAAATAAATTACAAAACGATATAAAAATAAACAATGTTTGTAAGAAGGATAATATAGATAATAAAAAGGGGTTCGCGGCTAATGTGAACCATTAGATTGAGAAGCCAATAGCGTTAAATGTTTTAAAGACCACTTGTGATTGTCTAAATATGAAGGACTGTGAGATATAGTTATATTGGAATTTGTAAGTATAAGTATTCTATTTATGTCATTTTTGACTAAAAGTATCTTTGTCTGTAGAAGATGTACTGATGGCAATTATGAAGGCAGAGATCGCCTCATACATTAGTAAACGTTTAGCTATTGCAAAGGTCATCATCATCTGAATTTAATTCGATTTGGGTCATCGTCGACAGACTGACCAAATCTGCTAATATCATTCTCGTTAATGATAAATGCAAAAGAGTTATGTAAACATAGCATGCCTGTATCGATCATCTATATCAAGATCCTCGCTTCGCATCGAATTTCTAGAGATTTGCTCAGAAATCATTGAGAACGAACCTTGATGAGAGTACTATGTACCACCCCAAATCGAAGGGACGAGGTAAAGTAACGATACAAGGTAATATAAGTGCTGTTTTATGTTTGAATGATTGACCTTTGGTAATAGACCGTATAATCGTTTTCCTTTGGAGAGATTATCATTGATAATTATCGTATTAGGATCGAGATCGAATCTTGTTAGGATCTGAATCTTAGAGCATATGTAAGCAAGAGTTGAGATGAAGACACCCGACATACACCCATTGTGAGTTGGACATGTCTTTTAAGTTTAAGGTTTCCTATGATGGCAAACCTATCCTTGCAAAATACCCGACCCGCGAGATCTGAAATGATTGTTGAAATTAGGATTTGATTATTGACAGCCGATAGTGGGCAAGAGATTATGTGAATGTGAAATGTAGATCTTGAAGTGCCAAATGGGTAGCGAAGTTATGCCACAATTTTTAACCTTGGAAAGATGAATTCATGATCTGACAAATCATGGGATATAAGTCCCCGTTGTTTGGGACCATTGAGATGATGTAAAAGTTAGGATTGAAAGGCATATAAGCTGGATCTACCCTAGGACTTCAAAGACTGCGTGAATTATGTTTCGTAAATCGAACTTGATGGAATATCTATCAAGTGAAATTCTGATTATTCTTAGTAAAGCTTAGATCGGCGAAAAGTTGCATTCATCAAAAACCCGTGAACATCATGGATAGAGAAAGTAAGTCAACATTAAGCCTGATCTTATTCCCGTAGTTATGTTTGATGAAACTCGCGTATTGTAATGAATTGCACTTGTGAGAAAAAGACCGAATGTGGAGGAAATACCCACATGGCTTTAACTCTATAAGAAGCGAGTAGTAAGGTAAGATGATCTTTGAGGACAAAGATCCTGTTTAGGGGTAAATGCTGTGACAATCCGTCAATTTATGGTTGATATTTTATTCTCAATATTATTTAAAAACAATTTACAATATGAACTCACTTATTTTTGGGAAGAAATTTGGATTTACGTCTTGAAGTAGCGTCGACTACATCTAAACCGGAGGATTCAACGTTACGTGCTTACGTTTACATACACCATCTTTGGTGACTGTCCGACATTTCAGAAAATAAATTTATCTGAGAATATTATTTTGGAGTTTTTAAATTTGTGTTGGTTCATAAACTCACAAATATACGAGAAGAGATTAGGACTTACGATTTTATTTTAACGTCCTTTACGACTAAACCGGAAACCTTAGGATTACGTATTTACGTTTTCGAACTTCGTTTTTGATGAAACAATTTTTATTGGATTCGTTTTGTGACGTTGATTCATAATTTATAAAAACGTTTTTCGTAAAACGACCCGAGGGCACGCAAATCGAGGAAACTAGAATCGAGGAGTACCCGTAAATAAATGGGATGAGACAAGTGGGACACTTGTCCCACCCCATCAAAACCGGCCAACACTACAACTTAACACACTTGGTGTCAAATCTTAAGCTAGCTAGTTACAAGTGTAACTTAGCTTACACCTTAAGCCTTTCCACTCACACCTCAAAACTAGCTAACTAAAAACCATACACACATTTCACTCAACATGCAAAACCACTTCTCTCTCCCTCCTTCTCCATGGATGCCGTCCCATATTTCCTCCAAAAACACCCATTTCATACAAATTTTAACCATGAACATATGTTATAATCAACATATGTTAATCTCCATTCAAAAAGAGGAAGATTGATGCAAGTTTTAACATCCATGGAGGAGTTTTCATATTGTTTTGATGCTGATTTTCCACAAGGAGTTCATGGAGCATGGTGGTCTTGAAGATGGTCATGGTTGTCTACAAGTTTCTTCATCAAAAACCATGTCAAAATCATAACCTACATCAACTTGGTGGTATAAAGATTGTCCTCCTCATCATCTTGTTATTTTGATTATGTACACATGTATTTTATTTCCTATTGTATATATTTATGATGATTATATGATGATAAAAATGTTATGTGGGGATTTGTTGTTGATAATCATGGATAAAAAGATGAAAAACTATAAGAAACAAGTCTAAAATCTTGTCTAAATATGTTGGCTGTGTAAAACAGTAAAGAACTATATGGTAATCTGATAAAATGATGAAGTGGAATAGATTTACAGTAAGCTATGGGTCTTGTACACATGTGAGAGTTGGCCATGCAATGGAATCAAAATAATGAGTGAGATATGATCAAAACAAGTTTAGGGTACAAATCTGAAGTTACTGTTTTGGACGATTTTTAGAAAATATTTAGAAGATGATTCAACAGTAGCTATAAGAGAGTTAAATGTAGCACATATCATGTAGTTTATGTGATAAATATTTGAGCTTCTATCTCCATATAGAACTCAAGATATGGCAGTTTTGGTGAAGATGAAGTTAAAAATCAGATTTTTGTAAATTAAAGAATAATACTATTATATAAGCACTCACATTTTAATATATAAAATGTAAAATAAAAACCCACTAACTTATAAAACTTATTTATATAAATATATAAAAGGTGTAATAAGTGTATAAATGATAAAAATAGAAACTTGTTAAGTTTTATAATTTATAAAACTATAAACATGATTTTCACGACTTTTTCGGCTATTGCCGTAAAATTAACGTTTTTGTTAAATAAAACTTAGATGGTTGGACCCGTCTAATGAAAACTTTATAAAACTTATATACTGATATATAGACATGTATAACAAGTAAAAACCGATTAAAACCCGAACTATAGGGCATACGGACATTAACGAGCTAAATTAACGTTATTGGACTAACAATACAACAAAAATGGACTAAAACACTTATAAACTAATTATTGGGCTTAACCCATTTGGGCCCAACTTGAAAGTTTAAATACTGATAATATAAGTATGAAATGGATTAAAACAAGTTAAGGAACTTATAATAAGTTAAATGGACTTAAAACACGTAAATGGGTAAAACTAGTAAACTAGTGTAAAAGTTATCGACGTATAACTCTAAAATGAGTAAACGAGAATATGTAAACCCACTTGATCATCATATATATATAATCATCATATGTATACATAATTGGTATTTTTATAAAGTCATTGGACAAACGTCTAAGACCGAGTATTATTTGTCTAGGTTTCCGTGATTGAAGCACGTACCGTACATCCAAATCGCCGATAATCGTCTTCCCACATCAACGTGAGTTCATAGCCTCGCACTCTTTTAAATGTTTTTATAAATGTTTTATAAACCCGCGAGGGAGATAACATGTTAGTTTTTATAAAAGTTTGGACACCATTTGTCCCGATTGTTTGTTTATTGATTTTGGACCCGAATGATTGAATGACCCGATTGTATGACCCGATAAATGATTAATGGACCCGATAGATGAATTAAATGGATTATTAAAGTTAGGTTATGTCACTCAAAGTCCCATTAGCATGAATTGTGAACTACCGGGAGTTGGTAGACGCTTATGCATTTAATAGTACTATTTGGGGACGATCACCCCAGTTCGCGCCTTGACGGTTGATCCCTGTCGTGCCACATTGATTGGTAAGCGAATTAATGTATGAGAAGATTTCCATAGCGTGACCTTTGTGACGACACACTACTTTAGATGGGCAAAATTGGTATCGGGTTAGCTACCCGTTTTGGTTTAGTAAGGTAACAATGTCATGCGGCTTATAATAATCCGAATTAACAAAATACTAATAGACGCTCCGAATTACGATGTATTGCCTGACTAGCAATACAGGGTCATACTATTGATATTATGTTTGTATTTTGGTTTTCATAACTATATTCATATGACGGTTTTTATTTGATTTTATACAACGTCATAAGACGCATTGTATGATGTTTTTACGACATTGGCTCGTATAATAATTTTTAAGGCAAATGCCTATATTATGATTTTCGATAAAGATTTGTATAAAATGATTTTGGCTATTTTACGGCCTATTACAATGATTTGTATGAATTGATTTTTGGTACTAATTTTATACCAAAGTTATATTGATGGAATTTACGAAACTCTATGAATTCACTCGGCGTTATCGCTGACCTTTTCTTTTAACATGTCTTATCTCAGGTACTTTAAGGTAATTCTCGGGAAGACAACAAGAATTCATGGCCCGCACTTAAACAATATTTTTTTCCATTCAAACACTTTGTAAAACTTTTGTATGAAATGTAATGACTTGGGACCGATGTAAATTTGATATTTATGAATGGAAATGCTTTATTAATAAACGACGCGATTTTTATGCGTTGTCTATGATGTGAGTAATGTGCTATCCCGTAACACCAACTAGTCTTCCGCTGTATTGAGTTGTATAAATTTGGGGGTGTTACATTCTTAAAGGTAAGAAGCCCTCATTAGAATACTTTAAGTTGTTTGGAAGCAAGTGCTTCGTTCTCAATACCAAAGATTACCTTATTAAGTTCGACCCAAAGTCGTACGAATGTATCTTTCTAGGTTATTCTCAAACTAGTAAAGCCTACATAGTCCTCAATAGAACCTCGGGTGTAATCGAAGAATCACTCAACGTGACATTTGATGTAACCCCTCCTTCATCTAAGACACCACCTTTGGTAGATGATGACTTAGATGAGTTAGACATAGTTAAGGCCATAGAGGTTAGAAAATTAATTGTTAAAGACCTTAATGTTGAAAAGGGAGTAAACATTAGAGAGTCAAAGGATCATGCTCTCGATAACGTCATAGGCGACTTAAATCAAAGGACCCTAAGATCTCAAGTCGAAGATCAAAGTAACTTCTTTTGTTTTGTCTCAATGATCGTACCAAAGAATGTTAAAGAAGCTTTGACGGATGAGAGTTGGGTCATCGCCATGCAAGAAGAATTAAATCAATTCATTGCTAATGACATTTGGGAACTTGTTCCTCCATATAGAAGTACTACCATTATAGGAACCAAATGGGTATATAGGAATAAGTTAGATGAGAACGGTGTTGTGTCTCGTAACAAGGCTAGACTTGTAGCTCAAGGCTATATTCAACAAGAAGGCTATAATCAACAAGAAGGGATTGATTATGATGAGACATATGCACCGGTAGCAAGGTTAGAGTCCATTAAGATCCTTTTGGCTTACGCTTATGCATTATATTTTAAGCTTTAACAAATGAATGTAAAGAGTGTGTTTCTTAACGGTTTAATCAATGAGGAGGTATATGTGGCTCAACCTCCCGGCTTCATTGATTTTGAGAAACCAGATCATGTTTACAAGCTTAAGAAAGCTCTTTATGGTCTTAAACAAGCACCCAAAGCTTGGTATGATAGAGTTAAATCGTTTATTATAAACATGAGTATACCATGGGGATGGTAGACAATACACTCTTTACAAAGAAGAAAGTTTCTCACCTCATAATCGTACAAATATATGTTGATGACATTATATTTGGTTCAACTTGTCAAAGTTTGTGTGATGACTTTGCCAAAATCATGCAAGACGAGTTTGAAATGAGCATGATGAGAGAAGTTAACTTCTTTTTAGGACTCCAAATTAAACAAATAGACGATGATATTTTCTTTAATCAATCTAAGTACGTTAAAGAAATGCTAACAATATTTAGATTAGAGGACTCTAGACCAATGAAGACCCCCATGGCCTCGGATACTAAACTTACTATAGATGATGATTGTGAGTCGGTAGACAACACCATGTATAGAGGTATGATTGGTAGTTTGTTGTACCTAACGGCAAGTCGACCGGATATCATGTTTAGTGTTTGCCTTTGTGCTCGCTTCCAAGAGGCTCCCAAAACCTCTCACCTTGAAGCGATTAAGTGTATCTTCTTATACATTAAAGGCACTATACATTTAGTATTATGGTATCCTAAAGGGACAGACATAGAAACCATAGTATACGCGGACTCGGCTCACGTGGGAGACTATGTGGACCGGAAAAGCACTAGTGGAGTTTGTACCTTCATGGGTTGTTGTTTAACTTCTTGGTTCTCCCAGAAACAAACCGATCTTGCTATATCCACCACGGGAGCCGAGTATGTGAGTGCCGGTAAAGCTTGTCAACAAGCTCTATGGATGAAGCAAGCGCTTGTTGATTACGGGATTTCACCTAATGATGTTCCCATCATGTGTAATAATAAGGGTGCAATAGACCTTAGCAAAAATCCCGTGCAACACTCGCGAACCAAGCACATAGAGATTCGCCACCATTTCCTTAGGGATAATGCTCAAAAGGGGAACATTTCGATTGAGAAGGAATCCTTAGTAGAAAACTTAGCCGACATCTTAATTAAGACACTTAAGAGGGAACCTTTTAATTTCTTGCGTCTAGGTCTAGGTTTAATGGAACGTATTGCTTAATTGCGCTTTACATTAATCGAGTCTTTCTCTTCTTTTAAATCTTTTCATTTTCTTAGTCATTGAGTCTCTCAAACTCTTTTTGAAAAATTCCTTTTTTCTTTTTCAAAGCTCTCAAAGTTCTTTCGAAAATAGTCGAGAAATGTTTTTACATTGTTAATTCAATCTAAAAACGTTTTTCATAGCTTCTTGCAGTTGACATCGAGCATACATAATTCATATGTATGGTTCTCTCAAATATAGCAATAACGATAATGAAATATGGAGGATCATTGTGTCATGACCATGTGTCTAGATTAACACACCTCCATCATCGATTTTATTTCAAATCCATGGTTTTTGGTCAAAATATTGATTGGTGTGTTCTTATGTGTTTTCTATGTCTTTTGTTGCTTTTAGCATGTCTCTATGATTAGTTAGACTAGAAAATTAGGATTTGCTGAATTAGAAAATTAGGCTTTGCTGAATTAGAAAATTCTCCTTATCCCCCAAACCGCACCCTCTGTACACGGTTCTCCATATAGCCCGCGGGTCCATATATATATGGCACCGTAGGTGGAGATAAGGTATCGCGGCCAGAACCCTCAAATTTCTAGTTTTCTGTAACTCCAAGTTTGCTCCTACACTTTTTGGAATCTTTGGTTCAAACCTTTGACCATCCTAAAGTGTCTTGTGCTTTCTCAATTTAACCCTAAGCTTTTTGCATCATTTCTCATATCAAATGTCTTATTCACCAAATGAAAGCCTTGATTCTCCTCCATTTTCCACAATCTCTTTCAATCCAAATTCAACCAAAAACACTCAAAATCACACTTCTTCTCTTTCTAAGAATGTTGATTGTGGAACCTCTACCTTTCCACCATATTTTTTTTATGTTTTTCCTCCTTCACATGATAATGTCATGCATCATGGAGAATATTGTCAATGTTATTAATATCAACATCTTGCTATGGCTCATATCTATGAGGAGTTGATTTACATTAAGAATCTCCTAGTTAAACCTCCTCTTCACTATGACTATGAGACAACTACCAAGCCACCACCACCTACTTCCGCCACCACTTTGTCTTTCATGTAATCATATGTATTGCTTATCTCCAAGACATCTACTTCAAGCAAATCTTTAAGTTCTAGTTTAACTAGGATTAGATTTATGCTTATCTTGGCTTGTTTCTTTTTCATACAACTTTGTATGATTTTTCACCTTGTATCTTTATTTCATATTTCCTTTTAACATGTCTTTTCTTGGATCTTAGTTATCTTCTATTTTCTTATCTTATTTTTCTTTTTATGTGACATATGCTATATCTTGTTGGGTGTTTCTTTTCTTCCGCTAACCCTTCTATGTAGCTTGTCCCCATATCTCGATTCCTTGGTGCCCCAAGCAAGGGGGAGTAAGCACCAAGAGGGAGAACTTGCAAAGTCCGATTCTTTTCTTCCTCAAAGACTTTTGCATACTTTTACTTCGACAAGGGAGAGCTCTTACAAAGTCCAATTCTTTTCTCCCTCAAAGAATTTTGCATCCTTTTTGCTTCCACAAGGGGGAGAAATGAAATAAACTCGTCTTTGAAAATCTTGTTTTTCATATGATTGAGTTTATATGTTGTCGAAATTAAAAGGGGGAGATTGTTAATGCAATGATGCCTAAAAACGTTACTTGCATTTTTAGGTCTCGCTTTGTTTTAATTACGATAAAATATAAAAACAAGCATTTACGAAAACAACGAAAAACGAATTCTTGAGTTCAAGTATTTTTTCATTTCAAGCATTATCACTTAAGGTATGAACAAACAAGTTTTCATCTTAATTAAGTGATCAAGAAGTTAAGTTTTCTTAAAACTCACCTTTTATTAAATGTGACAAAGTTTTTTAATAAACTTTATTTCTAAGAAAATGTTTTATTAAATTAAATATTTGAAAATTTAAAAACAACATATTCCATTTGGTTTCAGAATATCCTTTGAGGATATTCCACCAGATGTGACTACCCCACTAAAAGACAAACGGAAGCGGAGTCTACGAACACGGTCCCTTAATGGTCTATGCGTTTCCTTATCGATAAGGCACCGCAAGTACCAATAAGGAACCGCGTTCAGATATGACCGTTGAACCTTTGTCCTATAAATAGTGGACCATTCTCAGATTTTCTCTCCACCTCTTTTGCACACAAATTTCTAGATTCAAACATACTTCTTAAATCATTCAAATCCTTGATTACTTAGTTGATTACTGCTTGTTTAGAAGTGAATCTTTCTCTTCCCATCTCTTCCTCTTCAAGTGCAAAGAGAAGAACACTTTCATCCTTGAAGTGTTGAGTCGATCCAAGTAGTTGTGTTATTTGGAAGTTGTGTTGTGTTGATCCAAGTAGTTGTGTTATTTGGAAGTTGTGTCGTGAAGATCCAAGTAGTTGTGCTATTTGGTAATTGTGTTGTGAAGATCCAAATAGGTTTGTCTATTTGGAAGTTGTGTATGTAGTAGGGTTAATACTTAGTCCTCAAAGTATATTGGTGTAGATTGGTCCTAGCTAAGATTAGGGCTCGACTTTTAGCTTAGAGTCGAAAACTGGATAAGCGATGTTGTGTACGGTTTCTCCACCTTAAGGAGCTTGTTGATTCATGAACTCTTGAGTAAGGAGCACTCGAGGAGTGGAGTAGGGACGAGGAGTGAGCTTCGTTGCCGAACAACTATAAATCCTTGGTGTTTGGTTTGATCTTTCTTTTCCTGATCTCTTTACATTCATTATTCTTTATTAGCTTATACTTGTGATTATTAGTTTAGTTGCACTATCCTTTGTTCATATTGTGTATAAGTATATTTTACATAATTACTCAAGCCTAAGTTTTTGAAAACCCTTTTTTAACAAGTAAATTTTAAGAAACTATTCACCCCCCTCCCCCCCTCCCTTCTAGTTTCTACACAAGTGGTATCAAATTCCTTCTCCAACGCCTTAGAATGTATTTTTCTAGAATCTTGTCAACATCACGGTTCTTCAAAACACAGAATATGTGTCGACATAGAAATTCATACTAAGTAAAATGTCTACAAGTACAATGAACTAACATAAAAAAACCAAATTATACTAGTGCAATTCATCACAAAGTCCTTGCCGTAGAGGATCTTAAAAAGATATTACTATAGGAGCTACTTTGATTCTTTGTAATGTCTCGGTGTTTACTCCTAAACCATCCATCCATTATCTTAATATTATTGAAAAAACCCAGTTAAGGTTTTTCAGGAAGGATACATTATTTAAAATGGTAGTGGTGTAAGCGGTAGTGTAAGTTAAGTACCGTTTGTCGCTTGTTGTTTACTTGTTCTAGGTTGTATTTGCTTGTTGTTTTCTTTTTTACAAACTCAATGTTTAGTATGAAAATCTTGGAATTTACCCTATTAAGACAGTTATATGTTGATTGCTTTGCTGATAGTTAAGGGTTGTTTCGATCATTAGTTAGAAACCAAGCTTAGATACTCCTTTATGATTTGTCTTTATACCCCCCTTCATGTTGAGCAATATCTAAGTTAGATACCCCCTTAAGTCCTTAAGACATTAGTTGTTATATGTATTGTTTCTTGGTTAGCAGAACTTCTAGACAAAACACCTGATTTATTTGATTTCTAGTATATAGATGAATCTCCCAACAGTATACACTATCAAAATCAGAAGCACAATAAGCAATGATCATTAGATATCATCAAGATAAAACAAAATAAAGTATACAACTTTGTAAAAGGTTGACTTAAAAAAGTCAAAACCAAAATACAACCCAAACATAAGCAACATCGGGACTTGATACAAAAGATGCCAAGCCAACATATCAATCATTTTTACATTGATTGTTTATAATTTCCCAAATTCCTTCTTCACAATTTTATCCCATGTGGTCACCGATGCAAGCCCTAAGATGCAATTTCTTATTGCAGGTGGCCTTTTTCCTGAAACAACAGCTTGTTCAACTTTAAAGTTGGACCTCAATTTAACTCTATAACTATTAGAAGTTGAACATGGCTTAACATAATCATTGATTTTATGCTTCTGTAATTAAGATATGATTATAGGTTAATAATCAAATGCAAAAAAAGTTGTTTGGAACAACTCAATATATTTCCAAAGCCAATATTGTCTAATAATGTGATACCCTAGAACCGAGGTCACTAACATTACCCTAAATTACGCTAATTTTTGAAATTTTTAATAAATATTAATTGCTATATATTTTAGTATTTTGGTTGAAACCGATGTTCGAGGTTATAATTTTGACGATTGACGATTCAAGAAGGACGATGACGAATACGATTCCAATGGATACCCAAATTTCTATAATTATTGACGTTTTATCGATAATGTAATTTTTCGAGAATTTTACTTACGGTTCGTGTTAAGTCGAGTCGGGTGAGTTTTATAGCTTTCCGGGTACATTTAAAGTATCCCAAAAGTATTTTGGAGTGTTTGGGATAATTTCCGACTCCCGTAAAAATTTCTAAAATGACTAGTGAGTCAATCCCGCAAAGTTTTAGTGTCGTTTTTACTTGAGGCCAAAAGAAAGCTTAAATTGCACAAGAGGTCCTTCCAATTTTTACAAAAGGGGAATGTAAACACACACATCATAAAAACACTTGCAAAAATTTTTTTGTTCTCTCCCTCTCTTCCCCTTTAGGCCGACGGTCACCCCCAACCCACCATAAACCACCATTAATTTTTTTTTCTACTTGGTTTTGATTAAAACTAAGGTTAGACCACCTCTAATCTAATCATTCCCTATCTTTCTATGTAATCAAATCCAACATGCATTCAAATTTTTTTTCAAGAATCAAAGGAATTTTTCAAACTCGTTTTTGATGTTAATTGGATAAATGCATGTTAAATTCATGTGTAATGGGGGTATAATCACTAAACAAACCCACCAAAATTGATTTGGTTGTGGTGTTTTGGTCACCCAAACCCCACGGCTAAGGGGGGTGTTTGGGGAGCCATGGTGATTGATGTTTTGAGCATAGGTTTTGTGTTTAATCTTGTGTTCATAGATGTTTTAGATGGATACAAGTACTTGCATGTTTGTTTTTAGGATTTTAGTTTATGAGGTTGATGATCAATAGGGGTTAGAAACTGAAAACATGGTTTGGTTGTGATTAGGGAAGCTTAGGATGATGTCTAGTGATGATAAATGGATTTGGAATCGAGCGTTAGTGTGATTTTGGTATGGTTGAATTTAGGCAGAAAGTTTAAGGCATTTTCGTAAAAATCATTATGAAAACAGGTCTTGTAGATAGGATAGATTTGTAGAGCATTTTCTTAGCTTCGATTTGGTATAAGGTAGAGCTTACGACTCCTAACGAGTCAAAAGTTACGACGTTTTGAAATTCGTGTACCGGGAGATGAAAACCGTCATAATCCGAAGTTATGATTGGTTTTAGGTCAAATCCCGGGGACTATAAGTCTAGTTTGGTAAATGGTCAAGGACTGAATTTTGGTGTCAAACCTGCACATTTGAGTCTACTATAGGACTTAGGTGTCAAATGGGTCAATGGAGTATTTTAAACGGGTCAAACGAGTCCGACTTGGTCAAAGTACAATTTCAGTCCGAAAAACGTAGTTTTTGGAAAAGCGTTGAGTTACGGGTCGTAGAAGTAAAATTTTTTGTTGGGATTAAATATGTGTTATCTACAGGTCTTATAGTATTTTTGAGAATTTTGTCAAATTTTACAAAGATGGTTAAGTATGGTAAAACAGCCCGTACTTTTGATAAGTATCGGCAAAAATGAATAAAAATGGATAACGTTAATAATAAGGACGAACGGTGTAAAATGAGTAACGCTTGTTGTTTTGTTTTGGCGTGAGTTGTAATTGTCATAAGAGACTAGTATTTATGTATTTTATACAGTACCATAAGGTTTTTAAAATGAGATTACTCATTACGCGTTATTTGGTTTGATAGGTGTTGATTTACCCGGGCATCCGTATCGTCGTCAGTGACCGTCTCTCGAACTATCGACTACTTGATATATAAGGTGTGAATTTATAGCCTCGCTTATTATTATTTCAAACTGTTTTACCCGCGAGGGAAATGCATGCTAGTTTTTAAAATGAACATATGTCATGAATGATTGTTGGACCCGAATGTTGCCTTTGAAATTGTGTTGAGTACCTAGTTGCAAAAGTCCCTAATTTCATGAACTATTAACTATTGTTTAGTCCTAGCGTGGATTAGAAATAGCCGCTTATACAAAGTGATAGTACTATGGGGTTGACTACCCTATCCGAGACGAGGGCTAGTACGTTGATACCCCCTGCGGACGGATAATTTGTGATAAGAGATAAGGTATAATTGCAACTGATGCCTTATTAGGGGCCTTGGTTTCATCTGAATCACGCCGGTAATTATTACACGGGTGTTTGAGTTAACGGTTTAGTGTCATGAGCTTAAACACAATTGCCAGTATCTTGAATATAGATTGTTTGATCGACAAGTCTATGAATGATCGTGAATGGTTTTTATTTCACATATGTTCAAAATGAATTGTAAAACCTATGAATTCCACTCAACGTTTTCGTTGACCAAATTTAGCATGTGTTTCAGGTAACCGCTGAAGTGTAGCATGGAGCATGCATGGGATGGATGTTGTGTGTATGGCTTGGAGTCTGCTTGTTTTTCCTCCCTTTTCTACTTAAACATTTTTAACTTTAATGTTATGTTGTTGTGAAAACTGTAACTTTTAGGTTGAGATTCATGGGGACCGAAAACGCTAAACTCTGTTGGATCAATTAGGGTTGGAAAAACCGTAGACATGTATCTTTTAACAATTTTTAATTTAAGTTTTAAGTTGACGTCTCTTTAGAGTCGTTCGATATATCCTGTGTGCAATGATAACTGCCTAGCACCCAAATGTTGTAGTTCCGCTGCGCATAGCATTTGGAGGGGTGTTAGAAATAAAAATTTCTACGACGATAGGTTTACCTTTCTTCAATAGCATACGTTCTTTTACTACTTGTAAAATCTTTTCTAGCTTTTGTATCCTGATATCAAGATCCTCTAAGCCATTGAATTCCAGATCTTCTGAATATAAAATTGATCCACAAAAATTTGGGGGAGGGTGGTTGTTAAGCGTGATTGGTTGTTGTTATTGGCGGTTGCATATATGTATAAGGGTAATGGCCTAATTGTGATGGGTTAGACCAATATATATCACAAATGGACTTTTGCAACCCTATACCAAACAATACTTTAGTTACAAGACCACATCCAAACACCCCTTTAACGCTAACCAAAACCATATAATTCACATTTATTATCTAGTTCTCTTGACAATTCACGTTCGTTAACATTTCTTAAACCAAAACCATAGTACATTAGGTTATATCATACATTACAAAACATGTGATAAACACATCTAAATAAACAACATTTAATCACTAAGACATGAGAGCATTCTAGTCATGAACACAGTGTTGGTTGTTGCAGCATGACGGGCTGCTAGAACCAGCTCATTCAACCTCACTACCATTTCCTCATTATGCTCACTAGCGTTCTTCAATTCAACAGTACCTTCAACCGCAAGAATACAACCCGTCAGGGTGCCCACCTCAATAATCAAAAGGTTCATGTGGTTGATCATATCTTGAATTTCATCAATTAGGACCTAAAGGTCCCGCGCATCTACAAGATTGTGATCCCTTTCCTTACCAAATTGAACAAACAACTATCTCTCCATGCGAGACGAGTTTAGTTCCCTAGCCAATCTATCACACAATACCAATCTCCTAAAACCACTATCTTAGTTTCCAATTGAATTATTAACTCTTTAAGTCTAAGTTTGGGTTTAAAATTATTGTTAGGGTAAGTGATATATATAGGGTAGAGTTCAATGAACCGTCGTTAATGTGATGAACAAGTTTTCAAATTTGATCCCTGATTCAAAGAGTCAGACGGAGTTAAGTGTTGAAATTAAATGTTAGTCTTTCAAAGGTCGTGAAAAATACGTCCTTAAAGTTGTGTCAGAACATGGACTACCAAGTTTTTTTAGAGGAAAACGTTTTCAGGGAAACATTTTGCATAAACGAAATGTAGCGGTTGAAGTGTCGGGTGAGAAAAAGCATTCGGGCACGAATTTAGCATGAACAAAAGGTGGGAGATGTGCTGATGTGAGATGGGCGATCGGAAGTGACGTAAATACCCTCACGTGCATGGCACGTGAGGGGGTTAACTAGGGTTAATTAACGTGTGAAAGTTAAAAATAGGGACTGATGGGTTTTTTCGCATGTAAATGAGAAGTATGGCGCCAAATATCCACCACCTTTACACTCAGGGGTTTATTTGCCGATTCTGCAAATCAATGGACAAAATTTACAGTTTATCCTACTTAAAATGACATTGCAGTTTAGAAAAGATACCCATAGGTTATGTGAGTTGAGATCCCCCTAGACACAATATATAGCATAGATCAAATGAGACAATCTGGGCCATCCATTTATTTTACATTCAATGGTCAAGATTACACCCACTTTTTACTAATTAAAAATATAAATAGAATTTTAGAAATTAAAAATTCATTTTTTTCTTTAAAAAAACACATAGAGCTCTCTCTGAGCTCAAAACCTCGTTCCGTTTTTTCTTTTATCAAAACCGGCGACCACCACCTCCTCCATAACTGTTTTTTCCGGCGACCTCAACCACCACAACAACCTCTATAACCGTTTTTTCCGGCGACCTCAACCACCACAACTCCCTAATCACAGATCTTCCTAATCACAGATCTATAAACCTTAATTTTTCCGGCGACCTTAACCACCACAACAACCTCCGTTCCATTTTTTCCGGCGACCTCAACCTCCACAACTACCTTCCCTAATAACAACTACCACAAATATGGCTGATGACGATGCGATTGATGCAGATTTAAGTATAGTTCAATACGAAGAAGATGAAAATCCTATGACTCAGAATCAAATTGAAGAGTCAAATGTTGAAGCCAATATCATTCAAACTCTAGGTAAATCATATATGATTCATTCAATATACAAAACAAGTGATTCATGATGAATCATATATGATTCATGATGAATCATATATGTTTCATTCAACATACAAGCATATATAATTCTGTTAAAATAGTCACTCTTTAAAACACTGTAATTGGTAAAGGAAATTAACTTCAAAAATAATTTGGATGAATCATGTATGTTTCATCATGAAACATATATGTTTCATTATGAAACATATATGATTCATCATGAAACATATATGTTTCATTCAATATACAAACAATTGATTCAAAATGAATCATATATGTTTCATTTTGAATCAATTGTTTGTATATTGAATGAATCATGTATGTTTCATAATGAAACATATATGTTTCATTATGAAACATATATGATTCATCATGAGACATATATGTTTCATTCAATATACAAACAATTGATTCAAAATGAATCATATATGATTCTATGATTCTGTTAAAATAGTTATTCTTTAAAACACTGTAATTGGTAAAAACTTCAAAAACAAGTTGGATGAATCATGTATGTTTCATCATGAATCATATATGTTTCATGATGAAACATATATGATTCAACATGAAACTTACATGATTCACTGTAAAAATAATTTACTAAAACAAAACCTAAATGTTATTGTTTAACAGTTACAAGGAGCACTCCAACTTTGTTCCCAGAAGGCGAGACCACTAGAGGAACAATATACTGCGAACCATATGTCGAAATGCAGTACCTACCTTTTGTGCGGCAAACTTTTGATACAATAGAGAAAGGTGTCGATTTTTATAACACTTACGCTGAAAAGGCAGGGTTTGAAGCTAAGATGACATGCCAAAAGAAAACAAAAAGTGGTTTGGTGAAATCAAAGTATGTCATGTGTAATCGAGAAGGGAATCCAAAGGAGATAAATATTAACACATTGGATCCTCAACACAATGATAAGCAAGTTAGAAATACAAGGCATAGACTAACGGGTTGCCGTGCGAGAATTAAGATTGCGTTGGATAGTCGTACCAGAAAGTATGAAGTAGTTACATTCGGTCCGAGACACAACCACCGAATGATTCCGAAAGAATTTGAGCATCTTACAAAGAAACAACGAACGATGACTCAGGCGGAAAAAATGTTTGTTATAAAAGCTTCAACAATGAAACTTGGTGGAACAAAGGCACACCACTTGTTTTCTATGATGAAAGGGGGTTCTCAGTATGTTCATGGCACGACTGACGATTTTAAGAATCATATCAGAGACGTTAATGAGGTTATAGGATAAAGTGATGCACATATGTTGTTAGAGAAGATGGAAAATAGGAAGTTGTTTGCGCCAGACTTTACATTTCAATATAAGGTTGAAAACGGCGTGTTAGTTGCACTTTTTTGGGCAGATGAAGTTGATAAATGCAACTACAATGAGTTTGATGATGTAATATCATTTGACGCAACATTCAGAACGAATAAGAAAGTTGTTGAATAAAAACATTTTCTTGTAGAATTCTGTATGGTTTACTATGAAACATATATGTTTCAAGATGAAACATATATGATTCATTATGGATCATGTATGTTTCATCATGAAACATACATGTTTCATGATGAATCATATATGTAACACCCCACTTGGATAAGTGGACCGTTACGTGTATTTATGGCGTGTCATCAAAGCATAAGGTAAATGTCCTAGAACATTAACTGACCATAAAGGAAATACCGGAATCAAACCTCGGTAATCCAAACATAAGCCCAAAACATGAAATATAAAATACTGAATGAAAGGACTAAACAATGTCCAAATAAGCAGAATAGTATAAGTGCATAAAATAAGAAGTCTGTATAGCTCCCATTCCAAATGCACGTGCCCTCAGAATCCTAAGAGCGTCCCGGTGTACCTGCCGTTAGAACATGAAAGGAACTACGGCTGAGCATAACGCTCAGTGAACGGATATAAAGCATGATAAGGAACTACTGAAATGAAACAGATGGTAAAATGCTGGAGCTGTAAAACTGATAAGTAAAGTTGCAGCGGAAATCTGTGCATAATCTGTAAAGTCTGATTCGTAAATAATAAAGCTGAACTAATATCTGATAAATCAGAAAACATGCATTTACTGTATTTTAATTTGCTAGAGCTTATATAGGTCACGTGTTGTAACAACCGTGCATGAATAACTGGAGGGGTGACCTCGTCATGTTGTAGAGGGGTGACCTCTAAATAACTGTGCTGGGTGGAGGGATCAACTCCAATGTGAAGGATGTAGAGCACACACCACATTCACCCTGATAACATGAAACACTTATAAGCCTAGGATGCATCCATACGCCCCACTAAAACATACATATAAGAAATGGCCAAACTGAACATGAGTGGGACGATGCAGGATATCACTCTCCTGCATGTGAGTCACGACACCGGTGCCTCTAGTGCCGTGGTTACGGTACCTCCGTAACTAGTACATAAACTGGTCGTGCTTGTATATAATGCTCAGGCAATTTATTTAGCTATTAACATGATTACTGATAAACTTAAACATATACTGGGGAAAGCATTTGGCTGCAGACGGGGAAATCCTAATCATGTATAGGAAAGAAAGTCCTTACTGAAAGGACGGAAAATCCGTACCTCGTGTCCCGTAATGAAAATAAGACTGAAAGCTGAAGATCTACTCCGACTTCACTGTTACTACATAAATTAACGGACGCGTAAATAAGTTGACTGATGTTTATTTATTTCATTGATCTTAGTCGTTCTCAGTTTGATTCATTTACCACTTGTATGATTGTTTGTATATAATCTGATAAGTTCTGACTGCTCGCTAATATTACTGTTTTAATGTACTATGTATTCCTGATCACTGCATACTGTATATTATGGTATTACTATAAATAGTAACTTTTTATAATTAGAACGTTTCCTAATTTAGAAAAATTCCCCATTTAGTGTCTTTAAGATTAAATCATAAACAAATCACATGCTTTAAGAGTAATAAAAGGATAAAATAATATCGATTTAATTTTATCTATTAAATTACTAAAATCAATAATTAAACTTATTTATTTATAAACCTTTTTATAAAACGATTTAATGAATTTAAATAATCGCGTGTATTTATTACTTTTCGATGATCCCGAAAACCCGAGTCAAAACTCTCCCGAGACACCCATGTCTCGGGTTAACTAAAAGTCGAGCACACCACGACCTTGTCGTGGTTCCCCCTGCTGCTGACGTCACTCAGCAGTGTTTCCCACTGCCCATTTTTTTCCCCCTGCACTACTATAGTTCCCACTGTTTTGTTGGTTCCCCCCGTTTATGTATTTCAGTTCCCACTGCTTTTGTATAATTTTTCTAGCCAAACACACCCTGCTGTGAACAATCCCAAACACCCCTGTTTTCTGAATTTACTCCCAAACACCCCCTGTTTGTTTTGGATGCGGCTGGTCACAATAATACACCACCGAGACTTGAAGTCTCGGCTGGCCAGTCTACTAACACCACCACGCACCCTATTTTTTTTACACGACAACCCCTGCTTGTGTTTGTTCGTGGCTGCCCACCAGAAAAGACCATAGGGTCTGGTGGCCGTGGTTGTTCACCACCAAAAACACCACCGAGAGTTTTCAAACTCTTGGTTTTGTGTCCACAAACAAAACCCCGCCTAATCTTTACTGCTTGTTACATGTTTATACTATTTAGCATCATTCGATCCAGACTACCCACATGTTAAAGAAAAAAAAAACGAAAGGAAGGATGAGGAATTTACTTATTCACGTGATTAGGATGAACACCTAAATCAAAACGATTGAAGGATCAAATCGTTTCTTTCCTTCTTGTTTGATTCACAGCCGGCGGCCCCCCATTAGAACCCTAATATGTTTCTTTTTTTTTTGTTCGCTGCCAGTGTAAAGGGGAAAACCCCCCGTTTGTTTTCTTTCTTTTTTTTTAACCGGTTTAGACCAAACAAATGGGCTTCCAGTCCATTCTTCTTTCTTTTCTATTTTTCTTCTTTTCTTTTTTTTTCTAAAAGCTGCCAGCCCAAATGTATACTAAAGTTTTCGTTTTCGTTTCGCTTTGATTATAATATTTAACTTGCGTGTTCGTGTTTTTAATTTTCTGAAACATAGTTTTTATTTTATGAATGAAGTATCTACGTAATACTGAATAATATTATTATTTATATAATACTTGACTAATTTCTATTTATTATTTTTCTGAAATAATTAATTACGTAACGTTTTAAATTAAACTGAGGTTGCGTAGTTATTATTAACGTTTAAGTATTTCTGTATAATAAATAATACATACGTAATATTATCTGAAACTTAATTTTTTGAAACTTAATAGTTATTTCTGATTAATTATTATTTATAATAATTAACTAAAACCGAGCGTGCGTATTTAATATTTTAAATTTTAAATACGGGTTTTACAATTCTTCCCCTCTAAAAAAAAAATTATTCGTCCCCGAATTAAAGATACGACTATACTGGGTTTTACAATTCTTCCCCTCTAAAAGGAGAAATTCGTCCTCGAATTACAGGTAATAAGCTGATGAAGTTATAAGAACTGAAAGAACACGTAGACTGAAAAGACGATTAAGCTGAAGGATAAATTGTCTTCTAATTAAGACATAATGCTGCTGATAGGTATAAACCTGACATGACTGAAATGATCATGTAACGTGACATGGCTGAAGAGAACATGGAACGTGACATGACTGAAATAACTTAACTGGATTTATTGAAGACAAGGATGAGAGGTCCGGATGGACTCCTCTGTTTCGAGTGGCCTCCCGCTCGAAACGATTCCTTCAAGGGTCTAAACATAATAAGAAAACAATCTTGGTCCTAATGACCCTTTCCTGATGATGCTGAATACTTTCAGATTCCATACTTAAGATGGATTTTCTAAATCTTATAGACTGAATAACTATAGCATGTATGATACATGAAACGATACGTGTAAATATTCTGAACAGATAACATTTATAACTCTGAGAAAGCTGCTGAAAATATATAGGGACGAACTACGTGAACAATTGTGAACGTGCTACGTGAGCAATTGTGAACGTGGTTCACGATTATATGAGGAACGTTGGCATAGAATTAGAATATGATAAGTGAATCATACTGTGAACGTGATACTAGGACATATCATGGACGTATGCTGACTGAGGAATGAATGCCAAACGATACGACCAGAGATATGAAACGTCTGCCTGGTTATGGAATAGTTGTGCTAAACTTGAGTCTGGTCTCTCAAGCTTTCTGTAACCGATAAACTGAGAAACGTGTATCATGACATGGCACACGAACTTGAACGTGAACAATGTTATGAACACAAACGTGAGCTTAAATTATGAGATAGCATAAAAGATGAACTGAAACAGCATCATACTGCGAATGAGACGTAAACGTGAAAGTGAAAATAAACATGAACTTAAAGTGGGCGTAAACATACACTTGATCGTGAACATGAATTCTTTCTGATATGATGGTCAATGGAATGCTTTGAATTCGTAAGATTCACAACTGAATTTCAGATTTTTTTTTTCTACAGATCTGCTACTGCGTGATTCTTTCGGATGAAAGAAACGCGCAGGCTGATTACATGGTTGATGATAACTTAGATAGTATCGTACTTTCTCTGAGCCTGTGGTAGCTGATAACAATTTCATGGAATTTCGTCTCATTTCTGTTCAGAAATTTCAAAGGGTTGTAGTAACTCACTAACATGACGGCGTTCTATCTTGAACCTGTAGTAGGTCAGGCATCTAGATATGAACATAGCTGCATTAATGTGTGATGCGGGTTCTATTAAAGTTTTGTCTGGGATTATGGAACATTCTGGTGGAAATCTGGTTGAATAGTCATAAAACATTTTTAGTGAGAATTGTCGGCAATTTCTGCGGTAGTAGTCAATTGAGTTCTAAAAAATTTTATATCGTTCACAGGCGTCAGTCGGGACCATCAGGTGATGGCCTTCACCTTCGCAGCATTGTTTGAAATTTCTTTCTGTTGAAATGTGGTGGCTCAGAAATGCCACTTTGTTCAAGTGAGATTTATACCTGGAAAGATGTGTATAAAAATAACTCCTATCGAAGATTCTATTCAACTGTGAGAAGATGACTCTCGTATTCTTCTCTAGAATTTAGCAGACCCAAAATGTGATCAATGAATATACTGACGATTTTGTCTGAGAAATCAAGAAAATTTTATTCATAAATTTTCGTACTATAGCTGGAGCATTAGGAAGCTCAGAAGTACAATCTAAGATTTTCCAGAGTGGCTATAATATGTGCAACAACGGTCTGAAGGACATCATGTTCTTCCTTCACCACTGATGCTGGCATGATCTTGAATTTTTCTGAAAGAATGTTTAAAACACCTCGTAGGTTAATTAAACTTCCTATTCGTGGAATGAATATCGATTAAGAATGGTGATCTGATAAATTTTTCGATGGTGCGCTAGGGCGAATAGGGCCTAGTTCTGGTAATTCTTGCAGAAATTGCTGCAACTCGTTTAACTTAGCTAAAGCCCTGTGATCAAGAGTTCTGAAAACAGGTTCTGTTCTTGAGACAAGCTCGATGTTAAATTATGTCTCGTGGGTAGGAAGGAATTTCTAAAAACTTTCTGAAATTATATCTGGAACTCTGGAATAATCTGCTGATCATGAATTTAAGGAATTTCAAAAGTGAATTTACAACAGGTAGGTGAAAGTCTTCGTAGCTATGGACTGATAACTCACGCGCTTGTAAGGCAGAAATAATTTGTACTGATTTTTCGGGCAGGAAACAGAATGAATATATTTGGGATCTAGTAAGACGGATCTCGTCGTTAACTGAAAAGAAAATTTAACAAATATGGGTGATACTGTGGAGTCCTTTCTGGCTGAGAGGCAGGTGACTACCTGATTTAAGATGAAGCTGACGTAGGAACACGTGAAGTAACCATGGCGACTTTTCACTGAGTGGGTTCATCTGTAACCTCACATAATGATTACCGTGTGTTTAATCTGAATATAATATAGTGGTGGTGACTGAATTTTAATGGTCTAATTCATGCGTGGCATAATAGAACGGGTATGCCCCTTTCTAAAGGGTACCCTGAATTTCTGAGGCCTGGTTTAGAAACATACTGGAGTTATGAGTTCTGACTCGTATTTTTATAAAAGATTCGTATGACGTGTATCGTAACTGGGGTCCTGAAAGGTCTTCCGAAATGATACCCGAGACTTATGTCTTGACCGATTTCTTGGATGAATTCGAACAAGGCTGAAAATTTTGGTAACTGCTAGGATTGGCGGACCGGTTAGACTGCTGACCTCTGTATTTCTGGTCACGTCCGTGCCGGGGTCCCGATGGTACTGACTGATTAATTATGAGCACGGTGGTTGTCACTACTACTTTGTCTGCCAGTTTCCTGACGGTCGCTATCATGACCGTGATTAATGTAATTATTTCTGCTGAGTGGTCGGCTGGTTACCGGTTCCCACTCTTCTGACGGAAAGATTAGCTGAGTGATGTGTGACATCTAACTGAGGAAGTAAAAACATAAAATAGAATGGTAGTGTCTGATGGTTGAATTTATTCTTGTCAGAAATTTCAAATTTATAGTTTTCGTCCTCGTTCCGCAGTCCTCATAGTATAAACGGCATCAGCATCTTGAGAAATCTCCAAAGTTCAGCAGCATCCGCATTTGTGAGGTCTTCAAAGTGTTAGCGGCATCAGCATCTAGCAAAATCTTCAACTCACGAGCGGCATCAGCAACTGGTAAAATATCGACAAGTGGAAACGCCTGAGATGATTGAGGATCGATTAGAAATATCCATGGAGTAGGGTACCTGGAGTACACCTGGACTACTGTTCATGAAGTTCAAAATGAATACCGCACATGGGGCATATCTGAGACACTGTACGTGGAGTACACGTGAAATACTGTACATGGAGTATAACTGAGACACTGTACATGGGGTACATATAGAATACTGTACGTGGAGCTGGTGGAAATTTTATGGGATGATCGATACTGGTGTCACTTGTCTGACATTATCAAAGAAATAAATTGATTTAAACGGTAGTAAACTGAACTGAAACGGTTAACATGATAGGCTGATAATTCTGCGTAGACTTAATGCTGGTTGTATAGAGACTAAAAGTATGATTAAATCAAAGTCCCAACAGTGGTCAGCATGAAGCATGATTAATGAAGGCCAATCATGATTTATCATGAAAATGGTTTTTACTGAAATTCTTGTGTATCTTAACATGAGAACATCTTTACTTTGCTGAAAACATAATCCTCGTAAGGAGACATGAACTGAATCAACCTGAAGACGCCATCAACGTGAGGATATGAAAATTTTACTGTTACTAGAACATAAAAGAAAATCAACTGAGGATTAACATGAACTCGTGTGGATGGCTATGGTTCAATCCACAGAATTCAAAGAAGAAAACATGAGACTACGTATGGGCTATTCTGGTTCGATCCATACTGGTCAAAATTTATAGAATGTCATGATATGACAAGGGTGAACAACTGTGGATCGGTTCACAAAACATCATTTGACTGAAAAACATGAAATTTATCTGAACATTGGTGAACGTATATGGGTTGGTTCACCACGTAATATTGGACCGAAAACATGAATCTGACATGAGTAAGGATAAGTGCCCATGATCAGTTAATCTATACAAAAATCCGAACGGGCAAGGGTGAACGCCTATGGTCAGTTCACCAAAATGATAACTCGCTAAAAAGCACATGCGACTAAGTATGGCTAGTTATGAACCAACCTTTTTCTTAGTCAAAACTTTAAGAAACTGACTGATTAATTGAAGAAAACTGACTGAATAATCCATGAGAAACATGAATGATAACAACGCCAAAAACTAGGAAGTTCCTGGTGACTACCCACTAGTCACAGGTCAAGTTTTAGAGCCTACAGGTCGAACCTATATCTCTGATACCATAATTGTAACACCCCACTTGGATAAGTGGACCCTTACGTGTATTTATGGCGTGTCATCAAAGCATAAGGTAAATGTCCTAGAACATTAACTGACCATAAAGGAAATACCGGAATCAAACCTCGGTAATCCAAACATAAGCCCAAAACATGAAATATAAAATACTGAATGAAAGGACTAAACAATGTCCAAATAAGCAGAATAGTATAAGTGCATAAAATAAGAAGTCTGTATAGCTCCCATTCCAAATGCACGTGCCCTCAGAATCCTAAGAGCGTCCCGGTGTACCTGCCGTTAGAACATGAAAGGAACTACGGCTGAGCATAACGCTCAGTGAACGGATATAAAGCATGATAAGGAACTACTGAAATGAAACAGATGGTAAAATGCTGGAGCTGTAAAACTGATAAGTAAAGTTGCAGCGGAAATCTGTGCATAATCTGTAAAGTCTGATTCGTAAATAATAAAGCTGAACTAATATCTGATAAATCTGAAAACATGCATTTGCTGTATTTTAATTTTCCAGAGCTTATATAGGTCACGTGTTGTAACAACCGTGCATGAATAACTGGAGGGGTGACCTCGTCATGCTGTAGAGGGGTGACCTCTAAATAACTGTGCTGGGTGGAGGGATCAGCTCCAATGTGAAGGATGTAGAGCACACACCACATTCACCCTGATAACATGAAACACTTATAAGCCTAGGATGCATCCATACGCCCCACTAAAACATACATATAAGAAATGGCCAAACTGAACATGAGTGGGATGATGCAGGATATCACTCTCCTGCATGTGAGTCACGACACCGGTGCCTCTAGTGCCGTGGTTACGGTACCTCCGTAACTAGTACATAAACTGGTCGTGCTTGTATATAATGCTCAGGCAATTTATTTAGCTATTAACATGATTACTGATAAACTTAAACATATACTGGGGAAAGCATTTGGCTGCAGACGGGGAAATCCTAATCATGTATAGGAAAGAAAGTCCTTACTGAAAGGACGGAAAATCCGTACCTCGTGTCCCGTAATGAAAATAAGACTGAAAGCTGAAGATCTACTCCGACTTCACTGTTACTACATAAATTAACGGACGCGTAAATAAGTTGACTGATGTTTATTTATTTCATTGATCTTAGTCGTTCTCAGTTTGATTCATTTACCACTTGTATGATTGTTTGTATATAATCTGATAAGTTCTGACTGCTCGCTAATATTACTGTTTTAATGTACTATGTATTCCTGATCACTGCATACTGTATATTATGGTATTACTATAAATAGTAACTTTTTATAATTAGAACGTTTCCTAATTTAGAAAAATTCCCCATTTAGTGTCTTTAAGATTAAATCATAAACAAATCACATGCTTTAAGAGTAATAAAAGGATAAAATAATATCGATTTAATTTTATCTATTAAATTACTAAAATCAATAATTAAACTTATTTATTTATAAACCTTTTTATAAAACGATTTAATGAATTTAAATAATCACGTGTATTTATTACTTTTCGATGATCCCGGAAACCCGAGTCAAAACTCTCCCGAGACACCCATGTCTCGGGTTAACTAAAAGTCGAGCACACCACGACCTTGTCGTGGTTCCCCCTGCTGCTGACGTCACTCAGCAGTGTTTCCCACTGCCCATTTTTTTCCCCCTGCACTACTATAGTTCCCACTGTTTTGTTGGTTCCCCCCGTTTATGTATTTCAGTGCCCACTGCTTTTGTATAATTTTTCTAGCCAAACACACCCTGCTGTGAACAATCCCAAACACCCCTGTTTTCTGAAGTTACTCCCAAACACCCCCCTGTTTGTTTTGGATGCGGCTGGTCACAATAATACACCACCGAGACTTGAAGTCTCGGCTGGCCAGTCTACTAACACCACCACGCACCCTATTTTTTTTACACGACAACCCCTGCTTGTGTTTGTTCGTGGCTGCCCACCAGAAAAGACCATAGGGTCTGGTGGCCGTGGTTGTTCACCACCAAAAACACCACCGAGAGTTTTCAAACTCTCGGTTTTGTGTCCACAAACAAAACCCCGCCTAATCTTTACTGCTTGTTACATGTTTATACTATTTAGCATCATTCGATCCAGACTACCCACATGTTAAAGAAAAAAAACGAAAGGAAGGATGAGGAATTTACTTATTCACGTGATTAGGATGAACACCTAAATCAAAACGATTGAAGGATCAAATCGTTTCTTTCCTTCTTGTTTGATTCACAGCCGGCGGCCCCCCATTAGAACCCTAATATGTTTCTTTTTTTTTTGTTCGCTGCCAGTGTAAAGGGGAAAACCCCCCGTTTGTTTTCTTTCTTTTTTTTTTAACCGGTTTAGACCAAACAAATGGGCCTCCAGCCCATTCTTCTTTCTTTTCTATTTTTCTTCTTTTCTTTTTTTTTCTAAAAGCTGCCAGCCCAAATGTATACTAAAGTTTTCGTTTTCGTTTCGCTTTGATTATAATATTTAACTTGCGTGTTCGTGTTTTTAATTTTCTGAAACATAGTTTTTATTTTATGAATGAAGTATCTACTTAATACTGAATAATATTATTATTTATATAATACTTGACTAATTTCTATTTATTATTTTTCTGAAATAATTAATTACGTAACGTTTTAAATTAAACTGAGGTTGCGTAGTTATTGTTAACGTTTAAGTATTTCTGTATAATAAATAATACATACGTAATATTATCTGAAACTTAATTTTTTGAAACTTAATAGTTATTTCTGATTAATTATTATTTATAATAATTAACTAAAACCGAGCGTGCATATTTAATATTTTAAATTTTAAATACGGGTTTTACAATATATGTTTCATCATGGAACATATATGATTCATCATGAAACATATATGTTTCATCATGAAACATACATGTTTCATGATGAATCATATATGTTTCATGATGAATCATATATGTTTCACCATGAATCATATATGTTTCATTCTGAAACATATATGTTTCATCATGAAACATGTATCTAATGAACCATGTATCTAATCATTCTCATCTGATTATGATTTACTTAATTTGCAGGTACGACATTGTTTTTGTTCCATTCACCGCCATAGATAATCACAGAAAGTCGGTGACAGTCGGCGCAGGATTGCTGTTATGTGAAGACACAGAAGCTTATATATGGCTATTAACTTCATTCTTGATTGCTCATCCAAAGCAACCCGATATGGTTGTAACATATCAAGATGGGGCAATGAAGCGAGCAATTGAAGCAGTGTTTACGCATTCTAAACATAGATTATGCATGTGGCACATCATGCAAAAAGTTCCATCAAAGGTGAATTTCATTTACCATAAGTCTATATTTTTCTTGTAGAATTCTGTATGTTTTATCATGAATCATATATGTTTCATGATGAAACATACATGATTCATGATGAAACATATATGATTCATGATGAAACATATATGATTCATGATGAATCATGTATGATTCATGATGAACCATGTATCTAATCATTCTCGTCTAATTATTTTTATAGATATGCAAAGAAACATATGAAGAAACAAATTTCAAAGAACGTTTCAACAAACTTGTGTGGAATATGTTCATAGAGCATAAGGACTTTGAAGAAACATGGAATAAATTAATCGAAGACTTCAACTTGCAAGACCACAAGTGGATGAAGAAGATGTTTACCCTTAGAGAAATGTGGTTATCGGCATACTTTATTACCTTTCCTTTGTTTGGCTTAATGAGAACCACTTCCAGATCCAAGAGTGAAAATGCATTTTTCAAATGTTTCACGAATCATGGGTCAACATTACTCAATTTCATGATGTGCTATGAAGCTGCCATGTAAAGGCAAAGACACATGCAAGAGTTTTTAGACTTCAAAACATTTGAAGCAGCTTCAAAGCCTTATACAAGGTTAGAGATGGAAACACATGCGGCTAAGATATATACTAGGACAATATTTCTGCTTGTTCAAAAGGAAATAATGGAATCGATTTGGGCTTGTCAAATAGTAGAGCTTAGAACGGAAGAGGGAGTTGAGACGGTTCATGTTAAAGACACGAGGGCAGGGGAGTACCGGACAATTTATACCGAGGAAGGCAAAGAGATGGTTATACAAGAAGAAGACAAGGTTGCTACCTACAAGGTTAGTGAGTGAAATCAATTAATTGTTGTTGCTGTTTCCAAAATAGTATACGATTCATTCACCATGAAACATATATGATTCATGTTGAATCATACATGTTTCTTGATGAAACATATATGATTCATCATGAAACATGTATGATTCATCCTGAAACATATATGATTCATGAAGAAACATACATGATTCATTATGAATCATATATGTTTCATGGTTAATGAATCATTAATTGTTGTTACTGTTACCAAAATGATGTATGATTCATCATGAATCATATATGTTTCATGATGAATCATACATGTTTCCTGATGAATCATACATGTTTCCTGATGAAACATACATGTTTCATGATGAATCATACATGTTTTATAATTGTTTTGGTAAATGCCCAAGTATTAATTTTTTTTTAATGTTTCATAATCAGGTTCTGCGTCATCCAGAAGATGGTTCAGTTAATTGTACTTGTAGACATTTCACTCGGTATGGTTTTTTGTGTCGACACGTATTTTGTGTTTTGAAGAACCGTGATGTTGGAAACATTCCAGAAAAATACATTCTAAGGCGTTGGAGAAGGGATTTAATACCACTTGGATTGAGAAGAAAGACAAACAGATACGGAGAAAAGAATGAAACCATTGAAAGGTTAACTAACGACGCCAACAACGTGGTCGATGAATGATTGTTTTGGTTGAGTAAAGATGAAGCAAAGTTGGCAGAATTTGTGCAAACGTTGGAAAAAATTAAGAAGGAAATACAAGTTCAAGTTCCTAAGCCACCTTCCCAGAAAACGAGTGATGTAATCCTAGATTTATATGCAATTGGAAAGCCGGCTGCTGATAAACCGATCATAGGAAATCCAGAAGGGGCTCGAAACAAAGCCGGTCTTAAAGGAGAACGTAAAGCAGGACCTAAAGGAGCACGTATAAAAAGTGCAAGAGAAATGGCTATAAAAGCTAAGAAAAAGCAGGCTAGGAAATGTTTATGTTGCAAACAAGTGACAAATGAACATACCAAGAACACATGTCCATTAAATCCAAAGTATATTGCAAAGTTGGCGCTTATGGAAGCTGCTCACGCAGAAGCTAGAAACGTTGCTGCTACAGAAGCTGGAAACGTTGCTGCTACAGAAGCTGGAAACGTTGCTGCTATAGACTAAACATCAAACACAACTTGTTGATCATTCTATGTTTTTTCAAGTCATAATTACTATCAATATGTTTTCAATTAACAATTTGTTTTACACTTAGTTGTATACTTTGAATCAACTTTGTTTTGGTATTTAGTTCAATTAATACTTGATTATTTCTGCATTATCATTTTAATTTGAAGTGTTTGGGGATGAATCATATATGTTTATTTCTGCGTTATCATTTTAATTTAAAGTGTTTGGAAGTGTTTGGGGATGAATCATATATGTTTCATGATGAAACATATATGATTCATCATGAATCATGTATGTTTCATTATGAAACATATATGATTCATCATGAAACATATATGTTTTATGATGAAACATATATGATTCATAATGAATCATATATGAATCATGATGGATTCATTCAAGAGTGATACATTATTATTGTTAAAAAGAACTCTAAATCTAAAAATTTCAAAAGCAAGTGTGATTATTCATACATGTGTCTTGATGAATCATGTATGATTCATGATAAAAACATGTATGATTTATCATCAACCATATAAGATTCATCAAGGCACATCTATCCTTCTTTGTACACAGATAAACCTTGTAATTATCAAAGATTTAAAATACAAACATGTAATTCAAACTACCTTGTACAGACTACATTGTTTAGACTACGTTCAAAATACAATGATTACTAACAATTAGAAACATCAGGGGCCCAACATCTAGATCTACCAAAAGAGACCCATATTAGTGTTTTTTCCTATCCTTCTACCATTCACAATCATAGAATAAAGTCATTCTTCATTTCCCTTCAATTTTCTTAGCCATATCACCCTCTCCTTTGTGAGCCATATCATCAACCTTCTCTTGATCACGCTCATGTCTATGGTTTAGCGCATGAACAATGATTGCGATTCTTTCTTTCTTGTCAACCTTTGTCTCAAAATCATACGCTAGCTTGAACATTTTGGCTCTTTCCTTGTTGAAATTATGAAGAAGAATCTTTGTAGCTATCTTAAACCTCATACGCTTCAACAAAGTTCTTTGCATAGCAGATTCTTCGCATAGACCAACATCCCAGCTCCTCTTACTGTTGCCGGTGTAGTTCTCCAAATGGATCATAGCAAATACACCGCAGTCTTCATGTTTTGTTTTAGTACTCCAACTCAACTTTGGAATATAGCTTTTCATTTTTGAAACATTGGAGTGACTTGGATGATTATGCTCCTCCAAATACCTTGCAAAGAACTTTTTCTACAAAACGAGAAAGAGAAAAACACGAAAACATATTACATAAAAAAGATGCATGTGTAACGAAATACAATCATAATCCGTAATTATATATAATCCCCCATAATAAACTTACCAAAATATCGCAAGCTCCCTTGTATTTTGCTGAATAGGTAAATCCAGAAGTGTTATCAAGAATCAACATTGTAGTTGGTATTTTGATGTTGAAAACAACCACATAAAAATGATTTGAAGCGCATATAGGAAAAAAAGCCAACTCAACGCGTGAGAGACACGCAGAAACTTCATCACCTTCAAACTGAGCCAATATTGCTTCCTTAAATAGTTTGTATGATGGTTCCTCACCAAGAACTCTGCTAATCATATCTGGTGTCTGTATAAGAAAAAAAAGTCATATGAGAAAACATGAAACTAATAGAACCACTCGAAGAATAGTCAAATGACAACTTACAATACAACCAGTAGAAAAATAGTGATATTTCGTCTCTGGAAGTTTGGTATCATGCTCAGCATTAAGAATGGAGAGAAAACAGTCTATGACACTAGCATCTATCCATATCCTTGGTGCCAAAGTCTCCAAATTGACACGTACGGCTGATAGAGGATATCCAGTTACAATTTGAAAAACAATTTCACTACAAAATAAGAAAATAAATGCTGTTATCCAGTAATTTACACAAAAAGTTATGGATGAAACATACATGATCCATGATGAAACATACATGATTCATCATGGATCATGTATGTTTCATCATGGATCATGTATTTTTCATACACAGTTAACAAAAAAATACTAAAAGACATGACAAAGAGAGCTTACTATTTTTCGCCTTACATAGAAAACAAGTTGTTTCCCATGATTAACTCAACTCTGTTAATCAATGACTGAACATTGATTCTCTTATACTGATAAACAGAAGTTATTGGAGAATCTGGTTGGACCAATTTCTTAATACCCATTGGAGGAGTCTGTTGTGGAGGAGTCTGTTGTGTAGGAGTCCCAGCAGGCTCAGAACCAGGCAGCGGTGGAGCAGTCCCAGCAGGCTCAACACCAGGCAGCGGTGGAGCAGTCACATCAGACACAGCACCAGGAAGACCCGTAGGCCAAGCCCAATACTCCTCCTGAAACATTGAACCTTTTTTTTAATTAAACAATTCATAATAACATAACGTAAAAAATATGAATAAATAATTAAAAAAATAAAAATAAAAATAAAAATAAAAAAATAAAAGGTTAACAAATTACCTCATGGCCAAAAGATTCGACAGTCACATCAACCACATATGGTCCATACCACCATATGTTCGCATTAATCCACTGAGTATAAGTTTCAACATTTAATTCATCAACACACCCCTCCTTCTCAGCAACAACATCCTCAGTATGAGACGTCTCCTTGCCTCTGTCTCCTAATTCAGCATCAGCAACATTCTCCGCCTCGTCTCTCTTCTTAGTCGGATCACCAGCCGGCTCGTCTCTCTTCTCAGCCGGGTCATCAGCCGGCTCGTCTCTCTTCTCATCGTCTTTCTTCTCATCGTCTCTCTTCTCAAAATCGTCAATATGGGGTGACTTATCTTGCAACCACATAGTATCTTTAAACAATACAATATATCTGTGGTACAAAGCATCAACTTGTTCATCATTTGGGAATTTGTTGCTAGCCCTTTTCAAGAGAGTTTCTATCTCAGACTTCTCCTTTGATACTCTTGACAGATTATCTTCAATAACTTTGCATATACTCTACAAATAAATGTAAAATACACTGAAAGTTAGAATCAAATATGATTCATGATGAACTTTGCATATATATTTCATGGTGAAACATATATGTTTTACCATGAATCATATATGTTTCATAGTGAAACATATATGTTTCATGATGAATCATATATGTTTCATAGTGAAACATATATGATTCATGGTGAAACATATATGTCTCACCATGAAACATATATGATTCATGGTGAAACATATATGTTTCACCATGAAACATATATGATTCATGGTGAATCGTATGAACTTTGCATATACTCTACAAATAAATGTAAAATACACTGAAAGTTAGAATCAAATATGATCAATGGTGGAGTATACGTAGTATTATAAACATTTAAAAATGTTGATTCATACCTTTTTCTCCTTATGTGGTACACCTGAAGCTTTCAACTTCTTTTTAAGATCAGTGGCACCAAAGAAACCCTCAGTTTGTCGTGCCTCATCCAGACTCCATGCTCCACGAAGCTCCAGTTTACCAAAAACTTGATCTTGAAGCTCAAGTTCTTGCCGCTTATGCATGTCAGCAGAACTCCAGTCCCTGATGGCTGGTCTTGAACGAACAACTGTATATCGGTCATACTTCGTTGAATCAAGATAAAGGAGTTGCACACAATAGAGAAAAAACATATATGTTTAGTTTTACAAAATGTTAAAATTAGTTAAAAATGTAAAACAAATAAAAGTTAATAAAAAGATAGGGGACTTACAACTAGAAAATACAAGGGACCTGTGTAATAGCCTAGGAGAGTTTCAGGTAATACACCTTCGTTAAGACAACAAGAGTGAACGAAACGGCACCAATCCACCTTAGAAATATCCGTATCTTCATAAATGTGGTTAACCACATTAGCCTTGGTGCTGCTTTCATGAAGTCCGCGTCACCCATCACAGTTGCGAAAAGTGTCAGGAAGTTGAGTTTAAACATAAAATCAACTTCCGTCGCCTGCATCAACTTGTCACTGATGTCCTTAGCCGTGATTTTTTTCCGACCCTTTGGCGCAAACTATTGTAGCCATGACTTAACAACAATGTCGTTTGAAGGTCTCTCGGGCAAATCAAACAAGGAAATTCCACCAATAGGAAGTCCTAGGATTTCATGGATTTTCTCGGGTGTGACTAGAAAGCTGCCTGTACCAAGCTTAAATTCATAAGTCGACTTATTAAAAGATTTCACAGAAACCCTCGTTAAACGATTTGGTAACTGATCAACCTTAAGACCCCACCAGTTAGAAAAACCAATCTCATTCTAAAACTGTTCCATGTCAACAAGAGAAGCATCTTTTATGACATCCAAAAGTGACTTTGGTACAGTTCTAGAAAAAAGAGGCGGAAACTCATTCGAGTACACAACTTTCTTAGCCTGTTCCTCAGTAAGAGGTTTCTTCTTGTTCACCCTCTGCTTCTTATATGGTGATTCATAAACAACCATGGTAGATTCTGACTCCCGTTTCATATCCACCTTGGGTTTCTTATCAACCTCTTTTTTCACAGCACCCTCTTTTTTCAAATCCACATCTTTTTTCACAACGCCCTTTTTTTTCTCAACCTTTGATTTTTTCATAACACCCTCTTTGGAAGCTACATTCCCAACACGTTTACTAGGCACTTTCTGACTCGCCTTTGCAACTTCCACTTCTTCTTCATCTGTGTTAACCATCTCATCAGTTTCTTCACTGTCACTCTTTGCCACATAATTACTATCACTTGAGGACGGCTCCTTTTTCCCACTCTTTGCAACTACCACATAATCAGTTTCTTCACTCTCACTCACATATGTTTCACCAGTCTCAGCCGGCTCCTCACTCCCAGACTCATCAGATTCCCCACTCCCATCATCACCACCCGCCTCACTACTATTCTTATGCTCTTTAGCCTCTACATCGGCCAAGTTATTCTTATCCTCTTTAGCCTCTACATCAGGCTCACTACCCTTCTTATCATCTTTAGCCTCTACATCAGGCTCACTACCCTTCTTATCGTCTTTACCTTTTCGAGAAAATACAATATTAACTTTTTTAGGAAATGGGGGTTTTTCAGTGTTTAAAGGAGGAGGTGGAGGTGGTTCAGGATCAGCTTGCCTAGTTCGCATAGTGGTTTTAGGGGGCGGGGATGTTTTGACAGCTTTAGGTTTAAGAGGCGGTTCAGGATTATCTGTGCTAGGAGCTATAGATTTAGGAAGTGGGATTGTTTTACCAGCTTTAAATTTAGGACGCTAGGTTGTTTTAGGAGCGTTAGGTTTAGGAGGCGTACTTTTTATACCAGCTTTAGTTGTAGTAACTGCAAAAGATACATGATTCGTCAGGATTCAGAATAAAACACTTGCAGAATACAAATGGCTACCATCATAATCTTAAAAAACAAAAGCTAAAGCTATTTCCCTTTCATGTATGTTTTACCATGAAACATATATGATTCATAGTGAATCATATATGTTTCACCATGAAACATATATGATTCATGATGAATCATATATGTTTCATGATGAAACATATATGATTCACTATGAATCATATATGTTTCATGATTCGTCAGGATTCAGAATAAAACATACAACTTATCAATAAACTAACAAAACTGCCTAACAAATTTGTAACAAAATCAAAATGCAGGGACTAGAACTTGCAAACCCTAAAAGTGTATTATCAAAAGCTGAGCAATAAAATCGACCAATTTATGAAATGGAAAAGTGAGAAATGCTAAACAGTCCAATCTTTATCACAGAAACTGAACAAGGCCAAGCAGCTTATTCAAATGCTTATAACTTGCTTATTCTGGAATACTGTATGGTCTAGTTTAGTAATTTGGAAAGCTTATATTTTGACCTTTACTCAGAAACAAAAGTGAGCTCCTAACATTCACTAATAAGGAAATGGGAAGTGAATGAATCTTGCTTGTTTTGGCTGTGAAAATGACCCAAAGTATTTTTATGGCAAATTACCTTTTTGACAAATGAGTTGACCACAAAAGCTTGCAAGGTTACTAGTATAGGTCTATTGAATGAATGTAAACTCAAACAACTACTAACATCAGCCCAATCAACAACTCAACTCTAATCCAAACACTAGTTATTAAGCTGATATGAAAATTTTACAAAGGCGCTCTACTCAAAAGCTAATGGAATCACTAGAAACTTATCTGAATATATCAATCTACTCAAAAGGACCACAAACAAGCCAAGAACCTACAAGTACGCACTAAGGAACACAAAATAGTAAACTGATGACAGTTAAGCAATGCAAGACCAAATATTAACAAGTCTAACTGAATCAAAAGCCAAGAAATCAACTCTCAATCAATCAAAACATATCAGTTAGGTCAAATGAACACTAAATCATGCAGAATCATGTATGTTTCACCATGAAACATACATGATTCGTCAGATTCAAAATAAGTTTCTACTGATTCCAAGAAATCAACTGCCAATCAAGCAAAACATATCAGTTAGGTCAAATGAACACTAAATCATGCAGAATCATGTATGTTTCACCATGAAACATACATGATTCGTCAGATTCAAAATAAAACAATCAAATATAAGCATAATAATTTACCAGATAAGTGTAAATAAGCATTTCCCTTTAATAAATCAAATATAAGTTACCAGATAAGTGTAATAAGCATAAAACTCAGATAAGTTACCAGATAAGCATAATAAGCATAAATTAAAAGCATAAAAATTAAAAAAAGACCATTACCAGCTTCTCCAGACGGATTAGATGATGATTTAAGCTTCGTCGCGTTAGCAGCAGCATACTCATCTCGTATATCCATATAGATGTAAAAATTAGGGTTAGGGTTACGATTATATGTACATTAGAACGATTAGATGATTCCGAATAGATCGGATCTATAACAGAGGTGGTTGGGATGGTAGTTGGGGTGGTTCCGGTGGTGGTTGGGGTGGTTGCGGTTGGGGTGTTAAACGAGTAGAGAGGAGAGTGAGTGTAAAAAAAAAGGAAAGTGTGTCAAAATGGGAAAGTTTGTGTGTGTAAATAACTGTTTTGTTTATTTTCAGTTAAAAAAAATTTAAAAATTATAACCATTGAAATGTATAAAAATGGAGGGCCAGGATTATCCCACTTGGTCTATGATAAATTTGAGGTCTATGGGAACTTTTTCCATATATATTATATCCTTCATCAATCTACAAAGTAAAAGTATGATGAAAATCAATTCCGTTCCATTTTTTACATCAATATTTATAAGACAATAACCCTAAAGATTTTAATGGACTCAAATTCACAAACGGGCTGAATCATATTCATTCTCTAACACTTATGACCATAACAAAATTTGGTCACAATTACTGTTCACCGACTTATGTCTACATTGTGTCCTATCATGACAAGAATTAGAACAAAACGTGCCATGCAAGAGAGAAAACCCGTTAATTCTGTTATAAAACCCTCCACCGCCTTTTCCTATATATATAAAACTCCCATCATTCATCAAATATTACCATCTTTCAAACCCTAACCCTTTTTTCATCTCTTCTGTTTTCATTCCTCAAACCCTAAGGTACCAAAAACCCTCACAATAATGTTAAACTTGAACCAGTCGAGTAGGAAGAAACGAAGACTTACTAGTAAAGAAAACGCAGAGGAAGCAAAAAGAAGTAAAAAAGAACATAATGGTAATGATGCTCCTAATTGGATCAGACAATCAGTCGTTAGTAAAGGTAGTTATGCTTCTGTTTTCATTCCTAATAATAAGCATACGCAATCCCTATATCCGTCCATTATGGCTGTTAAATCTGCAGAAGTGTCTGTTTCGGGTTCTATTCAGAAGGAAAAAGAGGTTATGGATAATATCCGAGGGTCTGCGTATGTCATCAACTGTTTCGGTGAGAGGATTACTCGTGAGAATAAACAGATGGTTTATAATTTGTTATTTGAGTTTGCTTCTGGTGGAACCCTAGCTGATGTTATTGAGATGTCTCACGGTAAAGGGTTGTTGGAAGTCGATGTTAAGCGTTATGCTAGATCGATTCTTAAAGGGTTGAGTCATGTCCATAAACGAGGGTATGTTCATTGTGATTTAAAACCGGAGAATGTATTGCTTGTGCCTAATAAGAATAATGATGGCTCTATTGCTAAAATTGCTGATTTGGGATTAGCGAAAAGGTCAAATCCGGTTAAGAAGAGGGTTCCGGGTCGTTATTGGAGGAGTAACCCGTTGTATTTCTCACCAGAAGCTGTGATTAGTGGTGCTCAAAAACCGCCTGCTGATATTTGGGCGTTTGGGTGCATTATGTTTGAGATGTTGACTGGTAAACAACTTTGGCTTGCATATAAAGGTTTGGGTAAGAATGAGGTTTTGAGACGTGTTGGTTATGAGAATGAAATTGAGTCGGTTATTAATTCCAGTAGTGTTATAACGAATGAAGGCAAGAGTTTCTTGAAGGGTTGTTTGGGTAAGAAGGTCGCGCGTAGATTATCTGCTGATATGCTGTTAGATCATCCGTATGTAAAAGAGTTTTTTGAAGATGATCTCAATGAGGTTGACGAATCACAAGGCATTGTGGACATAAATTCCATTACCTCTTACTCATCGTTCTCTGATGATGATGATGATAGTGGTTATGAAGGTAGTGATGATAAGGGCAGTGACAATGAAGGTAGTGATGATGAGTCGTGGATAACTTCTGGTAGATCGAGTTATGCTTTTTCTCCTTGGCCAGATAGGGCTGCAGATGCTAGATTAAACGAAGTCAGAATTCCTGTAAGATTAGGCCTTTCCAAATGAGTTTAACGAGCAGATACTGATGGTGAGGTACTAAGTAGCGTGTGTGTAGTGACAGCGATCATTCTTTCTGGCACATATGATAGAGTTGTTTGTTTACAGAGAATTTGTACTTGGTATACTCGTTGAAACTTAATAAAATTGTCTTGCATTTGTTATAATCTTTCTTTCTCTAATAAATTTGCAGAAGTTTAAGCTTGATATCAGATTCTAGATAGTTTTATTAATAAAGTTTTTGTCATGAAATGTCAACAGAAGACTAATGTCACTTTTCCTCTCCCAAATATCAGACCGTTTATCGTTCGCCTCTTACCAAGTTTTGTGTTGATTTAGAGACAAAAGGTTTGACTTTTGAAGTCAAACAGTAAGCAGATACCATGTAGTAGTGCATCGTAAGGTTCATTTATTCTGTAATATACACGCATCTGTGTATATTCACTGTAAGATAGTGTGTCTATTCGCTGAGATATGAATATGTCATTTTGGTTTATTGGATAAGTGAAATGTTTATCCTCAGGCTAACAATGATTCCCTCTCGAGATCTAATGAAAAACTTCGGGAGTGCTAAATTTGGTATCTTACTACTTAGACTGAAGCAAACCCGAAGGCACTTTGCTTCAAACTTTGGTTAAACATTGATTAACGCAGATCTCCTGTTATCTACATGATGCCTATAATAAAATGCTTAATTCTATACATGTTATGAAAATGTCCACTATGCCTAGAGGAGACCAATACCATCTTAAAATGTGAATAAGCTGCAACATTTCATGCAAATTCTTAAGTGATCTCCAAGACGGGAGCAGTGCAATAGTTAGCCAACTACGTAGTAATACAAAACCGGTACCCATAGAATGATCGCGAGGAAAATATCATAAATCTTGATCTTGAGTTTACTTTTAATCGGAGATTTGAGGGGTGACCCAAGTCAAGTCATGATTTTATGTACGTGCTTATGCAACCTGCAAAGACTGTAGTGCAACGCAAAAGCAACCTGCAAAGACCCAATAGCAAGCTACTGTGAACCAATAGCTTAGAAATCAGATATTAAACTGATAAGAACAAATACTACACTTGGTCTCCTACTCTCCCATCTTGCATGTAACCTTCTCTCAGGCAATGTGGGGTGCATCTAATCTAAGTGAACCATAAGTCATTAAACTAAAAGCCTTCAAACATAAATAAATGCCACAGGAGATCAGAAATCTGTAACTGCTGGCCTGAAGCCCTCAACTCGTAGGAACCGATGTTACTTCAGATGGAGACGTACACAATCAATTGCAGGTTTCCATTACATAATTTAATTACAAAGTTTGTCAACTTTTTTTAAGTGTGAAATATCACATGGGTAAATCCACTGATAATTTAGCATTGCAATTTTTCCTAAGTGTGTCAATTGTTGAAAACCATTGAATGAACATAATTATTCCCCGACATAAATTTGTTTGGTCGAACAATCATAGGTGTTAAGGGTTTCCAAGCTAGAAACTATCTAGGTCGGAAAAAAAGTCAAGACCATACATTCTAGTGAACGCTAACCACAGGGACCGATCCATATAATTTACTGATAAATCAATATGAACAGCGTTTAGCCACATCCTTTAACACCATATAACAAACCAAGAACTATCACTTGCAAATATCTCTTAATATATCCTGCATACAAGTAATCACATTACTCCACGCAAGAACAAACTGTACTAAACCGCAGGAACTCCCCGCAAAATTGCAAATTGAAAGGAGTAAAAATGTCATACTTCTATTTCAAAACAAAACCGAGTAACGAGTGTCTCAAACCACAAATTAATTGGTCACCACATGCCCAAAATATCTCTCTAAAATTGTTGCATAACGACACATTGCAATTCATTTTAACAAAGCAAAACTAGTACAGCGAGCATATGGAAAACACAAGAAATTTACATGTTAAGAGGTGGGGATGAAGTTTAGGGTCTGATTTTTCAATACACCAAAGCATAAAAACTTTCAGTATTCTTGGTGTAATCCCGCCATTTTAGGAGTACTTTTTTAGAGCATGACGCTGACGGGATTGAAGAGAAGTATCTCACTTACCACCTAGAGTGGGGAAGTGACTTGGGTCTTCAATTTAAGAGCTTCAGGTGATGGTTTATGATTAACATAACAATTATAAAATAAAAACTTTAACATAGATCAAAGAGCATACAGCGGAAGCAGATTAACAAGAAGTTTAAATAACACAATTATAATTAATCAAGGCTAGGGTTACATACCTTTATCCTAGTAAAACGATCACAGGTAAAGATAGATCAAGAACACCACGAGGATGTAATCTAAAATAAGATCACACCACGATCTTGTACACACGTGATACGATGAGCTAATCGTGAGTCTAGCACGAACAGAACCGAGCCTTCCAAGCCTATGGAAGATCTACCCAACAACCCTAGAGAGGGGCTAGGACTAGATCTAAAATAGCTTTTAGAAAATCAAAGATGAACCCTAAAAAGGGTGTATATGGCCGGCGGTTTAGAGCTAGAAAGAAGAATATGGAGTGAAAAATATGAGGCCTTAAGGTTTGTTTATATACACCTTGGAAACTTATCTTCCAAGGTTTAAACAAAGATAAAGCCTAAACTTTTCATCCCTATCCTTCTTCCTCTAATAGGCCGGATATAAACATGTGCTAAAAGGGGTTTCCGGAACTTTCCGACACCTTCTTTTAGCTTCTTTAATATTCTATAACGATCGTTTAATACTTAACTTTTAATTACTTAACGATCGTTAGCTACAGTTTGATTTAATAAATATAATAAATATATTTAATAAATAAATTAACTCTTCACGTAATGTGTGCAATCCCGTGATCTCGAGTTCGATCCTATCACACGACTATCGATTTTAAAGTCCATAAACTTTCAGCTCCCACTTGGACAAAATTCGAATGTCGTGATCACATTGATTAGCGTCTAGTTACACTAACAATGTCACTAGTACAACTCGAGTAAGGCTTCCTGGACAAAACCTTTCAATGATATATAATCATTATTATTATCCTCTCATTTCAAATACATTGTTAATAAGGATATGGATCTTAGTCATTCCTTCATTAACTATTCTGTTTCTCGTTTACGGATATAGCAAGATTACCAAAACACATTTGGATGTGGCCACACAAACATCTTACTACTCCCCCGAGGGGCCCAGTTGTATTTATACTTCAAATAACAATTTGAAGGAAACGAATCCCATTTCGACTACAAGCAAAACACATGAACTTCGCAACACTTCTGAAAATAACCCTTATGACTACCAGTTACGTTTAGCGTTAGGTTACCTTACAGAAATGCACTATATTCAATGCAGTTTTCTGGCATCTCAGGTCTAAGGATAACTATTTATGATTTACTTAATGACAAAGATCCATAAAGTAAAATCACATAGTTGGGATAAGTCCAATATTTGATCCATCAAATATCATCCAAAATTGACCAATATACTTTGAAGTATACTCTGTCACTATTTTGAATTGTCTTAATTTAATAATACTCCCATATTATTAATCGACAACGGACATTTAGAAACATCATAATGCTCACGGATTAAAACATGTAAAATAGGATACAAAATCAAATAACAGAAAAATAAACGAAATCCAATCTTTATTTCATCAATTCAATAATGTCTTACATCCTTTATCCAAATACTAATCAACAGATTTTTTGCATGAATTCGCTAGCTAGTTGCAGCCCAATTGCCTTGGCATGCTTAACTACCTTTGGCCTAGACAAAGCCTTAGTAAAAGGATCAGCTACGTTATCATCTGTGTGAACTTTTATCAATTTTATTTCTCGAGCTTCCACTTGTTCTCGAACGTAGTGATATCTACGTTTAAAGTGTCTGGCGCCCTTCATGACTCCAGGGTCATTGGCGAATATTATTGCCGCAGAATTGTCGCAATATATATCAATAGGTTCTTTAATTGAAGGCATCACTCCAAGATCTCCAATAAACTTCCTAATCCAAACAGCTTCCATTGCAGCTTCTGAAGCGGCCATGTACTCAGATTGAGTCGCATGCATAGCAATGGTTTTCTGCTTACTGCTCTTCCAGTCAACTGCTCCTCCATTGATGACAAACACGTAACCTGTCTGAGACTTCGTATCGTCTTTATCACATTGCCAGGACGCATCACAGAATCCTGTTACATTCAATTCTGTGTCTGGTTTACCCCCGAATACCAAAAACATATCTTTCGTACTTCTTAAATACTTCAGAATATTCTTAACAGCAGTCCAGTGGGACTTTCCTGGATTCTGTTGGTATCTACTGACCAAGTTCTGAGCAAACGCCACATCGGGCCTTGTGCATCTTACAGCATACATAATAGATCCTACAGCCGAAGCATAAGGCACCTTCTTCATGTAAGCCACCTCTTCAGGTGATGATGCATCTTTCTCATGACTTAACTCATGCTTAACCTCCATCGGTAAGAAACCTTTCTTAGAGTTATGCATGTTATATTTCATCAATATCTTATCAATATAAGCATCTTGGCTAAGACCAATTAACCGTCTACTCCTATCTCGATAGATCTTAATTCCCAGAATATATGCAGCATCTCCCAAATCTTTCATAGAAAAACATTTACCAAGATAATCCTTAACTTCCTTAAGTCTTGGAATGTTACTTCCCATGATCAATATGTCATCGACATATAGAATTAGGAACACTACATTACTCCCACTAGCTTTGCGGTATACACATGGCTCATCACGATTTTGAATAAATCCAAACTTTTTGATTTCTTCATCAAATCGTTTATTCCATTGACGTGATGCTTGCTTCAAACCATAAATGGATCTTTGAAGTTTGCACACGCGCTTTGGATATTTAGGATCAACATACCCTTCCAGTTGTTGCATATAGATGTCTTCATCTAAGCGTCCGTTCAAGAAGGCAGTTTTAACATCCATTTGCAATATCTCATAGTCATAGTATGCTGCTATAGCTATGAGAATCCTAATAGCTCGTAAGTCTGCTACAGGAGAGAATGTCTCCTCGTAGTCTATGCCAAAAGTTTGAGTAAAACCTTTAGCCACTAAACGTGCTTTGTAGGATTGTACATCACCATCCATGTCAGTTTTCTTCTTATAGATCCACCTATTTTTCACTACTTTAGCATTTTTAGGCGCGTCCACAAGAATCCAAACATCATTGATTTCCATGGATTTCATTTCCTCATTCATCGCAACCATCCATTTTGACTTTTCTGGATCAGACATTGCGGATCGATAGTTAGCAGGTTCACCAAGATCCCCTACTTCCTCCTCATCATCCTCTATGTATAGACATAGTTTGTCCGGCGCACGTATAGCCCTTTGAGACCTACGTGGAGGAATTAATTCCGGTGGAACACTCAGACTTTCTGGTTCTACAGGAATTTCATCGCTAGTATTTTCAGAAGGCAATGTATCTTCTTGAATTTCTTCAAGATCATAATTTCTCCCACTGAATTCTTGATTTACAAGATCATTTTCAAGGAAATCTCCATACCGAGCCACAACTATCTTGTTCTCAGCCGGATAATAAAAGTAGTAACCCATACTTTCCTTAGGGTAACCTACAAAGATACATTTTACTGAGCGTTGTTGGAGTTTATCTCCAGAGTCACGTTTCACATACGCCTCACAACCCCAGACTTTCAAATAAGACAAATATGGCTTCTTGCCATGCCATAGTTCATATGGTGTCTTATCAACCTTCTTTGTGGGAACCATATTCAGAATACGAACAACAGTTTCAAGAGCATAATCCCAAAAAGATAATGGTAAAGTTGTAAGATTAAACATAGATCGTACCATATCCAATAATGTACGATTTCTCCTTTCAGATACTATAACACCCCCAATTTCGGTCATAGCAGCGGAAGGGTCATTGGGTGTTACTATCATGGTTTAATCTCATAATCATAGAAAAAGGCTCAAAACAAGTCGTTTTAATAAACATCCATTCATTTTCATTTAACAATAAAACTTTTCACACGGTCCCAGATAATTCCATGTTTACAACATAATAAATGATAAAAGATTCTTTGAATGGATATTAATTTTAAAAGCGGGCCAAAACATTTCAATAAGGAAGCTTCATGAAACCGCCTTCCCTGAGTGCCTTCTATATGAATCTGAGATAAAACATGTTAAAAAGTCAGCAAAATTTGCCGAGTAAATCTATAGAGTTTAATTTAAACAAAGAGAACACAAGTATTCAAAAATAACCTTCCATGGTTAATAATTTATCAAAGACAATTATGTTGTACGGACATATTATCGTGTCATTACATAATCTCGTGACATTGAACGTTAACATATATTATTTCAGCCCAACACACCTAGCCAAGTGCGTATATTTCTCTTATACAATGAATCCGATGTTTCATTACTAGTGCATCACAACACCACGCGAGAGCTAGTCGCGACCGGACTGGGCGTCACCCCGATAGATCTATCCATAGCATTAGCGTTATCTCGATTAACAATTCACGATTCATGGGTCTTTTAAGGCTAAACAAACTTATGTAATAACATCCATCTAAACATACAATTAAGTTCCTTGTGTTCAATTTTAAAAACAATCATGAGTTTATCACAACTTATAGTTGTACATTTCAATTTTAATAATTACTTTTCAAGTAATTAGGGTTCCCACAACTTCTCGTTGTACCCAATAATAGGGTTTCTACAACTTCTCGTTGTACCCCTTTATTTTAACAAAACAAGCATGTTATCCCCCTCGCGGGTTTTATAAAACAAGTATACATGTTAAAAGCGAGGCTATAGACTCACCTTAGCCAATAGTGGTAATGAGACGATCGCCGACGATTAGTGATGCCCGTTTAAACACGAAAACCGCAACCTACCAAATAAGGCGTGTTCGTTAAAAAAATTCGACTTAAGTATAAATCATACTTAAATAATATAAAAATCAAAATTACAAAACCAAGACAATCCCGAAATTTTTTATAATACAAGTGTTAGTCTATACCCTTTTATTCAACACTATTCTTTTCAACATTTTTACCCTTGACATTGACCCGTCATAAGACGCCAAGTCAACGCAAGTCAACTAATCATTTTACTTCCCTCGGACCAGTAACTAAGTCACTTATATAATGAATTAACACTTGAATAAGTCACCATGTCCAATAGTGAATACTCAAAAATACGCCACACGAGCATTGGACTACGTGTCCAAAATACCAATCAGCATGTACACTCCGAATGTACACACCAATCTACCCTATCTAGACTTGTCCGATTTCGACGAAACTTGGTCACAAACTCACTTATTATATGAATAAGACTAAGTTTAAGTTTTATTCAAAAATATTACTCCTAAGACCTTCTGCCCGACACATCCTCGTGTTGTGAAAATCGGACAGATTTACGTCTTCAACTCGTAAAACCATTTTGACATATTTAAACAACTCCATTCATAAAACCGACACTCGGGTTTGAAAATACACTCATGACCTGAGGTTTAGACTCCAACATCAGTCCTTGATCATTTTTAAAACTCATTCTATAGTCCCCGAGATTCGATCCAAATATCGACAATAATTTTCGGATTGTGCCGATACTCGTCTCCCGGTACACAAATACTAAAACTAGCATAACTTTTCGCTCGTAATGAGTTATAAGCTCATTCAAGCGGCAAAACGAGCGTCTTGAAGATTAATACAACAATATCAAATAATATAAGCCTATCTCAGAACTTCAACCCACGAAATAATCTGTTATAAGCTGCTGTCCCAAAATACATTTTTAGAAATCATGTCAAATAAATATTTTGACCCATTTTCACCACTTTTATACATCTAATATCATCCTAATATCATTTTAAACAACTCATCTAACCTCAATCACCCTTGAATAATCATTTAAAAATTTACCCACTCAAAAATTCAAACATGCAACCAATTAAAACTTGAATATAATAATATTAACACTTATCTACAACATAAAAATGGATCAAACACTACTAGTTCATCAAGAAAAATAAAATTTTGAAAAAGTTAATGCATGTGTATAAAAATCATACCAATATGATGGGTAGCTCAAGATTAAGATGGGTCTTAATTTAGTTTTCTTGGATTCAAGCTTGATTTTGAAAAATCAATGTGTTTGTGTGGTGGTTTTGCCCGTGACTTCCAAGAGAGAAAGGGAGAGATTTGTTGAAAATTTTAAATGAATAAAATGAGATGTGTGTGTTAGTGGACACTATTTAAATAGTGGGGTGAGGGTAGTTTTTGCGAATTTGTGATAGTTTTGGTCCAAAATGAGATTAAACAGTTGTAAGGGTAGAAAACGTAAATATTAAATTTTGAAAATATTTACGGGACTCGGGTTTCGTAAAAATACTTTTTAAAAGTTAAAACGCTTCTTAAATATAATAATATTACATCGACACGACTTAAAACGTAATTAAATCGGAAACGTCGAAAATATTAAATATCGAGACAATCGATAATAAAACGTAAATTTTTGGGCATCCGTCGGTATCGCGATCATTCGTAGTTCTCGTCATCGTTAAAACGTAAAATACGAGAAATAGAAATAAATATAATAAAATCATTCATATGATAAATTGAGAATATAATATTGATACTTAATGTTTTTCTTGTCGGTTTTCATCTAAACGACATTCTTACGTTAAGTTTCAAACTATAACCTTCTCGGTTAGCCGATAATTTAAAATTCTCATTAAAGTAAACATGTAATACGCAATAGTCGAGATTAAAATAACGACCTGAAATTGACGGATTGTCACATTATCCCCACCAAATTGGGATCTTCGTCCCGAAGATCAACTTGCGTTCTTCCTCGATCGCTCGTTGAAATCGAAAGGGTTAAACGTATTTTGGTCCTCGTCTAGAGTTCCATAACACCTGACAATAGGAATTCGACTTCGTTTACGTTGCCTAACTTCCTTATCGATAATATCAACAAGTACTTTGATGAAATGCAACTTACCGTCGATTCATACTTCATCAAGAGAGATAATAAGATCTTCGTCAGGAAGAAATTTCTTAGGTTCGACATATGAAAAGTATTGTGAATTCCTTTTAGTTCTAGAGGTAATTTAAGTTTTCATGCCACTGGACTTACACTCGATATCAGCTCGAATGGTCCAAACTAACGGGGACTTAACTTCCCACGTTTTCCAGAATATATAACACCTTTTTCATGGTGATAACTTGGCATAACTTTTCCACCTACCTCGAATTTCAAAGGTTTTCGCTTCACATTATCATAACTTCTATGTCTACTACGAGTGGTTCACAAACGATCTTTAATTAGCACGATCGATTTATTTATCAAAATAAAATGAGCAGAGTCAATCAATCAACATTGACAGAAATCGAGTCATATTCAGACCGAGTTTTCGAGATCTTAACAATGAATCCATTGTAATTTGCTCCAACTTCACGAATGATAACGAATAACACAATCGTAATCACCTGAAGGCTAATTTACGTCTTTTAATCCAGAATACATTGTAGGCTCTTACTATCGGTGGATACCGTACCTTAGTTCCATATAATTAATGTCTCAATAGACGAAGAGTAAAATCACCGCACCCAATTATAAGTCATGGGTTGTGCAGTTTCCTCATTCTTCCTAGGTTTCCTACAAGCATATACAAATCAAACAGCTCTAAATCTTCAAAGATACATCACAATAAACAACAAAAATCTTCACTTCTTTTGATTAATGATGAGATAGGCGTGCTGCAGAGTTTTCTTTTCATAGTCTGAAAAGCTTTCTCCTCATTATCACCCCACACATACGGTTCATTCCTTTTAGTTAGCTTAGTTAATGGTTTTGATATCAAAGAGAATCCCTTAATAAACCTTCAGTAATAACCAGCCAAACCTAGAATTTGTCGTACTTCAGTTGGAATAGTTGGAACATTCAAATTTTCGATGGCTTCGATTTTCGCAGAATCAACATGTATGCCAATTGTCAATCACATGACAGAGAAGTTGTACAAAGCAAAGCCAAAAATCACACTTTAAGAATTTTGGGTACATCTTTTCGTTCTTTAACAAGTTTCAAGATAGTCCCTAAGTGTTCAGCATGTTCTTCCTCGCTCTTCGAGCAGATTAGAATATCATCAATGAAAACAATCACGAATTTATCAAGACACGGCTTACAAATACAATTCATTAAGTCAATGAATACAACAGGCGTATTGGTCAAACCAGAAGGCATAACACTAAACTCATAATGATCATCACAAGTTCTAAACGCCATAATTGGAATATCTTCCTCGCGTATGCGAAGTTGATGATAAGCAAAACAAAGATCAATCTTTGGAGAAAACACCAGAAAACACGAGAGTTTTAAAGTTGATCAAATAGATCATCAATTCATAGAAGCGGGTAACGATTCTTGATCGTTAGCTTATCCAGGTCTCGGTAATCGATACACATACGAAACGAACCATCTTTCTTCTTAGAGAATAGAATAGGAGTTCTACAAACTGACGAGCTCGGTCGAATAAAACCTCTATCAGATAGTTCTTAAAACTGCACAAATAATTACTTCAACTCAGAGGGTGCTAATAAATATGGCTCATGTGCCACAGTTGCAACACCAGAAATCAGATCAATTAGGATTTCTATTTGCCTTGGAGGCGGAAGCCTTGGCAAATCTTCCAGAAACACTTCAGAATAGTCACAAATGACTAGAGTAATTCTACTTACTTCTCTTGCGATTCCTAAGCCATGAATAATCCACAACCTTTTTCGATATACTTACGACCTCATCAGCCTTGCCTTGGATTATGTGCCCCATGAGCTAACCAGCCCTACAAACAACTTCACAAATAGCAATTGGCTTAGAAGAAGTCACATCACCGCATTTATTCCTGGTCAGCCGTGAATATACTGCTTGACCTTGACGGTTCGGGTGCCACAATTCTTGGACATAAAAGAGTCAACTTATGGAAACACTTGATATATCTACCAATGTTAGTTCCCTTCAGTTTCAGATTGTACAACACTTGCTCCATACTTTGGAAATACTTCGAGGAAAAAATCCTCAGCTAACCGTTTCCTCACCTTAGTCCATGGTGTCCCATAAGTAACGATACCTATGGAAGCAAGTCTGCCATTCCACCAAATTAATGCACGACCTTGGAGAGTAGCGATTTCAAACTGCATCTTATCCTCCTGATTAGGGTCACTGATTCGAAAGACTGACGCCAGCTTTTCAACAACTGACATAATCCTCCATCATCTTTAGTCCCCTTAAGATTCTACGGTTTGGAATTAACGAATGACGTGTAGTTATAGCCTCAAACTTCGGGCACATCTGTTCCATCCGTACCATGAACATTATCGGCTCCAGCTTCAGCTCCACCGGTTCTAGTCCCACCAGTTGTAGCTTCAGCTCCAGATCCAGATCCATCATTCATGTTGGCCATGAATTTAACTAAATATACAACAACTTATTCACTAAGAACTTGGTGCATTCGTGCTTCAGTCAAAGCTTTCATTGACTGCATGAGTCTTGTGTAACGCAAATCAAATCATAATGAGTATTCATTCAGTGATTGCGTTATACCACAGAAATTTACAAGAGAAAAGAAAAGAAAGATAATAATAGAACGATGTAGAATTAGGAATCAAAAGATAGTCATTCCATTGATCACAAACTAGTACAAGTCGTATTGTCAACATTATGGATAGTCATCGTCTAATGCCATCCAACTTAAAAGACTAGTCCTACTAACTGTTGTCACAGTTTAGTTAGGGATTAATAAGAAGATACTACAATTGATAAACTAATCTACTAAGAGTTACTAGGTACTTTACATGGCTACGAAAGCTCCTCAGTCCCACAAGAAGAAGATTTCTTCAATGTCTTTCAGAGACGCTTGATATCCTCCTCAATTGGTGCTTTTGGAAGAATCTCAATACAACCATTTCACGATCAAGGATTTAAGGAACAAAATCAAAGAATGAATCGAGCAAACGAATTACAACTCAATAAGAGTTTAATCACGCAGATGCTATATGCTTAAGCCTACACATTTATGAATCATTATTTCCATGGATTGATCAAGTCCTTCCAAATAAGATTCAGAAATTTGTAGTTCAACAATTTATAATTTCCTTGTTCAAATAAATGGCCAATTTATTTCAACGATTATAAATCACTTTATTCACACCAGCTCAACGCAAAAGATCAAGATCAAAACAAATGAGAAACTGATTTAACAGAAAATGATTAGTGATATGATATGGAATCTTGGTTGGCATGTGAATACCATACAAATCAATCTCAATTCCTAACAATCAACGGTACCTTCTCAGACAACTTGTTTTTATCAAAACAGTATAATGTCGAAGATCAATGAAAAGGCAAATTAAATTTGCTAAACGAAATAAGCGAATCGATAAATCAAGAATAAGAACCAAGGAAATCAAAATCCTTGTAATCAGAAGAATATCAGCAAGAATATTAACCATTTCGTTGGGATCATGTCTATCCACAACTTAGTTAATCTCGAATAACAGGATTCATTTAAGGAATAGCTTCAGCGCTAGCATTAAAATGACTAGGGTGGCTTCGTGACAATCGACGTCGTATAAATATCTCGTATAAATATAAAATCATCATTTATAATTAAATAAATGAAAACATACCTTGTAATTCACAAGTTCAAATAATCGATAAAGATTACAACATATATATAATCCTATATATATATATATATATATATATATATATATATATATATATATATATATATATATATATACTATCATTCTCGTCCATTGGCAACTCGGAGGTTTCGCTTGCAACAGTTATAGTTAAAAGATTTCAAAAATTCATTTTTGGAAAATCTTTCCGTTCTCTATAACTTGAGCTCTGATGCCAATCTGTAACACCCCCAATTTCGGTCATAGCAGCGGAAGGGTCATTGGGTGTTACTATCATGGTTTAATCTCATAATCATAGAAAAAGGCTCAAAACAAGTCGTTTTAATAAACATCCATTCATTTTCATTTAACAATAAAACTTTTCACACGGTCCCAGATAATTCCATGTTTACAACATAATAAATGATAAAAGATTCTTTGAATGGATATTAATTTTAAAAGCGGGCCAAAACATTTCAATAAGGAAGCTTCATGAAACCGCCTTCCCTGAGTGCCTTCTATATGAATCTGAGATAAAACATGTTAAAAAGTCAGCAAAATTTGCCGAGTAAATCTATAGAGTTTAATTTAAACAAAGAGAACACAAGTATTCAAAAATAACCTTCCATGGTTAATAATTTATCAAAGACAATTATGTTGTACGGACATATTATCGTGTCATTACATAATCTCGTGACATTGAACGTTAACATGTATTATTTCAGCCCAACACACCTAGCCAAGTGCGTATATTTCTCTTATACAATGAATCCGATGTTTCATTACTAGTGCATCACAACACCACGCGAGAGCTAGTCGCGACCGGACTGGGCGTCACCCCGATAGATCTATCCATAGCATTAGCGTTATCTCGATTAACAATTCACGATTCATGGGTCTTTTAAGGCTAAACAAACTTATGTAATAACATCCATCTAAACATACAATTAAGTTCCTTGTGTTCAATTTTAAAAACAATCATGAGTTTATCACAACTTATAGTTGTACATTTCAATTTTAATAATTACTTTTCAAGTAATTAGGGTTCCCACAACTTCTCGTTGTACCCAATAATAGGGTTTCTACAACTTCTCGTTGTACCCCTTTATTTTAACAAAACAAGCATGTTATCCCCCTCGCGGGTTTTATAAAACAAGTATACATGTTAAAAGCGAGGCTATAGACTCACCTTAGCCAATAGTGGTAATGAGACGATCGCCGACGATTAGTGATGCCCGTTTAAACACGAAAACCGCAACCTACCAAATAAGGCGTGTTCGTTAAAAAAATTCGACTTAAGTATAAATCATACTTAAATAATATAAAAATCAAAATTACAAAACCAAGACAATCCCGAAATTTTTTATAATACAAGTGTTAGTCTATACCCTTTTATTCAACACTATTCTTTTCAACATTTTTACCCTTGACATTGACCCGTCATAAGACGCCAAGTCAACGCAAGTCAACTAATCATTTTACTTCCCTCGGACCAGTAACTAAGTCACTTATATAATGAATTAACACTTGAATAAGTCACCATGTCCAATAGTGAATACTCAAAAATACGCCACACGAGCATTGGACTACGTGTCCAAAATACCAATCAGCATGTACACTCCGAATGTACACACCAATCTACCCTATCTAGACTTGTCCGATTTCGACGAAACTTGGTCACAAACTCACTTATTATATGAATAAGACTAAGTTTAAGTTTTATTCAAAAATATTACTCCTAAGACCTTCTGCCCGACACATCCTCGTGTTGTGAAAATCGGACAGATTTACGTCTTCAACTCGTAAAACCATTTTGACATATTTAAACAACTCCATTCATAAAACCGACACTCGGGTTTGAAAATACACTCATGACCTGAGGTTTAGACTCCAACATCAGTCCTTGATCATTTTTAAAACTCATTCTATAGTCCCCGAGATTCGATCCAAATATCGACAATAATTTTCGGATTGTGCCGATACTCGTCTCCCGGTACACAAATACTAAAACTAGCATAACTTTTCGCTCGTAATGAGTTATAAGCTCATTCAAGCGGCAAAACGAGCGTCTTGAAGATTAATACAACAATATCAAATAATATAAGCCTATCTCAGAACTTCAACCCACGAAATAATCTGTTATAAGCTGCTGTCCCAAAATACATTTTTAGAAATCATGTCAAATAAATATTTTGACCCATTTTCACCACTTTTATACATCTAATATCATCCTAATATCATTTTAAACAACTCATCTAACCTCAATCACCCTTGAATAATCATTTAAAAATTTACCCACTCAAAAATTCAAACATGCAACCAATTAAAACTTGAATATAATAATATTAACACTTATCTACAACATAAAAATGGATCAAACACTACTAGTTCATCAAGAAAAATAAAATTTTGAAAAAGTTAATGCATGTGTATAAAAATCATACCAATATGATGGGTAGCTCAAAATTAAGATGGGTCTTAATTTAGTTTTCTTGGATTCAAGCTTGATTTTGAAAAATCAATGTGTTTGTGTGGTGGTTTTGCCCGTGACTTCCAAGAGAGAAAGGGAGAGATTTGTTGAAAATTTTAAATGAATAAAATGAGATGTGTGTGTTAGTGGACACTATTTAAATAGTGGGGTGAGGGTAGTTTTTGCGAATTTGTGATAGTTTTGGTCCAAAATGAGATTAAACAGTTGTAAGGGTAGAAAACGTAAATATTAAATTTTGAAAATATTTACGGGACTCGGGTTTCGTAAAAATACTTTTTAAAAGTTAAAACGCTTCTTAAATATAATAATATTACATCGACACGACTTAAAACGTAATTAAATCGGAAACGTCGAAAATATTAAATATCGAGACAATCGATAATAAAACGTAAATTTTTGGGCATCCGTCGGTATCGCGATCATTCGTAGTTCTCGTCATCGTTAAAACGTAAAATACGAGAAATAGAAATAAATATAATAAAATCATTCATATGATAAATTGAGAATATAATATCGATACTTAATGTTTTTCTTGTCGGTTTTCATCTAAACGACATTCTTACGTTAAGTTTCAAACTATAACCTTCTCGGTTAGCCGATAATTTAAAATTCTCATTAAAGTAAACATGTAATACGCAATAGTCGAGATTAAAATAACGACCTGAAATTGACGGATTGTCACATTATCCCCACCAAATTGGGATCTTCGTCCCGAAGATCAACTTGCGTTCTTCCTCGATCGCTTGTTGAAATCGAAAGGGTTAAACGTATTTTGATCCTCGTCTAGAGTTCCATAACACCTGACAATAGGAATTCGACTTCGTTTACGTTGCCTAACTTCCTTATCGATAATATCAACAAGTACTTTGATGAAATGCAACTTACCGTCGATTCATACTTCATCAAGAGAGATAATAAGATCTTCGTCAGGAAGAAATTTCTTAGGTTCGACATATGAAAAGTATTGTGAATTCCTTTTAGTTCTAGAGGTAATTTAAGTTTTCATGCCACTGGACTTACACTCGATATCAGCTCGAATGGTCCAAATTAACGGGGACTTAACTTCCCACGTTTTCCAGAATATATAACACCTTTTTCATGGTGATAACTTGGCATAACTTTTCCACCTACCTCGAATTTCAAAGGTTTTCGCTTCACATTATCATAACTTCTATGTCTACTACGAGTGGTTCACAAACGATCTTTAATTAGCACGATCGATTTATTTATCAAAATAAAATGAGCAGAGTCAATCAATCAACATTGATAGAAATCGAGTCATATTCAGACCGAGTTTTCGAGATCTTAACAATGAATCCATTGTAATTTGCTCCAACTTCACGAATGATAACGAATAACACAATCGTAATCACCTGAAGGCTAATTTACGTCTTTTAATCCAGAATACATTGTAGGCTCTTACTATCGGTGGATACCGTACCTTAGTTCCATATAATTAATGTCTCAATAGACGAAGAGTAAAATCACCGCACCCAATTATAAGTCATGGGTTGTGCAGTTTCCTCATTCTTCCTAGGTTTCCTACAAGCATATACAAATCAAACAGCTCTAAATCTTCAAAGATACATCACAATAAACAACAAAAATCTTCACTTCTTTTGATTAATGATGAGATAGGCGTGCTGCAGAGTTTTCTTTTCATAGTCTGAAAAGCTTTCTCCTCATTATCACCCCACACATACGGTTCATTCCTTTTAGTTAGCTTAGTTAATGGTTTTGATATCAAAGAGAATCCCTTAATAAACCTTCAGTAATAACCAGCCAAACCTAGAATTTGTCGTACTTCAGTTGGAATAGTTGGAACATTCAAATTTTCGATGGCTTCGATTTTCGCAGAATCAACATGTATGCCAATTGTCAATCACATGACAGAGAAGTTGTACAAAGCAAAGCCAAAAATCACACTTTAAGAATTTTGGGTACATCTTTTCGTTCTTTAACAAGTTTCAAGATAGTCCCTAAGTGTTCGGCATGTTCTTCCTCGCTCTTCGAGCAGATTAGAATATCATCAATGAAAACAATCACGAATTTATCAAGACACGGCTTACAAATACAATTCATTAAGTCAATGAATACAACAGGCGTATTGGTCAAACCAGAAGGCATAACACTAAACTCATAATGATCATCACAAGTTCTAAACGCCATAATTGGAATATCTTCCTCGCGTATGCGAAGTTGATGATAAGCAAAACAAAGATCAATCTTTGGAGAAAACACCAGAATTTTGGAGAAAACACGAGAGTTTTAAAGTTGATCAAATAGATCATCAATTCATAGAAGCGGGTAACGATTCTTGATCGTTAGCTTATCCAGGTCTCGGTAATCGATACACATACGAAACGAACCATCTTTCTTCTTAGAGAATAGAATAGGAGTTCTACAAACTGACGAGCTCGGTCGAATAAAACCTCTATCAGATAGTTCTTAAAACTGCACAAATAATTACTTCAACTCAGAGGGTGCTAATAAATATGGCTCATGTGCCACAGTTGCAACACCAGAAATCAGATCAATTAGGATTTCTATTTGCCTTGGAGGCGGAAGCCTTGGCAAATCTTCCAGAAACACTTCAGAATAGTCACAAATGACTAGAGTAATTCTACTTACTTCTCTTACGATTCCTAAGCCATGAATAATCCACAACCTTTTTCGATATACTTACGACCTCATCAGCCTTGCCTTGGATTATGTGCCCCATGAGCTAACCAGCCCTACAAACAACTTCACAAATAGCAATTGGCTTAGAAGAAGTCACATCACCGCATTTATTCCTGGTCAGCCGTGAATATACTGCTTGACCTTGACGGTTCGGGTGCCACAATTCTTGGACATAAAAGAGTCAACTTATGGAAACACTTGATATATCTACCAATGTTAGTTCCCTTCAGTTTCAGATTGTACAACACTTGCTCCATACTTTGGAAATACTTCGAGGAAAAAATCCTCAGCTAACCGTTTCCTCACCTTAGTCCATGGTGTCCCATAAGTAACGATACCTATGGAAGCAAGTCTGCCATTCCACCAAATTAATGCACGACCTTGGAGAGTAGCGATTTCAAACTGCATCTTATCCTCCTGATTAGGGTCACTGATTCGAAAGACTGACGCCAGCTTTTCAACAACTGACATAATCCTCCATCATCTTTAGTCCCCTTAAGATTCTACGGTTTGGAATTAACGAATGAAGTGTAGTTATAGCCTCTAACTTCGGGCACATCTGTTCCATCCGTACCATGAACATTATCGGCTCCAGCTTCAGCTCCACCGGTTCTAGTCCCACCAGTTGTAGCTTCAGCTCCAGATCCAGATCCATCATTCATGTTGGCCATGAATTTAACTAAATATACAACAACTTATTCACTAAGAACTTGGTGCATTCGTGCTTCAGTCAAAGCTTTCATTGACTGCATGAGTCTTGTGTAACGCAAATCAAATCATAATGAGTATTCATTCAGTGATTGCGTTATACCACAGAAATTTACAAGAGAAAAGAAAAGAAAGATAATAATAGAACGATGTAGAATTAGGAATCAAAAGATAGTCATTCCATTGATCACAAACTAGTACAAGTCGTATTGTCAACATTATGGATAGTCATCGTCTAATGCCATCCAACTTAAAAGACTAGTCCTACTAACTGTTGTCACAGTTTAGTTAGGGATTAATAAGAAGATACTACAATTGATAAACTAATCTACTAAGAGTTACTAGGTACTTTACATGGCTACGAAAGCTCCTCAGTCCCACAAGAAGAAGATTTCTTCAATGTCTTTCAGAGACGCTTGATATCCTCCTCAATTGGTGCTTTTGGAAGAATCTCAATACAACCATTTCACGATCAAGGATTTAAGGAACAAAATCAAAGAATGAATCGAGCAAACGAATTACAACTCAATAAGAGTTTAATCACGCAGATGCTATATGCTTAAGCCTACACATTTATGAATCATTATTTCCATGGATTGATCAAGTCCTTCCAAATAAGATTCAGAAATTTGTAGTTCAACAATTTATAATTTCCTTGTTCAAATAAATGGCCAATTTATTTCAACGATTATAAATCACTTTATTCACGCCAGCTCAACGCAAAAGATCAAGATCAAAACAAATGAGAAACTGATTTAACAGAAAATGATCAGTGATATGATATGGAATCTTGGTTGGCATGTGAATACCATACAAATCAATCTCAATTCCTAACAATCAACGGTACCTTCTCAGACAACTTGTTTTTATCAAAACAGTATAATGTCGAAGATCAATGAAAAGGCAAATTAAATTTGCTAAACGAAATAAGCGAATCGATAAATCAAGAATAAGAACCAAGGAAATCAAAATCCTTGTAATCAGAAGAATATCAGCAAGAATATTAACCATTTCGTTGGGATCATGTCTATCCACAACTTAGTTAATCTCGAATAACAGGATTCATTTAAGGAATAGCTTCAGCGCTAGCATTAAAATGACTAGGGTGGCTTCGTGACAATCGACGTCGTATAAATATCTCGTATAAATATAAAATCATCATTTATAATTAAATAAATGAAAACATACCTTGTAATTCACAAGTTCAAATAATCGATAAAGATTACAACATATATATAATCCTATATATATATATATATATATATATATATATATATATATATATATATATATATATATATATATATATATATATATATATATATATATATATATATATATATATATATATATATACTATCATTCTCGTCCATTGGCAACTCGGAGGTTTCGCTTGCAACAGTTATAGTTAAAAGATTTCAAAAATTCATTTTTGGAAAATCTTTCCGTTCTCTATAACTTGAGCTCTGATGCCAATCTGTAACACCCCCAATTTCGGTCATAGCAGCGGAAGGGTCATTGGGTGTTACTATCATGGTTTAATCTCATAATCATAGAAAAAGGCTCAAAACAAGTCGTTTTAATAAACATCCATTCATTTTCATTTAACAATAAAACTTTTCACACGGTCCCAGATAATTCCATGTTTACAACATAATAAATGATAAAAGATTCTTTGAATGGATATTAATTTTAAAAGCGGGCCAAAACATTTCAATAAGGAAGCTTCATGAAACCGCCTTCCCTGAGTGCCTTCTATATGAATCTGAGATAAAACATGTTAAAAAGTCAGCAAAATTTGCCGAGTAAATCTATAGAGTTTAATTTAAACAAAGAGAACACAAGTATTCAAAAATAACCTTCCATGGTTAATAATTTATCAAAGACAATTATGTTGTACGGACATATTATCGTGTCATTACATAATCTCGTGACATTGAACGTTAACATATATTATTTCAGCCCAACACACCTAGCCAAGTGCGTATATTTCTCTTATACAATGAATCCGATGTTTCATTACTAGTGCATCACAACACCACGCGAGAGCTAGTTGCGACCGGACTGGGCGTCACCCCGATAGATCTATCCATAGCATTAGCGTTATCTCGATTAACAATTCACGATTCATGGGTCTTTTAAGGCTAAACAAACTTATGTAATAACATCCATCTAAACATACAATTAAGTTCCTTGTGTTCAATTTTAAAAACAATCATGAGTTTATCACAACTTATAGTTGTACATTTCAATTTTAATAATTACTTTTCAAGTAATTAGGGTTCCCACAACTTCTCGTTGTACCCAATAATAGGGTTTCTACAACTTCTCGTTGTACCCCTTTATTTTAACAAAACAAGCATGTTATCCCCCTCGCGGGTTTTATAAAACAAGTATACATGTTAAAAGCGAGGCTATAGACTCACCTTAGCCAATAGTGGTAATGAGACGATCGCCGACGATTAGTGATGCCCGTTTAAACACGAAAACCCCAACCTACCAAATAAGGCGTGTTCGTTAAAAAAAATCGACTTAAGTATAAATCATACTTAAATAATATAAAAATCAAAATTACAAAACCAAGACAATCCCGAAATTTTTTATAATACAAGTGTTAGTCTATACCCTTTTATTCAACACTATACTTTTCAACATTTTTACCCTTGACATTGACCCGTCATAAGACGCCAAGTCAACGCAAGTCAACTAATCATTTTACTTCCCTCGGACCAGTAACTAAGTCACTTATATAATGAATTAACACTTGAATAAGTCACCATGTCCAATAGTGAATACTCAAAATTACGCCACACGAGCATTGGACTACGTGTCCAAAATACCAATCAGCATGTACACTCCGAATGTACACACCAATCTACCCTATCTAGACTTGTCCGATTTCGACGAAACTTGGTCACAAACTCACTTATTATATGAATAAGACTAAGTTTAAGTTTTATTCAAAAATATTACTCCTAAGACCTTCTGCCCGACACATCCTCGTGTTGTGAAAATCGGACAGATTTACGTCTTCAACTCGTAAAACCATTTTGACATATTTAAACAACTCCATTCATAAAACCGACACTCGGGTTTGAAAATACACTCATGACCTGAGGTTTAGACTCCAACATCAGTCCTTGATCATTTTTAAAACTCATTCTATAGTCCCCGAGATTCGATCCAAATATCGACAATAATTTTCGGATTGTGCCGATACTCGTCTCCCGGTACACAAATACTAAAACTAGCATAACTTTTCGCTCGTAATGAGTTATAAGCTCATTCAAGCGGCAAAACGAGCGTCTTGAAGATTAATACAACAATATCAAATAATATAAGCCTATCTCAGAACTTCAACCCACGAAATAATCTGTTATAAGCTGCTGTCCCAAAATACATTTTTAGAAATCATGTCAAATAAATATTTTGACCCATTTTCACCACTTTTATACATCTAATATCATCCTAATATCATTTAAAACAACTCATCTAACCTCAATCACCCTTGAATAATCATTTAAAAATTTACCCACTCAAAAATTCAAACATGCAACCAATTAAAACTTGAATATAATAATATTAACACTTATCTACAATATAAAAATGGATCAAACACTACTAGTTCATCAAGAAAAATAAAATTTTGAAAAAGTTAATGCATGTGTATAAAAATCATACCAATATGATGGGTAGCTCAAGATTAAGATGGGTCTTAATTTAGTTTTCTTGGATTCAAGCTTGATTTTGAAAAATCAATGTGTTTGTGTGGTGGTTTTGCCCGTGACTTCCAAGAGAGAAAGGGAGAGATTTGTTGAAAATTTTAAATGAATAAAATGAGATGTGTGTGCTAGTGGACACTATTTAAATAGTGGGGTGAGGGTAGTTTTTGCGAATTTGTGATAGTTTTGGTCCAAAATGAGATTAAACAGTTGTAAGGGTAGAAAACGTAAATATTAAATTTTGAAAATATTTACGGGACTCGGGTTTCATAAAAATACTTTTTAAAAGTTAAAACGCTTCTTAAATATAATAATATTACATCGACACGACTTAAAACGTAATTAAATCGGAAACGTCGAAAATATTAAATATCGAGACAATCGATAATAAAACGTAAATTTTTGGGCATCCGTCGGTATCGCGATCATTCGTAGTTCTCGTCATCGTTAAAACGTAAAATACGAGAAATAGAAATAAATATAATAAAATCATTCATATGATAAATTGAGAATATAATATCGATACTTAATGTTTTTCTTGTCGGTTTTCATCTAAACGACATTCTTACGTTAAGTTTCAAACTATAACCTTCTCGGTTAGCCGATAATTTAAAATTCTCATTAAAGTAAACATGTAATACGCAATAGTCGAGATTAAAATAACGAACTGAAATTGATGGATTGTCACAGATACACCATTTTGTTGTGGAGTATATGGAGAAGTAAGTTTCTGAACAATTCCATTCTTACTTAAATAATCTTTAAACTCTTGACTTAAATATTCACCACCACGATCAGAACGAAGAGCTTTAATCTTCTTTCCTAGTTGTAACTCTACTTCGGCTTTAAACGTTTTGAATGTTTCAAATACCTCATGTTTATGTTTAAGCAAATAAACATAACCATAACGGCTATAATCATCCGTAAACGTCAAGAAGTAGCTAGCACCTTTCCTTGACACATGTCTAAGTGGTCCACACACATCAGTATGTATCAACCCAAGTAGTTCAGTAGCCCTTTCAATATTGCTATTAAAAGGTTTCTTGGTCATCTTTCCAGAGATACAAGATTCACATTTATCAAATGATTCATCATTGATACTTTCCAAAAGCCCATCACGTTGAAGCTTTTGTATGCGAGTCTTCCCAATGTGAGCAAGCCTACAATGCCAAAGATAAGAAGAGTTCTTGTCTAACTTACTCTTCTTATACATGCTAAAAACAGAATTATTTTTCCTCTTGGGATTTTTATCATGCATGTTAATTTCAAAAACACCATTCACAGAAATTGCATCAAAATAGAATAAACCATCTTTGAAAACAGAAATTCTATTATTATCAATCGTGTGAGTAAATCCAAGATCCAACATACTAGAAAAGTAAATAACACCCCTAACAATTGTAGGTGCATAATGACAATTATTTAAAGACAGTACTAAACCCGAAGGTAAAACTAATTTAAATATTCCTATAGCTTCAACTACTGCTTGTGCGCCATTGCCCACTTGCAGAAATTGTTCCCCATAGGTAAGTCTCCTCTTCAACTCAAATCCCTGCAGGGTATTACAAATATTAATACCACATCCCGTATCATATACCCAGGAGTTTGATTTGTATGAAAGATTAAATAACTCTATCATAAATAAGTTACCTGAAGATGGTGCTGCAGCAACTTGCTCAGCCTTCTTCTTATGTTCTGCCATTTCATGGAGATAGAGAGAGCAATTCCTCTTCCAGTGTCCAGTCATCTTGCAGTAGTGGCAAGTCTCATCTTTCTGAGATTTCTTAGCAAAGTTCTGCTTCGGCTTAGATGTAGTCGCAACTTGCTTGCTCTTATCAGCCTTGCCTTTGCCATTCTGCTTCTTATTCCCTTGCGGTTTAGGTTTAGACACTCTACCCTTTTGTACATAAAGTACTTGAGGTGTAGCAGTGGATGCCTTATCTTTCAAACCCTTTTCGAAGTCAATGAGCATTGCATGCAAATCATTAATTGTCTTCCCCGTGCAATGCATATTATAGTTACGAACGAAATCACCGAAGTCCTTATTAAGGGACCTATTGATTAAGTTAATAGCCATATTATGATCGAAGGGTTGTCCTAGTGCGATGAGTTGTTCCATATAACCCCTCATCTCCATGTAATGTGTACTTACGGACTTTCCAGGAGCTTGCTTGCAGCTATGTAGAGCATCAACCAAATCATAGATCTCTACAGCTTGTGGCGTTTCATACACTGCCTTGAGTTCATCAAGCATCTGCTTAGGAGGAAATAGCTCATACTTCCTTTGAAGTGATGGAGCCATTCTCCCTAACATTACAGCAGCCACCTCATGGTGCTTCTTAACGTTAGCAGCGTGTTGAAGCCTTTCCGCATCAGATGCATCTTCAGCAAGATCCTCCGGAAAAGGAGTTTCCAAGATATTGATAGTACCCGTTGCTCTCAGAACAGTTCTTAGTGAGCGGTACCAATCATTGAAATTTGGGCCTGTAAGTTCAGGCCGTTCAAAGAAAGCTTTGAACGCCGAGCTTATTGTCAGATTGCTTTCGGGTTGAGCCATTTCTACAGAAATAAGTTCAAACATTAGTATTTTCGATAATACAATTCAAGAAAATAAAATTACCCCGGTAATAAAAACCATAGTATTTTCCTTGAAAAACTAGAATCCATATTGACATAGATTTATCACATCAGTTGATCTGCTAGTGACAAATGTATTCAACACAGTAACTTGTCGAACAATAATTGCCAAATCATATTGCAATTTCTAGATATGTCAGGGATTTACATTGCCAAAACATTTGCATTGTAAACATGTTTTATCCCTTCTTTATGCCTTAAGTTTCCAGTTCTCACTGAGTAACTCAATTAAGTCGACTAATCTAAAGAACGTAAAACCTTCATATGCAATCTTATTCAGTCATGAAGTTTTCTCTCCATTACAACATCGTCCCATATCTTATATGACAACATTGTAACTTCAAGTGTTCATCAATTAGAGGGCATATGACTTAAATTTTAGGGTATAGATTTTGGTGTCAAAATCATGTATGGAGAAGCATGCATACATCTCCATAGCATAAGTTTAATAAAAGGTTTAGTAAACTTTTTGGTGAGACTAAAAGTTCATCATATATTTGCAAGTTGAGGTATTGGTTAAACCAAACAACCTTAAAGAATTATACCAATAACAACCGTAGGTAATTCCAATTTTGACGCACAGGCGAGCCGGGAATTTGGTCAGCGCTGAAGCATAACACCTCCTTCCTTAACCGGGTACTTGACCAGCGGTGCGTTATACCCACTTTATAGTTTGTCAAAATTGAGTAGGCCGTTAAGTTGCTATTGCAATTCTAATCAACACAAATCATATGTAATTTAGATCTCAAAACCATTCATTAATTTTGATAGGATTTAGTCCATATTATTTTTTCTTAAAAAAAAATTACCCTTGTTTACAACATACAATGTTAAAAACGCATGAAAACAAGTAGTACAAAAAAAACTAAATCAAATAGCCACATGCATAACAATTTATTCAAAGAACATCAAATCTAGGGTTTTTATGAACATAAAAAGTCTTCCCTAATTTTAAAACTTTGAATCAAATAAAGCAAATAGCAATCAAAATTATATGATCCGTAAAAAAACATGCATGTTTATTACGGATCTTCCATATTCTCTTAACAATTAAAAAACTACTACGGATCGTAACCACACGTGACATAACAATTAATTCATGCATACATCTAAAGTTAATTACCATGTAACTTTAGGGTTTAAAAAAAAAAAAAAAATTTATAAAAAAAACGGCAAAGCCATTTTTTAAACAATAAAAAAAAACAAAACCCCTAATTTTTATAAAACCTAAAAACAACATGTAATTTTAACACAAATCAATATTAGTTAAAAAAAAACTTTAGATCTTGATAATTATAATCATGTTAAAACGGCTCTCGATGCCACTGATGGTTTATGATTAACATAACAATTATAAAATAAAAACCTTAACATAGATCAAAGAGCATACAGCGGAAGCAGATTAACAAGATCTTTAAATAACACAATTATAATTAATCAAGGCTAGGGTTACATACCTTTATCCTAGTAAAACGATCACCGGTAAAGATAGACCAAGAACACCACCAGGATGTAATCTAAAATAAGATCACACCACGATCTTGTACACACGTGATACGATGAGCTAATCGTGAGTCTAGCACGAACAGAACCGAGCCTTCCAAGCCTATGGAAGATCTACCCAACAACCCTAGAGAGGGGCTAGGACTAGATCTAAAATAGCTTTTAGAAAATCAAAGATGAACCCTAAAAAGGGTGTATATGGCCGGCGGTTTAGAGCTAGAAAGAAGAATATGGAGTGAAAAATATGAGGCCTTAAGGTTTGTTTATATACACCTTGGAAACTTATCTTCCAAGGTTTAAACAAAGATAAAGCCTAAATTTTTCATCCCTATCCTTCTTCCTCTAATAGGCCGGATATAAACATGTGCTAAAAGGGGTTTCTGGAACTTTCCGACACCTTCTTTTAGCTTCTTTAATATTCTATAACGATCGTTTAATACTTAACTTTTAATTACTTAACGATCGTTAGCTACAGTTTGATTTAATAAATATAATAAATATATTTAATAAATAAATTAACTCTTCACGTAATGTGTGCAATCCCGTGATCTCGAGTTCGATCCTATCACACGACTATCGATTTTAAAGTCCATAAACTTTCATCAGGTGCATAGTTTGACGAACCACCTTGGTTGACAAGACCACGATCACGGTCACGGTCACGGTCACGGTCACGGCCGCGACCTCCTGAGTTGAAACGCCTTTCACCGTCGGCAGGTTTCAAAAATTCAATGATGCTCAGTGACTGACAAAAAGGATGAATTAGCAAAATTAAAATATAACTACAAAATTATTAAAGTTGAGTAAGAACAACCAAGTCATGTACACAATTGGATGAAAACAGTCATTCGATGAAGTGTGCGCCTTTAAGATGATACAATATGATTAATATCTAAAGTTTTTTTTACCCCAAGAACTAATTCAGAACATTACAAGAAAAGATAAAGATTATTCCTCCTCTTTTCTATTAGTTGTGATTAAGACATAAATGTCACAGAAATCCAAGAATCGTCTGTTCTGAAGTTTTAATACCAAATTTGTTCTAGTGTTTTCATGATATCTAATGTATCCCTTACTCTTAAGGCAACTAATGATTGTTTTCTCCAAACTTATGCTGAGGTCAGAATCCAAAATCAAGATAGGAAAAGTAAGAAAAGGCAAAGAGCTGCTTGAGCAGCCAACACTTACATGCACTAATTCAATTAGTTGGATCGCTTAACTTGGCCATCTATTTATGTATCGCCTACCACTTTTATTAGCACATTATTGTTCAATTAGGCATATAAGATAAGAAGTCTTCCATAAGATCTTTTTGCTCTTAACGTGGTATATCTATGCTTCATTAAAACATACTTTGCCACATTTTAAAATCTGAGGGGTAGAAGGTCACTCGTTAGTCGTTACTTGTCCTACTTTACATGTCAAGTTGGTATATACCAAAATCGAGGTTCTTATTTATGTAGAGGAATTAGCATTGGACTCTTTCCAAAACTCTAGTTTGTTCTAAGATTCAAATTTTAAACAGCTTACTAGCATATGGCGGAAAAGATGATAACATGATATATTCACACATACAAAGCAAAATGATAAAAGAGTACCTTCTTAGCCCGCTCTTCTTTCTCATCAATCTCTTAGCGTTTATCCTTATCAAGCCTGAACAATAAATCAAAATCAGTCACATAAGAGCTTCCGGAAGAAGGTAACATGTGAAGATACAGTCAAACCAGCTAGACGTGCAAAGTGGTTGCATTGAGTCAAGCTCTTCGTCGACTTCCACGTTCCTTTCTTCAGCCTTGAGTGCTTCCGGTGCTTCCTCTTATCCTCCAAAACTTTTTGATATTCTTCAAGAGTCATTTCCTGCATTATAAACAACCACCAAAACGCTAAGAACACTTTTTTTAATCCAACCTTCTACAGTATAAAGTATGGTTAAAAAAACTATAAAAAAATCTACGAACCAACCCTTTTTTATAAAGGTTCAGGAAGGATGTTACACTTAAATTAATTTTGGACCTTCTTTAACCGTTTAATCACTGACACAAATTGATACACATTTATTTCACCCGTAATTTATATATTGTTATTTTTTCTTATAGAAACAAATAGCAACAAATCAGTTAACTTTTTACTTACATGCGAGTCTCTAAAAGATAGCTTTGTGTCTCATCCGTCATTCGGATAACCTGTAACCTTTAACATTCTTATTATCAGAGGATAAGATCATGGAAAGGAAAAGCTCATGCCAAGGGGCTCGGTGAAAAGGGGAATGAGAAAAGTTGATACTCTTATAAAAACATGAACTAATGCAATACTTGATGAGTTGTTGGAAAAGGTAAATCAAGGTGAGAAAAGTTCGATATAGACCACAAAAATATCATAGACCTGAATAAATAAATGATTATGGCCCTTCATTTCATCACAGATCTACAGTTCTCGTTTTTTTCATTTCATCTAATAAAAAAAAATTACATTACCTCCTACCCATTGTTTTTCACACATTTATACTTTTGGATCCCAACCACCGTACCCACCATCCTAACCACCGCAACCACTATAACGCTACCGTATATCAGATCTAATACCATCTTTTTCCGATTTTTCCGATCTAATCACACACATACAATCCATCATCTTTTTTCTAGATCTAATCGTAACCTTAACCCTAACTTTTATAGCTAAATGGATATTCGAGTCGAATACGGTGCTGCTAACAAGTTCAAACTCAGATTGAAACATCATCTAATCCATCGGGACAAGTTGGTAATGGTCATTTATCCAGTTAATCTTTTTTTTTATGCTTTTGATTATGCTTTTTTATGCTTATTATGCTTATTTGTTACTTATCGTTATTAATATATTATTATCCATGAAGTTGATTCATGATTAGTTTGATTAATCCCTGCTAGGGTGTCATATATTTTAGATTTTATGAAATGAAAATAGTTTTGTGAATATTTTGACATTATGCTGCAAGTGTTTTATTTTGAACCCTGATTCATAATGAATCATATATGATTCATGATGAATCATATATGATTCATGATGAATCCTATATGATTCATGATGAATCATATATGATTGTTACTATTTTGTATCAGCAAGCATATTTGTTATTTTTGCAATGTTGTTAGGTTTTTTCATCATTACTTTTTACTTGCTTGTCTTTGTAAGAAGATAGAAAACCCGTGAGGTGTATGTGTTTATTCATAGAGCATTTATAGGACAACACATAAAACCCTAATAGACCAATAACCCACAAAGCGGGCTTGGGCTTAACTATATCTTCCAATACCCTCCCGCACCGGTAAAATCACGAAAGCTCGAACTAGAGATCAACATAACCCATAAAACATTAAAAAAAAGAAAAACATAAACATTAAAAAAAATTACTAAACATAACTCCGCTTCTTGAGACTTGTTTTGTTGAGATCCTCACTGGATGATCAAGATGTTGACGGCTAATGATGGCCGACTAGGATCTGATGATGATCGAGAGGTTTTGAGAAGCGGCTTATGACGGCCTACATATTTTGATTATAGTAGAGAAGAAGTTCTGATAAGCGGCTCATGACGGCCGATAATAGGATGATGGAGATGGAGAATTTCTTGAAGAGGATATAAGCGGCTCATGACAGCCGACATGTAGAATGATGGAGATGAAGAGGTTTGACGGGGTGGTACAGAAGTGGCGGCTTGATGACCTACTAGGTCACAAGATCTTACCTGCTCATGATACCATGTAAGAAGATAGAAAACCCCGTGAGGTGTATGTGTTTTATGTATTGTCCAATAGTCTTCTCCTTATGCGCATAAGAGGACCAAAGTTGCGCCTATGCTTAAGAGACTTGAGTTTATTTTGAGGAATAACTTGTGTGCTATGCAAGGCGACAAATAGTAAGCTCTCTTTGTCATATCTTACATATTTTTATGTAAACTATGTGAATCATATATGATTCTTTATGAATCATCCATAACTTTGTGTAAATTACTCGATAACACCATTTTTTTTCTTATTTGTAATGAAACGGTTTTTTGAACTCGTACTAGATATGATCTATCATATGGACGTTTGAATATGGAGACTTTGGCACCAAGGGTGTGGATAGATGCAAATGTCATCGACTGTTGGGTCGTAATCTTGAATACTGAGCATCATTCTAAATTTTCATCTAGGAAATTTCACTTTCCTACGGGTTGTATTGTAAGTTTTTATTTAACATTATTGGAAGTTTTTATTTGTCATCTATTAGTTTTTTGTTTCACTAAGACTGATTTTTTCTTACACATAAACAAAGTATGATTAAGAAGGTTATTGATGAGAAAACATCGTGAAAAGTATTTGAGGATGAGATTATGTCTTAGTTTGTAGGTGATCAAGCTTCTGCGTCTCTCTTGGACGTTGATTTGGCGTTTTTTCCTATCTGTGTATCAAATCATTTCTATGTGGTTGTTTTCAACCTTAAGAATCGAGCTTTAATGTTGATTCTTAATAATGCGTATGGATATAGTTATGAAGCAAAATACAAGGAGCTTGTGATCTTTTGTTAAGTTTTTTATGGAAATTATATTTGATTCTGATGATAGTTGTATTTCGTTATACAGACTTTTTTAATTTAATTTGTTTTTATGTTTGCCTTTTCCTTTTTGTAGAGAAAGTTTTTTGCAAGGTATTTGAAAAAGTATGACCATCCAAAGCACTCCAAAATTCCAAAGTTGAAAAGTTATATTCCAAAGTTGAAATGGAGTACTTCTGATAATTATGTAGACTGTGGAGTTTTTGCAATGATCCATATGGAGAATTATGTTGGCGGAGGTATAAAAAATTTGGATGTTGGTATGTGTGCAGAATCAGAGGAGCAAAAATCATTATTGATGCGAATGAGGTTACGCATTGCCACAAAGATTCTTTTGCATGATTTTAACAATAAAAAAAGCCAAGATGTTCAAGTTAGCTTATGATTTTGAGACCAAGGTTGATAAGGCAACAAGAGATTCAATCATTGTTGATGCGCTAAAAAATAGAGACAAGTGTGATCCGCCAAAGACTTCAACTCAAAAACAAGAAGGTGATGAATCGAAGGAAAAGTGAAGTTTCGAACTAATGTAGTTTTTACTGAAATGATTTTGAATGGTAGTAGTTTATGATAAACGCTAATATGGGTCTGTTTTGCTAGTTATAGTTGTTGGCCCCCTGGTCAGTTTCTATTTTCTTGTAATGGTTATACATTTTGAATAAGTAGTCTGTACGGTGTGAATTGGTACTTATTTTGCATCATTTAGTATCAATTGCACTTTACTATCTTTGAAGTGTTTAAATGTTAGATTATTGACAGTTAGAGTTGGTCTACCCAACATCATATATGATTCACCTAACATTGTTTTGAAGTTTCAACATTTTGAACAAGTATACAGTGTGAATATTTTAACACGGTATGGTGCAACTGTTTTATTTGAACCTTGATGTATCATATATGATTCATCATGAATCATATATGATTCATCATGAAGCATATATGATTCATCCAACTGATTTTGCACACAGACCACCACCCCCCAAACAGTTCAACTAGAAAATCATTATTGATGCAAAAATAATTAAGTATGAATTGAAAAACAAATTGAAACAAAGTTAACTAAAATTAGATCCTCATAAGCACTTTAACAGAAAAACAATTGAAACTAAGTACGAATAGAAAAACATAAAACTTTCAAAAAGCTATGTTTGTTGTTTGTTTCGTAGCAGCAACGTTTCCAGTTTTGTGTTCAGTAGCAGTAGCATTAGGTCCTGCTTCTTATGCAGCAGTCGCCGCAATAAGAGCCAACTTTACAACATACGTTGAATTTAACGGACATGTTGTCTTAGTGTGCTTATTTGTCTTCTCTCTACAACATAAACATTTCATAGCCTGCTTTTTCTTAGCTTTTAGAGTTATTTATCTTGCACTTTTTCTACGCTCTCCTCTAAGACCACCTTTGTTTATAGCCCCTTCTGGATTTTCTATGATTTTTTTATTTGGCTTTTTAACTGCATATATATCTTCAATCACATCACCCGTTTTCTATGAAGGTAGCTTAGGTAATTGAACTTGTATTTCTTTCTTAATATTTCCACCTTTTCCATAAATTGTGCCAACTTTTTTTCATTTTACTCAACCAAAACAAACATTCGTCTACCATGATGTTAGCGTTATTAGTTAACCTTTCAATGGCTTCATTTTTCTCTCCATATCTGTTTGTCTTTCTTCTCAATCCAAGTTGTTAATGCAATGATGCCTAAAAACGTTACTTGTAATTTTAGGTCTCGCTTTGTTTTGATTACGACAAAATATAAAAGTAAGCATTTACGAAAACAACAAAAAACGAATTCTTGAGTTCAAGTATTTTTTTCATTTCAACCATTATCACCTAAGGTATGAACAAACAAGTTTTCATCTTAATTAAGTGATCAATGATTTAAGTTTTCTTAAAACTCACCTTTTATTAAATGTGACAAAGTTTTTTAATAAAATTTATTTTTAAGAAAATGTTTTATTAAATTAAATATTTGAAAATTTGAAAATGGCATATTCCATTTGGTTTCAGAATATCCTTTGAGGATAACTATTCCACCAGATGTGACTACCCCGCTAAAAGACAAAAACGAGCGGAGTCTACGAACACGGTCCCTTTAAGGTCTAGGGGATTCCTCATCGATAAGGCACCACAGGTACCAATAAGGAACCGCGTTCAGATATGACCGTTGAACCTTTGTCCAACAAATAGTGGACCATTCTCATATTTTCTCTTCACCTCTTATGCACACAAATTTCCAGATTCAAACATATTTCTTAAATCATTCAAATCCTTGATTATTAGGTTGATTACTACTTGTTTAGAAGTGAATCTTTCTCCTCCCATCTCTTCCTCTTCAAGTGCAAAGAAAAGAACACTTTCATCCTTGAAGTGTTGAGTCTACATCAAGATCTATTGAAGATCAAGTTATATTCATTTATTATAGTTGTGTTGTGTCGATCCAAGTAGTTATGTTATTTGGAAGTTGTGTTGTGTCAATCCATGTAGTTGTGTTATTTGGAAGTTGTGTTGTGAAGATCTAAGTAGTTGTGCTATTTGGTAGTTGTGTTATGAAGATTCAAATAGGTTTGTCTATTTGGAAGTTGTGTATGTAGTAGGGTTAATACTTAGTCCTCAAAATATATTGGTGTAGATTGGTCCTAGCTAAGTTTAGGGCTCGACTTTTAGCATAGAGTCTGAAATTGGATAAGCGACGTTGTGTACGGTTTCTCCACCTTAAGGAGCTTGTTGATTAGTGAACTCTCGAGTAAGGAGTACTAGAGGAGTGGAGTAGGGACGAGGAGTGAGCTTCGTTGCCGAACCACTATAAATCATTGGTGTTTGGTTTGATCTTTCTTTTCTTGATCTCTTTACGTTCTTTATTCTTTACTAGCTTATACTTGTGATTATTAGTTTAGTTTCACTATCCCTTGTTCATATTGTGTATAAGGAGATTTCACATAATTACTCAAGCCTAAGTTTTTGAAAAGGATTTTTGAAAACCCTCTTTTAAGAAGTAAATATTAAGAAACTATTCAACCCCCCCCCCCCCCCCTTCTAGTTTCTACAATTGGTATTAGAGCGTGGTTGCTCAAGCATTTTTAAAATATATTGTATTTTAAAACTTGAATCGATCTATGGATTCCAACAAGTACGTAGAAGGGAAATATATGCAAAGACTACCTCTTTTTGAAACCGATAGTTTTATTTATTAAAAAATAGATTTGAGACTTATGTGAAATCAAAAGATTTAGATCTTTGGCATGTTATTACCAATGGTGACTTTTTGCCTTTCAGTATAATGAAGTTTCCAAAAAAAGAGTTAGTAACTTTTGAAAACTCTAACGATGACACTAAAAAGAAACTTGCTAAAAATAATGAGGCTAAAATGGTGATTTATAATGCTTTACCTAAGAAAGAGTATGAAAGGATTTTCATGTGTAAAACCACTAACGATATTTGGAATACTCTTTTAGTAACCCACCAAGGTAATAGCCACGTCAAAGAAAGTAAAATTGATCTTCTTGTTCAACAATATGAACAATTTGTCATCTTAGAAAATGAAACAATTATAGTCATTTTGCTAGATTTAATACCATTATTACTACTCTAAGATCTCTTGATGAAGGTTTTTCTAGCAAGAACAATGTTAGGAAATTTCTTAGGGCATTGCATCCAAAGTGGAGAGCTAAAGTCACGGCAATTGAAGAATCAAAGAATCTCACTACGTTATCACTTGATGAACTTATTGGCAATTTAAAAGTTCATGAAATGATAATTTTGAAGGACACGGAAATGGTGAAAACCAAGAGTGAAAGAAAGTCTATGTAACATCCCATTTTAATAAATGGAATATCACAGGATAATTATGGTGTGTCATCAGAGCATGCAAGATAATGTGTCATAAACATACATGACCAAAGGGATAATCAGGATCAAACATCGGTTCCTAAACATAAGCCCAAAACATAAATAAAATAAATGAACTAAAGGAAGACTAAACAAGCATAAAAATACGAAGGCAAGAAGAGAAGAAGTCTAAGGTATCTCACATCCTATGCATGTCCTCCAAATGCTCTAATCTAACCTTGGGTACCTACCGTTTTGGGACATGGAAAGAAACTAACGGCTGAGAAAAACGCTCAGTAAACGGATATATGACATAGCATGAATGACATAATATAGGAAAGAAGTGTAAAGCATGAAAAGCAGCGGAAATGAATAAGTCCTGGAAAACCTGGAACATGTTTATAATCTGATTTTACATTATGAAAATATAGCTTATGTTTACTTACGAAAAATCTGTATTACTTTAATATACTAATTAATATGGTATGGGTTGGAGGGATCAGCTCCTTGTGAAGGATGCAAGGCACACACCACATTCACCATGGAATCCTGACTGAAACTGTAACTAGGATGCACCCATACGCCCCACATGATAATAAATAAAGAATAATAGCCAAATAAACTAAAGGGACGCCACGAGCTATCACTCCACCATGGTGAAGTCATAACACTGGTGCCTCTAGTGTTATGGTTATGGTACCTCCATACTAGGTGAAATAGGCATGCATGTATAAAGCTAAGGTAACTAATAAAACATAAGCATTTAAATCTGTAACTACCGGGAAAATAGTTGGCTGCATACGGGAAATCCTAATAAAGGAAATGATTGTCTTTACTGAAGGACGGGAAATCCGTACCTTGTGTCCAGTGAACGAGGAAAGAAAAAAGAATGAATATTCCTACTCCCACCTCACTAATGCTACATAAATAAGGGACATGTATAAGTATTCTAATTACTGGGTACGTTACTGCTTATATCATATTCTTAGCTCGTTTTATATGTTCTTGTCTTGTTTTACTGTTTAAATGTTATACTGTATTAATCATGTATTTTATGTATTCTGATTAAGTATTATCTTGTATTCTTTTATTATTATACTTGTGTAATAATAAGTAACTTTCTAAAAATAGTAATTTTCCTAAAATAGAAAGTTTACATATTTAGAAATAAGCTGGATTAATAAGCTAATAATATAAGCTAATAATATAAGCTAATGTTTACTGGTTAAAAGTCATAAGTCCTGTAATTAATAATATAGTCTATTAATTAAATACTATAGATTATCACTGATTATTAATTAATAATTATAGTCATGTTTTATTAATTAATAATATATCATGGTTAATTAGTATAGTTTATTACATAAATGACATGGAAATAAATAAACTATAGGTTATATGATTTAATTAAATAAAGCATGATTTAGTTAAATTAGTCTAAATAAATACTTAGGTTAATCATGAATTATTAATTTTAATCAATTAACCTAAGCCATGGAATTATTAATTAATTATAAATTCATGTATTAGTAAAATAATAAATTAATAAATTATATGTCAACATAAAATACTTAGGTTATAATCATATCTTATTAATCTATAAAATATCACCTAAGTCATGAACAACTTAAATAAATTACTAATTCATGTGATTCAATTTAATCTTTTTATTAATAAACATAATCGGCACAACGATTGGTTCCTGAGCCCGAAACCCGAGACCATGCCAACCCGAACCAACACCACGCAGCTGGCAGTTGTTGGTCTGGTCGGCGGCTAAGCAGCCTATGGCTTCAGCCGCTGGTTGCCACTTGTTGGCTGTGGCTCACACCGACACCAGCCGGTTGCCACTGTTAAGCTGAGTGCTGCCACCGGCCGTGGCTGGTTACCCCCAACAGCGGTTGGTCTGAACCCACTGCAATCTTGTCGAGCCACTGCTAAGCCAAAACACCCCCTGAATACTTCCCACTGGCCCAAAGGTTGCGGCTGCTAAGCCATAACAGCCACCGAGAGCCCGTTTGGGGTCTCGGTTTGGTCCAAAACTAACCAAACGAGCCATAAGATCCTAGGCATCATGGTTTCCTTCTTGTTTTATAAAAATTAACATGTGTTCATGTCATTGACTAATTAAATTCATGACAAGGAAAAGAAATAATCAATAAAAGATAGATGATTACCAAAACGGATTTAAAGATTTAGGGGAATAAAACATGAACACTTCCTTCATAATCAAAGGTCAAAACCATTTTTATTTTCTCACTTTTTGATGTACAAACCGGCGGCCATAGGAGCCATCTAGGGTTTCATTAAGTTTTCCTGTGTTTGATAAATGGGAAAAAGTAACATACGTGTTTTGTTTTTGTTTTCCTTAAGTGGACTGGTCCCTTGCCCTTTTCTTTCTCTTTTGCCCGCGGCAACCACAAGCCCGGACCAAGTTTCGCTTTATTTTTAGTGTGTTAATATTTACTAGATATGCTCATGTTTTAAGTGTCGTGTTTTAATTCTTGTCATGTATTAACATTATACGTAGTTCTTGGTATTCAATGTTCGTACCACGTGTCGTATTATATAAAAGGAAAGTTTTTAATTATTCGTGTTTTATATAATGTACTGTTCATGGTATTTTAGATGCGGGTTTTACAACTCTTCCCCTCTAAAAGAATAATTCGTCCTCGAATTAAGGTCGTGACAGTGTTGCGGTTTACAACTCTTTCCCTCTAAAAGGATCATTCGTCCCCGAATCATATATAGCATAAACTGAAAGGGACGCGGACGTAACATAGACTGTGAAAGACATGTAACGTGACGTGATTGGAGAGAACATATCTGACTTATGGACAGAAAAGAGGATAGAAAGTTCGGATGGACTCTTGCATTCCAAGTGACCTCCCTCTCGGAACAGTTCCTCCAAAAGATCTTGGTGACAGTAATTTTAACACCCCCAATTTACATTGCGCAGCGGAAAATACACAGTTGGGTATTATTCACAAACTTCATTTCACATCTCTTTAAATGATCCAAAAAAGTATATTTAAGAATAAATATGGAAATAATTTAAATCAATGTCTAAAACCTTCAATCCCAAGTAAAATCAGTTAAAAATATATTAGAGTAGCGTACAGGTTTCCCCTAGGATCTTAATCAAAACAACAAACCTTTTACCAAAATATTTGACCTATTACTATATGTTTATGACAATAGGGAAAGAAATCTGTTTTAGACCAAATTACTACAAAAGCAATCCCGCAATCCTTCTCCAGCAAGCTCCGCAAATCAACAACTTCAAGTACCTGAAATACATGCTTAAAATCATTAACACAAAGGTTGAGCAAGTCTATAGGTTTTACAAAACATAATTGAACACATCGTAAAAATCATTCACAATTGTTTAATAGAATTGTGGCCATACAATCTATCAATCAGGTATATCATATTATAGCAGTAGCTATCGAATTGTATTAAGCTCATGACACCGACCCCTTAACTTAGTCACCCACGCCAAATGCCAGCATGACTAGAAAAATTACCAGTGCCCCTACTAGGGTATTAATTGCAAGAATACCAATTCTCATTCACGTAAAATTATCCTTCCCAGCGGGTTACTCAGCGTAAAGCCCTGGTCTCAGATAGGGTTGTCAGCCCAATAGTACTATTATTAAAATAAGCTGCTATTCCCAACTCGCAACATCAAGTCAGAAGATAGTTTACGGCCCATGAATTTAGGGTCTTATGCAATTAGGTAATTATACAATTCATTTCATCAAAGGCAACATCGGGTCCAACAATTACTCATGACATGTATTCATTTTACTTCAAATAGCATGTATCCCCCTCGCGGGTTTTAAAATCATTAAAACAAGTAGAAAGCGAGGCTATAGACTCACCTGAAGTAATAGCAGTAGTATGACGATCTTCGACGATAGTTGATGCCAGGTAAACACAAAAACCGCAACCTATCAAATAAGGCGCGTTCATCAATAATAAACTCGAGTAAAATCCATACTTAGTAATATCAAACTCAAAATCATAAAATCACAATCAATCAAAAATAAAAATAATACAAGTGACCTTTTTATTTCATTCTATATATTTATTCTATTAGTTGACTCCTTCGATAAAAATCTGCCGGTACACACCAAATGTACAAGCTCATTTACCCCACTTAAACACGTCAAAATTTTATGATACTAATCAGAAACTTCACTTACTATATATAGAAAGCCCTGTTAAAAACACATCAAAAGATTTTACATTTAAAGTTCCCTGCCCGACACATCTTTGAACTACAAAAACCGGACAGTTTTACGTTAACAATTCATATAGTCTTTTAACACATTTATTTTTCTCCGTTTATGAAACCGACACTCAACTTTGAAATAACTGGACATCCTCATACTTAACCTTAAAAATCAGTCCATGACATATTTAAAAATCCATTTTATAGTCCCCGAGATTCGATCCAAATATCGACAACAATTATATATTGTGACGATACTCGTCTCCCGGTACACGAAATAATCAAACTAACGTAACTTTTCGCTCGTTTGGAGCTAGAAGTCCTACCTTATACAAAAACGAAGATAAAAACATCCTCTACAACAATATCTAATTAGTTCATCTCAAAATCAAACTCATATTTTCAGAAAATTAACTTTAATAATCTGTTTAAATATATATATTTAAAAATCCTTCAAAATTAATTTTTCACCATATTTTAACCCTTTTTTTACCACTATAATCATTCTTACACTACTAGTTTATATCATAACACACTAAATCATCCTAGATGATTAATTCATAAAAATCCAACTCAAAAATATCAACATGCAATCATAAAAACATATATATATATAAACATAAACACCTACATACAACAACAATATAAGATCAAACAACATGATTTTCATCCAAAAATAGGTTTTTCAAAAATGTTCATGCATGTGGGAAATTTTCATACCAATGGATAGAGAATGATGAAACTAAGATGGGTCTTTGATTAGTTTTAAGAGATTCAAGCTAGAAATCAAAATTTGTTGGGTGTTTGTTCTTGTGTGGGTGGACGACAAAGAAAGAAAAAGAGGAGGAGAGAGAGAAATTTTGCATGTGTTGTGATTGTGTGTGTGTTTGTGGTTTAATTTTCCATTTTATATGGGAAAAGTTTAGGGTAGTTTTTGCCAATTGTGATTCTTTTAGACCAAAGTGCAAATACTTTGTTAAAAAGCGGGAAATGACTATTAGTCACTTTTGAAAATTTTTACGGGTCTCGAGTTTCATAAAAATGCTCATCAAAACTTAAAACGCACACAAAATATGATATTATATAGTCCCGACACAACTTAATACGACATTAAAATAAAACCGTCAAAATATTAAACATCAACATGTTTAAAATAAAATATAAAATTTCTCGGGCATCCGTCGATATCGTCATCACTAATAATCCTCGCAACTCGTCAAACCGTAAAAATAAAATTTCAATATCATCCAAATTAAATAACCAATCGTCATAATAATCAACCTCGTCAAAAATTTCAAAAATATACGTAAAAATATAATTAAATAATTATCACGATTTTGGGTTGTTACATCCTACCCTCCTAAAAGAGAGCGACGTCCCGGCGCTCAACCCGCCTCACATTCGCGCTTCCTCACTTCTAGAGTCAACGTGACCTTTTATCCTCAAGAGATACTCACGTCTTTCACACCAGTCCAACTCAATTCTTATGATATCACCATATCCATAATTATTACTATACTTCAACTTTTAATTTCACCTTCTATTATTCTAATATTCCTTCATCGTTCATATTCCTTCTGTATCACTTTCTCAGTTTCATTCCTGCCCCAATACTCTGACAACATACCCCACAACTATGTATGTTCTCAAATTACACCTCTTAACTACTGATATGACGATTATCATCGCATAAAGATTCCATCTTCACTAGGTTCCATTAGTCCTCATAGTGAAATATTTAGATATCATCATCTCAAGTTTCTATTATATGTTGATGTGATTGATACCAATTTCAATTACCACAGTTCAATTCATCCTTTCACCCTGTCTATTGCTTTCCGAAAATACGCAATATTCCTTCTTAACTCAATTCTTCACACTTTCTGTAAAAATCTCTAATATCCAAAAGTCAATCTCAATCTTTGGGTCACATATAATATGTTCAAACCATAATCAATACTCATACTTTATCACAGCGATTTCTAGTATTCAAAAATTACTCTGCCTCTATGTCCTTAGGTTACACTCAAACTAAATACAATGAGACTATCCATAATTCTTACTAGTCACTTAAATACTTTCCATACTCATTTTCCACTTTCATTCATTCTAACAATCTCTATGTCCCGAGCGTAGTGCTTGTTAGGTCACTGATTTGCTGTACCTTCCATAGTACATTATTACATCTTCCTCATATCATATACTGTTTAGATAACTCCGTTAGCCTCATATATTCAAATCTGAAATATATAATGGTCAAATCACTCCCTGATATCGTAATACATTTTATTCCAACCATACTGTATTAATACCTCAATTTGTAAAATTCCTTCAATACTACATGCGACACTCTCATCACTCTAAGAATAATTAAATTCTCTTTTTAATGTGAACAATTCATTCACCACTGGTCCTTGCATTCTTAACATACTTTCTGATCTAATAGAAGAAAAATTAGATAATCACAATAACCGTTTTTGTCCCACAAAACATACATCTCAACTCTCTCATTTCTATTACCACTCTATTTCAAAATTCCCAACAATCTGTTGATCTTCTTTCTTTGATATTCCTTTTTCCAGTAGTTTATCAGTTCAATTCTAAGGTTCTTTCCATTCTATCCATTCTGCTTGTTGCGACCAATATTCCAATTATCTCAAAACTCAAGAGTCAATTCTCAATTACTTCAGAAACTTTATAAGCTCTTTTTCCTTATCCTCCTTACTAAATACTCACTAGTTGAGAGTGACAGTATCCACACTTATCCTTCATAATCTGAAACATACTTCATAATACAGAACTATAATATATCCCATCTAAAATTTACCGATTATTATTTCCCCGTCATCATTAAGTAATCCTTAATTCTTCTTCCTTTAAAATCCCCGAATGGCATTTATGCACAAGTCCTTCTTATTCTTATTTTCTTCATACTTGATTCCATACAAGTAATACTTTTCAATCCCAAAACAAATACCACAATGTCCAATCTCATGATCATATAAACCCCGTTACACTTCTTTATTCAAGTCAACACACTACTATTACTTCTCTTTCCACTTTATATTATCTAAATATCATCATCACAGCTTTATAATTCCTTCAGATTCCTCTAATACTAATTATACAGGCGCAGAACTTCAATCTATCCTCAGCGTTCATAAACAACTTCCTCAACTACAAGATCAGATCTCACAACCACAACTTAAATATATGAATGGATTTCACACATTTAGTTCTTCTTTGTCAGCTTTATCGTTAGTTCAACAATCAGTGAAAACCTCTTGATAAACCTCCGATAATACTTAGCTTACACAAAGGAATTGACAAGCTTCAGTAGGTTTCGTCGGTATCGACAAAGCCTCAATCGTTTCAATCTAGTCAGATTTTCATGATCACTTCAGCCATAGATTTCACATTCTAAAACATCTATTATACTCCAACTAAAATTCTTATCCAAATAATTTTTACACACCATTCCTTTTTAAAAACAATTTTCCAATTGTTAGAGAATACTTTTCTTTCCTTCAATCATCTAATCGTCACACTAAACATTCACAATCAATAACGGACACCGATTTCTGGTGCTCAGTTTGTTCAACCTCACGACAATCATCTCATTCACAAAACATCCAGCTTCTTTCCTTACATCCATTATTACTTCTCTGATGACTTATCCTTCCAGTCAAATTAGATTATCCTTATTGTCTCATCTGCCAATCCTTACGATCAATTATATTACCATCCTCAACTTCCTGACAATGCCATATAATAAAATATACAATCAGATTGCATAACCCCTATCACCAAGCTAACACAAAACTTCCTTTTTCCCAAGACGACAGTGAACTCTATGATTCCGCAGAACAATCACATAGTATCCTCAAGTACTAACTCATCTTCTCATTCTTTTCCGACTACTACTAGTAAAGCGCACAAAAAATTCGACTTATTGTAGTTTCCTACTACATACCTTCTCCTCATTGACCAATAAAATCATCAAATAGAAATTCCACTGATTACTCCCTGAAATCAGTACTCAATGTTCAACAACATTCCAATTTAATTCTTTCCACCCTTATTTATCATATCTTATGATATTCATCCTTATCATGGTTAACTTTCTCACAACTCTACTTCAATTGATTGCGCTATATTTCTTAATTTCATAATCTCATAGAATATTTCCTTAAAATATATATATATATATATATATATATATATATATATATATATATATATATATATATATATATATATATATATATATATATATATATATATATATATATATATATATATATATATATATATATATATATATATATATATATATATATATATATATATATATATATATATATATATATATATATATATATATATATATATATATATATATATATATATATATATATATATATATATATATATATATATATATATATATATATATATATATATATATATATATATATATACATATATATATACATATATATATATATATATACATATATATATATATATATATATATATATATATATATATATATATATATATATATATATATATATATATAATTCCGTCGGTGAATTTCTTATTTCAACCAATCGCAAATTCTCGTTGATTTCTCATCCTCAGTTCTGCTAAAATCTAACATCTTCAAATCTCAATATATCCTCAATAACACCTTCAGAATTTAAATACACCATCAATAACACTTTCAGAATTTCAATAAAATTCTAACTCAATAATTACCAAATAAGTATATACAAATTATTACATCTAAATCTCAAATCTTATCAGCATTTCCAAAATATAGGCTGTAATAGCAACAACATTCCCTTCATATTGATCTTCCATTTTTTGAATAATTCCTTTATTCAATCTCCTTACCGAAATAAAAACATTTCATTACCACAGAAATACCAATTCCTATACTACACTCCTTGTTATTCCTTCAGCAGCTCGACCTCCAGCTAATCCGTACTTACATCCAATAAATAGATAATTACCTAAGTGGTATAAAATATATGTGATCTACACATCCTACCTCCTCCTGTTTACCCGATTTATAGTAACTGCTTGAATAACATCTCTTCTTATCTTAGACTATTAAAATTCCAAGTTTACCTTCTATTAGAGGAAATAAATTCCTATTCCTTATTGTCATTCGCAACAATACCATTCTTTTACCCTTTTCTGCCACACTTAATTCCGAATCAGGATCAATCTTTAAATTACTATCTCTTTTCGTCGAGTCGAACACTTCCAAATGACTATCGATATATTAAACATCCATCAGTTACTCGAACTTATCCATATAGTTGCACCTTTCCAATTACCATCAATATTCGTACGACACTCTTCACCGCATCTCTTCTCATTCCTAAAAATCCAACACACAGACATACTTTTAAAATCTTACAGAATGGAAGCAGCATCTCCAACTGGAACAGCAACATCTTCAATCTCAGTAGCATCTTCAGTTTCAGCAGCATCTTCAATCTCAACAGCATCTTCAGTTTCAGCAGCATCTTCAACTAAAACATCAGGATTTTCAATCTCAGCAGTATCTTGTCTCCTCTCAGCACTATCAGCTTCAAACAATCTAACAACTATTCCCACAATCATATAATCTACCCTAATGGTTGGCAACCTTTGGAGACATATTTCAAGATGCTCAGTCACATACACAGGAATCCCTGCTAATGACAGAAACATATCTCACTCAACTCTTTCCATTGTTATCACATACGAAAGAGACTTAATAAGTATACATATCGAGATAGAAAGAATAGGATCTTTTCATCAAGATATAACATGAATACGGCATACGCTAACAACACACTGCTACTTGAATTCCACAATCATCTCAAAAGAAAAGAAGATAACAAAGACACATCAAAATACTAAAGGGTAATAGTAGATTTCATCCATAAATCCAAGAAAATCACAATAAAACCTTGTCACTAATGTCACTTACCTTTACCATCCTAAACAACAACAATAATAATAATCCATCACAAAACTACCTCACAACATCTAGATAATCCAAATACACTACAATAATACATAAACTAAAATACAACAAAGATCCATCACTACATCACTCCATAGGATGTGGTCCATCACTTTCTCCAACTTGGCTCGTTCCTGCTTCATCTTCAACTGGTCCTAACTTGCAGCACCTCCCTTTTGGATCTAAACACGGTGGATTCCTAAATCCATACTTCAAAATCCCTCCTCGACACGGCGGATCTATCATATAAAAATGAAATTATGATGAAATTATGATGAAAGCACTCCACGTCCTTTCATTAATACCAATACCTCATTGCAGTATTTACTTAATAAATACTCAAGAATTCACAACAATTATAAGGGATACATCTATAATAACAAAGCATAATCAAAATAAATAATCTTACCGGAGCCTTGCAGAGAAGTTACGTTGCTTTTATAAAATACTTTCAACACCAAAGTTATAGTTTAGGACATTTTAAAAAATCGACCTAATTCGTTATAACTAAAAAGCTCTGGTTACCAATCTTTAACACCCCCAATTTACATTGCGCAGCGGAAAATACACAATTGGGTGTTATTCACAAACTTCATTTTACATCTCTTTAAATGACCCAAAAACAGTATATTTAAGAATAAATATGGAAATAATTTAAATCAATGTCTAAAACCTTCAATCCCAAGTAAAATCAGTTAAAAATATATCAGAGTAGCGTACAGGTTTCCCCTAGGATCTTAATCAAAACAACAAACCTTTTTACTAAAATATTTGACCTATTACTATATGTTTACGACAATAGGGAAAGAAATCTGTTTTAGACCAAATTACTACAAAAGTAATCCCGCAATCCTTCTCCAGCAAGCTCCGCAAATCAACAACTACAAGTACCTGAAATACATGCTTAAAATCATCAACACAAAGGTTGAGCAAGTCTATAGGTTTTACAAAACATAATTGAACACATCGTAAAAATCATTCACAATTGTTTAATAGAATTGTGGCCATACAATCTATCAATCAGGTATATCATATTATAGAAGTAGCTATCGAATTGTATTAAGCTAATGACACCGACCCCTTAACTTAGTCACCCACGCCAAATGCCAGCATGACTAGAAAAATTACCAGTGCCCCTACTAGGGTATTAATTGCAAGAATATCAATTCTCATTCACGTAAAATTATCCTTCCCAGCGGGTTACTCAACGTAAAGCCCTGGTCTCAGATAAGGTTGTCAGCCCAATAGTACTATTATTAGAATAAGCGGCTATTCCCAACTCGCAACATCAAGTCAGAAGATAGTTAATGGCTCATGAAACTAGGGTCTTATGCAATTAGGTACTTATATAATTTATTTCATAAAAGGCAACATCGGGTCCAACAATTACTCATGACATGTGTTCATTTTACTTCAAATATCATGTATCCCCCTCGCGGGTTTTAAAATCATTAAAACAAGTAGAAAGCAAGGCTATAGACTCACCTGAAGTAATAGCAGTAGTATGACGATTTTCGACGATAGTTGATGCCCGGTAAACACAAAAACCGCAACCTATCAAATAAGGCGCGTTCATCAATAATAAACTCGAGTAAAATCCATACTTAGTAATATCAAACTCAAAATCATAAAATCACAATCAATCCAAAATAAAAATAATACAAGTGACCTTTTTATTTCATTATATATATTTATTCTATTAGTTGACTCCTTCGATAAAAATCTGTCGGTACACACCAAATATACAAGCTCATTTACCCCACTTAAACACGTCAAATTTTTATGATACTAATCAGAAACTTCACTTACTATATATAGAAAGCCCTGTTAAAAACTCATCAAAATATTTTACATTGAAAGTTCCCTGCCCGACACATCTTTGAACTACAAAAACCGGACAGTTTTACGTTAACAATTCATATAGTCTTTTAACACATTTATTTTTCTCCGTTTATGAAACCGACACTCAACTTTGAAAATAACTGGACATCCTCATACTTAACATTAAAAATCAGTCCATGACATATTTAAAAATCCATTTTATAGTCCCCGAGATTCGATCCAAATATCGACAACAATTATATATTGTGACGATACTCGTCTCCCGGTACACGAAATAATCAAACTAACGTAACTTTTCGCTCGTTTAGAGCTAGAAGTCCTACCGTATACCAAAACGAAGATAAAAACATCCTCTACAACAATATCTAATTAGTTCATCTCAAGCTCAAACTCATATTTTCAGAAAATTAACTTTAATAATCTGTTTAAAAATATATATTTAAAAATCCTTCAAAATTAATTTTTCACCATATTTTAACCTAATTTTTACCACTATAATCATTCTTACACTACTAGTTTATATCATAACATACTAAATCATCCTAGGTGATTAATTCATAAAAATCCAACTCAAAAATATCAACATGCAATCATAAAAACATATATATATAAACATAAACACCTACATACAATAACAATATAAGATCAAACAACATGATTTTCATCCAAAAATGGGTTTTTCAAAAATATTCATGCATGTGGGAAATTTTCATACCAATGGATAGAGAATGATGAAACTAATATGGGTCTTTGATTAGTTTTAAGAGATTCAAGCTAGAAATCAAAATTTGTGGGGTGTTTGTTCTTGTGTGGGTGGACGGCAAAGAAAGAAAAAGAGGAGGAGAGAGAGAAATTTTGCATGTGTTGTGATTGTGTGTGTGTTTGTGGTTTAATTTTCCATTTTATATGGGAAAAGTTTAGGGTAGTTTTTGCCAATTGTGATTCTTTTGGACCAAAGTGCAAATACTTTGTTAAAAAGCGGGAAATGACTATTAGTCACTTTTGAAAATTTTTACGGGTCTCGGGTTTCATATAAATGCTCCTCAAAACTTAAAACGCACACAAAATATGATATTATATAGTCCTGACACGACATTAAAATAAAAACGTCAAAATATTAAACATCAACATGTTTAAAATAAAATATAAAATTTCTCGGGCATCCATCGATATCGTCATCACTAATAATCCTCGCAACTCGTCAAAACATAAAAATAAAATTTCAACATCATCCAAATCAAATTACCAATCGTCATAATAATCAACCTCGTCAAAAATTTCAAAAATATACGCAAAAATATAATTAAATAATGACCACGATTTTGGGTTGTTACAGTAATAATCTTGGTCTTCATGACCCTGACTGGATTATACGTAGTAGCTTCTAGTTCATAAACGTAAAGTAGATCCTCATTACTCTAGAGGATAGAAATTTACTTGCAAGGATGACGAAACGTTATGATGCGAAGGAATCTGGATTAAATGGCATGAGGAACGTCTGAGCAATGATGCGCGAGATATACTAAAATATAGTACGTGAACAATTGTGGACGTGATACGTGAACAATTGTGAAAATGATATGTGGGGATATGGTGAGTGAAATATAAGAAACATATGGTGAAAAATTACACATGCAACATATCGTGAAGGTGATATGAGAAAGGTGGAATGAACATGACATGTGAAACATATCGTGAACGTGAGATAACTGAGGAGGTAATGCCAAACGATATAAGGTGATGGAAAGTTTATTAGACTTAAGCCTGGTCTCTCAAGCTTCTACAAAACTTCCAGAATAAAAAAATGAACGTAAATCGTAAACCAGGATACGATCATGAACGTGACAGTGTCATAAACGTGAGCACGAAAGCAAGTCGTAAAATTAGAACGGGGACGCGAACGTAAATAAGGAACCCAAATGTGAACCTTCGTCTGTCTCGATAGCTGAGGAAGTACCAAGTGATCGGATGAGCCTTGGCTGGAATGTGTCCGATCAATCTGTTGACTCTGAAATCCTTGCGGATGTAAGGATTCTGCAGACTTGGTCAAACTGTTGACAATAACCCAGATAGCATCATGCTTCTTTTGAGTTTGCGGTTATCTGGTAACCAAAATCCATGGTGATCTTCTCCCACTTCTGTTCACAATTTCCGATGGTGGAAAAATATCCTAGTTTATTGGTGTTCTATCTTAGCCTGTTGGTATGTCAGGTACTTAGATATGAACGTAACTGTATCTTGATTCAAAGAAACTTGATACATAAGAGTTGCAAAACTATGAGTCTCCGAAATTAGACTTCTCTTAGCGTAGGATTTTCTGGAGCACCTAATGTAGTGTAGGGTTCTCATCTTTACGCATAAGCGGAGTCATGGTAAGATTAACCGTGAGAATCCATGTGATTCAACGTGTCACTGTAATCAACCAGAATTTATATCGGAAATTTTAAAGGTGAAATTTCTTCTTTTGTGACATGGCGTGAAGATGGTCTTCGTGCTCTTCTCTAGACATAGAGAAGATTAGATTGTCAAAGAAGAAAATGATAACAAATTTGTTTATGAGTTACTGGAAACTCGATTAATTAAATCCATAATACTGCTAGAGCATCCATAAGACTAAAACAAAATCATGAATTTAGCATGACCAAATCGTGTACGAATAGCAGTCATAGAATGTCCTACTATTTCCCTCATCACTGTTGGTAGCATGATCATGAATCCGGTCATGGAAAAGTGCTCAACACCCTAAAGTCGATTAGACACGTCGCCATTACGTGGAGGAGGATAACGGTCATGAAAGGTGATGTGTTTTAATCAACGGTAGTCGACACATAATCTCATGTTACCGTCCCTCTCCTAGAAGGTTACTATAGAATACATGTGGTAAGATTCTGGAATAATCGGCTGGTTACGAGTAAGGGACTTCAAAAGTTGTGTCATCAATAATAGCTGGAATCTTCGCAGCCATGGAACAACAAACACGTGCTTGTAAAGCATAATTATTTGTACATTTTTTCCTGATTGAAAATCATGTTGAATGTATTTAGGAGCCTGAACATCGTTGTACATAGTCTGATATAAATGGCGACTAACCGTAGCATGGGATGTTCTGTTCTTAGTCCAAAATCAAAATCATATTTAACTCGCATCAGTCCGAGGTAAGTGCGTTAGCAGATTGGATCTTATCATTAGACTAAAGGAAACAACCTTCGTTTTTATGAGTGATAAGAATGGGTTTTTTATGGTCACGGATATATATGAAATATGAAATCAAGAAATGAAAATTTCATGAAGCAAACGGTGACAGATCTCACTGAATGTGTTTTGCCTGTCTACGTGTCCAAACGCGAATAATACGCCGGTGAAGGTACTGAATTTATTGTGGCATGATTAATACATGGCACAACAAAATGGATATACCCCTTGGAGGTACCCTGAATTCCTTAGGGTTGTTCCAGGTGATCGACATGAGTCATGTGTCTTGACTCGTGTCCCGAGAAAATGTGCTTATGACATGTGTCTTGACTGATGTCTTGACATGTGTCTTCAGAAAATACACGTGAGACATGTGTCTTGACTGATGTCTTGACATGTGTCTTCAGAAAATACATGTGAGACATGTGTCTTGACTGATGACTTGACATGTGTCTCACGGTGTGAAACGAATGAAACTAAAACTCTTAGGTTATCATGCCAGAATTGGCAGATCAGTTAGACTGCTGATCCTTTGTATTTTTGATCATGTCCGTGACCGGTATTCTGTTGTAATAGACAGAGTGTTTGTTGTCATGGTAGTTGTTACTACTTCCTTGCATGTCAGATTCATGACAGTCATTATTATGACTGTGATTCTTGTAAATTTTCCGCTGAGTGGCCGGCTGGTATCGGTTTCCACTCGTATGCTGGAAAAGACAACTGGATGGAACGTGACGTACAATCTGAAAAGGTAAGAATATGGAATGAAACGGTACGTCTGGTGGGTTAATAAAAATTCTAGTCGGGTTGCTCCGATCTATCGCCTTCTTCTTTGTTTTGTAAAATCTCCGAGCTGAGAACGGTATCATATTTTAAGCAACATTGGATAAGAAAAAAAAAATGTCTGAGAAAATTGAAAATGGATTGGTATCACACATGGAGTGCGGTAACTGGGATAAATCTGGAGCATGATACATGAAGTAAACATGGAACATGGTACATGGAATACACATGGGATTCACATGAGGTGATCGATACGGTCTAAATCATCTGACATGATCAGAGTAAGGTAAATGATTTAAATGGGTGCAAATCAAACTGAATATAACAACATAATAATCTAGCTAATTTAGCGTAGACATAATCCTGGTTGCGTAGAAACACAAAAACATGTTTAAATGAAATCGAATGATTGCCAGCATGAAAACATGATTAGTGAAAACCAACCATGACTACCATGAAAGCATGATTTAAATACAGTCTGTTAATGACTAACATGAGGGCGAATTCAACACGAGGAAACATGAAACCAAATTTGCATATTGGAACATGAAACATAATCAGGATGAAAACAAGGTTAACCATGATAGTATGACAACATAATCGACGTAAGGAAATGTAACAATAAATGAGAATACATGAAAAGTTAAGACTGAAATTAAATAAATTTTGAGACTCGATATTGTGAGCGACTATGAGTCGTTTCACGATGCAAAGCAATGCAACATAAATGGTAAGTCTGACACAATATAACATGACCTAAACATAAAAGATGCATGAAAAAAATTTATAATTCAAGAAACAGTTTATAGTGCATGAAACAGTTTAAAATGCATGGTTAATAAATATGATGATATGTACATGAGTGAACGCCTATGGGTTGGTTCACAAAAAAAGGCAAGTGTGGACGCCTATGGGTCGGTCCACTAAACAACAAAAGTTTCGATAAAAGCACATGCGACTAAATAGGGCCAGTCTTCTACCAACCATTACTTAGTCATAATTCCTGCGACAATGAGATGAATGCATGAAATGAATACATGAAATGAAAATGAAATGAATGCATGAAAACCAAATGTCTAAACCTAACAGAAACGTGCGACTAGGTAAGTACCGTGATTCAGTTCATACTAGTCAACATCCACAAGAAACATCATACATAACACAATGGCATGTAACTAAGTATGGATGACGGTTGTTCAATCCATATTAGTAAAACAATTCCGAATAAAACATCATGGTTAAAACAACGAGGTTCTGAAAATATCAATACGTAGAAATCAGACGTCGGCTTGGAAAGATCCTGGTGACTACCCACTAGTCATAGGTCAAGTTGAGAGCCTAAAGGTCGAAACCTTGGGCTCTGATACCATAATTGTAACACCCCATTTTGATAAATGGAATATCACAGGATAATTATGGCGTGTCATCAAAGCATGCAAGGTAATATGTCAAAAACATACATGACCAAAGGGATAACCGGAATCAAACATCGGTTCCCAAACATAAGCCCAAAACATAAATAAAATAAATGAACTAAAGGAAGACTAAACAAGCATAAAAATATTAAGGCAAGAGGAGAAGAAGTCTAAGGTATCTCCCACCCTATGCATGTCCTCCAAATGCTCTAGTCTAACCTTGGGTACCTGCCATTTTGGGACATGGAAAGAAACTAATGGCTGAGCAAAACGCTCAGTGAACGGATATATGACATAGCATGAATGACATAATATAGGAAAGAAATGTTAAGCATGAAAAGCAGCAAAAATGAATAAGTCCTGGAAAACCTGGAACATGTTTATAATCTGGTTTTACATTCTGAAATTATAGCTTATGTTTACTTACGAAAAATCTGTATTACTTTATTATACAAAAAGCCAATATAGGTCATGAGGTCAACAACGTGCATGAATACTTGGAGGGGTGACCTCGTCATGCAATTAGAGGGGATGCCTCTAATTAATATGGTATGGGTTGGAGGGATCAGCTCTTTATGAAGGATGTAAGGCACACACCACATTCACCAAGGAATCCTGACTGAAACTGTAACTAGGATGCACCCATACGCCCCACATGATAATAAATAAATAATAATAGCCAAATAAACTGAAGGGACACCACGAGCTATCAATCCACCGTGGTGAAGTCATAACACTGGTGCCTCCAGTGTTATGGTTATGGTACCTCCATAACTAGGTGAAACGGGTATGCATGTATAAGGCTAAGGTAACTAATAAAACATAAGCATTTAAATCTGTAACTACTAGGAAACAGGTGGCGGCATACGAGAAATCCTAATAAAGGAAAAGATTGTCTTTACTGAAGGACGGGAAATCCGTACCTTGTGTCTAGTGAACGATGAAAGACGAAAGGATGAATATTCCTACTCTGGCCTCACTAATGCTACATAAATAAGGGACATGTATAAGTATTCTGATTACTGGGTATGTTACTGCTTATATCATGTTCTTAGCTCCTTTTATATGTTCTTGTCTTGTTTTACTGTTTAAATGTTATACTGTATTAATCATGTATTTCATGTATTCTGATTAAGTATTATCTTGTATTCTTGTATTATTATACTTGTGTAATAATAAGTAACTTTCTAAAAATAATAAGTTTCCTGAAATAGAAAGTTTACATATTTAGAAATAAGCTGGATTAATAAGCTAATAATATAAGCTAATGTATACTGGTTAAAAGTCATAAGTCCTGTAATTAATAATATAGTTTATTAATTAAATACTATAGATTATCACTAATCATTAATTAATAATTAAAGTCATGTTTTATTAATTAATTATATATCATGGTTAATTAGTATAGTTTATTACATACATGACATGGAAATAAATAAACTATAGGTTATATGATTTAATTAAATAAAGCATGATTTAATTCAATTAGTCTAAATAAATACTTAGGTTAATCATGAATTATTAATTTTAATCAATTAACCTAAGTCATGGAATTATTAATTAATTATAAATTCATGTATTAGTAAAATAATTAATTAATAAATTATATGTAGACATAAAATACTTAGGTAATCGTGTCTTATTAATCTATAAAATATAACCTAAGTCATGAACAACTTAATTAAATTACTAATTCATGTGACTCAATTTAATCTTTTTATTAATAAACATAATCGGCACAACGATTGGTTCCCGAGCCCGAAACCCGAGACCAAGCCAACCCCAACCAACACCACGCAGCCGCCGGCTGGTGGTTTGGTTGGCGGCTAAGCAGCCTATGGCTGAAGCCGCTGGTTGCCACTGGTTGGATGTGGCTCACACCGGCACCAGCCAGTTGCCACATTTAAGCCGAGTGCTGCCACCGGCCGTCGCTGGTTACCCCTGACAGCAGTTGGTCTGAACCCACTGCAATCCTGCCGAGCCACTACTAAGCCAAAACACCCCCTGAATACTTCCCACTGGCCCAAAGGCTGCGGCTGCTAAGCCATAACAGCCACCGAGAGCCCTTTTGGGGTCTCGGTTTGGTCCAAAACTAACCAAACGAGCCATATGCTCCTAGGCATCATGGTTTCCTTTTTGTTTTTATAAAAATTAACATGTGTTCATGTCATTGACTAATTAAATTCATGAAAAGAAAAAGAAATAATCAATAAAAAGATAGATGATTACCAAAACGGATTTAAAGATTTAGGGGAATAAAACACGAACTCTTCCTTCATAATCAAAGGTCAAATCCATTTTTCTTTTATCCCTTTTTGATGTACAAACCGGCGGCCATAAGAGCCATCTAGGGTTTCTTTAACTTTTCATGTGTTTAATAAATGGGAAAAAGTAACATACGTGTTAAGTTTTTGTTTTCCATAAGTGGACTGGGCCATGGCCCTTTTCTTTCTCTTTTGCCCGCGGCAACCACAAGCCCGAACAAATTTTCGCTTTATTTTTCGTGTATTAATATTTACTAGATGTGCTCATGTTTTAATTGTCGTGTTTTAATTCTTGTCGTGTATTAACATTATACGTAGTTCTTGGTATTCAATGTTCGTAAGACGTGTTGTATTAGTTTTTAACTTATTCGTGTTTTATATAATGTACTGTTCATGGTATTTTAGATGCGGGTTTTACAGTCTATAGCACTTAAAGCAAAGAAGGTGAAAAGTGACCATGATAGCTCTTCCTCGGAAAGTGATGATGAGGAATATGCTATGGCGGATAGATACTTCAAGAAGTTCTTCAAAAGGCGAGGTTGATGTAGGTATTTTAGTGAATTACTTTTAGGAAAAAGCAAATAACCGTGGCAAGTATTAAATTCGACAGTTTAGGAAAACCGACAAATCGAATAAGTGCGAGTTCGTTCTCAAAGGAGGTGTATGTGTATTAGGCCAATTATATAAAAATCAAGTTTGGATTAGTGTCGTTTTTGGGTTTAAAGAGAGAAAATTAAAATGACGAGCTACACTACGATTAAACTACGACGAATGACGTAAAACGTCAATGAAAATACGTAAAACACGACGAAATTAAAAGTTTTAAACTAAAAATTAATTAAAAATTAAATATAAGTCTAAAATAATATAAATAAGAATAAAAATTCAATAAAAAATTTTAAAACCTTTTATTAATTAAATATTCAATTTTAAATGCTAATTAAAGCCCTAAAATTAAATATAATTAACAAAAAGCCCAAAATATTATTTTATCAAACTAATATCTTACTTATACTAATTAAACACTAAAAAGTATTTCTCCTAAATTTTTAAAACTATTTTTCTATTTTTTAAATGCTAAAAACACTTTTTAAACTAAAATAATCATAACAAATAATAAAATAATGGGGAAAATAATTTTACATTTTGAAAAATCCTAAATTAATTATTTAAACATAAGAAAAATGAAAAAAGTTGAAAACAGTATCTTTCAACCTAATAAGACAAAAACAGTTTGAATAAAAACTATTTTTAACTTAAATTAATTCTAAAAATAATAAAAGAAAGTGAAAAATGAAATTCTATTTTAAAAATCTTAAAATATATTACTGAAACTATGAAAATTGGAATAAATTAAAAATACCACTTTTTATCACTAAAAGACAAAAACAGTCTTAATTAAAACTAATTAAAACTTAAATTAAATCTAAAAATATTAAAATAATCAGGAAAATAAAATTTAGCTTTATGAAAAATCTTAAAATAAATAAACTAAACAAGGAAAATTAAAATGAATGAAAAATGTTGAAAATTGGTCACTAAAGACAAAAAATCAGAAAGCTTGAAAGTGACTTGCTGGGGACTTTTGTCCTATTCCCGAGCAGTGGGTACTTAGACACTAGCAATGGGTAGTTTTTCCCACTACTCTACCCCAGAAAGTTGAAAAGTGTCGATTTCTACTTGTTTTGGTGTTGTTTGTTGGAACAAATGGCACCCCCACAACCAGTTGGGTTGTAGGGAGTCACAGCAATGCAAAGAACACCAAATCTAACACAAACAAAGCATGAAATCAAGCCTATACCCTACTGCTATCACATAAACATGAAATGGGGAAGTCTGTTGATGCAATTGACACCTAGGGTGGATTTTAAGGCTACAACTCTAACTATCTAGCATGCCAAGAGCAAAAACAAAAACTTTCACACCTACATTAACATGAGTTCTAACAGATTCCAAGATTTAAGAATCTAAAACACAAAATCAAACTGTTATAGATCTACTGATTGAATTTTGCTATTTTTACCCATATTTTAAACATGCAAACTTTCTTAATCCTATATTACCCAAACCAAAGCTAAACACACACTTAACAAACCTATTTGAGCATGTGAAAGTTGTTTATGCTGAAATCTTGTGTCACCCAAGGCTTATAACATCCACAACCAAACACCATCTTAATTCTGATGACAAGAGTTTAACCAAGACTGTTTAAACAAAAACTACCAATATGCTTCCAAACTACTTAAACATGAACCCACATCAATTAATAAACATGAGAAAAACAAAAAACTATCACTTAAACAGATTACAAGCAGATTCACATAAGCTCATCACCAAATCACAATATCTACCAACAAGGAGGGTTCAAGCCTTGGGGTTTACCTTGTGGGACCCACATCCGGGCCCCACTATGGCTGAAAAGCCATCTCCTTTTAGCAGCTTATGAGGGTTTAGGGCTTATGGGAAGCTGATGTAGAGAGAATGAGGGAAGGTAGGACTAGAACAGTCCAAACACCCCCTAATATCTTCAAATTAGAACCTTTGTGTACCTGCCAAAGATCAACAAACACACAAGCTTCAAGTACAATAAGTTTATCAATAAGTCAGTTGTCAGCTGAGCTTATGATAGCTTATTGTACAGTGAAAAAAATGTAACCAAAATCATGAAATTTTGTGAACCAAACTTTTGAAAACCACTATTGGAACTCCAAACAAATTTCAATGATAACAAACCTAGAAGGTCTTATAAGCTCATAATGTGTCAAATTATGGGCTTATAAGAGTGAAAGTCCCTAATCCAAGCTTGAAACAATAAACTAAACTAATCAACACACTTAATTACTTTTCAAACGTAATACTTATTATTGTATAATAAAGAATTACAAGTGTTATGGATAACACCGTTTGATGACAATGTCTTGTGCACACTTTGGACAAACTAAAACCTAACTTATGAACATAGTCGCAGCTGTTTGGTTCAACAAATTCTAAGAGTTAATGTGTGAAATGTGTCAAAGTATTAAACATTAACTCTAGGCTACATAACCTATTTATAGTGGTACGAGGTTGACTCCAAGTACTGGTTGATGGTGACTACACTAAACAGACACTTGTCAGACCTCTGTCACAAGATGCTCTTCTATTCTTGGTAGTCTGCCATAATGCTTTAGGGAAACAGAGCTGACACAGTTTCCCTTTTCTTCATAGTATCGTACACACTAAGGTATGTCCAAAGTGTACTGAGTGTTAACAGGGTATTGCCACCCCAGTTAACCCTCAACCTCTCAGATTCCCTGATACATCTTGGCTGTTATCCATCACAACCAATGAGTATGTCTTCAAGTAATCTTCGACTTCCTTGACAATGTCTCTGACATGGACTCCTCTGAGGTTGCTCACAGAGACTTAGATCTCTATGAGTCTTGCGATACTTGCCTGCCTCCTAGGCACAAACAAGTTAATATCAAACAGCTTGATTTGTGTTTAAATCTATGATACAGGGAATCTAATAAACTCAGATTCCCAACAATCTCCCCCTATTTAAACATAAATACAACTAGATCTACATAAGTTAAGGTAAATGAGATGACAGCTTCTTCTTACTCATAACAGATCTAAACAAACATACCTCATGATTTTATTATGACTTAAAAGAAATTACAAGTACAAAACATAAGTGAAACAAAATATAAAAGTAAAGTTCAGTTGTACTGTGAAACACTTCAATAATCATCATTCTTGATTCTTTCTTCAGCTTCAGCTAAGTCTGTCCTGGTATCCAATTCGGCCTGCAAAGATTGTACAAATACCTTGGAATACTCTGTGTTGATTTTAAGTGCATTTTTAAGACATCTAAGCTGGATAGTTGATGCTAATCCCAACTCTTCTTCCCTTTGGAACACATATTGACATGCCCTGTTCATGAAGGCCATACCTTTCTCAGGCTCAGTATATGTCTGACCATCAATAAGGCCTACAATCCCATTTGGTAAAACCAAATCCCTGTGCATTCCATCCACTTGAACATCATCACTTACGTAGGTTTCATTAAGAAATTGAGTCATCGTTCTTCTTTTCTTTCCAAACTTTGGAAGATCTTGTTCAAACAGCTGTGGTGGGGGATCTACCTTGAGCTTGGCTGCAGTTTCTTTAACCCAATTAAACTTAGCTTTAAGAGTCTTAAGAAGAGTAAAATTTGCTTGTCCATGCCTCTTAGCAGCTAAAGCCTCAAGTTCAAACCATTCAGACAAGCCAAGTTTCTTTAACTTAAAGTCTTCAAAGAGATCCATAGTGGCCTGTTGATTATCTCTCCACAAAATCATTTGTGGTGTATGAGTAGACTTGTGAATAGTATACTTGAACTTGGTGATTTTTCCAGGTGCAAACCTGTTGTTAATGCAGGCATCATAGTCAGCTTTTACCTTTTTCAGTGCCTCTGTGCTTGACTTCCATTTCTTTCAACCTTTGTCTTTGCTCCTCCCATTGTTGTGGAGTCATTTTTCCCAGAGTTGCCTCATTAAGCTCCTTGGATTTCTTGATTTCATTTAACCTTTTGAATTCAATGGCCTATTTCTCAATTTCTTCAGCCGTTAGAGGGTTCTCATTGGTTGCTTTAAAGGTTGTGAATTGGGATAGTTCAATGGTGGATCCTCCTGTCTCTAGCATCGCAGCTATTTTCTTTAGCTTGGCGTCTGAGTCTACCACAACTATTTCCTTTCCTTTCTTCGAGACAGAGGATAACACACTTGCATTTTTTAGCTCTTCTGCTTGTTTGAGGAAAGCCATCTGATCTTGGTTTTGTATAGCTTTGGGTAGGGAGCTAACAGTGAACTTATGTTTCTTGGCAGTTGGTTCACCATCATCCACAGCCTCGCTTGTGTTAACTAGAGTCAGGGATTTTGATGAATCAACTCCATCCTTTGTCTGTTGCTCCCCCTTAATTTCATCCTCATCATCGGGTATAATTACTGGAGTGATGACTTGGAGAGGGATAGGTGAAGGGATAGTGTTGTCAGCTGATTCTGAGCTTTGTTTAGCAGATTCAAGGTTAAGTATTTTTTCCTTCTCCCCCTCACGTCCAGTCTGCCTTTTCAGATGTTTGGATGAGCGTGCCTAAATGTATTTAGCAATCTGCTCAACAGAGGCAGCCATTTCTCTTTGCCTTGTTCTTGAAGCTCTGACAATTTTCAACAGTTGGTTGTAGTTACCATTTGTGTTACGATGAACACGATCAACTATGAAATTGGTGTGACGAATTTGCCTGTCTCGTACAGCCGCAAACTCTCTATGCATAGTCAACTCATGAGCAGAGAAAAGTGCAGGGACCTCTATGACGATGGCATCTTTGATATGAGTGGACAAATGACTAAGTCCTTGGGACACTCCTTTTCTTGTACCATCCTTAATTGGTTCAGTGACAGCATCCTTAACCGCCTGTGTGATGATCTGAGGAAAGTTGACAATGAAAGAATGCATTTCAGATTTTATTATGTCCAGCTTTCTTGACAGGCGTTCCATGTCTGAAGCATGATGTTCAGGCGTTAGGTCATGGATGTTCAGACTTTGGCGTGCATAATCATCCTCTCTTGGCAATATGTCAAAGTTGGTCTGTGTAGGATGATCAAACAACAAAAATTCGGTTGTCGGATCATATACAGGCCTTTGGAACACTATGGTGACAGAGGTAGCAGAAGAGGGTGTCACTACAACTTCATTGGGAAGAGGAGTGGTGTCAACAGCTGGTGTAGACACAGCAATATCATTTGGAGGAGACAGAGACTGCTGGTCATCATCCTCCTCCTCAATCATCCCCTCAGGGAGAATCTCATCATCTGGCATGGATTCAGGTTCAAAGAAGCTGTCTATTAAGGCGAGCACATCCTCTTCAGCATCAGGCATGGGCTCTTCCTCATTAGGCTGATCCTGAATCAATTTATCAGATCCTTTATCTGGCTGCTCCAGAGATTCTACATTTGGTTGTACAACATCAGCCTGCAAGTTGTAATAAGTTAGTAACAGTGAAATAAATAAAGGGAATGGTCGCCTGTTCGCTGTCCCAAAGAGGCTGAGGATGATTATTCAGCCACTCCAAAGGATAAATCCTTGGGATTCTTTTAAGAGTGAAAAGTATGAGGTTAATGGTCGCCATTCGCTGCCCCTAGGAAAGCTGAGTGTGATGATTCAGCTCCCCCTGAAAGGATAAATCCTTTGGGATTCTTTTAAGTGTGAAAAAGATGTAGGGTAAGGTCGTCTTGTAACACTGTCCCTAGGATAGCTGAGGATGATTATTCAGCTCCCCTAAAAGTAAAACTTTTAGGATTCTTTTTCTGAAGGAACCAAGAGACTGTGTGAGGTACAGCTACTCTAGGTCGAGACATATATGTATTCAGGTTGTTGTTTGCCTGAATATTGTCTAGAGGGTGTAGGGTCATCAGGGTGCTTTATAAACACAAATGAATCACTCCCTGGTGTAGAGACAGTGTGTACAGAAGTCATAAAGGATTTCTAAGTGCATACAAAGACTCTATGGGTCGAGGATAACCCTAACTTCACCACTCTCACCTACAGACATTTGAGAGTGGCTGCCTTTGGACCTCTAAAAATGATAAGACTGGTTATCTGTGTGATATCAACAGAATTGGGTTGGTTCCCTGTTGTCTCGGCTGAGATCGAGACGCTAGACTCCTGTTATTGGTCAGTTGAGGTCTCTGTGTCCATAGAAGTCTCTGGAACAGAGGAGGATGAGAGGTTCATCGTCTTCTTTACCCATGGCCTTAGCAACAGTTTTGGGTTGGGAAGAAGATGGGTTTTTCTTCTTCTTTGGCTGTTGGCCAGTTGTTGCCTTGGACGACGTGGTGTGTTGCCCAGAGGTCAAAGACGCTGACTTACCAGACACACCAGCTTTATTCACCTTCTCAGAGGAAGGGAGCAAGGGCTTCACAACTGAAGGTTGTTTATTAGCAATGTTCAGTGTGATAAGTAGCAGGTACATCCTCAGGTCCAATCTCTTTGTAGATAGCTCCATTAATACGATACGGCTTCAAGGTTGTGAGCGCTGAGTTGTGGTAGTTGTCACCCAACAGGATTTCAAAGAGAAGAGATAGAAGCGAACATAGCAAATGTTTTTCTCCCTGACCTGATTTGTTTCCTTAAGTTTTTTAACAAGGTTTGAGAAAAGTATGCTTCCAACATCTACGCCTGTGCCCCATATCAGCCCAAAAGCAATGGTTTGGTGATTGAATTCCATTTGGTCTTGTGATCCCTGCATACCACCTAGGGATTTGACTATGTGAGTGAAGAGGACACGTCACATAGGGGAGAAGTATTTGATCTTCAGAGGAGACTTGGCAATGACTTCAGCAGGAGTAAGGCTGGGTTAAGATCAGATATGGGTTTAAGTGTGGCAAGGGCATCCTTTACAACCTTTTTGTCAACAACCTACAGGCATTCATTTCCATGCCTTAGCCCAGCCACATTATAAAAATCTTTGAGAGAAAAGGCGAAGGGGTGTTCATTGCATGAGAGGCTAAAGGTGATGGTGTCATCAATGACTTCGGCAGAATACCAGAATTCCCTAAGGTATTCATGGTAAAAAACGGATGGGGATTTTGTGAGTGCTTCACTTCATAAAATTGACCAGATCTGTGTAGGAGTTGTTAGGAGCCTTGAGCCATCCAATCGAGTTATTAGAAGCGAGGATGCTCTCATTAAGTTCGAATGTAACATTGGAAGCCTTTGGTATTGGGAACGCCATGGATTCGAGGTTGAGAAAGATGAAGATGGTGAGAGGGTTTAGAGATAGAAAGTTTAGAGAGAGACGAGATTGTGAGAAATGAGAATAGTGGTAGGTGAGAAAGATCTTGAGACAATATTTATATTCAAAAAATTGATACAGTTATTCAAACGCATTTAATGCGTAGTGGGAAAAAGACTACACATAAGTGGGTCCCTTGACCTTTCAAAACCATTTGTCTCCTCGTTATTTGGAAAAGAATTAATTAAATATAGGGAATGTTTTTAGCATTTACTTGGAAAGTAACTACCTAGTTTCATGTGAAAAACATTTAATATTTAATCAGACATTAATGAACACATTAAATATCAAGCCATATGCTTTGAGATATTAAGCATCGCTAGCTCAGCAACTAGCCTGTTGAACGAAGGTTCAGCCAAAGGCTTGGTGAAGATGTCAGCTAGTTGCAGCTTAGTGGGTACGAAATGCAACTCAATATCTCCCTTCATAATATGATCCCTGATAAAATGATACCTGATATCAATGTGTTTGGTTCGAGAGTGAAGAACAGGGTTGTTGGAAATAGCAATAGCGCTGGTGTTGTCACAGAAGATTGGAACTTTATCATATAGAATCTCATAGTAAGCTAATTGACTCTTCATCCAGAGCACCTGAGCACAACAGCTGGCAGCAGCAACATATTCAGCTTCAGCTTATGACATGGCCACAGAGTTTTGCTTCTTTGCACTCCATCCAACCAACTTTCCTCCTAGGATTTGACAGCTACCTAAGGTACTTTTCCTGTCAATGCAGCATCCAGCATAGTCTGAATCTGAATAGGCCTTGAGATCAAATCCTGATTCCTTGGGACACCATAGACCTATGGAGGTTGTTCCTTTGAGATACTTGAAAATTTTCTTAACAGCCACTAGATGGGATTCTTTTGGGTTAACTTGGTACCTTGCACAGAGACATGTGGAGAATTGGATATCAGGACGACTGGCTGTTAAATACATGAGTGACCCAATCATGCCTCTGTATAAAGTCTCATTAACAAAGACCCTGACTCATCAGGACCCAAGTTGTTAGGTGGAAGCATGGGGCATTTCACATATGCACAATCAGCTAAGTCATATTTTTTAAGTAAATCTTTAACATACTTTTCTTGACAAATTGAAATTCCCTTAGGACATTGTTTAATTTGAAAACCCAAAAAGTAAGTTAATTCACCCATCATACTCATCTCATATTTCTTGGTCATCAATTTAGCAAAACGTTTACTAAGATTAACATTAGTTGACCCAAAGATGATATCATCCACATAAATCTGCACAATGATGAAATCACTCTTATCCTTGAAGGTAAAGAGTGTTTTATCAATGGAACCCCTGACAAATTTATTTTCAGTTAAAAAATTAGATAGAGTTTCATACCATGCTCTTGGAGCTTGTTTCAGCCTATACATGGCTTTGTGTAGTCTGTACACATGATTAGGAAACTCGCTGTTCTCGAATCCTTCAGGTTGTTCAACATATACTTCCTCAGCCAAATCTACATTGAGGAAGGCACTCTTAACATCCATCTGATACACAGTGAAGTTCATATATGCAGCATAAGCAAGGAAAATTCTAATAGCTTCAAGTCTTGCCACAGGTGCAAAAGTTTCATCATAATCAATCCCTTCAGTCTGTGTATACCCCTGTGCAACCAGCCTAGCCTTGTTTCTGATGATGTTTCCATTTTCATCCATCTTGTTTCTATATATCCATCTAGTGCCTGTGATGTTCTTACCAGGTGGAGCTGGCACTAGAGTCCATACCTTGTTCCTTTTGAACTGATTAATTTCTTCTTGCATAGCAGCTACCCACCCATCTTCCAAAAGAGCCTCAGCTACTCTCTTAGGTTCAATTTGAGAGAGAAATTCACCGAAAAGACATTCATTGGCTGAGGCTGACTCTGAGTCATGAATTCGTTGTCTAGTAGTAACCCCTGCATTAGGTTCCCCAATAATGTTGACAAGAAGAATGTGTTGATCTCTTGACCATTTAGTTTGGGGAGCTGGGGAATCATAGACAAGGACATCTATAGAGGTAGCTAGCACTATTTGAGTTTCATCCTGCTGAATAGGAGGACTTTCTTTAAAGATGACCTCAGTAGCTGTGTCAACTTCAGCTATATCAAGGGGCACAAATTCATTGTTAGCGGGAGAGTCTTCAGGAATTTGAAGAATAGGTGAGTCATCTTCAGCAGTTGTGGAACAAGGACTACAAGAAGGTTGTGGTTCTTCTTCATTAAGTCCCTGAGAAGAGGGAACTTCAATGTTGTGTGTTGATAGAGGGTCAAAATCAGGAACATACGGAGTGAGAGTGTTGGTGTGATGATGGTGATGACAGGGAGGTCTTGGTTCTGAGAATTCATTACTCGGGAAAGACATGTTTTCTTTAAAATCTATTTCGTCACCCTCTGTTCCTGATCTTTGTATGATGTCATCATCTTCATTGAATCTGACATGAAAGGTTTCTTCTACTTCTTGTCTTCTAGTATTGAATACTCTGAAGGCCTTGGCAGTTGGAGAGTATCCTAAGAAGAAACCATCATCAGCCTTTTCATCAAATTTTCCAAGTTTATCCCTTTAGTTATAAATAAACATAAGGCATCCAAAAACATGGAAATAGCTGACATCTGGAGCTCTATTTCTGAAAACTTCATAGGAAGTTTTGCCATGTCTCTTGACAATGATTAACCTATTTTGATTGTAGCATGCAGTGTGAACAACTTCTCCCAAAATTGCTTTGGTAAAGCTGCACCATTTAACATAGTTCTGGCTGCTTCAATCAGAGTCATGTTTCTTCTTTCAGCCACACCATTTTGTTCAGGGGTGCCAGCTGAAGAGAAGTTTTGTGATATTCCCTTTTCATCACAAAAGAATTCAAGTTGTTGATTCTTGAATTCAGTACCATTATCACTTCTTAGAGCTTTGACTCTAACATCATTCATATTTTCAAACTGTCTAATGAAGGACATGATAGTATCAGCTGTATCACTTTTCTTTCTAAGGAAGAAGACCCATGTATACCTTGAAAATTCATCGACTATGACCAAGGTATATTTGTTGTGATTAATGGTCTGAGGTTTGACAGGCCCAAACAAATCCATGTGAAGGAGATGTAAGAACTTGTCAATAGAGAATGATTGCCTGGTCTTAAAAGAAGACATGTGATGCTTTCCCTTGACACAAGCTGAACAAGTCTTGTCTTTAGAAAAAGTCACTGAAAGTAGACCAGCAACCAGGTTTTGTGTGGCTATCTTGTTGATGTTTTTAAAGTTGAGATTAGAAAGTCTTTTGTGCCACAACCAATTGACACTTTCAGAGGCTTTGGCTAGAAAATAGTTGGAGCTGTCTTTAGAGCAAGTAGCCATGTTTATGACATACACATCTCTCCTTCTTGGTGCAATAAGCACCACATCATTGTTCTTGTTGAATATGGTTCCCTGAGACTTAGTAAACAAAACCTTGTAGTCAGCATCACACAATTAGCTGATGCTAATAAGATTGTGCTTAAGACCATTCACATATGCAACCCTTGTAAACGTTATCCCATTGCAGTTCACTGAGCTCTATCCCTCTGTGTCGCCTGAAGAATTATCCCCAAACACCACTTTAGGACATGGCTCCTTTGAGTATATGTGCAGGTATTGTCGAATCACTGTCATGTGTCTAGAACAGCCACTGTCTAGATACCATACCGATTCCTTAAGATGTTTCTACCCAGATACATAGAAACAAGTTAGTTCCCATGGTGAACCCACTTTCCAGTGGGTTCCCTGAATTGCTGATTAGCAACTATTGAGTTCCTATAGAACTTTTGACGATGGGAATGACAGTTAGCTGTCTCATGTGTGAACCTTCCACAAATATCACATCCTGGAAAGTCACAGCACTCATCTGAGTGATGGTCTGTGAATCCACAAAATTTACAAGGAGGATAAGGTCTGTAGTTACCTAATTGTCTCCTAGAAGCATGTTATCTATCCCTAGAAGGTGTCTGAGATCTGTTAACAGCCATTTGTCTATCATGATCTATGGTCATGTGATGAGAGTTTTAACAAACATTACAGTAAGGTTTGACTATCCTTTCACCTTTAGGTTCTCCTAGAGTAGACTTAGGTTCATGGGAAGTAGAGCATTCAGCGGAAGGCTTAATATGAAGTTTCAAGAGTTCTGCTTCTTTCATTAATGACAACAGGCGTTCTTTAGTTGAGGAATCAACTTTGTTCACAGATTTTGTTGAGACAGTCTTAAAGGCAACTTGCTTAACAGATTGTTTAGCTGGTACAGCAAATACCTTAGCTGGTGGTTTCTCAACATCTGTTTTGGGTTCAGCCTTAGCTCCTCTAGAAGAGCTGCTGGGTTCAACTCTTGAGAGTTTAGGTAAGGGTGGTAAATCAACCACATCTTCAGAGACAGGTACATCAGTCAAGAGGGGATCTGACATATGTATAGTCTCTGTAGATTTGAAAACAATCTCTTTGGGTTTTGTGAGAATTTTCAATTTGTTTTTCTTAGCAGAGATATCCCTTTTTATGTCAGCAGATTGTTCATCATTAAGCAATTCATCTATAGTGAACCTACTGCACAACCATTTTTCTATAACCTTATTTAATTCAGATACTTGATCATTTCAGGCACTGTTCTTTAAGGTTAACCTATTAACTTCGTTTTGAAGAGATATCTTTTCAGAATTAACTTGTTTGAGAGTTTCACATTCAGCCCTGGCAGTTAAGAGTTCATGTTTTAAAGAGTGAAACTTATCAAGCAAGTTCTTTCTTTGTTCCTCAACAAAGTGTAAATCAACAATGGTGTAATCAAGGACATGTTTGCATTCATCACTTTCAGACATAAATAGAATCCTTTGTACCTTTTTCATTGTGATGTCAACCTATTGTCCTGATCTTGCGTCTCCTTTCCCAACAGCTGGTTCATCCTCAGCTATTGCGATCAAAGCCCTGAATCTAGTAGTATATTCCTCATCTGAAGTCAGCGACTCATCATTCCAATCATACGCTTCAGCTACCAACCCTTTCTCTGTCTTCTTATCACCCCCTTTCTTCTTAGACAGAGCTTCAAGCTTCAAATTCATCTGTTCCAACTCAGCTTTAAGTGCCTTGTACTTGTTCTTATAATCCTTCTTCTCATTGTCAGAGGAGTTGAATTGGTGGGATGAGTTGTTATGTTGTGATTTGAACTTGTATGGTTTGGTGGAAGATGATGGATAAGAAGGTGAGGATGTCTTTGTGGAAGGACAGTCTTTTTGAAAGTGTCCAAGTTTTCTACAGGCAAAGCAAGTTTCTTTTGATTTGTCGGTTTGTTTGCTAGCTGATCCTACTCTCCCTGATCTTTTGTATAATCTCCTTTGATTAGCTAGCAAACCTCTTTCATGAAACTCAGCATTAAGGTCTGTCATGAACTCTTGGCTGCTGCGTGTGTCTTATTCAACATCAGAGTCGCTGTCATGAGGGGTGGGGTGGAAATCAAGGCTTTGGATGTTGCTCTCTGAACTACAAATATTTCAGTCTCTAATTTGTATATGGTATCAGTCAGCCCTTCTTCATAATTGTACTTTCCATATAGCTGAGCCAAGGTGTCATTCTTGATGGAGTATTAGCTCTCTGAGTCTGATTCATACTCAGCCATTTTCTTGGAAGGCTGTTGACAAATGTGGCATCTACTTCAGCTTGAGAAATGGTGACTTCATTCATAGCAAGATCATTGAGAAGAATTTTTAGCCTTGTATATGTTTGTTGAACCTTTTCACCTTCAAGTGCCTTGAAAGCATTGAACTGAAGCCTGAGTGCCTGAATCTTGGTTTCTCTAGTTTCAGAGGGTCCTTCATGACCAAGGATAAGGTCTGTCCACATTTGTTTGGATGTAGGACATTGAATCACGGACTTCATGATGTGTTTAGGAAGACAGGATATAATGATGCTCTTGAGACGGTTGTCTTGGTTTGCCAATTTCCTATCAGCTGGAGTCCACTGCTTGAGAGGTTTGGGAAGAGGATTCTCATCAGTAGAGGTAAGCGCCATGGGAACATAAGGTTCATTTTCTAGAATTTCTAGAAGAAATGGTTCAAGTCCATCGAGATACACGAGGAATTGACTCTTCCAACTTGTAAAATCATCTTCATTAAAGACTGGTACGTTGGTGACATGAGATCCGCCTCTTGAGTCAAGAAGTTGAGGTAGATCATCTTCATTTTGAGGTGGAGGAGTAAGTCTTGGTGATGTCGGAGGTGGAGTAGTGTTGTTCCCAGAAGACGGTGGTGGTGGTGGTGGTGCATTGCTTGTTTCAGGCATGGTGGATCTTGATTATAAAACTTAGAACGATGTTTATGAGGGTTTTAATATCAAACACCGCTCTGATACCAATTGAAAGTCCCTAATCCAAGCTTGAAACAATAAACTAAACTAATCAACACACTTAATTACTTTTCAAACATAATACTTATTATTGTATAATAAAGAATTACAAGTGTTATGGATAACACCATTTGATGACAATATGTTGTGCACACTTTGGACAAACTAAAACCTAACTTATGAGCACAGTCGCAGCTGTTTGGTTCATCAATTTCTAAAAGTTAATGTGTGAAATGTGTCAAAGTATTAAACATTAACTATAGGCTACATAACCTATTTATAGTGGTACGAGGTTGACTTCAAGTACTGGTTGATGGTGACTACACTAAACAGACACTTGTCAGACCTCTGTCACAAGATGTTCTTCTATTCTTGGTAGTCTGCCACTATGCTTTAGGGAAACAGAGCTGACACAGTTTCCATTTTCTTCATAGTCTCGTACACACTAAGGTATGTCCAAAGTGTACTGAGTGTTAACAGGGTATTGCCACCCCTGTTAACCCTCAACCTCTTAGAGTCCCTAATACATCTTGGTTGTTATCCATCACAGCCAATGAGTATGTCTTCAAGTAATCTTCGACTTCCTTGACAATGTCTCTGACATGGACTCCTTTGAGGTTGCTCACAGAGACTTAGATCTTTGTGAGTCTTGCGATACTTTCCTGCCTCCTAGGCACGGGCAAGTTAATATCAAACAGCTTGATTTGTGTTTAAATCTATGATACAGGGAATCTAATAAACTCAGATTCCCAACAAAGAAGCTTATGTAGATTTGGGTCTCAAACACTTTCTTGCAAAAAACTAAGGACAAAAACTTGCTTGATAATACCTAAATCACTTGCAAAAAAAGTAAAGAATTACACTAATAAAAATTAAATTGGAACTCAGAATCTTGAACAACATGCAAGGCTAAATTTCAAACTCTAAATATTCGTGAAAAAAGGTTTACCAAGATTGTTTAAAAATCTGGAACAAAGATAGAGGTCACATGCGACCTCTATTTATACAAATCGTGAGATCATTCTAGAAGTGTTAGGACCTCTGTAATAGACATTTGTAATAGGTATGCTAGGAGGTATGTAGTTCCTCCTGGTCCTAGTAGTAGTAGGAGCAACACGTGCTCTTGGTCTTTAGATAGTCAAACATTATTATTTTGAGTAGTCTGTTAGGATATGCATGAGATATGTTAGGAAAAGATATGCATATCATAGTTAAACATTTTGGTTTAATGTTGTATTAGGGTTTCCTTGTAGTATAAAAGGAACCATTGGCAGAAGGGTTAGCCACACCTTCATCAAACATTGTTTAGTTCATATTAATATTAGAAATCCTTAGTAAGGATCAAGTTATTATAGTTATTTTGTTTCTTCTTGTTCATAATATCTGTATTCCTTACTTATATTGTGTGTGCCATCTAGAGTCTCTCAGTGAATAGACTTGTGATTATAGAAGTCGTTCACCATCCTTAACAGGCTGCAAGATCCATATCTAGTGGACCCAACAAGTGGTATCAGAGCCTGGGAGAGTCTCTGCACGAGAAGAATCAATTTTTCTTTTTACTAACATCTTTGTTTAATCATGTCTGCCTCTAGTTCCACTAAAACAGGAGAAGCAAGCACCTCTAAAACACAACAAACTCTGCAAATCGTTGCTACTGTTTCCAATACAAATGGAAAATTCCCACTCTTGTAGAAGGATGAGTATGATAGCTGGGCCATGAAGATGGAATGCTGGATCACCAATACTGATCTAGACCTTTGGAAAACTGTTCAGAATGGCAATAGTAAGAAGCTTACTGGAAGAGACAAGAATGGTAATGTCATCCTTCTAGATCCTAAAACTCATAAAGAAATCATATTTGTTTAGAAGGAAATCAAAGCAAAAACTATTTTACTTCAGTCCCTTCCTGATGATCACATGGGTGATTTTTATCAGTTGGATGATGCTAGAGAGATTTGGAATGGAGTCAAGGCAAGGTTTGGAGGGAATGAGGAATCAAAGAAAATGCGCAGATCCATGCTGAGAGGTGAATTCACAGAATTCAAGATCTCTGAAACTGAAGGTACTTATCAAGGGTATTATAGGTTCCAAAAGATACTTAGCCAGTTGAATCAACTCAGGTCCAAACCTGACAATGGAGATATTAATGCCAGGTTTCTTAGAGCCTTACCTCACTCATGGAATCAGGTAGTCATCTCTCTCAAAGCAAAAGGTGGCCTTGACTATCTTAATTTTGATGACCTGTTTTATAAACTCAAAACCTTTGAGCCTGAGAGGATACTCAAGTGATTCCTTTCCTACTCCTGCTAACTCTGATTTTGTGAGTTCCATGGGATCTAGTCCAATGTCTTATGCTAGTAGCCCACGCTACACTTTGTCTTCTCAACATACTTCTACTCCTGAACCAAAAGCCAAGATTGGTAGCATGGTAAAAGATGTTCTTCACTCTTTTGTTGCTGATGTTGATCCACAACAACGGCTTGCTTTTGATGATTTCAAACAAGTTGATAAACTTGACTTGGATGAAATGGATCTAAAATGGCAGATGGCTATGCTCACTCTCCAGGTTCATAAGTTTGAAAAGAAATCCGGTCAAAAATTTAACCACAACCCGAGAGAGCCAGCCAGGTTTGATAGAAGCAAGGTTAGATGCTATAACTGCCAGCAGCAAGGCCATTTTGCTAGGGAATACCCTAACAAAACTGACCAGGAGAAGAACAGGTATTCAGCCTTCAAGGTTCAAGAGCTCAAGGATGAAAAGAAAGATTTGGTGTCTGTTGACTCTATGGTTAACTGGAATGATCATCAGACTGCTACCTTGGAATCAGCTGAAGCTTCTACTGATGTATTTGCTATGATTTCTGGGAATCTATCTGATGCCGATGAAGCAGAAGAATTTGCTCTTATGGGTATCTCGCCTCAGGTACAAAATTGCCCTCTTGGCTGTCATGATAAATATTCAGAGCTATTGACTCAATACAATGAACTAAATGAACAAAATGAAAAATATTTTTTAGATGTTCAAGCATATAAGAGTTCTATAAAAACATTGGAACAACAAAAGAGGTGGCTTCAAGATACTCAACGTGAATATGAGGATAAAATTAGAATTCTAAGCATTGATTTAGAAAACACCACTAACATGCTTAAATATACTGAAAAACTAAACAATGACAGTATTAAGGATAAGCAAGACATGCAAGAAAAGTTGGATGCTACACTTTTACGATTGAAAAATGGCAAAAAGCACCCAAGAATCTTTCAAAGTTAATTAATAGTAGCATGTCTGGTAGAACTAAGAGAGGTTTAGGCTTTGATAAATATATTGATTCAGAAGATGTGTTTGATTTATCCTTTTCAAGTGTCTTTGATCCTAACAAGGAGGAGGAGGGGAAACCTAGTTACAATAGGTTTCAACCAGCTGCAGCAATGCATGTTGTTCCTCCACCTCTTACAGGAACTTTTATGCCCATATCTAGGCATACTGACTTGGATGGATCACAAATGCATGAGTCTCCAAAAATCTCTACTAATACTAATGACTTTATCTCTTGTACTTTCAGTGACAAGTCGGTGACTATACATCATGTGGTTCAAGTGAAGAGTCAAGACCTTCAAGTTCCAAGACAAATGACCCTGTTGCTACTAGTGCTAGGATGAGTGAAGAGAGAGTTGCTTCTACTTCAACTGTTTCTGGTTCTTGTTTATTGAGTCCTAGGAATGTTAATTCTCCTAGAGTTTTTTGTAATAAATTTAGCAGTGTGAAACAATGTCATTTGAATAAAAGGTCTTTTAAAACATGCTTTGTTTGTGGAAGTAAATTTCATTTTATTAAGGTTGTGATTTTTATGGTCTACCTCCTTCTGTTTATCAAGCTTATCCTGCTCCTGGTCCACCAAGAGTTGCTCCTTTTTCTTCTAGAAGACTAAACCCATGTGACCAAACCTATTCTTCTTCTTGAAGGACCTCTCCTTTAGCCTCTAATCTTTGGAGAAGCAATGGTTGCACCTACAATAGACCAACCAACAACTATTTTCAGAACTGTAATCAGAATTATGCTTTTAATTCAGACCAAATGTATTTTGGGTTGGGAAATTTGGGTACTGCTATTAAGCCCTCAGCAGGTTGTTCTTGGTCAAACAATAACACCCATATGATGCATAGGCAACCTAAGAACAACAGTGGATCTCATCAATCTTCTTGGCTATCTACTAAAGATCCACAAGGCAGACTCAAGCCTGAAAAGGTTTGGGTCCCCTTAAGACACTAACTTTTGCATATATCTTTTCTGTTGTTGTAGATTACTCCATACCAAGATCCTACTCTAGGAATAGTTGATAGTGGATGCTCTAGGAGCATGACAGGGAATAAAGGACTTTTATCTAACTTTGTACCATTTCAAGGCGGAAAGGTCTACTTCGGAGGTGGTGAAGGAAGAATCTCTAGCAAAGGAACTATTCAGACACCTAACCTTAATTTTGAGCAGGTCTACTATGTGGAAGCACTTCAACTGTAACACCCCCAAATTTATACAGCTCAATACAGCGGAAGACTCGTTGGTGTTACGGGATAGCACATTACTCACATCATAGACAACGCATAAAAATCGCGTCGTTTAATAATAAAAGCATTTCCATTTATAAATATCAAAGTTACATAGGTCCCAAGTCATATTATTTCATACAAAGTTTTACAAAGTATTTGAATGGAAATTATTGTTTAAGTGCGGGCCATGAATTCTTGTTGTCTTCCTGAGAATTACCTTCAAGTACCTGAAATAAAACATGTTAAAAGAAAAGGTCAGCGATAACGCCGAGTGAATTCATAGAGTTTAATAAATTCAATCAATATAACTTTGGTATAAAATTATTACCAAAATCATTTCGTACAAATCATTGTAATAGGCCATAAAATAGCCAAAGTCATTTTTATACAAATCCTTATCGAAAATGATAATATCGGCATTTGCCTTAAAATCATTATACGAGCCAATGTCGTAAAAACATCATACAATACGTCTTACGACGTTGTATAAAGTTAAATAAAAACCGTTATATGAATATGGTTATGAAAACCAAAACACGAACATAATATCCATAGTATGACCCCGTATTGCTAGTCAGGCAATACATCGTAATTCGGTGCGTATAGTAGTATTTCGTTAACTAGATTATTATAAGCCGCATGACATTGTTACCTTACTAAACCAAACAACGGGTAGCTAACCCGATACTCAATTTGCCCATCTAAAGTAGCGTGTCGTCACAAAGGTCACGCTATGGAAATCTTCTCATATATAAATTCGCTTACCAATCAATGTGACACGACGAGGATCAACCGTCAAGGCGCGAACTGGGGTGATCGTCCCCAAATAGTACTATTATATGCATAAGCGTCTACCAAATCCCGGTAGTTCACAATTCATGCTAATGGGACTTTTAGTGACATAACCTAACTTTAATAATCCATTTAATTTCATCTATCGGGTCCTTTAATCATTTGTCGGGTCATACAATCGGGTCATACAATCATTCGGGTCCAAATCAATAAACAAACAATCGGGACAAATGGCGTCCTATTTTATAAAAACTAACATGTTATCTCCCTCGCGGGTTTATAAAACATTTCATAAAAACATTTAAAAGAGTGCGAGGCTATGAACTCACGTTGATGTGGGAAGGCGGGTTATCGGCAATTCGGACGTACGGTACGTGCTTCAATCACGGAAACCTAGACAATAATACTTGTCTTAGACTCATGTCCAATGACTTTATAAAAATAACAATTATGTATACATATTATGATTTTATATATATATATGATGACCAAGGGGGTTTATATATTCTCCTTCACTCATTTTTGTGTTTATGTGTCGATAACTTTTATACTAGTTTACTAGTTTTACCTATTTATATATTTTAAGACCAATAAACTTTTTATAAGTTATTTAACTTGTATTAATCCATTTTATACTTGTATTATCAGTATTTATACTTTACATGTTGGGTCCAAATGGATTAAGCCCAATAAGTAAGTTTATAAGTATTTTTGCCCATTTTGTTGTATTATTAGTCCGATAACGTTAACTTAGCCCGTTAATGTCCGTATGTTATATAGTTCGAGTTTTATCGGTTTTTACTTGTTATATATGTTTATATATCAGTATATGAGTTTTATAAAGTTTACATTAGACGGGTCCAACCGTCTAAGTTTTATTTAACAAAAACGTTAATTTTACGGTAATAGCCGAAAAAGTCGTAAAAATCATGTTTATAGTTTTATAACTTATAAAACTTATCAAACTACCATTTATATAAAATGTCCATTTATTTATCCTTATACATATTTATATAAATGTATTATATGAGTTAGTGGGTTTTAATTCACATTTTATACTATTTTTATTTGAGTGCCTATATAATACTATTATTCTTTAATTTCCAAAATCTGATTTTTGTTTTCATCCTCACCAAAACTGCCATATCTAGAGTTCTATATGGAGATAGAAGCTCAAATTTTTATAACATAAACTACATGATATGTGATCCATTTAACTCAACTATAGCTACTGTTGAATCATCCTCTAAGTATTTTCTAAAAATCGTCCAAAATAGTGAACTCAGATTTGTACTTTAAACTTGTTTTGATCATATCTCACTCATCCTAATGATTCCATTGCATGGCCAACTCTCACATGTGTATAACATCTTATACTTACTGTATATTAATTTGTTCATGCCATTTTATCAGTTCATCACATGGTTCTTTACTGTTTTATACACCCATCTAAATTAAGCAAGATTTTAACCTTTTTACATATACTTTTTCATCTTTTTAAGCATGGTTATCAACACCAAATCCCCACACAATATTTTTAATCATCATTCATCATCATATACATACACATAAGTAAAAGAAATACAAGATTACATAATAAAAAATAACAAGAGGATGAGGAGGACAATCTTTATACCACCAAGTTGATGTAGGTTGTAATTTGGACATGGATTTTGATGGAGAAACTTGTGAATAACCAAGACCATCTTCAAGACCACCATTCTTCATGAACACCTTGTGAAAAATCAGCCCTAATACTCCATAGAAACTCCTCCTTGGATGTTAAAACTTGCACCAATCTTCATCTCTTGGAATGGAGATTAACATATGTTAATTATAACAAATGTTTGTGGTTAAAATTTGTATGAATAGGGTGTTTTGAAGGCTATAGTGGACGGAAACAATGGAGGTTAGAGAGAGATGAGAGTGTTTGCATGAGTGGAAATGATACTAGTGGTTTGTATTGGATGGTTTTGAGGTAAGTTAGCTTGATATGTAAGCTAAATGGACAAGTGTAAATATTAAGCCATATTTTGCCACATCTTGTGATGTGGTGGCACACTTTGGCCGCCCCTTGTGTGTAGTGGGGTGGGATAAATTAATTTGTCCCATCCCACTAATTTACGGGTATTCCTCGATTCTAGTTTCCTCGATTTGCGTACCCTCGGATCGTTTTACGAAAATCGTTTTTATAAATTATGAATCAACGGCACAAAACGAATCTAATAAAAATTGTCTCATCAAAAACGGAGTTCGAAAACATAAATACGTAATCCTAAGGTTTCCGGTTTAGTCGTAAAGGACGTCAAATTAAATCGTAAGTCCTAATCTCTTCTCGTAAATTTGTGAGTTTATGAACCAACACAAATTTAAACTTCCAAAATAATATTCACGGATAAATTTATTTTCAGAAATGTCGGACTGTCACCAAAGACGGTGTATGTAAACGTAAGCACGTAACGTAGAATCCTCCGGTTTAGACGTAGTCGATGCTACTTCAAGACGTAAATCCAAATTACTTCCCAAAAATAAGTGAGTTCATATTGTAACATTAAAATAATGTTTTCAAATAAATATTGAGAATAAAATATCAACCATAAATTGACGGATTGTCACATCATTTACCCCTAAACAGGATCTTTGTCCTCAAAGATCATCTTACTACTCGCTTCTTATAGAGTTAGAGCCATGTGGGTATTTCCTCCACATTCGGTCTTTTCTCACAAGTGCAATTCATTACAGTACACGAGTTTTATCAAACATAACTACGGGAATAAGATCAGGCTAAATGTTGACTTACTTTCTCTATCCATGATGTTCACAGGTTTCTGATGAATGCAACTTTTCGCCGATCTAAGCTTTATTAAGAAGAATTCAGATTTTCACTCGATAGATATTTTATCAAGTTCGACATACGAAACATAATTCACGCAGCTCTTAAAGTCCTAGGGTAGATCCAACTTATATGCCTTTCAAACTAATCTTTTTACATCATCTCTATGGTCCCATACAACGGGGACTTATATCTCATGATCTTTCAGATCATCAATTCATTTTTCCATGGCTAAAATTTTTGGCATAACTTCGCTACCCATCTGGCACTTCAAGATCTACATTTCATATTCACATAACCTCCTGCCCACTACCGGCAGTTAATAATCAGATCCTAATTTCGACAATCATTTCAGGTCTCGCGGGTCGAGTATTTTGTAAGGTTAGGTTCGCCATCATAGGAAACCTTAAACCTAAAAGACATGTCCAACTCACAATGGGTGTATGTCGGGTGTTTTCATCCCAACTACTGCTTACAGATGCTCTAATATAGATCCTAACAAGAGTCGATCTCGATACTAACTCGATAATTATCAATGATAATCTCTCCAAAGGAAAACGATTATACGGTCTATTACCAAAGGTCAATCATTCAAACATAGAAGAACGCTTATAGTATTTTGTATCGTTACTTTACCTCGTCCCTTCGATTGGGGTGGTACACAGTACTCTCATCAAGATTCGTTCTTAATGACTTCTGAGCAAATCTCTAGAAATTCAATGCGAAGCGAGGATCTTGATAGAGATGATCGATACAGGCACACCATGTTTACACAACTCCTTTAAATATAAAGAGTCAATTTCTTCATCAAGAATCTATCATTATCAGGAATGATATTAGCAGATTTGGTCAGTCTGTCGACGATGACCCAAATCGAATCAAATTCAGATGATGACCTTCGCAATAGCTAGACGTTTACTAATGTATGAGGCAATGTCTGCCTTCATAATTAGTACATCTTCTTCAGACAAAGATACTTTTAGTCAGAAATGACAGAAATAGAATACTTATACTTACAAGATTCCAACATAACTATATCTCACAATCCTCCATATTTAGACAATCACAAGTGGTCTTTAAAACATTTAACGCTATCGGCTTCTCAATTCTAATGGTTCACATTAGCCGCGAAACCCCTTTTTTTTATTGTCTATATTATCCTTTTTATAAGCATCGGCTATATTTTAAATTGTTCGGAAATTTATTTTGCACATTTATTATTAAGAAATACATCGTAATTGATTCTTTATCCTTTTTATATAAGGTGTCAGTATCTACATTCACTTTCCTAGATGGAATAGTTATCATGTCCGTATTTATTCAAAAATTATTTCTTCACATTTTCTCTGTTTTAGTTTCATCTCAACTATTATTTTTATCTGTTTTACTCAATCTGACGTCTAAAGCGTCGATAATTATTACAACTAATTAAATATTAAATATTCAATTTTTATGAAACGTAAACGTAAAGATTTTAAATTTCTTAGTTCGACCAGTTATATAAAATGCTCAAAATAAATTTGAATTTAATTAACACGATTTTTGCTGATTTATCGAAAATAATTAGTGAGATTCGTAAATGTTCGAAAAATCTTTGTTTATATTTTGTTCAAAATTTTCTTAGTTAAAAAGCAAAAATTGTCATTTCAAATTTTAAGTCATGGTTTAAATGTTTTCCTCAATTCCGCTTAGGTTGTCTTGAGGTATACACGAAAATTTACCCCTAAACAGGAGTTTAGTTAAATGTTCTGGGTATAAGGGAATGATCCCTCAAAAGTTCTTTTCGATGAAACATTTGTCAAAACACATTTTCACTTTCTTTTTGGTAAAACCCAAAGTCTTAAGAGGGCTCTAATCTTTGAAGAGTCAATATATTCCATTATCTATTAATCACACGGTCAATTAATATAAAGGATTAAGTCTTAAAATTACATGTTAATTATTCAAGGTACAGGTTTTAATTGTTCGGCCAATTCAGGGCAATCTATAAATAATTATTAACTCCTTCTTGGTCTTATATACAAACAAATGGTCCTTAATGATCACAAGCATGTATTTATCAAATTATAGCCTACACACGAGATTCACCAAATTTTATGGATGCTACATGTGTATTAGTCAATCCAAACGACATCACGTGAAACTCATAATGTTCATTACAAGTTCTGGATGTAGTGATTGGAATAGATAATCTTTTTCGCAGATGCGAAGTTGATAATAACCATGCCATGGATCAAATCTTTAAAACAAACGCTAGAACCTTGTAAATGATCGAACAAATCTTCCATTTCGAGTCATGGATATCGTTTTCGATTGTCAATTTACTCAGTTCACAGTAATCTATAAATATAAGGAATGATAACACCATAGCTCTTTATGATGACGAGCTCGGTAGAATAAAATCTTTCTCCGACAACTCTCTCAGTTGTACGGTAATTCCTTTAATTTAGATGGTGCTGACGTACAGTGCACAAGCCACAGGTGCAGAACCGGGAATATAATCAATACCAATTCAACTTGCCTTAGTGGCGAGAGTCTAGGTAATTCATCAACAAATACCTCCTAAAGTTTTAGATAACAGAAACATCTTTTAATAAGTTCATTTTAACTTCTTTCTAGATTATAATATCTATGACTAATTCACAACCATTCACGGTATAATTTCAAGTCTAAATGCAGGATATGATCATCCATCAAAAATTATTTAGATTACTTTTGATAATCAACATCTTATCATTTAGGGGAATTCTACTCGAGTTCCCATCAATTAAGACAATGTCGTCATGTCATAATCAATCAATCCATTTCACTGGCACTATCAACTTTCCAGTTTCATTATCGTTGATAAGATGTGAACTTCTCAAAGGACTAATAATAGCTCATAATCCTTCACAAATTCAAGGATATATGGAGACATAACTAACCTTAAAAGAGTAAGGTCAACGCATAATCTACGCAAGAGAATTTCAAATCAGATACAGACGAAAACATTTAACGAATATGAATATATCCCATGTTTTCGTAATTTGAGTACGCATTCGAAAGCTCCTCGGATCGTTACCCAGGTCATTCAAATGAAATCAAATCATAAGAAATGATAAGAACGTCAATACATCCAGTCGGGTATCAACACTCGGTAATCAGATATTTTTCCTAAGAATCTCACTACGAGAGAATTGGACAAGAAAGAATTGTCAATTGTCAAATAAGACAATTTTCACAGATGAGTAAATTCGACTCAGAAGAAAAGATGATACAGGCACATATGTAGGTGTCCCTAACACTATGTCCCTATTTTTCACTTATTGCAGATCTCATAAAATTTAATCTTTCACAATCTTTAAAGAAAATGTAGTGTTTATTAATCAGTTTTATGGTGACTACTAATCAGCCTTGCATGGTCCATTCCAAACTGTATGTAGGCGCGCAACTATATACAATTTCAAGATTAACGATGCAATACTCAGTTCGTCAAAATTTTATCATCATGTTTATAATAAAACATTTTCATGCTTAATTCTTAAATAAGAATCAAGAATAAATTTACAAAGATTTTATTTGTTATGAAAACAGTTAAGTTTTCCAAGGTACTTTATAAACAACCTCATTTCGATAACAATTACTTATAAATCTTATTTTGAATAATCCTTATGGTGATGAAAATTCAATTTTTCTCAAGGGATATTGTTTTATCTTACAAAAACAATGAGTGATCTACAGAAGAGTGATGAAAGCTTGTTTACCAAGAACTAACTACGATATGATAGGAGATGAGCTTGGCCAAATAATCATGAGGTTCATGGCCTCGATGGCACTCAAAAAGAATAATTCACAACGTAACTCAATTCGAGATGAGTACTTGTTCAATGGTTGCATCACTAATGCGAACATTAGGATGAAGCAATAAAAGATAGATAACATCGATACATGTAGGATTTAGCAATCAAAGGTAGTCTTTTCATTAATCACAAACAAGTCAAATTGTACCGTAACACATTATGTGTCACTATGTCATACAATTCCAAGAACTCATCCTACCAACTGATATCTCAGTTAAGTTAGGGATTTTTAAAAGATACCACAATGAATACTAACCTACAAGAGTCATTAGGTGTTCCATATGTCCCGGAAGATCCATTGGTCCCAATTCAGAAGAAGATTTCTTTAATTTATTTCTTGGACACTGGACATCCTCGTTAGTGGACAATGGCCTAGGAACAACCCTTAACACAAACCTACAATCAATTAAAACCTTATAATTCAATCACAGAACTTAACGACTTCCTTTTTAACAATCTCATATTCCGTACGAGTTAAATTTTACTTTATTCAAGTTTCAACCAACTTATACTCAATTCGATATCCTACCTTATTCTCCAATACTTTCAACCTTATTTTTAGACCTTAATAGGGCAATAAAAGCTCGATATGAATCAACACTTAATTTCCAATCCTATATCTCTTACATCAATAGTTATCAAATGAGTCACTAGTATGAAATGACTTGATCATTCAACTAGACTTCTCGGAAAGGTACTAGTGGCATGAGGATTTTGGGTAATGGTTCCAATGACAGCCTCAAGTGTAACATTCACCCTTTCGATTCTCAAATTTAAGAATTGGGTGACAACGAATCAGATGACATCTTTCTAAGTGGTAACGTTTTGTCAAACTCTACTCTATAAAGAAAGATCGTCATGACATCGATATCAGATTTAATCTCGCCAATTCTTCTTCAATATCACAATCAACTAATATCTACATTTCTACGAATATCAACCATTTGTTGGGATCATAAATATCCACAACTTGGTTTAGATCTAGGATAGCTAGAATTCCTACGAGAATAGCTTCGATTAATTTACTAGGGGATTTAGGGTTACTTGTGACAATCTATGTCGTATAAATACCTCGTATAAATATCAAAATAATCATCAAACAATCATGTAATAAAATTACATCATATATATATATATAATCCAAGTTATATATATATATATATATATATATATATTAAAATAACACTTCTCAGTCTAGCCTTGTCGGTAACTCGGGAATTCTTCGGCACCGTTATAGTCAAAAGATTTTTAGACATTTTTAGAAAAATGTTTAAAGTTAAAAGATTTCGAAATATTTTATTCAAAACCTTAGTTTTAAAAATCTTTCGTTCTCTATAACGAGAGCTCTGGTACCAAACTGTAACACCCCCAAATTTATAAAACTCAATACAGCGGAAGACTCGTTGGTGTTACGGGATAGCACATTACTCACATCATAGACAACGCATAAAAATCGCGTCGTTTAATAATAAAAGCATTTCCATTCATAAATATCAAAGTTACATAGGTCCAAAGTCATATTATTTCATACAAAGTTTTACAAAGTATTTGAATGGAAATTATTGTTTAAGTGCGGGCCATGAATTCTTGTTGTCTTCCCAAGAATTACCTTCAAGTACCTGAGATAAGACATGTTAAAAGAAAAGGTCAGCGATAACGCCGAGTGAATTCATAGAGTTTAATAAATTCCATCAATATAACTTTGGTATAAAATTATTACCAAAATCATTTCGTACAAATCATTGTAATAGGCCATAAAATAGCCAAAGTCATTTTTATACAAATCCTTATCGAAAATCATAATATAGGCATTTGCCTTAAAATCATTATACGAGCCAATGTCGTAAAAACATCATACAATACGTCTTACGACGTTGTATAAAGTTAAATAAAAACCGTTATATGAATATGGTTATGAAAACCAAAACACGAACATAATATCAAAATACTACTATACGCACCGAATTACGATGTATTGCCTGACTAGCAATACGGGTAGCTAACCCGATACTCAATTTGTCCATCTAAAGTAGCGTGTCGTCACAAAGGTCACGCTATGGAAATCTTCTCATACATAAATTTGCTTACCAATCAATGTGGCACGACGGGGATCAACCGTCAAGGCGCGAACTGGGGTGATCGTCCCCAAATAGTACTATTATATGCATAAGCGTCTACCAAATCCCGGTAGTTCACAATTCATGCTAATGGGACTTTTAGTGACATAACCTAACTTTAATAATCCATTTAATTTCATCTATCGGGTCCTTTAATCATTTATCGGGTCATACAATCGGGTCATACAATCATTCGGGTCCAAATCAATAAACAAACAATCGGGACAAATGGTGTCCTATTTTATAAAAACTAACATGTTATCTTCCTCGCGGGTTTATAAAACATTTCATAAAAACATTTAAAAGAGTGCGAGGCTATGAACTCACGCTGATGTGGGAAGGCGGGTTATCGGCAATTTGGACGTACGGTACGTGCTTCAATCACGGAAACCTAGACAATAATACTTGTCTTAGACTCATGTCCAGTGACTTTATAAAAATAATAATTATGTATACATATGATGATTTTATATATATATGATGATCAAGGGGGTTTATATATTCTCCTTCACTCATTTTTGTGTTTATGTGTCGATAACTTTTATACTAGTTTACTAGTTTTACCTATTTACATATTTTAAGTCCAATAAACTTTTTATAAGTTCTTTAACTTGTATTAATCCATTTTATACTTGTATTATCAGTATTTATACTTTACATGTTGGGTCCAAATGGATTAAGCCCAATAAATAAGTTTATAAGTATTTTTGCCCATTTTGTTGTATTATTAGTCCAATAACATTAACTTAGCCCGTTAATGTCCGTATGTTATATAGTTCGGGTTTTATCGGTTTTTACTTGTTATATATGTTTAAATATCAGTATATGAGTTTTATAAAGTTTATATTAGACGGGTCCAACCGTCTAAGTTTTATTTAACAAAAACGTTAATTTTACGGTAATAGCCGAAAAAGTCGTAAAAATCATGTTTATAGTTTTATATCTTAAAAAACTTATCAAACTACCATTTTTATAAAATATCCATTTATTTATCCTTATACATATTTATATAAATGTATTATATGTGTTAGTGGGTTTTAATTTACATTTTATACTATTTTTATTTGAGTGCCTATATAATACTATTATTCTTTAATTTCCAAAATCTGATTTTTATTTTCATCTTCACCAAAACTGCCATATCTAGAGTTCTATAGAGATATAGAAGCTCAAATTTTTATGACATAAACTACATGATATGTTCTCCATTTAACTCTTCTATAGCTACTGTTGAATCATCCTCTAAGTATTTTCTAAAAATCGTCCAAAACAGTGAACTCAGATTTGTACTTTAAACTTGTTTTGATCATATCTCACTCATCCTAATGATTCCATTGCATGGCCAACTCTCACATGTGTATAACATCTTATACTTACTGTATATTAATTTGTTCATGCCATTTTATCAGTTCATCACATGGTTCTTTACTGTTATATACAGCCATCTAAATTAAGCAAGATTTTAACCTTTTTACATATAGTTTTTCATCTTTTTAAGCATGTTTATCAACACCAAATCCCCACACAATATTTTTAATCATCATTCATCATCATATACATATACATAAGTAAAATAAATACAAGATTACATAATCAAATAACAAGAGGATGAGGAGGACAATCTTTATACCACCAAGTTGATGTAGGTTGTGATTTGGACATGGATTTTGATGGAGAAACTTGTGAATAACCAAGACCATCTTCAAGACCACCATTCTTCATGAACACCTTGTGAAAAATCAGTCCTAATACTCCATAGAAACTCCTCCTTGGATGTTAAAACTTGCACCAATCTTCATCTCTTGGAATGGAGATTAACATATGTTAATTATAACAAATGTTTGTGGTTAAAATTTGTATGAATGGGGTGTTTTGAAGGCTATAGTGGACGGAAACAATGGAGGTTAGAGAGAGATGAGAGTGTTTGCATGAGTGGAAATGATACTAGTGGTTTGTGTTGGATGGTTTTGAGGTAAGTTAGCTTGATATGTAAGCTAAATGGACAAGTGTAAATATTAAGCCATATTTTGCCACATCTTGTGATGTGGTGGCACACTTTGGCCGCCCCTTGTGTGTAGTGGGGTGGGATAAATTAGTTTGTCCTATCCCACTAATTTACGGGTATTCCTCGATTCTAGTTTCCTCGATTTGCGTACCCTCGGGTCGTTTTACGAAAAACGTTTTTATAAATTATGAATCAACGACACAAAACGAATCTAATAAAAATTGTCTCATCAAAAACGGAGTTCGAAAACGTAAATACGTAATCCTAAGGTTTCCGGTTTAGTCGTAAAGGACGTCAAATTAAATCGTAAGTCCTAATCTCTTCTCGTAAATTTGTGAGTTTATGAACCAACACAAATTTAAACTTCCAAAATAATATTCACGGATAAATTTATTTTCTGAAATGTCGGACTGTCACCAAAGACGGTGTATGTAAACGTAAGCACGTAACGTAGAATCCTCCGGTTTAGACGTAGTCGATGCTACTTCAAGACGTAAATCCAAATTACTTCCCAAAATAAGTGAGTTCATATTGTAACATTAAAATAATGTTTTCAAATAAATATTAAGAATAAAATATCAACCATAAATTGACGGATTGTCACATCAACACTTCAACTTGATCTCTGTCTCTCAAATTTGTGACAAGAAGCAGTTTGTCCTTTTTACGGATATTGAAGCACTGGTGTTATCCAAAGACTTTAAGCTACCGGGATGACTCATAAGTTCTACTCAGAATCCCCTAGAAGACACAATCTCTATAGTATCAAGCTGAATGAAGTTAATCCTACTAGTCAACTAGCTTGTTTGGTTGCTAAAGCCTCAGAAGATGAAGCCACTAAATGGCACATAAGGATGGGACATGTAAACTTCAAGACCATTCACAAATTGGAAAATATGAACTTGGTCTCTCGTTTACCTCCCAAAACTTTCAGAAATGACATCAATTGCCTTGCGTGCAGCAAGGGCAAACAACACAAAGCATCCTTCAAGGCCATTACTGCTCTCAGCCTCATAACTGAACCATTTCAGCTAATACACATGGATTTATTTGGTCCTACCTCTATTAGGAGCATTGACCATAAACAATACTGTCTTGTGGTAACTGATGGGTATAGCAGGTTCACGTGGGTTTTCTTTCTGGTTGCCAAAAGTGAGACCTAATCAATTCTCAAGGACTTCATTACACTCATTGAGAATCAGCTATCCAAGAAGGTGAAATGTATCCGATGTGACAATGGAACAGAATTCAAAAATGCAGACCTCATAGAACTTTGCAATTCCAAAGGTATCAAACGAGATTATACTGCTGCAAGGACTCCTCAACAGAATGGTGTTGTAGAAAGGAAGAACAGGACTCTAATAGAAGCTGCGAGAACCATGCTTGCAGAATCCAAGCTTCCAACTATGTTTTGGACATTAGCTGTCAACACTGCAAGTTATGTGTTGAATAGTGTTTCAATTACCAATCCCCACAAGAAGACTCCCTATGAGCTACTCACAGCTAAAGTACCCAGCATTGCTCATTTGAAGCCATTTGGTTGTCCTGTCACCATTCTGAATACTAGTGACTATTTGGGGAAATTTGATGGCAAGGCAGATGAAGGCTACATTGTGGGATATTCAACTCACTCTCGAGCTTATCGTGTCTATAATCTCCATGCCAAGCGTGTCACTGAAACTATAAATCTTAGGTATTTTGAGGAGAAGACAAACATCCAAGGCAAAGGTCCTGAATGGTATTTTGATCTTGATTATCTTAGTGACTCATTGGGATATTTTCGTTTCAAAACTAACCAAGATGCAGGTCTACAAGTGTTTGCAACTTCTAGTGCAAGTGCTCATTCTAGCTTTTCAGACTCATATGAGGATGATGATATTTTTGTTGTTCCATCCTATTCCACCACAGTCTCTCCTAACAGCAATGCTACTCCTATTGATGTCTCTCCATCAGACATTTTGAACTCACAAGGAGTTCTTGACACATTGCTTAAGCAACAACAAGATTCCACTACAGCAGCTGCACAAGGAGGCTTTGAGTTTCCCTTGAGTACTCCTGCTGTACAAGTTACTCCTAATGCTCCTAATGTTACTCCTAGTGCTAGTTTAACACCTATTGGTAGTCCAGTTAGTGATCCTGCTTCCACAACTAGATTATCTGGTCCTTCTCACTTGGGAAACTATCAAAAGAATACTTCTACTAAGCTGGATGATATTCATAAGCAACCAATAGATGGCATTTTCGACTCTGCATCATATGATGATGACATTGTTGGGGATCTTAATAACTTGGCACCAGAAGTGGATGTAGCTCCTATTCCTGTTCAGCAGATCAGTAAAGCCCATCCTACTACTCAAATCATTGGATATCCTGGTTCTACGGTCAAGACTCGCCGCATGCATAAGAAAGAAATGTCTGATCATCATGCTCTTGTGAGCTACATTGAAGACCAAAAGCGTAATAATCACACAGACTTTCTTCACTGTTTGTTTGCTTGTTTTCTTTCACAGGTGGAACCTAGGTCAGTCTCACATGCTCTTGAGGATCAAAGTTGGGTGGAGGCTATGAAGGAGGAGATGCAGCAGTACTTGATTCAGAATGTTTGGATCCTAGTTGACTTGCCAGATGGAAAGACAGCAATTGGTACCAAATGGATTCTCAAAAACAAGAAAGATGCAAGGGGTATTGTGGTGAGAAATAAGGCTAGGCTGGTTGCACAAGGTCACACTCAACTTGAAGGAATAGACTATACTGAAGTCTTTGCTCCTGTTGCTAGGATTAAGGCCATTCGTCTGTTTTTGGCTTTTGCTTCTTATGTTGGCTTTACAGTTTTTCAGATGGATGTCAAGACTGCATTTCTCTATGGCAAGATTGATGAGGAAGTTTATGTCACTCAACCTAAGGGATTTGTGGATCCACTTCACCCCAAGAAAGTTTACAAGGTGGTCAAAGCTCTATATGAACTTCATCAGGCTCCTAGAGCTTGGTATGAGCGTCTGTCCGCTTTCTTGTTGAAACACGGTTACAGAAGAGAAACTATTGACAAAACACTGTTTCTTAAGAGGAATACTAAGGACATCATCCTAGTTCAAGTGTATGTGGATGATATTATCTTCGGTTCTACTAAGAAAGAATGGTGTGATGAGTTTGAACAGCTAATGAAAGGCTAATTTCAGATGAGTGCCATGGGAGAACTCACATTTTTCCTTGGTCTTCAAGTCAAGCAGCAGTCGGATGGTATCTTCATAAGTCAAGACAAGGTACATGAGATTCTTCAGAAGTTTGATGTGGAACCTCTTAGACCAGCAGCAACACCTTATGAAGTCACTAAAGTCAAGCTCAAGAATGAGCCAGATCCTCCGGTAAATGTTCACATGTACGGGTCAATGATTGGCTCACTCGTGTATTTGACTCCATCAAGTCCGGACATTATGTTTGTAGTAAGTGCTTGTTCTAGACATCAGGTGGATCCAATCGTATCTAACTTGAATGTAGTTAAGAAAATCTTCAAGTATATCAAGGCACAACCCAAGCTTGGCTTGTGGTACCCTAGGGAATCACCTTTTGTTCTTAAATCCTATAGTGATAGTGACTATGCAGGTGCTAATAATGACAGGAAGTCTACTACTGGTGGTTGTCAGTTTTGGGTCGAAGACTTATCTCATGGAAATAGTAGCTACCTCTTCAACAGAAGTTGTATACGTAGCTGCTGCTAGTTTTTGTGGACAAGTCTTGTGGATACAAAATCAGATGCTGGATTATGGGTTCAACTTCATGAACACCAAAATTTTCATCGACAATCAAAGCACTATCTACATTGTGAAGAATCCTGTCTTTCATCAACGAACCAAGAATATTGAGATTAGGCACCATTTTATAAGGGATGCCAATGAGAAGAAACTAATACAGGTTCTTAAAGTGCATACGGATGATAATGTTGTTGATTTATTAACCAAAGCCTTTGATGGTCCGAGGTTCAACCACTTGGTGGTTCACATTGGAATGGTCAATCCTTGAGGCCTAGGATTGAGGGGAGGTTAATCCTAAGGGGAGGCTTATTGTACATGTGGAAACCATTATTCATGGATCGATTAAGCTTACTAGGATAATCAATGTTCATATGATAAACATAGCGGAATTAGAACAATGATTACGAACAAGGTGTTTCTTTTCCAACGTTTACTTGTATTAAACTTCAAACGATTACAAGTAACAAACCTAGACGTGTTTACAAGGTTACACACGTCTAGAACACACGACTCAACTTTAAGACTACATTGTGAATGATGGGATGAATAAAACCTACGGTCATTGTATTCTATATATACTAGAATACAAGACTTTTCTTACAAGAAAACTTTAATTACATTAGAAGTCCCTCCATCTTTTGCTAATAAGTCCTTCTTGTTGTATGAAAGGGCTCCATATTCTTGTAAAGCTTGATATTTGCATATAAGCCCTTCTTGTTTCATTATACTTGTTTTGTCTCATCAAATTAATTCCCAACAATCTTCCCCTATTTGATGATGACAAAACCAATCTTCAAGTATTGATCTTTCACGAATGAAACAAGCTTCCCCTTAAAGTAAGATTTCTTGTAAAACATATCACCACATAAAAATAAGTTGTATACCTTGATCTTTGAATCTTCTTCCCCTTTTTGTCTCATCCAATAGGGGTCTTCTAAAGATAAACAACTAATAAACGCTTCCCCTTGAGTGGTGCATGTAATGGAATCACGAACCATGTAGACTCTAATTGTAGATTACGAATGAAGAAAAACGAATATAACCTATTTGTTGAAGAAGTGGAATATCCCAAGCTTGTACCTTATTTCTTGCACTATCCATGTGACGTCGAACTTATATGATGAGAGTAAATATAAGCAGACCTCGATCTCTTGTCAAAATCCTCATCCTTTGTGAGACACTGAGCACGATAATGTAACTCTTTTAAGTGATAGCAAGGTATCTAGTTGCTAGATTTGACAAGTCTTCGTCACCAAACATTTAAACGAACAAGCAAGTTATCTCAAAAGAGAGGCGAGTCTTTTGAGATATGATAAAATACAAACCTGCGAAAAACAACTCCAACACCAAAGAAGCAATAATCAAACCTCTTCATCGAAACCTCCAATTTGCAATGAAAATCATCTAGGTACAATATCATCTTCTTCTTTTATGCAACTGCTGCCTCTGTCGGGGTTCTGCTTCTAATCCAAGTCGGTACGTAACCGCAAGGTTAGCTTTGTCACATAATCAAATAAAACTTCATTGCACCAAACACAGTCTTCCAAAACGAGCCATAAAATTTTTAAACAGACAGTTCTGTCCGAGATCCTGAGCCATCCAATATATCATCAGTATGTACTGTCCTATATCGGACGATACATATTAGCGTTTGAAAACCATATATCGGATAACAAGCTGTCAGCGTCTAAATATAACGTGTCAGTGTCGTCTCTGTCAATGTGTGTTTTATTCTTGTCAGCGGCTCGACTCAACCGCTGACACCATCCGTGGCTAAAAACATAACCTCAAAGTTTGAACAGTAGCCTTTTCGTATATGTTTTTCCTTGAAAAACACCATTCGCCTTTTGCTTTCATCCTAACCTTTACCATGTCTTTTGAATCCCTTACTGCGAACAATAAGCCTATATGTCCTTTCTATTTTTCTTGACAAACATTGGACCACAAATATAAACTTAAACAAATCCTCACGTGAATTCTTTTTATCACCCACTTTTGATTGGTTGAACAAAACATCTTCACATTTGCACTTTGAAAACTCACGTCTTGTAAAAATAATACCATCATAACCTTTGACCAGTCACAATCAATATAAACATTGGGACCACATCGACTTTCAACACACATCCAATAAGCGTATATGTCTCTATCTCCTTTTTCACTGTATTAACGATATCGCATGGGCCAATTTTTTCTTGTTTAAATAGGACATACCTTTTTCTTTGCTGCGTTCACACTGAGACAATTCTTGTACACATTGTCAACCAATCGCTGCCATTCTTTGTCTCATCACACGTCACTATATCTGCTTTTGAAACAATCAGGGAATCATACGACATTAAACGAACCAGCAGTAATCACAATTTAGGGTTTTGCATCCTAAACTTTTAAAACAACAAACGGACCCTTGATCGTTACATCATTACAAACCTACAATCACCAACTGTTCGCTGCCAGGATTTGGAACACACATCGAAACATACATAGCAGGAATCAATCGTTAACAGTTTTAGGGTTTTATACAAAAACCCTAACTCGATTTTACAAACGCAACTTCGATCGTCTTCATAACAGCTTCTAATCATGGATGCAAAACTTCTTTTCCGTTCTAAACTTGATCTAGGGTTTAGGGGATGAAACCCTAAATCTTATTTAATAAAAATATAAAAACAAAAAATTTATACCTTCCTCTGCAGCAACATTCGATGAGCTATAACTTTTTCTTGAGAGCTTAACTTGACGATCGCTCCGGTGAGATCGAAGACACATACCCTGAGGACATCCAGCTAAAATTTCGCGACGATCCAACGGTTAACGAAGGAGATATCGATGTTTGAACATGGCTGCACAGTGAGATCCGACCATAAAATCATAAACGGATTTTATGCGTTTTCTTCGTTCTTTCGACTCAACACCTTGTTGATCCTAGCATCGAGAGCCACCCGCTCTGATACCAATTGTGGAAACCATTATTCATGGATCGATTAAGCTTACTAGGATAATCAATGTTCATATGATAAACATAGCGGAATTAGAACAATGATTACGAACAAGGTGTTTCTTTTCCAACGTTTACTTGTATTAAACTTCAAACGATTACAAGTAACAAACCTAGACGTGTTTGCAAGGTTACACACGTCTAGAACACACGACTCAACTTTAAGACTACATTGTGAATGATGGGATGAATAAAACCTACGGTCATTGTATTCTATATATACTATATATATACTAGAATACAAGACTTTTCTTACAAGAAAACTTTAATTACATTAGAAGTCCCTCCATCTTTTGCTAATAAGTCCTTCTTGTTGTATGAAAGGGCTCCATATTCTTGTAAAGCTTGATATTTGCATATAAGCCCTTCTTGTTTCATTATACTTGTTTTGTCTCATCAAATTAATTCCCAACAGTACATATTTCATTGCACAGTCTAACATATGGTAGATTCTAACAACAGTTTACATGGGTATTTGCGGTATGTGCAACTTCTAGTGGAAGATTTTGGTTACTCCTAGTGGCAGTCTTCTGCTCCTAGTGGGTACAAACCCTTCTATTTCTCCCATGGTTGGCTTCTAGTATTGTTTTTGGGTCATTGTTTACTTCGTTGACTTTCATTGACCACTTGGTGCTCCTAGTGTTGACCCTTACGCGTTTTGACTTTTTGTCAACACAAGTTACTTCTGGTTTATATCTTTTTATTTATCTTTGGTAACTGGGATTTGCAAATAATGGTTAATGGGCAAGGGTTGGATTGTAGCTCGGGAAGTTCGGCCATACCCTACTGCTCGTGGTACCTTTACTCATAAGATTACGACTAGTGATGGCTACGCTCGCTATGTCTCTGGACTGCAAAACATTTTGACCTGGGTGGAGTGTCGTGATCATATGCTGTTGTATGGTTTGGTGGATGCTAAAATTCCTACGTCTCCGAGTGAGCTTCCCAACTGGCCTGGGTTGACTATTTGGGGTAATTTGAAGCTGATGTTAGATTCCCCTCCCGATTCTCCCCATGCTTGTGTATGGATGGATCAACCTCGATGGGTGATCAGGAGGTGGAAATTGTATGCTGGTTGTGGTGTTCATGTGTTGGAGCTTAAGACTGGTGCCGTTGTGTTTATGCTTACGGATATGGAGTATCCATTGACCATTGCTACCATGGAAGCTATGATGGAATGTCATCTGCATGTACGGCTCTGTGATTGGTGACTCACATTTTATTTAGTGATTGGTGACTCACATTTTATTTAGTTAGTTAAAAAAAACATATTACTTTTATATAATATCTGCTTATACTTTAGACATGTGATGGAATTTCAAACTTGTAAATAATATAATATATGCTTATACTTTTTCATCATGACATTGTTTTCCACTTGGCATTTTCACACTTGGGCTGTTTTGAGAGGTACTTCTGGTGTTGGACCTAGTCCACACAACAAATGGTGCTCAACTCACCATGTTTAACAGACAAGAAAGAGTTGATTCACCATGAGGGTACGGCTCTGGTGTGATTATCAAATCCGTTGATGGATGCCAGGTTACCCAAAACTGGATGGTTTTCACTTGCCTTGGTCCTAGACTGAAAAGTGGCTAGTCCAAGGGGGTACGGCTCTTGGTAAAGATCTATATCAAATCCGTTGATAGCTGTAATAGCTTGCTAAAAGCTATAGGGTTTTCAGCTGACCGATGCTTCATTGCTAAGAGTTGGCTAGTCCGGAAGGGTGCGGCTTCTGGTAAAGACTCATATCAAATCCGTTGACGGTTGTGATGATTTGCCCAAAATCATTAGGGTCCCCCCACTCACCATTGATTCACGTTCTAAGAGTTGGGTTGGGTTCTGGTTTTCCAAGGTGATGCTTATTCCACCACAAAGACTAGCTAGCCCAAGAGCGAGCAGCTACTTGGTAAAGGCTCATCAAATCTGCTCATGTTGCTGTAAAGATTCAACAAGGTGCAGATCTGTTTCAAGCTTTCAAGAAGCTTTTAGGTGTTACTCGTTGCAGCAGTCTTTGTGTTGTTCATACTGATGGTTATGATGCTGCTGTGTGTTGCTGTTCCAATCCTCAAGCTGTTTTGCAAGATCTACCAGGAAACTTGAACTCAACTAGTCAAATTCAAATTTAGGGGAGGATTGTTAGGACCTCTGTAATAGACATTTGTAATAGGTATGCTAGGAGGTATGTAGTTCCTCCTGGTCCTAGTAGTAGTAGGAGCAACACGTGCTCCTGGTCTTTAGAAAGTCAAACATTATTATTTTGAGTAGTTTGTTAAGATATGCATGAGATATGTTAGGAAAGGATATGCATATCAGAGTTACACGTTTTGGTTTAATGATGTATTAGGATTTCCTTGTAGTATAAAAGGAACCATTGGCAGAAGGATTAGCCACACCTTCATCAAACATTGTTTAGTTCATATTAATATTAGAAATCCTTAGTAAGGATCAAGTTATTATAGTTATTATGTTTCTTCTTGTTCATAGTATTTGTATTCCGCACTTATACAGTGTGTGTCATCTAGAGTCTCTCTGTGAATAGACTTGTGATTACAGAAGTCGTTCACCATCCTTAACAGGCTGCAAGATCCATATCTAGTGGACCCAACAAGAAGTCTAAAAAAAAGAGAAAACCCTAACATAAGAACTTCCAGTATTGCCCTTGGAGAGTTTGAACTTGGTCTTGGTCAAATGGCCATCTTGTGAGCTTTGTACTTGATACAGCTAGAATCTTCAATCTTGGACGTTCTTTTTATTCTTTGGGAAGAAGAAATTAATGTGGAACGTTGATGGACTGCATAAACACCTTTCTTGCCATTTTGGGAGTAATAGGGGACAACGTGGGGGCCAATTGCGTCACGGGAAAGTTGGTTTGGTGAGTGGGTTTTGGTTAGGATGTTGTTAATTGTTGATCTGGAGCAGATAAGCATAAATCCATTTGATTTGATAGGGTATTAGGATTAGGGTTAGTGAGGATGATGAACATGAATAGTGGATGTTTGATTCGGGTTAGGGGTTAATACTTGTGTTTCCCTTGTTTAATATGTATATAATAAACGATTTGAAAAGTTTAAGTGGCTTGACTGGTTGACTGGGGTTAGGTGGCAAGGTAGGTGACGTGGTGATGTGGGAGTGGTGGATTGAGTTAGTGGGGTGATGTGGCGGCTTGTGGTTGGGTGACGGGAATTTGCTTGTCTGCCCATTATAGTCCCTAGGTTTCCAATATCTTGCTACATCAAGTTAAACAGCTCAAAACTCCCAATCCTTTGTTAATACAAGTTTGTGTGTTTTCATTTTGACCACAAAAACTTTTGCAAGCTTTTTCCAAGGACTATATGTGTAATTTGACCATACTTCAAGGGCTTTTCTTGGACTGTCTTGAAATTTGAAGGACCCAAATGCAATATTTGAGATTTGCAAGGGTTAAAAGTGACAAGTCTTCAGAAGTTGAGGGACCAATCTTGACAAATCTTGACAAATATTTAAACTTCAAGGACTTCTTTGGAAATGCATGATTCGGGTCCGGTTCCTTGTGCGGCTTTGTTTCCCGTGTTCATTTTTGCTTGATTCTTGTAATCTTTTGGTGAATTCATGATATCCGTACCTAAAATACACAATGAACAAACACAAGCATATTTTTGGGTATTTTAATGATATTTTTAGCGTTTTAAGCCTGATTTGGACGATGAGACTATGTATAATTGCAGTCTCATCAGAGGTCAACATGTTAGACAACCTAACAATGACAAGAAGGCAATTTCCAAAAATCGATTTGTCAAGAATGACAATGGTGATAGGAAATGTTTTAGATGTGGTGATCCAAACCACTTCATCGGTGATTGTCCCAAGCCATCTCGCGACAAGAATCACATGGCCTTCGTTGGTGGTTCATGGAGCAATAGCGATGAAGAATGTGACAACAACGCTAAAGACGAGAAATGTCTCATGGCTCATTCTTCTAAAGAGGTACATTCCAAAACCGAATATTATAGCAATGATAGTTCTTCATTAGATAACTTTGAACTAGAAGGTCAATATAACAACCTATGGAAAATAAGTTTAAAATTCATTTAAAAGAACAAAGTGCTAAAATCAACTAGGACCAAGCTTGAAAATGAAATTAATGAGCTAAGAGATAAGTTAGCTAAGCTTGAAAAAAAATAAGGAAGTTGATTTAGTTTGTTTAAACTGTGAAGACGTTAGACAAGAGAATGAAGATCTCAAGAGTACTTCCATTAAATTGGAAAAGTTCGTAAAAGGTACTAGTGCTCTTGATGACATGTTAAATTTAACACCCCTAAATTTACACGCAGCGGAATACATCTTTGGGTGCTAAATAATGATACAATAACACATAATTTATAAAGAACGACTCGAAAAGAGACGTTTCAAATTTACCGTTCCTAAAACATTCACCAGAGTAGCGTAGTCCCAAGTAATCGTTACCAAAAGATAAGTTAAAACAACATATTAGTTTGTTTTAGAAATGGAAGGATAAATAAATCAAAGAGTTTGAACAACAAAAGCAGTGCACAACTTCATTCCCATGACCTCCAAGCTTCTACTTCTTGATTACCTGAATACATGTGAGTAAAACAATCAGCAAAAATGCCGAGTGAAATCTATAGGTTTATGTAATCATTTTGAACACAAGCAAAGATTATAAGTTTGTGGCATGCATAATAAGCATCGAATAATAATTTGCATCAACAATAATAATTGTATATAGCGTAAATTGCAATAAGCTCATGGAACCGAGCCCTTAGACACTCCCTTTAGAGGTCTGATAAGACAGGAGATTTATTAATTGTCAGTTACCTCCAGATTATTGGTACATTGCCGTATACCTGACTTCTCAATACAATATGTTCAAACAGTGTGGAGGTCGGGCCTAAGCTTCTGTGACAAGTCCACACAAACTGAACCGGGGCGGCTTCCCCCATAGATCTATTAATTGTACTAGCGGCTAGCCCATCATAAGCTAGTTAACGGTCCATAATTGAGGCTTTAACAATGGCAATCACTTAATGCAATTTAAAGGCAACCACGGGTCCATTCAAAGAGGGACAAGCATACCATATAAGACTTGTGTTCTAAGTTTATAAAACATGTATTCCCCCTCGCGGGTTTAAAATCATTTAATAACTAGTATAAAGCGAGGCTATAGACTCACCTTAGCCAATAGTGGTAATGAGACGATCGCCGACGATAGATGATGCCTTTCAAACACGAGAACCGCAACCTATCAAATGAGGTGCGTTCATTAATAATAGACTCGAGAAATAAATGATACATAATAAAATCAAACTCAAGTATAAAATCATGACAACTCGAGAGAAAACGATACAAGTGGTTCTATTATACTCTCCTATATATTCATTTTATCATTCTATGCCTTTAATAAAAATATGTCGGAACCTACCGAATGTCCAAGCCGTTTTCCCATACTTAAACATATCAAATTTTTATGATACTACTCAGAGAACTTACTTACTATATGTAGAAAGTCCTCCCAAGAGCCCATCAAAAGATTTTACTTCTAAAGTTCCCTGCCCGACACATATTTGATTTACAAAATTCGGACAGTTTAGCGACCTTGACTTACGAAACCATTTTGACCATTCTAAACAACTCCATTTATAAAACCAACACTTGATTCTATAAATAGACTCAAAATGCTAAACTTTAAGCCTGAGAACAGCCCTTGAGTCATTTTGAAACTCATTTTATAGTCCCTGAGATTCGATCCAAATATCGACAACAATTTTCGGATTGTGTCAACACTCGTCTCCCGGTACACGAAAATCAAACTAGTGTATCTTCCACCTCGTTTGGAGTTGGAAGGCCTACTTTATATCAAATCGAAGCTAACAAAATTCTCTACAACATAATCCCATCATATCATCCTATATTCAGACTTAATACCCCCGAAAATGGCCTCAAACCTACTGCCTAAAATTGGTCATTTAAAAACCATACAAAATCAAGTTTTTGATCAAAACCAACAACTTTCATCATCATTCTAACATCATAATATCATCACAATCTAATCCTAACACTTGTATCATCATCTAAATCAAAAACCCAAAATCAAAAATATATTTTCTTTACAAAAATAACATGATATACACATGATTATCACTAGATAATCACATACAACATCATCTAACAACTTTACTCACCAAGATTCTTGATCAAAATTTCAAAGTTCATGCATGTTGATGAAAATGGTACCAAAGAATCCTCTTTCAATTCTAAGGATGGGACTATATTTGTTTTTGATTAGATCAAGTTAGATTTTAAAAGAAAAATGGACTTAGGGGGGTGTTTAGGCCACGGTTTACAGAAAAAAAAAGAAAGAGGGAGTATGATTTTCTAGGTTAGTGGGAACTATGAGAAAAGTAGGTGGAAAATAAGCTTTTATATGGTGGGTGGAGGGCTAGTTTTGCCAATATGTGATAGTTTTGGTCCAAAATAGAATAAAATAGTTTAAAAGGATAGAAAATGTAAATTGTAAATTTTGAAATATTTACGAGACTCGGGTTTCGTAAAAATACTTTTTAAAAGTTTAAACGCACACTAAAAATAATAATATAACGACTCGATACGTAATTAAAACGATATCGTCGAGAGTATTAAATATCGAAACGATCGATAATAAAATATAAAAATTTTGGCATCCGTCGGTATCGCGATCACTAGTAGTGCTCGTTGCTCGTCAAAATATTAAAATATAACATTTAATATTGGTTTCAACTTAAACCGTTAAACATAATAATATTTAACATTATAAAATACTTCAAATAATTGAAAATATAATTAAATTATGACCTTATTTTTACGGGTTTTACATCCTCACCACCTTAAGGGAGCGACGTCCCGGCGCTCGACTCACCTCATACTCGAGTTGTTCACTACCCGGAAGGATGAGGGTATTCCTTATAAAGAAGTCCTCACGTTCCCACGTGAATCTTGATCCATGATCTCCACTGGTTCTTTTACCAAACGCAACTTGTCGTCAGGTTGTATCTCACCAAAAGGAATAAATAAATCGTTATCCACCAGTCACCCGTCAAGCTCGACACATGAAAATTTTATGAATTCACGAAGCTCATTCGACGACAAGAATAGATGATAGGATTTTCAGGTAAGTCCAGTTAAAAGGAATGTTGCAATTTAAAGGATAGCCACTGGCCGGATAGCCATGGACACACATCAAAAAGAACTAACAAGAAAAACATTTTCGTCATCGGAGGGTGCTCACAGCGGGTCCCTACTCAAAACATAATACAAAGACACCATCTCACTTTCGCCAACGCGCATTAAAGTCTCAATAAACATCGTCGTTGAAAGTCAAAAAGATATTACATAATATGTGTTCTACATGATCGGACGTCATCAGATGATGGCGTCTCAAGTTCTCACAACTTACGATCATTTGACTAGATCACACACCATATAAGTACATAAAAAAAAGGTCGAACATAAACATCGAGTATAGATCTCCACCGTTTATCATCGAGAAAACCTTGAACGAACCCTTGATAATAACCACTTGATCTCCAGAGTCTTTCCACTTGCGGTGTCGGCTTCAACATACTCCTCGAGGTTGTAACGAATTTATTAACTCCATTCATTAAGAGATTCGGTCCTCAATCATTCCACAAGTACACGCATAAATCCTGGTGACACTTATCATTTCTTCTTATACACTGCTTCCCGAGATTCATTTTAAATTCAGAATAAAATAGTGATCTTCAATACGAGGAACATAACGAGATAAAAATGAATTCAATAAACGCATAAACGGACAAGATGTGGTAAAATGATTTAAGGTTGACGATCGACGAGGGATCTCGACTCACGTAACCGTAAAACATAATAATTCCCAATACTAGAAAAATGAGAGCGAAGAAAGAATTAAATATTAACATTAAAATAATGTTTGTCACAATTATCCGTCCTGGATTTGTATTACCTTAAAACTCAGTTGAGGTACCTTCTTGATAAAGATGATATATTAAAATAGAAGTTAAATAGCTTCATAATTTATTTTGGTTGTCTTAAGAAACTTTGAAAGAATGACATGAATTTACTAATTAAACTCGTATTGGTGGTTACAATTAGAAAATATAATTTCCAAATTAAATCATTATTAGGAATATAAATTAAACCAGTAATTTCATTACATTAAAAGTAAAGTATGATAAGTCAATTAGTTCAAAAGATAGAGCATAATTTCATTTTAACATTGGTTTTAGTTATACAAAATATGATGTATAAATTTGACCTTTTTCTTATGATGGTTATTTCGATAATTGAAAATCATTGGAAAATATATAAAAGTTCCATAAAAATTTTATAATACGTTGTAGAAATACATAAAGGTGTTTATTATTTCAATATAAATATGGGATATATTCGGGTTTCAAAATGTGACAAGATAACAAACGAATACGAATGGAAATAATGGTCAACAATTAGTACGAAATCAGCGGTACAAAAGGGGACGAAGCAAATGTCGTATGAATTCTTAAAGAGAATAATAAAATGAAGGCGTTGATAGTAAGACGATAAGAAGTAATAGATTAAACAAGTTGTCAATTTTGTTAGTGCGGTCGGTGGTTCACCAACATCATCTTGTTAACTTAGCGGTGGTCGATACATGATCGGAAATAAGATCCATACAAAAAATTTAATAAAATAAAATTCCTAATAATCACTTGTAATTAAAATAAATCAAATGAACGATGTTAGTGTTTAAAGAGAGAAGTCAAAGCACAGTTCACAAGAGTGGATTTCGAGACAAACGAGAGTGACGGACGTCATCCCGGATATACGGAAATCACTCTAGTGATAATTCATTATTCACGTGCGGAGACATTCCAAAGATCTACCCAGTCGCATAAAGAAGATTGGACGAGAAGGAAGGATAAAACATCGAGACTTTCAAGTCATTTATCAACAGTCAGTAATTAGACGAACGGTCAAAAGAAATCAGTTATAAGATAAAATAAAGTAACAAGTTGAAAAACGATCGTCGAGTAAAAACGTATTCGTAAGCGCGTAATTCGTTCAAGAAAAGGTAAGAAAACGTATGCGGATGCATAGAAATTGCGCTACTTGCATAAAATATAAAGGTTTTCAAAACTTCTTTTCACTTTATTTCATTTTATTTATCTTTATCATAAATACAAGTAAAAAGTTGATTATTATCAAGATTTTTAAGGTGACTACTATTCAGCCTAGCATGGCTCCTTCTAAACTAGACGTAGGTGATCAGGCCATGTATAATCTAGGAATAGCAATGCAGTGCTCAGTTTCGTCGAAAAGTATTACGTTTCTTATGTTTATATAACCATGCCATTTGAAAAATGGAATTTAAAAATAGTTTATGATTTTATAGGATACAAGTAATTTGTGAGATACTCAATAAGCAACTTTTAATGTTACAAAAAGTATTTTATAAGACCAAAATAAAAACAATTGGTGAAAATAATCGTAAAACAATATCAGATTTATTTATAAGGTGACATTATGACAACGTATAAAGTAGCCAAAGGTTTGTAAAAAGTGGCAAATAGTAGCTCGTAAAACAATCAATGAAATGGTTACAAGTTGTTAAGGTTTCAAAAGGTTATAAGGTTTAGACGGAAACGCCACGAGACACGTGATAAGAATGTCGACGAAGAATGTGAAGACAAACTTCAAAACTCAACCCAAATCAGTGGAAGGTTAGAAGAAAATAAAAATAAAATAACATCGAATGACAAATGAGTTATATATATAAAAAGAATAAATCAATCCATATGTGTATTCTATGTAAGATACTCGACACAACATGCTTTTAAGAAAGTATATTATTCATTTTCAAATTACACCATTAATCCGGTAATTGTTAATACTTTAATGTTTTTATTTTTAAACATTTTCACATGCAACTAGTATTCGTTAGTTGTAAAATAATATTCGTTAAAATTTTACAATCTCAAATGAAAGCAAAATTGCTTAGAAACGTTTAAAACTCATGTTCTGAAAAAAAAACTTCTATCAGATTTAACTTTTAAATATGAGCCGATTAATTGACCCGATAAACGACATCTCCAAGACTCGGAGTCTAAAGCATTTTGATGCAAACGACGTTTCAGATGACTTTCTAGTTTTACCCGAGACCTGAAACCCAATAATAAATGACTAAAATACCCCCGCAAGTTCTGTGCATGTTTGACTATTTTATTTTAAAAAAACACAAGTTTTACTTTTAAGGTTTGACCTGTTTATACACCCCCTGCAGTTTCTCCATTAAATGGATTTTTCGACACTTCCTAACGGCTCAAAATATATATATATACACACATGTCTTGTGGATTTTACAACAACGAAAAATAAATCTCATAACGAGCATCAAATAAAAATATAGCATAATGAATGACAGAAGATGCGTCAAGGTATCCAACACGAAATTTATGAAGCAAAACGGGGAATGACGTTCATAATTTAAGTTTCAAAGTGCAATGTAGGTTGCGTTCCGGGAGCAAGAAAGTTAATGAAAGAGGATAATACAAGTTTATAGATGTAAAATCGTATTCCAATCTAGCGCCATAATCTAGACGATGATTTATAAAATGATGATGACGTTACCGAGATATAAGCGAACAATACACTTCGGAGTCGATACATATAAATGTCAATGAATTAAATCTTCGTATGTCGTGTAAAACGGTAATAAAAATCAACAAAATATTATGAAAAACCATGATATTATTCAACACGATTTTAAGAAATGTTTCAAGATGTGTGACTCACATGATAGCGGTTAGTCTTTTCCAGGGACACATTGAGCTACACAATGGTCTAGAGACTACGTTTCAAGGCGTCCAAGCACAAACAACCGGAAGGCGATTTGGATATCTATATAGATATCTCAAAGGGTTAAACAATGAACATAGCGCACGCAGATGAAGGTATGTAAGGTCATAATATAAAATTTTGCAAATAAAAGCAATTTGAATACTTCAAAATAAATATAGAAAGATCTTGAAAATTCATTGTATTTATTTAAGTTAATCATTAATAAATAATAAACTTTTATCGAAAAGTTTAACGACATAAATATATATCGATAAAGGGATCCTAGATATAAATATATATCCATGAATGGATCATAGTATTTATTTATAAATACTTGCCAATAAGGTATACGTAATAACGTATACTAAAATAGTAATCTCAGAAGTAGCTTGAATCTGAAGTCACGCGAAGTCATGTGCACCGACTCTTTGAAAAATAAAAACTGACAGTTATAGTTTAGGTTTTTAAAATAAAGACCTAGTTCTCTATAACTCATGGCTCTGGTCCAATCTTTAACACCCCCAAATTTACACGCAGCGGAATACATCTTTGGGTGCTAAACAATGATACAATAACACATAATTTATAAAGAACGACTCGAAAAGAGACGTTTCAAATTTACCGTTCCTAAAACATTCACCAGAGTAGCGTAGTCCCAAGTAATCGTTACCAAAAGATAAGTTAAAACAACATATTAGTTTGTTTTAAAAATGGAACGATAAATAAATCAAAGAGTTTGAACAACAAAAGCAGTGCACAACTTCATTCCCGTGACCTCCAAGCTTCCACTTCTTGATTACCTGAAATACATGTGAGTAAAACAATCAGCAAAAATGCCGAGTGAAATCTATAGGTTTATGTAATCATTTTGAACACAACCAAAGATTATAAGTTTGTGGCATGCTTAATAAGCATCGAATAATAATTTGCATCAACAATAATAATTGTATATAGCATAAATTGCAATAAGCTCATGGAACCGAGCCCTTAGACACTCCCTTTAGAGGTCTGATAAGACAGGAGATTTATTAATTGTCGGTTACCTCCAGATTATTGGTACATTGCCGTATACCTGACTTCTCAATACAATATGTTCAAACAGTGTGGAGGTCGGGCCTAAGCTTCTGTGACAAGTCCACACAAACTGAACCGGGGCGGCTTCCCCCATAGATCTATTAATTGTACTAGCGGCTAGCCCATCATAAGCTAGTTAGCGGTCCATAATTGAGGCTTTAACAATGGCAATCACTTAATGCAATTTAAAGGCAACCACGGGTCCATTCAAAGAGGGACAAGCATACCATAAAAGACTTGTGTTCTAAGTTTATAAAACATGTATTCCCCCTCGCGGGTTTAAAATCATTTAATAACTAGTATAAAGCGAGGCTATAGACTCACCTTAGCCAATAGTGGTAATGAGACGATCGCCGACGATAGATGATGCCTTTCAAACACGAGAACCGCAACCTATCAAATGAGGTGCGTTCATTAATAATAGACTCGAGAAATAAATGATACATAATAAAATCAAACTCAAGTATAAAATCATGACAACTCGAGAGAAAACGATACAAGTGGTTCTATTATACTTTTTATCATTCTATGCCTTTAATAAAAATCTGCCGGAACATACCGAATGTCCAAGCCGTTTTCCCATACTTAAACATATCAAATTTTTATGATACTACTCAGAGAACTTACTTACTATATGTAGAAAGTCCTCCCAAGAGCCCATCAAAAGATTTTACTTCTAAAGTTCCCTGCCCGACACATCTTTGATTTACAAAATTCGGACAGTTTAGCGACCTTGAGTTACGAAACCATTTTGACCATTCTAAACAACTCCATTTATAAAACCAACACTTGATTCTATAAATAGACTCAAAATGCTAAACTTTGAGCCTGATAACAGCCCTTGAGTAATTTTGAAACTCATTTTATAGTCCCCGCGATTCGATCCAAATATCGACAACAATTTTCGGATTGTGTCAACACTCGTCTCCCGGTACACGAAAATCAAACTAGTGTATCTTCCACCTCGTTTGGAGTTGGAAGGCCTACTTTATATCAAATCGAAGCTAACAAAATTCTCTACAACATAATCCCATCATATCATCCTATATTAAGACTTAATACCCTCGAAAATGGCCTCAAACCTACTGCCTAAAATTGGCCATTTAAAAACCATACAAAATCAAGTTTTTGATCAAAACCAACAACTTTCATCATCATTCTAACATCCTAATATCATCACAATCTAATCCTAACACTTGTATCATCATCTAAATCAAAAACCCAAAATCAAAAATATATTTTCTTTACAAAAATAACATGATATACACATGATTATCACTAGATAATCACATGCAACATCATCTAACAACTTTACTCACCAAGATTCTTGATCAAAATTTCAAAGTTCATGCATGTTGATGAAAATGGTACCAAAAGAATCCTCTTTCAATTCTAAGGATGGGACTATATTTGTTTTTGATTAGATCAAGTTGAATTTTAAAAGAAAAATGGACTTAGGGGGGTGTTTAGGCCACGGTTTAGAGAAAAAAAAAGAAAGAGGGAGTATGATTTTCTATGTTAGTGGGAACTATGAGAAAAGTAGGTGGAAAATAAGCTTTTATATGGTGGGTGGAGGGCTAGTTTTGCCAATATGTGATAGTTTTGGTCCAAAATAGAATAAAATAGTTTAAAAGGGTAGAAAATGTAAATTGTAAATTTTGAAATATTTACGAGACTCGGGTTTCGTAAAAATACTTTTTAAAAGTTTAAACGCACACTAAAAATAATAATATAACGACTCGATACGTAATTAAAACGATATCGTCGAGAGTATTAAATATCGAAACGATCGATAATAAAATATAAAAATTTTGGCATCCGTCGGTATCGCGATCACTAGTAGTCCTCGTTGCTCGTCAAAATATTAAAATATAATATTTAATATTGGTTTCAACTTAAACCGTTAAACATAATAATATTTAACATTATAAAATACTTCAAAATAATAGAAAATATAATTAAATTATGACCTTATTTTTACGGGTTTTACATCAAATAAGTAAATTCACGCTAAAGAAATACTAGGCTTAGGTTTTAACACAAATGAAGCATCCACTAGTAAACCTAAACAAGTTAGTTTTTAAAAAAACGACCCTCTGCCCACGGATCCCCAATCTATGGTGAAGTTCCTAATAATTATGGAACCGCAGGGCCTGATAAGGAACCGCGGACAGAAGGACGGATTCTTGAAAATTCTCAACTTTCTGAAAATCCTATTTTAGGTATAAAAACCCCAAAACATCTTGTAGTTAACAATGTTGAATTACCTATAATTGATAAAAAAGGAACTTGATAAATTCTACAAGCCTTTAAGTAAACCTCTAATGCGAATCAGAAGTTTTTCAAGACAATCATCTACTCCTCCAAGAGTACGTAATGATTCAAGGCCTAGAAGTAGAACACCAACACCCATAAGAGATGATCACTTGAAGTCAAGACCTAGAAATAGAACAACAACACCTCAAAGAAATGATCACTCTAATTTAAGACCTAGAAGTAAAACTCCAGCACCTAGAAACCACAATAACTTTAGGTCAAGATCAAACACTCCTAAGACAAACAGTGGACATAAATAATCGTATGAATTGTTACAATAATTGTAACAATTATAAACAAGGTTTTTCTCCGTGGGGCATGTGTCCTCCATTCATGCATCCCAATCAAATGCAAGGGATGTGTGAAACTAACAACTTTAGACCCATGAGATATTGGGGACCAAATGTTTGATCTTGTGTGTTGTTACCTAGATATGCTTGGGAATAGATTTGGAGCCCGATGAGTGGATTAAGGATAGTGGTTGTTCTAAACACGTGACGGGTAATCGAAGTTTGTTCTCTACCTACAAATCATATAATGGAAATAACGTCACTTTCGCTAGTAAGCTATGTGGTAACATCATTAGAAAAGGTACGGTTTCTCTTGACTCCATGACCATCGAAAATGTGGAACACGTAGATAATCTAGGGTTTAATCTTATAAGTATAGGTCAAATTTGTGACAAGTTCATTGGAAAAGGTGTTAGAAAGCATGGGCTTTACGTCATGAAGGTCAATAGGAAGTCAAAGAACAACTTATGTCTAGCGACTTTAGATGATAGTTCTACTCTTTGGCAAAGGAGATTAGGTCACGCTAATATGCGTTTAATTCAATCTTTAGTCTCTAAGGAGTTGGTAAGACATATCCTAAAGATTAAGTTTGATAGTCACTATTGTGATGCTTACAAAGTTGGGAAGCAAGTTCACTCAAGTCACAAGGCCAAGAATTTGGTATCGACCTCTGGGTTCCTAGAGCTCCTACATATGGATCTCTTTGCACCTTCTACCATACGGAGTTGGGGAGGTAACCTTTATACCCTAGTTATAGTTGATGACTTTTCTAGATTCACTTGGACTAGATTTTTGGCTTCTAAGAATGAAGCTTTCGATCATTTCAAAACCTTTAGTCGAATAATCTAAAATCAACTAGTATGTTCAATTGTCTCATTAGGACGGATCATGGTAGGGAATTTGATAACGAAGTGCAAATTGGTGCCTTTTGTGAAGCTCATGGTATTACCCATAACTTCTCAGCTCCTCGCACTCACAATCAGATGGGGTAGTTGAAAGGAAGAATAGGACTATCCAAGAGATGAGTAGGATAATGTTAAACGAGCAATCTTTGCCTCAAAAATTTTAGTGCAATGTCGTGGACACCTCAGCCTATATTCTTAACCGAATTCTTATTCGACCTTTTCTAGGAATGACCCCTTATGAGATTCTTAAAGGTAAGAAGCCCTCATTAGAATACTTTAAGGTGTTTGGAAGCAATTGCTTCATTCTCAACACCAAAGATTACCTTACTAAGTTCGACCCAAAGTCGTACAAAGGTATCTTTCTAGGTTATTTTCAAACTAGTAAAGCCTACATAGTCCTCAATAGAACCTCGGGTGTAATCGAAGAATCACTCAACGTGACATTTGATGAAACACCTCCTTCATCTAAGACACCACCTTTGGTAGATGATGACTTAGATGAATTAGACATAGTTAAAGCCAAAGAGGTTAGAAAATTAAGTGTTGAAGACCTTAATGTTGAAAAGGGAGTAAACATTAGGGAGTCTAAGGATCATGCTCTCTATAACGTCATAGGAGACTTAAATCAAAGGACCCTAAGATCTCAAGTCCAAGATTAAAGTAACTTCTTTTGTTTTGTCTCAATGATCTAACCAAAGAATATTAAAGAAGCTTTGACGGATGAGAGTTGGGTCATCGCCATGCAAGAAGAATTACATCAATTCATTGCTAATGATGTTTGGGAACTTGTTCCTCCACCTAGAAGTACTACCATAATAGGAACCAAATGAGTATATAGGAATAAGTTGGATGAGAACAGTGTTTTGTCTCGTAACAAGGCTAGACTTATAGCTCAAGGCTATAATCAACAAGAAGGGATTAATTATGATGAGACATATGCACCGGTAGCAAGGTTAGAGTCCATTAGGATCCTTTTAGCTTACGCTTGTGCATTATATCTTAAGCTTCAACAAATGGATGTAAAGAGTGCATTTCTTAACGGTTTGATCAATGAGGATGTATATGTGGCTCAACCTCCCAGGTTCATTGATTTGAGAAACCGGATCATGTTTACAAGCTTAAGAAAGCTCTTTATGGTCTTAAACAAGCACCCAAAGCTTGGTATGATAGACTTAAAGCGTTTCTTTTAAAACATGAGTATACCATGGGGATGGTAGACAATACACTCTTTACAAAGAAGAAAGGTTCTCACCTCATAATCGTACAAATATATGTTGATGACATTATATTTGGTTCAACTTGTCAAAGTTTGTGTGATGACTTTGCCAAAATCATGCATGACGAGTATGAAATGAGCATGATGGGAGAACTTAACTTCTTTTTAAGAATCCAAATTAAACAAATGAACGATGGTATTTTCTTTGATCAATCTAAGTACGTTAAAGAAATGCTAAAGAAATTTGGATTAGAGGACTCTTGACCAATGAAGACCCCCATGGCCTCGGATACTAAACTCACCATAGATGATGATTGTGAGTCGGTAGACAACACCAAATATAGAGGTATGATTGGTAGTTTGTTTTACCTAACGGCAAGTCGAACGGATATCATGTTTAGTGTTTGCCTTTGTGCTCGCTTCCAAGAGGCTCCCAAAACCTCTCACCTTGAAGCGGTTAAGCGTATCTTCCGATACATTAAAGGCACTATACATTTAGGATTTTGGTATCCTAAAGGGACCGGCGTAGTAACCATAGTATACGCGGACTCGGATCACGTGGGAGACTATGTGGACCAGAAAAGCACTAGTGGGGTTTGTACCTTCATGGGTTATTGTTTAACTTCTTGGTTCTCCAAGAAACAAACTGCTCTTGCTATATCCACCATGGAAGCCGAGTATGTGAGTGCCAGTAAAGCTTGTCAACAAGCTCTATGGATGAAGCAAGCGTTTGTTGATTACGGGATTTCACTTAATGATGTTCCCATCATATGTGATAATAAGGGTGCAATAGACCTTAGCAAAAATCTCATGCAACACTATCGAACCAAGTACATAGAGATTCACCACCATTTCCTTAGGGATAATGTTCAAAAAGGGAACATTTTGATTGAGAAGGTGCCCTCGATAGAAAAGTTAGCCGACATCTTCACTAAGCCACTTAAGAGGGAACCTTTTAATTTCTTACTTCTAGGTCTAGGTTTAATGGAACTTATTCCTTAATTACGCTTTATATTACTCGAGTCTTTCTCTTCTTTTAAATATTATCGTTTTCTTTGAGTCATTGAGTCTCTCAAACTCTTTTTGAGAAATTCCTCTTTTCTTTTTCAAAGCTCTCAAAGTTCTTTCAAAAATGGTCGAGAAATGTTTTTGCATTGTTAATTCAATCTAAAAACGTTTTTCATAGCTTCTTGCAATTGACATCGAGCATACATAATTCATATGTGTAGGATATGTAAATCTATGCTTATGTTTTAGAGAGAGAAAGAGATAGAAAGATGGTGGATTTCACACTTCTAGAGAGAGAAAGTTTAAGAGAACTATGTGTTATTCAAATGAAATCACCACCCTCTCCATCAATGGAGAGGGTTTATATACCAAGCCCATAAGATGGGCTTGGGCTTACATTTGGGTCGGCCATACAAGCATGGACCGGGCTTTTCCTTGTTTGATTAATTATAAGATATCTAGACTATGAGCTACAACTTAATATATTGTCGGAGTGATCGAATCTTCCTAAATACGTAAAAACGTATTTCCAACAATCTCCCCCTAATGGAGGTCACTCCAAACAAAGGAGTCACCCGAGTTACAATAATGAAATAAACCTAGCATACTATGCTTGTCTTGAGCTCGTAGTCTTCGTCTTTCTTTTCTTTTTCTTTTCTGGTGAACATGCTGATGTGATCTTTGATATCAATCTTTAGCATTAATCTCTTGCCTTGATCTTGTGCATCCATCACTTGTGATCTTCGCCTCCTCGTGACACTATGTCCCACATACTTATACCTTCGTAATTCTTGAAAGCTTCAGAGTTCGATACAGCGGAAGACTTAACTTTTAGGCTTTCTTGAATTAGAGGAGGTATTAAGTGCATAAAGTATAAGCATGCGGGGACGACTTCTTCTTGGATCCCGCAACGCCACCGTCTTCAAATGTCGCAACATAAGTAGACACGAACGAAATGGCTTTGAACATTTCATTCTAATTCGGTAGCATTTTACCTCCGGTAGGTGAAGACCGTTGGACGATATAAAATATCGTACTTGTGGCAGGTAGATTTAATTAAAAAATCTCCTTGACAAGATTTCGCGGGTAAACCCGTTCTTTTACTCGACCGTTCAAAGCTGACTGCGAACGTAAAGAGTGAATCATTTAGATAAAATTATCCGCATGATTGAAGCCGTCAATTCTGATTCCTGGAACAAGTTTGATTCAATTAAGAACCGCACCATCATTGCTTTCTAGTTGTCACGAGCTTGATTCGTATAGAATCTTGCAAGTTACCTACCAAGTGCTGTTTGAGGTTAACACTAGAAGGATTTCCACTCATCACTGTGTACACTAAGGTTTCACTCTGAGTGTTCTGGCAAGAGCACTAAGATATTGCGTAGAGGCCTGGAACGAGTTTAAATTCAGTTAAGAATTAAACCACTGTTGCTTTCCAGTTATCACAAGCTTGATTCATAAAGAATCACACAAGTCACCTACCATGAGCTTTTTGATATTCGCTCAAGAAGGATTTCCATCTTCATTGTAAATACTTTCGTATTACTCGGATGTTCAGGCAAGATCATGAAGATTTTGCGTAGGACTCTTAAGATCTTTCTTACTTTTCACAGTGTGTGAATAAGCAAGGAAATATGAAAGTGTGTCCTAATGAGATATGTGATGATCTTAAATGGCTCTAGACTCGATCGTAAACTTTGGATTTTAGTGATCGGAGGCTGGAGAGGAGTGCCACCATTTCAATACCAATTTATTCGGAGTGAATAAATTGATAGATAACGTGTTGTCTCCATGTGATTAAAACAAATACCTTTTAAGAGATATCTGAGTTAGCTGGGATGGGTTGTGCATTGCATCACTGGGTCCATGATGTCTATCTTCAATATCGAGCATCATTTAAATGATCTCAATAGCATATGTGTTGACCCGGTTTCTGCCTAAAGTTGTAAGGAGGGCTTCTTTCTTTACACCCTTTATCTTTACAATTCTTTTTCATTCTTCAACCCCTTCAATGCTTACCAATACGTCACAACTAGAACCTTGTTGTGATTGTTCCAGTCCTAACTTAATTACTTGGTCGGCATTCAGCTACGTTCACAATCTTTCTCCATCTTTCCTAAGGACTACTATTTCTAGCTATGGAATGTCCTTGGGAAGATTCCTCCGGTTCTGTAAGAATCATAGGACTTAACCTATCCTACCATCCTTATGTCACCACAATCTTCATCGTCGTGAAATAAATGGGTTTTGGGTAAGTATATGTCACCATGAAAATCCATTTTGATATGCAAATCCGTTTTGCTCCCCCTTAACATATGCCACGATATTCGAAAACATTTCGCATATGTCAGGATGAGCCAGCACTTTAAGTCAAACAATTTGTGATAATATCCCATATTAAATCACATTTTCTCCCCCATATTAAAAATATTAACCCAATCGATGTTTTTAATATCAATTGATTTAATGAAGTTTTAACAAAGGTTTTTGGGAAGAAAAATGCAAGTCCGTTTAATCTTCATGATTGCAAATGTATGAAATATGATACCGATTGGTAACATGATCACATATTCACCATATTTAAAAAGAATTGACAAGGTTGGACCTGATTGATGAGAACATCATATGATAAGATCAGATGGTTCTTGTCAGCATATGTTGGTCGCCTCGTCACGTCTGAAGTCATCTCTTTACACCACGTGTACGATTGGTATTGTTGTCTTGACACCAGTTAGTGAGCTTGGCACGTTCGACATCGAAGATTCTGAATGCTTGACAATTGCTCCCCCTCAATTGTTGACCCGTGTTCTATTAAAAGAGTTGTAGTCGTCGGTTAAGTAGTCGCATCGTCGAGTATGTAGATACCAATTGTAGATTGCTATGGTTGTAGAGATGATAGCTTCATAAAAACAAGACTTCTCTTGTTTTAACAAATAAATGCACTGAAACGTACATTGATTTGTGTTAGACCAAGTTATAAAGTAAACTTGATCCCTTACAAGGTTTTAAAGTAAACCTTGCCCGAGAAAATTAATTCCTGTTGTGAGCCAAAGCTTTCATAAGAAATACTTGACTTTAATATGAAAACCGGGTTGCAGTCTGAAATAACTACAAGCCATATTGGCATGTTTTATGAAATATTTACAACTTTTGTATGAACTCTATTTATGGCGCCGTGTCAATATTAATCAACATTTCTAAGGCCGTAAATATTATCGTACCAAAAGACATGCCTTTGAAAAATAAAGTAAAAATTTTGGATTTTTCTAGATTTTTCAATTTTTATGGTTTTTATATGGTTTTATATTTTTGTATTTTGCTTTTGTGGATAAAGATATAAACAATATATACAGATGATCACCAAGGATACGGAGAATAGTTTACCATCACTATTCTTTTGCTTCATCTGCCAATTCCTTTAGTGTATCAGGCGAGAAGGTTCTCATTCCTAGCTTGTCGGCCAAAAATTCAATTCGAGCGCGATCTAAAGCCTTCGTGAAAATATCCGCCAATTGATACTCAGATCGGACAAAGTAAAGCTCGATTACTCCATTTTCCACTTGCTCCTTGATGAAGTGGTAGCGAACGTCAATGTGCTTCGACCGGGAGAATTGAACATTGTTGCAGCATAAGGCAATTGCACTCTTGTTGTCACAGTACATCAGAATCTTATTGAAACCTAGACCATAGTCGGTTAATTGCGATCTCATCCAAAGAATTTGAGCACAGCAACCGGACATAGCTATGTATTCTGCTTCCGTACTTGAAATTGCAGCGCTTTTCTGCCTTTTCGATGCCCAACTGATTAGTCGATCTCCTAGTAGTTGCAAAGTTCCACTCGTGCTACGCCTTGTATCTTGACAACCCGCGTGATCCGCATCTGCATATGCCATAAGTGCAATCGAAGAGTCCTTCGAATACCAAAGTCTCCGATTAATGGTTCCTTTAAGATATCGAAAGATCCGTTTCACAGTAGCCAAGTGTAACTTAGTAGGCCTAGTTTGATACCGAGCACACATACATATAGCAAACTGAAGATCAGGTCGACTAGCTGTGATATACAGAAGAGTACCGATCATTCCACGATAAAGTGTCGGATCAACAGCAACTCCATGTGGATCTGCATCAAGCTTAGATTTTTCCACCATTGGAGTATCCACAGGGTCGCAAGATTCCATCTTATATTTCTTTAGCGATTCAAGGGCATACTTGGATTGATTGATAAAGATGCCTTTGGGACTCGGAGATATCTGAAGACCTAAGAAGAATAATACCTTGCCCATCATTGACATCTTAAACTTGGAATACATGAGTGTCCCAAACTCATCCGATAAGGTTTGGGTCGAGGTTGAAAATATAATATCATAAACATATATTTGTACCATAATCATATCTTTACCTCGTTTCTGAATGAACAGCGTGAGATCCACCTTGCCTTTAGCGAAGCCTTGCGTAATGAGGAATTGTGATAATAGATCATACCATGCGCGTGGAGCTTGCTTCAACCCATAGAGAGCATTCTTAAGCTTGTACACATGATCAGGATATTTAGGATTCACAAAACCATCCGGCTATTGAACATAGACCTCTTCCTTGATTTCACCATTGAGAAATGCTGTCTTCACATCCATCTGATAGAAGATCATATTCATATGGGATGCATAAGCGAGGAATAGTCTAATAGCTTCCAAACGGGCAACAGGTGCAAAGGATTACATAAAGTCGATGCCGAATAATTGCTTGTATCCACGAGCTACTAGACGAGCTTTGTTCTTCAATATTCCGCCTAACTCACGGAGTTTCACCTTGTAAACCCATTTCAAAGTGAGTAACTGCACTTGATCCGGGCATGGGACAAGTTCCCATACTTCAAGACGTATAAATTCATTAAGTTCTTCTTGCATAGCTTCTATCCATCATGATTGAGTAAAAGCTTGTTGCCATGTCTTAGGTTCAACTTCAGTGAGAAAAGCATCAAAGTGACAAAACATTGCACTTTCTTGTAACTGACTTCGTGTGGATACCGGACGATTAGGGTCACCAATAATAGAATCTATAGGATAATCCTTTGTCCACTTGCTGTCATGTTCACGAATTCTTGGATTGGAGTAAACCGTAGTAGGAGTTTCCTCTGAGGTGGACGACCCGACTTGATTAGGGTCGGGAATTGATACACCAAAGAAAGGAAGTTCACGCATTTGAGCGAATTCCAAATCGTGATCATCATCATCCTCTTCATCATCAATAGGCATGACATGGGTAGTTGAAACATGTGTTGTTTGAGAAATACTTGTTGAAGGTATATCTTGACCACTTGTAGGTGCAGATGTGTCTGATTGTGCTTCGGTTGCCGGAGCGACAACTTCGGTTACCGGAGCTATTACCTCATATTCTGGAGCAACAATAGTTGGAGGAGTAAAGAATTCATCAAAGAACGGTTGAAACAACGTATCCCATTCAGCCCTAGAAGGTGGTGTAAATGATGATGAAGTAGGGTTGTTTGGGATAAGACCAGAACTAATGTTACTGGGTCCTATTTCATGAAGTACGGGTTCAGAGCTGCTTTGCTTAGAAGCCATTGCTGTCAGCTCATCAAAATCAACATTCATAGTTTCAAGGATCTTGCGAGAATTACGGTTGTAGATTCGGTATGCCTTCTTTGCGGGTGCGTAACCAATGAAAATACCAATATCTGCCTTTGGTTGAAGTTTACCCAAATTGTCACCATCATTATTTGGATAGAAGAGAGAACCAAATACATGAAGATATGATAAATCTGGTACTTTACCATGGAGAAGCTCATAAGGTGTTTTACCATGGCGTTTACGAATTAGTGACCGGTTTTGGGTGTACACTGCTGTAGATACTGCTTCTGCCCATAAAAACAATGGAGCCTTTGCGTAAATTAACATCGTTCAAGCAGCTTTCATAAGTGTGCGATTTCGCCTTTCAACGACACCGTTTTGTTGTGGAGTGCGAGCAACGGATGTTTCATGAGAAATGCCAACTTCTTCATAATAGTCACGCAAAATTTGATTCACAAATTCGGTTCCATTATCTGTACGAATGCGTCGGACAGTAGTGTTGAGACGCACTTGAATCATCTTGAAAAATCCGATGATGAATTTAGGTGCCTCATTTTTTGTTTTAAGAAATTTCACCCATGTAAACCGAGAGTAATCATCGATAATGACGAGGATGTACTTTTTACCACTAAGACTTTCAACACGCATTGGCCAACAAAGATCCATATGCAACAGATAAAGTTTCTCTTGGTTGGTGTCTTCAGTCTTGGGTTTGTATGACTTCTTAGTACTTTTCCCCATTATTGTGCGGAACACAAATGATCCTTGTGAAATGATAGTTTAGGAAGACCACGAACAAGTTCGTTTTTCGCCAAGTGATTAATAGCGTCAAAGTTAAGATGAGATAACCGTCGATGCCATAACCATGACTTAGTCTTCGATGCTTTGGAGAGAATACATACGGGAGAAGCGGCCATCATGTCTTGTAGAGACAAAGTATACAAACTATTCCCTCGAGTACCTTTCAATAAATCAACCCCTTCCAAATTACGAATGAAGCAGGTATGCTCTCGAAAAGCAACTTCTAGGTTTGCATCACAAAATTGTCCCACAGAAAATAAGTTATGACCAAGACCTTCCACGTAATACACTCTTGAAATTATAACATTCCCAATATGATATTCACCGTAACCCATTATGTTTGCAATATGATCATTTCTAAATCGAACCGTACCAAGAAACTTGCTGACGAAATTTCTGAGCTGAGAGCGATCTCCGGTCATATGCTTGGAGCAACCAGAGTCCAAATACCAGAGAACAATTTGGACCACTTGTTTTCAACAACAACAGTAGACAATGCATTGGAAACTATTGGTTCCGGAGTGTTAGCAGGTACAGATAAAATATTATCAGAATTGCTAACATGTTTTTTACCCTTAGATTTCCTGTGTTTTCTAATGTGAGTTTTAGCACTAACAGGTTTTACTGTTCCAACTTTCTTAGGTTTTGGATTATTCACGGGAACTACAGTGGGAGTAGACCTATTTAAAGGGCACTTGGTTCCTACAGTAGTGTCAGTGTTCCTAGTTAAAGGACACGCTTGTGTTTTGGTAGCCTTGGTACTCCTAGATAAAGGGCACGCTTTCTTCGCTTTAGTGGGAGTGATCCTAGTCAAAGGGCACATATTTCCTACTATAGTGAAAGTTCTACCAGTGGGGCGCCACATCCAACCAACTTGGGTTAACACTTTCCCAGTCGGTTTCCATTCTAATCCATTTTTCCGGGCATACATCTCATTCACATGGTCAATAAGGCAAGAATCATGACGGCTAGAAAACATACATTCATTGCAATTCCAACATTTCAAATTAGAATTCACAGTAGGCTTAGAACGCTGCACAACCACAGAGCCTTTAGGTTTAGCTACATGATTCTTTTTATTCAAAATAGAAATAACATTCCTAGGATAGGCTTCTACTTTCTTCTTCACTTGACTACTAGATGGGGGCACGATCCTATCATTCTTCTTGTTTCTTTTAAGCTTAGATCTTTGAGCCTTAGTAGTGGTGCTTACTCCTGTAGAAGGCAACACGGGAATATTAGAAGCTGGTTTTGATTCCGCCTTATCTTTAGTGACCAAAGTTTGAGATGGTTTAGTCCTAGGGCCCTTATTAAATGGTGTGACGGCTATAAGGTTCCTTTTGATCTCACTAGAGGACGATGCTGAGACAGTGGCTGCGTTATACACAACATTCTTACCTTTTAGAGTACGAAGTGTTTCCTTTAACTCAGCCAAGACCAGATTCTTATCACAAATTTGTTCCTTCAAATCAGATATTTCCATCGACTTTCGATTCAATTGTTCAATCAATGATTGATTCTGTGCAGTGGTATCAACACATGCGGGCTTTACTGAATCGAAGAGTCGTGTATTTTTCTGTTTTAAGTTATCAACTTTGGACAAAATCTTGGAAACTCGATTACCTAGATCAAGTTTAAAATTCTCAGCGGCCTCAAGTACGTTCACACAGTTAAGCTCCTTAGATTTCTCTATTTCTATCGGCAAAGATGTAGCAACTTTGTCACTTGGCTGACGTTGTTTTGATTGTAAATTCAATCGAAAATTCTTTTCAAAGTTTGCATCATCGATATTAACACCTTCGAATGACGTTTCAAAGATTTCTTGAATAAATTGTTGCTTGCATTCAAGCGAAATACAATATGTTTGAATCTCATCAAAACGTTTTGAAAGTGAAGAATATGAATCTTGAAGCTTTAAAAATTCAGCGTCAGATTCGTGACAATTACTATCTACCACATTATCCACAGATTCAACATTATGCACAATAGAATCATTATCAACACTTATATTCACACAGACAGAAACTATATCATGAGACATCACTTGCTTCAGAAGCTGATCATTTTGGCATGAAACCCGTTCTATTTCAAGTAAACTGTTTTCATAAGCATCTTCCATTTTATTGAAAACACGTCTAACTTCTTCTATTTCCAAAAGCAAATCTTGATCAAGAGTACTAAGACAAGCTTTAACATTCTTTACAAATGGAACAATTTCGTCTCGAAACGCAGCTCTAGTGTGCTCAAAGTTCCATTCACCTTCTGTTATGGCTGAAGCCGTCGTACGTTCCAAAATGACCTTGTCAAAATCGGCTAAGTGTTGGTGAACCGCATTGAAGTTAACGGACGCCTTGCTTACCGGTGGAATTAACTTTGTTAAATCCGTTTTGACAAGTGTAGGAGACGTACTAGGAAGGTTTTCATTTGACAAATTTTGGGGCACAAGAACTGTCAATTCTGCTAATTCCTTTTGTAAGCGAATGCGTGTCTTTTTCGAAAATTGATCTTTGTTATGTTGATCATAATCAATTGTATGGAATTTTGAAAACATTTTAGAATGAGTTTCATCCATAAGTGACTGTGTCTCCTCAGTACTACGAACAAAAGGTGCTTCTTTCGATTTGCCAATTATGGTCATATCATAAAGACCGGGAATATATTCCTGAGCTTGTTTTGCATAACTGGGATTAGGTGGTAAATCTTGAGGACGCTTAAGTTCGAGTTCTTTAAATGATTTAGTTAAAATATGAACCTTTTCTGTGGAAGCGTATTGTTTTAAAAGCTGTTGTTCTTTGAATTTAAGAAGTTTGGTAGCATTAATTTCCGATTCAAATTTTTTAGACTCGAGAGTTTCGAAATCCATTTTAAGTTTCTATAAATCATTGACAACCGACTCTTTTGCTTTTAATTCATTGGAAAGATTAGCTTTTAATGATTCTATTTCTTTCAAGTGTTCAATCTTTTCAAAACGAAATTGGTCAAATTCAGAACATGTTATTTTCTCTGCTTGAGGGACCATTTCAAAAGTTTTGACCTTTTCTTTATGCAACGCAAGCTCAGTAGTCAGGGTGGAATTCGTATCTACAGATTGTTTGAGAGCCATATGCATTTGATCAATAATATGTTTAGGCACCATGACCAAATCATGTTGAGCATAAGATTCCATACCCGTCGTAGCATTTGGTTGAGGTTCACTCAAATGTGTAGGATTGGATACCACATCATTTGAGTTACTAGTCCCCGAATGCTGTTCGAGGTTGTCATTTTCATGCCCAACTTGATGTTGGTTATCATCAATATTATTAGATGTGGTTGGTACCTCACTGACGACATCAGAACCGTAGTGAGAGATATTAGCAACGAGAGCAGCTTGGGCAGAGTGAATGTCATCACAATCCGAATCATATGCGTCAAGATCATCTGCTTGATAAGCTGCATTAGAAGTAGAAACGACTGCAATGCCTTCAGTATCTGCTGCCCCTGGGTCTGCAAGAAATGCTAACTCCTCTGAATCCAAAATCTTCCCCTTAGACTGAGCATTAACCAAATACATCTTCTCATGAAACCATGCATAATCCCTTCTCCTCTTTGGTTGAGTGCATTCCCTATCCATATGACCTTGTCCTCGGCAATTGTAGCAAGTCACAACCTTTTTAGGACCAATAGGACTTCCATTTCCACTAGCTTGAGAATTCACAGCTTGATTGTTCCCAGTCCTTGTAGGAGGTCCATATGAATTTTGCCTTCCTTGAATGGGTTGCACCGTCACTTGACCATCTTGAACAGTGGCTTGTTGTCGAGGATTTGAAGAGGTGCGGAGCTGATTGTTTGTTGGTGGAAATCCTCTAGTTGCAACAAGTTTTGACAAGTAGGCAGTGAGATGGTTTAGTACATCAGTTGGCGTATCATTTGGAGTAAAGACCGGTGCTTGGATTGGTAGAAGTTCATAGAGTAGAAAGCTTGTGCTGGTTGTGCTTCAATAGGAAAGTATCCTTGCTGAGGGGTATAGCCCATTGGAGAAGTGTTGGCTTGTGATGGTGATGTCTGATATGGTGGTTGCGGTGAAAAAGATTGTTGATGAACACTTTGTTGAAATGCTTGTTGTGGCATCATTAGTGGTAGATAAGATGGTTGCTGATAGTTGTGTGGTGGTGGCTGCTGCAAGTATGATGGTTGCTGATAAGTATAAGCCATGTTTTGTTGAGAAGCATACATTGCAAGTGGATCATGAACTTGAGGTGTAGACAACCGAGCCTCGATCACATGGCATTCGTGTTGTTGAAGAAAAGCTTGAAGTTGATCCACATTGGTGTTATGCAAGTCCTTAGCCAATTTAACATCCGTCACGTATTTTTTCCATTCTGGAGGAAGAGTGTTCAAATACTTGGTGTTCAATTGAAAGGTAGGAATTGCCATGCCATAGATATTTAGCTCATTCAACAATAGGGTAAATCTCAAATAGTAGTCAATGAGAGTCTCCCCTGGCACATAGGCAAACTTATCAAAAGTATCATAAAGCTTACACTCTCATTCTTGTTTAGTTAACGAGGTGCCTTGCATTAGAACACGAATTCTATCCCATAACTCTTTAGCAACTTTATGTTTACTGACGAGTTTGTAGACATCTGGAGGAAGGGCTTGGAGAATGATGTTTGTAGCATACTTATCACATTTATCTTGAATCTTCATATCTCCAGTCAATTCACCCGTTGTGCGAGGACGAGTAGTTGTACCTTTCGTCACTGTACCATAATCTAATGGTCCATTGAGCACTGATGCCCAAATAAGATGTCCGTTCTCCTTGTTCAACATATAAAGTTCCATTCGGGAAGTCCAATCCTCGTACATAGATTTCTCCAACATTGGTGGACGATTATCCGTACCCGAGAGGATGGACTTATCCGTAAGAGATGTGTACTCCATTTCGATAAGTTAAGATTTACAAACTTGATCGTTCAATGAAAGAAAGTAAATGTGTTTGTTGTAGTGTGTTAAAACCGAGAAATAATGTTAAAATTCCCTAAATTATGTTCTCGATAAACTAAAAATTTTCAAAAACACGTTTTTGAAAAATGTTGGATCGTACTCAGATCGCACTCGGATCGTACTAGTGATCGTACCCAACGATCGTACTCAGATCGTACTGGTGATCGCACTCACTGTGATCGTATTCAGATCGCACTAGTGATCGTACTCCTTGATCGTACCCAACGATCGTACCCTGATCGCACTCCCTTATCGCAACAAGTGATCGCAGTGGTGATCGCAGCGAGTGATCGTACTATGGATCGCAACGAGTGATCTTACTCGTGATCGAAGTGAGCTATCGTACTGAACGATCATACCTTGATCGTAGTGTGGATCGTACTATGCAATCGGACTGATGGATTGTACTAAGGATCGTAGTGAACTATCGAAGTCAAGATCGTAACTTGGATCGTACTAATGATCGCAGTTAGATCATAACAATAGATCGTGACTATGGATCGCAAGTAGAAATCCCCAGGGTTTATGCAAACACAAAGTCAGATACTGAGGATACCAACTTACTTTTTTTCTCGGACAGTACAATAACACAATCAATTCAAGATTCTAAGCCAAAAAATGAATCAAACACCAAAAAATTTTGTGTTTTTAACCCAAATAACAATACCAAATCACTATAACAAGTAATAAGATGAAGTAAATCAAGATTAACTCATAAAAACACAAAAAAAAATTGGTTCGTGTGAAAATGGATCGAAAATGGCGAGAGAATCAAGAACACAAACACAAAAACTAAACAATCATCCCATGGCTCTTGATACCATTTGTAAGATATGTAAATATATGCTTATGTTTTAGAGAGAGAAAGAGATAGAAATATGGTGGATTTCACACTTCTAGAGAGAGAAAGTTTAAGAGAACTATGTGTTATTCAAAATGAAATCACCACCCTCTCCATCAATGGAGAGGGTTTATATACCAAGCCCATAAGATGGGCTTGGGCTTACATTTGGGCCGGCCATACAAGCATGGACAGGGCTTTTCCTTGTTTGATTAATTAATAGATATCTAGACTATGAGATACAACTTAATATATTGTCGGAGTGACCGAATCTTCCTAAATACGTAAAACGTATTTCCAACAATATGTATGGGTCTCTCAAATATAGCAAGAACGATAATGGAATATGGAGGATCATTGTATCATGACCATGTGTCTAGATTAACACACCTCCAACATCGATTTTATTTCAAATCCATGGTTTTTGGACAAAATATTGATTGTTGGGTTCTTATGTGTTTTCTATGTCTTTTGTTGCTTTTTAGCATGTCTCTATGATAGTTAGACTAGAAAATTAGGATTTGTAGAACTGGAAAATTCTCCTTACCCCAAAACACACCCTCTGTACACGGTTCTCCAAATAGCTCGCGGGTCCATATATATATATGGAACCGTAGGTGGAGATAAGGTACCGCGGCCAGAACCTTCAAAGTTTGAGTTTTCTTTAACTCTAAGTTTTTTCCAACACTTTTTGGAATCTTTGGTTCAAACCTTTGACCATCCCAAAAGTGTCTTGTGCTTTCTCTATTTAACCCTAAGCATTTTGCATCCTTTCTCATATTAAAATGTCTTATTCACCAAATGAAAGCCTTGATTCTCCTCCATTTTCCACAATCTCTTTCAATCCAAATTCACCCAAGAACACTCAAAATCACACTTCTTCTCCTTCTAAGAATGTTGATTGTGGAACCTCTACCTTTCCACCACATCCTTTTTGTGTTCTTCCTCCTTCACATGATAATGTCATGCATCATGGAGCATATTGTCAATGTTGTCAATATCAACATCTTGATATGGCTCATATCTATGAGGAGTTGATTTACATCAAGAATCTCCTAGTCAAACCTCCTCTTCATTATGACTATGAGACTACTACTAAGCCACCACCACCTACTTCCGCCACCACTTTGTCTTTCATGTAAGCATATGGATTGCTTATCTCCAAGACATCTACTTCAAGCAAATCTTTAAGTTCTAGTTTAACTAGGATTAGATGTATGCTTATCTTTTGGCTTGTTTTCTTTTTCATACAACTTTGTATGATTTTTCACCTTGTATCTTTATTTCATGTTTCCTTTTAACATGTCTTTTCTTGGATCTTAGTTATCTTCTCTTTTCTTATCTTATTGTTCTTTTTATGTGACCTATGCTATATCTTGTTGGGTGTTTTATTTTCTTTTGTTAACCCTTCTATGTAGCTTGTCACCATAGCTTGATTCCTTGGTGCCCCAAGCAAGGGGGAGTAAGCACCAAGAGGGAGCACTTGCAAAGTCTGATTCTTTTCTTCCTCAAAGACTTTTGCATCCTTTTACTTCGACAAGGGGGAGCTCTTACAAAGTCCGATTATTTTCTTCCACAAAGACTTTTGCATCCTTTTTGCTTCTACAAGGGGGAGAAATGAAATAAACTCGTCTTCAAAAATCTTGTTTTCATATGATTGAGTTTATATGTTGTCGAAATTAAAAATGGGGAGATTGTTAATGCAATGATGCCTAAAAACGTTACTTGCATTTTTAGGTCTCAGTTTGTTTTGATTACGACAAAATATAAAAACAAGCATCTACGAAAACAACGAAAAACGAATTCTTGAGTTCAAGTATTTTTTTCATTTCAACCATTATCACTTAAGGTATGAACAAACAAGTTTTCATCTTAATTAAGTTATCAAGGATTTAAGTTTTCTTAAAACTCAACTTTTATTAAATGTGACAAAGTTTTTTAATAAACTTTATTTCTAAGAAAATGTTTTATTAAATTAAATATTTGAAAATCTGAAAATGGCATATTCTATTTGGTTTCAGAATATCCTTTGAGGATAACTATTCCACTAGACGTGACTACCCCACTAAAAGACAAAAGGGAGCGGAGTCTACGAACACGGTCCCTTAAAGGTCTATGTGGTTCCTTATCGATAAGGCATCGCGGGTACCAATAAGGAACCGCGTTCATATATGATCGTTGAACCTTTGTCTTATAAATAGTAGACCATTCTCAGATTTTCTCTTCACCTCTTTTGCACAGTACAGATTCAAACATACTTCTTAAATCATTCAAATCATTGATTATTTGGTTGATTGCTACTTGTTTAGAAATGAATCTTTCTACTCCCATCTCTTCCTCTTCAAGTGCAAAGAGAAGAACACTTTCATCCTTGAAGTGTTTAGTCTATCTAAAGATCTATTGAAGATCAAGTTATATTCATTCATTATAGTTGTGTTGTGTCGATCCAAGTAGTTGTGTTATTTGGAAGTTGTGTTGTGTCGATCCAAGTAGTTGTGTTATTTGGAAGTTGTGTTATGAAGATCCAAGTAGTTGTGCTATTTGGTAGTTGTGTTGTGAAGACCCAAATAGGTTTGTCTATTTGGAAGTTGTGTATGTAGTAGGGTTAATACTTAGTCCTCAAAGTATATTGGTGTAGATTGGTCCTAGCTAAGATTAGGGCTCGAGAGTCAGAAATTAGATAAGCGACGTTGTGTACGGTTTCTCCACCTTAAGGAGCTTGTTGATTAGTGAACTCTCGAGTAAGGAGTACTTGAGGAGTGGAGTAGGGACGAGGAGGGAGCTTCGTTGCCGAACCACTATAAATCCTTGGTGTTTGGTTTGATCTTTCTTTTCCTGATCTCTTTACATTCATTATTCTTTATTAGCTTATACTTGTGATTATTAGTTTAGTTGCACTATCCCTTGTTCATATTATGTATAAGGAGATTTCACTTAATTACTCAAGCCTAAGTTTTTGAAAAGGATATTTGAAAACCCTCTATTAACAAGTAAATTTTAAGAAACTATTCACCCCCCCCCCCCCCCCTCCCTTCTAGTTTCTACACAAATGGTATCAAATTCCTCCAATGCCTTAGAATGTATTTTTTCTAGAATCTTGTCAACATCACGGTTCTTCAAAACACAGAATATGTGTCGACATAGAAATCCATACTAAGTAAAATGTCTACAAGTACAATGAACTAACCCGTCTTCTGGATAACGCAGAATATTATTATGAAACATAAAAAAACAAATTATACTAGTGCAATTCATCACAAAGTCCTTGTCGTAGAGGATCTTAAAAAGATATTACTGTAGGAGTTGCTTTGATTCTTCGTAATGGCTCGGTGTTTACTCCTAAACCATCCATATATTATCTTAATATTACTAAAAAAACCTAGTTAAGGTTTTTCAGGAAGGATACATTATTAAAAATGGTAGTGGTGTAAGCGGTAGTGTAAGTTAAGTATCATTTGTCACTTGTTGTTTACTTTTTCTAGGTTGTAGTTTCTTGTTGTTTTCTTTTTTACAAACTCAATGTTTAGTATGAAAATCTTGGAATTTACCCTATTAAGACAATTATATGTTGATTGCTTAGCTGCTACTTAAGGGCTGTTTCGATCATTGGTTAAAAACCAAGCTTGGATACCCCCTTATGATTTGTCTTTATACTCCCCCTGATGTTGAGCAATATCTATGTTAGATACCCCCTTAAGTCCTTAAGACATTAGTTGTTATATGTATTGTTTCTTGGTTAGCAGAACTTCTAGACACAACATCAGAACTTGATACAAAAGATGCCAAGCCAACATATCAATCCTTTTTACATTGATTGTTTAGAATTTCCCAAATTTCTTCTTCACAATTTTGTCCCATGTGGTCAATGATGCAAGCCCTAAGATGCAATTCCTTATTACAGGTGGCCTTTTTCCTGAAACAACAGCTTGTTCAACTTTAAAGTTGGACCTCAATTTAACTCTATAACTATTAGAAGTTGAACATGGCTTAACATGATCATTGATTTGATGCTTCTGCAATTAAGATGTTATTATAGGTTAAAAATCAAATGCAAAAAAAAGTTGTTTGGAACAACTCAATATATTTCAAAAGCCAACATTGTCTAATGAAAATTTCTACGACGATAGGTTTACCTTTCTTCAATAGCATACGTTCTTTTACTACTTGAAAAATCTTTTCTAGCTTTTGTATCCTGATTTCAAGATCATCTAAGCCATTGAATTCAGATCTTCTGAATCTGAAATTGATCCACAAAAATATTGGGGGGGAGGGGTTGTTACACGTGATTGGTTGTTGTTACCGGTGGTTGCTTATATGTATAAGGGTAATGGACTAAATGTGATGGGTTGGACCAATATATATCACAAATGTACTTTTGCAACCCTATACCAAACAATATTTTACTTACAAGACCACATCCAAGCACACGTGTAACGCTAACCAAAACCATATAATTCACATCTATTATCTAGTTCTCTTGACAATTCACGTTCGTTAACATTTTTTAAACCAAAACCATAGTACATTAGGTTATATCATACATTACAAAACATGTGATAAACACACCTAAACAAACAACATTTAATCACTAAGACATGAGAGCATTCTAGTCATGAACACAGTGTTGGTTGTTGCAGCATGACAGGGTGCTAGAACCAGCTCATTCAACCTCACTACCATTTCCTCATTATGCTCACTAGCATTCTTCAATTCAACTATACCTTCAACCGCAGGAATACAACCCGTCAGGGTGCCCACCTCATTAATCAAGAGGTTCATGTGGTTGATCCTCCCTTGAATTTCATCAATTAGGACTGAAGGTCCCGCTCATCTGCAAGATTATGATCCCTTTCCCTACCAAATTGAACAAACAACTATCTCTCCATGCGAGACAATTTTACATCCCTCGCCAATCTATCACACAATACCAATCTCCTAAAACCACCATCTTAGTTTTCCATTGAATTATTAACTCTTTAAGTCTAAGTTTGGGTTTGAAATTATGGTTAGGGTAACTGATATATGTTGGAAATACGTTTTACGTATAAAGAAAGTCTCGGTCACTCCAACAATATAGTTATAGGCTCGTAGTAGTGTTTAAGTTACATTTATGTTAAGCCTGGCCCATGAGCATGTTCATGGGCCGGAGGCCCAAGTCCATTAAGGACTTGGGTATATAAACCTCTTTCCACTATGGAAAGAGGTGTTGGTTGTTTCATTTCTCATTTCAATACACATAGTTTCTTTCATTTCTCTCTCTCTAAGTTTCTCTCTCTAGAAATACATCAACCCTCTTGAAATACAAAGATTATCATTGTTCTACAGTTGGTATCAAGAGCATGGGATGAAATATTGGTTGGTCTTTGTATTGTTTATGCTTTCTTAAGCATAACGTGTGTTTTTTGATTGTTTATTGCCAAAGCATCAAAAAAAATTCGTGTTTGTTAGTGTTCTTCAGTCGTATACCTTCTTTATTTGTGTCGTAGTGATTTGGGTATCATGGTTTTTGGTTAAAACACAAATCTTTTGGATCAAAAGTTAAGAACTTTCTTGTTTTTCATCTTTCCGAAATTCTACCAAGTGATACCATCGGAAAGTACAAGTGAGTGAGGCTCGATCGCAATAACCCAAGGGTTTTACTTTGCGATCACACGGATTTCGATACCTTATTCCGACGAGATATTCCAATCGTTCATTGCGATCGCGGATTCCGACGGTTTTTAAGGGATATTGAGACGTTACTCTGTCCAAATCGTTTTAGCCATATTGCGATCAGGACATTCCGACAGATCAACATTCCGACAGATCAACATTCCGACAGATCCAATATTCAGATAGAAGGACATTCCGACAGATCGACATTCCGACAGATCAACATTCCGATAGAACCAACATTCCGATACTTGCAATCATTTCGATAGAAAGTGTATTCTGACAGAAGCAACATTCCGACACTTGACACATTCCGATAGAATTTGTTTTTTTGGATAAAAGTTGCATAACTTAGAGGATTTTTCTATCTTGCATTAATTTGGTAATTTGGTAAATTTCAAAAGCAAACACAACAAAAAGATAACAACATCTTTCATTCAACAATACAAAAACACATAACCTTATTTCATTGTTCGATCATTTTTGATAATCTTTATTCAAGGGATCATAAAATGAATTCAAATTCATATATGCCAACAATGACTTCGCTTACCGATATCTCAATCATCTCGGGTACCGACACTCGCCCACCTTTGCTCATCAAAGATTTATTTGAAGCATGGCAAAGTCGCATGAAAACGTACATCATGGGCAAACCCAATGGTCTACTTATGCTTCAATCAATTGAAAAAGGTCCATTATATTGGGGAGAAGTTACCGTCAACAATGTGACGAGGGAAAGGTTGTATCATGAGTTAAACGATGCTAACAAAATCATTGCCAATGCAGATGAAAGGGCGTTCAGACAATTCTTCAAGCCCTTCCACCCGATATCTATAGAATGGTAAGTGAACATACAGTGGCAAAGAATCTTTGGGATCGATTAGCTGTTTTGTTACAAGGGACCTCTCTAACTAAGCAAGAACGAGGGTGTCAATTGTATGACTTGTTTGATACGTTTACATACATTCCAGGGGAGACTCTTCACAATTACAACTGGCGTTTCACTACTTTGATGAATGACATGACGTGTATAATCTAAGGATTGAACAGTTTCAACTAAACACAAAGTTCTTGAACACGTTACCCCAAGAATGGAGTCAGTATGTCATCGATGTTAAGATGATTCGAGATTTGCACAAGTCAAATTTAGATCAACTCTATGCCTCTTGCAACAACACGAGAAGCACGTGATCCAAAAACGCATCTCTCATGGATCTTATCAAGAACCATTGGCATTAATGGCAAACCATCCTACATTGTCATATCACAACTCTCCGCTTGCTTTGGGACACCAATCTTCCTATCAACCATTGTATCAAACACCAAGCTTCCCACAGTACTTGATCTTGCAACAATCGCCTACATCTTATCGCCAACAATACAAGCAACCAGCAACATCATCACAAGGAGATTCACATCCGTTACCTTATGCTTCACACCAGTATCCACCTTATCAACCTCCAATAAACCCTACTCTTATCTATCAACAACTTGAGGCTCCTCAACCCCATTACTCACAACAAGTTAGTGTTACATCAAATCAGCTTGTAGCTCAATCAGCATCAGCATTCTATTGTGATGATGAGATCCCTGTCCCTGAGTTTAGATAAGGGGATAGTCCTACTGATATACTTGCTCAAATGTCTGCTTATCTCACTCAAACATTGAACAAACGAGGTTATAGAGGACCAGCAACAACTAACAATCAGTTAAGGAACTCTTCTAACTCTCGACAACAGGCTACAATTCAAGATGGCAGAGTCATGGTGCAACCACTTCAGGGGAGATCCAATTCATCTACTGCTGGTGCACGTTCATCTAACACTGCTGCTACAAGAGGTAATAGCACTGGCAAAACGAAGATGATTATATGCTACAACTACAAAAGGGAAGGGCACATGGCCCGAGAGTGTAAGCAGCCCAAGAGGAAAAGGGATAGCACATGGTTTCAGGAGAAGATCTACTTGTTGAATGCTTAAGCCCAAGGACGTGAGCTCGATGAAGAAGAGTTGGCATTTCTCACAGATCCGAGAGTCGCGGACATTGACGGTCTCACAGCAGCCATCACAAACAATGCCGCATATCAATGTGATGATTTGGATGCATACGACTCTGACTGTGATGATCTCAATACCGCCAAAGCAACTCTCATGGCAAATCTTTCACTTTATGGAGCTGACACAATTTCTGAGGTACCAAATACTGCTACGGATACTAGTATTGAACCCTATCAAGTTGAGCAAGTGTCTGAGTATCCAGAACAGCCTCCGGTGGTTAGTACCTCAATCGAGGAGACAAACAATGATAGCAATATCAACGCAAGTCCCCAGACTTTGAGTGAACCACAACCGGGAGCTATTACGACTACAAATTCGTTTGCTTAACCTGATTTGGTTATGGTCTCGACATCTTTGCTTAGCTAAATGAATAATGCGGTCCTTGAAACCCTTAGTGTTAATCAGACTTTATCTGCCGAGCTTGCTTTGCATAAGGAAAAGGTTAAAACCTTGGAATTAACTCCAGTGTCCACTACCTTAACCAATCCTGAATTTGATAGGTTTAGGCAAGTCTAAATGGATAATCTGCTAGAAATTGAGAGTTTAAGAGCAAATCTTTCGAAAGAACTTAAAGAAAAAGAGTCAGTCGTTAATAATTTTCAAAAGCTACAAACGGATTTCGAAATTCTCGAGTCAAAAAGGGTTGAAACGGAAATTAAGGCATCTGAGAGAGTTAAAAGGACTGAAATTTTGCTTTTAAAACAATACTCTGCTTCACATTTAGTACACTTGTTTCATTCCTCTTTTCAAGAGTTCAATCTATCGCGTCTAATAGACCTACCACCTAACCCGGGGTATGCAAAGCAAGCAATTCACCACAACCCACGACTCTATGATGCAACCAAGTTAGGATTGGTATTAGATCTGATTGTGTTTTTAAATGAATCGGAGAGCATGTCACCATATGAAGAGAATCGGTTAAAATTACTTCCTACATATCCTGAATATGACTATGCACAAATGAATGCAACAAATGTAAAAATAGATCTTAGAACTTGATTTAATATGCAAAAGAAATCTATCCAAACATCCGCTTACATGCCTACTATAGAAAGCCTTAGTATACTTCCTACACTCGTTAACTCAGACGAACCGAAGGAAATTCCTAAGAATCTTCCACCGGTAAGTACGGTAAAGCTAAGCTTGGAAGAGATTGAGCGATACCTTACCGAGTTTGAAAAGTTCATCCTGGAATGTACGACTTCAACGGCTCAAACTGCTGAAGAATGGGATTTCGAACACATGAAAACGGTGTTTGAGAAAGAGATCGTTCCGTTTGTAAACAATATTAAAAATGGAGTCTATAATCTCGCGGGAAATCTAAGCTTTGAAATACGTGAAGTTCAAAAAGTTTTCTATGAAATGGATGATGCTTATGAACAACATTTAATTGAGAAAGAAAAGATTTTATCCGAGTATGACCGATTCTTAGAGCATATAGTGTCTCTCGAAGTGATGCAAGTTGTTACTCTTAAATATGCTCATGAGATTTCATCTACTGTGAATAAATGTGATGATGTGCATGATATATCTGTGAATATTGTTGAGCCTGTGATTAATGTAGATAATCATTCTTGTCATGAATCTAACGATGAATTTTTAGAGCTTCAAGATTCTTATAACACACTTTCAAAACGTTTTAATGAGCTTCAACAACATTGTATATCTCTTGAAATTGAAAATCAATCTAAAAATGAAACTCTTTCAAAAACAAATGATTGTGAAAACTCCGTTGAGACAAGTAACAAGATGATTCAGGTAGTTCAGGCATTAGAGGAAGAAATTATGAGACTTAAGAGAGAATCAGTAGCAGAGAAATTGGAACTAGAGGCTGCAGAGATTAAGAATCATGCCCTAGAAGATAGAATTACTTCTATGATAGGGGAGCTTGATAAAGTAAAGCAGGGTTTCTCCGATATTTATCGTTCGTTAGAAGAACGCTTCGCTTTTAACGCGGCAGAGCAAAAGTCACACGTTGACCAATTGAACCGTAAGTGCGAGGAAATCTCTGACTTAAATATTCAACTCATAGACAAAAACATGGTTTTGGATGAATTAAAGGAGACACTTCAACTCAAAGGACAAGAAGTTATTGATAATCCAGCCACCATCTCTGCCTCGACCTCTAGGGCTCCCAAACCCAACCCACGTGTGCTATATCGGGATCCAAAATTTAAGAATAGTCCAACGAAGTTTGCCACCTACATGAAAAATGCCTTAGAACATGCCGATCTTGCTAGAGAGATCGTTGATGACATGCGTGAACTAGATCCCACAAGTCATCTTCTATATGAGCTTTTATTATATGTGGATCGCGTTCAGGATTGTTTAGCAAACTTAGAGTACATTGGGCAACCGATATCTGTACCCCCGAAACTGCAAACCCCCACCATTGCCATAACTCCGGTCAATAAGAATCCAGGATCCAAGCCTATATTAAACACACCCATCAAGGCTACATCAAAATCTGTCACTAATGTTCCCATGGCTTCTACAGGAGTAATTATGTCTACTAAGGCTAAAGGATCTCAAGACAAGAAAGATAGGATCAAGCCTTCCACTAGTAGGACTGTGAAGAAGAAAGTAGAATTTCACCCTAGGAATGTTATTTCAGTTTCAAATAAAAAGAATCATGTATCTAAGACAAAAGGATCTGCTTCTGTGCAGAAGCCTAAGCAAAATGTGAATTTGAATTTGTGATGTTGGAATTGTAATGAATGCATGTTTTATCAGCGTCATGATTTATGCCTTGTTGATCACGTGAATGAAATGTATGCAATTAGGAACAACCTTAAATAGATCCCAACGGGGAAGAAATTCACCCAAGTTGGTTGGCAATGGAAACCCACTGGTAGGACCTTTACTGCTAATGGAACAAAGTGCCCTTTAACTAGGATCACATCCACAGAAATTAGTTCTCAGCGTCCTTTAAATAGGAACACTAGCACTAAGAAATGGAAAAAGCGCCCTTTAACTAGGTCTGCCCCCACTATTGTGCCTACCAGTGAAGAAGTACCTCAGGATCTTAGACAACTAGAATCTAAGCCGGCATTTAGGAAGCAAGTTTGGAAGCCTAAGAATTCTTCGGTTGGCAAATCTAAGATAATTATATCTATACCTGCTAACACAGAGGAACTACTAGATTCCGATACATCGTCTTTGTCTGGTGATATTTTCAGGTGGTCCAAATCATCCTCTGGTACTTGGACTCTGGATGCTCAAAGCATATGACCAGAGATCGCTCGGTGCTCAAAAATTTTGTCAGCAAGTTTCTAGGAATGGTTAAATTCGGCAACGACCATATTTGCGAAGATCATGGGTTATGATGAATACCAAATTGGGAATGTTACGATTTCAAGGGTTTATTATGTGGAGGGACTTGGTCACAATCTATTTTTATTGGGACAATTTTGTGATTCAAACCTTGAGGTGGCTTTTCGACAACATACTTGCTTTATTCGCGATCTTGCAAGAAATGATTTGTTAAAGGGTTCTCGCGGGGATAATCTCTACACACTGTCCATTCAAAACATGATGGTCGCCTCTCCTGTATGCCTTCTCTCCAAAGCATCCAAGACCAAGTCATGGTTGTGGCATCGCCGGTTATCTCATCTTAACTTTGATGCTATAAACCATTTGGCTAAAAACGAACTTGTTCGTGGTCTTCCAAAACTTAAGTTCGACAAGGATCATTTATGTTCCGCGTGTTCTTTGGGGAAAAGCACCAATAAATCATACAAACCTAAAGCTGAAGACACCAACCAAGAACCACTATATCTTTTGCACATGGATCTTTGCGGGCCAATGCGTACTGCTAGTGTGAGTGGTAGAAAATACATCCTCGTCATGGTGGATGATTTCTCAAGGTTTACATGGGTAAAAGTTTTAGCATCTAAGGATCAAGCACCAAAGTATATTATTACTTTCTTAAAGATGATCCAAGTACGTTTTCATGCTACTGTTCGCCGCATTCGCACTGATAATGGAACTGAGTTCGTTAATCAAACTCTACGAGACTATTATGAAAAGGTAGGTATTTCACATGAAACTTCTATTGCCCGCACTCCACAACAAAACGGTGTCGTGGAAAGACGTAACCGTACACTTATGGAAGCTGCTAGAACTATGTTGATTTATGCGAATGCTCCTTTATTCTTATGGGCTTAAGCAGTGGCAACCGCATGTTATACCCAAAACCGCTCCATCATTCGTAAACGTCATGGTAAAACTCCATATGCGCTACTTCATGGACATAAACCCGATATTTCATTTCTTCATGTGTTTGGTGCACTGTGTTATCTAAATACAAATAGTGAGAATTTGGGCAAACTTCAACCGAAGGCTGATATTGGAATTTTCATTGGTTACTCGTCTGCAAAGAAAGCTTACCGAATTTATAACCGACGTCTTGGCAAGATAGTAGAAACTTTGGATGCCGATTTTGATGAGCTGACTGCGATGGCTTCTGAGCAACACAGCTCTGAACCCGCATTACATGAGATGGGAACTGGTACAATCAGTTCCGGATTAACTCCCAACAATCCTACTTCTCCATCATTTATACCACCTACAAGGTCCGAGTGGGATGAGTTATTTCAACCTATGTTTGATGAATTCTTTGATCCACCTAGTAATGATTCTCCAGCACCTGGAGCAGTAGCTCCGTTTCCCGAAGTAGTTGCTCAAGATAATGGAAATCAGTCCAAGACATCTACTGTTACTCTTGAACCAGATGTCCCATCCCCCACCAATTCACAAACTACACATGAATCATCACCCCCACTCGTTCCTAATGATGTTGAAGAGGATCCCTATGATCACGATTTAGAATTTGCTCACTTACAAGAGCTTCCTTTCTTTGGTTCACAAATACCTGAAGACCCTAACGGTGCGTAAGGATCACCCAATCCGTAATATTATTGGTGACATCAATCGACCAGTCTTAACACGCTACCAACTCCAAGAACATACATTATATTGCTACTTTGATGCATTTCTTTCCGACACTGAACCTAAAAACTGGCAACAAGCCATGACTAAATCCTCTTGGATTGAAGCCATGCAAGAGGAACTTAATTAATTTCAACGTCTTGAAGTGTAGGAATTAGTTCCTTTACCCAACAATGTTGAAATCCTTACATTGTTGTGGGTATATAAGGTTAAACTCGATGAGATAGTTGGAGTGCCGAAGAACAAAGCTAGATTGGTTGCTAGAGGTTACAAAAAAGCTTTGGGTATTGACTTTGAAGAATCCTTTGCTCATGTTGCATGATTGGAGGCGATTAGACTATTCCTTGCTTATGCTGCTCACATGAACATGATCGTCTACCAAATGGATGTTAAGACGGCATTTCTCAATGGTGAATTAAGGGAAGATGTCTATGTAAGCCAGCCGAATGGATTCGTCAACTCGAAGTATCCTAATCACGTGTACAAGCTCAAGAAGTCTCTTTATGGGTTCAAACAAGCTCCACGCGCGTGGTACGATCTCCTATCGTCGTATCTCATCTCGAAAGGCTTCTCCAAAGGCAAAGTGGACCCAACATTATTTATTCTCAAGGAGGACAACGACATGATACTGGTACAAATTTATGTTGATGATATAATATTTTCTGCTACTACTCAACGATTGTTTGACCATTTTGATGAAATTATGTCCACACGTTTAAAGATGTCGATGATAGGAAAATTTTCATTTTTCTTAGGGTTGCAAATTTCTCAGAATCCCAGAGGCATCTTCATTAATCAATCCAAATTTGCTCTTGAATCATTAAAGAAGTATCATTTTGAAAACTGTGACCCCGTGGATACTCCAATGGTGGAGAGATCCAAGTTAGATGAAGATAAGGAAGGGATAGCTGTCGATCCTTATCTTTACCGTGGAATGATCGGCACCCTTCTCCATCTGACTGCTAGCATGCCTGATTTGTAATTTGCTATACGCATGTGTGCCCGGTATCAGGCTCGGCCTACCGAAAAGCACTTACATGTTGTGAAAAGGATCTTTCGGTATCTTAAAAGAACACTTAATCGTGGTCTGTCATATCCAAAGGATTCTTCTATTGCACTAATCTGATATGCAGATGCGGATTATGCTGGGGTCAAGATACTAGATGTAGCACTTCTGGCAGTGTGCAACTTCTTGGAGATAGACTTGTTAGTTGGGCATCAAAAAGGCAGAAAAGCTTTACGATATCAAGTACAGAGGCTGAATACATTGCTATGTCTGGTTGTTGTGCTCAAGTTCTTTGGATGAGATCACAATTAACTGACTACGGTCTTGGATTCAACAAAATCCCGATGTACTGTGATAACAAAAGTGCAATTGCTCTGTGCTGCAACTACGTTCAACATTCCCGGGCAAAGCACATTGACATACGCTACCACTTCATCAAAGATCAAGTGAAAAATGGAGTGATCGAACTGTACTTCGTCAACACTGAGTATCAGCTGGCAGATATATTCACAAAGGCCTTAGATCGAGGACGTATCGAGTTTTTGATCGAAAAGCTAGGCATGAAATCATTCTCCCCAGCGACACTTAAGGAGTTGGCAGAAGAATCTGAAGAATAGTGATGGTAAACTATTCTAGAGTATCCTTTGATCGTGATCTTGTATATTATCGTATATATTTAAACCACCAAAAGAAAAATACAAAAATATAAAACATAGAAAAACCATAAAAAATATAAACATAGAAAATCCATAAAATATATAAAATCAAGAAAATCCAAAAATATTTTTCATTTTCAAAACGGGCATGTCTTTTAGTATAAAAGTTGTACATGTTTTTAAAACATGCCCATTATGGCTTGTAGTTATTTCAGACTGCAACCCGCTTTTCGCATTAAAGTCACGTATTTCTTATGAAAAAAACGTTGGCTCACAACGGGAATTAATTTTCTCGGGCGAGGTTTACTTTAAAACCTTGTAAGGGACTATGTTTACTTTATAACTTGGTCTAACACAAATTAGTGTACGTATCAGTGCACTTATTTTGTCAAAATAAGAGAAATCTTATTGCCACCAGAATCGTTCCAACCAATCACTTAACCGGAAAATGTCTTCATGGATATTTGCTTCTTTAACATCATTGACTACATCTCTTTAAATAGAAACGGGTCCTTGGTTAAGGGGGAGCAAATATTAAATCTTCTTGGAATTAAAATTGGTCTTCAAAAATTGTTTTAAGAAAATATAAACCGTTAATCATCATCATTAAGTGCTCAGTGTGCCTTTTGTGAATTATACATTCAAGTATAGGTTATTTTCAATTTGGCGTTAAGTGTATGTAATAACTAGATTTTTACCAAGTATAAAAAAGTTATCGTCCGATCTTTTCGAATTGATTACTAGTAGAAAGTGCGACTCAATCGTTCTTAGTAGAAAAATAAATGGTCTGGTTATCTATTTTAAACTAAAAGTAAATATGAAAATGTCGTTGAGTAAAATAAAAGCTTTTAAAAATTAAACTAAAAATTACTAGAAAAACACTTGGTATAAATAGAGATTTCGGGAAGCATGCAATTTTTAGAAATTAAAATATAATGAACTTAAAACTTAAAACTTTGTAAAACTTAAAAACTTAAACCATCGGAATGTACAAAGTGAATTCTATCGGAATGTAGTGCAAAAAAAACCATTGGAATGTCAAAGTAAATTCTATCGGAATAATAGTAAATCAACTCTATCGGAATGCAGTTATGTCGGAATGTAAGCCTATCAGAATGTCCAGTATCAGAATAATTAAGATCTGAGCTATCGGAATACAGTTCTGTCGGAATGTTGCTAACAAAAATTTGGCAGAGTTTCGTCTGAATAAAACCTTAAGACCCGTCGCAATGTGCGATCGCAATGAGCGATCGCGATCACGATCGGACTAAGGGGGAAAAACACTTGATCCCAAAGTAGAACCTTAGAGGGAATTGCGATCACACTGAAACCATCGGAATGTAGCGTCGGAATATACAAAACCTATGATTGCGATGGAGCACAACTTAATCCGAAAATGGAGATAAGCTAAAAATCCTAATAAGCACTTCTAATAAGCACTTATCAAAAACTCAACATGTAACACCCCCAAATTTATACAACTCAATACAGCGGAAGACTCGTTGGTGTTACGGGATAGCACATTACTCACATCATAGACAACGCATAAAAATCGCGTCGTTTAATAATAAAAGCATTTCCATTCATATATATCAAAGTTACATCGGTCCCAAGTCATTATATTTTGTACAAAGTTCTACAAGTATTTTGAATGGAAAATATTGTTTAAGTGCGGGCCATGAATTCTTGTCGTCTTCCCGAGAATTACCTTCATGTACCTGAGATAAAACATGTTAAAAGAAAAGGGTCAGCGATAACGCCGAGTGAATTCATAGAGTTTAATAAATTCCATCAATATAATATCAGTATAAAAGTATTACTGAAAATCATTTTGTGCAAATCGTTTTGATAGGCCATGAAATAGCCAAAATCATTTTATACAAATCCTTATCGAAAATCATAATATAGGCTTTTGCCTTAAAAAAATCATTATACGAGCCAATGTCGTAAAAACATCATACAATACGTCGTATGACGTTGTATAAAATCAAATAAAAACCGTTATATGAATATGGTTATGAAAACCAAAACACGAATATAATATCAATAGTATGACCCAGTATTGCTAGTCAGACAATACATCGTAATTCGAAGCGTCTAATAGTATTTTGTTAGTTTTTGGATTATTATAAGCCGCATGACATTGTTACCTTACTAAACCAACAACGGGTAGCTAACCCGATACAAATTTTGCCCATCTAAAGTAGCGTGTCGTCACAAAGGTCACGCTATTGGAAATCTTCTCATACATAAATTCGCTTACCAATCAATGTGGCACGACGGGGATCAACCGTCAAGGCGCGAACTGGGGTGATCGTCCCCAAATAGTACTATTAAATGCATAAGCGTCTACCAACTCCCGGTAGTTCACAATTCATGCTAATGGGACTTTTAGTGACATAACCTAACTTTAATAATCCATTTTATTTCATCTATCGGGTCCATTAATCATTTATCGGGTCATACAATCGGGTCATTCAATCATTCGGGTCCAAAATCAATAAACAAACAATCGGGACAAATGGTGTCCTATTTTATAAAAACTAACATGTTATCTCCCTCGCGGGTTTATAAAACATTTATAAAAACATTTAAAAGAGTGCGAGGCTATGAACTCACGTTGATATGGGAAGGCGGGTTATCGGCAATTCGGTCGTACGGTACGTGCTTCAATCACGGAAACCTAGACAAATAATACTCGGTCTTAGACTCATGTCCAATGACTTTATAAAAATACCAATTATGTATACTTATGATGATTATATATATATGATGATCAAGTGAGTTTACATACTCTCGTTTACTCATTTTAAAGTTATGTGTTGATAACTTTTATACTAGTTTACTAGTTTTACCCATTTACGTGTCTTAAGTCCAATAAGCTTATTATAAGTTATTTAACTTATTTTAATCTATTTTGTACTTATATTATCAGTACTTAAACTTCACAAGTTGGGCCTAAATGGGTTAAGCCCAATAGATTATTTTTACAAGTTTTTATCCTATTTAGTCCATTTATTAGTCCAATATGTTTATTTAACTTGTTAATGTCCGTATGCCCTATAGTTCGGGTTTTGTCGGTTTTTACTTGTTATACATGTCTATATATCAGTATATAAGTTTTATAAAGTTTTCATTAGACGGGTCCAACCATCTAAGTTTTATTTAACAAAAACGTTAATTTTACGGCAATAGCCAAAAAAGTCGTAAAAATCATATTTATAGTTTTTATTACTTATAAACATTATTTCACCACCATTTATATAATTTATCCATTTGATTAACCTTATATATATATATATATATATATATTTATATAAATAAGTTTTATAAGTTAGTGGGTTTTTATTTTACATTTTATATATTAAAATGTGAGTGCTTATATAATAGTATTATTCTTTAATTTCCAAAAATCTGATTTTTAACTTCATCTTCACCAAAACTGCCATATCTTGAGTTCTACATGGAGATAGAAGCTCAAATTTTTATCACATAAACTAAATGATATGTGCTACATTTAACTCTTCTATAGCTACTGTTGAATCATCTTCTAAATATTTTCTAAAAATCGTCCAAAACAGTAACCTCAGATTTATACCCTAAACTTGTTTTGATCATATCTCACTCATTACAATGATTCCATTGCATGGCCAACTCTCACATGTGTACAAGACCCATAGCTTACTGTAAATCCATTCTACTTCATCATTTTATCAGATTACCATATAGTTCTTTACTGTTTTATACAGTCATCATATTTAACCAAGATTTTAACCTTGTTTCTTATGGTTTCACCTTTTTATCCATGATTATCAACAACAAATCCCCACATAACATTTTTATCATCATATAATCATCATAAATATATACAATAGGAAATAAAATACATGTTTACATAATCAAAATAACAAGAAGATGAGGAGGACAATCTTTATACCACCATGATGATGTAGGTTGATCAAAACATGGATTTTTGATGGGGAAACTTGTGATGCACCAAGACCATCTTCATGACCATTATTCTCCATGAACAACTTGTGGAAAATCAGCCCTAATACTCCATGGAAACTCCTCCTTTGATGTTATAACTTGCACCAATCTTCATCTTTTTGAATGGAGATTAACATATGTTGATTATAACATATGTTTATGGTTAAAATTTGTATGAAATGGGTGTTTGAAGTGTAAAATGGGACGGCATTCATAGAGTAGAGAGAGATGAGAGTGTTTTTGCATGGAAGAAATGAAGTAGATGGTTTCTTTTGGGTGGTTTTGTGGCTTAGTGGGAGATGTAGCTTCCAAGTTAAGCTAAATGGACATGTGTAAGGTATATGAGTGAAAACTTGCCACCAAAGTGGTATGTATTTGTTGTATAGCCGGTTTTGATGGGGGTGGGACAAGTGTCCCACTTGTCTCATCCCCATTTAATTACGGGTACTCCTCGATTCTAGTTTCCTCGATTTGCGTGCCCTCGGGTCGTTTTACGAAAAACATTTTTATAAATTATGAATCACCGTCACAAAACGAATCCAATAAAAATTGTCTCATCAAAAACGGAGTTCGAAAACGTAAATACGTAATCCTAGGGTTTCCGGTTTAGTCGTAAAGGACGTAAAAATAAAATCGTAAGTCCTAATCTCTTCTCGTAAATTTGTGAGTTTATGAACCAACACAAATTTAAAACTCCAAAATAATATTTACAGATAAATTTATTTTCTGAAATGTCGGACTGTCACCAAAGACGGTGTATGTAAACGTAAGCACGTAACGTAGAATCCTCCGGTTTAAACGTAGTCGATGCTACTTCAAGACGTAAATCCAAATTTCTTCCCAAAAATAAGTGAGTTCATATTGTAAATTGTTTTTAAATAATATTCGAGAATAAAATATCAACCATAAATTGACGGATTGTCACAGCATTTACCCCTAAACAGGATCTTTGTCCTCAAAGATCATCTTACCTTACTACTCGCTTCTTATAGAGTTAAAGCCATGTGGGTATTTCCTCCACATTCGGTCTTTTCTCACAAGTGTAATCCATTATAGTACGCGAGTTTCATCAAACATAACTACGGGAATAAGATCAGGCTTAATGTTGACTTACTTTCTCTATCCATGATGTTCACGGGTTTCTGATGAATGCAACTTTTCGCCGATCTAAGCTCTATTAAGAATAATCAGAATTTCACTTGATAGATATTACATCAAGTTCGATTTACGAAACATAATTCACGCGGTTCTTGAAGTCCTAGGGTAGATCCACCTTATATGCCTTTCAATCCCAACGTTTACATCATCTCAATGGTCCCATACAACGGGGACTTATATCCCATGATTTGTCAGATCATGAATTCATTTTTCCAAGGTTAAAAATTGTGGCATAACTTCGCTACCCATTTGGCACTTCAAGATCTACATTCCACATTCACATAACCTCTTGCCCACTACCGGCTGTCAATAACAAGATCCTAATTTCAATAATCATTTCAGGTTTCGCGGTTCGAGTATTTTGCAAGGATAGGTTCGCCATCATAGGAAACCTTAAACCTGAGAGACATGTCCAACTCACAATGGGTGTATGTCGGGTGTCTCCATCTCAACTCTTGCTTACGGATGCTCTAAGATTTAGATCCTAACAAGATTCGATCTCAATCCTAATACGATGATTATCAATGATAATCTCTCCAAAGGAAAACGATTATACGGTCTATTACCAAAGGTCATTCATTCAAACATAAAACAACACTTATATTACTCTGTATCGTTACTTTACCTCGTCCCTTCGATTTGGGATGGTACATAGTACTCTCATCAAGGTTCGTTCTCAATGATTTCTGAGCAAATCTCTAGAAATTCGATGCGAAGCGAGGATCTTGATTTAGATGTTCGATACAGGCACACTATGTTTACATAACTCTTTTGCATTTATCATTAACGGGAATGATATTAGCAGATTTGGTCAGTCTGTCGACGATGACCCAAATCGAATCAAATTCAGATGACGACCTTTGCAATAGCTAGACGTTAACTAATGTATGAGACGATGTCTGCCTTCATAATTGCCATTAGTACAACTTCTTCAGACAAAGATACTTTTAGTCAAAAATGACATACATATAATACTTATACTTACAAATTCCAACATAACTATATCTCACAATCCTCCATATTTAGACAATCATATGTGATCTTTTATACATTTAACGCCATCGGCTTCTAAATTTTAATGGTTCATATTAGCCGTGAAACCCCTTTTATTTCTATATTATCTCTTTTTACAAACATTAGCTATTTTTAAATTGTTCGGCAATTTATTCCGTACCATCGTTATTAAGGAACATGTCTTAATTGGTTCTTTATCCTTTATATAATATGTCAGTATCTATATTCACTTCTCATGATGACGTGATTATCATGTCCACAATTCACTCATATATTCTTTCTTTATTATGCGTCAGTAATTACGTTCACTTTCCTGATGAAATAAGTATCATAACCGTATTTATTCAAAATTCTTTCTTCATATCTTCTATTTTTTTTTTAGTTTCGTCTTTACTATCACTTTTATCAGTTTTTCTCAATCCGGCGTTTTTAAAGCGTCGATAATTATTACAACCAATTAAATATTAAATATTCAATTTTTATGAAATGTAAACGTAAAGGTTTTAAATTTCTTAGTTCGACCAATTATATAAAATGTTCAAAGATAACTTGAATTTTATTAACACAATTTTTGTTGATTTATCGAAAATATTTAATAAGATTCGTAAATGTTCGAAAAATATTTGGTTATACTTTGGTCAACATTTTCTTAGTTGAAAAGCAAAAATTGTCGTTTCAAAGTTTAAGTCATGGTTTAAATGGTTTTACTCAATCCTTCTTAAATTATCTTGAGGTATACACAAACATTTACCCCTAAACAGAAGTTTAGTTAAATGGTTTGTGTATAAGGGAATAATCCCTTAAAATTCTTTGTTAAAACATTGGTCAAAACATATTTCCATTTCTTTTTGGTAAAATCCAAAGTCTTAAAAGGGCTCTTAATTTTTGAAGAGTCAATTTATATTCCATTATCCTTTTTAATCACATAGTCAAATCATGTAAAGTATTAAGTCTTTAATCACGTGTTAATTATTCAAGGTACAGGTTTTTATCGTTCGGCCAATTCAGGGCAGTTTATAAATAATTATTAACTCATTCTTATTCTTGTAAACAAACATATAGTCCTTAATGATCACGAGCATGAATTTATCAAATTATAGCCTACACACGTGATTCACCAAATTTATGAATACTACATGTGCGTTAGTCAATCCAAACGGCATCACGTGAAACTCATAACGTTCATTACAAGTACAGGATGTAGCGATTGGAATACATAATCCTTTCCGCAGATGCGAAGTTGATGATAACCATGCCGTGGATCAAATCTTTAAAACATACACTAGAACCTTGTAAATGATCGAACAAATCTTCCATTTCGAGTTATGGATATCGTTTTCGATTGTCAATTTACTTAATTCACAGTAATCTATAAATATAAGGAAAGATAACACCATAGCTCTTCAGGATGACAGGCTTGGTATAATAAAATCTTTCTCCGACAACTCTCTCAGTTGTATGGTAATTCCTTTAATTTAGATGGTGCTGACGTACAGTGCACAAGCCACAGGTGCAGCACCGGGAATATAACCAATACCAATTTCAACTTGCCTTAATGGCGAAAGTCTAGGTAATTCACCATCAACAAATACTTACTAAAGTTTCAGATAACATAAACATCTTTTAATAAATTCATATTAACTTCTTTCTAGATTATAATATCTATGACTAATTTACAACCATTCACGGTAAAATTTTAAGTCTTAATACAGGATATGGTCATCCATCAAGAATTATTTAGATCACTTTTGATAATCAACATCTTATCATTTAGGGGAATTCTATTCGAGTTCCCATCAATTAAGACAATGTTGTCATGTCATAATCAATCAATCCATTCTACGGGCATTATCAACTTTCCAGTTGCATTGCCGTCGATAAGATGTGAACTTCTCAAAAGACTAATAATAATTCATAATCTTTCACAAATTCAGGGATATTAGGATACACAACTACTATTAAAAGAGTAAGGTCAACGCATAATCTAGGCGAGAGAATTTCAAATCAGATACAGACGAAAACATTTAACGAATATGAATATATCCCATGTTTTCATAATTTGAGTACGCGTTCGAAATCTCCTCGGATCGTTACCCAGGTCATTCAAATGAAATCAAATCATAAGAAATGATAGGAACGTCGATACATCCAGTCGGGTATCAACACTCAGTAATCATATACTTTTCCTAAGAATCTCACTACGGGAGAATTGGACAAGAATGAATTGTCAATTGTCAACTAAGACAAATTCAACAGATGAGTAAATTCAACTCAGAAGAATAGATGCTACCGGCACATATGTAGGTGTCCCTAACATTATGTCCTTATTTTTCACTTTTTGCAGATCTCATAAAATTTAATCTTTCACAATCTTTAAAGAGAATGTAGTGTTTATTAATCAGTTTTATGGTGACTACTAGTCAGTCTTGCATAGTCCATTCCAAATTGTATGTAGGCGCGCAACTATATACAATTTCAAGATTAACGATGCAATACTCAGTTTGTCAAAATTTTATCATCCATATTTATAGTAAAATCATTTTCATGCTTAATTCTTAGATAAGAATCAAGAATAAATTTACAAAGATTTTCTTTGTTATGAAAACAATTAGGTTTTCCAAAGTGTTTTATAAACAGCTTCATTTCAATAACAATCACTTATAAATCTCACTATGAATAATCCTTATTGTGATGAAAATTAAATTTTCTCAAAGGATACCGTTTTAACTTTATAAAAACAATGTGTGATCTGCAAAAGAGTGATGAAGAGTTGTTCACCAAGATCTTAACTACAATATGATAGGGAATGAGCTTTAGCCAAATGATCATGAGGTTCATGACCTTGATGGCACTCAACAAGAATAATCCACAACGTAACTCAATTTGAGATGAGTACTTGTTCAATGGTTGCATCACTAATGCGAACATTAGGATGAAGCAAATAAAGGATAGATCACATCGATACATGTAGGGTTTAGCAATCAAAGGTAGTCTTTTTCATTAATCACAAACAAGTCAAATTGTACCGTAACACATTACGTGTCACTATGTCATACAATTTACTAAACTCATCCTACCAACTGATATCTCAGTTAAGTTAGGGATTTTAAAAGATACTACAATGAATACTAATTTACAAGAGTCATTAGGTGTTCCATATGTCCCGGAAGATCCATCGGTCTCAATTCAGAAGAAGATTTCTTCAATTTATTTCTTGGACACTGGGCATCCTCGTTAGTGGACAATGGTCTAGGAACAACCCTTAACACGAATCAACAATCAATTAAATCCTTATAATTCAATCACAAAACTTAACGACTTCCTCTTATCAATCTCATATTCCATACAGGTTAAAATTTACTTTATTCAAGTTTTCAATCAACTTATACTCAATGTGATATCCTACTTCATTCTTCCAATACTTTCAGCCTTATTTATAAACCTTAAAAGGGCAATAAAGCTCGATATGAATCAACACTTAATTCCAATCCTATATCTCTTACAACAACAATTATCAAATGAGTCATTAATATAAAATGACTTAATCATTCAACTAGACTTCTCGGAAAGGTATTAGTGGCATGAGGCTTTTGGGTAATGGTTCCAATAACAGCCTCAAGTGCAACATTCACCCTTTCGATTTCAAATCTAAGAATTGGATGACAACGAATCAGATGACATCTTTCTAGGTGGTAATGTTTTGTCAAACTCCACTCTATAAGGAAAGATCGTCATGACATCGATATCAGTTTTAATCTCGCCAATTCTTTTTCAATATCACAATCAACTAATATCTACATTTCTACGAGTATCAACCATTTGTTGGGATCATAAATATCCACAACTTGGTTTAGATCTAGGATAGCTAGAATTCCTACGAGAATAGCTTTGATTAATTTACTAGGGGATTTAGGGTTACTTGTGACAATCTACGTCGTATAAATACCTCGTATAAATATCAAAATAATCATCAAACAATCATGTAATAAAATTTCATCATATATATATAATCCAAGTATATATATATTAAAATAACACTTCTCAGTCTTGGCCTTGTCGGTAACTCGGGAATTCTTCGGCACCGTTATAGTCAAAAGATTTTTAGACATTTGTGAAAAATGTTTATAATTAAAAGATTTTGAAATGTTTTATTCAAAACCTTAGTTTTAAAAATCTTTCGTTCTCTATAACGAGAGCTCTGGTACCAAACTGTAACACCCCCCAAATTTATACAACTCAATACAGCGGAAGACTCGTTGGTGTTACGGGATAGCACATTACTCACATCATAGACAACGCATAAAAATCGCGTCGTTTAATAATAAAAGCATTTCCATTCATAAATATCAAAGTTACATCGGTCCCAAGTCATTATATTTTGTACAAAGTTCTACAAGTATTTTGAATGGAAAATATTGTTTAAGTGCGGGCCATGAATTCTTGTCGTCTTCCCGAGAATTACCTTCAAGTACCTGAGATAAAACATGTTAAAAGAAAAGGGTCAGCGATAACGCAGAGTGAATTCATAGAGTTTAATAAATTCCATCAATATAATATCAGTATAAAAGTATTACTGAAAATCATTTTGTGCAAATCGTTTTGATAGGCCATGAAATAGCCAAAATCATTTTATACAAATCCATATCGAAAATCATAATATAGGCTTTTGCCTTAAAAAAATCATTATACGAGCCAATGTCGTAAAAACATCATACAATACGTCGTATGACGTTGTATAAAATCAAATAAAAACCGTTATATGAATATGGTTATGAAAACCAAAACACGAATATAATATCAATAGTATGACCCAGTATTGCTAGTCAGGCAATACATCGTAATTCGAAGCGTCTAAGTATTTTGTTAGTTTTTGGATTATTATAAGCCGCATGACATTGTTACCTTACTAAACCAACAACGGGTAGCTAACCCGATACAAATTTTGCCCATCTAAAGTAGCGTGTCGTCACAAAGGTCACGCTATTGGAAATCTTCTCATACATAAATTCGCTTACCAATCAATGTGGCACGACGGGGATCAACCGTCAAGGCGCGAACTGGGGTGATCGTCCCCAAATAGTACTATTAAATGCATAAGCGTCTACCAACTCCCGGTAGTTCACAATTCATGCTAATGGGACTTTTAGTGAAATAACCTAACTTTAATAATCCATTTTATTTCATCTATCGGGTCCATTAATCATTTATCGGGTCATACAATCGGGTCATTCAATCATTCGGGTCCAAAATCAATAAACAAACAATCGGGACAAATGGTGTCCTATTTTATAAAAACTAACATGTTATCTCCCTCGCGGGTTTATAAAACATTTATAAAAACATTTAAAAGAGTGCGAGGCTATGAACTCACGTTGATATGGGAAGGCGGGTTATCGGCAATTCGGTCGTACGGTACGTGCTTCAATCACGGAAACCTAGACAAATAATACTCGGTCTTAGACTCATGTCCAATGACTTTATAAAAATACCAATTATGTATACTTATGATGATTATATATATATGATGATCAAGTGGGTTTACATACTCTCGTTTACTCATATTAAAGTTATGTGTTGATAACTTTTATACTAGTTTACTAGTTTTACCCATTTACGTGTCTTCAGTCCAATAAGCTTATTATAAGTTATTTAACTTATTTTAATCTATTTTGTACTTATATTATCAGTACATAAACTTCACAAGTTGGGCCTAAATGGGTTAAGCCCAATAGATTCTTTTTACAAGTTTTTATCCTATTTAGTCCATTTATTAGTCCAATATGTTTATTTAACTTGTTAATGTCCGTATGCCCTATAGTTCGGGTTTTGTCGGTTTTTACTTGTTATACATGTCTATATATCAGTATATAAGTTTTATAAAGTTTTCATTAGACGGGTCCAACCATCTAAGTTTTATTTAACAAAAACGTTAATTTTACGGCAATAGCCGAAAAAGTCGTAAAAATCATATTTATAGTTTTTATTACTTATAAACATTATTTCACCACCATTTATATAATTTATCCATTTGATTAACCTTATATATATATATATATATTTATATAAATAAGTTTTATAAGTTAGTGGGTTTTTATTTTACATTTTATATATTAAAATGTGACTGCTTATATAATAGTATTATTCTTTAATTTCCAAAAATCTGATTTTTAACTTCATATTCACCAAAACTGCCATATCTTAAGTTCTACATGGAGATAGAAGCTCAAATTTTTATCACATAAACTACATGATATGTGCTACATTTAACGCTTCTATAGCTACTGTTGAATCATCTTCTAAATATTTTCTAAAAATCTTCCAAAACAGTAACCTCAGATTTATACCCTAAACTTGTTTTGATCATATCTCACTCATTACAATGATTTCATTGCATGGCCAACTCTCACATGTGTACAAGACCCATAGCTTACTGTAAATCCATTCTATTTCATCATTTTATCAGATTACCATATAGTTCTTTACTGTTTTATACAGTCATCATGTTTAACCAAGATTTTAACCTTGTTTCTTATGGTTTTTCACCTTTTTATCCATGATTATCAACAACAAATCCCCACATAACATTTTTATCATCATATAATCATCATAAATATATACAATAGGAAATAAAATACATGTTTACATAATCAAAATAACAAGAAGATGAGGAGGACAATCTTTATACCACCATGATGATGTAGGTTGATCAAAACATGGATTTTTGATGGGGAAACTTGTGATGCACCAAGACCATCTTCATGACCATCATTCTCCATGAACAACTTGTGGAAAATCAGCCCTAATACTCCATGGAAACTCCTCCTTTGATGTTATAACTTGCACCAATCTTCATCTTTTTGAATGGAGATTAACATATGTTGATTATAACATATGTTTATGGTTAAAATTTGTATGAAATGGGTGTTTGAAGTGTAAAATGGGACGGCATTCATAGAGTAGAGAGAGATGAGAGTGTTTTTGCATGGAAGAAATGAAGTAGATGGTTTCTTTTGGGTGGTTTTGTGGCTTAGTGGGAGATGTAGCTTCCAAGTTAAGCTAAATGGACATGTGTAAGGTATATGAGTGAAAACTTGCCACCAAAGTGGTATGTATTTGTTGTATAGCCGGTTTTGATGGGGGTGGGACAAGTGTCCCACTTGTCTCATCCCCATTTAATTACGGGTACTCCTCGATTCTAGTTTCCTCGATTTACGTGCCCTCGGGTCGTTTTACGAAAAACGTTTTTATAAATTATGAATCACCGTTACAAAACGAATCCAATAAAAATTGTCTCATCAAAAACGGAGTTCGAAAACGTAAATACGTAATCCTAGGGTTTCCGGTTTAGTCGTAAAGGACGTAAAAATAAAATAGTAAGTCCTAATCTCTTCTCGTAAATTTGTGAGTTTATGAACCAACACAAATTTAAAACTCCAAAACAATATTTACAGATAAAATTATTTTCTGAAATGTCGGACTGTCACCAAAGACGGTGTATGTAAACGTAAGCACGTAACGTAGAATCCTCCGGTTTAATCGTAGTCGATGCTACTTCAAGACGTAAATCCAAATTTCTTCCCAAAAATAAGTGAGTTCATATTGTAAATTGTTTTTAAATAATATTCGAGAATAAAATATCAACCATAAATTGACGGATTGTCACACAACAAGACCAATAATAAGGAGACTTAATAAGCTACGAATGGAAAGCTTATCAAATCACCAAATAAGCAAACTTTATAAGATGAACTTTTAAAAACACTAAACTTTTAAGAAAACTTAAAAAAGGTAAATAAGCTAAATACTAAATAAGCCAAAAAGCATAACAAGCCTTAAGCTTAATCGTATAAAAACTTATATAGGATTAAAAAGATAAACTCTTTAATCACATAAACATCAAATTTAAGCAAAATCAAAGATTATAACGGATCAAAAACAACTTAAAAATAAAGAAAGGTAGAAGAAGATTAAGATTAAAAGATTAAACTTGAACTTGTAGATTAAAGATTCAAAATTACAAAAGTGAATTAAAGCTTAAACATGAAAGAAAGAAAAGATGAAGTTTTAGTGAGAGAAAGTTAAACACTTTCTCTCTCTAAAATGAAAACAAAAGAAAGAAAAATAAACTAGCTAACCACATCCTAATGTTTCATTAGGAGGGTATTTATAGGAGGAGGGGAGTGCATGTGTGCTTCCTTCTTTCTTTCTTTTCGTCTCGACTCGATTTAAATACTTTGTCTTTCTCGACGTCGTCTCGGGATTTGTCGATGTAAATTGAACTTGTCTTCTAATTTTCTTCTATAATTAGACTTGAGTTCTTCGACTTCATTAAACTTTCGTCTTTAGACTTTTTCTTCGATAAATCTTCAGAATAGGCCTTGGACTTCTGTTCTTTTTTTGCACTCTTGATCTTTTGACTTCGTCTTTTCTCGTTTTCTTCGATAAAAGCCCGTGATAGCCCATGTTTTCTTCCTTTTTCATCTTTTGTTCCTAAAACACAATAAAAACACAAACCACGCATAATTCCGACATTACGACATAAAATACACGTTTTGGTCTTGTTATTATTCGAAATAAGTGGGAAAAGGATAAGTGTTTTCACACTTATTAAATCCCCTACACTTGACCATTGCAATCCCTCATGCAATGCATTAATTTCAAGGCACAGTTTAAATTTCTCATCATAGATAACCTACCTTGGCCTTTATTAAATACTAAACTTTAAGGAGATTAAAAAGATAGAAATATGTTCAAAATAAGTAAAGAAATCAAAGACTTACATTGGGGTTTTGGCTGTCATGAATGTTTATCATCCTCAAGTTTCACGTTCCCCAAACCAAGCTTAGAAACGAGATCATTGTTATTATAAGTTAGCAAACTAACACGAACTCATGTGACCCAATTATTTACTTAGACTCCCTTATTCCTAGGTGTATCTCTTATATTTTAATATTGTCTTAAATGATCACGAGGATGCATTGTTTGACTTATTTCGATAGTTATTTAGGCTGAAAATAAAATGGGACGATTTAATCAATAGTTAGCTAAAGGACAAAATCTTTTAAAACTGCTTCTCGGGACCTCTTAAAGTTCATATCTTGGCATAACTCGCTTCACGATTTGAGACCTTTCTCAGACCGATATTTGGCAGCGACTTCATACTTCGAATCTTTGAGAGACGTTCATGAAATTATGGTCTTCTCTTCATCTTAGGAATTTCTTCACTTGAACTTTTTGAGAGATTCTTCATATTTGGACCACGACTTCTTCATTTTTCTCCAATCTTTATTTTGGACTTTGATATACAACGATCCGCCTCCTTTTAGGACTTGGATCTATTTATCCTCATACCTTGTTAGGGCCTTTTTGGATAGACTTCTCCATGATCTTTTGGGGAGTATTTGCTTTTCGTTGTGTGTCTCGATCCTTCATATTGATTTTTGATAAATGATTCTTCACATCACTTTTGGATCTTTAGCAACAAAATGTAGCCCTCATGCCTTGTTAGGACCTTTTCGGACTCACCAATTTTCGCATCCCGCTTCAATAAGTTATGACTTGGCTACGAACTCTAATTAATATCGAGCAACTTTTAAACGATCTTGTGCTAGAAGCTAAGTAACTTTTCAAATCGTACAACCTTATTTATTGCAGATAAATTTATTAGCAAGCGATGGGAGAAAAAGCTTATAATCAACTCACATAAATTCATGAAAGAATACCAAACTTATAGTTGACTCTATCATCTCTCGTTCTCCACAATTTAAAATCTCAAGGAATGAGACTCGTAGATGCTTAGCCAATTAAATCAAAGTTTTGGGTTTTCAAGTCATCTATAGGATCTTGCAAACTCTTAGACCTTTTCAAGTTTAGAATTCGCATTTTAAAGTTCCCTTGATAAACGACTCTCTAGGATCATTTATAGGAACTTGCGAAAAGTTCTTGTTCTTAACCCGTGAGAGTTAAGACTTTCGCGTTTTAAAGTTCCCTATATAAAAGCCTAGCAAAACTTGACTTAAACACGTTAAGGATACTAGCTAGAGTAAACTTAGATAAGTAAACTCGGGTTGAGTCAAAAGATTCATAACGTTGAAAATTAAAACCACTTTATTAAACTTTATTTAAGCAAAGAAAGTAAATAACGATAACAAAGGAAAATACTACTATACTACTAGGCCAAAATAGATTAAAAAATTTGAAAAATGTCGAAAAATCAAATTTTCCGGTTAAAATGAGGGCAAATTCATGGAAAAGACCACTTACTTCGATAGAAGTCCCCCATACACTTGATGTAAACATTTTCCTTAATGTTTAAGCATGTGGGAGTAAACTCCCCTACACTTAGGACATTGTGCACTTTGTTTAAATCTTGCTAAGGAAAGGACAACTATAGTGATTTCAGTGTGAACATATAAGATATGAAATATTGAATCACGACAGTTTAGGATAGAACCGGGAAGATGGGTACACGGGATCACGGTTCGTCAAAAGTCATCGAGAATGGATCTTTGAAGCTTTAATCCCTGCACACTAGAAGAAACAAGACAACAAACACATACGGGGCTCCCCCTACACTTATTATGAAAATGGTAAAGGATAGATCAACGGGTTGCCTCCCGAGAAGCGCTTGTTTTTGTTAACCGAGTCACGAACCTGACTCGACCCAGAACTAATTCAAGGGAAACGTGGTGAGGGATGGAATCATCTCTTTAGAGATGTCCTCACCAAAGTACAACTTCATGCGCTAGCCCTTCACCTTAAAATTTGGCCCGTTTGGCTGAGAAAGCTCAATGGTGCCATATGGGAAGACTTTGGCGACGGTGAATGGACTAGACCAACGGCTCTTCAGCTTGCCCGAGAAGATCTTCAACCGAGAGTTAAAGAGTAAAACTTGATCACCAACGTGGAACTCTCGGTTCTTGATCCTAGCATCATGGATGATCTTGGTCTTCTCTTTGTAGATCAATGAGTTCTCATAAGCTTCATTCCTCAGTTCATTGAGCTCGTTGAGTTGAATCTTCCGAAGATCGTCGGCTTTGTTGATGTCAAAATTGGCCCACTTCAAGGCCTAGTATGCCTTATGTTCCAGCTCAATAGGGAGGTGGCATGCATTCCCGTACACAAGACGATATGGAGTGAAACCAATCGGAGTCTTATATGCGGTACGGAAAGCCCACAAAGCATCATCTAACTTATTAGCCCACGAGGCACGATGCTCTCCCACAATACGCTCAAGAATTCGCTTCAATCCACGGTTAGATATCTCGGCTTGAACATTTGTTTGAGGATGATAAGCGGTGGAAAGACGGTGATTGACATCATACTTAGCCATGACTCTAGCAAATTGATCATTGCAAAAATGAGTCATGCGGTCACTGATTATAGCACGAGGAACACCGAATCGAGCAAAAAGTTGCTTCAGAAAGTTCACAACCACCCTCGCATCGTTCGTAGGGAGAGTCTTTGCTTCAACCCATTTAGAAACGTAGTCAACGGCTACGAGGATGTACTTGTTCCCTTTAGATGATGGAAATGGCCCCATAAAGTCGATACCCCATACATCAAAGATTTCACATTCTTGTATGAAATTTTGAGGCATCTCATCTTTATGTGTGATCTTGCCTTGTCTTTGGCAAGCATCATAATGTTTAACCATCTCGTGAGCGTCACGATAAATGGTAGGCCAATAGAATCTCGAGTCAAACACTTTCTTCGCGGTGTAGTTGGGACCAAAGTGACAACCGATGGGTCCTTTATGGCAAGCTTCAAGAATGTCTAAAGTTGCGGTTCCATCAACACACCGACGAATAATCATATCAGCACATTGTTTGAAGAGATAAGGTTCATCCCAAAAGTAAGTCTTAACATCTTTAAAGAACTTCTTTTTTTGTTGGGATGTTAACCCTTCGATAAGAATACCACCGGCTAAGTAGTTTGCAATGTCCGCAAACCACAGGGTGTCATCAAGATTGGAATTGATATACATTAAGGCCTCAAGGGGAAAAGAGTCATTGATCTCTTGATTCGGATGATCCCCTTGATAAGGATCCTCAAGTCTACTTAGATGATCCGCGGCTAGGTTTTCGGCTCCCTTCTTGTCACAAATTTCAATTTTAAATTCTTGAAGGAGCAAAATCCAACGAAGAAGTATTGGCTTAGAATCTTGCTTAGTCAACAAGTACTTCAACGCAGAATGATCGGTGTACACGATGGTGGTGGAAAGTACAAGATAGGGGCGGAACTTCTCAAAAGCATACACTACAGCTAAAAGCTCTTTTTCGGTAGTAGTATAATGCAATTGAGCCCCCGTCATTGTCTTGCTAGCATAGTGGATTGGTTGGAAGTGTTTGTTCACTCTTTGGCCCAAAACCGCTCCAATAGCAAAGTCGCTAGCATCACACATCAATTCAAAAGGTAGCTCCTAATTAAGGGTAACCAAGACTGGTGCCTTAGTTAGCTTGTCCTTAAGAAGATTGAAGGATTCAAGACACTACTTAGAAAAGATAAAAGGAGTATCTTTTTCCAAGAGGTGGGTCATCGGGCGAGTGATTTTAGAAAAATATTGAATGAATCGACGATAGAAGCCCGCATGACCCAGAAAACTTCTCACACCCTTCACGGTTGAAGGTGGAGGTAATTTTGCTATGACATCAACTTTAGCACGGTCCACTTCAAGACCGGCTTTTGAGATTTTATGTCCAAGCACAATGCCCTCTTTTACAATGAAATGGTTTTTTTCCCAATTTAGAACAAGGCGAGTGTCTTCACACCGCTTAAGCATGCGTTCTAAATTGGCCAGGCAAGAAGTGAAGGAATCACCATAGACCGAGAAATAATCCATGAAGACTTCCATGGTTTGCTCAACCATGTCATGGAAGATAGCCAACATGCACCTTTGGAAAGTCCTAGGAGCATTGCATAAGCCGAAAGGCATTCTTTTGTAAGAAATGTTCCATAAGTACAAGTGAATGTTGTTTTCTCTTGATCTTGGGGATCGATGGGAATTTGAAAATACCCGGAGAAACCGTCTAAAAAGCAGTAATAGTCATTACCCACTAGACGTTCAAGCATTTGGCCCATAAAAGGAAGGGGGAAATGATCCTTTCTCGTAGCATCATTGAGTTTGTGATAGTCTATACAAACTCTCCACCCTGTAACGAGACGAGTAGGAATCAACTCGTTGTTTTCATTGGGCACAACGGTGATTCCGCCTTTCTTAGGCATACAATGGACGGGACTAACCCATGGTGAATCCGAGATAGGGTAGATCATTCCCGCATCAAGAAGTTTGATAAACCCTTTTTTGATAGCGTCATGGATCTTGGGATTCACCCTTCTTTGGCTTTGAATAGTGGGTTTAAAGTCGTCCTCCATGAGAATTTTATGTGTGCAAAAGTGAGGATCAATTCCACGAATATCGGAGATTTTCCAAGCAATCGCTTTCTTATGATTGTTTAGCACGGCGATAAGTCGGCATTTTTCTTCTTCTTTCATGTCCTTTGCGATGATGACGGGTGACTTCTTGTTGTCTTCAAGGAAAACGTACTCGAGATGAGACGGTAGGTCCTTTAGCTCTAAATCCGGAGGATTGTCGATGGAAGGCGTAGTCAAATTCGGTTCATCGATAGAGATATCCTTAGGAGATGGTGGAGAAATATGGTTCTCATTGAGAAGTTTCTCAATGGTACGAATGTCTTCATCCCAATTGGAGGGAGAATCGTCATATTGTAAGTCCACATCTCCCAAAGTTGCTTCAAATTCTTTCAAAATGAAATCACTTTCTCCAAATGGAGTTAGTGATGGAGCAATAGAGGCAATGGTCTCAACAATGGGAAGAGAAGAAAAACCACTTTTACAAGCGTCTTTAAAATGTTCTTCACAAGCCTCATCAAGAACGTCAATGAAATTAACACTCTCGTTTTCAGAAGGCTGCTTAGAAAGTTTACCCATGTTGAAGACGATCTTATCATCACCAACTCTCATGATTAATTCACCCGCGGCCACATCAATGAGAGTGCGACCGGTCCTCAAGAATGGACGTCCAACGATTAATGGAACAGCGGGGTCCATCTCGTAGTCAACGACAACAAAATCCGCCAGAAAGGTGAATTTGTCGACACCGACAAAGACATCTTCGGCTATCCCCACCGGATAAGCAACCGTACGGTTAGCTAATTCCAAAGTCATTCGTGTGGGGACTAGCTCGGGTAGAGATAATTGTTTCCAAACACTTAATGGCATTAAGTTTATACTATCACCTAGATCGGCCAGGGCCATATAATTCTCTACCCCGGAAAGTTGCAAGAAATGAGAAAACGACCCGGATCACCAAGTTTGGTGGGTAATTTCCTTAAGAGCACTGCGGAGCAATTCTCATTAAGTTGGTTCTGAGCGATATCAAGAAGTTTCTCCTTATCACTGAGAAGATATTTAAACATTTTAACATATTTAGGCATGTGAGCGAGAGCCTCAGCAAAGGAGAAATTGAAATTCAGTTGTTTAAACATTTTAAGAAAGTTATAAACCTGAATATCATCCTTGTTCTTCAATTTCTCTTTCCCCAACCTCGAAGGATAAGGTATGTTGGGTTGAGATGAAGGCTTTGGAATGGAATTCTCAATCACATCCTTGGGTGGTGGAGGGGTGGAAGTAGAAGGTGGAGGAATTGGGGAAATAGAAGGTGGAGAAATTGGAGAAGTAGAAGTTGGAGGAATTGGAGAAGGGGACTCGTTTTCCTTTGTCACAATCACCGGTGTAGGTGTAGGAAGCTCGGGTTCCGTTAAACCTTTTCCACTTCGAGTGGTGATTGCTTTCATCTCCCCTCTTGGATTAGCAACGGTGTTACTCGGAAGAGAACCCAAACCAGAGGCTTGATTACTTGGGAAGAAACTAGCCATCATGTTTCTTAAGTCATTCGTTTGACTTGCCAAAGAGTTTCGCATATCGGCTCGAAGATCATTCCCATGTTTCACCATATCTGCTTTCATGTTGGCAATTTACCGCTGAAGATTTTGCACTATCACATCATTAGTCCTCATGTAGGTGTCAATCTCTTGATTAAATGTGGTGGGTTGGGTGGTAGGAAGAGCATGGTAGGCAGGTGGTTGATAAGCGGGTGGTTGGTGAACTTGATTGTTTCTTTGAGGTGGATATGAGCTTCTTTGGGTTTGATACTGATTTGGAGCTCGAGGTTGATTTTGATTGTTGCGATTGAGATTGTTTGGGTTTTGAGGTGGAAAACCAGGTGGTGAAAGAAAGTTGTTTGAGCGATAGCTGAGCAAATTTCGGTCACCTTGCGGACGTGCTTGATAGCCTCATGTAGAAAAGTTACCGTTGGCGGCATACACATTTCCGGATTGACATGAGTCGAAGGACAATCGGTGTATGAGTGAGATCCCCCGCATATTTCACATGATTTACTCATAGCATTAACTTGAGCATTGATAGCTTTGGTGTTGTTAGCGGTTTGGAGAGCAAGTGTTTCAACAAGCGAAGTAAGCTTATCAATTCTCTTGTCGCTCTCATTAGTGCTAGCACTAGCCACATTCGTCCGAACACTCTTGGTTTGCACTCTAGACTTATTCTCAATAATGTCCCAAGCGGCATTAGAAGACTTAACCAAAATATTACCCCCGGAGGCACTATTTAGTGAATCTTGGTCATTCATGCTTAAACCATTGTAAAACGTATTAATTTGATGTACTTTTGTGAAACCATGTTGTGGACACTTTCTTAAAAGTTCCTTAAAACGGTCCCAAGATTCACTAAATGTCTCACCGTACTTTTGTTCAAAGATAATGATTTCATTCCGCAAAGCGGTAGTACGTGAGGGTGGGAAAAAGTAGTTAATAAACTTGCTCTCTAAATCCATCCACGTAAGAATACTTTGTGGCGGTTCCTTATCAAGCCAATTCCGGGCTTCTCCCTCTAAGGAGAAAGGAAAAAGTTGTAAGCGAATTACCTCTTGTGAAAGGCCATTATACTTAACCGTATTAGTGAGTTGAAGAAACCTTTTTATATGGTCATGAGGATCATCAAGCGAATGCCCCAAGAAAGGTTGAGCAGAGACCATTTGAATGAAGCCAGATTTGAGTTCAAAATTGTTGGCTCCAATCTCGGGTATGACAATAGCATCGGTGTTGTCCTCTACGTGCGATTGCAAAAGCTCGATCATTGGTTGATTGTCCATGGTGACAATAGGTGGAGTAATGACTTCGGCTTGAGATACTTTCTTCTTACGAGCACGAGTACGCATACACACCTACAAAAGGAAAAGAAAAATAGAGAAGAAATATTTTTGGTTTTTTATGTTTTTTATGTTTTTCTATTTTTTTGGATTTTTGAAAATTTTAATTTTTTAGGATTTTTTTTGAAAATTTAAGCAAGAAAATAACGTTAAAAAATGAACGGATCCCAAAATCCAACGCGTCTCTCACTTAAAACCGTTAATCTTAACGAAAAGAGCCGGCAGCGGCGCCATTTATAACTAGATTTTTAGCCAAGTATAAAAAAGTTACCGTCCGATCTTTTCGAATTGATTACTAGTAGAAAGTGCGACTCAGTCGTTCTTGGTGGAAAAATAAATTGTTTGGTTATCTATTTTAATCTAAAAGTAAATATGAAAATGCCGTTAAGTAAAATAAAAGCTTTTAAAAATTAAACTAAAAATTACTAGAAAAACACTTGGTAAAAATAGAGATTTCGGGAAGCGTGCAATTTTTAGAAACTAAAACGTAATGAACTTAAAACTTAAAACTTTGTAAAACTTAAAAACTTAAACCATCGGAATGTACAAAGTGAATTCTGTCGGAATGTAGTGCAAACAAAACCATCGGAATGTCAAAGTAAATTCTATCGGAATAATAGTAAAGCAACTCTATCAGAATGCAGTTCTGTCAGAATGTAAGCCTATCGGAATGTCCAGTATCAGAATAATTAAGATCTGAGCTATCGGAATACAGTTCCGTCGGAATGTCACTTTCTGTCGGAATGTTGCTAACAAAAATTTGGCAGAGTTTCGTCTGAATAAAACCTTAAGACCCGTCGCAATGTGCGATCGCAATGAGCGATCGCGATCACGATCGGAATAAGGGGGAAAAAACACTTGATCCCAAAGTAGAACCTTAAAGGGAATTGCGATCACACTGAAACCATCAGAATGTAGCGTTGGAATATACAAAACCTATGATTGCGATGGAGCACAAATTAATCCGAATATAGAGATAAGCTAAAAATCCTAATAAGCACTTCTAATAAGCACTTATCAAAAACTCAACAAGACCAATAATAAGGAGACTTAATAAGCTATGAATGGAAAGCTTAACAAATCACCAAATAAGCAAACTTTATAAGATGAACTTTTAAAAACACTAAACTTTTAAGAAAACTTAAAAAAGGTAAATAAGCTAAATACTAAATAAGCCAAAAAGCATAACAAGCCTTAAGCTTAATCGTATAAAAACTTATATAGGATTAAAAAGATAAACTCTTTAATCACATAAACATCAAATTTAAGCAAAATCAAATATTATAACGGATCAAAAACAACTTAAAAATAAAGAAAGGTAGAAGAAGATTAAGATTAAAAGATTAAACTTGAACTTGTAGATTAAAGATTCAAAATTACAAAAGTGAATTAAAACTTAAACATGAAAGAAAGAAAAGATGAAGTTTTAGTGAGAGAAAGTTAAACACTTTCTCTCTCTAAAATGAAAACAAAAGAAAGAAAAATAAACTAGCTAACCACCTCCTAATGTGTCATTAGGAGGGCATTTATAGGAGGAGGGGAGTGCATGTGTGCTTCCTTCTTTCTTTCTTTTCGTCTCGACTCGATTTAAATACTTTGTCTTTCTCGACGTCGTCTCGGGATTTGTCGATGTAAATTGAACTTGTCTTCTAATTTTCTTCTATAATTAGACTTGAGTTCTTCGACTTCATTAAAATTTCGTCTTTAGACTTTTTCTTTGATAAATCTTCAGAATAGGCCTTGGACTTCTGTTCTTTTTTTGCACTCTTGATCTTTTGACTTCGTCTTTTCTCGTTTTCTTCGATAAAAGCCCGTGATAGCCCATCTTTTCTTCCTTTTTCATCTTTTGTTCCTAAATCACAATAAAAACACAAACCACGCATAATTCTGACATTACGACATAAAATACACGTTTTGGTCTTGTTATTATTGGAAATAAGTGGGAAAAGGATAAGTGTTTTCACACTTATTAAATCCCCTACACTTGACCATTGCAATGCCCTCATGCAATGCATTAATTTCAAGGCACAGTTTAAATTTCTCATCATAGATAACCCACCTTGGCCTTTATTAAATACTAAACTTTAAGGAGATTAAAAAGATAGAAATATGTTCAAAATAAGTAAAGAAATCAAATACTTACATGTGGGTTTTGGCTGTCATGAATGTTTATCATCCTCAAGTTTCACGTTCCCCAAACCAAGCTTAGAAACGAGATCATTGTTATTATAAGTTAGCAAACTAACACGAACTCATGTGGCCCAATTATTTACTTAGACTCCCTTATTCCTAGGTGTATCTCTTATATTTTAATATTGTCTTAAATGATCACGAGGATGCATTGTTTGACTTATTTCGATAGTTATTTAGGCTGAAAATAAAGTGGGACGATTTAATCAATAGTTAGCTAAAGGACAAAATCTTTTAAAACTGCTTCTCGGGACCTCTTAAAGTTCATATCTTGGCATAACTCGCTTCACGATTTGAGACCTTTCTCGGACCGATATTTGGCAGCGACTTCATACTTCGAATCTTTGAGAGACGTTCATGAAATTATGGTCTTCTCTTCATATTAGGAATTTCTTCACTTGAACTTTTTGAGAGATTCTTCATATTTGGACCACGACTTCTTCATTTTTCTCCAATCTTTATTTTGGAATTTGATATACAACGATCCGCCTCCTTTTAGGACTTGGATCTATTTATCCTCATACCTTGTTAGGGCCTTTTTGGATAGACTTCTCCATGATCTTTTGTGGAGTATTTGCTTTTCGTCGTGTGTCTCGATCCTTCATATTGATTTTTGATAAATGATTCTTCACATCACTTTTGGATCTTTAGCAACAAAATGTAGCCCTCATGCCTTGTTAGGACCTTTTCGGACTCACCAATTTTCGCATCCCGCTTCAATAAGTTATGACTTGGCTATGAACTCTAATTAATACCGAGCAACTTTTAAACGATCTTGTGCTAGAAGCTAACTAACTTTTCAAATCGTACAACCTTATTTATTGCAGATAAATTTATTAGCAAGCGATGGGAGAAAAAGCTTATAATCAACTCACATAAATTCATGAAAGAATACCAAACTTATAATTGACTCTATCATCTCTCGTTCTCCATAATTTAAAATCTCAAGGAATGAGACTCGTGGATGCTTAGCCAATTAAATCAAAGTTTTGGGTTTTCAAGTCATCTATAGGATCTTGCAAACTCTTAGACTTTTTCAAGTTTAGAATTCGCATTTTAAAGTTCCCTTGATAAACGACTCTCTAGGATCATTTATAGGAACTTGCGAAAAGTTCTTGTTCTTAACCCGTGAGAGTTAAGACTTTCGCGTTTTAAAGTTCCCTATATAAAATCCTAGCAAAACTTGACTTAAACACGTTAAGGATACTAGCTAGAGTAAACTTAGATAAGTAAACTCGGGTTGAGTCAAAAGATTCATAACGTTGAAAAATTAAAACCACTTTATTAAACTTTATTTAAGCAAAGAAGTAAATACTAACAAAGGAAAATACTACTATACTACTAGGCCAAAATAGATTAAAAATTTTGAAAAATGTCGAAAAATCAAATTTTCCGGTTAAAATGAGGGCAAATTCATGGAAAAGACCACTTACTTCGATAGAAGTCCCCCTACACTTGATGTAAACATTGTCCTTAATGTTTAAGCATGTGGGAGTAAACTCCCCTACACTTAGGACATTGTGCACTTTGTTTAAATCTTGCTAAGGAAAGGACAACTATGTGAACATATAAGATATGAAATATTGAATCACGACAGTTTAGGATAGAACCGGGAAGACGGGTACACGGGATCACGGTTCGTCAAAAGTCATCGAGAATGGATCTTTGAAGCTTTAATCCCTGCACACTAGAAGAAACAAGACAACAAACACATACGGGGCTCCCCCTACACTTATTATGAAAACGGTAAAGGATAGATCAACGGGTTGCCTCCCGAGAAGCGCTTGTTTTTGTTAACCGAGTCACGAACCTGACTCGACCCAGAACTAATTCAAGGGAAACGTGGTGAGGGATGGAATCATCTCTTTAGAGATGTCCTCACCAAAGTACAACTTCATGCGCTAGCCCTTCACCTTAAAATTTGGCCCGTTTGGCTGAGAAAGCTCAATGGTGCCATATGGGAAGACTTTGGCGACGGTGAATGGACCAGACCAACGGCTCTTCAGCTTGCCCGAGAAGATCTTCAACCGAGAGTTAAAGAGTAAAACTTGATCACCAACATGGAACTCTTGGTTCTTGATCCTAGCATCATGGATGATCTTGGTCTTCTCTTTGTAGATCAATGAGTTCTCATAAGCTTCATTCCTCAGTTCATTGAGCTCGTTGAGTTGAATCTTCCGAAGATCGTCGGCTTTGTTGATGTCAAAATTGGCCCACTTCAAGGCCTAGTATGCCTTATGTTCCAGCTCAATAGGGAGGTGGCATGCATTCCCGTACACAAGACGATATGGAGTGAAACCAATCGGAGTCTTATATGCGGTACGGAAAGCCCACAAAGCATCATCTAACTTATTAGCCCACGAGGCACGATGCTCTCCCACAATACGCTCAAGAATTCGCTTCAATCCACGGTTAGATATCTAGGCTTGAACATTTGTTTGAGGATGATAAGCGGTGGAAAGACGGTGATTGACATCGTACTTAGCCATGACTCTAGCAAATTGATCATTGCGAAAATGAGTCATGCGGTCACTGATTATAGCACGAGGAACACCGAATCGAGCAAAAAGTTGCTTTAGAAAGTTCACAACCACCCTCGCATCGTTCGTAGGGAGAGCCTTTGCTTCAACCCATTTAGAAACGTAGTCAACGGCTACGAGGATGTACTTGTTCCCTTTAGATGATGGAAATGGCCCCATAAAGTCGATACCCCATACATCAAAGATTTCACATTCTTGTATGAAATTTTGAGGCATCTCATCTTTATGTGTGATCTTGCCTTGTCTTTGGCAAGCATCATAATGTTTAACCATCTCGTGAGTGTCACGATAAATGGTAGGCCAATAGAATCTCGAGTCAAACACTTTCTTCGCGGTGTAGTTGGGACCAAAGTGACCACCGGTAGGTCCTTTATGGCAAGCTTCAAGAATGTCTAAAGTTGCGGGTCCATCAACACACCGACGAATAATCATATCAGCACATTGTTTGAAGAGATAAGGTTCATCCCAAAAGTAAGTCTTAACATCTTTAAAGAACTTCTTTTTTTGTTGGGATGTTAACCCTTCGATAAGAATACCACCCGCTAAGTAGTTTGCAATGTTCGCAAACCACAGGGTGTCATAAAGATTGGAATTGATAGTCCTTAAGGCCTCAAGGGGAAAAAAGTCATTGATCTCTTGATTCGGATGATCCCCTTGATAAGGATCCTCAAGTCTACTTAGATGATCCGCGGCTAGGTTTTCGGCTCCCTTCTTGTCACGAATTTCAATTTTAAATTCTTGAAGGAGCAAAATCCAACGAAGAAGTCTTGGCTTAGAATCTTGCTTAGTCAACAAGTACTTCAACGCGGAATGATCGGTGTACACGATGGTGGTGGAAAGGACAAGATAGGGGCGGAACTTCTCAAAAGCATACACTACAGCTAAAAGCTCTTTTTCGGTAGTAGTATAATGCAATTGAGCCCCCGTCATTGTCTTGCTAGCATAGTGGATTGGTTGGAAGTGTTTGTTCACTCTTTGGCCCAAAACTTCTCCAATAGCAAAGTCGCTAGCATCACACATCAACTCAAAAGGTAGCTCCCAATTAGGGGTAATCAAGACCGGTGCCTTAGTTAGCTTGTACTTAAGAAGATTGAAGGATTCAAGACACTCTTTAGAAAAGATAAAAGGAGTATCTTTTTCCAAGAGGTGGGTCATCGGGCGAGTGATTTTAGAAAAATCTTGAATGAATCGACGATAGAAGCCCGCATGACCCAGAAAACTTCTCACACCCTTCACGGTTGAAGGTGGAGGTAATTTTGCTATGACATCAACTTTAGCACGGTCCACTTCAAGACCGGCTTTTGAGATTTTATGTCCAAGCACAATGCCCTCTTTTACCATGAAATGGCTTTTTTCCCAATTTAGAACAAGGCGAGTGTCTTCACACCGCTTAAGCATGCGTTCTAAATTGGCCAGGCAAGAAGTGAAGGAGTCACCATAGACCGAGAAATCATCCATGAAGACTTCCATGGTTTTCTCAACCATGTCATGGAAGATAGCCAACATGCACCTTTGGAAAGTCCTGGGAGCATTGCATAAGCCGAAAGGCATTCTTTTGTAAGCAAATGTTCCATAAGGACAAGTGAATGTTGTTTTCTCTTGATCTTGGGGATCGATGGGAATTTGAAAATACCCGGAGAAACCGTCTAAAAAGCAGTAATAGTCATTACCCGCTAGACGTTCAAGCATTTGGTCCATAAAAGGAAGAGGGGAGATGATCCTTTCTCGTAGCATCATTGAGTTTGCGATAGTCTATACAAACTCTCCACCCTGTAACGAGACGAGTAGGAATCAACTCGTTGTTTTCATTGGGCACAACGGTGATTCCGCCTTTCTTAGGCACACAATGGACGGGACTAACCCATGGTGAATCCGAGATAGCGTAGATCATTCCCGCATCAAGAAGTTTGATAACCTCTTTTTTGATAACGTCATGGATCTTGGGATTCACCCTTCTTTGGCTTTAAATAGTGGGTTTAAAGTCGTCCTCCATGAGAATTTTATGTGTGCAAAAGTGAGGATCAATTCCACGAATATCGGAGATTTTCCAAGCAATCGATTTCTTATGATTCTTCAGCACGGCGATAAGTCGGGATTTTTCTTCTTCTTTCATGTCCTTTGCGATGATGACGGGTGACTTCTTGTTGTCTTCAAGGAAAACGTACTCGAGATGAGACGGTAGGTCCTTAAGCCCTAAATCCGAAGGATTGTCGATGGAAGGCGTAGTCAAATTCGGTTCATTGATAGAGATATCCTTAGGAGATGGTGGAGAAATATGGTTCTCATTGAGAAGTTTCTCAATGGTACGAATGTCTTCATCCCAATTGGAGGGAGAATCGTCATATTGTAAGTCCACATCTCCCAAAGTTGCTTCAAATTCTTTCAAAATGAAATCACTTTCTCCAAATGGAGTTAGTGATAGAGCAATAGAGGCAATGGTCTCAACAATGGGAAGAGAAGAAGAACCACTTTTACAAGCGTCTTTAAAATGTTCTTCACAAGCCTCATCAAGAACGTCAATGAAATTAACACTCTCGTTTTCAGAAGGATGCTTAGAAAGTTTACCCATGTTGAAGACGATCTTATCATCACCAACTCTCATGATTAATTCACCCGCGACTACATCAATGAGAGTGCGACCGGTCCTCAAGAATGGACGTCCAACGATTAATGGAACACCGGGGTCCATCTCGTAGTCAACGACAACAAAATCCGCCGGAAAGGTGAATTTGTCGACACCGACGAAGACATCTTCGGCTATCCCCACCAGATAAGCAACCGTACGGTTAGCTAATTCCAAAGTCATTCGTGTGGGGACTAGCTCGGGTAGAGATAACTGTTTCCAAATACTTAATGGCATTAAGTTTATACTATCACCTAGATCGGCCAGGGCCATACAATTCTCTACCCCGGAAAGTTGTAAGGAATGAGAAAACGACCCGGATCACCAAGTTTGGTCGGTAATTTCCTTAAGAGCACTGCGGAGCAATTCTCATTAAGTTGGGTCTGAGTGATAGCCTCCTGTAGAAAAGTTACCGTTGGCGGCATACACATTTTCCGGATTGACATGAGTCGAAGGACAATCGGTGTATGAGTGAGATCCCCCACATATTTCACATGATTGACTCATAGCATTAACTTGATCATTGATAGCTTTGGTGTTGTTAGCGGTTTGGAGAGCAAGTGTTTCAACAAGCGAAGTAAGCTTATCAATTCTCTTGTCGCTCTCATTAGTGCTAGAACTAGCCACATTAGTCTGAACACTCTTGGTTTGCACTCTAGACTTATTCTCAATAATGTCCCAAGCGGCATTAGAAGACTTAACCAAAATATTACCCCCTGAGGCACTATTTAGTGAATCTTGGTCATTCATGCTTAAACCATTGTAAAACGTATTAATTTGATGTACTTTTGTGAAACCATGTTGTGGACACTTTCTTAAAAGTTCCTCAAAACGGTCCCAAGATTCACTAAATGTCTCACCGTACTTTTGTTCAAAGGTAATGATTTCATTCCGCAAATCGGTAGTACGTGAGGGTGGGAAAAAGTAGTTAATAAACTTGCTCTCTAAATCCATCCACGTAAGAATACTTTGTGGCGGTTCCTTATCAAGCCAATTCCGGGCTTGTCCCTCTAAGGAGAAAAGAAAAAGTTGTAAGCGAATTACCTCTTGTGAAACCCCATTATACTTAACCGTATTGGTGAGTTGAAGAAACCTTTGTATATGGTCATGAGGATCATCAAGCGAATGCCCAAAGAAAGGTTGAGCAGAGACCATTTGAATGAAGCCGGATTTGAGTTCAAAATTGTTGGCTCCAATCTCGGGTATGACAATAGCATCGGTGTTGTCCTCTACGTGCGATTGCAAAAGCTCGATCATTGGTTGATTGTCCATGGTGACAATAGGTGGAGTAATGACTTCGACTTGAGATAATTTCTTCTTACGAGCACGAGTACGCATACACACCTACAAAAGGAAAAGAAAAATAGACAAGAAATAATTTTGGTTTTTTATGTTTTTCTATTTTTTTTGGATTTTTGAAAATTTTAATTAAACCGTTAATCTAACGCGTCTCTCACTTAAAACCGTCTCTCACTTAAAACCGTCTCTCACTTAAAACCGTTAATCTTAACGAAAAGAGCCGGCAGCGGCGCCATTTATAACCAGATTTTTAGCCAAGTATAAAAAAAGTTATCGTCCGATCTTTTCGAATTGATTACTAGTAGAAAGTGCGACTCAGTCGTTCTTGGTGGAAAAATAAATGGTTTGGTTATCTATTTTAATCTAAAAGTAAATATGAAAATGCCGTTAAGTAAAATAAAAGCTTTTAAAAATTAAACTCAAAATTACTAGGAAAACACTTGGTAAAAATAGAGATTTCGGGAAGCGTGCAATTTTTAGAAATTAAAACGTAATGAACATAAAACTTAAAACTTTGTAAAACTTAAAACTTAAACCATCGGAATGTACAAAGTGAATTCTGTCGGAATGTAGTGCAAACAAAACCATCGGAATGTCAAAGTAAATTCTATCGGAATAATAGTAAATCAACTCTATCGGAATGCAGTTCTGTCGGAATGTAAGCCTATCGGAATGTCCAGTATCAGAATAATTAAGATCTGAGCTATCGGAATACAGTTCCGTCGGAATGTCACTTTCTGTCGGAATGTTGCGAACAAAAATTTGGCAGAGTTTCGTCTTAATAAAACCTTAAGACCTGTCGCAATGTGCGATCGCAATGAGCGATCGCAATAACGATCGGAATAAGGGGAAAAACATTTGATCGCAAAGTAGAACCTTAAAGGTTATTGCGATCACACTGAAACCATCGGAATGTAGCGTCGGAATATACAAAACCTATGATTGCGATGGAGCACAAATTAATCCGAAAATGGAGATAAGCTAAAAATCCTAATAAGCACTTCTAATAAGCACTTATCAAAAACTCAACAAGACCAATAATAAGGAGACTCAATAAGCTACGAATGGAAAGCTTATCAAATCACCAAATAAGCAAACTTTATAAGATGAACTTTTAAAAACACTAAACTTTTAAGAAAACTTAAAAAAGGTAAATAAGCTAAATACTAAATAAGCCAAAAAGCAAAACAGGCCTTAAGCTTAATTGTATAAAAACTAATATAGGATTAAAAAAATAAACTCTTTAATCACATAAACATCAAATTTAAGCAAAATCAAAGATTATAACGGATCAAAAACAACTTAAAAATAAAGAAAGGTAGAAGAAGATTAAGATTAAAAGATTAAACTTGAACTTGTAGATTAAAGATTCAAAATTACAAAAGTGAATTAAAGCTTAAACATGAAAGAAAGAAAAGATGAAGTTTTAGTGAGAGAAAGTTAAACACTTTCTCTCTCTAAAATGAAAACTAAAGAAAGAAAAATAAACTAGCTAACCACCTCCTAATGTGTCGTTAGGAGGGTATTTATAGGAGGAGGGGAGTGCATGTGTGCTTTTTTTTCATTCTTTCTTTTCGTCTCGACTCGATTTAAATACTTTGTCTTTCTCGACGTCGTCTTTGTCGATGTAAATTGAACTTGTCTTCTAATTTTCTTCTATAATTAGACTTGAGTTCTTCGACTTCATTAAACTTTCGTCTTTAGACTTTTTCTTCGATAAATCTTCAGAATAGGCCTTGGACTTCCGTTCTTTTTTTTGCACTCTTGATCTTTTGACTTCGTCTTTTCTCGTTTTCTTTGATAAAAGCCCGTGATAGCCCATGTTTTCTTCCTTTTTCATCTTTTGGTCCTAAAACACAATAAAAACACAAACCACGCATAATTCCGACATTTACGACATAAAATACACGTTTTGGTCTTGTTATTATTGGAAATAAGTGGTAAAAGGATAAGTGTTTTCACACTTATTAGTATGTGTTCGTGTTTGTGAGCGGGTTAGTAATTCGTTAAGTTTATTTGGTTAATCCTAATGACTTTAAACAAATACTATTAACTGGGGGACCACTTTTGCAAATGTTGCAAAGTGGGGATTTCATGTGTAACTTTGGCACAAAGATTGACCAAGTCAAACACTTTACCCCCCCCCCCCCCCCCCCCCTCCCCGTTCCTGTTTCTTCTCCATCGCAAACACACACACACAAAGCTTCTACCGCCATTGTTAAACCTTGCCAAATCCTTCATCTTTGAGTTTTGATTGCCTGCACTCCGTTCATCCTTCTAGGTATTGTAGCATGCTTTAATTGTTATCACATATCTCTTTTCTTTGCATCACAAACAAACCAGTAATCAACCTTTAATCAAAAATTAGGGTTCTTAAGTTTTGCGATGAAATGTAAATTGACTAGTGGGATATGCTGAGATTGACTAGATACACAAAGGTCTTGCCCAGTTTTGTTTAAAACATTGCCAAACTCCAGGAACTGTGAAGTCAACGTTTAGATCGGATCCCAGTCTTGGATTCCGATGATCATTGCGACACCACATTGCGATGCCTTGTCATTGCGATGAGTCATTCCGATGGCTCATTGCGATGGATTATTGTGATGGGTCATTCTGATGGCTCATTGCGATGGCTCATTGCGATGGGTCATTACGATGACGCATTGCGATGGCATACTGCGATGGTGAATTCCAATGCATTATTGCGATGGCATTGTAATGGTATTACGATGGGGACATATTGCGATGAATTCTCAAACATTCTGATGGAAATGAACTTATTACGATGGAACTTAGATATTGCGATAGAACAGGATTGAGGTAGGATTGCGATCGTTTCACATTGCGATGGGTGTAAGATTGCGATAGGATTGCGATGTTGAATCATTCCGATCGTTGTAGGATTTCGATGGATAGTTGTAAGATTGCAATGGAATTTTAGAATTGTGCACATGCCTAAGACTATCTAATGAATTCGACCTAGACTGCATTTCCAATTTATTAGGCTTTAAGTAAATTAGGGCCATGAAAACGAAACCAAGTTATATTGAAATTAATTAATTTTATCCCCTAAGAATACTTGAAAGGTTTCTTATTACAGAAGTTCATCTTATTTAATAAGTTGACTATTCTGTAAACAAAAGAGATACAAATTATTTATTCAATGTCTTGTGTTTTGTATCCAGGCCATGGAAGACAAAGTTTCATCGTTGTCTAATCCTGTGTTCAAGCCTACTGAAATCTGGGTTGAGGATACTCCAAAAATTACTGAAGTAGTGGTTGAAACTAAACCAAATCCTACTGAAGTTGTGGTTGAAACTAAACCAAGACCTACTGAGGTTGTGGTTGAAACTATAACTAGACCTATTGAGGTTCTGGTTAAGACAACCAAGAAATCCAAATATTCAAAGAACTAATGCTAGGTCATTATCTCTTTAGAATAAATTGTCTTTGGCATATCTTTCATTATTTTACGTGTGATTTTGAATGTAAGGACTTAGTCCATATGAACTATGTCTGTATGTTGTTTCTCAATTATATGTGGTGATATTTGTTGTGATTTATTCCCTATGCTTCAACTTGGCATAGACTTAAGATATATATATTTTGTGTATATCATTTGTGTTTATGTCATCAAAGCAGGAAGATGTCGATCACAGAAGAACAACAGCGACAACGTGATCTTGAACTTGTTTCGCTCAGCGACAGGCTACCATATGCTGAGAACAACTCTCGATTACAAGAGGATTTTGATCTGTCTTTAGCAGCCTTCAAAATCGCCACGGATATCCTTGACATCTCACCCATCAAAGATGCATTCAGATGTACTTCCTCTGTTCCTGAAGTCTACATGCACGAGTTCCGGAACACTGCAACACTTTCTAAAAAGACTATCTCATTCCAACTGAACAAAATGCCAATGGTACTTAACTTGAGCATCTTTCGGCAACTGTTTAAATTTCCTAAGTTGGCACAAGGAGAACAATTTGTGGCTAACCCGAAGACCGATGAATTGTTTCGAGTCATTCGTGCTATCATTTATGAAGGTGAAATCCACAACCTATCCTAGTTCAATACATCACACATAGGGAAACCCTGGAAAGCACTTATCACCATCATTTTCAAATGTCTTACTGGAAAGACTCGGGGCTCCGACGCAATGAGACCACCTCAGGCTCACATATTTTAGGGACTTTACATGGCATCTAAAGTAGACTATGCACTCCTTCTCTGGCAAGAATTTTGTTATCAGTTTACTGGAACCAAGAAGAAATCAGTGCATCTTCCATTCCCAAGATTCACCAAGCTCATCATCAACCACTTTATGAAGAATGACCCAACCATTGACACTCGCGGGAATTTCTTCTACCACACAAAAGATGATGACTATGTGATTCTACAAATGAATGCGGATACTAATTCCATAAAGTATGCATTACGTCCTGCCCTAGTACCTGACACAATGATAAATGAAGGAATCAAGGAAAGTGATAAATATCAAGAGATGCTTAATGATATTGACACACAGTTTCGACGAGCAAATTCACTTCCCTTAGAGAAGCAAAAAGGTAAACGCAAGAAGAGAGTTTCAAAGCGCCAATCGACTGCTTCCTCCAAAGATAAAGGCACAGGGAAAATGCAAATAGTTGATGAAGATGATGATGAAGATGAGACGATCCATACTGAGGAAGAACAGGAAGAAGTACCACTCACAAGGCCAAAGAAAGCAAAGCAAACTAAAGGTAAAGAAGCAAGTGTTGCTTCAGATGAACCAGCTCAACAAACCATTTCTGAAGCCAAACGACTGCGTATTATTCTTCAACAAAGCAGAGAGGAGGCTTTTGCAACCTCTACAGGATCAGGCTCAAGACTGTTTGAGGACTTAGAGGAATTTGGTAATCCTGATGCTGACATGGCATTTTATGAAGATCCTACTGATGAAGATGCTTATGAAGATGCTGATAACTTCCATTTTGAAAGTCGTGAGCAGAGTGAAGAAGGTGGTAGCAGTGCAAACACTGATACAAATTTGTTGTATCATGATGTAAATGTCAACACATATTTACCGGAACCAACTCACACGGTGGTACACGACGACGCTCATGCAACTTTCATACCAGAAACTCAACTTCAAAGTAAGTCTACTTCCGGCTCTGACGATGTTATGAAATATCTTAATTTGGAAGGGGAGGGTATTGAGGTTACAAATACTGATCCATCGACAATTGAAAACATGGTGGATGTTCCCATAACTTCTGTTACATCAACCACCACTCCACCACTATCCACCCCGGTCATCAGTGAAGTCATAACACCAGCACTTGTTGAACTACCTGTATCAACCACCGCCCCAGTCACTGAATCTACACCATCACCTATCCTTGAACAACCCGTATCATCCACCACCACTTTAACAGTTATGGTTACACCTCCACCATCAGTACAACAAGTATCATCCACCTCCAATCCATTCCTCACAGTCAGTGATCCACTGATCCAGTCTCTTCAACAACAGCTGGAGGCTCAAGCTAAACAAATACTTACACTGACTGAAAGATTCACCACTCCTGACCCACAACCTATCAAGGAACCGAAACCTGATGAGCCTACACTTAAGAAAATATCCGACAGAGTGTCTAAACTTAAAGAACAACACAAATCATTTCTTGGAGAGAAGAAAACTCGTGACAAAGAGAATGATGCCTTTCTTGGGTCAATTGATGAGAAGATGACCAAGATCATTCGACCGAGAAGTCAAGTCATATGTTGATCAGCAGCTACCAACTTTTGTCGGTACTGGTTTATCTACCCTTCAACTAATGACATTGTTACAGACACGTCTGCTAAATATGGGGGCTCATAAATCAAAAAATAAACAAAAAGTTTTGCAATATCTCAACAAAGGAATTATTGAAGATACACCTGCAGATACTACCGACTCTGAGTCTGACAATGAAGACGAGCTAAAGGAGGAAGATAATGAGGGTAACGGTGATGAGGATGATGGTGAAAATGATCAAAATGAGGAAGAGGATAAGGAAGGAGATGAGGAGGAAGAAGAGGATGAGGAAGAAAAAGATAAGGATGAAGATGAAGATGAGGACGAGGATACAGATGAGGATGAGGATGACGATGATGATAATGACGATGGTAATGGAACCAACAAGGGTGATAAGAATGACAAAACGGGTACTAATGCCGAAGATTCAAATAAGGATGAAGGTGATAAATCAACTGAGAAAGGTATTGAGGAAGCTGCAGAAAGCGTTGCTGAAACCGCAGAAAAGACGGTGGAATCTACTGTACCAGAAACTCAGTAAATTGACACAGGTATATCTAATGAACCAGTTTTTACTACTGATTCTCACAATGAATCTGTAGAACATATGCAAGAAGACGAAATTCCTGTGTCTACGCAAGAAGAAGAACCCACAGGGTCAAGGCTAGAAGAAGAACCTTACGATGATATACCGGTGACGCAAGAACCACCTTCAACACCATCTGAAGATCACCACATCTTTGATATGGAAGTTGAAGATTTAAATGTGCCAGAACCAACGTTTGCTGAATCTCTTATCATCGATGACACGGTACAGGAGCAACTCTGGCTTACAAATGCAGCACCACAGCATCCTTTCGACACAGCAACTGAAATGGAGCTGACTCAATTCCTAAACAATGCTATCGATTTCTCGGCCTTTCTAAGGTATTCTCATGGGAAACCGACAATGACTCCGGATCTTATCAAAATGGCAGCCACAAATGTGGACTTCTTTGATACTTTGAAGATCAGCCATAATGAAGCAGAATATCACTTAAATGAGCTTACCAAGGCAATGAGAGCGATGACTACGGGAATTCAGACTCCTGTGTTACGACCTCTTACACCCACGGTCATCGCCGGTTCTGCAACGATCCCAATAGAGCACTTTGTTTCTCACGATCTCGAATACCTTGAAAAGGGCGCAAAGAAATATGCCACGTCACTTACTATGCTCAAGGCTGTTAATCTGGAGAACGTTCCACGGATCAAAGATAAAGTACCTGATGCACTATGGAGAAAGAAACTGCTCAAGTTTTATGATACTTTTGCTTCACTTGGCATCTCTCACTGGACTGCAAAGAAAAGGTTAGCTTACAATCATTTCCATCGTCCAAAGAGAGGTTCTTCTATTGTCTCAGTTCACATAATCAAAAGCATCCAAGGAGCAACCACTCAGACTGTCTTCGGTTATGATTACTTGAATGTAATCGTGTTCAAACGTACTGATGAGAAAGAATACCGAACTGACGAAAGTGATCTCCAGTACCTTCAACTTGAAGACATCGAAGATCTTCTGTTGTTATTGGCTCAGGAAAAAGTTGACCATCTACAACCTGAGATTGTCATTGCATTGAGCTCCAACTTTCGTCAATATGAAAGAAAAATCGTCATTCAAAACCGGGTGGAAGATTTTCAACTTGGAGTAGAGAGCTATCAGAAACAGCTAAACTTGCAACGTCCCCATACAACTCTGCTCAGTAATTTTCACAAGAACAAGAAGCCGTATATAGGGATCACGACACCGGAAGCAGGGATATTTTATCCAAATGAGACAGGAGTCATGCAGTTTATGCGATTCTCCGAACTGCACAAATTCAGCGATGGTACGCTCAAGCATGTTCGAGATGATCTGACGGTTCTCAATGCCGACCTACCGCTTCCAGCAGTCAAGTACACCTGGACAAGCCAGTGTAAAAAGGGAGCAAAGTACGCGATCAAGAAGATCGAGGAACTTTTAAGGAAACGCCGGTTGCTATGAAGTGTGGAACGATTCGTAGGTGAAAGGCCATATGGAGCTCTTTATGTTCGCAGTCAGCTTTGGACGGTCGAATAAAGAGAACGGGTTTATCGCGAAATCCTGTCAGGAAGTTACTTAATTGAAACTATCCGTCACAGGTACGATATCTAATATCGTCCAACGGTCTTCATCGACCGGAGGTAAAATGCTACCGAATCAGAATAAAATGTCAAAGCCATTTTATTCGTGTCTTATTAAGTTGCTGTATTCGAAGACGGTGGCGTTGCGGTGTACCTGTTGAAGTCGTCCTCACATATTTATTCCTTCTGCATCAAATATTTCTGCAAATTCAAAAAAGTATGACCTAAAAGTCTTCCGCTGTATCGACTCTGAAACTTTCAAGAATTCAACAAAGGATAAGTGTGTGGGACATGAAGTCACGAAGAGGCGAACATCACAAGAAGATAAAGATTGCACGTGAAAGGCCAAAACAACATGTTCCAAGAAAAAGCCTGATATTATTCAACACATATTCACAAAAAGAAGAAAAATAAAGAAGGAAAGAGAAAGCGGACTACGAGCTCAAGAACAGGATCTAACATGCTAGATTAGGACTTTGTAAATTTGGAGTGACCTCCCTTTGGGGGAGATTGTTGGAAATACGTTTTACGTATAAAGAAAGTCTCGTTCACTCCAACAATATAGTTATAGGCTCGTAGTAGTGTTTAAGTTACATTTATGTTAAGCCCGACCCATGAGCATGTTCATGGGCCGGAGGCCCAAGTCCATTAAGATCTTGGGTATATAAACCTCTTTCCACCATGGAAAGAGGTGTTGGTTGTTTCATTTCTCATTTCAATACACATAGTTTCTTTCATTTCTCTCTCTAAGTTTCTCTCTCTAGAAATACATCAACCCTCTTGAAATACAAAGATTATCATTGTTCTACAACATATATAGGGTAGAGTTCAACTGACAATAATGTTCATGAACCGTCGTTAATGTGATGAACAAGTTTGCAAATTTGATCCCTGATTCGAAGAGTCAGACGGAGTTAAGTGTTGAAATTAAATGTTAGTCTTTCAAAGGTCGTGAAAAATACGTCCTTGAAATTGTGTCAGAACATGGACTACCAAGTTTTTTTGCAGGAAAACGGTTTCAGGGAAACATTTTGCATAAACGAAAGGTAGCGGTTGAAGTGTCGGGTGGGAAAAAGCATTCGGGGACGAATTTAGCATGAACAAAAGGTGGAAGATGTGCTGATGTGAGATGGGCGATCGGAAATGACGTAAATACCCTCGCGTGCATGGCACGTGAGGGGGTTAACTAGGGTTAATTAACGTGTGAAATTTAAAAATAGGGACTGATGGGTTTTTCGCATGGAAATGAAAAGTATGGCGGCAAATATCCACCACCTTTACACTCGGGGGTTTATTTGTCGATTCAGCAAAGTCAATGGACGAAATTTACAGTTTACCTTACTTAAAATGACATTGCATTTTAGAAAAGATACCCATAGGTTATGTATTGTATCCTTCATCAATCTACAAAGTAAAAAGTATGATGAAAATCAATTCCGTTCCATTTTTTACATCAATATTTATAAGACAATAACCCTAAAGATTTTAATGGACTCAAATTCACAAACGGGCTGAATCATATTCATTCTCTAACACTTATGACCATAACAAAATTTGGTCACAATTACTTTTCACCGACTTATGTCTACATTGTGTCCTATCATGACAAGAATTAGAACAAAACGTGCCATGCAAGAGAGAAAACCCGTTAATTCTGTTATAAAACCCTCCACCGCCTTTTCCTATATATATAAAACTCCCATCATTCATCAAATATTACCATCTTTCAAACCCTAACCCTTTTTTCATCTCTTCTGTTTTCATTCCTCAAACCCTAAGGTACCAAAAACCCTCACAATAATGTTGAACTTGAACCAGTCGAGTAGGAAGAAACGAAGACTTACTAGTAAAGAAAACACAGAGGAAGCAAAAAGAAGTAAAAAAGAACATAATGGTAATGATGCTCCTAATTGGATCAGACAATCAGTCGTTAGTAAAGGTAGTTATGCTTCTGTTTTCATTCCTAATAATAAGCATACGCAATCCCTATATCCGTCCATTATGGCTGTTAAATCTGCAGAAGTGTCTGTTTCGGGTTCTATTCAGAAGGAAAAAGAGGTTATGGATAATATCCGAGGGTCTGCGAATGTCATCAACTGTTTCGGTGAGAGGATTACTCGTGAGAATAAACAGATGGTTTATAATTTGTTATTTGAGTTTGCTTCTGGTGGAACCCTAGCTGATGTTATTGAGATGTCTCACGGTAAAGGGTTGTTGGAAGTTGATGTTAAGCGTTATGCTAGATCGATTCTTAAAGGGTTGAGTCATGTCCATAAACGAGGGTATGTTCATTGTGATTTAAAACCTGAGAATGTATTGCTTGTGCCTAATAAGAATAATGATGGCTTTATTGCTAAAATTGCTGATTTGGGATTAGCGAAAAGGTCAAATCCGGTTAAGAAGAGGGTTCCGGGTCGTTATTGGAGGAGTAACCCGTTGTATTTCTCACCAGAAGTTGTGATTAGTGGTGCTCAAAAACCGCCTGCTGATATTTGGGCGTTTGGGTGCATTATGTTTGAGATGTTGACTGGTAAACAACTTTGGCTTGCATATAAAGGTTTGGGTAAGAATGAGGTTTTGAGACGTGTTGGTTATGAGAATGAAATTGAGTCGGTTATTAATTCCATTAGTGTTATAACGAATGAAGGCAAGAGTTTCTTGAAGGGTTGTTTGAGTAAGAAGGTCGCGCGTAGATTATCTGCTGATATGCTGTTAGATCATCCGTATGTAAAAGAGTTTTTTGAAGATGATCTCAATGAGGTTGACGAATCACTAGGCATTGTGGACATAAATTCCATTACCTCTTACTCATCGTTCTCTGATGATGATGATGATAGTGGTTATGAAGGTAGTGATGATAAGGGCAGTGACAATGAAGGTAGTGATGATGAGTCGTGGATAACTTCTGGTAGATCGAGTTATGCTTTCTCCCCTTGGCCAGATAGGGCTGCAGATGCTAGATTAAACGAAGTCAGAATTCCTGTAAGATTAGGCCTTTCCAAATGAGTTTAACGAGCAGATACTGATGGTGAGGTACTAAGTAGCGTGTGTGTAGTGACAGAGATCATTCTTTCTGGCACTTTGCTTCAAACTTTGTTTAAACATTGATTAACGCAGATCTCCTGTTATCTACATGATGCCTATAATAAAATGCTTAATTCTATACATGTTATGAAAATGTCCACTATGCCTAGAGGAGACCAATACCATCTTAAAATGTGAATAAGCTGCAACATTTCATGCAAATTCTTAAGTGATCTCCAAGACGGGAGCAGTGCAATAGTTAGCCAACTACGTAGTAATACAAAACCGGTACCCATAGAATCTTGATCTTGATCTTGAGTTTACTTTTAAACGGAGATTTGAGGGGTGACCCAAGTCAAGGCATGATTTTATGTACGTGCTTATGCAACCTGCAAAGACTGTAGTGCAACGCAAAAGCAACCTGCAAAGACCCAATAGCAAGCTACTGTGAGCCAATAGCTTAGAAATCAGATATTAAACTGATAAGAACAAATACTACACTTGGTCTCCTACTCTCCCATCTTGCATGTAACCTTCTCTCAGGCAATGTGGGGTGCATCTAATCTAAGTGAACCATAAGTCATTAAACTAAAAGCCTTCAAACATAAATAAATGCCACAGGAGATCAGAAATCTGTAACTGCTGGCCTGAAGCCCTCAACTCGTAGGAACCGATGTTACTTCAGATGGAGACGTACACAATCAATTGCAGGTTTCCATTACATAATTTAATTACAAAGTTTGTCAACTTTTTTTAAGTGTGAAATATCACATGGGTAAATCCACTGATAATTTAGCATTGCAATTTTTCCTAAGTGTGTCAATTGTTGAAAACCATTGAATGAACATAATTATTCCCCGACATAAATTTGTTTGGTCGAACAATCATAGGTGTTAAGGGTTTCCAAGCTAGAAACTATCTAGGTCGGAAAAAAGTCAAGACCATACATTCTAGTGAACGCTAACCACAGGGACCGATCCATATAATTTACTGATAAATCAATATGAACAGCGTGTAGCCACATCCTTTAACACCATATAACAAACCAAGAACTATCTCTTGCAAATATCTCTTAATATATCCTGCATACAAGTAATCACATTACTCCACACAAGAACAAACTGTACTAAACCGCAGGAACTCCCCGCAAAATTGCAAATTGAAAGGAGTAAAAATGTCATACTTCTATTTCAAAACAAAACCGAGTAACGAGTGTCTCAAACCACAAATTAATTGGTCTCCACATGCCCAAAATATCTCTCTAAAATTGTTGCATAACGACACATTGCAATTCATTTTAACAAAGCAAAACTAGTACAGCGAGCATATGGAAAACACAAGAAATTTACATGTTAAGAGGTGGGGATAAAGTTTAGGGTCTGATTTTTCAATACACCAAAGCATAAAAACTTTCAGTATTCTTGGTGTAATCCCGCCATTTTAGGAGTACTTTTTTAGAGCATGACGCTGACGGGGGATTGAAGAGAAGTATCTCACTTACCACCTAGAGTGGGGAAGTGACTTGGGTCTTCAATTTTAAGAGCTTCAGGTGCATAGTTTGACGAACCACCTTGGTTGACAAGACCACGGTCACGGTCACGGTCACGGCCGCGACCTCCTGAGTTGAAACGCCTTTCACCATCGGCAGGTTTCAAAAATTCAATGATGCTCAGTGACTGACAAAAAGGATGAATTAGCAAAATTAAAATAGAACTACAAAATTATTAAAGTTGAGTAAGAACAACCAAGTCATGTACACAATTTGATGAAAACAGTCATTCGATGAAGTGTGCGCCTTTAAGATGATATAATATGATTAATATCTAAAGTTTTTTTTACCCCAAGAACTAATTCAGAACATTACAAGAAAAGATAAAGATTATTCCTCCTCTTTTCTATTAGTTGTGATTAAGACATAAATGTCACAGAAATCCAAGAATCGTCTGTTCTGAAGTTTTAATACCAAATTTGTTCTAGTGTTTTCATGATATCTAATGTATCCCTTACTCTTAAGGCAACTAATGATTGTTTTCTCTAAACTTATGCTGAGGTCAGAATCCTAAAATCAAGATAGGAAAAGTAAGAAAAGGCAAAGAGCTGCTTGAGCAGCCAACACTTTACATGCACTAATTCAATTAGTTGGATCGCTTAATTTGGCCATCTATTTATGTATCGCCTACCACTTTTATTAGCACATTATTGTTCAATTAGGCATATAAGATAAGAAGTCTTCCATAAGATCTTTTTGCTCTTAACGTGGTATATCTATGCTTCATTAAAACATACTTTGCCACATTTTAAAATCTGAGGGGTAGAAGGTCACTCGTTAGTCGTTACTTGTCCTACTTTACATGTCAAGTTGGTATATACCAAAATCGAGGTTCTTATTTATGTAGAGGAATTAGCATTGGACTCTTTCCAAAACTCTAGTTTGTTCTAAGATTCAAATTTTAAACAGCTTACTAGCATATGGCGGAAAAGATGATAACATGATATATTCATACATACAAAGCAAAATGATAAAAGAGTACCTTCTTAGCCCGCTCTTCTTTCTCATCAATCTCTTAGCGTTTATCCTTATCAAGCCTGAACAATAAATCAAAATCAGTCACATAAGAGCTTCCGGAAGCCGGAAGGTAACATGTGAAGATACAGTCAAACCAGCTAGACGTGCAAGAGATGAAAAGTCATAATTACCAGTTTGGCAAAGTGGTTGCATGGAGGCAAGCTCTTCGTCGACTTACACGTTCCTTTCTTCAGCCTTGAGTGCTTCCGGTGCTTCCTCTTATCCTCCAAAACTTTTTGATATTCTTCAAGAGTCATTTCCTGCATTATAAACAACCACCAAAACGCTAAGAACACTTTTTTTAATCCAACCTTCTACAGTATAAAGTATGGTTAAAAAAACTATAAAACAATCTAGGAACCAACCCTTTTTTATAAAGTTACACTTAAATTAATTTTGGACCTTCTTTAACCGTTTAATCTTTGACACAAATTGATACACATTTATTTCACCCGTAATTTATATATTGTTATTTTTTCTTATAGAAACAAATAGCAACAAATCAGTTAACTTTTTACTTACATGCGAGTCTCTAAAAGATAGCTTTGTGTCTCATCCGTCATTCGATAACCTGTAACCTTTAACATTCTTATTATGGGAGGAGATCATGGAAAGGAAAAGCTCATGCTAACGGGCTCGGTGAAAAGGGGAATGGGAAAAGTTGATACTCTTAAAAACATGAACTAATGCAATATGATGGCCGACTAGGATTTGATGATGATCGAGAGGTTTTGAGAAGCGGCTTATGACGGCCTACATATTTTGATTATAGTAGAGAAGAAGTTCTGATAAGAGGCTCATGACGGTCGATAATAGGATGATGGAGATGGAGAATTTCTTGAAGAGGATATAAGCGGCTCATGACAGCCGACATGTAGAATGATGGAGATGAAGAGGTTTGACGGGGTGGTACAGAAGTGGCGGCTTGATGACCTTCTAGGTCACAAGATCTTACTTGCTCATGATATCATGTAAGAAGATAGAAAACCCCGTGAGGTGTATGTGTTTTATGTATTGTCTAATAGTCTTCTCCTTATGCGCATATGAGGACCAAAGTTGCGCCTATGCTTAAGAGACTTGAGTTTATTTTGGGGAATAACTTGTGTGCTATGCAAGGCAACAAATAGTAAGCTCTCTTTGTCATATCTTACATATTTTATGTAAACTATGTGAATCATATATGATTCTTGATGAATCATCCATAACTTTGTGTAAATTACTCGATAACACCATTTTTTCTTATTTGTAATGAAACGGTTTTTTGAACTCGTACTAGATATGATCTATCATATGGACGTTTGAATACGGAGACTTTGGCACCAAGGGTGTGGATAGATGCAAATGTCATCGACTATTGGGTCGTAATCTTGAATACTGAGCATCATTCTAAATTTTCGTCTAAGAAATTTCACTTTCCTACGGGTTGTATTGTAAGTTTTTATTTAACATTATTGGAAGTGTTTATTTGTCATCTATTAGCTTTTTGTTTCAGTAAGACTGATTTTTTCTTACACATAAACAAAGTATGATTAAGAAGGTTATTGATGAGAAAACATTGTGAAAAATATTTGAGGATGAGCTTATGTCTTAGTTTGTAGGTGATCAAGCTTTTGCGTCTCTCTTGGACGTTGATTTGGCGTTTTTTCCTATCTGTGTATCAAATCATTTCTATGTGGTTGTTTTCAACCTTAAGAATCGAGCTTTAATGTTGATTCTTGATAATGCTTATGGATATAGTTATGAAGCAAAATACAAGGAGCTTGTGATCTTTTGTTATGTTTTTTATGGAAATTATATTTGATTCTGATGATAGTTGTATTTCATTATACAGACTTCTTTAATTTAATTTGTTTTTATGTTTTCCTTTTCCTTTTTGTAGGAAAGTTTTTTGCAAGGTATTTGAAAAAGTATGACCATCCAAAGCACTCCAAAATTCCAAAGTTGAGAAGTTATATTCCAAAGTTGAAATGGAGTACTTCTGATAATTATGTAGACTGTGGAGTTTTTGCAATGATCCATCTGGAGAATTATGTTAGCGGAGGTATGAAAAATTGGGATGTTGGTATGTGTGTAGAATCAGAGGAGCAAAAATCATTATTGATGCGAATGAGGTTACGCATTGCTACAAAGATTCTTTTGCATGATTTTAACAATAAAAAAGCCAAGATGTTCAAGTTAGCTTATGATTTTGAGACCAAGGTTGATAAGGCAACAAGAGATTCAATCATTGTTGATGCGCTAAAAAATAGAGACAAGTGTGATCCACCAAAGACTTCAACTCAAAAACAAGAAGGTGATGAATCGAAGGAAAAGTGAAGTTTCTAACTAATGTAGTTTTTACTGAAATGATTTTGAATGGTAGTAGTTTATGATAAACGCTAATATGGGTCTGTTTTGCTAGTTATAGTTGTTGGCCCCCTGGTCAGTTTCTATTTTCTTGTAATGGTTATACATTTTGAATAAGTAGTCTGTACGGTGTGAATTGGTACTTATTTTGCATCATTTAGTATCAATTGCACTTTACTATCTTTGAAGTGTTTAAATGTTAGATTATTACCAGTTAGATTTGGTCTACCCAACATCATATATGATTCACCTAACTTTGTTTTGAAGTTTCAACATTTTGAACAAGTATACAATATGAATATTTTAACATGGTATGGTGCAACTGTTTTATTTGAACCCTGGTGAATCATATATGATTCATCATGAATCATATATGATTCATCCAACTGATTTTGCACACAGACCACCACCCCCCAAACACTTCAACTAGAAAATCATTATTGATGCGAAAATCATTAAGTATGAATTGAAAAACAAATTGAAACAAAGTTAATTAAAATTAGATCCTCATAAGCACTTTAACAGAAAAACAAATTGAAACTAAGTACGAATTGAAAAACATAAAACTTTCAAAAAGCTATGTTTGTTGTTTGTTTCGTAGCAGCAACGTTTCCAGTTTCTTGTTTAGTAGCAGTAGCATTAGGTCTTGCTTCTTATGCAGTAGCCGCCGCAATAAGAGCCAAATTTACAACATACTTTGAATTTAACGGACATGTTGTCTTAGTGTGCTTATTTGTCTTCTCTACAACATAAACATTTCATAGCCTGCTTTTTCTTAGCTTTTAGAGCTATTTATCTTGCACTTTTTCTACGCTCTCCTCTAAGACCACCTTTGTTTGTAGCCCCTTCTGGATTTTCTATGATTTTTTTCTTTGGCTTTTTTTATGCATATATATCTTCAATCACATCACCCGTTTTCTATGAAGGTAGCTTAGGTAATTGAACTTGTATTTCTTTCTTAATATTTTCCAACTTTTCCATAAATTGTGCCAACTTTTTTTCATCTTTACTCAACCAAAACAAACATTCGTCTACCATGATGTTAGCGTTATTAGTTAACCTTTCAATGGCTTCGTTTTTCTCTCCATATTTGTTTGTCGTTCTTCTCAATCCAAGTTGTTAATGCAATGATGCCTAAAAATGTTACTTGTAATTTTAGGTCTCGCTTTGTTTTGATTACGACAAAATATAAAAACAAGCATTTACGAAAACAACAAAAAACGAATTCTTGAGTTCAAGTATTTTTTTCATTTCAACCATTATCACCTAAGGTATGAACAAACAAGTTTTCATCTTAATTAAGTGATCAAGGATTTAAGTTTTCTTAAAACTCACCTTTTATTAAATGTGACAAAGTTTTTTAATAAACTTTATTTTTAAGAAAATGTTTTATTAAATAAAATATTTGAAAATTTGAAAATGGTATATTCCATTTGGTTTCAGAATATCCTTTGAGGATAACTATTACACCAGATGTGACTACCCCACTAAAAGACAAAAGGGAGCGGAGTCTACGAACACGGTCCCTTTAAGGTCTAGGGGATTCCTCATCGATAAGGCACCGCATGTACCAATAAGAAACCGCGTTCAGATATGAACGTTGAACCTTTGTCCAATAAATAGTGGACCATTCTCAGATTTTCTCTTCACCTCTTTTGCACACAAATTTCCAGATTCAAACATATTTCTTAAATCATTCAAATCCTTGATTATTAGGTTGATTACTACTTGTTTAGAAGTGAATCTTTCTCCTTCCATCTCTTCCTCTTCAAGTGCAAAGAGAAGAACACTTTCATCCTTGAAGTGTTGAGTCTACATCAAGATCTATTGAAGATCAAGTTATATTCATTCATTATAGTTGTGTTGTGTCGATCCAAGTAGTTATGTTATTTGGAAGTTGTGTTGTGTCAATCCAAGTAGTTGTGTTATTTGGAAGTTGTGTTGTGAAGATCCAAGTAGTTGTGCTATTTGGTAGTTGTGTTATGAAGATCCAAATAGGTTTGTCTATTTGGAAGTTGTGTATGTAGTAGGGTTAATACTTATTCCTCAAAGTATATTGGTGTAGATTGGTCCTAGCTAAGTTTAGGGCTCGACTTTTAGCTTAGAGTCGGAAATTGGATACTTGGAGGGGTGACCTCGTCATGCAATTAGAGGGGATGCCTCTAATTAATATGGTATGGGTTTGAGGGATCAGTTCCTTGTGAAGGATGCAAGGCACACACCACATTCATCATGGAATCCTGACTGAAACGGTAACTAGGATGCACCCATACGTCCCACATGATAATAAATAAAGAATAATGGCCAAATAAACTAAAGGGACGCCACGAGCTATCACTCCACCGTGGTGAAGTCATAACACTGGTGCCTCCAGTGTTATGGTTATGGTACCTCCATAACTAGGTGAAATTGGCATGCATGTATAAGGCTAAGGTAACTAATAAAACATAAGCATTTAAATCTGTAACTACCGGAAAAACAGTTGGCTGCATACGGGAAATCCTAATAAAGGAAAAGATTGTCTTTACTGAAGGACTGTGATGTAGTGGTTTTACTACTCTTTAGGAAAAGAGAGCAAAAAGGGTAAGTATTAACAAGCGGTTTAGGAAAACCACAAGTTATGACCCAAATAAGAGTAAAGTGAGTTCATTCTCGAGGAGGCACGTCCGTTGTGTAATGAATTGATTAATGGTGATTTTATTGTTATGAGAAGAAAAGAAAATAGAAATAAGAAAGAAATGACGGTTACGAAGACGGATCGAGCTAAGACGAAAAGGCGTTCACGTAAAACCGTAAAAAACTACAAAATTAAAAATTTTAAACCTAAAAATTAATTAAAAGCTAAAACAAGTCTAAAATAATATAAATAAGAATAAAAATCAAATTTAAAATATCTTAAAACCTTTTATTAATTAAATATTCAATTTTAAATGCTAATTAAAGCCCTAAAATTAAATATAATTAATCAAAATTTCCAAAATATTATTTTATTGAACAAATAACTTACTTATATTATCTAAAGACTAAAAAGTATTTTTTCTAAATTTTAAAAACTATTTTTCTATTTTTAAATCACTAAAAACTATTTTAAAACTAAAATAATTATAAAAAATAATAAAATAATGCTAAAAATAATTTACCAATTTTAAAAATCCTATTTTACTCTAATGAACAGTAGAAAAATGAAAAAGTTTGAAAAATATAAAATTTTTCACTAAAAGACAAAAACAGTTTAAATTAAAACCCTAATTAAGTTAAATTAATTCTAAAAATTAAATAAAAGGTGAACAGTAAAAACTTTTTTAACTAAAAATCTTAAAATGATATTCTAAGTCTAGGAAAAATGTTTAAACTGAAAAATAAGAATTTTTGGCACTAAATGCCAAAAACAGAAACAATAAAAGTTAATAAAAATTGCTATTTAATCTAATAAATACTAAATGAACAGTAAATAAAAATTTAATTAAACAAAAAAATCCTAAATTAAATAAGAAAAATAAAGAAACAAATTTGAAGTCCTAATTCCCAATTAAGGGCACTAAAGACAAAAAATCAAGATTGTTGATAGTGACACTTTGCTGGATTTGTTTGCTAGTGAAGCAGGGGAAACAATTGTGCTACCAGTGGGAAGGGAGTTCCCATTGCTAGTGTAAAATTTTGGTCAGGAGACCTTAGAGCTTAGGAAAGCTATTTGGATTGGTTTTCTTTGGACCACAAGGCACCCCCCACACCAATTGGGTTGTGGGGAGTCTGAGTAAACACAAAAAACACACAAACACTTCACAAAATTCTTCACAAATAGGCACAAAAGTTACTGATTAAGGCCTTAGGTGTCAGATGAACAAATGACCTAGTATACTTGCACAAATTCGAATTTTAATGGCCAAATACTTGCTCTCAGTCCAACCAAATGATAAATAAACACTACACAAACCTAAACAGTCCTAATAACTAGCATCTACCAAGATTTGACGGCACAATTCAAAAAAAAATCAGACACAAGAGGCAGTTACTGATTTTAGCTAGTGAGCACCATTTTTTATCATGCAAACTTGCTTGTTTCTTTACCAAACTAAAAACTAAACCAACCTATAACCTAATGATACCATATTGAGTGAAGAAAACAGGATTTCAAGCAAGATCTAAAATGTTTAAACCATGTTAAACCCTAATCCAAACACCCCTTTATATTTCAGATGATCAAAATTTTCAAGCAAATCTTTTCAAATCCAAGCCAAACTGATTTCTAATCACCTATAACATGCATACAAGCACTAAAGAACATAATCAAACCATAAAACAAATATTTGAACAAGTTTCATATCAAATCAACACATCACATAAACCATACACTTTCTGAAAACTTGAAAAATGGAAACAAGGGATTACCTAGAGGGACCTACATCCAGGTCCCTCAATAGCTGCTTAGCCACCTCCCAACAGGTCTGGACCTGTGCAGAACCCTTGGGCAAATCAAGCTCTTTACCTGCTAAGAATAAATGAAGAACAAGCAATATGCAATTTCTGATTTCTGAAACTTTTAAAACCTTTTCACAAAACTTTCTCAAATGTTTTTCCTTTCAAACTCTTAACAAACCACTTACAACAATTTGGAAAACCAAATTCAAAATCAAGGTTTAACCCAAAAAATTCAACTTTTTCAGAAACCTTGTTTCTGAAAATTCAAAACACTAAATATGTTTTGCACAATATCAATGGAACTCAGATGAATACTCAAACATATACCAACTTTTTAAAAAATCATAAAAGGAATTACTTTTAAACAAACACCAACTTTATATTGATTAAAAAAGGGATTACAATTTTTTTGAGTAAAAATCTAGAACAGAGATAAATGAAAGCCCTATTGCTCTTATATAATGAGCTACAGAAGTTACTAGAATGCATAAAACCCTAACAAGTAATCTTCCCAAAGTTCCCTTGGACGAATCTTGAAATTCTTGGTCAAATTGTGCAACATGTGATCTTGTACTGTTGCCAGCTAGCTTGTTATTATCTTGGACGTTTAAAATGTCCTTGGGGGCCAAGGAGTAACATCCAACCAGACATTTGGTCAGTTTTTGGGGGTTTGGGTGAAAATGACATGAGCAGGGAATCTCATGGGGGTCCAGGGGTTCACATGGGTTTGTTTGGTGAGTTGGGTTTTGGTGACAAAGCCACCAATTAGCCATCTGGAAAGATTGAGTCAAAAACCCTTTGTTTTAAAGTTGATTGGGTCTGGGGATTAACTAGGGTTTATGGGTAATTAAGGGGAGTTTAATCCGTTTTTGGGGAAGGGGTTATTTAAAAATTGTGTTTGGGTGGGAAATAAAAGGAGGGTTGACTGGGTGTTTTGACCAGGTTTATTTAATAAACCTGGGTATTGGGTTATGGGTTGGACGGGTAAGGGTTTGGGTAAATGGGTGGGTTATGGTGAGGTGTCATGATATGAGTGGTGGAATGAAGTTTGTTGTCTGGGCAGTAATGGCCCCCAAGGTTTCTTACTCTCTTCACTTTGTAAAAACAGCAACCAAACTTCTTTTCCTTTGTTATAAGTTTAGGAAGTTTACATTTTTGGCACAAAATGTTTTCAAGCTTGTAAACAAGGACCTTTAATGCATATTTTGGATTCTTCAAGGGTAAAACTTGCATAATCTTCAAACATGGAGGACCTTTGTTGCCAAATGATGATTTCTTCAAGGGCTTATCTTGCCAAATCTTCAAAAATGAGGGACCAATGTTGATAATCTTCAATTCTTCAAGGACCATTTTGGAAATTCCAGATTTGGGTCCGGTTCATTGTGCGGCTTCGTTTCCCGTGTTCATTTTTGAATGATTCTTGTGATCTTTTTGTCTTTTCCTCAATATCCGTACCTAAAATACACAAGCAACAAACACGAGCATATATTTGGCAGTTTTAATGATATTTAATGCATTTTAAGCCCGATTTGGATGATGAGACTATGTATAAAAGCAGTCTCATCACTCCCCCATACTAAACCATTGCCGTGCCCTCACGCAATGCTAGAATAAAGTATCGTAGCACCTCCAAAATTCATTTTTTATTCACTTTATTGAATGATAAACTAGCTACACTACTACTACTTGCGTTTTAGACATAATGTATGATTTTCATCGCAAAATGGGACGTTTAGGTTCATAGAATAAGAACACGTGAATGCTTCGTTAGAAATAATTTCATCGTCCTCGATTTTCACTCCAATTCCATGCCAAGCGTGCAACGAGATCATTGTCATTATAAGTTAGTAATGCTAACACTACTCATATGCCCTAATCACGTACTTATTCTCCCATTATTCCTAAGTTGTATCTCTTATATTTTATTTGTCTTGAATGTTTCACGAGGATACATTGTTTGATTTATGCGATAATAGAGATTTAGGTCTAAAAATAGAGTCCTGACGGTGTAACTAAGACCATCAAATCAATAACCCCTCATAATAGACAACGATGTTAAAAAATTAAGTTGACAAGAAGAATCGATAAACACGGTTTTATAACGGTTTTGAACATGAGACTTATTACCAAGACTTTTAGACGCCCCCTAACGGAAGGGCCTTATTATCTTTGGTTTACCTCCATCTTTTATTCAACTTCGCCATGAAGCTTTTATTATGACTTCGGTCTTGCCTTGCCTTTTATTATCCGCCTCATCGGTGGTTTTATTAGCCAAAGACGTATATCCTCACGCTAAAGCGAATTTTGGATCTTTAAAGCTTCGAAGATTAAGGCTTGATTCACTTTCAATTTTTGCATAGATTTTAGGCCTTGTGGGGCTTCAAATTGTTTGCTAGAATTAGGTGAGCACTTGAAATCTTATTATTGGGTGAAGCTTTTGATTATTCGGGTGCCAATACTTCAAAACCGTGACGCTGGCGATACCTTAATGTCTTCCCAATTTAATTACACGGAAGCTACTAGAAAAGACTAGAAACCCAACAATCCTAACTAAACCGCTAAGTCAATATTTATTAAGCAAAAAATATTTACATGCGAAGGGAGAATAAGCAAACAACGAGAACACATGAGTTTTTGAAAGAATACGAGTACTCTACGTTTAGCATAGTAACTTATAATTAACTGTATCATTTCTCGTCCTCATTTAAGAGACTTAGCCTAATGTGAAGTTAAGGAACCAAAGCTAAGTGCTCAACACGCACGGTCGAGTCAAAAATTACTCTTATTCTCGCCATCGGAAAACCTAAATTCGTGTCTTCAAGCACTTATGAAATATGAGAAAAAATTTAAAATTTGGCCATTTTTAGCCTTATTTTGCAACAAAACGATAAACAAAATGATAAACTTTAGAAAGCGTGAAGGTTTGGCAAGGCAAGTATCTATTCACCCCCCCCCCCCCCCCATACTAAAGTTAAACATTATACTCAATGTTTCGAGTCTAGGGGTGCAAACACCCCCATACTAGAGACGTAGTCGAATGCCTAATCTAGCATGGAAAGAGTGTAACCAATAAATTAATAGCCGTTTATGAAGTGTGCTAAAAACCTAAGGTTATAACATCAAAAGGATATATCATGTGGATATTGAGAAAGTCTTCATAGCAAACGATCGAGTGCTCCCATAAAACGAACACGAGAGGCTCCAATCGTGAAGATCATGATCTAAAAACCACAATGCACAAACAACCACGGAACAAAGGTTGGAAGGGCACAAATCCCCTCACATTAACTAATTAGAAAGCAATAATATGTACATGGATAAGCATGGGTCTCCCCCACGAGGCACCTTGTTTTTGATAACCGAGTCAAAAGCTCGACTCGAATCCCCATAAATGTGATCATTTAGGGATATCATGGTATGGTCAATTTTTGGTGGGGCTTACATGATAAACAAGGCCCAAAAACAACCGGTATAAAGGACTAAGTCCTTTGATGGTGAAAAATACCGGGATCGAAGATGGCGTTCTCGTTTTCATTGGAAAAATAAATCAACGCCACTTCATCGTGTGCCAACACAAACTCAAAGAGTTTCAAGAAAATAGGTGAGAAGAAATAAAAGGGTGGGACAATGGGTAAGTCATGAAAACATTGAGCTACTCGAGGTAGACTCGCACCAATCAAATGAAAAGATTTTCCATTTATTGCATCGGTGGAAGACCGAGATTTCCCTATATAAGCAATTCCAGGATCAAATATCTCGTCCTCGGTGGAGAAAGGGGAGGGAACATAAGGGGCTTCCCCCACACTAAGTCCACACAAAGCATCGTCAAAAGGAGAAGACGAGCTTGTAGTACTCAAAACACGTGGTGATGACGGAGTTAGAGTTGCAGAAAAATCTTTTAAATTCAATTCAAAATCTTTTCCTTTTTCATCTTTTAAACTCTCCTTGTGAAAACCCGATTTAATTATGTCAAAAATATTTGGTGTTTCTAAAGCAATGTTAGTCACACTAAAAATTCTCACATTTGAAAACCGTTTTGGTAAAGGTGGTGGCAAGTTTTCAAAACGTTTATCGACAAAGAAAACTCCCCCATCGGGATCAACACATTCATCATCCGAAGAATCATTCGAGATTGGAATCGTAGGCTTAACACTCTTAACCTCCACCGGCGGAGGGGACGGAACTTCATTTTTCTCAACAACTCCTAAAACTCTATTTGAAATCTTTTTGCAAATGTTTTTGATGGGATTGACATTGTACAAAGACGTGATAGAATACACATGAGAAAGTGTGGAGTTTTGAGTTGCATTAATGACGAGTTCTTCCTCATTGAAACGAAGAGTGATTTTCCTTGCATGCACATCGATAAGTGCTCTTGAGGTATCCAAAAATGATCGACCTAAAATTAGAGGAACTTTAGGATCGATGGGAATGTCAACAACAATAAAGTCTACGGGATAGTAGAACTTTCCAACTTTCACGAAGATGTCCTCGGCTACTCCACAAGCTAGAATCGTAGAATGATCGGCCATCTCGATTGACATTCTTGAAGGAGTGAGATTGGGAAGATTGAGCGATTTAAAAATCTCAAGAGGCATCAAATTAATACTAGCACCAAGATCGGCCAAGGCGTAGCATTCTTCCATGTCTTGTATAGCACATGGGATTAAAAACTTGCCGGGATCACCGACTTTTTGAGGTATGCGGCTAAGAAAAACCGATGAACAACTAGACGATTTTTGCAATTTTTCTTTGTTATTCAACATACTTTTGAAGTTCGCGGCAAATCGAGGCATCATGACTAAGGCGTCGGCAAAACTTATATTGAAATGCAAGTCACGAAACATTTTCATAAAGAGTTCAAATTGATAATTATTTCGTTCTTGTGCCTTTTCCTTGTCTCGTCTTGAAGGGTAGGGTAAGGGTGGTGTGGGTTGGGGCATAGGCATCAGCCTTGGAATCTCGGGTTCCATGATTGGTATTGGTTCAACCGTAGGTGTGGTTTGAGCGGTACTTCGTGGGCTTGTGATTTGCTCCTTTTCGACCACCACCTCGGGTTCTTTCTCTTTTTCCTTCTCCATAGAAGTACTTGGACGAGAAATGGGTTCTTTGAAAGTTTTACCACTACGAGTAGTAATAACCTTCGATTCTCCTTTCGGGTTCACGATGGTATCACTAGGAAGACCACCCGAAGAAGAGGGCTTACACATGATAGCTTCAAACATTTTTCCCATTCGGTCTTTAAATTTAGATTGCCTAGCATCCGCTTTTAACAACTCTTGCTTAATCTCATGTTGACCTTGCTCCATTTTTTGTTGATTTTGTTGGAGTCTTTGAACATTTCCTTCCATTTTATTAGCATGAGTTTTAAGTTCATTAGCAAGTTCGTTTTTAAGCTCGTTTTTCAACTCGGACCTTAAGCTAACCATTTCACGTTGCATATTGTCAAACTTAGCATCATTTGCCTTTGCATAATTCAAAAATACTCCTTGAAGATTTTTGGTGTGATCATTTTGAAAACCTTGAGTCGTAGTTTGAAAATCACGGTTTTGGTTTTGATTTGAAATTTGCCCATTTCCACTTTGATAATTACCCTTGTTGTAATTCCTTTGATTGCCTTGATAATTACCACCTTGGTTGTTGTTTCGATAGTTATTAGCATTTTGATTTGGTGGAGCTTGATTTTGGCGGGAACCTTGACCGTTTTGGTTATAAGTTCCCGTGGCTATATAAGCACTCGAAGTGTTACCATCCGCGGTAATGCACTCGGAAAGATCATGAGCTCCACCACACGACAAACAACTCTTAGAAACCGCTTTAACCGAAGCGGAATTCGAAGCTTCTTGAGCTTTCCAATGGGACATAAGGTTAGCAAATCTATCAAAAAACCGATTTTCTTCATTTGCCTCATCATGTAAAGCATTAATGCTACGAGACGATGACGAGCCCAATTTTATTTTTATTTTATTTTTTTTTTCAATTATCACCAAAGCTTCTTCAACCGTTTTACACAAAAAATTACCACCCGCGGCGGCATTTAAATAATCTCTTTCATGATCATTAAGTCCATTGTAAAACGTGTCTATTTGGTGCAAGTCGGAAAAACCGTGATGAGGACATTCATGTAACATCTCCTTAAACCTATTCCAAGCCGTTGAAAAACTTTCATTTGATTCTTGTGAAAATTTAGAAATCTCATTTTTCTAATGCGTAGTCTTAGAGGGCGGAAAAAATTGGTTCACGAATTTTGAAACGAGATCCTTCCACGTCAATATAGAATTGGGTGGCTCTTTCTCTGACCAAATTTTAGCGGGCCCCGCTAAGGAATACGGAAAAATCATCATCTTAATCGAGTCATTCGAGACATCCTTGAATTTGCACGTGGCGGTAAGACGATTGAATTGGCGGATATGGTTGTGGGGATTGTCCTTCTCATCACCACGGAATTTGTTGTTTTGGATCATCGACAACAAACCCGTTTTCACCTCAAAATTATCCGCAAGGATAGCGGGAATCACAATAGCTTCTCCATAACCCTCGGTGGGTGCTTGAAGCAACTCCATCATAGTTCGATTCGCCATGGTTGGTGCTTCTCGTACAATGGGTTCGTCAATAGGAGACTCCTCACTAGAATGAGTTGGAGTGGGAGTTTTGTTCTTTCGTCTACGTGCACATTTTGCTTGATTACGAGTTAGCATAAACGTCACGTACAACGAGGAGACGAGCAAAGAAGATTCTTTTTGGTGTTTTGTATTTTTCAATTTTTTTGTGGTTTTTGATGGTATTAACTTTTTTTGGAAATTGGTGAAATGTATTAAGTAGACAAAAATCTACAAATCTCCTCCTTAATCAAATCTCACGATTAAAGAAGCCTCAAGGAATGAAAACGATCACGTGAAGTGAACGCCTTTGAAGACTTTAGAACGATGGTGGAACACCAAATCGTTCAAGAGGGTTTAATCAATAGAAACCAAGAAAATATATGATATGTAATAATACTTTGGGCGGCAAAACCCTCGATTAGCTCTCAAAATCAAATACTCACAAGCAAGTGGAGGAAACGAGGCGGCGCGAAGCACTTAAGAGCCTTTTTCCTTTAGGTCGTGAAATACAACCGCCTTATACCCACCTTATAGTTTGTATTTTTCAAAATCGAGCTTCTCGAAAGTATTTATCTATTTTTGCCTTTTTTTTCTTTGGTTTGAGATTCGAATAAAATGATTGGGTAATGACCTCCCAAGTCAAGGTTGTGATTTCTCACGTATTTGGAGTACTTGTGAATTTATTGTTCTACGTATACAATATAGTAATAATATTCACACAAAAAACCGAAAAACGATAATACGTATTAGTAGAGTGCTACTAATACAAATACTAATTATGGTTAGTATAAAAACAACAATGCCAAATCAAAACACAACACGCCTCCCCGGCAGCGGCGCCAAAAATTGATGTAGTGGTTTTACTACTCTTTAGGAAAAGAGAGCAAAAAGGGTAAGTATTAACAAGCGGTTTAGGAAAACCACAAGTTATGACCCAAATAAGAGTAAAGTGAGTTCGTTCTCGAGGAGGCACGTGCGTTGTGTAATGAATTGATTAATGATGATTTTATTGTTATTTAGAAGAAAAGAAAATAGAAATAAGAAAGAAATGACGGTTACGAAGACGGATCGAGCTAAGACGAAAAGGCGTTCACGTAAAACCGTAAAAAACTACAAAATTAAAAATTTTAAACCTAAAAATTAATTAAAAGCTAAAACAAGTCTAAAATAATATAAATAAGAATAAAAATCTAATAAAAATATTTTAAAACCTTTTATTAATTAAATATTCAATTTTAAATGCTAATTAAAGCCCTAAAATTAAATATAATTAATCAAAATGTCCAAAATATTATTTTATTGAACAAATAACTTACTTATATTATCTAAAGACTAAAAAGTATTTTTCCTAAATTTTAAAAACTATTTTTCTATTTTTAAATCACTAAAAACTATTTTAAAACTAAAATAATTATAAAAAATAATAAAATAATGCTAAAAATAATTTACCAATTTTAAAAATCCTATTTTACTCTAATGAACAGTAGAAAAATGAAAAAGTTTGAAAAATATAAGAATTTTCACTAAAAGACAAAAACAGTTTAAATTAAAACCCTAATTAACTTAAATTAATTCTAAAAATTAAATAAAAGGTGAACAGTAAAAACTTTTTTAACTAAAAATCTTAAAATGATATTCTAAGTCTAGGAAAAATGTTTAAACTGAAAAATAAGAATTTTTGGCACTAAATGCCAAAAACAGAAACAATAAAAGTTAATAAAAATTGCTATTTAATCTAATAAATACTAAATGAACAGTAAATAAAAATTTAATAAAACAAAAAAATCCTAAATTAAATAAGAAAAATAAAGAAACAAATTTGAAGTCCTAATTCCCAATTAAGGGCACTAAAGACAAAAAATCAAGATTGCTGATAGTGACACTTTGCTGGATTTGTCTGCTAGTGAAGCAGGGGAAACAATTGTGCTACCAGTGGGAAGGAAGTTCCCACTGCTAGTGTAAAATTTTGGTCAGGAGACCTTAGAGCTTAGGAAAGCTATTTGGATTGGTTTTCTTTGGACCACAAGGCACCCCCACACCAATTGGGTTGTGGGGAGTCTGAGTAAACACAAAAAACACACAAACACTTCACAAAATTCTTCACAAATAGGCACAAAAGTTACTGATTAAGGCCTTAGGTGTCAGATGAACAAATGACCTAGTATACTTGCACAAATTCGAATTTTAATGGCCAAATACTTGCTCTCAGTCTAACCAAATGATAAATAAACACTACACAAACCTAAACAGTCCTAATAACTAGCATCTACCAAGATTTGATGGCACAATTCAAAAAAAAATCAGACACAAGAGGCAGTTACTGATTTTAGCTAGTGAGCACCATTTTTTATCATGCAAACTTGCTTGTTTCTTTACCAAACTGAAAACTAAACCAACCTATAACCTAATGATACCATATTGAGTGAAGAAAACAGGTTTTCAAGCAATATCTAAAATGTTTAAACCATGTTAAGCCCTAATCCAAACACCCCTTTATATTTCAGATGATCAAAATTTTCAAGCAAATCTTTTCAAATCCAAGCCAAACTGATTTCTAATCACCTATAACATGCATACAAGCATTAAAGAACATAATCAAACCATAAAACAAATATTTGAACAAGTTTCATATCAAATCAACACATCACATAAACCATACACTTTCTGAAAACTTGAAAAATGGAAACAAGGGATTACCTAGAGGGACCTACATCCAGGTCCCTCAATGGCTGCTTAGCCACCTCCCAACAGGTCCGGACCTGTGCAGAACCCTTGGGCAAATCAAGCTCTTTACCTGCTAAGAACAAATGAAGAACAAGCAATATGTAATTTCTGATTTCTGAAACTTTTAAAACCTTTTCACAAAACTTTCTCAAATGTTTTTCCTTTCAAACTCTTAACAAACCACTTACAACAATTTGGAAAACCAAATTCAGAATCAAGGTTTAACCCAAAAAATTCAACTTTTTCAGAAACCTTGTTTCTGAAAATTCAAAACACAAAATATGTTTTGCACAATATCAATGGAACTCAGATCAATACTCAAACATATACCAAATTTTTAAAAAATCATAAAAGGAATTACTTTTAAACAAACACCAACTTTATATTGATTAAAAAAGGGATTACAATTTTTTTGAGTAAAAATCTGGAACAGAGATAAATGAAAGCCCTATTGCTCTTATATAATGAGCTACAGAAGTTACTAGAATGCATAAAACCCTAACAAGTAATCTTCCCAAAGTGCCCTTGGACGAATCTTGAAATTCTTGGTCAAATTGTGCAACATGTGATCTTGTACTGTTGCCAGCTAGCTTGTTATGATCTTGGACGTTTAAAATGTCCTTGGGGGTCAAGGAGTAACATCCAACCAGTCATTTGGTCGGTTTTTGGGGGTTTGGGTGAAAATGACATGAGCAGGGAATCTCATGGGGGTCCAGGGGTTCACATGGGTTTGTTTGGTGAGTTGGGTTTTGGTGACAAAGCCACCAATTAGCCATCTGGAAAGATTGAGTCAAAAAACCCTTTGTTTTAAAGTTGATTGGGTCTGGGGATTAACTAGGGTTTATGGGTAATTAAGGGGAGTTTAATCTGTTTTTGGGGAAGGGGTTATTTAAAAATTGTGTTTGGGTGGGAAATAAAAGGAGGGTTGACTGGGTGTTTTGACCAGGTTTATTTAATAAACCTGGGTATTGGGTTATGGGTTGGACGGGTAAGGGTTTGGGTAAATGGGTGGGTTATGGTGAGGTGTCATGATATGAGTGGTGGAATGAAGTTTCTTGTCTGGGCAGTAATGGCCCCCAAGGTTTCTTACTCTCTTCACTTTGTAAAAACAATAACCAAACTTCTTTTCCTTTGTTATAAGTTTGGGAAGTTTACATTTTTGGCACAAAATGTTTTCAAGCTTGTAAACAAGGACCTTTAATGCATATTATGGATTCTTCAAGGGTAAAACTTGCATAATCTTCAAACATGGAGGACCTTTGTTGCCAAATGATGATTTCTTCAAGGGCTAATCTTGCCAAATCTTCAAAAATGAGGGACCAATGTTGACAATCTTCAATTCTTCAAGGACCATTTTGGAAATTCCAGATTTGGGTCCGGTTCATTGTGCGGCTTCGTTTCCCGTGTTCATTTTTGAATGATTCTTGTGATCTTTTTGTCTTTTCCTCAATATTCGTACCTAAAATACACAAGCAACAAACACGAGCATATATTTGGCAGTTTTAATGATATTTAATGCATTTTAAGCCCGATTTGGACGATGAGACTATGTATAAAAGCAGTCTCATCGTCGGAAAATCCGTACCTTGTATCCAGTGAACGAGGAAAGAAGAAAGGATGAATATTCCTACTCCGACCTCACTAATGCTACATAAATAAGGGACATGTATAAGTATTCTGATTACTAGGTACGTTACTGCTTATATCATGTTCTTAGCTCGTTTTATATGTTCTTGTCTTGTTTTACTGTTTAAATGTTATACTGTATTAATCATGTATTTTATGTATTCTGATTAAGTATTATCTTGTATTCTTGTATTATTATACTTGTGTAATAATAAGTAACTTTCTAAAAATAGTAAGTTTCCTAAAATAGAAAGTTTATATTTTTAGAAATAAGCTGGATTAATAAGCTAATAATATAAGCTAATGTTTACTGGTTAAAAGTCATAAGTCCTGTAATTAATAATATAGTTTACTAATTAAATACTATAGATTATCACTGATTATTAATTAATAATTATAGTCATGTTTATTAATTAATAATATATCATGGTTAATTAGTATAGTTTATTACATAAATGACATGGAAATAAATAAACTATAGGTTATATGATTTAATTAAATAAAGCATGATTTAATTAAATTAGTCTAAATAAATACTTAGGTTAATCATGAATTATTAATTTTAATCAATTAACCTAAGCCATGGAATTATTAATTAATTATAAATTCATGTATTAGTAAAATAATTAATTAATAAATTATATGTCAACATAAAATACTTAGGTTATAATCGTATCTTATTAATCTATAAAATATCACCTAAGTCATGAACAACTTAAATAAATTACTAATTCATGTGATTCAATTTAATCTTTTTATTAATAAACATAATCGGCACAACGATTGGTTCCCGAGCCCGAAACCCGAGACCATGCCAACCCGAACCAACACCACGCAACTGGCGCTTGTTGGTTTGGTTGGCGGCTAAGCAGCCTATGGCTGCAACCGCTGGTTGCCACTGGTAGGTTGTGGCTCACACCGACACCAGCCGGTTGCCACTGTTAAGATGAGTGCTACCACCGGCCGTGGCTGGTTACCCCCGACAGCGGTTGGTCTGAACCCACTGCAATCCTGCCAAGCCACTGCTAAGCCAAAACACCCCCTGAATACTTCCCACTGGCCCAAAGGTTGCGGCTGCTAAGCCATAACAGGCACCGAGAGCCCTTTTGGGGTCTCGGTTTGGTCCAAAACTAACCAAACGAGCCATAGGATCCTAGGCATCATGGTTTCCTTCTTGTTTTTATAAAAATTAACATGTGTTCATGTCATTGACTAATTAAATTCATGACAAGGAAAAGAAATAATCAATAAAAAGATAGATGATTACCAAAATGGATTTAAAGATTTAGGGGAATAAAACCCGAACACTTCCTTCATAATCAAAGGTCAAAACCATTTTTATTTTCTCCCTTTTTGATGTATAAACCGGCGGTCATAGGAGCCATCTAGGGTTTTTGAAGTTTTCTTGTGTTTGATAAATGGGAAAAGGTAACATACGTGTTTTGTTTTTGTTTTCCTTAAGTGGACTGGGCCCTTGCCCTTTTCTTTCTCTTTTTCCCGCGGCAACCACAAGCCCGAACCAAGTTTCGCTTTATTTTTCGTGTGTTAATATTTACTAGATGTGCTCATGTTTTAATTGTCGTTTTTTACTTCTTGTCGTGTATTAACATTATACGTAGTTCTTGGTATTCAATGTTCGTAACACATGTCGTATTGAAATTGTTTAACTTATTCGTGTTTTATATAATGTACTGTTCATGGTATTTTAGATGCGGATTTTACAACTCTTCCCCTCTAAAAGAATAATTCGTCCTCGAATTAGGGTCGTGACAGTGTTGCGGTTTTACAACTCTTCCCCTCTAAAAGGATCATTCGTCCCCGAATCATATATAGCATAAACTGAAAGGGACGCGGACGTAACATAGACCGTGAAGGACATCGTACGTGACGTGATTGGAGAGAACATATCTGACTTATGGACAGAAAAGAGGATAGAAAGTTCGGATGGACTCTTGCATTCCAAGTGACCTCCCGCTCGGAACAGTTCCTTCAAAAGATCTTGGTGACAGTAATAATCTTGGTCTTCATGACCCTGACTGGATTATACGTAGTAGCTTCTAGTTCATAAACGTAACATAGATCCTCATTACTCTAGAGGATAGAAATTTACTTACAAGGATGACGAAACGTTATGATGCGAAGTAATCTGGATTAAATGGCATGAGGAACGTCTAAGCAATGATGCGCGAGATATACTAAAATATAGTACGTGAACAATTGTGGACGTGATATGTGAACAATTGTGAAAATGATATGTGGGGATATGGTGAGTGAAATATAAGAAACATATGGTGAAAAATTACACGTGCAACATATCGTGAAGGTGATATGAGAAAGGTGGAATGAACATGACATGTGAAACATATCGTGAACGTGAGATAACTGAGGAGGTAATGCCAAACGATATAAGGTAATGGAAAGTTTATTAGACTTAAGCCTGGTCTCTCAAGCTTCTACAAAACTTCCAGAATAAAAAAAATGAACGTAAATTGTAAACCAGGATACGATCATGAACGTGACAGTGTCATGAACGTGAGCACGAAAAATTAGAACGGGGACGCGAACGTAAATAAGGAACCCAAATGTGAACCTTCGTCTGGCCCGATAGCTGAGGGAGTACCAAGTGACTGGATGAGCCTTGGCTGGAACGTGTCCGATCAATCTGTTGACTCTGAAATCCTTGCGGATGTAAGGATTCTGCAGACTTGGTCAAACTGTTGACAATAACCCAGATAGCATCATGCTTCTTCTGAGTTTGCGGTTATCTGGTAACCAAAATCCATGGTGATCTTCTCCCACTTCTGTTCACAATTTCCGATGGTGGAAAAATATCCTAGTCTATTGGTGTTCTATCTTAGCCTATTGGTATGTCAGGTACTTAGATATGAACGTAACTGTATCTTGATTCAAAGAAACTTGATAAATAAGAGTTTGCAAAACTATGAGTCTTTGAAATTAGACTTCTCTTAGCGTAGGAGTTTCTGGAGCACCTAATGTAGTGTAGGGTTCTCACCTTTACGCACAAGCTGAGTCATGGTAAGATTAACCGTGAGAATCCATGTGATTCAACGTGTCACTGTAATCAACCAGAATTTATATCGGAAAATTTCAAGGTGAAATTCTTCTTTTGTGACATGGCGTGAAGATGGTCTTCGTGCTCTTCTCTAGACATAGAGAAGATTAGATTGTCAAAGAAGAAACTGATAACGAATTTGTGTATGAGTTACTAGAAACTCGATTTATTAAATCCATAATACTGCTAGAGCATCCATAAGACTAAAACAAAATCATGAATTTAGCATGACCAAATCGTGTACGAATAGCAGTCATGGAATGTCCTGCTATTTCCCTCATCACTATTGGTAGCATGATCATGAATCCGATCATGAAAAAGTGCTCAACACCTTAAAGTCGACTAGACACGTCGCCATTACGTGGAGGAGGATAACGGTCATGAAAGGTGATTTGTTTTAATCAACGGTAGTCGACACATAATATCATGTTACCGTCCCTCTCCTAGAAGGTTACTATAGAATACATGTGGTAAGATTCTGGAATAATCGGCTGGTTACGAGTAAGGGACTTCAAAAGTCGTGTCATCAATAATAGCTGGATTCTTCGCAGCCATGGAACAACAAACACGTGCTTGTAAAGCATAATTATTTGTACATTTTTTTCCTGATGGAAAATCATGTTGAATGTATTCAGGAGCTTGAACATCGTTGTACATATTTTGATATGAATGGAGACTAACTGTAGCATGGGGTGCTGTTCTTAGTCCAAAATCAAAATAATATTTAACTCGCATCAGTCCGAGGTAAGTGCGTTAGTAATAACTGATTTTTGGTTAGTTAATAAAAAGGTTTGGTTGCAAGATCTTTCTTTGTGTTGCTCATACTCAAGTGCAAAGTCCCTGTTTTGTCGTTGTTTCGTTCTCGGTATCGCTTCGAATTGATCACGGTTCAAAGTGGAATAGTTGTTCGTGGTCAATAAAAGGGGGAGCTTTTGATCTATTTCTACTTAAAAGGTAAGTGCGCGAAGTAATAAAAATAAACTAAAAGCAATTAATGAAAATAAAGCTTGGATTAAACTTAAAACTTAAAACAGTAAAATACCTTAACTTAGAAAAACAGCTGATTCGGAATGTTTCTGTTGATCCGGAATAAGTGCTTGATCCGGAATAATCAGTTCATGCGGAATAAATTTGGTTCATGCGGAATATTGCCTTCATTCGGAATGTACTTGCTCACGCGGAATAATCAAAGAAAACTACTGATTTGGAATAAATTCACTCATCCGGAATACTCCTTCATGCGGAATAAATTGTTGATTCGGAAAATTGGTTCATCCGGAATAATCAAAACAAAAAGGCTCATTCGGAAAATCTAGGGTTTATTCGGAAAAAGTGTTGATTCGGAAAAAGTGGTTCATTCGGAAAACATAACCTTCATCCGGAATATCGGTTCGTTCGGAATATACCTTCATCCGGAATATTTAGAACAGAAAACTCATTCGGAAAACAATGCTTATTCGGAATAAGTCCTTGGTTCGGAAAAATTGCTTTACTCGGAATAAAGTGATGAAAAGCTTGATTCGGAATATTAACTCAGAATAAAGTGATGAAAAGCTTGATTCGGAATATTCAAAGTAAAGTGTTCATGCGGAATATTCCTTCATCCGGAATAATGGTTCGTTCGGAATATACCTTCATCCGGAATATTCGTTCATCCGGAATAACTTGCTGGTTCGGAATAAACGTTGGTTCAGAATGTTTAAAGTAAAGGATTCGTTCGGAATAACTTGTTTATGCGGAATAACTTAAAACTAAATGCTCATTCGGAATATTTTTAAGAAAACCTTGATTCGGAATCTGGGTAAATGAAACAGTCCGAAGAACAGGGGAAAAACTTAAACACGAATTTAAACCAAAATCCACCAAGTTTTTAACCAAAGATTAAACCAAACTAACCACTAATCATCTACTAATGATAAACATCAAATCAAATCAACAAAAACACAAAACCCACTTGTTTTTGGAGATCAAAATCAACAAAATAAAAACTTAGAACTTAAGAATCAATAAGAAAAGGAAGAACAAGATGAAATGGAAACTTGTATTAAGGATTAAGATTCAAACAAACAAATGGAAAGATTAAAACTTACAAGATCATGGATAGATTCAAAGAAATATAAAAATCACCAAACTCCTTAATGGAGTTGGTGTTCCTACGAAATAGGAGAAGAACAAACAGAAAAATGAACTAGATTTGAAAATGTGAAGGGAAGGTCTATTTATAGGCCTTGGCTTTGGTTGGTGAGTGGGCTTTTCTCCTCTCTTTTTGTCTTCTCGTCTTTTCAGTAAAGTTGACGTTTTCGACTTCGATTCGGGATTTGTCGACGAATAAATTCAACTCGTCTTTTAATTTCTTCATTTAATAGACTTGAGTTCTTCGACATATATAAATCTTCCATCTTTGGTCCTTTTCTTCGATAAATCTTCAAATAGGCCCATTGACTTCAAATCTTTTGCATCTTTTGGACTATAGACTTCGTCTTTCGTCTTTTTCTTCGATAAAACCCGTGCAATCCCGTGTTTTCTTCAATATTTATCCGGTTGGCTCTGAAAACACAACAAACACACAAACCACGCATAATTCCAAACAAATGACATTAAATACGCGTTTTGGTCTCGTTTTAGCAAGAAATAAGTGGTAAAAGGATGGGTGTTTTCACACCTATCAAATCCCCTACACCTAACCATTGCCATGCCCTCATGCAATGCTATAAGATATGGTAAAACTTAACACTTTTCTCATAGTCAATCAACCTTGGCCTTATTAACATATACTACTACGAAACAAAAATTAAAGTACTAAAGAGAAATAAAAGCTTGAATAAAACAAAAGGGATAGAAGACCACTATCACTTGAAAATAGCTACATGGAAATAACTAGCAAAGAGATCAAGGACTTACATTAGGGCTTTGGTGCTGCGAAGATTTATCACCCTCAAGTTTCACGTTCCCGACACTAAGCTTAAAAACGAGATCATTGTTATTATAAGTTAGCAAAACAAACACTTACACACATGGCTTAATTATACGCTTAAACTCCCTTATTCCTAGGTGTATCTCTTATATTTTATTTTTGTTGATCCCAAACTTAGATCGATTAGCTTTGTGTATACGAGATTAGATCAAGTATAACACGTAGAGAAACCTTTGTTGTATGCTTTGTGAATCTAAGTATTATGCGGAATTTAATACTTAAACAAGAACACAAGATGTAAACAAAACTTTCACTTTGATTATGAATGTCGAACTTGCTTACAATGAAAGGTGTTTACGAATGAAAAACTTAATGAAAACTTTTATATTAAACATTAACCTAAAGGCCTTCTTTTATAGACTAAGAAGCCCTGTACAATAAGCTACGTATCAACTATTCTAGGTAAAGATAAACATAGAAAATACATTGTCGTTTCTATCCTTACTAGAAGTATTCTAGAACATAATAAACGTGTAGCTCACATCTTCCATCAGTGCTTGTCTTCAATCTGTCAACGCTTGACTTTAACTTGTCAACGCTTAAGTTGTCAGCGCTCACTTTGCTCTTGTCAACGCTTGAGTTGTTCTTGTCAACGTTCAAGTGATCTGGCCTTAATTTATTCCCAACAATCCTCCCCTAAACTTGATATCCACTCTTATGATCAAGTTTCTGAATAATCATTAAGAACTTGGAGGAGTCTGACAAACCTTATCATATTGATAATAAATAAATCTGATTAAATTCTTTGCCACGTCACTTGTATAATCTATCTCCAACTGGGTGTCCTTCATCTTTTCCAAAACAGCCTTGGATATGAAATACTGAGCATCTACAAGTAAATACTCAGCAAACTTTGTAGAACTCAAATGGTATACACCAGCAGCTGAATATAACCTCCATTGAAGACCACTGATATCATCTTCAAGATCCTTCCATATTTCAGGATCTTCTTCTTTTGTCCCACACATTATTTTGAATGTGGTCCAAAGTTTTATTCCATTAGCTGAAGTTGGTGCTTCAGCCTCATACTTGGTCTCTAGCAACCTCCAAAGGTCCACCAAGTCTTCTCTATCACAACTTGCAAATAAAGATATGAGAGTGGTAAAATTGTGTACCTCCTTGCCATATCTTCCAATCTTCCAGAATCCACATTCATCTTCATCATAACTCACAATTGGATTCCTGGAATCTAGTGGTAACACATGCACCATATCTGAAGCTTCTAATGGGAGAGCTTGAGGCTCTATCTAATAACTGCTTCACTTGGATATAGTTGATTCATATCTTTTGGAAACTCAAGTGTAAATCCCTTCTTCACTGGTCTGGGAACTATCATAGCTTTCTTGATTTCCATCTCCTCTGCAAGTTGCTCCTTTCTTTCATCTGAAAGTGTTTTCTTCCTGCACTTTCACCCAAATGGGATATGCCCTATGTTCCAACTCATCAAATGTCAAAGCCTTCAACTTATGATGTGTCCATCCAACTCCATGACATTTGAGCAACATAAAGTAGAGCTTCCTTCTATCCCTTTTCAACTCAGAGAGAATGTTGCTTTCCTTGTGCTTCAAAATCACCTTACAATCCTTCTGAACTCTAAGAAGAATTTCCAAACCCCATATCTGATCTGAAATGGTCAAGTCTGGATTATCCATACAGCTTTCTTCCCAAGAATTGTACATCTGAACCACCTCTGGCATATCAAAATCAACCTGCAACTTTAAATCTCTCAACTTTTCCCTAGCAAGCTCATCACCATACTCAAGCCTTTCTGGTTCAACAATCATCACACTTGAGTCTGAGCTAGCTCCATCACTTTCTTCTTCAGAAGTCACAACAAATGGTGACTTTTCCTTTTCACCTTGTTCCATCATTTGCTCAGCCAATCTTCTATCAAATGCAACCTGAGCTGCATTCTTTGGAACAATTTCTTCTACCAACTTACCCTTACCCTTATCTGATGGTGCAATTGTTGGTAAGGTAGATGGTAATACCTGAGTAGGAACATCCTTGATGATAGATGATGACTGGAATACATCACCTCCATATGCAGATCTGTCAACGCCCAAATTTCCTCTATCAGCGCCCAAAATACTTCTATCAGCGTCCAAACTTGTCTTGTCAACGCTCAAATATTTTCCCTCAGCGCCTTGTGTAACCTCTCTCAACATATCTGTAAATGATAAATTTAAATTGGTTGGAGAGATCAAGGACGTATCAAAACCTGTTTGTTCCTTCAAAGTAGTAAGAGCTTCAGCAACATCCAATGATTGACCATCTTGACTGCTCTTATCACTCAGATTTCTTTGATCTTCCTCCCCTTTGGAAGACTCCTCCATACCTCCCTTTGCATGAGCACTCTCCAAAACAACAATCCTCTCCCTCAATTCCTTGAGTTCAAGGCCTTGGTTGCTGACAATTTGTACTAAGTCTGCATTCTGCTTTTGCAAGCTAATGCAGACAGCCGTCAATTCCAAAAGAGTCATTGGTTCCAGTCTGCCCTCCTCTAAAATGGGGATTTGACCTCCCAAGTCAGGTTCATTGGGCATGGATGAGGACTTAATTATGGTGGGACTGCCTTGGCCAGCTTCTAAGCCAGAACCAATAGTCCCAGCCTCATCCAGGTCACCAACCACACTTGTGGTGGTGGTTCTCTCTGCATCATGGATAGGACCACCAGAGGAGAACACTACAGCAGTCCTTTGGCGTTTAATCAACCTATATTCAGGTGGTGTGGAAGATGGTGTGGAAGAATGGGTAGAAGTGGGTTGGTTAAGGGGTGTTTGGGATTGTGATGGATGGGTGTCAGCGTTGGAAATAGGCACATCAACGCCCACATTAGATGTGTCAGCGTCAAAGGGTTCTTGGTCTATTTGCATTTGGTCAGGTGAGGGTAAAGGTTCAGGGATAGGTTCAAGTTGTGGGTGAGGGTCAATATGAGGTTGGGGGTCTGGTTGGGGTTGTGCTGCTGCAATAACAGCAAGCATGGTTGGGGTTAAAGGTAGGTCTCTATGAGGTGGTGAATTCATCTTGGTAAAAATAGCTTTCTTTTGTTCAGGGATTTTATAAAAATCATTGTGATCCCTTGAACAATATCTTTGATCATCAAAAATCATTTGCAGAAAACGGGGATAAGCTAAAGTCATTTTTGTCCCCTTGTTTTTACACATTCCTTCAAAATCATTTTAGACCAGTTATATTTTTGCCCTGTTGCAATACACACAATAGCAGTTGCAATGGATCTATTGATCTCATTGTGTGCAGTACATTTGGGACTCAAACATTGAAGGAGAATGTGAATGAGGTACTTCCAGGCTGGGGGAAATTCCTGCTTATGGTACTTATTAAGAGTACCTTCATCAGGAATAGGGTATCCCAAAGCCCTAAGCCCTTGTTCTATCTCAGTTATGGGAAGAATGGTTATACCATCAGCATCATCAAGATGCAAGGCCTGGCGTACCAAGGCCTCAGTAACCACCCAAGATCTCCCATGAACAATAGAAGTTAATGTGGTCACTCCATTAACTGTTGAGGAACTGACAGTGTTCCAAAACTATTTAATGTGTGTGACTGGAATGAGTGGTGCATGAGAAAGAGCATACCTTAATGGGGATGCGTTCAAATACGCCACCATTTGTGTGTATTGAGGGAACAAAGTATTATCAGCAACAAGATAAGCAATCATGTTGTGTTGAGACTTGAACCCCAAATCCAATTCTGCTGAGTTAAATCTTGGTGCCATTGATGAAAGCTGTTAATTTGAAGTATAGAAGATGAAGGTTGATAAGAGAAAAGTGTTAGACAAGAATTATAGATACCCTGTTTAAAAATAGGAGCCAAATTTATAGGAGTGGATGAATGCATGTGATTGGCCCAAAAATAGGCAAAGATTTTCAAAAACTAATCATGAAAATATTGAAAAAGTTATAAGTTATCTCATGCATTTAATGAAAGTAACAACTCCTAAAATTACGGCTTGAAAATATGTCAAAAAGTAACAACTGGGTAGGTCCCATTGAGTGTCAACGGTCAAATATAACCCATCAACGCCCAACGGCTATAATCTTGTCAACGTTCGCCTAAAGCCATGTCAGCGTCCAATTTGGTCACAACAATGCTTGGAAAAATCTTGTCAGCGTCCAAAAATAAAATTGTTTTAAAAAGTGAAAAATGACCTTAACAAGTAATTTATCCTAGAGAAAATAACCAAAAGCTGATAATTATTATAGGGCGGCAAGCACTGTCCAGTTATGCACACTTGCATAAGCAAGATAGACATAACAGTCCTCTAGTGTCCCTTGCTAACCAAAATTCTTAACAACCAAGTTACCTTAAAAAATCCTTGTTACTCACAGGTAAATCCCATATCAAAACCATTCCCAAGTCTCCCAACAGACCACAACCAATTCTAGGCCAAAAATGTCTTGGCAGCATGCAAAGTTGATATACTATGCATGCTACAGTGCCTCATGGTTTAGTAAAACTAACCCATACTCACCTGTGGACACAATCTAGAATTGTGATAAGAGTATCATATTGATACCCAAAAATCCTAAAGGTTCCTAAAACCTCCCCTTAAACAAAGATACAAAGAGTTTGCTAAAAATATGCATGAACATAAAAAAAATTTATGTCAAGATAGGAATGAAACATTCCAACCATCATCCATAAACAAAAACATGTCCAAATGCTTCTCCTTTGATCCATAAGCAACTCTGTATCCAATGGTATACTGCTAACACCATCTGCACATTTAGATTGAAAACCACAAAACTAACATTGTTGCCGACAACGCCCCGATAACACATAACAGCGTTGAAGGAAGCTTTGTCAGCGTTAGACAACTATCTTGCTGACAACGTTGCAAAAACACTTATCAGTGTTCAAACAACCATTGTCAGTGTTAGAAAAATATAGTGGAAAATCTAAATTATCAATAAGACCAATAATAATAATGCATCATCCTGTACATACTTTTACAAAAAGAATCCAAAACACATACTTTAAGTGAGATTAACCATTCCAATACTCGTTACCAAGTACTGAAATCTTCCAGCATCAAAAGGTTTAGTTAATAAATCTGACACATTTTCCTCAGTGTCAACCCTATCTGGTTGTATTAAACCTTTTTCAAAGCAATCTCTTATAAAATGGTGTCTAATTTCTATGTGTTTAGTTTTAGAATGATGCACAGGATTCTTAATGATGCATAAAGTACTATTATTGTCAACAAATATCTTAGTATGCATGAAGTTATACCCATAATCCAACAGCTGGTTCTGAATCCACAACACTTGACCACAACATGCTGCTACAGCCACATATTCTGCTTCAGTTGTAGAGTTAGCCACCACTGTTTGTTTCTTGCATTGCCAAGATATTAATCTGCTCCCAAGAAATTGACATCCACCAGTTGTGGATTTCCTATCAAACTTGTCACCACCATAATCACTATCTGAATATGCAATCAGCTCCAATGGTGAATCCTTTGGGTACCACAAACCAAGAGTAGGAAAACATCTTAGGTACCTAACGATCCTCTTCACAGCATAAAGGTGACATTCTTTGGGAGTCACTTGATGACGTGCACATGCACACACAGCAAACATGATATCAGGTCTGGAAGCAGTAAGATACATCAAGGATCCAATCATGGATCTATAATGCCTGACATCAACATCTTTCCCATCTCCAATCTTTCCCCAAGGGTGTTATCTATCCATAGGAGTAGAAGCCCTCTTTTCATGTGGAGAAAAGCCAAACTTCTTCAAGATTTCAGCAACATATTTGTCTTCGGAGATGAAGATACCATCTTCTTTCTGCTGAACTTGTAAACCAAGAAAGAAGTTCATCTCCCCCATAGCACTCATCTTGAATTTGTTTGTCATAAGCTTGGAGAAATCCTCACTCATCTTTGGATCAGTAGACCCAAAAATGATATCATCAACATAGACCTGCACAAGCAACACATCTTTGCCTTTCTTCTTTGTAAATAGTGTCTGATCTATGGTGCCCCTCTTGAATCCATTGTCCACCAAATAGGTAGACAAAGTATCATACCATGCTCTAGGGGCTTGATGAAGGCCATACATAGCCTTTTTGACTCTATACACTTTGTCTGGATGCTCAGGATCCTCAAAACCAGGAGGTTGCATGACATAAACTTCTTCAACAATGGTGCCATACAAGAATGCACTCTTTACATCCATTTGATAGACTGTAAAGCCCATGCAAGATGCATAGGCTAGAAAAATCCTAATAGCTTCAATCCTTGCAACTGGTGCAAAGACTTCTTCATAGTCTATCCCCTCCTCTTGTGTATAACCTTGAGCCACTAACCTTGCCTTGTTTCTGACCACAATACCTCTTTCATCTCTTTTGTTCCTGAGAACCCATCTTGTCCCTATGGGTCTGACATATCTAGGACAATCAACCAGCTCCCAAACATCCTGAATAGCAAATTGGTGAAGCTCATCCTGCATTGCTTCCACCCAACTTGGTTCTTTGAGAGCATCAAATATCTTCTTGGGTTCTTCTTGTGACAGAAAACATGCAAACAAACATGCTTGCACAAGAGGGGTATCAACCTTCTTGTGTATATTGGCAATGAATCCACCAAGACTTTGATGGGATCTTCTTGTCTGAACTGGAGTCATAACATCACCAATGATCTGAGATGGGGGGTGATTCTTCATTGTGGAAGTGAGAACTCCTCCTTCAAAAAGTCTGGTGTCCTCAACTTCACGCTCCATGTTGCCAATATCTTCTTCATCAGACTCTCTTTGATCAACAGGGATCTCTTCATAAACTCTGGAAGGTCCTCCTTGTTCAAAAGTGGAAGAGAAAAGATGTGCAAAGGTGTTGTCAACGTTTGAACCTTGTTTGTCAGCGCTTGGGCTAACAACGCTTGAACTGTTGTTGTCAACGTCTGAGCCATCAACGTCTGAATTGGTCTTGTCAGCGCTTGATTTGCCTTTGTCAGCGCCTGAAGAACCATGCATGTTTGTATCTGGTGGTATTTGGAAGCCACCATTATCTTGTCCAGCAGCAGCAGCAGCAAAAGCATCAGTCCAAATGGGAATTGTGACATATTCAAATGTAGGAGATGCCTTTTCTGCTTGTGATCCAACCCTTTCATCAACCTGTGTACCTGAAACATGAACAACTTGTTCCTCCACAACATTTGAAGTTACCTTCACAATGTCTGGATTAGTGACAGGCATATAATTTAAAGTTCTAGATAAGGGTTCCAAATCAAACAACCAATTAGGACCACTTTCAGGATCACTAGGTTTATTCTCTAAGAACCTAACATGTACTCTTTCAACAATACGTTTGTCCTCCTTAAGATAAACCCTATAACCCTTGCTCTGCACTGAATACCCCATGAAGTAACCTTCATCACCTTTTGCACTAAATTTCCCTAAGGCATCACTAGTGTCTAAGACTACTACATGACATCCAAAAGGTCTGAGAAAACCAATATTAGGTTTTCTTCCCCAAAGTAATTCATAAGGTGTCTTGTTCTGAATTTTGTTAACCAATGCTCTATTTTGCACATAGCATGCTGTATTAACAGCCTCAGCCCAAAAGGCTATGGGAAAGTGAGCATCAGCCAACATTGTTCTGGCTGCTTCAATTAGGGTTCTATTCTTCCTTTCAGCAACCCCATTTTGTTGTGGGGTTCTAGCAATACTAAACTGCCTAGTAATTCCCTTCCTGGCACAAAAATCATCTAGCTTCTTGTTCCTAAATTCTCCACCATTATCACTCCTAAGCATCTTAACCTCATTGCCAGACCTTTTCTCCATTTGAGTGATAAATTCAATAAGAACATCAGCTGTGTCACTCTTCATAGCTAGAAAGAATGTCCAAGTAAACCTAGAAAAGTCATCAGTGACAACAAAACAATATGACTTGCCATTCAAACTTTCTATATTAGTTGGACCAAAGAGGTCCATGTGAAGCATATGAAGAGGTCTGGAACTAGTATGCACCTGCTTGGACTTGAATGAGACCTTGTGCTGCTTGCCTTTAAGACATGCAACACAAGAGTGGTCATTGTGGAAGGCCTTCTCAGGCAAACCATCAACTAAACCAAGCCTCACAAGTCTATTTATATTTTTAAAATTTATGTGCCCTAGTCTCCTGTGCCACAAATTACTTTCATCTACTGAGGCCTTAGCATAAAAACAAGACATATTTGTATTCACTTTAATTCCATTTAAATTCACATTATATATGTCCTTATGCCTAGGTGTTCTATACTCAATATACTTCTCATCAGGGATCTTAAAATCCTTGCTTAACACCAAACACTCAGTATCAGTGAAAAGAACCTTATTTTTGTTATCACACACTTGTGATACACTAAACAAATTATAATCCAGTTCTTTTACCAGGAAGACATTCTCAAAACATAGATTATTGGTGAGAAGGGTTCCTTTGCCTGTGATGGTGCCGTAGCCCCTCCAAAGTATACCTTATCACCATCTTTAATAGGAGAGAAGTTCGTCAGATAGTCTTCCTTTCCTGTCATGTGCCTTGAGCATCCACTATCCCAATATCCATAATCATTGATCTGCTTTTGAATGCCCTGCACATAAAGAAAACAAATTAGTTTTCTTTGGGAACCCAAGTCTCAGAAGACTTGGATTCATCTGGTTGTTCAATAAGAACAGACTTAGTTCTCACAACAACCCCATTTTCATCCCTTTTAGGATGAAATACCCAGTTAACCCCAATTGGTTTTGTAATGACTTTTGAAATATAATTAAACCTGTTGCAAGTCATTGAAATTCCATTATTATTAGGGTTTTGATCTTTCTTGGGTCTCCATGTTAAGCTTGAAGAAGCTTTAGACCCCTTACCTTGTGACTGCAAATACTTAGGTCTGGTCACGTTTCTGTCAGCGTTGGATTTTGTCCTGTCAACGCTGAAATTACCCTTGTCAGCGTTGAACCTAGGGTTTGCTACAGGAACCCATTGCCTATTTGACCAGGTATCTGTCTTTTGAAAAGGTCTTTGTCCATGAGTGTTAGACCTTCTAGTAAAGAATGGGGCTGGTCTAATCACTTGTGGACATTGCTGCACACAAGGTCTGGGTCTGACAACGTTTGACTTCCTAACAACGTTGACTTTCTTCCTATCAGCGCTGAAATTGTTCCTATCAGCGCTGAAATTGTTCCTATCAGCGCTGGCTTTGGGAGCGTTGACACACTTGTATGCCAAATGTGTAAAGCTACCACAAGTATAACAGGCTTTCTTAGACACATTCTTAGGTCTAGAAGCAAAGAAACCTGTTCCATGATTGTTAACTTGGCTCTTGGGTGACCTATTATTTCTATACATCTCTGCATATTTAATGGTAGGTCTTCTAACAGTGTTGGAGCCTAGGTCAACAGCTTCACCAGTAGCTGGGTGAGTAACCTTAATGGGTGGGGATTCATTGGGACTTTCACACAGCAAACCTCCCTTAACAAATAAAGTAGGGTTAGCTTTCTTCCACTCATTTAGGTCAGTCAGTTTTTGTTGATACTCTTCTACTGGGGTGACAACTCTTGGTGGAGGAATAAATTCCTCTTCTTGGCATTCTGGAATACCAGTCCAAGATAAATCCTTTCTAAGGACACCATAGAAGTCACCAGCTGGTGGTGGAACCAGAGAGTAATAATTCTCATTCATCCCAAGCCCAGTCATATCCTTAGGATCTCTTTGTTTAGCTGCACAGTCTCCTAGGGCTTGGGTGGCTCTATCAAATCTTTGAATCTTGAGGTCAACATTATCTTTATTCTTAATGGCCTCATCTAACTTAGCCTGTAGGTCTTTATTGACCTTTGACATGATATTTCTAATATCCATACTACCCTCTAGCTCATGTTTTAAGATATTTATCTTATCTTTTAAATCAAATTCCATTTTCTTGTATTCAGAAATGGTTTTCTCAGTTTCAGTAAGAGCTAGTTGGTAATTGGATAATTTACACCTTTCAGTGCTCATATCCTCTTTTAGTTTTAACACTTCTTTGTTAAGTCTGTCAGTGTTTAACCTATAACCTTTGCTACAAAAAGCATCATCATATACCTTATTGTCAGATGAAGAGGAGGAGTGTGCCATGAGAGCATATTCAGCATGCTCTTCTTCTTCAATATCAGCAATCAAAGCTTTGTCCTCTTCAACATCCTTAGCCAGATAGCTCCAATCCCATCCAGTACCATCAATTCCTTGAACTGCAACCATGGCTTTGGAGTCTTGAGCTTTAACAACCTGACTTGAGGGTTTACCAGCATCAGATCTTCTAGGAGATCTGCATTCCCTCATGAAGTGCCCCATGCGATGACAGTTGTAGCACTCAACTTTGGATTTATCAAATCCAGCAGTGTCTTTAGCATTGAAGGTCATCTTCTTCTTGAACCTTCTATTCCACCTATTTGCTCTTATACTAGCAAGAGCCATGTTCCACTTGATGTCCATCTCTTCCAAGTGTTCATCACTTATCTGCTCAAGGTCCTCATATGTAATCACTGAACCATTGGGCAAAGAAGCAATGTAAGCACAAACAGTATCCAAATCCAAACCAGCAGGTTTAACTCTTGGTGAGTCATTCATGAATGTGTCAGCGTCTGAAAAGGAGACGTTGACAGGACTTGTTCCAGCGCTGACAAATGGTGATCCAGTAACTGGATGCATAAAAGAGTCCTGCTGATTGAATTGACCTTCACTATGAGAGAAGAAGGCCATGTTGCTGGTGCTAGCTTTGCTTGAAAGAGTTTCATCTTCCAACAGTCTTAGTTTGTTGTAGATGTCATCAAACGAAGAGCTCTTGTGAGTATTATTGGCAAGAATAGATCTTGCCTCAATCTTCCATGTCTCACCAAGACTTTTCAGAAAAGTAGCATTGGTGTAAATATCACCAACTTGTGTCCCCATGAAGTACAATTTGCTTGTGATGTCAAGCAATCTGCTTCTCACACTGCTCAGTTTCTCATTGGGCTGAGCTTTGAAGACAGCATAATCATGCAGAAGTTGCTTTTTCTTTTCTTCCTTAGTTTCTGCATTACCACCATATGCAACTTCAATTGCTTCCCAAAGATCCTTAGCAGATTCATAGCTTCTATATTTGTGCTGATTTTCTTGTCCCAAAGACACTTTCAGAATATTTAGGGCTTTCATGTCAGCCCTTTTCTTTGCAATATCTTCAGCACTTACAGCTCTACCATCTCCAGGTTTTTCTTTCTTATCTTCATCAGGACATCCTTCAACAGCTGTTCTTGTCGCAATGGCATTCAGAATCTTTTGAGCTTTATTGAATGAGTTTCCATATTCAATAATGTCCCAGAGTATGTAGTCAAAGATCCCCAGATATTGTTCAAAGTTGAACCTCCATAAGTCAAAGTTGGTTGCATCAAGCATGGGAATCTTGATGTTTGGTAAGGATGAGGAGGAGGAGGTTATTGCTTCAGACATGATGTTTTTAGGGTTTTGAGAAAATTAGGGTTTTGGTGTTCGTATATCGTTCTGGTGTTCTTCAAAGATCAAAAGTTCCTCAACAAGCTCTGATACCACTTGTTGATCCCAAACTTAGATCGATTAGCTTTGTGTATACGAGATTAGATCAAGTATAACACGTAGAGAAACCTTTGTTGTATGCTTTGTGAATCTAAGTATTATGCGGAATTTAATACTTAAACAAGAACACAAGATGTAAACAAAACTTTCACTTTGATTATGAATGTCGAACTTGCTTACAATGAAAGGTGTTTACGAATGAAAAACTTAATGAAAACTTTTATATTAAACATTAACCTAAAGGCCTTCTTTTATAGACTAAGAAGCCTTGTACAATAAGCTACGTATCAACTATTCTAGGTAAAGATAAACATAGAAAATACATTGTCGTTTCTATCCTTACTAGAAGTATTCTAGAACATAATAAACGTGTAGCTCACATCTTCCATCAGTGCTTGTCTTCAATCTGTCAACGCTTGACTTTAACTTGTCAACGCTTAAGCTGTCAGCGCTCACTTTGCTCTTGTTAACGCTTGAGTTGTTCTTGTCAACGTTCAAGTGATCTGGCCTTAATTTATTCCCAACAATTTTTGTCTTAGAATGATCATGAAGATGCATTTTTGGACTTATTGCGATAGTTTATTTAGGCTGAAAATAAAGTAGGACGATCTAATCCATAGTTAGCTAAAGGACAAAATCTTTTAAAACTGCTTCTCGAGACCTCGTAAAGTTCATATCTTGGCATAACTCGCTTCACGATTTGAGACCTTTCTCGGACCGATATTTGGCATTTACTTCATACTTCAAATCTTGAGAAGACGTTCTTGAAATTATGGTCTTCTCTTCATATATAGAGTATATCTTCACTTGGAGTAGTTGAGATATTTTCTTCAAATGTTGACCACGACTTCTTCATTATTTCTTCAATCCTTATTTGGGACTTTGATATACAACGATCCGCCTCCTTTTCGGACTTGGATCTATTTATCCTCATACCTTGTTAGGGTATTTTCAGATAGATTTCTTCATGATCTTTATGGGAGTAATTGCTTTTCGTCTTGTGTCTTGATCCTTCATATTGATTTTGGAATAATGATACTTCACATCATCTTGGATCTTTAGCAACAAAATGGAATCCTCATGCCTTGTTAGGGCCTTTTCGGACTCGCCAATCTTCGCGTCCCGTTTCAATAGTTATGCCTTGGCTATGAACTCTAATTAATACCGAGCAACTTTTAAACGATCTTGGGCTAGAAGCTAAGTAATTTTTCAGACCGTACGACCTTACTTATTGCAATTATTTATTTACAAGTGATGGGAGGAAAAGCTAATAATTACACCAAGTGTGCTTATGCAAGATTACCGACTTATAATTGACTCTATCATTTCTCGTTCTCCACAATTTAAAATCTCAAGTAATGAGACTCGTGGATGCTTAGCCTAATAAACCAATTAAGGTCTACATGGTTAAGGATACTTGCTAGAATAAACTTGGATAAGTCTATTCGGGTTGAGTCAAAATAATCACAACAGGCCTAATAGATCAAAGACTTCTAAACTAGCTAAACCACTTTATTAATATTTTGATTTTTCTTTTATTTTGACTTTATTATGGAATATATACATATGATAGCAACGATAAAAGGAAAGAAATAAAAGACATAAAAATTTAAAAATTACGACTATATGGCCAAAGTTGATTAAAAATTGGAAAAATGCCGAAAAAGATGATTTTCCGGTTAAATGAAGGCATTTTAATGGAAAAGTCCACTTAAAACTTCGATAGAAGTCTCCCCTACACTTAATATAAACATTGTCCTCAATGTTTAAGCAAGTGGGAAAAGTTTCCCCTACACTTATGACATTGTGCACGTTGGTTAAATCAAGTTAAGGAGGAGACAACTAAAGTGATCAATTTCAAATGTGAATATGAAGAAAGTTGAATCACGATAGTTGAGAGATAGAACCGGATTTGCGGATAACATGGGAGCACGGTTCTTCAAAGATTCCAAAAGTGCACTTATCCCTGTAATCACATCACCATACAAACACAAGCAACCTAGATAGCTCCCCCTACACTTAGGATGAAAAACGGAAAAGGGGGGATAGAAACTCGGGTTGCCTCCCGAGGAGCGCTTGTTTTTGTTAACCGAGTCACGAGCCTGAATCGGTCTCGAACTAATTCAAGGGAAAGGTGGAGAGGGATGGGATCTCATTAGAGATGTCCTCTCCAAAGTACAACTTCACTCGTTGACGATTCACCTTAAAATTTGGGCCATCGGTTTGAGCAAGCTCAATAGTACCATATGGAAAAATTTGAGCAATGGTGAATTGGCCGGACCAACGAGATTTGAGTTTGCCCGAAAAGATTTTCAACCGAGAGTTAAAGAGTAAAACTTTGTCTCCAACTTGGAACTCCCGGCTTTTGAGCTTAGCATCATGAAAGAGCTTGGTCTTCTCTTTATAGATCAATGAGCTCTCATAAGCTTCATTCCTAAGCTCGTTTAACTCATTGAGTTGGATTTTTCTTAAGTCACTGGCGTTGTTGATATCAAAATTAGCCCATTTCAAGGCCCAATAAGCCTTGTGCTCCAACTCAATTGGGAGGTGGCATGCTTTCCCGTACACAAGAAGATAAGGTGTACAACCAATCGGTGTCTTATATGCGGTACGGAAAGCCCACAGAGCATCATCAAGTTTATCAGCCCATGAGGTACGATGCTCTACCACAGTACGTTCCAAAATTCGCTTTAATCCTCGGTTGGAGATCTCGGCTTGGCCATTAGTTTGTGGGTGATATGCGGTGGAAAGACGGTGATGGACACCATACTTAGCCATGACTCGAGCAAATTGGTCATTGCAAAAATGAGTCCCGCGATCACTAATAATAGCACGAGGCACAACGAATCTAGCGAATAGTTGTTTCAAAAAGTTACAAACCACCCTTGCGTCGTTAGTGGGTAAAGCTTTTGCTTCAACCCATTTTGAAACGTAGTCAACGGCGACAATGATGTATTTGTTTCCTTTAGAAGAAGAGAATGGCCCCATAAATTCGATGCCCCATACATCAAAGATTTCACATTCTTGTATGAAATTTTGAGGCATCTCATCTTTATGTGTGATCTTGCCTTGTCTTTGGCAAGCATCACAATTTTTAACCATTTTGTGAGCATCACGATAAATGGTGGGCCAATAGAATCCCGTGTCAAACACTTTTTTGGCGGTGAAGTTGGGACCAAAGTGACCACCGGTGGGTCCTTTGTGGCAAGCCTCGAGAATGTCTAAAGCTGTCGGTCCGTCAACACATCGGCGAATAATCAAATCAGCGCATTGTTTGAAGAGAAAAGGGTCATCCCAAAAGTAAGTCTTAACATCATTCAAGAACTTTTTCTTTTGTTGGGATGTTAACCCTTTGATGAGAACACCACCCGCTAAGTAGTTTGCAATGTCCGCAAACCACGGGGTGTCATCAAGATTGGAATTGATAGACATTAAGGTCTCAAGGGGAAAAGAGTCATTGATCTCTTTGTTCGGATGATCCCCTTGATATGGATCCTCAAGTCTACTTAGATGATCCGCGGCTAGGTTTTCGGCTCCCTTCTTGTCACGAATTTCAATGTTAGATTCTTGAAGGAGTAAAACCCAGCGAAGAAGTCTTGGCTTAGAGTCGTGCTTAGACATCAAGTACTTCAACGCGGAATGGTCCGTGTATACAATGGTGGTGGATAAAACAAGATAGGGGCGAAATTTTTCAAAAGCATAGACAACAGCTAAAAGCTCTTTTTCGGTTGTCGTATAATGCAATTGAGCCCCCGTCATTGTCTTGCTAGCATAATGGATTGGTTGGAAGTGTTTATTCACTCTTTGGCCCAAAACCGCTCCAATAGCAAAGTCGCTAGCATCACACATCAACTCGAAAGGTAGCTCCTAATTAGGGGTGACCAAGACCAGTGTCTTAGTGAGCTTATCCTTTAGAAGATTGAAGGCTTCAATACACTCTTTGGAAAAGATAAAAGGAGTATCCTTTTCCAAGAGGTGGGTCATCGGGCGAGCGATTTTAGAAAAATCTTTGACAAATCGACGATAGAAGCCCGCATGACAAAGAAAACTTCTCACACCCTTCACGGTTGAAGGTGGAGGTAATTTGGCTATGACATCCACTTTAGCACGGTCCACTTCAAGACCGGCTTTTGAGACTTCGTGTCCTAGCACAATGCCTTCTTTTACCATAAAATGGCATTTTTCCCAATTTAGAACAAGGCGAGTGTCTTCGCATCGCTTAAGCATACGTTCTAAATTGGCAAGGCAAGAAGAGAATGAATCCCCAAAGACCGAGAAATCATCCATGAAGACTTCCATGATTTGCTCAACCATATCATGGAAAATAGCCAACATACACCTTTGGAAAGTCCCGGGGGCATTGCATAAGCCAAAAGGCATTCTTTTGTAAGCAAATGTGCCATAGGGACAAGTGAATGTTGTCTTCTCTTGATCTTGGGGATCGATGGGTATTTGGAAATAACCCGATAAACCATCTAGAAAGCAGTAATATTCATTACCCGCTAAACATTCAAGCATTTGGTCCATAAAAGGAAGAGGAAAATGATCCTTTCTCGTGGCATCATTGAGTTTGCGATAGTCTATACAAACTCTCCACCCAGTAACGAGACGTGTAGGAATCAACTCGTTGTTTTGATTGGGCACAACGGTAATTCCGCCTTTCTTAGGCACACAATGGATTGGACTAACCCATGGTGAATCCTAGATAGGGTAAATCATGCCCGCATCAAGAAGTTTGATAACCTCTTTTTTGATAACGTCATGGATTTTAGGATTCACCCTTCGTTGGCTTTGAATGGTGGGCTTAAAGTCGTCCTCCATGAGAATTTTACGTGTGCAAAAGTGAGGATCAGTTCCACGAATATCAGAGATTTTCCAAGCAATAGCTCTTTTATGTTTCTTGAGAACTTCAATGAGACGAGTTTTCTCATCGGCTTTTAAGTCCGTAGCAACGATAACGGGGAGTTGATCAATGCCTTCTAAGAAAACATACTCGAGATGAGGAGGTAAGTCCTTAAGCTCAAGAGTGGGAGGATCCTCAATAGATGGTGTAACTAACGATGGATCATCATTAGTCGCCTCTTTAGGAGAAGGAGGAGAGAAAGGGTCTTCATTGAGAAGTTTCTCAATTGTACGAATATCTTCTTCCCAATCGGTGGGAGAATCATCATATTTAAGATCAAGTGGACCCAAGCTAGCTTCAAAATCATCCAAAAGAAAGTCACTTTCTCCAAATGGCGTCAATGACGGAGCAATTGAGGCAACGGTCTCAACATTGGGTAGAGAAGAAAGATTACTTTTTCAAGCATCATTAAAGTGTTCTTCACAAGCCTCATCGAGAACATCAATAGCATTAACAATCTCATATGAATAAGGTTGCTTAGAAATCTTACCCATGTTGAAGACAATTTTATCGTCACCAACTCTCATGATTATTTCGCCCGCGGCTACATCAATGAGAGTGCGACCGGTCCTCAAGAAAGGACGTCCAACGATTAATGGAACACGAGGATCCATCTCGTAGTCAACGACAACAAAATCCGTCGGGAAGTTGAATTTGTCAACGCCAACGAAGACGTCTTCGGTTATCCCCACTGGATAAGCAACCGTACGGTTAGCTAATTCCAAAGTCATTTTGGTGGGGACTAGCTCGGGGAGAGATAATTGCTTCCAAACACTTAAGGGCATTAAGTTTATACTAGCACCTAGATCGGCTAGGGCCATGCAATTCTCTACTCCCGGGAAGTTACCAGGAATCAAGAAGCGACCCGGATCACCAAGTTTGGTGGGCAATTTCCTTAAGAGAACCGCAGAGCAATTCTCATTAAGTTGAGTCTGAGCAATGTCAAGAAGCTTCTCCTTGTCACTTAGAAGATCTTTAAACATCTTCGCATATTTAGGCATCTGAGCGAGAGCCTCGGCAAAGGAGATGTTAAAATTCAATTGTTTAAACATTTTGAGAAAGTTTGAAACTTGAATATCATCCTTGCTCTTTTGCTTCTCCTTCCTCAACCTTGAAGGATAAGGTATATCGGATGAAGAGGAAGGCTTTAGGGGAATAGGATCACTCACAACCGCGGGTGGTGGGGGAATGGGGGTAGAAAGCAAAGGAGGTGAGGAAAGTTGCTCTTTTTCCTTGTTCACAATCACGGGTGGAGGTGTAGGAAGCTCGGGTTCCGTATAACCTTTTCCACTACGAGTGGTGATTGCTTTCATCTCCCCTCGTGGATTAGCAACGGTGTTACTCGGAAGAGTACCCGAAGAAGAGGGTTGATTACCTTGGAAAAACGACCCGATCATATCACGTATGTTATCTACTTGAGTGCTGAAAGAGTCTCTCACGTCTGCGCGAATATCATTGCTTTGTTTCGCCATGTCATTCCTTAGCTCGGCTCGAATATCACTCCCTTGTTTCGCCATGTCTCCCTTCAAGTTGATGAATTGACTCTAAAGATTCGTCACCATCTCTCTATTAGTCCTCATGAACGTCTCGATGTCTTGATTCAACGCCGTTGGTTGATTGAGAAGTGGAGCTTGGTAAGCTTGAGAATTTCCTTGAGGTGGGTATGGGTTTCTTTGGGATTGATATTGATTATTAGCACGAGGTTGGGATTGGTTATTTCGGTTATAGCTTTGTTGTTGGTTTTGGTTTTGAGGAGTAAAACCGGGTGGTGAAAGATAGTTGTTTGAACGATAACTTAGCAAGTTACGGTCTCCGTGAGGACGAGCTTGATAGCCTCCCGTGGGATAAGTATCGTATGCCGCGTTAACGTTTTCACAAAAATTGCCTTGAGTGTAAGGACAATCATTGTAAGAATGAGGACCACCACATGTGTCACAATAAATAGCAACGGCTTTAGCTTGTTGAGTGTGTTATTAGCCAAAATTTGCATATTTGTGCTCATTTCGATAATGGCTCGTTCCATGGCGGACATGTCGATAGTGGAAGAAGTAGATGAAACATTGACTCTCGGATTAGATCTTGAGGATGCGGATGAATCTCAATTCTTGTGGTGAGTAGTCATGTTTTCAATCAACTCTCTACACTCCTCCGGTCTCCTTTTCATAAAAGTACCACCGGCGGCGGCGTTGATCGTGTCACGATCACGAAAAGTGAGACCATTGTAGAAAGTATCAATGAGAGTGACGGGGAGCATGTTGTGATTTGGACAACGGTCGATCAAATCATTGTAGCGTTCCCAAGCATCAAAGAGCGATTCATCATTGTCTTGCATGAATCCACTAATTTGGTTACGAAGGCTCGTGACCATGGATGGTGGAAAGTAGCGCGACAAAAATCGTTGAGTCATGTCGTCCCAAGTATGAATAGAATTCTTTGTGAGACGGTCAAACCATTTTTCGGCATAGTGAGAAAGCGAGTGGGGAAATAGTTGAAGGCGAAGTACATCCATAGAAGCACCGGGCAACTTCAGGCTTCGGGTGATGGTAATGAATTTGTCGAGGTGTTTGTTGGCATCATCATCCGGTATTCCGCGAAATGGATTAGTTTGCACTTGTTGGATCATGTGATGCTTCAACGAAAACTCCTGAGCCGTGATTTGCATCGGCGCAATCGGGCCTCCACGTCCATTCATCGTAGGTTGGCATAGCTCCTCCATGGTTCGTAGGTCGGGTTGGGGTAGATTATTCATGTTGGGGTGGGGTGGATTATTATTGTTGTTGTGTACACTGGCCATGTCTAAATTATCGAGAGTCTCGGGCTCGGGATAAAACGTTGATCGAGTACGCATACACTAAAAAGAAAATGCAAGAGAAAATATTTTTGGTTTTTATAGGTTTTTTAATTTTTTTTGTATTTTTGAAAATTTTATATTTTTATGGGTTTTTGAAAATTTTTGTACTTGAAAATAACGTTCCCGAAAGAACGGATCCCAAAATCCAATATTTCTCACAAAAAACCGTTGATCCTTACGAAAAGAGCCGGCAGCGGCGCCATTTTAATAACTGATTTTTGGTTAGTTAATAAAAAGGTTTGGTTGCAAGATCTTTCTTTGTGTTTCTCATACTCAATTGCAAAGTCCTTGTTTTGTCGTTGTTTCGTTCTCGGTATCTCTTCGAATTGATCACGGTTCAAAGTGGAATAGTTGTTCGTGGTCACTAAAAGGGGGAGCTTTTGATCTATTTCTACTTAAAAGGTAAGTGCGTGAAGTAATAAAAATAAACTAAAAGCAATTAATGAAAATAAAGCTTGGATTAAACTTAAAACTTAAAACAGTAAAATACCTTAACTTAGAAAAATAGCTGATTCGGAATGTTTCTGTTGATCCGGAATAAGTGCTTGATCCGGAATAATCAGTTCATGCGGAATAAATTTGGTTCATGCGGAATATTGCCTTCATTCGGAATTTACTTGTTCACGCAGAATAATCAAAGAAAACTACTTATTCGGAATAAATTCACTCATCCGGAATACTCCTTCATGCGGAATAAATTGTTGATTCGGAAAATTGGTTCATCCGGAATAATCAAAACAAAAAGGCTCATTCTGAAAATCTAGGGTTTATTCGGAAAAAGTGCTGATTCGGAAAAAGTGGTTCATTCGGAAAACATAACCTTCATCCGGAATATCGGTTCGTTCGGAATATACCTTCATCCGGAATATTTAGAACAGAAAACTCATTCGGAAAACAACGCTTATTCGGAATAAGTCCTTGGTTCGGAAAAATGGCTTTACTCGGAATAAAGTGATGAAAAGCTTGATTCGGAATATTTTGCTTTACTCGGAATAAAGTGATGAAAAGCTTGATTCGGAATATTTAAAGTAAAGTGTTCATGCGAAATATTCCTTCATCCGGATAATGGTTCGTTCGGAATATACCTTCATCTGGAGTATTCGTTCATCCGGAATAACTTGCTGGTTCGGAATAAACGTTGGTTCGGAATGTTTAAAGTAAAGGCTTCGTTCGGAATAACTTGTTTATGCGGAATAACTTAAAACTAAATGCTCATTCGGAATATTTTTAAGAAAACCTTGATTCGGAATCTGGGTAAATGAAACAGTCCGAAGAACAGGGGAAAAACTTAAACATGAATTTAAACCAAAATCCACCAAGTTTTTAACCAAAGATTAAACCAAACTAACCACTAATCATCTACTAATGATAAACATCAAATCAAATCAACAAAAACACAAAACCCACTTGTTTTTGGAGATCAAAATCAACAAAATAAAAACTTAGAACTTAAGAATCAATAAGAAAAGGAAGAACAAGATGAAATGGAAACTTGTATTAAGGATTAAGATTCAAACAAACAAATGGAAAGATTAAAACTTACAAGATCATGGATAGATTCAAAGAAAGATAAAAATCACCAAACTCCTTAATGGAGTTGGTGTTCCTACGAAATAGGAGAACAAACAGAAAAATGAACTAGCTTTGAAAATGTGAAGGGAAGGTCTACTTATAGGCCTTGGCTTTAGTTGGTGAGTGGGATTTTCTCCTCTCTTTTTGTCTTCTCGTCTTTTCAGTAAAGTTGACGTTTTCGACTTCGATTCGGGATTTGTCGACGAATAAATTCAACTCGTCTTTTAATTTCTTCATTTAATAGACTTGAGTTCTTCGACATATATAAATCTTCCATCTTTGGTCCTTTTCTTCGATAAATCTTCAAATAGGCCCATTGACTTCAAATCTTTTGCATCTCTTGGACTATAGACTTCGTCATTCGTCTTTTTCTTCGATAACACCCGTGCAATCCCATGTTTTCTTCAATATTTATCCGGTTGGCTCTGAAAATACAACAAACACACAAACCACACATAATTCCAAACAAATGACATTAAATACGTGTTTTGGTCTCGTTTTAGCAAGAAATAAGTGGTAAAAAGATGGGTGTTTTCACACCTATCAGTTAGCAGATTGGATCTTATCATTAGACTGAAGGAAACAACCTTCGTAATTATGAGTGATACGAATGGCGTTCTTTATGGTCACGGATATATATGAAATATGAAATCAAGAAATGAAAATGTCATGAAGCAAACGGTGACAGATCTCACTGAATGTGTTTTGCCTGTCTACGTGTCCAAACGCGAATAATACGCCGGTGAAGGTACTGAAATTCTTGTGGCGTGATTAATACATGGCATAACAAAATGGATATACCCCTTGGGAGTACCCTGAATTCCTTAGGGTTGTTCCAGGTGATCGACATGAGTCATGTGTCTTGACTCGTGTCCTGGGAAAATGTGCTTATGACATGTGTCTTGACTAATGTCTTGACATGTGTCTTCAGAAAATACACGTGAGACATGTGTCTTGACTGATGTCTTGACATGTGTCTTCAGAAAATACATGTGAGACATGTGTCTTGACTGATGACTTGACATGTGTCTCGCGGTGTAAAACGAATGGAACTAAAACTCTTAGGTTATCATGCCAGAATTGGCGGATCAGTTGGACTGCTGACCCTTTATATTTCTGATCACGTCCGTGACCGGTATTCTGTTGTAATAGACAGAGTGTTTGCTGTCATGGTAGTTGTTACTACTTCCTTGCATGTCAGTTTCATGACAGTCATTATTATGACTGTGATTCTTGTAACTTTTCCGCTGAGTGGTCGGCTGGTACCGGTTTCCACTCTTATGCTGGAAAATAAAACTGGATGGAACGTGACGTACATTCTGAAAAGGTAAGAATATGGAATGAAACGGTACGTCTGGTGGGTTAATAAAAATTCTAGTCGGGTTGCTCCGATCTATCGCCTTCTTCTTTGTTTTGTAAAATCTCTGAGCTGAGAACGGTATCATATTTTAAGCAACATTGGATAAGAAAAAAATGTCTGAGAAAATTGAAAATGGATTAGTATCACACATGGAGTGCGGTAACTGGGATAAATCTGGAGCATGATACATGAAGTCAAAATGGAACATGGTACATGGAATACACATGGGATTCACATGAGGTGATCGATACGGTCTAAATCATCTGACATGATCAGAGTAAGGTAAATGATTTAAATGGGTACAAATCAAACTGAATATAACAACATAATAATCTAGCTAATTTAGCGTAGACATAATCCTGGTTGTGAAGAAACACAAAAACATGTTTAAATGAAATCGAATGATTGCCATCATGAAAACATGATTAATGAAAACCAACCATGACTACCATGAAAGCATGATTTAAATACAGTCCGTTAATGACTAACATGAGGGCGAATTCAACACGAGGAAACATGAAACCAAATTTGCATATTGGAACATGAAACATAATCAGGATGAAAACAAGGTTAACCATGATAGTATGACAACATAATCGACGTAAGGAAACATAACAATAAATGAGAGTACATGAAAAGTTAAGACTGCAATTAAATAAATTTTGAGACTCGATATTGTGAGCGACTATGAGTCGTTTCACAATGCAAAGCAATGCAACATAAATGGTAAGTCTGACACAATATAACATGACCTAAACATAAAAGATGCATGAAAAAAATTTATAAATTATGAAACAGTTTATAGTGCATGAAACAATTTAAAATGCATGGTTAATAAATATGATGATATGTACATGAGTGAACGCCTATGGGTCGGTTCACAAAACAAAAAGGCAAGTGTGGATGCCTATGGGTCGGTCCACTAAACAACAAAAGTTTCGATAAAAGCACATGCGACTAAATAGGGCCAGTCTTGTACCAACCATTACTTAGTCATAATTCCTACGACAATGAGATGAATGCATGAAATGAATACATGAAATTAAAATGAAATGAATGCATGAAAACCAACTGTCTAAACCTAACAGAAACGTGCGACTAGGTAACTACTATGATTCAGTTCATACTAGTCAACATCCACAAGAAACATCATACATAACACAATGGCATGTAACTAAGTATGGATGACGGTTGTTCAATCCATATTAGTAAAATAATTCCGAATAAAACTTCATGGTTCAAACAACGAGGTTCTGAAAATATCAATACGTGGAAATCAGACGTCGGCTTGGAAAGATTCTGGTGACTACCCACTAGTCATAGGTCAAGTTGAGAGCCTAAAGGTCGAAACCTTGGGCTCTAATACCATAATTGTAACACCCCATTTTGATAAATGAAATATCACAGGATAATTATGGCGTGTCATCAAAGCATGCAAGGTAATATGTCATAAACATACATGTCCAAAGGGATAACCGGAATCAAACATCGGTTCCCAAACAGAAGCCCAAAACATAAATAAAATAAATGAACTAAAGGAAGACTAAACAATCATAAAAATATGAAGGCAAGAGGAGAAGAAGTCTAAGGTATCTCCCACCCTATGCATGTCCTCCAATTGCTCTAGTCTAACCTTGGGTACCTGCTATATTGGGACATGGAAAGAAACTAACGGCTGAGCAAAACGCTCAGTGAACGGATATATGACATAGCATGAATGACATAATATAGGAAAGAAATGTAAAGCATGAAAAGCAGCGGAAATGAATAAGTCCTTGAAAACCTGGAACATGTTTATAATCTGGTTTTACATTCTGAAAATATAGCTTATGTTTACTTACAAAAAATATGTATTACTTTATTATACAAAAAACCAATATAGGTCATGAGGTCAACAACGTGCATGAATACTTGGAGGGGTGACCTTGTCATGCAATTAGAGGGATGCCTCAAATTAATATGGTATGGGTTGGAGGGATCAGCTCCTTGTGAAGGATGCAAGGCACACACCACATTCACCATGGAATCCTGACTGAAACTGTAACTAGGATGCACCTATACGCCCCACATGATAATAAATAAATAAAAATGGCCAAATAAACTGAAGGGACGCCACGAGCTATCACTCCGCCGTGGTGAAGTCATAACACTGGTGCCTCCAGTGTTATGGTTATGGTACCTCCATATCTAGGTGAAACGGGTATGCATGTATAAGGCTAAGGTAACTAATAAAACATAAGCATTTAAATCTGTAACTACTGGGAAACAGGTGGAGGCATACGGGAAATCATAATAAAGGAAAAGATTGTCTTTACTGAAGGACGGGAAATCCGTACCTTGTGTCCAGTGAACGATGAAAGACAAAAGGATGAATATTTCTACTCTGACCTCACTAATGCTACATAAATAAGGGACATGTATAAGTATTATGATTACTGGGTACGTTACTTCTTATATCATGTTCTTAGATCCTTTTATATGTTCTTGTCTTGTTTTACTGTTTAAATGTTATACTGTATTAACATGTATTTCATGTATTCTGATTAAGTATTATCTTGTATTCTTGTATTATTATACTTGTTGTGTAATAATAAGTAACTTTATAAAAATAATAAGTTTCCTGAAATAGAAAGTTAACATATTTAGAAATAAGTTGTATTAATAAGCTAATAATATAAGCTAATGTTTACTGGTTAAAAGTCATAAGTCCTGTAATTAATAATATAGTTTATTAGTTAAATACTATAGATTATCACTGATCATTAATTAATAATTATAGTCATGTTTTATTAATTAATAATATATCATGGTTAATTAGTATAGCTTATTACATAAATGACATGGAAATAAATAAACTATAGGTTATATGATTTAATTAAATAAAGCATGATTTAATTAAATTAGTCTAAATAAATACTTAGGTTAATCATGAATTATTAATTTTAATCAATTAACCTAAGTCATGGAATTATTAATTAATTATAAATTCATGTATTAGTAAAATAATTAATTAATAAATTATATGTCGACATAAAATACTTAGGTAATCGTGTCTTATTAATCTATAAAATATAACCTAAGTCATGAACAACTTAAATAAATTACTAATTCATGTGACTCAATTTAATCTTTTTATTAATAAACATAATTGGCACAACGATTGGTTTCCGAGCCCGAAACCCGAGACCATGCCAACCCGAACCAACACCACGCAGCCGGCGGCTAGTGGTTTGGCTGGCGGCTAAGCAGTCTATGGCTGCAGCCGCTGGTTGCCACTGGTTGGTTGTGGCTCACACCGGCACCAGCCGGTTGCCACTGTTAAGCCGAGTGCTGCCACCGGCCGTGGTTGGTTACCCCCGACAGCAGTTGGTCTGAACCCACTGCAATCCTGCCGAGCCACTGTTAAGCCAAAACACCCCCTGAATACTTCCCACTGGCCCAAAGGATGCGGCTGCTAAGCCATAACAGCCACCGAGAGCCCTTTTGTGGTCTCAGTTTGTTCCAAAACTAACCAAACGAGCCATAGGCTCCTAGGCATCATGGTTTCCTTTTTGTTTTTATAAAAATTAACATGTGTTCATGTCATTAACTAATTAAATTCATGAAAAGAAAAAGAAATAATCAATAAAAAGATAGATGATTACCAAAACAGATTTAAAGATTTAGGGGAATAAAACACGAACACTTCCTTCATAATCAAAGGTCAAATCCATTTTTCTTTTCTCCCTTTTTGATGTACAAACCGGCGGCCATAGGAGCCATCTAGGGTTTCTTTAACTTTTCCTGTGTTTGATAAATGGGGAAAAGTTACATACGTGTTTAGTTTTTGTTTTCCTTAAGTTGATTGGGCCCTGACCCTTTTCTGTCTCTTTTGCCCGCGGCAACCACAAGCCCGAACCATGTTTCGCTTTATTTTTCGTGTATTAATATTTACTAGATGTGCTCACGTTTTAATTGTCGTGTTTTAATGCTTGTCGTGTATTAATATTATACGTAGTTCTTGGTATTAAATGTTCATAACACATGTTGTATTATATAAAAGGAAAGTTTTTAACTTATTCGTGTTTTATATAATGTACTGTTCATGGTATTTTAGATGCGGGTTTTACAGTCTATAGCAATTAAAGCGAAGAAGGTGAAAAGTGACCATGATAGCTCTTCCTCGGAAAGTGATGATGAGGAATATGCTATGGCGGATAGATACTTCAAGAATTTCTTCAAAAGGCGAGGTTGATGTAGGTATTTTAGTGAATTACTTTTAGGAAAAAGCAAATAACCGTGGCAAGTATTAAATTCGACGGTTTAGGAAAACCGACAAATCGAATAAGTGTGAGTTCGTTCTCAAAGGAGGTGTATGTGTATTAGGCCAATTATATAAAAATCAAGTTTGGATTAGTGTCGTTTTTGGGTTTAAAGAGAGAAAATTAAATGACGAGCTACACTACGATTAAACTACGATGAATGACGTAAAACGTGAATGTAAATACGTAAAACGCGACGAAAAAATTAAAAATTTTAAACTAAAAATTAATTAAAAATTAAATATAAGCCTAAAATAATATAAATAAGAATAAAAATTCAATAAATAACTTTTAAAACCTTTTATTAATTAAATATTCAATTTTAAATGTTAATTAAAGCCCTAAATTTAAATATAATTAACAAAAAGCCCAAAATATTATTTTATCAAACAAATATCTTACTTAGACTAATTAAACACTAAAAAGTATTTTTCCTAAATTTTTAAAACTATTTTTTTATTTTTTAAATGCTAAAAACACTTTTTAAACTAAAATAATCATAACAAATAATAAAATAATGGGAAAAATAATTTTACTTTTTGAAAAATACTAAATTAATTATCTAAACATATGAAAAATGAAAAAAGTTGAAAACAGTAACTTTTAACCTAATAAGACAAAAACAGTTTGAATAAAAACTATTTTTAAATTAAATTAATTCTAAAAATAATAAAGAAAGTGAAAATGAAATTCTGTTTTAAAAATATTAAAATATATTACTGAAACTATGAAAATTGGAAAAACTTAAAAATACCACTTTTTATCACTAAAAGACAAAAACAGTCTTAATTAAAACTAACTAAAACTTAAATTAAATCTAAAAATATTAAAATAATCAGGAAAATAAAATTTAGCTTTATGAAAAATCTTAAAATAAATAAACTAAACAAGGAAAATTAAAATGAATGAAAAATGTTGAAAATTGGTCACTAAAGACAAAGAATCAGAAAGCTTGAAAGTGACTTGCTGGGGACTTTTGTCCTTTTCCCGAGCAGTGGGTACTTTTTCCCACTGCTCTACCTCAGAAAGTTGAAAAGTGTCGATTTCTACTTGTTTTGGTGTTGTTTGTTGGAACAAATGGCACCCCCACAACCAGTTGGGTTGTGGGGAGTCACAGCAATGCAAAGAACACCAAATCTAACACAAACAAAGCATGAAATCAAGCCTATACCCTAATGCTATGATAGAAACATGAAATGGGGAAGTCTGTTGATGCAATTGACACCTAGGGTGGATTTTAAGGCCACAACTCTAACTATCTAGCATGCCAAGAGCAAAAACAAGAACTTTCACACCTACATTAACATGAGTTTTAACAGATTCCAAGATTTAAGAATCTAAAACACAAAATCAAACTGTTGTAGGTCTACTGATTGAATTGTGCTATTTTTACCCATTGTTTAAACATGCAAACTTTCTTTATCCTATATTAACCAAACCAAAGCTAAACACACACTTAACAAACCTATTTGAGCATGTGAAAGTTGTTTATGCTGAAATCTTGTTTCACCCAAGGCTTATAACATCCACAACCAAACACCCTCTTAATTCTGATGACAAGAGTTTAACCAAGACTGTTTAAAAAAACTTCCAATATGCTTCCAAACTACTTAAACATGAACCCACATCAATTAATAAACATGAGAAAAACAAAAAACAATCACTTAAACAGATTACAAGCAGATTCACATAAGCTCATCACCAAATCACAATATCTACCAACAAGGAGGGTTCAAGCCTAGGGGTTTACCTTGTGGGACCCACATCCGGGCCCCACTATGGCTAAAAAGCCATCTCCCTTTAGCAGCTTATGAGGGCTTAGGGCTTATGGGAAGCTGATGTAGAGAGAATGAGGGAAGGTGGGATTACAACAGTCCAAACACCCCCTAATATCTTCAAATTAGAACCTTTGTGTACCTGCCAAAGATCAACAAACACACAAGCTTCAAGTATAATAATTTTATCAATAAGTCAGTCGTCAGCTGAGCTTATGATAGCTTATTGTATAGTGAAAAAAATGTAACCAAAATCATGAAATTTTGTGAACCAAACTTTTGAAAACCACTATTGGAACTCCAAACAAATTTCAATGATAACAAACCTAGAAGGTCTTATAAGCTCATAATGTGTCAAATTATGGGCTTATAAGGGTGAAAGTCCCTAATCCAAGCTTGAAGCAATAAACTAAACTAATCAACACACTTAATTACTATTCAAACGTAATACTTATTATTGTATAATAAAGAATTACAAGTGTTATGGATAACACCGTTTGACGACAATGTGTTGTGCGCACTTTGGACAAACTAAAACCTAACTTATGAACACAGTCGCAGCTGTTTGGTTCAACAAGTTCTAAGAGTTAATGTGTGAAATGTGTCAAAGTATTAAACATTAACTCTAGGATACATAACCTATTTATAGTGGTACGAGGTTGACTCCAAGTACTGGTTGATGGTGACTACACTAAACAGACACTTGTCAGACCTCTATCACAAGATGCTCTTTTATTCTTGGTAGTCTGCCACAATGCTTTAGGGAAACAGAGCTGACACAATTTCTCTTTTCTTCATAGTATCGTACACACTAAGGTATGTCAAAAGTGTACTGAGTGTTAACAGGGTATTGCCACCCCTGTTAACCCTCAACCTCTCAGAGTCCCTGATACATCTTGGCTGTTATCCATCACAACCAATGAGTATGTCTTCTAGTAATCTTCGACTTCCTTGACAATGTCTCTGACATGGACTCCTCTAAGGTTGCTCACAGAGACTTAGATCTCTTTGAGTCTTGCGATACTTGCCTGCCTCCTAGGCACAAGCAAGTTAATATCAAACAGCTTGATTTGTGTTTAAATCTATGATACAGGGAATCTAATAAACTCATATTCCCAACAATCTCCCCCTATTTAAACATAAATACAGGTAGATCTACATAAGTTAAGGTAAGTGAGATGACAGCTTCTTCTTACTCATTACAGATCTAAACAAACATACCTCATGATTTTATTATGACTTAAAAGAAATTACAAGTACAAAACATAAGTGAAAAAAAAATGAAAGTAAAGTTCAGCTGTGAAACACTTCAATAATCATCATTCTAGATTCTTTCTTCAACTTCAGCTAAGTCTGTCCTGGTATCCAATTCGCCTGCAAAGATTGTGCAAATACCTTGAAATACTCTGTGTTGATTTTAAGTGCATTTTTAAGACAAATAAGCTGAATAGTTGATGCTAATCCCAGCTCTTCTTCCCTTTGGAACACATATTGACATGCCCTGTTCATGAAGGCCATACCTTTCTTAGGCTCAGTATATGTCTGACCATCAATAGGGCCTACAATCCTATTTGGTAAAACCAAATCCCTGTACATTCCATCCACTTGAACATCATCAGTTACGTAGGTTTCCTTAAGAAATTGAGTCATCCTTCTTCTTTTCTTTCCAGACTTTGGAAGATCTTGTTCAAACAGCTGTGGTGGGGGATCTACCTTGAGCTTGGCTGCAGTTTCTTTAACCCAATTAAACTTAGCTTTGAGAGTCTTAAGAAGAGTAAAATTTGCATGTCCATGCCTCTTAGCAACTAAAGCCTCAAGTTCAAACCATTCAGACAAACCAAGTTTCTTTAATTTAAAGTCTTCAAAGAGATCCATAGTGGCTTGTTCATTATCTCTCCACAAAATCATTTGTGGTGTATGAGTAGACTTGTGAATAGTATACTTGAACTTGGTGATTTTTCCAGGTGCAAACCTGTTGTTAATGCAGGCATCATAGTCAACTTTTACCTTTTTCAGTGCCTCTGTGCGTTTGACTTCCATTTCTTTCAACCTTTGTCTTTGCTCCTCCCATTGTTGTGGAGTCATTTTTCTCAGAGTTGCCTCATTAAGCTCCTTGGCTGTCTTGATTTCATTTAACCTTTATTCAATGGCCTATTTCTCAATTTCTTCAGCCGTTAGAGGGTTCTCATTGGTTGCTTTAAAGGTTGTGAATTGGGATAGTTCAGTGGTGGATCCTCATGTCTCTAGCATCGCAGCTATTTTCTTTAGTTTGGCGTCTGAGTCTACCACAGCTATTTCCTTCCCTTTCTTCGAGACAGAGGATAACACACCTGCGTTTTTCAGCTATTCTGCTTGTTTGAGGAAAGCCATCTGAGCTTGGTTTTGTATAGCTTTGGGTAGGGAGCTAACAGTGAACTTATGTTTCTTGGCAGCTGGTTCACCATCATCCACAGCCTCGCTGGTGTTACCCAGAGTCAGGGATTTTGATGAATCAACTCCATCCTTTGTATGTTGCTCCCCCTTAATTTCATCCTCATCATCGGGTATAATTACTGGAGTGATGACTTGGAGAGGGATAGGTGAAGGGATAGTGTCGTCAGCTGATTCCGAGCTTTGTTTAGCAGATTCAAGGTTAAGTATTTTTTCCTTCTCCCCCTCACGTTCAGCCTACCTTTTCAGATGTTTGGATGAACGTGCCTGAATGTATTTAGAAATCTGCTCAACAAAGGCAGCCATTTCTCTTTGCCTTGTTCTTGAAGCTCTGGAAATTTTCAACAGTTGGTTGTAGTTACCATTTATGTTGCGATGAACACGATCAACTATGAAATTGGTGTGACGAATTTGCCTGTCTCGTACAGCCTCAAACTCTCTATGCATAGTCAACTCATGAGCAGAGAAAAGTGCAGGGACCTCTATGACGATGGCATCTTTGATATGAGTGGACAAATGACTAAGTCCTTGGGACACTCCTTTTCTTGTATCATCCTTAATTGGTTCAGTGACAGCATCCTTAACCGCCTGTGTGATGATCTGAGGAAAGTTGACAATGAAAGAATGCATTTCAGATTTTATTATGTCCAGCTTTCTTGACAGGCGTTCCATGTCTGAAGCATGATGTTCAGGCTTTAGGTCATGGATGTTAAGACTTTGGCGTGCATAATCATCCTCTCTTGGCAATATGTCAAAGTTGGTCTGTGTAGGATGATCAAACAACAAAAATTTGGCTGTCGGATCATATGCAGGCCTTTGGAACACTGTGGTGACAGAGGTAGCAGAAGTGGGAGTCACTACAGCTTCCTTGGGAGGAGGAATGGTTTCAACAACTGGTGTAGACACAGCGATATCCTTTGGAGGAGACAGAGACTGTTGGTCATCATCCTCCTCCTCAATCATCCCCTTAGGGAGAATCTCATCATCTGGCATGGATTTAGGTTTAGAGAAGCTGTCTATTAAGGCGAGCACATCCTCTTCAGCATCAGGCATGGGCTCTTCCTCATTAGGCTGGTCCTGAATCAATTTATCAGTTTCTTTATCTGGCTGCTCTAGAGATTCTACATTTGGTTGTACAACATCAGCCTGCAAGTTGTTGTAAGTTAGTAACAGTGAAATAAATAAAGGGAATGGTCGCCAGTTCGCTGTCCCAAAGAGGCTGAGGATGATTATTCAGCCACTCCAAAGGATAAATCCTTGGGATTCTTTTAAGAGTGAAAAGAATAAGGTTAATGGTCGCCATTCGCTGCCCCTAGGAAAGCTGAGTGTGATGATTCAGCTCCCCCTAAAAGGATAAATCCTTTGGGATTCTTTTAAGTGTGAAAAAGATGTAGGGTAAGGTCGTCTTGTAATGTTGTCCCTAGGAGAGTTGAGGATGATTATTCAGCTCCCCTAAAAGTAAAACTTTTGGGATTCTTTTTCTAAAGGAACCAAGAGACTGTGTGAGGTACAGCTACTCTAGGTCGAGACATATATGTATTCAGGTTGTTGTTTGCCTGAATATTGTCTAGAGGGTGTAGGGTCATCGGGGTGTTTTATAAACATAAATGAATCACTCCCTAGTGTAGAGACAGTGTGTACATAAGTCTTAAAGTATTTCTAAGTGCATACAAAGACTCTATGGGTCGAGGATAACCCTAACTTTACCACTCTCACCTATAGACATTTAAGAGTGGCTGCTTGTGGACCTCTAAAAATGATAAGACTGTGATATCAGCAGAATTGGGCTGGTTCCCTGTTGTCTCGGCTGAGATCGAGACGCTAGACTCCTGTTGTTGGTCAGCTGAGGTCTATGTGTCCATAGAAGTCTCTGGAACAGAGAAGGATGAGAGGTTCACAGTCTTCTTTACCCCTGGCCTTAGCAACAGTTTTGGGTTGGGAAGAAGATGGGTTTTTCTTCTTCTTTGGTTGTTGGCCAGTTGTTGCCTTGGACGACGTGGTGTGTTGCCCAAAGGTCAAAGACACTGACTTGCCAGACACACCAGTTGTATTCACCTTCTCAGAGGAAGGGAGCAAGGGCTTCACAACTGAAGGTTGTTTATTAGCAATGTTCAGCATGTGATAAGTAGCAGGTACATCCTCAGGTCCAATCTCTTTGTAGATAGCTCCAGTAATACGAAACGGCTTCAAGGTTGTGAGCGCTGAGTTGTGGTAGTTGTCACCCAACAGGCTTTCAAAGAGAAGAGAAAGAAAGCGAACATAGCAAATGTTTTTCTCCCTGTCCTGATTTGTTCCCTTAAGTTTTTCAACAAGGTTTAAGAAAAGTATGCTTCCAACATCTACGCCTGTGCCCCATATCAGCCCAAAAGCAATGGTTTGGTGATTGAATGCCATTTGGTCTTGTGATCCCTGCATACCACCTAGGGATTGACTATGTGAGTGAAGAGGACACGCCACATAGGGGAGAAGTATTTGATCTTTAGAGGAGACTTGGCAATGACTTCATCAGGAGTAAGGGTTGGGTTAACATCAGATATGGGTTTAAGTGTGGCAAGGGCATCCTTTAAAACCTTTTTGTCAACAACCTACAGGCATTCATCTCCATGCCTTAGCCCAGCCACATTAGAAAAATCTTTGAGAGAAAAGGCAAAGGGGTGTTCATTGCAAGAGAGGCTACAGGTGATGGTGTTATCAATGACTTCGGCAGAATACCAGAATTCCCTAAGGTATTCTTGGTAGAAAACGGATGGGGATTTTGTGAGTGCTTCACTTACATCACAATTCTTCATAAAATTGACCAGATCTGTGTAGGAGTTGTTAGGAGCCTTGAGCCATCCAATCGAGTTATTAGAAGCAAGGATGCTCTCATTAAGTTCGAAGGTAACATTGGAAGCCTTTGGTACTGGGAACGCCATGGATTCGAGGTTGAGAAAGATGAAGATGGTGAGAGGGTTTAGAGATAGAAAGTTTAGAGAGAGACGAGATTGTGAGAAATGAGAATAGTGGTAGGTGAGAAAGATCTTGAGACAATATTTATATTCAAAAAATTGAAACAGTTATTCAAACGCATTTAATGCGTAGTGGGAAAAAGACTGCACATAAGTGGGTCCCTTGACCTTTCAAAACCATTTGTCTCCTCGTTATTCGGAAAAGAATTAATTAAATATAGGGAATGTTTTTAGCATTTACTTGGAAAGTAACTACCTAGTTTCATGTGAAAAACATTTAATATTTAATCAGACATTAATGAACACATTAAATATCAAGCCACAAGCTTTGAGATATTAAGCATCCCTAGCTCAACAACTAGCCTGTTGAACGAAGGTTCAGCCAAAGGCTTGGTGAAGATGTCAGCTAGTTGCAGCTCAGTGGGTACGAAATGCAACTTAATATCTCCCTTCATAATATGATCTCTGATAAAATGATACCTGATACCAATGTGTTTGATTCGAGAGTGAAGAACAGGGTTGTTGGAAATAGCAATAGCGCTGGTGTTGTCACAGAAGATTGGAACTTTATCATATAGAATCTCATAGTCAGCTAATTGACTCTTCATCCAGAGCACCTGAGCACAACAGCTGGCAGCAGCAACATATTCAGCTTCAGCTGATGACATGGCCACAAAGTTTTGCTTCTTTGCACTCCATCCAACCAACTTTCCTTCTAGGATTTGACAGCTACCTGAGGTATTTTTCCTGTCAATGCAGCATCCAGCATAGTCTTAATCTGAATAGGCCTTGAGATCAAAGCCTGATTCCTTAGGACACCATAGACCTAGGGAGGTTGTTCCTTTGAGATACCTGAAAATTTTCTTAACAGCCACTAGATGGGATTCTTTTGGGTTAGCTTGGTACCTTGCACAGAGACATGTGGAGAATTAGATATCAGGACGACTGGCTGTTAAATACATGAGTGACACAATCATGCCTCTGTATAAAGTCTCATTAACAAACACCCCTGACTCATCAGGACCCAAGTTATTGGGTGGAAGCATGGTGATGATCCCATTGATCGTTGGGCTCAATGGTTATGAACCATTATATCTAGGTTGATCATCGTTCATATGATAACATAGCGGAAAAGAACAATGATCATGAACAAGGTGTTTAGGCACAATAACACATGAATTAAAACAATTGGGTTGCTTATTATATTAATAACAAACAACCACTAGACGTGTATACATTGAATCCCACGTCTAGTGCGACACACACTTTAGGTTTACATTGTGAATGAATGATATATTAAACCTACGTCCTATGTTTTCTTTATATACTAGAAAACATAGCTTACAAAGAAAGCTAAAGTAATAAAAAGACTCCAACGGCTTGTTGTATTTAACTTTGGCAAAAGTAGTCCTTGTCTTCTTATTTTGTTGTGTTTTGACTTATCAACTCAATAATTCGACCCAACAATCTTCCCCTAGTTGATGATGTCAAAACACTCCTCTTAAGCATGAATCCTTTGTATGTAGTACATGATCTCCAAGAAGCTTCCCCTTAAGTATAGCACATATTCTTCCCCTTTTTGACACATCAATAGGGAATATGTGAAAGTATGCAATCTTGTAGATTCTCCAAAAGTAGGCTCTGTGTAATGATCCTGAAGAAAAATAAATAAAGTAGTCTTGATGCAAAAGTAGAATACCACAAACCTATGTTCCATGTCTTGTTTATCCACGTGATGAAGAACTTATACCAGATTGAAAAATATAAGTAGACCTCGATCCCTTGTCAATATTCTCATCCTTTGTGAGACACTGAGCACGATAATGTAACTCCTTCAAGTGTTATGACAAGTCTTCATCACCACCCATGTAAGCACGAACAAGTTACCTTTAAAACAATGTTATCCAGTCATGATTTAAAGATATGATGAAACATAAACTCGCAAAAATCTTCTTCAATCATCACTCTTACCATAAGAATTCTTCCCCTTAAGCTAACACCTCTTCATGAAGAAACTTAATCTTCATATCATATGTAAAAGTGATAAGACGGATAACTCTTTTACAAGGCTACCCCGATTACATAATCAAATCCAATAAATTACCTCACGAATTGTTGCTAACTCGCATTAAAATCATTAATCCTTTTCAAAATATCCGAGCCATAAATATCATCATGATATTCTATATTAAAACGGAGATTCCATGTACCTTTGTGTGTATAATCCTCCTTTTTGTGTGCTTAAAACGTACCAATTTTCTCAAACAGCAGCAATCAGTGTGTTGTCCAATATCTCTTCTGTCCAATATCTTGGTCAGATGTATTGTCCGATATCTGACAATACGTATCAGCGTTGAAGCTCATATATCGGACGACACTGTCAACCTATCAGTGTTGACTTATTCCTGTCAGCGTCGAAATCCTTCCTGTCAGCGCCTCAATTACAAACGTCAGCGCCAACCTTAAATCCTGTCAGCGTTCATTCTTTTCAGCGTCAAAACTTTGTCAACGTTGCTCCAAGATTTTGACAACGTCAAAATAAGTCCCATCAGCGCTGAAAAATGGCCATGTGAACACAAGTATAGATCTCATGTCAAGCTTGTACTCCTTTGATCGTGTGAACACACGAATTGAATTTGCAATATAATTCAACCAATAAGAACTTTCAAACCGTGTGAACACAAGATCTTCAACCAATAGGATTTGAAGGCTCACGAGAATACAGTGGAATAACATGTAGATGATTGTAGCACCATGTGAACAAAGATAGCCATATAATAAACGATCACCTCATACTGTCGTGTGAACGCATCGATTTCCACCAATAAGAAGCTTATTCCCATGTAATAACCATGGACTAGCATGTAGTGGATTCGAATGTTAGGGTTTTGTATAGCAGATCTTCACGTTACTGGCTTTTAGGTGATTGTGTGAACGCTCTTCTATTCCTCCAATCAAAATCGAGCAACCGTGTGAACACTCGATCTCTTTCATTATACACATGACTAATTTATTCGTGTGATACACAAACAATTCATGTAACCGTGTGAATGCAAGTTTGAAGACCAATGAGAAACGAATGATGAACTTTAGCCACGAATCTGCATTAACCTTCACGTCTGTAACAGCGATCTAGGGTTTGGAACTTTGAGCATTGAAACCCTAATTAGAGTTTATAAATTAACCTTAGATCGTGAATCTTCACACGTTATAACAGCCACGAACATCAATTCTTCCTGCTTTTAAGTAGATCTAGGGTTTGAGGAAACCCTAGTTCATGATTTCATGTGAAAGCAGAAAACTGAAAATCTTCCATCAGCCAACTTCGACGCTTAATAACTTTTGCCTGGGGATAAAACTCGACAATCCCTCCGGTGGATGTTTAGATATATGTATGTAGAACACACATCTAAAATTTCGTGATGATCCAACGGTTCAAACAAAAGTTATGACCTTCTGAATACTGCTGCGCACACAAAAACGTCCAGAAAAATTCCATACGAATTTTTCTTCTTCACCATACACGAACACCTCGTCGGACCTAGATATCAAGAGCCTTAGGCTCTGATACCAATTGATGATCCCATTGATCGTTGGGCTCAATGGTTATGAACCATTATATCTAGGTTGATCATCGTTCATATGATAACATAGCGGAAAAGAACAATGATCATGAACAAGGTGTTTAGGCACAATAACACATGAATTAAAACAATTGGGTTGCTTATTATATTAATAACAAACAACCACTAGACGTGTATACATTGAATCCCACGTCTAGTGCGACACACACTTTAGGTTTACATTGTGAATGAATGATATATTAAACCTACGTCCTATGTTTTCTTTATATACTAGAAAACATAGCTTACAAAGAAAGCTAAAGTAATAAAAAGACTCCAACGGCTTGTTGTATTTAACTTTGGCAAAAGTAGTCCTTGTCTTCTTATTTTGTTGTGTTTTGACTTATCAACTCAATAATTCGACCCAACACATGGGGCATTTCACAGATGCACAATCAGCTAAGTCATATTTTTTAAGTAAATCTTTAACATACTTTTCTTGACAAATTGAAATTTCCTTAGGACATTATTTAATTTGAAAACCCAAAAAGTAAGTTAATTCACCCATCATACTCATCTCATATCTCTTGGTCATCAATTTAGCAAAACATTTACAAAGATTAACATTAGTTGACCCAAAGATGATATCATCCACATAAATCTGCACAATGATGAAATCACTCTTATCCTTGAAGGTAAAGAGTGTTTTATCAATGGAACCCCTGACAAATTTATTTTCAGTTAAAAATTAGATAGAGTTTCATACCATGCTCTTGGAGCTTGTTTCAGCCCATACATGGCTTTGTGTAGTCTGTACACATGATTAGGAAACTCGCTGTTCTCGAATCCTTCAGGCTGTTCAACATATACTTCCTCAGCCAAATCTCCATAGAGGAAGGCACTCTTAACATCCATCTGATACACAGTGAAGTTCATATATGCAGCATAAGCAAGGAAGATTCTAATAGCTTCAAGTCTTGCCACAGGTGCAAAAGTTTCATCATAATCAATCCCTTCACTATGTGTATACCCCTGTGCAACCAGCCTAGCCTTGTTTCTGACGATGTTTTCTTTTTCATCCATCTTGTTTCTATAAATCCATCTAGTGCCTGTGATATTCTTACCAGGTGGAGCTGGCACTAGAGTCCATACCTTGTTCCTTTTGAACTGATTAATTTCTTCTTGCATAGCAGCTACCCACTCATCTTCCATTAGAGCCTCAGCTACTCTCTTAGGTTTAATTTGAGAGAGAAATTCAGCGAAAAGACATTCATTGGCTGAGGCTGACTCTGGGTCATGAATTCGCTGTCTAGTAGTAACCCCTATATTAGGTTCCCCAATAATGTTGACAAGAAGAATGTGTTGATTTTTTGACCATTTAGTTTGGGGAGCTGGGGAATCATAGACAGGGACATCTGTGGAGGTAGCTAGCACTATTTGAGTTTCATCCTGCTGAATAGGAGGACTTTCTTCAAAGATGACCTCAGTATCTGTGTCAACTTCAGCTATATCAAGGGGAACAGATTCATTGTCAGCGGGAGAGTCTTCAGGAATTTAAAGAATAGGTGAGTCTTCAGGAATTTAAAGATGAATTCACAGAATACAAGATCTCTAAAACTGAAGGTATTCATCAAGGGTATTATGTTAGATACTTAGCCAGTTGAATCAACTCAGGTCCAAACCTGACAATGGAGATATCAATGTCAGGTTTCTTAGAGCCTTACCTCACTCATGGAATCAGGTAGTCATCTATCTCAAAGCAAAAGGTGGCCTTGACTATCTTAATTTTGATGACCTGTTTTATAAACTCAAAACCTTTGAGCCTCATGTGAGAGGATACGCAAGTGATTCCTTTCCTACTCCTGCTAACTTTGATTTTGTGAGTTACATGGGATCTAGTCCAATGTCTTATGCTAGTAGCCCAAGCTATACTTTGTCTTCTCAACATACTTCTACTCCTGAACCAAAAGCCAAGACTGGTAGCATGGTAGAAGCTGTTCTTCACTCTTTTGTTGATGATGTTGATCCACAACAGCAGCTTGCTTTTGATGATTTCAAACAGGTTGATAAACTTGACTTGGATGAAATGGCTAAAATGGCAGATGGCTATGCTCACTCTCCAGGTTCATAAGTTTGAAAAGAAATCTGGTCGAAAATTTAACTACAACCCGAGAGAGCCAGCCAGGTTTGATAGAAGCAAGGTTAGATGCTATAACTGCCAACAGCAAGGCCATTTTGCTAGGGAATGCCCTAACAAAACTCACCAGGAGAAGAACAGGTATTCAGCCTTCAAGGTTCAAGAGCTCAAGGATGAAAAGAAAGCTTTGGTGTCTGTTGACTCTATGGTTAACTGGAATGATCATCATACTACTACCTTGGAATCAGCTGAAGCTTCTATTGATGTATTTGCTATGATTGTTGGGAATCTATCTGATGCCGAGGAAGTAGAAGAATTTACTCTTATGGGCATCTCGCCTCAGGTACAAAATTGCCCTCTTGGTTGTCATGATAAATATTCAGAACTATTGACTCAATACAATGAACTAAATGAACAAAATGACAAATATTTTTTAGATGTTCAAGCATATAAGAGTTCTTTAAAAACATTTGAACAACAAAAGAGGTGGCTTCAAGATACACAACGTGAATATGAGGATAAAATTAGAATTCTAAGCATTGATTTAGAAAACACCACTAACATGCTTAAAAATACTGAAAAACTAAACAATGACAGTATTAAGGATAAGCAAGACATGCAAGAAAAGTTGGATGCTACACTTTTACGATTTGAAAAATGGCAAAAAGCACCCAAGAATCTTTCAAAGTTAATTGATAGTAGCATGTCTGGTAGAACTAAGAGAGGTTTAGGCTTTGATAAATATATTGATTCAGAAGATGTGTTTGATTTATCCTTTTCAAGTGTCTTTGATCCTGACAAGGAGGAGGAGGGGAAACCTAGTTACAATAGGTTTCAACCAGCTGCAGCAATGCATGTTGTTCCTCCACCTCTTACAGGAACTTTTATGCCCATATCTAGGCATACTGACTTGGATGGATCACAGATGCGTGAGTCTCTAAAAAGCTCTACTAATACTAATGACTTTGTCTCTTGTACTTTCAGTGACAAGGTCGGTGACTATGTATCATGTGGTTCAAGTGAAGAGTCAAGACCTTCAAGTTCCAAGACAAATGACATTGTTGCTACTAGTTCTAGGATGAGTGAAAAGAGAGTTGCTTCTACTTCAACTGTTTCTGGTTCTTGTTTATTGAGTCCTAGGAATGTTGATTCTCCTAGAGTTGTTTGTAATAAATTTAGCAGTGTGAAACAACGTCATTTGAATAAAAGGTCTTTTAAAACATGCTTTGTTTGTGGAAGTAAATTTCATTTGATTAAGGATTGTGATTTTTATGGTCTACCTCCTTCTATTTATCAAGCTTATCCTGCTCCTGGTCCACCAAGAGTTGCTCCTTTTTCTTCTAGAAGACTAAACCCATGTGCCCAATCATATTCTTCTTCTAGAATGACCTCTCCTTTAGCTTCTAATCTTTGCAGAAGCAATGGTTGCGCCTACAATAGACCAACCAGCAACTATTTTCATAACTTTAATAAGAATTATGCTTTTAATTCAGACCAAATGTATTTTGGGTGGGAAATTTGGGTACTGATGTTAAGCCCTCAGCAGGTTGTTCTTGGTCAAACAATAACACCCATATGATGCATAGGCAACCTAAGAACAATAGTAGATCTCATCAATCTTCTTGGCTATCTACTAAAGATCCACAAGGCAGACTCAAGCCTGAAAAGGTTTGGGTCCCCTTAAGACACTAACTTTTGCATATATCTTTTCTGTTGTTGTAGATTACTCCATACCAAGATCCTACTCTAGAATAGTTGATAGTGGATGCTCTAGGAGCATGACAGGGAATAAAGGACTTTTATCTAACTTTGTACCATTTCAAGGCGGAAAGGTCTACTTCGGAGGTGGTGAAGGAAGAATCTCTGGCAAAGGAACTATTCAGCCACTTAACCTTAATTTTGAGCAGGTCTACTATGTGGAAGCACTTCAACACTTCAACTTGATCTTTGTCTCTCAAATTTGTGACAAGAAGCAGTTTGTCCTCTTTACGGATACTGAAGCACTGGTGTTATCCAAAGACTTTAAGCTACCGGATGACTCTCAAGTTCTACTCAGAATCCCTAGAAGACACAATCTCTATAGTATCAAGCTGAATGAAGTTAATCCTACTGGTCAACTAGCTTGTTTGGTTGCTAAAGCCTCAAAAGATTAAGCCACTAAATAGCACAGAAGGATGGGACATGTAAACTTCAAGACCATTCACAAATTGGCAAATATGAACTTGGTCTCTGGTTTACCTCCCAAAACTTTCAGAAATGACATCAATTGCCTTGCGTGCAGCAAGGGCAAACAACACAAAGCATCCTTCAAGGCCATTACTGCTCTCAGCCTCATTACTGAACCATTGCAGCTACTACACATGGATTTATTTGGTCCTACCTCCTTTAGGAGCATTGACCATAAACAATATTGTCTTTTAGTAACTGATGGGTATAGCAGGTTCACGTGGGTTTTCTTTCTGGCTACCAAAAGTGAGACCTACTCAATTCTCAAGGACTTCATTACACTCATTGAGAATTAGCTGTCCAAGAAGGTGAAAGGTATCTGATGTGACAATGGAACAGAATTCAACAATGCAGACCTCACAGCAGTTTGCAATTCTAAAGGTATCAAACGAGATTATAGTGCTGCAAGGACTCCTTAACAGAATGGTGTTGTAGAAAGGAAGAACAGGACTCTAATAGAAGTTCCAAGAACCATGCTTGTAGATTTCAAGCTTCCAACTATGTTTTGGACAGAAGCTGTCAACACTGCAAGTTATGTGTTGAATAGGGTTTCAATTACCAATCCCCACAAGAAGACTCCCTATGAGCTACTCACAGCTAAAGTACCCAGCATTGCTCATTTGAAGCCATTTGGTTGTCCTGTCACCATTCTGAATACTAGTGACTATTTGGGGAAATTTGATGGCAAGTCAGATGAAGGCTACATTGTGGGATATTCAGCTCACTCTCGAGCTTATCGTGTCTATAATCTCCATGCCAAGCGTGTCATTGAAACTATAAATCTTAGGTACTTTGAGGAGAAGACAAACATCCAAGGCAAAGGTCCTGAATGGTATTTTGATCTTGATTATCTTAGTGGCTCATTGGGATATTTTCGTTTCAAAACTAACCAAGATGCAGGTCCACAAGTGTTTGCAACTTCTAGTGCAGGTGCTTATTCTAGCTTTTCAGACTCAGATGAGGATGATGATATTTTTGTTGTTCCATCCTATTCCACCACAGTCTCTCCTAACACCAATGCTACTCCTATTGATGTCTCTCCATCAGACATTGTGGACTCACAAGGAGTTCTTGACACATTGCTCAAGCAACAGCAAGATGCCACTAATAGCAGCTGCACAAGGAGGCTTTGAGTTTCCCTTGAGTACTCTTGTTGTACAAGTTACTCCTAGTGCTCCTAATGTTACTCCTAGTGCTAGTTTAACACCTATTGGTAGTCCGGTTAGTGATCCTGCTTCCACAACTAGATTCTTTGGTCCTTCTGACTTGGGAAACTATCAAAAGAAGACTTCTACTAAGCTGGATGATATTCATAAGCAACCAACAGATGGCATTTTCGACTCTGCTTCATATGATGATGACATTGTTGGGGATCTTCATAACTTGGCACCAGAAGTGGATGTAGCTCCTATTCCTGTTCAGCAGATCGATAAAGCCCATCCTACTACTCAAATCATTGGAGATCCTGGTTCTACGGTCAAGACTCACCGCATGCATAAGAAAGCAACGTCTGATCATCATGCTCTTGTGAGCTACATTGAAGACCAAAAGCGTAATAATCACATAGACTTTCTTCACTGTTTGTTTGCTTGTTTTCTTTCACAGGTGGAACCTAGGTCAGTCTCACATGCTCTTGAGGATCAAAGTTGGGTGGAGCCTATGCAGGAGGAGATGCAGCAGTTCTTGTTTCAGAATGTTTGGATCCTAGTTGACTTGCCAGATGGAAAGACAGCAATTGGTACCAAATGGATTCTCAAAAATAAGAAAGATGCAAGGGGTATTGTGGTGAGAAATAAGGCTAGGCTGGTTGCACAAGGTCACACTCAACTTGAAGGAATAGACTATACTGAAGTCTTTGCTCCTGTTGCTAGGATTGAGGCCATTCGTCTGTTTTTGGCTTTTGCTTCTTATGTTGGCTTTACGGTTTTTCAGATGGATGTCAAGAGTGCATTTCTGTATGGCAAGATTGATGAGGAAGTTTATGTCACTCAACCTAAGGGCTTTGTGGATCCGCTTCACCCCAAGAAAGTTTACAAGGTGGTAAAAGCTCTATATAGACTTCATCAGGCTCCTAGAGCTTGGTATGAGCGTTTGTCCACTTTCTTGTTGAAACACGGCTACAGAAGAGGAACTATTGACAAAACACTGTTTCTTAAGAGGAATACTAAGGACATCATCCTAGTTCAAGTGTATGTGGATGATATTATCTTCGGTTCTAATAAGAAAGAATGGTGTGATGAGTTTGAACAGCTAATGAAAGGCGAATTTCAGATGAGTGCCATGGGAGAACTCACATTTTTCCTTGGTCTTCAAGTCAAGCAGTAGTCGGATGGTATCTTCATAAGTCAAGACAAGTATGTTTATGTGATTCTTCAGAAGTTTGATGTGGAACCTCTTAGACCAGCAGCAACACCTTATAAAGTCACTAAAGTCAAACTCAAGAATGAGCCAGATCCTCTGGTAAATGTTCACATGTACAGGTCAATGATTGGCTCACTCATGTATTTGACTGCATCAAGTCCGGACATTATGTTTACAGTAAGTACTTGTTCTAGACATCAGGTGGCTCCAACCGTATCTAACTTGAATGCAGTCAAGAAAGTCTTCAAGTATATCAAGGCACAACCCAAGCTTGGCTTGTGGTACCCTAGGGAATCACCTTTTGTTCTTGAAGCCTATAGTGATAGTGACTATGCAGGTGCTAATAATGACAGGAAGTCTACTACTGGTGGTTGTCAGTTTTTGGGTCAAAGACTTATCTCATGGAAATAGTAGCTACCTCTTCAACAGAAGTTAAATACGTAGTTGCTGCTAGTTGTTGTGGACAAGTCTTGTGGATACAAAATCAGATGTTGGATTATGGGTTCAACTTCATGAACACCAAAATTTTCATCGACAATCAAAGCACTATCTGCATTGTGAAGAATCCTGTCTTTCATCAACGAACCAAGCATATTGAGATTAGGCACCATTTTATAAGGGATGCCAATGAGAAGAAACTGATACAGGTTCTTAAAGTGCATACGGATGATAATGTTGTTGATTTATTAACCAAAGCCTTTGATGGTCCGAGGTTCAACCACTTGGTGGTTCACATTGGAATGGTCAATCCTTGAGGCCTAGGATTGAGGAGAGGTTAAGCCTAAGGGGAGGCTTTATTGTACATATTTCATTGCACAGTCTAACATATGGTAGATTCTAACAACAGTTTACATGGGTATTTGCGGTGTGTGCAACTTCTAGTGGAAGATTTTGGTTACTCCTAGTGGCAGTCTTCTGCTCCTAGTGGGTACAAACCCTTCTATTTCTCCCATGGTTGGCTTCTAGTATTGTTTTTGGGTCATTGTTCACTTCGTTGACTTTCATTGACCACTTGGTGCTCCTAGTGTTGACCCTTACGCGTTTTGACTTTTAGTCAACGCAAGTTACTTCTGGTTTATATCTTTTTATTTATCTTTGGTAACTGGGATTTGAAAATAATGGTTAATGGGCAAGGGTTGGATTGTAGCTTGGGAAGTTTGGCCATCCCCTACTGCTCGTGGTACCTTTACTCATAAGATTACGACTAGTGATGGCTACGCTCGCTATATCTCTGGACTGCAAAACATTTTGACCTGGGTGGAGCGTCGTGATCTTATGCTGTTGTATGGTTTGGTGGATGCTGAAATTCCTACGTCTCCGAGTGAGCTTCCCAACTGGCCTGGGTTGACTATTTGGGGTGATTTGAAGCTGATGTTAGATTCCCCTCCTGATTCTCCCCATACTGGTGTATGGAAGGATCAACCTCGATGGGTGATCAGGAGGTGAAAATTGTATGCTGGTTGTGGTGTTCATGTGTTAGAGCTTGAGACTGGTGCCGTTGTGTTTATGCTTACGGATATGGAGTATCCATTGACCATTGCTACCATGGAAGCTATGTTGGAATGTCATCTGCAGGTATCTAATGCTCCTTCTGGTAATGAGTCTGTCATGGCCACTACCTTTGTTGAAGGTATTCAAGCCCGGCTGCATGCAGACAAGGTTGCAGCTTCTGGTATGTGATTGGTATGGTTCTTCTATTCTTGTGTAATACTAATATTCTTTTCACCAATGTGTACAGTGATTGGTGACTCACATTTTATTTAGTTAGTTAAAAAAAACATAATACTTTTTATATAATATCTGCTTATACTTTAGACATGTGATGGAATTTCAAACTTGTAAATAATATAATATCTGCTTATACTTTTTCATCGTGACATTGTTTTCCACTTGGCATTTTCACACTTGGGCTGTTTTGAGAGGTACTTCTAGTGTTGGACCTAGTCCACACAACAAATGATGCTCAACTCACCATGTTTAACAGACAAGAAAGAGTTGATTCACCATGAGGGTACGGCTCTGGTGTGATTATCAAATCCGTTGATGGTTGCCAGGTTACCCAAAACTGGATGGTTTTCACTTGCCTTGGTCCTAGACTAAAAAGTGGCTAGTCCAAGGGGGTATGGCTCTTGGTAAAGATCTATATCAAATTCGTTGATAGCTGTAATAGCTTGCTAAAAGCTATAGGGTTTTCAGCTCACCGATGCTTCATTGCTAAGAGTTGGCTAGTCCGGAAGGGTACGACTTCTGGTAAAGACTCATATCAAATCCGTTGACGGCTGTGATGATTTTCCCAAAATCATTAGGGTCCCCCCAATCACCATTGATTCACGTTCTAAGAGTTGGGCTGGGTTCTGGTTTTCCAGGGTGATTCTTATTCCACCACAAAGACTAGCTAGCCCAAGAGCGAGCAGCTACTTGGTAAAGTCTCATTAAATTTGCTCATGTTGCTGTAAAGATTCAACAAGGTGCAGATCTGTTTCAAGCTTTCAAGAAGCTTTTAGGTGTTACTCGTTGCAGCAGTCTTTGTGTTGTTCATATTGATGGTTATGATGCTGCTGTTTGTGTTCCTGTTCCAATCCTCAAGCTGTTTTGCAAGATCTACCAGGAAACTTGAACTCAACTAGTCAAATTCAAGTTTAGGGGAGGATTGTTAGGACCTCTGTAATAGACATTTGTAATAGGTATGCTAGGAGGTATGTAGTTCCTCCTGGTCCTAGTAGTAGTAGGAGCACACGTGCTCCTGGTCTTTAGAAAGTCAAACATTATTATTTTGAGTAGTTTCTTAGGATATGCATGAGATATGTTAGGAAAGCATATGCGTATCAGAGTTACACGTTTTGGTCTAATGATGTATTAGGGTTTCCTTGTAGTATAAAAGGAACCATTGGCAGAAGGGTTAGCCACACCTTCATCAAACATTGTTTAGTTCATATTAATATTAGAAATCCTTAGTAAGGATCAAGTTATTATAGTTATTATGTTTCTTCTTGTTCATAGTATTTGTATTCCACACTTATATTGTGTGTGTCATCTAGAGTCTCTTCGTGAATAGACTTGTGATTACAGAAGTCGATCACCATCCTTAACAGGCTGCAAGATCCATATCTAGTGGACTCAACAAGAAGTCTAAAAAAAAGAGAAAACCCTAACATAAGAACTTACAGTATTGCCCTTGGAGACTTTGAACTTGGTCTTGGTCAAATGGCCATCTTGTGAGCTTTGTACCAGATACAGCTAGAATCTTCAATCTTGGACGTTCTTTTTATTCTTTGGGAAGAAGAAATTAATGTGGAACGTTGATGGACTGCATAAATTCCTTTCTTGCCATTTTGGGAGTAACAGGGGACAATGTGGGGGCCACTTGGGTCACGGGAAAGTTGGTTTGGTGAGTGGGTTTTGGTTAGGATGTTGTTAATTGTTGATCTGGAGCAGATAAGCATAAATCCCTTTGATTTGATAGGGTATTAGGATTAGGGTTAGTGAGGATGATGAACATGAATAGTGGATTTTTGATTCGGATTAGGGGTTAATACTTGTGTTTCCCTCGTTTAATATGTATATAATAAACGATTTGAAAAGTTTAAGTGGGTTGACTGGTTGACTGGGGTGAGGTGGCAAGGTAGGTGACGTGGTGATGTGGGAGTGGTGGATGGAGTTAGTGGGGTGATGTGGCGGCTTGTGGTTGGGTGACGGGAGTTTGCTTGTCTGCCCATTATAGTCCCTAGGTTTCCAATATCTTGCTACATCAAGTTAAACAGCTCCAAACTCTCAATCCTTTGTTAATACAAGTTTGTGTGTTTTCATTTGACCACAAAAACTTTTGCAAGCTTGTTCCAAGGACTATATGTGTAATTTGACCATACTTCAAGGGCTTTTCTTGGACTGTCTTGAAACTTTAAGGACCCAAATGCAATATTTGAGATTTGCAAGGGTTAAAAGTGACAAGTCTTCAAAAGTTGAGGGACCAATCTTGACAAATCTTTAAACTTCAAGGACTTCTTTGGAAATTCATGATTCGGGTCCGGTTCTTTGTGCGGCTTTGTTTCCCGTGTTCGTTTATGCTTGATTCTTGTAATCTTTTGGTGAATTCACGATATCCGTACCTAAAATACACAATGAACAAACATAAGCATATTTTGGGGTATTTTAATGATATTTTTAGCGTTTTAAGCCTGATTTGGACGATGAGACTATGTATAATTGCAGTCTCATCAGAGGTCAACATGTTAGACAACCTAACAACGACAAGAAGGCAATTTCCAAAAACCGATTTGTCAAGAATGACAATGGTGATAGGAAATGTCTTAGATGCGGTGATCCAAACCACTTCATCGATGATTGTCCCAAGCCATCTCACGACAAGAATCACACGGCCTTCGTTGGTGGTTCATGGAGCAATAGCGATGAAGAATGTGACAACAACGCTAAAGACGAGAAATGTCTCATGGCTCATTCTTCTAAAGAGGTACATTCTAAAACCGAATATTATAGCAATGATAGTTCTTCACTAGATAACTTTGAACTAGAAGGTCAATATAACAACCTATGGAAAATAAGTTTAAAATTCATTAAAAAGAACAAAGTGCTAAAATCAACTAGGACCAAGCTTGAAAATGAAATTAATGAGCTAAGAGATAAGTTAGCTAAGCTTGAAAAAAAATAAGGAAGTTGATTAGGTTGTTTAAATTTTGAAGACGTTTAACAAGAGAATGAAGATCTCAAGAGTACTTCCATTAAATTGGAAAAGTTCGTAAAAGGTACTAGTGCACTTGATGACATGTTAAATAAGCAAATTCACACTAAAGAAAGACTAGGCTTAGGTTTTAACACAAATGAAGCATCCACTAGTAAACCTAAACAAGTTAGTTTTTTTATAAAAACGACCCTCTGCCCACGGATCCCCAATCCATGGTGATGTTCCTTATAATTATGGAACCGTAGGGCCTGGTAAGGAACCGCGGACAGAAGGACGGATTCTTGAAAATTCTCAACTTTCTGAAAATCCCATTTTAGGTATAAAAAAAACAAAACATCTTGTAGTTAACAATGTTGAATTACCTATAATTGACAAAAAGGAACTTGATAAATTCTACAAGCCTTTAAGTAAACCTCTAGTGGGAATCAGAAGTTTTTCAAGACAATCATCTACTCCTCCAAGAGTACGTAATGATTCAAGGCTGATATTTGGTTCTTGCTAGGTTCAATTTTATGTCTCTCGATATCCTCTCGAATTGATCTCGGTCTTAAGTGGAATGATTGTTCTTGGTTACTAAATAAGGGGGTTTAGTTTTCTACTCTAATAATAAATGAAAGTCTAAAGCAAAGGCAATTACTTTAATTAAGATCAACAAAAACTTGGTTGCAAATTTAAAGTTCAAATTAAAATCAAATTAAAATTAAAGTTAAAGAGTTAAAAAGTAAATTGTGAAATGTGAGCAGAGAAATAGTAAAACATCAACAGTAAAACAGTAACTTTAAAATACCCAAAATTTAACTGATTCGGAACTTTCTGATTCTGAAGACACTATTCATTCATTCGGAACTCTCTCATCCGGAACTTAATGGCTGATTCGGAACACACTCATGCGGAACTTATTCATCCGGAACTTTCCGAATGAAGGGTGCTGATTCGGAAGTTTTGGAAACTTCCGAATGAAGGATTGGTTCGGAACTTATTAACTGATCCGGAACTTTATGACTGATCCGGAACTTTATGACTGATCCGGAACTTTATGACTGAAAGCTTGATTCGGAAGTTTTCTATTGATTCGGAACTCTAATGCTTGGTTCGGAAGTTTCCGAATGAAGGACTCATTCGGAACTTTTTGGCTGATTCGGAAGTTTTGGAAACCCAATTACAGTAACAGTAAAAGCGAAGAACACGGACACAAAATTAATCAAAATCAAATCAAACACTTAAAAAGGTTTTACCAAATTAAACACAAATCATTTAGACAATATAAGCAACAAATCCCACTAATAAAAACACAAATCCAAACAACTTTTGAAGATCAACTCAAGAAAAATAAAACTTAAGAACTTGAAGATAAAATGGAGATGAACAAGATGAAATGAAAGATTAAACAAGAACTTTGAATTGAATGATTAATGTTTTGACAAGATGAAACAAGGATTGAAATTACAAGATCAAAGAACTAATAATAAAAATCACCAATCACCCTAGTGGTGATGGTGTTCTACGAACCAGGAGGAAAGAAAGGGGAGGAAGAAAGAAAAACTAGCTAGCTCAAAAATGTGTGTGGGATGGCCTATTTATAGGTGTTTCCTTTGGTTGGTGAGTGGGCTTTCTCCCGTTCTTTGTGTCTTTTCGTCTTTTCAGAAAAGTTTCCGTTTTCGATTCTGATTCGGGATTTGTCGTCGATTAAATTCAACTCGTCTTTTAATTTCTTCATTTAATAGACTTGAGTTTCTTCGACTTATATAAATCTTCCATCTTTGGTCCTTTTCTTCGATAAATCTTCGAATAGGCCCAGTGACTTCAAATCTTTTGCATCTCTTGGACAATAGACTTTATCTTGAGTCTTTTTCTTCAGTAAAACCCGTGCAATCCCATGTTTTCTTCAATATTTATCCGGTTGGCTCTGAAAACACAATAAACACAAAAACCACGCATAATTCCAAACAAATGATATTAAATACGTGTTTTGGTCTCGTTTTAGCCCGAATTAAGTGGTAAAAGGATGGGTGTTTACACACCTATCAAATCCCCTACACTTAACCATTGCCATGCCCTCATGCAATGCTTAGTGATAAAGCAAGCTTACACTTTTCTCATAATTAATCAACCTTGGCCTTATTTAAAATTCTACTAAACAAAAATTAAAGAAATAAAACTTCAAAGATAACCATTTTCACTTGAAAATAGCTACATGGAAATAACTTGTAGAGAAATCGATGACTTACATTAGGGCTTTGGTGCTGCGAAGATTTATCACCCTCAAGTTTCACGTTCCCCAAACTAAGCTTAAAAACGAGATCATTGTTATTATAAGTTAGCAATTCAAACACTTACACACATGGCTTAATTAAATGCTTAAACTCCCTTATTCCTAGGTGTATCTCTTATATTTTATTTTTGTCTTAGAATGATCATGAAGATGCATCTTTGGACTTATTTCGATAGTTTATTAGGGCTGAAAGCAAAGTAGGACGATTTGATCAATAGTTAGCTAAAGGACAAGATCTCTTAAAACTGCTTCTCGGGATATCAAAAAGTTCATATCTTGGCATAACTTGGTTCACGATTTGAGACCTTTCTCGGGCCGATATTTGGCATGTACTTCATACTTCATATCTTCGAGAGACGTTCTTGAGATAATGGTCTTCTCATCATAATAGAGTTTCTTCACTTGGAGACTTTTGAGGGGTTCTCCAACTTTGTTGACCACGACTTCATGATTATTTCTTCAATCTCTAATTGGGATTTTGAGATACAACGATCCGCCTCCTTTTCGGACTTGGATCTATTTATCCTCATACCTTGTTAGGGTCTTTTCGGATAGACTTCTCCATGATCTTTATGGGAGTTGATTGCTTTTCGTCGTGAGTCTTGATCCTTCATATTGACTTTAGGAATAATGCTTTTCACATCACTTTGGATCTTCAGCAATAAAATTGAATCCTCATGCCTTGTTAGGGCCTTTTCGGACTCGCCAATCTTCGCGCCCCGCTTCATAAGTTATGCCTTGGCTATGAACTCTTATCATTACCGAGCAACTTTTAAACGATCTTGGGCTAGAAGCTAAGTAACTTTTCAAATCGTAAGACCTTACTTATTGCAGATAAATTATTAGCAAGTGATGGGAGAATAGGCAAATAATTACACCAAGTGAGCTTGTGCAAGAATACCGACTTATAATTGACTCTATCATTTCTCGTCCTCCTCAATTTAAAATCTCAAGTAATGAGACTCGTGGACACTTAGCCTAATAAACCAATTAAGGTCTATATGGTTAAGGATACTAGCTAGAATAAACTTGGATAAGTCTATTCGGGTTGAGTCAAAATAAACGCAACGGGCCTAATATGTCAAAGATTCCTAAACTAGCTACACCACTTTATTAATATTTTTGACTTTATTGCGGGATATATGAAAGCAACGATAAAAATTTGAAAAATACAACTAAATGGCCAAAGTTAATAAAAAAAATTTGAAAAATGTTGAAAAATAGGATTTTCCGGTTAATTGAAGGCATTTTCATGGAAAAGTCCACTTAAAACTTCGATAGAAGTCGCCCCTACACTTAAGATAAACATTGTCCTCAATGTTGAAGCATGTGGGAAAAGGTTCCCCTACACTTATGACATTGTGCACGTTGGTTAACTCAAGTTAAGGAAGAGACGACTAAAGTGATCAATTTCAAATGTGAATAATGAAGAAAATTGAATCACGATAGTTGAGAGATAGAACCGGATTTCGGATAAACACGGGAGCACGGTTCTTCAAAGATTCCAAGAGTGCACTTATCCCTGTAATCACATCACCACACAAACGCAAACACATATACAAGGCCCCCCCTACACTTAGGGGATTAAAACATACAAGGATAGATACTCGGGTTGCCTCCCGAGGAGCGCTTGTTTTTGATAACCGAGTCACGAGCCTGACTCGACCCAAAATTAGTTCATGGGGAACGTGGTGAGGGATGGAATCACCTCCTTAGAGGTGTCCTCACCAAAGTACAACTTCACTCGTTGGCCATTCACCTTAAAATTTGGTCCATTAGGTTGAGCGAGCTCGAGAGTACCATATGGAAAAATTTGGGCGATGGTGAATGGGCCGGACCAACGAGATTTGAGCTTGCCCGAAAAGATTTTCAACCGAGAGTTAAAAAGTAAGACTTTGTCTCCAACATGGAACTCTCGGTTTTTAATCTTGGAGTCGTGAATGAGCTTAGTTCTTTCCTTATAGATCAAAGAATTTTCATAAGCCTCATTACGGAGTTCATTCAGCTCATTGAGTTGGATCTTGCGTAGGTCACCGGCTTTGTTTATATCAAAATTAGCCCACTTCAAGGCCCAATAAGCCTTGTGCTCCAACTCAATGGGGAGGTGGCACGCTTTCCCGTACACAAGACGATAAGGCGTACAGCCGATCGGGGTCTTGTAAGCAGTACGGAAAGCCCACAAAGCATCATCCAATTTATCAGCCCATGAGGCACGATGCTCTCCCACAGTCCTTTCAAGAATTCGCTTCAGCCCTCGGTTGGATATTTCAGCCTGGCCATTAGTTTGTGGGTGGTAGGCTGTGGAAAGACGATGGTTTACACCGTACTTAGCCATGACTCGAGCAAATTGGTCATTGCAGAAATGAGTCCCACGATCACTAATAATGGCACGAGGCACACCGAAGCGAGCGAATAGAGCTTTCAAAAAGTTACAAACCACCCTTGCGTCATTAGTAGGCAAAGCTTTGGCTTCAACCCACTTTGAAACGTAATCAACGGCTACAAGGATGTATTTGTTTCCTTTAGATGAAGGGAATGGCCCCATAAAGTCGATACCCCAAACATCAAAAATTTCACACTCTTGAATGAAATTCTGAGGCATCTCGTCTTTATGTGTGATTTTGCCTTGCTTTTGGCAAATATCACATCGTTTGACCATATTGTGAGCATCACGGTATATGGAGGGCCAATAAAATCCCGAATCAAACACTTTCTTTGCGGTGTAGTTGGGACCAAAGTGACCACCGGTGGGTCCTTTATGGCAAGCATCAAGGATGTCCGACGCTGCCGGTCCATCAACACATCGGCGAATTATCAAATCAGCACATTGTTTGAATAGGTAAGGGTCGTCCCAAAAGTAAGTCTTGATGTCGGTAAAGAACTTCTTCTTTTGCTGGGACGTCAACCCTTCCTTGAGAATTCCACCCGCCAAGTAATTTGCAAAGTCCGCAAACCACGGGGTTTCATTCGGCTTCGAGTTTATAGACATTAAGGTCTCCAAGGGAAAAGAATCATTGATTTCTTTGGTCGGATGATCCCCTTGGTATGGATCCTCAAGTCTACTAAGATGATCCGCGGCTAGGTTTTCTGCTCCTTTTTTATCGCGGATGTCGATTTTAAATTCCTGGAGCAGCAAAACCCAGCGAAGAAGTCTTGGTTTGGAATTTTGCTTTGTCAACAAGTACTTCAACGCGGAATGATCGGTATACACGATGGTGGTGGAAAGGACAAGATAGGGGCGAAACTTTTCAAAAGCATAGACAACAGCTAAAAGCTCTTTCTCGGTTGTCGTATAATGCAATTGTGCCCCAGTCATTGTCTTGCTAGCGTAATGGATCGGTTGGAAGTGTTTGTTCACTCTTTGTCCAAGAACCGCTCCAATAGCAAAATCGCTAGCATCGCACATCAACTCAAAGGGCAGCTCCCAATTAGGGGTAACCAAGACGGGTGCCTTAGTGAGCTTATCCTTAAGCGAGTTGAAGGCGTCAAGGCACTCTTTGGAGAAGATAAAAGGAGTATCTTTCTCCAAGAGGTGGGTCATCGGGCGAGCGATTTGAGAAAAGTCTTTGATAAATCGTCGATAGAAGCCCGCATGACCCAAGAAACTTCTCACACCCTTCACAGTGGAAGGTGGAGGCAACTTTGCTATAACATCGACTTTAGCACGGTCTACTTCAAGACCGGCTTTCGAGATCTTATGTCCAAGCACGACGCCTTCTTTTACCATGAAATGGCATTTTTCCCAATTTAGAACAAGGCGAGTGTCTTCGCACCGCTTTAGCATACGTTCTAAATTGGCAAGGCAAGATGAGAAGGAATCCCCGAAGACCGAGAAATCATCCATGAAGACTTCCATGGTTTGTTCAACCATGTCATGGAAGATAGCTAACATACACCTTTGGAAAGTCCCTGGCGCATTACATAAGCCAAAAGGCATTCGTTTGTAAGCGAAAGTGCCGTAGGGACAAGTGAATGTAGTCTTCTCTTGATCTTGGGGATCGATGGGTATTTGAAAATAACCCGAGAAACCATCCAGAAAGCAGTAATATTCATTACCGGCTAGACGTTCAAGCATTTGGTCCATAAAAGGTAGGGGGAAATGATCCTTTCTCGTGGCATCATTGAGTTTGCGGTAGTCTATACAAACTCTCCACCCAGTAACGAGACGAGTGGGAATCAACTCGTTGTGTTCATTGGGAACAACGGTTATTCCGCCCTTCTTGGGCACACAATGGATTGGACTAACCCACGGTGAATCCGAAATAGGGTAAATCATACCCGCATCAAGAAGTTTGATAACCTCTGTTTTGATGACTTCATGGATTTTTGGATTCACCCTTCGTTGGCTTTGAATAGTGGGCTTATAGTCGTCCTCCATGAGAATTTTGTGCGTGCAGAAGTGAGGATCAATTCCACGAATATCTGAGATTTTCCACGCAATAGCCTTCTTGTGAGCTTTCAACACAGCAACGAGGCGAGTCTTCTCTGCATCTTTCAAATCCTTTGCAATAATGACGGGCGACTTCTTGTTGTCGTCAAGGAACACATACTCGAGATGTGGCGGCAACTCCTTAAGTTCCAAATCCGGAGGATTTTCGACGGGAGGCGTTTTCAAAGTCGTAGTATCGATAGCAATGACCGTGGGAGATGGAGGCGAAGGATTGTCTTCAGTGAGAAGATTGTCAAAGAAACTCATGTCTTCATCCCCCTCGGTGGGAGAATCATTAGTGGCTAAATTCGCATCTCCCATGGTATCTTCAAGATTGTTCCAGAATAGATCACTATCTCCAAATAGAGACAACGATGAATCAATAGAGGACACGGTCTCAACAGTGGGAAGAGAGGTAGGAATACTTTTGCAAGCATCATTAAAGTGTTCTTCACAAGCCTCATCAAGAACGTCAATACAATTAACGCTCTCATATGAATAAGGCTGTTTAGACAACTTTCCCATGTTGAAGACTACTTTATCGTCACCCACTCTCATGATAAGCTCACCGGCTTCAACATCAATGAGGGTGCGACCGGTCCTTAAGAATGGACGACCAACAATAAGTGGCACACGGGGGTCCATCTCGTAGTCGACGACAACAAAATCAGCAGGAAAGGTGAATTTGTCGACTCCTACGATAACATCTTCGGCTATCCCCACTGGATAAGCAACCGTACGGTTGGCCAATTCCAAAGTCATTTTAGTGGGGACTAGCTCTGGGAGAGATAATTGCTTCCAAACACTTAGAGGCATGAGATTAATACTGGCACCTAAATCGGCTAGGGCCATGCAATTCTCTACTCCCGGGAAATTGCAAGGGATAAGAAAACGACCCGGATCACCAAGCTTGGTTGGTAATTTCCTTAAGAGCACTGCGGAGCAGTTCTCATTAAGTTGGGTGTTAGCAATGTCGAGGAGCTTTTCCTTGTCGCTCAGAAGGTCTTTAAACATTTTGGCGTATTTGGGCATGTGAGCGAGAGCCTCAGCGAAGGAGATATTGAAATTCAGTTGTTTGAACATTTTAAGAAAGTTAGAAACCTGAATATCATCCTTGCTCTTTTGCTTCTCTTTCCTCAACCTAGAAGGATAAGGTATATTGGAAGAAGATGAAGGCTTTGGGAGTATAGGATCACTCACAACCACGGGTGGAGGAGGGGTAGAATGAAGAGGTGGAGAAATTGGGGAAGGAGGAGGAATAGGAGCAGGCGACTCGTTTTCCTTAGTCACAACCACCGGTGGAGGTATAGGAAGCTCGGGTTCCTTGGTACCTTTACCACTTCTAGTAGTGATTGCTTTCATCTCCCCTCTTGGGTTCGCAACGGTGTTACTCGGAAGAGTACCCGAAGAAGAGGGTTGACTACTTTGGAAAAAACTAGCCATCATGTTCCTCAGATCATTAGTCTGGGTATCCAACGTGTTTCTCATATCAGCTCGCAAATCATTTCCTTGCTTGACCAAATCTGCCTTCAAATTGCGCACTTCTTCTTGGAGATTTCCCACTATCACATCATTGGTCCTCATATAGGTGGCGACCTCTTGGTGTAGTGCAGTGTTGGTTTGGTTGGAAGGAGCATTGTATGCAGGTGGTTGGTAAGCGGGTTGTTGGTATACTTGATTGTTACGTTGAGGTGGTTGTTGCTGCTTGTGAGGTGGGATGTATGGTTGTCGAGGTTGTTGTTGTTGTGGAGGAGGGCGGTTAGGGTTTTGTTGTTGGTTTGGGTTGGTTGGAGGAAAGCCAGGTGGTGAAAGATAGTTGTTGCGGTAGCTAAGCAAGTTACGGTCACCTTGAGGTCTAGCTTGATAAGCAGGTTGTTGGTAGGTGCCATATGCCGCATTCACATTCTCAGCAGGGTAATCTTGGGTGGCAGTACAAGTTGTGTAAGAATGGGGACCACCGCATATCTCACAAGGTTGGCTGACAGCGTTGACTTGTGCGTTCTTGGCGTTGTTGCTGTTGTTGTTGCTGACGGTATGTGTGACAAGCGATTCAAGAAGCGTGGTGATTTTGTCTAATCGCTTGTCGCTGTCATTAGTGCTAGCACTAGCAACATTGGTCCTAACGCTCTTGGTTTGCACACGAGATTTGTTCTCAATGATGTCCCAAGCAGCATTGGACGTCTTAGCCAATAAATTACCCCCTGAGGCACTATTCAGTGAATCTTGGTCACTCATGCTTAAACCATTGTAAAAAGTATTTATTTGATGTACTTTGGTAAAACCATGTTGTGGGCATTTTCTTAAAAGATCTTTAAAACGATCCCAAGATTCACTGAAAGACTCATCGTACTTTTGTTCAAAGTTTATAATCTCATTCCGCAAAGCGGTAGTACGAGAGGGTGGAAAAAAGTAGTTGATGAACTTTGTTTCCAAATCCGTCCACGAGAGAATACTCTGTGGCGGTTCCTTAGCAAGCCAATGCCGGGCTTGTCCCTCTAAAGAAAAGGGAAAAAGTTGTAACCTTATGACTTCTTGTGAAACTCCATTGAATTTGACCGTGTTGGTGAGTTGTAGAAATCTCTTGATATGGTCATGTGGGTCATCAATGGTTCGTCCCAAGAATGGCTGAGCGGAGACCATCTGGATAAAGCCTGACTTGAGCTCGAAATTGTTGGCGGCAATTGGAGGAATGACAATTGGATCCGTGTTGCCATCAACATGAGCTTGCAGCAATTCAATCATTGGGCGATTATCCGGAAGGTGCTCATTGTTGTTGTTATTCATGTTGTTGAAAGGCGGGTTGTTGTTGTTATTATTGTTGTTCGGAGGTGGTATGTTATTGTTGTTTTGTACACCAGCCATGTCTAGGTTATCGAGAGGCTCGGGCTCTTGATAAGACGTGGATCGAGTGCGCATACACCTGCAAAAGAACGAACAAACAAAACAAAAATATTTTTGGTTTTTATTGGTTTTTTTAATTTTTAGGATTTTTTGAAAATTTTATATTTTTTAGTGTTTTTGAATATTTTTGAAAAAGTAACGTTCACGGGGAACGGATCCCAAAATCCAAGTTCTACAAAAAACTTTTGATCTTAACGAGAGGAGCCGGCAGCGGCGCCATTTGATATTTGGTTCTTGCTAGGTTCAATTTTATGTCTCTCGATATCCTCTCGAATTGATCTCGGTCTTAAGTGGAATGATTGTTCTTGGTTACTAAATAAGGGGGTTTGGTTTTCTACTCTAATAATAAATGAAAGTCTAAAGCAAAGGCAATTACTTTAATTAAGATCAACAAAAACTTGGTTGCAAATTTAAAGTTCAAATTAAAATCAAATTAAAATTAAAGTTAAAGAGTTAAAAAGTAAATTGTGAAATGTGAGCAGAGAAATAGTAAAACATCAACAGTAAAACAGTAACTTTAAAATACCCAAAATTTAACTGATTCGGAACTTTCTGATTCTGAAGACACTATTCATTCATTCGGAACTCTCTCATCCGGAACTTAATGGCTGATTCGGAACACACTCATGCGGAACTTATTCATCCGGAACTTTCCGAATGAAGGGTGCTGATTCGGAAGTTTTGGAAACTTCCGAATGAAGGATTGGTTCGGAACTTATTAACTGATCCGGAACTTTATGACTGATCCGGAACTTTATGACTGATCCGGAACTTTATGACTGAAAGCTTGATTCGGAAGTTTTCTATTGATTCGGAACTCTAATGCTTGGTTCGGAAGTTTCCGAATGAAGGACTCATTCGGAACTTTTTGGCTGATTCGGAAGTTTTGGAAACCCAATTACAGTAACAGTAAAAGCGAAGAACACGGACACAAAATTAATCAAAATCAAATCAAACACTTAAAAAGGTTTTACCAAATTAAACACAAATCATTTAGACAATATAAGCAACAAATCCCACTAATAAAAACACAAATCCAAACAACTTTTGAAGATCAACTCAAGAAAAATAAAACTTAAGAACTTGAAGATAAAATGGAGATGAACAAGATGAAATGAAAGATTAAACAAGAACTTTGAATTGAATGATTAATGTTTTGACAAGATGAAACAAGGATTGAAATTACAAGATCAAAGAACTAATAATAAAAATCACCAATCACCCTAGTGGTGATGGTGTTCTACGAACCAGGAGGAAAGAAAGGGGAGGAAGAAAGAAAAACTAGCTAGCTCAAAAATGTGTGTGGGATGGCCTATTTATAGGTGTTTCCTTTGGTTGGTGAGTGGGCTTTCTCCCGTTCTTTGTGTCTTTTCGTCTTTTCAGAAAAGTTTCCGTTTTCGATTCTGATTCGGGATTTGTCGTCGATTAAATTCAACTCGTCTTTTAATTTCTTCATTTAATAGACTTGAGTTTCTTCGACTTATATAAATCTTCCATCTTTGGTCCTTTTCTTCGATAAATCTTCGAATAGGCCCAGTGACTTCAAATCTTTTGCATCTCTTGGACAATAGACTTTATCTTGAGTCTTTTTCTTCAGTAAAACCCGTGCAATCCCATGTTTTCTTCAATATTTATCCGGTTGGCTCTGAAAACACAATAAACACAAAAACCACGCATAATTCCAAACAAATGATATTAAATACGTGTTTTGGTCTCGTTTTAGCCCGAATTAAGTGGTAAAAGGATGGGTGTTTACACACCTATCAAAGGCCTAGAAGTAGAACACCAACACCCATAAGAGATGATCACTTGAAGTCAAGACCTAGAAATAGAACAACAACACCTCAAAGAAATGATCACTCCAATTTAAGACCTAGAAGTAAAACTCCAACACCTAGAAACAACAATAACTTTAGGTCAAGATCAAACACTCCTAAGACAAACAGTGGACATAAATAATCGTATGAATTGTTACAATAATTGTAACAATTATCAACAAGGTTTTTCTCCGTGGGGCATGTGTCCTCCATTCATGCATCCCAATCAAATGCAAGGGATGTGTGAAACTAACAACTTTAGACCCATGAGATATTGGGGACCAAATGTTTGATCTTGTGTGTTGTTACCTAGATATGTTTGGGAATAGATTTAGAGCCCGACGAGTGGATTAAGGATAGTGGTTGTTCTAAACACGTGACGGGTAATCAAAGTTTGTTCTCTACCTACAAATCATATAATGGAGGTAACGTCACTTTCGCTAGTAAGCTATGTGGTAACATCATTAGAAGAGGTACGATTTCTCTTGACTCCATGACCATCGAAAATGTGGAACACGTAGATAATCTAGGGTTTAATCTTATAAGTATAGGTCAATTTTGTGACAAGTTCATTGGAAAAGGTGTTAGAAAGCATGGGCTTTACGTCATGAAGGTCAATAGGAAGTCAAAGAACAACTTATGTCTAGCGACTTTAGATGATAGTTCTACTCTTTGACAAAGGAGATTAGGTCACGCTAATATGCGTTTAATTCAATCTTTAGTCTCTAAGGAGTTGGTAAGACATATCCCCAAGATTAAGTTTGATAGTCACTATTGTGATGCTTACAAAGTTGGGAAGCAAGTTCACTCAAGTCACAAGGCCAAGAATTTGGTATCGACCTCTGGGTGCCTAGAGCTCCTACATATGGATCTCTTTGCACCTTCTGCCATACGGAGTTATGGAGGTAACCTTTATACCCTAGTTATAGTTGATGACTATTCTAGATTCACTTGGACTAGATTTTTGGCTTCTAAGAATGAAGCTTTCGATCATTTCAAAACCTTTAGTCGAAGGATCCAAAATCAACTAGTATGTTCAATTGTCTCATTAGGACGGATCATGGTAGGGAATTTGATAACGAAGTGCAAATTGGTGCCTTTTGTGAAGCTCATGGTATTACCCATAACTTCTCGGCTCCTCGCACTCTACAATCAGATAGGGTAGTTGAAAGGAAGAATAGGACTATCCAAGAGATGAGTAGGACAATGTTAAACGAGCAATATTTGCCTCAAAAAATTTAGTGCAATGTCGTGGACACCTCAGCCTATATTCTCAACTGAATTCTTATTCGACCTTTTCTAGGAATGACCCCTTATGAGATTCTTAAAGGTAAGAAGCCCTCATTAGAATACTTTAAGGTGTTTGGAAGCAAGTGCTTCATTCTCAACACCAAAGATTACCTCACTAAGTTCGACCCAAAGTCGTACAAAGGTATCTTTCTAGGTTATTTTCAAACTAGTAAAGCCTACATAGTCCTCAATAGAACCTCGGGTGTAATCGAAGAATCACTCAACGTGACATTTGATGAAACACCTCCTTCATCTAAGACACCACCTTTGGTAGATGATGACTTAGATGAATTAGACATAGTTAAAGCCAAAGAGGTTAGAAAATTAAGTGTTGAAGACCTTAATGTTGAAAAGGGAGTAAACATTAGGGAGTCTAAGGATCATGCTCTCGATAACGTCATAGGAGACTTAAATCAAAGGACCCTAAGATCTCAAGTCCAAGATTAAAGTAACTTCTTTTGTTTTGTCTCAATGATCTAACCAAAGAATGTTAAAGAAGCTTTGACGGATGAGAGTTGGGTCATCGCCATGCAAGAAGAATTACATCAATTCATTGCTAATGATGTTTGGGAACTTGTTCCTCCACCTAGAAGTACTACCATAATAGGAACCAAATGAGTATATAGGAATAAGTTAGATGAGAACGATGTTGTGTCTCGTAACAAGGCTAGACTTGTAGCTCAAGGCTATAATCAACAAGAAGGGATTGATTATGATGAGACATATGCACCGGTAGCAAGGTTAGATTCCATTAGGATCCTTTTAGCTTACGCTTATGCTTTAGATTTTAAGCTTCAACAAATGGATGTAAAGAGTGCATTTCTTAACGGTTTGATCAATGAGGATGTATATGTGGCTCAACCTCCCAGGTTCATTGATTTGAGAAACCGAATCATGTTTACAAGCTTAAGAAAGCTCTTTATGGTCTTAAACAAGCACCCAAAGCTTTGTATGATAGACTTAAAGCGTTTCTTATAAAACATGAGTATACCATGGGGATGGTAGACAATACACTCTTTACAAAGAATAAAGGTTCTCACCTCATAATCGTACAAATATATGTTGATGACATTATATTTGGTTCAACTTGTCAAAGTTTGTGTGATGACTTTGCCAAAATCATGCATGACGAGTTTGAAATGAGCATGATGGGAGAACTTAACTTCTTTTTAGGACTCCAAATTAAACAAATGGACGATGGTATTTTCTTTAATCAATCTAAGTACGTTAAAGAAATGCTAAAGAAATTTGGATTAGAGGACTCTTGACCAATGTAGACCCCCATGGCCTCGGATACTAAACACACCGTAGATGATGATTGTGAGTCGGTAGACAACACCAAATATAGAGATATGATTGGTAGTTTGTTGTACCTAACGGCAAGTCGACCGGATATCATGTTTAGTGTTTCCCTTTGTGCTCGCTTCCAAGAGGCTCCCAAAACCTCTCACCTTGAAGCGGTTAAGCGTATCTTCCGATACATTAAAGGCACTATACATTTAGGATTATGGTATCCTAAAGGGACCAGCGTAGTAACCATAGTATACGTGGACTCGGATCACGTGGGAGACTATGTGGACCGGAAAAGCACTAGTGGGGTTTGTACCTTCATGGGTTGTTGTTTAACTTCTTGGGTTTGTACCTTCATGGGTTGTTGTTTAACTTCTTGGTTTTCCAAGAAACAAACCGCTCTTGCTATATCCACCACGGAAGCCGAGTATGTGAGTGCCAGTAAAGCTTGTCAACAAGCTCTATGGATGAAGCAAGCGCTTGTTGATTACGGGATTTCACTTAATGATGTTCCCATCATATGTGATAATAATGGTGCAATAGACCTTAGCAAAAATCTCGTGCAACACTGGCGAACCAAGCACATAGAGATTCGCCACCATTTCCTTAGGGATAATGTTCAAAAAGGGAACATTTCGATTGAGAAGATGCCCTAGATAGAAAACTTAGTTGACATCTTCACTAAGCCACTTAAGAGGGAACCTTTTAATTTCTTACGTCTAGGTCTAGGTTTAATGGAACTTATTCCTTAATTGCGCTTTATATTACTCGAGTCTTTCTCTTCTTTTAAATTTTTTCATTTTCTTTGAGTCATTGCGTCTCTCAAACTCTTTTTGAGAAATTCCTCTTTTCTTTTTCAAAGCTCTCAAAGTTCTTTCGAAAATGGTCGAGAAATGTTTTTGCATTGTTAATTCAATCTAAAAACGTTTTTCATAGCTTCTTGCAATTGACATCGAGCATACATAATTCATATGTATGGATCTCTCAAATATAGCAAGAACGATAATGGAATATGGAGGATCATTGTATCATGACCATGTGTTTAGATTAACACACCTCCAACATCGATTTTATTTCAAATCCATGGTTTTTGGACAAAATATTGATTGGTGTGTTCTTATGTGTTTTCTATGTTTTTTGTTGCTTTTTAGCATGTCTCTATGATAGTTAGACTAGAAAATTAGGATTTGTTGAATTGGAAAATTCTCCTTACCCCAAAACACACCCTCTGTACACGGTTCTCCAAATAGCTCGCGGGTCCATATAAATATGGCACCGTAGGTAGAGATAAGGTACCGCGGGCAGAACCTTCAAAGTTTGAGTTTTCTTTAACTCCAAGTTTTTTCCAACACTTTTTGGAATCTTTGGTTCAAACCTTTGACCATCCCAAAAGTGTCTTGTGCTTTCTCTATTTAACCCTAAGCATTTTGCATCCTTTCTCATATTAAAATGTCTTATTCACCAAATGAAAGCCTTGATTCTCCTCCATTTTCCACAATCTCTTTCAATCCAAATTCACCCAAGAACACTCAAAATCACACTTCTTCTCCTTCTAAGAATGTTGATTGTGGAACCTATACCTTTCCACCACATCCTTTTTGTGTTCTTCCTCCTTCACATGATAATGTCATGCATCATGGAGCATATTGTCAATGTTGTCAATATCAACATCTTGATATGGCTCATATCTATGAGGAGTTGATTTACATCAAGAATCTCCTAGTTAAACCTCCTCTTCATTATGACTATGAGACTATTGCTAAGCTACCACCACCTACTTCTGCCACCACTTTGTCTTTCATGTAAGCATATGGATTGCTTATCTCTAAGACATCTACTTCAAGCAAATCTTTAAGTTCTAGTTTAACTAGGATTAGATTTATGCTTATCTTTTGGCTTGTTTTCTTTTTCATACAACTTTGTATGATTTTTCACCTTGTATCTTTATTTCATGTTTCCTTTTAACATGTCTTTTCTTGGATCTTAGTTGTCTTCTCTTTTCTTATCTTATTTTTCTTTTTATGTGACCTATGCTATATCTTGTTGGGTGTTTTATTTTCTTCTATTAACCCTTTTATGTAGCTTATCACCATAGCTCGATTCCTTGGTGCCCCAAGCAAGGGGGAGTAAGCACCAAGAGGGAGCACTTGCAAAGTCCGATTCTTTTCTTTCTCAAAGACTTTTGCATCCTTTCACTTCGACAAGGGGGGGCTCTTACAAAGTCCGATTCTTTTCTTCCTCAAAGACTTTTGCATCCTTTTTGCTTCTACAAGGGGGAGAAATGAAATAAACTCGTCTTCGAAAATCTTGTTTTTCATATGATTGAGTTTATATGTTGTCGAAATCAAAAATGGGGAGATTGTTAATGCAATGATGCCTAAAAACGTTACTTGCATTTTTAGGTCTCGGTTTGTTTTTATTACGACAAAATATAAAAACAAGCATCTACGAAAACAACGAAAAACGAATTCTTGAGTTCAAGTATTTTTTTCATTTCAACCATTATCACTTAAGGTATGAACAAACAAGTTTTCATCTTAATTAAGTTATCAAGGATTTAAGTTTTCTTAAAACTCACCTTTTATTAAATGTGACAAAGTTTTTTAATAAACTTTATTTCTAAGAAAATGTTTTATTAAATTAAATATTTGAAAATCTGAAAACGGCATATTCTATTTGGTTTCAGAATATCCTTTGAGGATAACTATTCCACCAGACGTGACTACCCCACTAAAAGACAAAAGGGAGCGGAGTCTACGAACACGTCCCTTAAAGGTCTATGTGGTTCCTTATCGATAAGGCATCGCGGGTACCAATAAGGAATCGTGTTCAGATATGACTGTTGAACCTTTGTCTTATAAATAGTGGACCATTCTTAGATTTTCTCTTCGCCTCTTTTGCACAGAAATTTACAGATTCAAACATACTTCTTAAATCATTCAAATCATTGATTATTTGGTTGATTACTACTTGTTTAGAAATGAATCTTTCTCCTCCCATCTCTTCCTCTTCAAGTGAAAAGAGAAGAACACTTTCATCCTTGAAGTGTTGAGTCTATCTCAAGATCTATTGAAGATCAAGTTATATTCATTCATTATAGTTGTGTTGTGTCGATCCAAGTAGTTGTGTTATTTGGAAGTTGTGTTATTTGGAAGTTGTGTTGTGTCGATCCAAGTAGTTGTGTTATTTGGAAGTTGTGTTATGAAGATCCAAGTAGTTGTGCTATTTGGTAGTTGTGTTGTGAAGATCCAAATAGCTTTGTCTATTTGGAAGTTGTGTATGTAGTAGGGTTAATACTTAGTCCTCAAAGTATATTGGTGTAGATTAGTCCTAGATAAGATTAGGGCTCGACTTTTAGTTTAGAGTCAGAAATTAGATAAGCGACGTTGTGTACGGTTTCTCCACCTTAAGGAACTTGTTGATTAGTGAACTCTTGAGTAAGGAGTACTTGAGGAGTGGAGTAGGGACGAGGAGTGAGCTTCGTTGCCGAACCACTATAAATCCTTGGTGTTTGGTTTGATCTTTCTTTTCCTGATCTCTTTACATTTATTATTCTTTATTAGCTTATACTTGTGATTATTAGTTTAGTTGCACTATCCCTTGTTCATATTGTGTATAAGGAGATTTCACATAATTACTCAAGCCTAAGTTTTTGAAAAGGATATTTGAAAACCCTCTTTTAACAAGTAAATTTTAAGAAACTATTCAACCCCCCCCCCCCTCCCTTCTAGTTTCTACACAAGTGGTATAAAATTCCTCCAATGCCTTAGAATGTATTTTTTCTAGAATCTTGTCAACATCACGGTTCTTCAAAACACAGAATATGTGTCGACATAGAAATCCATACTAAGTAAAATGTCTACAAGTACAATGAACTAACCCATCTTTTGGATAACGCAGAATATTATTATGAAACATAAAAAAACAAATTATACTAGTGCAATTCATCACAAAGTCCTTGCCGTAGAGGATCTTAAAAAGATATTACTGTAGGAGTTGCTTTGATTCTTCGTAATGGCTCGGTGTTTACTCCTAAACCATCCATCCATTATCTTAATATTACTAAAAAACCTAGTTAAGGTTTTTCAGGAAGGATACATTATTAAAAATGGTAGTGGTGTAAGCGGTAGTGTAAGTTAAGTATCATTTGTCGCTTGTTGTTTACTTGTTCTAGGTTGTAGTTGCTTGTTGTTTTCTTTTTTACAAACTCAATGTTTAGTATGAAAATCTTGGAATTTACCCTATTAAGACAGTTATATGTTGATTGCTTTGCTGCTACTTAAGGGTTGTTTCGATCATTGGTTAAAAACCAAGCTTGGATACCCCTTTATGATTTGTCTTTATACTCCCCCTCATGTTGAGAAATATCTAAGTTAGATACCCCCTTAAGTCCTTAAGACATTAGTTGTTATATGTATTGTTTCTTGGGTAGCAGAACTTCTAGACACAACATCAGAACTTGATACAAAAGATGCCAAGCTAACATATCAATCATTTTTACATTGATTGTTTAGAACTTCCCAAATTCCTTCTTCACAATTTTGTCCCATGTGGTCAATGATGCAAGCCCTAAGATGCAATTCCTTATTGCAGGTGGCCTTTTTCCTGAAACAACAGCTTGTTCAACTTTAAAGTTGGACCTCAATTTAACTCTATAACTATTAGAAGTTGAACATGGCTTAACATGATCATTGATTTGATGCTTCTGCAATTAAGATATGATTCTAGGTTAAAAATCAAATGCAAAAAAAGTTGTTTGGAACAACTCAATATATTTCAAAAGCCAACATTGTCTAATGAAAATCTATACGACGATAGGTTTACCTTTCTTCAATAGCATACGTTCTTTTACTACTTGAAAAATCTTTTCTAGCTTTTGTATCCTGATTTCAAGATCCTCTAAGGCATTGAATTCCAGATCTTCTGAATCTGAAATTGATCCACAAAAATTTAGGGGGGGGGGGGGTGTTACATGTGATTGGTTGTTGTTACTGGTGGTTGCATATATGTATAAGGGCAATGGCCTAAATGTGATGGGTTGGACCAATATATATCACAAATGTACTTTTGCAACCCTATACCAAACAATACTTTAGTTACAAGACCACATCCAAACACACGTGTAACGCTAACCAAAACCATATAATTCACATCTATTATCTAGTTCTCTTGACAATTCACGTTCGTTAACATTTCTTAAACCAAAACCATAGTACATTAGGTTATATCATACATTACAAAACATGTGATAAACACACCCAAACAAACAACATTTAATCACTAAGACATGAGAGCATTCTAGTCATGAACATAGTGTTGGTTGTTGCAGCATGACGGGCTGCTAGGACCAGCTCATTCAACCTCACTACCATTTCCTCATTATGCTCACTAGCGTTCTTCAATTCAACGGTACCTTCAACCGCAGGAATACAACCCGTCAGGGTGCCCACCTCTGCAATCAAGAGGTTCATGTGGTTGATCCTCTCTTGAATTTCATCAATTAGGACTGAAGTTCCCGCTCATCTGCAAGATTATGATCCCTTTCCCTACCAAATTGAACAAACAACTATCTCTCCATGCGAGACAAGTTTACATCCCTCGCCAATCTATCACACAATACCAATCTCCTAAAACCACCATCTTAGTTTCCCATTGAATTATTAACTCTTTAATTCTAAGTTTGGGTTTGAAATTATGGTTAGGATAAGTGATATATATAGGGTAGAGTTCAACTGACAATAATGTTCATGAACCGTCGTTAATGTGATGAACAAGTTTGCAAATTTGATCCATGATTCGAAGAGTCAGACGGAGTTAAGCTTTGAAATTAAATGTTAGTCTTTCAAAGGTCGTGAAAAATACGTCCTTGAAATTGTGTCAGAACATGGACTACCAAGTTCTTTTGCAGGAAAACGGTTTCAGGGAAACATTTTGCATAAACGAAAGGTAGCGGTTGAAGTATCGGGTGGGAAAAAGCATTCGGGGACGAATTTAGCATGAACAAAAGGTGGAAGATGTGCTGATGTGAGATGCGCGATCGGAAATGACGTAAATACCCTCGCGTGCATGGCACGTGAGGGGGTTAACTAGGGTTAATTAACGTGTGAAATTTAAAAATAGGGAATGATGGGTTTTTTTCGCATGGAAATGAAAAGTATGGCGGCAAATATCTACCACCTTTACACTCGGGGGTTTATTTGTCGATTCAGCAAAGTCAATGGACGAAATTTACAGTTCACCTTATTTAAAGTGACATTGCATTTTAGAAAAGATACCCGTAGGTTATGTATTATCCTTCATCAATCTACAAAGTAAAAAGTATGATGAAAATCAATGGAATCAATTCCATTTCATTTTTTACATCAATATTTATAAGACAATACCCCTAAAAGATTTTAATGGACTCAAATTCACAAACGGGGCTGAATCATATTCATTCTCTAACACTTACGACCACAACAAAATTTGGTCACAATTACTTTTCACCGACTTATGTCTACATTGTGTCCTATCATGACAAGAATTAGAACAAAACGTGCCATGCAAGAGAGAAAACCCGTTAATTCTGTTATAAAACCCTCCACCGCCTTTTCCTATATATATAAAACTCCCATCATTCATCAAATATTACCATCTTTCAAACCCTAACCCTTTTTTCATCTCTTCTGTTTTCATTCCCCAAACCCTAAGGTACCAAAAACCCTCACAATAATGTTGAACTTGAACCAGTCGAGTAGGAAGAAACGAAGACTTGCTAGTAAAGAAAACGCTGAGGAACCAAAAAGAAGTAAAAAAGAACATAATGGTAATGATGCTCCTAATTGGATCAGACAATCAGTCGTTGGTAAAGGTAGTTATGCTTCTGTTTTCATTCCTAATAATAAGTATACGCAATCCCTACATCCGTCCATTATGGCTGTTAAATCTGCAGAAGTGTCTGTTTCGGGTTCTATTCAGAAGGAAAAAGAGGTTATGGATAATATCCGAGGGTCTGCGAATGTCATCAACTGTTTCGGTGAGAGGATTACTCGGGAGAATAAACAGATGGTTTATAATTTGTTATTTGAGTTTGCTTCTGGTGGAACCCTAGCTGATGTTATTGAGATGTCTCACGGTAAAGGGTTGTTGGAAGTTGATGTTAAGCGTTATGCTAGATCGATTCTTAAAGGGTTGAGTCATGTGCATAAACGAGGGTATGTTCATTGTGATTTAAAACCTGAGAATGTACTGCTTGTGCCTAATAAGAATAATGATGGCTTTATTGCTAAGATTGCTGATTTGGGATTAGCGAAAAGGTCAAATCCAGTTAAAAAGAGGGTTCCGGGTCGTTATTGGAGGAGTAACCCGTTGTATTTCTCACCAGAAGCTGTGATTAGTGGTGCTCAAAAACCGCCTGCTGATATTTGGGCGTTTGGGTGCATTATGTTTGAGATGTTGACTGGTAAACAGCTTTGGCTTGCATATAAAGGTTTGGGTAAGAATGAGGTTTTGAGACGTGTTGGTTATGAGAATGAAATTGAGTCAGTTATTAATTCCAGTAGTGTATCGAATGAAGCTAAGAGTTTCTTGAAAGGTTGTTTGTGTAAGAAGGTCGCGCGTAGATTATCTGCTGATATGCTGTTAGATCATCCATATGTAAAAGAGTTTGTTGATGATGATATCAGTGAGGCTGACGAATCACAAGGCATTGTGGACATAAATGCCATTACCTCTTATTCGTCGTTCTCTGATGATGATGATAGTGGTTATGAAGGTAGTGATGATAAGGGCAGTGACAATGAAGGTAGTGATGATGAGTCGTGGATAACTTCTGGTAGATCGAGTTATGCTTTCTCTCCTTGGCCAGATAGGGCTGCAGATGCTAGATTAAACGAAGTCAGAATTCCTGTAAGATTAGGCCTTTCCAAATGAGTTTAAGGAGCAAATACTGATGATGAGGTACTAAGTAGCGTGTATGGAGTGACAGCGGTCATTCTTTATGGCACATATGATACAGTTGTTTGTTTACGGAGAATTTGTACTTGGTATTCTCGTTGAAACTTAATAAAATTGTCTTGCATTTGTTATAATCTTTCTTTCTCTAATAAATTTGCAGAAGTTTAAGCTTGATATCAGATTCTAGATAGTTTTATAAATAAAGTTTAATGTCAACAGAAGATTAATGTCACTTTTCCTCTCCCAAATATCAGACTGTTTATCGTTCGCCTCTTAACCAAGTTTTGTGTTGATTTAGAGACAAAAGGTTTGACTTTTGAAGTCAAACAGTAAGCAGATACCATGTAAGTAGTGCATCGTAAGGTTCATTTATTCTGTAATATACACGCATCTGTGTCTATTCACTGTAAGATACTGTGTCTATTTGCTGAGATATAAATATGTCATTTTTGGTTTATAGGATAAGTGAAATGTTTATCCTCAAGCTAATTATGATTCCCTCCCGATATCTAATGAAAAATTTGGGAGTACTAAATATGGTATCTTACTACTTGGAATGAAGCAAACCCAAAGGCACTTTGTTTCAAACTTTGTTTAAACATCTATTAAAGCTGATCTCCTGTTATCTACATGATGCCTATAATTATGTGCTTAATTCCATACATGTTTTGAAAATGTTCACTATGCCTAGAGGAGGCCAATACCATCTTAAAATGTGAATAAGCTGCAACATTTCATGCAAATTCTTAAGTGATCTCCAAGAATGAGAGCAGTGCAAATTGCAATACTCAATAGTTCATAGTTAGCCAACTAATACGTAACCGGTACACATAAAAAGCCTTCAGAAATCTGTACCTGAGCACGTAAGAGCCGGTGTTACTTTAGATGGATTGATGAAACATATTAATTGGTTATAATCTTTTCAGTTTTATTCTCAAGTGGTTGTGTCTCTGAGTTTATGGTGATTTTACACAATCAGTTGCAGGTGTCCATTTTATTTAATTACAAAGTTTGGCAATTTTTCACACGGGTAAATCCACTAATTATCTTTCATCTTATCCCCTAATCATGTCTTAATTGTGTAGAAGAGGATTTAGCATTGCAATTTTTCCCAAGGGTACCAATCGTTAAAACCCAATGAAAGAACATGATTCTTCCCCAACATAAATTTGTAGGTGTTAACGGTTTTCGAGTTAGGAACTACCTAGGTCGGAAAAAAAGTCAAAACACCCATACATTCAGGTCAACGCTAACCGCAAGGGCCGATCCGTGTAATTTACTCATAAATCAATATGAACAAACCCAGAACTATCTCTTGCAAATATCTCTTTTAACATATCCTGCGTATCAGTAAGAACAAACTGTACTAAACCGCAGTAACTCTACACAAAATTGCAAGTTGAAAGGAGTAAAAATGCCATCCATCTATTTCAAAACAAAACTGAGTAAAGAGTCTCAAACCACAAATTAATTGGTCTCCACATGCCCAAATATCTCTCTAAAATTGTTGCATAACGACACATTGCAATTCATTTTAACAAAAGCATAACTAGTACAACGAGCATATGGAAAACACAAGAAATTTACATGTTAAGAGGTAGGGATGAAGTTTAAGGTCCGATTTTCCAATATACGAAAGCCTAAAAACTTCCAGTATTCTTGGTGATCCCGCCATTTTAGGAGTACTTTTTTAGGGCATGACGCTGACGGGATTGAAGAGAAGTATCTCACTTACCACCTAGAGTGGGGAAGTGACTTGGGTCTTCAATTTTAAGAGCTTCAGGTGCATAGTTTGACGAACCACCTTGGTTGACACGACCACGGTCACGGTCACGGCCACGACCTCCTGAGTTGAAACGCCTTTCACCATCGGCAGGTTTCAAAAATTCATTGATGCTCAGTGACTGACAAAAAGGATGAATTAGCAAAATTAAAATAGAACTACAAAATTATTAAAGTTGAGTAAAGAACAACAAAGTCATGTACACAATTTGATAAAAACAGTCATTCGATGAAGTGTGCGCCTTTAAGATGATATAATATGATTAATATCTTAAGTTTTTTTACCCCAATTGAAAAGATATAAGATTATTCCTCCTCTTTTCTATTAGTTGTGATTAAAACTTAAATGTCACAAAAATCCAAGAATCGTCTGTTCTGAAGTTGTAATACAAAATTTGTCTCTAGTGTTTTCATGATATCTAATGTATAAGATGATAACATGATTATATCCATACATACAAAGCAAAATGATAAAAAAAAAAAAAAAAAAAAAAAAAAGATTACCTTCTTAGCCCGCTCTTCTTTCTCAGCAATCTCTTTGCGTTTATCCTTATCAGAACCCTGAACAATATATCAAAATCAGTCACATAAAAGCTTCTGGAAGGTAACAAACCAACTAGACGCGCAAGGGATGAAAATGAAAAGTCATATTTACCAGTTTGGCAAAGATTTCATCATTGCTTTTCTTGCTGGAAAGTGGTTGCATGGACGCAAGCTCTTTGTCGACTTCCACTTTCCTTTCTTCAGTCTTGAGTGCTTCCAAAGCCTTCCTCTTATCCTCCAAAACTTTTTGATACTCTTCAAGAGTCATCTCCTGCATTATAAAGAACCACCAAAATGCTAAGAATCTTTTTTAATCCAAACTACTATAAAGTATGGTTAATAAACTATAAAGATCAACCAACCCTTTTTTATAAAGGTTCCTGAGAAGGAAGTGCCACTTAAATTAATTTCGGACCTACTTTAACCGTTTAATCTTTGACACAAATTGATACACATTTCACCCGTGATTTTTGAAGTGTTATTTTTTCTTATACAAACGAATAGCAACAAAAATTTCAGTAATCTCACTCTAATCATTGAACTTTTTTCTTACAAGTGAGTCATTAAAAGATAGTTTTGTGTCCATCTGAGTCACCATTAATATTCTTACTTTGAACTTTTACACTATATGTAATTATAACATTTTTATAAAAACCTACCATTTTTATAAGCTGTTTTATTACAGGTATTTTGGTTACAAAAAGACCAAAACGGGACACAAGTTATCTTTTATTGACCCATGTACAAATGAAAGTAAAATAACTTTACCGTATCGAATAGAAAAATAAATCTATGTTCTACGCGAATTAAGCAAATTAGGCTACTAGCACTTTAATATGATGAAGTCGAGGCCCTTATTTGTGATATCAGCCAAACAAAAGGAAAAAAAGTAAACATAAACTCAAGGGTTATAGCAATATACCTTATCCTCAGGCTTCTCCACGTGTTCAGTTGCAGCAGTCTCTTTCTTTCCATCAGCTGCCTCTTCCTCGGCAGCAGGCTTATCAGAAGCCACAGTTTTCTCTCCTTCAACGGCTGCTACCTGAATCTCCCTGTGACAAAAATTGTGTAGAGTTACTCTCACAAGAAAAATACTAATTCATGAAGACTATATGACAAGTACAGAAGAGTACTGGTTGATTTCTTCAGCCTGATTTCCCCAGTTCCCAAGACCGCCTCCCTCCCGTTTGAAGTCACTCCTAAACATAAAACAAAGAGCGATTAAAAAACCACATGAAGCAAATCCGCTGATGTAGGTATACAGGTTGCAAAATGGAAGGTTTGGCAAGTTCACTTTGGCTCAAAAGTTACAAGATTAGCAACCCCAAATAGGGATTAAGCCGTAGAATATCAATTAACTTCTCAAAATTTACCGATTTGGTACGTGTTCTAAAAAGTTGTATAATAGCAACGAACTTTCATAAGTGTTCCGTTATGCGCGTTTGGGTGACGTGTTATCCCTGACACGTTGCACCATTTATGACGTGACTTGTCACCAAAATGTGCAGATTGGAACACTTATGAAAAGTTTATCGCTATTGTACAACTTTTTAAGAGTACACGTACCAAATCAGTACATTTTGAAAGTTCATTGCTATTCTACGACTTAATCCCTTCCATATATGGGTCATCGTGGTAGGTTGGATTAGAGGACATTAAAAATCAGAAGTAGTAGGTTAGATAAGATTACAAAGACTCATCAATATAATAGTAACAGTTTTTTTCTTCGAATAAACAGATTAGAAACCGGTCATAACTTGGATACGCTTTGGGCTACTTTGAGTTGGGCAACTTTGAGTCCCGACCTATAATAGTATGTTTCAGTTTTAGCCCAGCTCTCATATGTGGTTAACATATTGGAAAACGGTTCAAAATAGTTCAACTTGGACCTGCAAACACATTTTGTGTCCTTCTCAAATAGTTTAGAGTAAACTAGCATATATTACCAAGAAAACAATACCATTAAATATGTGACCAGCTTTTCTTAATAAGTGATCTAGGTTATTGTGCAGTTAAAAGGAACTTTGGCCAACTTAGGGACTGTTACGCCCCTATGACAACTCCACAGTTAAACCTAAATGGGACTGTTCGCCCCTACTACGACGACTCTACAGTTAAACCTAAATTTTCTTATTTTACACATCAGCCAACCAATTCTGGTGTAACTGGGTCAGTGCCACAACAGCATATAAAGCAGATAAAAAGATATAGTAAGAGCTTTTTACCCTCTGCCTGTCCCACTGTGACGTTCATATGGTCGACGTTGACGTTCTCCATCCTCACCATCTCCATTGGCAAACGAAACACGGCGGTCACCGCCGCGGAAATCACCACGAGGACCACCATAACCACCACGTCTCTCAAAAGATCTACCATCAGACTCCCCATTACCACCATAGGATCCACGGTTACCATATGAACCCTCATTGTTGGTCGAATCTCTATTGAATCCACCATTACCACGCCCACGGCCATGCCCGCGACCACGTCCTCGCCCACCTTCATTTCTTGCTTCTTTCACTGCTCAAAGCATAACAACAGAGAATTGATTATGCACTTTTAATTGCAATATCAACATGATAATCTTACCCCATCCTCGTATATAGATTAAACACATTACAAAAAATGGCATCGTTACAAAACTCATGCTTGATTGTCACACATGACACTTCAACATTAAGTTTAAAAAAACAGGCACATATGCACAACTCTAAGAAAAACCACCATCTGATGTTTCAAGCTTTCTTGATCTTTTCGGGTCCACTGATATTTCATCCTTGTTACGGTGGTTATATGTATGTTCTGGAAGTAACTATTGCCTCTTTTATCGAAGGTTTTTAATCCTATTCCTTGATTTCATAACTGACTGTTATCATTTCAAGTTGCAATACTAAGTACAACTTTACACACACAAGTATAATTCGGTTCAAATAATTTATTTCATTAAGAGCACCCATGTAAAAAAACTCCTTAAACCCAAGTACGCATCCCAAGCTGATAACATGTTGAATGACGAAAATACCCTACGAGCATTTCTACCATCCAACATGTCACAGAATATTTGTACAAATGAAACCCGGATATACATTTGAGTGGCACATGGCCTATTAAGTAGTTTCGGATGAGCATCCTTAATGCAAAAGTCAAGTAGTTGGGGCTCATACAAACATTATCACTTAAGTTCTCTATTTCGGCAAGTCAATTTCGAACCACCAAAAATTGCAGCTGACTAAAGGCCCTATGGCTTGAAATCTATGTGCCATTACTAGTTAAACACGCTATGAACTTAATCACAACACAAATCAAAACCATAGTCATGTCAAATTAAGTCACTACCCTATATATCAAGACCAACTAATCACTATAACCTCACATCCCAAAAGTTGTCTAAATAATTTAATCTTTTAACTTCTTAATAACCACAAACTTACACGCAGCTTTTTCATCTTACAAGATCTTCAACTATTATAAAACCATAACTAAACTCACATAAAACTACAACTATACACAATATCATTCACCGCCTGATAAGCTAGATATCGCCATGCAATAAAAACTCTCGTACACTAAAACTTCTTATAAGGCACCAAGTATGTATCTGTTTAGTTTATACAAACCAGTAATAAAATGTTGCATGACAGACATGCCCTAACATGTTGAATTATAGAAATATCCTTAAAGGGCATTTTTATCAAGTAACATATTACTACAGATTTGTATAAATGAAAGTCGAATATACACTTGAGCGGCACTGGCACATGGCCTATAAGGTGGTTTCAGAACGAGTAGCCTTGATTAATAAAAAGTCAGAATAGTTTTCCACAAACACTATCCCTTACATATGTCGATAATATGACTCATTAAATCATATCTTATCACTTAAATTATATCTTATCATTTTAATCCAAAATAACTACAAACACAGGACAAATCAAAACCAGCTAAAGTCAAATCAAGTCACAACCATACCTCAACAAGACAAACTAAGCGCTTTAAACCCACATCACAAAAAGGTACATTTAAGCAAAGAAACAAAATCTATAACTTCTACACAATTACAAATTTACACACATGCTCTTCATCAAACAATATAATCAATACTCACCATCCTTATCATCTACATATCGTCTTTGCATTAAAAACACTCGTATACCAAACTTCTTATAAAGCACCTAAGTATGTATCCATATTAGTTTACACAAATCAAGTACCAACCTGTCGATTTACAAAAATACCCTAAAAGGCATTTCTTTCATGCAACTTGTTAGTCACTGATTTGATAAACGAGACTCGGATATACACTTGAGTGCGACATGACCTAGTAGTATCAAAATGTGTCTCCTAATATGAAAAGAGTCTAATACTACTACGGGGGTGTATGTTTCGGCTTACATGTGGGCTTATAAGCTTATTTGATTTCGAGTTATATTTCATAAGCCCCAATTTTCGGCTTATTTTGAGACTTGTGGGCACATAAATTTACTACAATATGATAAACTCATAAGTCTCAAAATAAGCCAGAAAGTCGGGCCTAATGAATATAAGCTCATAAGCCCACATATAAGCCGAAACAAACACCCCTACAAACATTATTCCTTTGTTTTACTAATTAAACTTTTAATCCTTCATCCACTATCATTATCTTTATGTGGTTCAAAACCAAACCAACCCGACAAAAGCCGAATCGAAAACCGACTTTGAGGATAACATAAACCAAAAACCAAAGCTTACCGAGAAAAACCGAAACCGAACCGAAACAACAAAACCGAACCAAATATATAGTTTAGGAGTATTTACTTGATTTTAAACCGAAATTGAACCGACAAGACCGAAACCGAAAACCACAAATATACAAAAACGTCTGTTCTGCTCGACTCGGTTTGTCGGTCGAATTTCGGTTGGATTTGCTCAGCCCTTAGCTAAAGTCAACCCAAGTCACATTATAAACCAATAAACCTAACTAATCAACTCCAAAAAAAAACTCTTACATATAAACTACACATAACACAAATTTATACAAAAAAAACAATAACCAAACTCAAACCAAGTCACAATTATACAAAACCATAACTCATCAGCCTGAGCAGGAGCCACAATTATACAAAACCAAACCGAACCAAAAACCGACTTTGAGAAAAACATAAACCGAAACTGAAGTTTACCGAGATACTCGAACCAAATATACAGTTTTAAACCGAAACCGAACCACAAGACCATAAACATACAATCGGTTTTCGGTTGGATTTACTCAGGCCTTAAGGAAAGTCAACCTAAGTCACAATTATAAACCAATAAACCTAACTAATAACTCCAAAAAAAATACTCTGCTTATATATAAACTACAAATAACACAAATTTATAAAATAAAATAAAACAATAACTAAACTCAAATTTATGAAAAACCGAAACTCACCAGCCTGAGCAGGAGGCAAAGGCTTAGAAGGCATCTTAGCAGCGGCCTTACCAACCGGAGCAGCATCTTTTCCGGTGACCAGAGCTTTCTTGGCAATCTTTTCCACAAGCACTGATAAGTCATCATTATCAACATCATCACCAAGCAAATCAAAAGGGTTTGCAGTTGCCATTTTTTTAACCTTAAAAAAAACCCCTTTTTTGTTTTATAAAGATTTAATCTTTAATGAAATGAGATTAATAAAAACAGATTGTGTTTATCATGGTTTTGTTTATAATTGAAAACCCAGAAAAAACCCTTGTTTTTGTTTTTGGTGAGAGTAACCCTAGCCGCAATGTGTTTTATGTAGAGTGAATATAGTAGATAGGCTAGAATAATTGAAGTGAAACCTAATCCTTTTTTATAAAAAGTTTGGGTGAGTTTTATTTTTATTTTTTTATATAGGGAAAAAAACTTTTATTTTTATCCTTATTTCTAGTTAAAACATTCCATTTTTTTATAAAAAATAGTGAAGTGCAAAAATCATTCATGTGTTACCTTATCATTTAAAAAAAATCCAAAAAAAATTTAAAAAGTTTCTTTTGAAAAAAAATTAAACTTTTTTTTTCAAAATAACTTGTTTCGAACACTAATGCAAGTACGGAAGTGTGGTTATAAAATTTTGGGTTTTTTTTTCCGGGCAACATGTATACAACACTAATGCAAGTACGGAAGTGTGTTTATTTTGTCGTCTCGATAACCGAATTTGTAGCTCAGTTCAGTTCGGTTATGATCCACAATCCGAATTCTATTTTCAACAGTATCAACTCAAATTCATTCTTATAAAAGTGACCAAAACATCATAGCTGATATATAAATTGCGTTACACAAAATTTCACAACTTTAATACATTAGTCAAATAACCTTAAGCAGATATTGTTAAATTGGTAATTTGCTTGATCATTATTCACTAAAAACATTACAATATATAGGCTACATAGGAAAGATCTAGAAGTAACATAGACGGGCTAAAGCCTAATAAGAATGGGCCAAACTATCTCAACTAACACTCCTCCGCAGTTTGAGCGGGAGGCAATCGAACACTCAAACTGGAACGAAATTCTTCAAATAACGCCGAAGGAAGACCTGTGGTGAAGATGTCTGCATACTGGTAACGAGATGGAACGTGAAGAACGCGCACGTGACCCATAGCAACCATATCACAAACAAAATGAATGTCAATCTCAATGTGTTTTGTTCGTTGATGTTGCACCGGATTAGAAGATAAATAAACAGCACTAACATTATCACAATAAACAAGAGTAGCGGTCAATAGTGGTGTGTGTAACTCTCGAAGAAGATTTCGTAGCCATGCCGTCTCAGCAACAACGTTAGCAACGCCCCGATATTCAGCTTCAGCACTAGAACGTGAAATAGTATGTTGTCTCTTAGAAGACCATGATAAAAGATTATTTCCCAAAAACACACAATACCCGGATGTAGATCTGCGAGTAGTAGGACAATCAGCCCAATCAGCGTCAGTGTAAGCCACAAGAGAAGATACGGATGATGAATATAATTGTAAGCCAAACTCCATAGTGCCTTTAACATAACGAAGAATCCTCTTGAGAGCAGCAAAGTGAGGCTCTCGAGGATCATGCATATATAGACAAATTTGTTGCACAACATAACACAAATCCGGACGCGTGAAAGTAAGATATTGTAGTCCGCCAGCAAGACTCCGATACAAAGTAGGATCTGAAATAGGAGTCCCCTCAGGACCGAGCTTGGACTCAGTGTCAACAGGGGTCCGAGTAGGATTATAGTTGAGCATATTTGCTCGCTTTAGCAACTCCATAGCATATTTCCTCTGAGAGAGAAACATTCCAGTATTGTCACGTGTAACAGATATCCCCAAGAAATAGTTAAGAGCACCAAGATCTGTCATGTCAAACTCCCATTTTGAAGAGAAAATAATCTTCTGAAGCAAAGTTGTAGAAGAGGCTGTGAGAACGATATCATCCACATAAATCAATAAATATGTTGTGTCAGTGCGAGATCTATAAATAAATAAAGAGGAGTCACATATACTTGAAGAAAATCCAACTCGAGTAGCATAAGCAGCAAATCGATGATCAATAAAACCTGGAGGTTGATGCATATACACAGTCTCTGACAAATCACCATTAAGAAAAGCGTTCTTAACATCCAACTGATGAATAGGCCAATGTCTAGTCAATGCAAGACTAAGAACAGTACGGATAGTGGCCGACTTGACAACCGGGCTAAAAGTCTCATCACAGTCAATGCCAACCTGTTGACTACTACCATTGGCAACTAATCGAGCTTTATACTTACTTAAAGAACCATTTGCATGAAATTTATGCCGAAATAACCACAAACACCGCACAATATTGACACCATGAGGTCTTGGAACGAGAACCCAAGTACCATTTTTAATTAAAGCATTATATTCATCATACATAGCATCCCGCCAGTGCGGATCAGATAAGGCAAGAAACGGGGATTTTGGTATAGGAGAGATGTGAGAAACATGAAGGTTTAGACGTTGGGTGGTCTTACGTGTGTCATCCTGATTTCGAGTGACCATAGGGTGAGTCCGAGTTGGTGGGTTACTAATAATAGGTTGAGTGTTGTTGTGGGTTTGGGTTTCCATTGGAACCGAGGCTGTAGATTGTGTCTCAGTTTGGGTTGTAGGTGTTGAATTGGATGTAGGTTGTGTTTGGGTTGTGGGTGATATAAGGTGATGAGTGGACTGGGCGGAGACAAGTGGAGAAAAACCAGGTGGTGGGCCACTAGAATGGTTTGAACCTAAGGTATGGTGGGTATGGGTTGGTGTTTGAGGTGTTGGTGGGTTAACAGTAGGTGTAGGTGTTGGTGTTGGAGGATGATGTATTACATGACGAGCAATTGGTGAGGGAGACGTGTCGAGAAATTCGTATAAAGGGGAATGTGTGATAGATCCATATGGAAACTGGTTTTCGTCAAAGGTTACATGTCTAGAGATAAGAAATTTGTTTGTAGTTAGGTCAAGACACTAATAACCTTCGTGATAGGCGGGATAACCTAAAAATATACATGGTGTGGCTCGTGGAGCAAGTTTGTGTGGTGGAAATGAATGGGGATAACACAAGCATCCAAAAGTGCGAAGTTTGGAATAGTTAGGTTGTTTGTTGAATAATTTGGTTACCGGTATCTCATTTTAAATACCGGTTGAGGGAAGGAGGTTTAGGAGATAGGCAGCCATGTGAAGTGCCTCAACCCAAAAAGTAGGCGGAAGGTGGGCTTGAAAAAGTAACGTACGGATCATATTATTTATGGTACGAATCATACGTTCCGATTTTCCATTTTGTTGAGAAGTTTTAGGGCAGGAAAATCTTATTTGAATCCCATGTGTAGAGAAAAGGTTAAGAATTTGGGTGTTATCAAACTCACCACCATGATCACATTGAAAACTACGGATGTCACATTTGAACTGATTTTTAACATAAGAACGAAAGTGAACAGACTTTGTGAACACTTCAGATTTAGTTCGAAGAGGATAGATCCACAAATAAGGAGAAAATGATCAAGAAAAAGAAGATAATACTTAAAACCACTCGTACTACTGATTGGAGATGTCCAAATATCAGAATGAACAATATCAAAACAACTAGAAACAATAGATGTAGAACTAGAAAAAGGAAGTTGCACATGTTTGCCAAGCTAACAAGCATGACAAACATGATGAGACTTATCTTTATTACAAGAAATGAAATTACGAGAAACAAGAGAGTGTAACACTTCGTTACCCGGGTGACCGAGTCGTTTGTGCCACGTAGAGGAACTAAGAGACATCAAAGCACTTGGAAGAGATGACGGTTGGGTTACCGGATACAGATCACCTGAACTATCACATCTAAGTAATATATGACGAGTCAAGAAATCCTTCACCGAAAACCCATAAGCGTCAAATTCAATAGTGCAATTGTTGTCTCGAGTAAACTGACGAACAGATATAAGATTTTTGATAATATTAGGGGTGACAAGAACATTATTAAGATGTAAAGGGCGATGAAGAGTGGGAAGAATGCTATGACCCGTGTTTGTGACGGGTATTGTTTTACCGTCACCAACACGAACAGACGGATATAAGCAAGAATTAAAAATAGTACTTAAATTACTTGAATCAGAATTAAGATGAGAAGATGCACCTGTGTCCATATTCCATAACGAGTCTTGCAAAGTCGACGAAACAATATTAGGAACCGATGAAGTAGACATAACCTGTTGAGCATGTTGCACTCGTTGGACGGGATGAGAAAAGTAATAAGCAGGAGGTGCCTTTGGATCTCGGCCCATTTGTAAATACATATTCGGTTGTTGAGCTTGAAGTGTGAATGCCCAATTCATTCGTCTAGCTGTTTGGCTTTTCCTTTCAAACCGAGATATAATAACATAAGAGAACTAAAGTTTAATGCCAACTGAATATACTAAGAATTTCCTCTCTACGTAGGTAAGAGAACTATCAATTGTTAGATAAATATAATACTAACAAACAAATAATAATGATGTACTAGCAAACAAGATAATAATGATGGGAAATTTGGTTGATTATAATTGAAACTGAATGTTGGGCGGAGAATTTTTGCGGCGAAAGAAAAAAAAATAAAATTTTATTAGGGTTTTGCTCTGATTACCATGTTAAATTGGTAATTTGCTTGATTATTATTCACTAAAAACATTACAACATATAGGCTACATAGGAAAGATCTAGAAGTAACATAGACGGACTAAAGCCTAATAAGAATGGGCCAAACTATCTCAACTAACAAATATTTCATGTGATAAAAATGTGTAACACCCTTCATTATTACATTTGTTTCTACATAAGAAGACATCACAATAATAACAGATAACGTTGTGAAAATGCATCTAAGTGATGTATTAGAGTGTTGTAAAAGCATAACTTTAGTTACCAAAATAACTGGTAATGAGGTCACGGTGATGGTTGTATTCATGCTTAACTCTCCAGAAGCCAATGATGTTCAAAATGTTCAATGTTATCAATGCTTGATAACCGTAACCACCAACTTCAACATGTTTCTCGAGGTCTGGTTGTCTACGAACAGCATCCCACACATAGTTACATAAAGATTTAATTCGTTATTAATATCTCATAACCTGTTTTTATATCGACGACGAAAAAACAAAACTATTCTTGTTATGATTACGGAAATCAACATCCAGTGTCTACACATTGGCAATGAGTGATGATAACTTGTGTTTCATACTTTATTTTTTGATAAAGATGTTACACGACTACACCCATCTATTTGCTTGCAAAAACATGGTTGTAACAGTAAGGTTGGTTTCAGGATTGCTTATTACGTTTATCTACTTTAGAATAAGCATGTTCAATTATGCTTAAAATTGGACGCTTATATACTTTAAAATGTAGTGTAGTAGTATATTAACAGTTTAATCCTAACAGTTAGAAATGTGTACCTACTTAAATGATAAACAACAAAGCACCTAAATAAGCAATTAATCTCAAACACCCTCTCTAAGTATTTTACAAATAATATAAGTACCTTCAACATCTTGCCAACAACATTAATAACGTTAAAGATCATATGAACAACAACGAACTTGTAAGGTTTATTAGATGGGAAAAAGGGCGCTAAAATCGGTCCTTGGCACATCTCTTTTTAGTGTTATTTGCATGACGCGCATGGTGAATGCCCTAGTGTCAAATATCGAGCAAATAAAGACACGTGAGTGAAAAATAAAAATGGAAATCTTACCAACAAAAATCAAATAGCATAATAGTACCTCTTTAGTCATATTGGGTTTGCGAGTTACGATTAAGTTGGTGCAGCTTTCTATAAGACCATTTTCCACCTACATTAACGAAAATGTAATTTGTTCTACAAGCAAAAGAAAATAATAAAAAGAGGCTCATACACTTTCATCTGGGCCAACAGTAGTAGAACCTGGTCCTTGCCAATATATTTTCTCTTGTAAACCATACTGAAGAGATCGCCAATCATCCTTTTCACATTGGCACAATCCTATTGGGGAGTTCTTGCAATAATCACCGTCAAAGACATGTACGTAAATTTAAGCATGATGTTATCACTTTGCCAAAGGCGCCTAAATGGACAATATTCCTTACCTCCTATATATAATCAGTTTAGCTATAGTAATATTAGGTAAGTAAAATTATTTCAGGTTTTTTGTTTGAAATTTATAGAACTGTTAGCTCATTACATATTAGAAATTCAAAACAAAAGTATTTTTCTCATTATATCCCCCAAAGTGATCAAATAAGCAAACTTATTATTGGAAGTCAGATAGTTTCCATATCAAGTTCTCAAAGGCACATTATCTTTAACCGTTATACGCATGTATCTAAACTTATTTTAAAATATTGTAAACCAAACATTGATTAGAGATGAAATCAAGCTTATTATTTTAGCATCGTATTTTACCTAAAACTTCTTCAAAATTGATTTGACTCGTTTTTTTTCAACAAATCTGTTAATGCAAGCAATGCCTAAAAACATTATTAGTGTTAACTAATCTTTCTTAGTTTTGATCACGACAAAGTATAAAGACATTTATCGTCAAAGACAAACGAAAGACGAATTATTCAGCAAACACTATCATCAAGGTAATAATCATTTAAGTCTTACACAAACATATCTTAATCATGTTTAGTGATCATAGAAAGTGATTAACCTTAAAACTCACTTTTTCACAAATGTGACAAAAGATTTTAATAAACTTCATTTTTAAGAAAATGTATTATTAAAATGGAAAATGAAAATTTGAATATGGCATATTCCAAATGCCATAAGAATATCCTTTGAAGGTAAAATCTACCTCAGATAACATTTCCTCGCTAAAAGACAAAAAGGAGCGTAGTCTACTTGGGGCGGTTCCCCAAATAGCTATGTGGTTCGATATCGATATTGAATCGCACCTTAATTAAGGAACCGCGCCCAATTAGCCGTTGGTTTTGTATCCTATAAATAGTGGATCAAGTTTTCATATTCCAAGAACCTTTTTGGACAAAATCTTTCTGCCTCTTATCTTCTTTCTATGTTCTTCAATCATTAGTAAATGATCACTTAATTTGTTAAGTATGTATACTTATGATTATCCTCTTGCTCTCGTTCTTTACTTGTCCAAATAGAAGATCACTCATACATTTGTGATGTGATTAAAGATGGATCCTTGATGAAGATCATCATTCCTTAGATCTAGTCATGTTAATCATTTTATATGTGAGTCTTGTGTAGATCTAATGTATTTATGCATACTTGGATTAGTGTTATGTAAATCCAATGTATTGGTGAATACTTGGATTAGTCTTGTGTAAATCCATTGTATATGTGTATACTTGGATTTGTCTTGTGTTGATCCAAGTTACATGTGTATACTTTGATATGTCTTATTGAGTTGTAATAAGTCATGTGTGTTAGTTCTCACCAAACTATAAAGTGATGTGTTTGTGTGTCTTGTGAGTTCTCACTTAACTTCAAAGTGAAGAGTTGTGAAGATTGGTTCTAGCTTTGGATTAGAACTCGACATCTAGCCTTGTGTCAAAAAAGAAGATGGGCGACAAATATTGGTTATAGCTTTCGATTAGAACTCGACATCTAGTCTTGTATAGAAAATGGTGAAGTAGGCGACGTGTGTAGATTGGTCCTAGCTAAGATTAGGTCTCGACATTTAGCATAGTGTCGGAAAATAATGTAAGCAACGTTGTAAGGTTTTCTCTGCGAAGAAGGGAGCTTGTGGATATAGTGGAAATCTCGAGTAAGGTGTACTCGAGGAGTGGAGTAGGAACGAGGATAAAGCTTCATTGTCGAACCACTATAAATCTTGGTGTCGTACCTTAGTTTGTTTCTTTCCTTACTCTTTACTTATGCTTTGATTCTTACATTGCATTTCATTGTCACTACTCATTGTTAATGCATTACAATTGAAGCCAACAACTATGAAACTAGTTTTCAAGTAAAAGGTATGTTGGGACAAACCTAATTGAAAGAATTTTAATTAGGTCTTTAAACAAGAGAAAATATTCAACCCCCCCCCCCCCCTTCTAGTTTCTACAATCGGGATCAGAGCGATGGTCACTCAAGATCTTTGAAGTATATTGTGCTTTAAAACTTGGATCGATCCATTGTCTCCTCAAATTAGAAGGGTTCGTTGTACTAAAGTTTCTCTTCGGTCAAAACTATTTTTTTTAATAAAAATAGACCTTTTAATTGGTAATATTGCATCATATCTTGTTTCGTAGCATATATACATTTTAGATTTACTCTTGAAATGTAGTAACTAGTTTGTATCTTTATTTGTGTAGGTACTCATGAAGACTAAACATTAACTTGATTATGGATTAAGCTACTTGCACTTGTAGAAGACTCGTCTCCTTTTGATCTCCAACATCTAAGGATGATGATATTAAGATTGGTGTAAATAATACTAGTCCTTGAAGACTTAGTATGCACTTTTGTCAAATTTGGGTGTTGCATTGGTCCATAGAAGACTTGGGATGCACTTTGCGGCTAAGGTACGTTTTCGTCCTTCCACGCGCCCTATTGATCATTCTATTGATCACTATTTGAATATGTGATGTTCTTGGCATTCTTGCCTTGACAATTGTTTGTGGTATGTGATTCTATTCTTTCACCCTCTCAAACCTTCATGTTCTTGGATACTTGACTCACGTAGGTGTTGTAGTGTGAGTTAGTAGTAGCTTACAATATCAAGCATGATTTTTATGGTTTGCAACTTATAAGGTTAGTAGGCCCTATATCATGTGTAATATGTGCAATTGAGCTCATTTATGAGATGATTGATTAATCCTTTGAGATAGCAAACTACATCATAAGTTGTAGTTAGGATATTTCACATTTGGAATTGAAATATTCCAAGGATATTGTCATTGTAATCCTAAGCAATGACATTTGTCCGATCATGTGGGAGAGAAAGTGAATCTATACTCTTACTCATATTTTGTAAAATTTTAAGACAATTACTTGAAAGTGATCTTACTCTATATAACAAAATTGCTTGGTATGGTTTATTACCAAAGTCGTTTAGACTTACGCCGAAAAGGCACGTCTTAAACCACTATAGATGACACAAGCTCTTCGTTTCTACTACTTGAAGATTGTCACTCATCTCTTGAGCATTGAACTTAGCCTTGATTCACTCCTCTTGGTTTCTCTCTTCTTTGTCTTTTCTTACGAGTAGTCGTTTTTCAGTATCGGTCTTATTCGGTCTCGATTTGACTCGTAATCCTTCATTAAGGCATTATAACCTAGTATTGAAGTGATCCAATGTTTTCCAAAAGGCTTGATATGTATTTTATGTATTTTAGAAAAACTTGGTTTTGAAAAATTTCTTCATTTTCTTGGTTTAAATAAGTCCTCTGCCGGCGGTTCTTTAATTGTCACGGCTCAAAGGCGCGGCTCAATATCATTATCGAACCGCATGCCACTAAGGACTAAAATATTTAGGATTTATTAAAATGTCACTTTTTCAAAAAAAAAACCCACTCTTTCTTCTCCATAGTGGCGACGATTTTCTTCTAAAACCACCATTGTTGATCTTTCAAAAGCTTCAATCACTCAAAATTAATTGGTTTCAAGACAAGGGTTTCACTCATCCTCCATCTAACATCAATTAATTGTAAGTATCTTCATTCAATTTTAATCAATTTGTTATAGGGTTCTTAATTTCATAATTGAGGATTTTTAAAATTAAAATCGAATTGGAACCTAATTAGGAATGTGGGTTGACATAGTTGTAATGCTATGATTCCTTAGGTTTGAATTCCTTGCGATTTCACTAAAACCCACTTATAGAACAGATCCGAATTTTAACTAATATATTTTGCTTGAATTATGGAATTGATATGAACCGCTGAACACGTTGGTAATTGCATTGTCAATTCTTACCTAAAAACGGATTTTGAATAACCAATGTTCAAAGTTCTTGGTTAATTTTACATAATTCATATGTACTAGTAAAAAATGAAATCAGGACATTGTGGACATGAGAATGTTAAGGATTAATCATTTGGCTAGTCAAGTAATTGATTAAGCACATTTTTATGATGTTGATTTTTAATTATTATTTAACATAAGAGTGATTATGAAAATATCCTTGTTTTATATAGGTATTAACTATGCCAGTAGAAACCCATAAAGTTCATGAGAATATATGCCTATTCTTTTTTAATCATGTCCATCTTGTTATCTTCAAGATTCTCTTCGATCTTTTTTTTAAAAACTCGTTGTTTTCATGAAGGACGTATAATCTCACCAAATCTTGATGGGATTGAGCTTACTCGCTACATGTTCAAATCTATTGGCTTTGATTGTTTGCTTGACATTGATGAGCCAATATTTCCTTCCTTTCTGATGGAGTTATTTAGTTCATTCCCGTTAGTGTGCATCAATAATAGTTTATCTATATGATTTTCCATCAAGGGGAAAACCATTGTATACACTCTTGAAGAATTTGGAAAAATTCTCAAAGTGCCATATAGTGGTCATTGTAGGTTAACCGATGCTTGGAGCCTTGACTCTTTAGAATCAGCCTCTATTGATGTGCACTATGTGACCGAGCTTCCTTCTTCTTTGTTCATCTCTAGAGCTATTGCTAAACCTCGTAAACATTCTCTTATTGGTGAATTTCAAGGAAACATTCGTGTTCTCACTCCTTGGGAATTACTTACTAGCGAACTTAATGATTTTATGATCTCTTGGGCCAAAATCATTAGAGAAAATGCAATGTGTCTCGGTGGTAATCGCAATCGTGTGCCCGCTTGACTTGCACATATGTTGTATTGTGTTGCAACCTCTACCCCATACAACCTTGCATTCTTCATAGCTAGAAGAATTAACTATGTTCTCTTTAGGTCGAATTCGAGTCTTCCCTTTGCTATGCTTCTTACTCGTCTTCTTAGAAGAGTTCATCTTGATTTCCCATATTTAAACGCATCATCCTATTGCTCCGTTTATCGTGTTATGCTTCCCATTGAAGGGAACCTTTCACATGAGCCTAAGATTGATTCAAATGAAGATGGAAATGATCATCGAGTGAAAAATTATGATGTTGGGTGTTGGAAATACGTTTTACGTATTAGAAAGGATCGGTCACTCCAATAATAGAATAAGTAGTAGCTCGTAGTCTAGTTAACTTAATATTAAACAAACAAGGCCAAGCCAAGCCTACAACATGTGTAGGCCGGCGACCCATTGTAAGCTCAAGCCCATCTCATAGGCTTGGGTATATAAACCCTCTCTTTAGTTGGAGAAGGTGTGGTTCACTTTCAAATTACACATAGTAAAGTGTGTTTATTCATACTTTCTCTCTCTAAGTGTGTGTGTGCTCTCACCATCTTTCTATCTCTAGAATATAAGCAAGATTTACAATATCCTACAAATGGTATCAAGAGCCATGGATGATTGTATTGTTTATGTGTTTCTGTTCTTGATTTTTGTGTCCTTTTTTATTCAAATCATTCGATCCAATTTTTTTTGTGTTTTTTATGGTTTTTTCTTGATACTAGCCATTATCCTACTGCAATAATTCTTGCTAAGAAGAACGCCCATGTTGTGGCAATTCCACCCAGAAGGTAATGGGTTACTCCTACAGCACGTCCTTGTACAATGCTACAAATCTTCTACATAGTTGTGGTAGAGATTTGGTATATTTACTTTGGCTAAAAACACAAATTTTTTGGGTGTTTGGATCATTTTTTTGCTTAAAATCTCGAATTAGGTGTGTTTGATCTGAGAAAAGTGCAAGTTGGAAGAATTTTGTACTATTGCGACAGGTTATTGCGACACTCAATCCATCGCAAAGGCTAGGGTTTTCACATTGCGACAGTTATTGCGACCAATATTGCGACAACTTATTGTGACCATTATTGCGACAGATTATTGCGACAGGTTATTGCGACAGGTTATTGCGATAGGTGTATTGCGATAGGTGTATTGCGATAGGTTATTGCGATAGGTGTATTGCGATCGGTGTATTGCGATAGGTGTATTGCGATAGGTGTGTTGCGATAGGTGTATTGCGATAGGTGTATGGCGATAGGTGTATTGAGACAGTTTTGTTATTGCGATAGCTTTGTGGTATTGCGACAGAATTGGTGATATTGCGATAGATTTGGGTTATTGCGACAACTTTGTGGTTTTGCGACAAGTTTTCCAAGATTTTTCAAAAACGTGTTTTTGAAAATTTTTAACTCGTGAGTTTTTGTTCGTCTTGGAATTTTTTGGTTTATCGAGACCATATTTAGGGGATTTCAACATTTTTCTCGACTTCTACACACGACAACAAACACATTTACTTTCTCTCATTGTTCGATCAATTTTTGTAAATCTTAACTTATCGAAATGAAGTTTACTTCACTTACGGATAAGTCCATCCTCTCAGGTAAGGATAATCGTCCACCAATGTTGGTTAAGACTATTTACGAGGATTGGGCTTCCCGAATGAAACTTTATATGTTGAACAAAGAGAACAGACATCTCATTTGGGCATCGGTGCTCAATGGACCATTGGTATATGGTACTGTGACGGAAGGTACTGTTACTCGTCCTCGCACAACGGGTGAATTGACTGGAGATGCTAAGATTCAAGACAAGTGTGATAAACAAGCTACAAACATCATTCTCCAAGCCCTTCTTCCAGATGTCTACAAACATGTGAGTAAACATAAAGTTGCCAAAGAGTTATGGGATTGAATTCGTGTTCTAATGCAAGGCACCTCGTTAACTAAACAAGAACGAGAGTGTAAGCTATATGATACGTTTGATAAGTTTGCTTATGTCCCCGGGGAGACTCTCAATGAATACTATTTGAGATTCACTCTATTGATGAATGAGCTCAACATATATGGCCTAGAAATTCCTACGTTTCAATTAAACACCAAGTACTTGAACATTCTTCCTTTTGAATGGAGCAAGTACGTGACGGCTGTTAAATTGGCCAAGGATTTGCATCAAACCAACGTGGATCAACTTCAAGATTTTCTTCAACAACACGAATGCCACGTGATCGAGGCTCGGTTGCCAACACCTCAAGTTCATGATCCACTTGCCATGTATGCTTCTCAACAAATGACTCCCCAACAAAACATGGCTTACACTTATCAACAACCATCATACTTGCAGCAGCCACCACAACACACACATCAACAACTACAACAACCATCTTATAAACCACTAATGATGCCACAACAAGCATTTCAACAAAGTGTTCTTCAACAGCCTTATCCACAACAACCAACACATCAAGTATCACCATCACAAGCTATCACTTCTCTAATGGGCTATACTCCTCAACAAGGATATTTTCCAATTGAAGCACCACAAGCACAAGCCTTCTACTCCAATGAACTTCCACCAATTCAAGCACCGGTCTTTACTCCAAATGATACACCTACTGATGTCTTAAACCATCTCACTGCCTACTTGTCAAAACTTGTTGCAACTAGAGGTTTTCACCAACGAAGAATCAGCTCAGCACTTCTTCAAATCCTCGACAACAAGCTACTATTCAAGATGGTCAAGTGACGGTGCAATCCATTCAGGGAAGACAAAATTCATATGGACCTACTACAAGGACCGTGAACGCTCAAGCTGTGACTTCTCAAGCTAGTGGAAATGAAAGACCTATTAGTCCTCAAAAGGTTGCGACTTGCTACAATTTTCGAGGACAAGGTCATATGGCTAGGGAATGCACTCAGTCGAAAAGGAGAAGGGATGCAACGTGGTTTCATGAGAAGATGTATTTGGTCGATGCTCAATCTAAGGGAAAGATTTTGGATTTAGAGGGATTATCATTTCTTGCCGACCCAGGGGCAACAGATAATGAAGGCATGCAGCATATCAAGCAGATGATCTTGATGCATATGATTCGGATTGTGATGACATTCACTCAGCCCAAGCTGCTCTTGTTGCTAATCTCTCTCACTACGGTTCTGATGTCGTCAGTGAGGTACCAACCACATCTAATATTGTTCATGATAATCCACATCAAGTTGAGTATGAAAATGACAACCTCGAACAGCATTCGGGAACTAGTAACTCAAATGATGTGGTATCCAATCCAACACGTTTGAGTGAACCTCAACCAAATGCTACGACGGGTATGGAATCTTATGATAAACATGATTTGGTAATCGTACCTAAACATATTATAGATAACATGAATGTGGTCGTCCTACAAACCGTAGATTTGAATGCTAATCTAACCGCTGAGCTTGCGCTATATAAGGAAAATGTCAAAGCTTTTGAAATGGTCCCTCAAGTAGAAAAAATAACTTATTCTGAATTTGACCAATTTCGTTTTGAAAAGATAGAACACTTAAAGGAAATAGAATCATTAAGAGATAATCTTTCCAATGAATCAAAAGAAAAAGAGTCGGTTGTAAATGATTTTCAAAAACTTAAAAAGGATTTCGAAACTATTGAGTCTAAAAAGTTTGAATCGGAAATTAATGCTACCAAACTTCTTAAATTCAAGGAACAACAACTTTTAAAACAATGCGCTTCCACATAAGAGATTCATCTTTGTTGATCCCAAACTTAGATCGATTAGCTTTGTGTATACGAGATTAGATCAAGTATAACACGTAGAGAAACCTTTGTATATGCGTTATGAATTTAAGTGTTATGCGGAATTTAACACTTAAACAAGAACACACAAGACGTAAACAAACTTTCACTTTGATTATGAATGTCGAACTTGCTTACAATGAAAGATGTTTACAAACGAAAACTTATATCAAACTTATAACCTAAAGGCCTTCTTTTATAGATACAAGAAGCCTTGTACAATAATCTACGTATCAACTATTCTAGGTAAAGATAAACATAGAAAATACATTGTCTATCCTTACTAGAAGTATTCTAGAATATAATAAACGTGTAGATTATATCTTCCATCAGTGCTTGTCTTCAATGTGTCAACGCTTGACTTTAACTTGTCAACGCTTGAGCTGTCAGCGCTTGCTTTGTTCTTGTCAACGCTTGAATTGTTCTTGTCAGCGCTCAAGTGATCTGGCCTTAATTTATTCCCAACAATCCTCCCCTAAACTTGATATCCACTCTTATGATCAAGTTTCTGAATAAGCATTAAGGACTTGGAGGAGTCTGACAAACCTTCTCATATAGGTAATGAATAAATCTGATCAAATCTTTTGCCACGTCACTTGAATAATCTATTTCCAGTTGAGTGTCCTTCATCTTTTCCAAAACAGCCTTGGATATGAAATACTGAGCATCCACAAGTAGATACTCAGCAAACTTTGTAGAACTCAAATGGTATACACCAGAAGCTGAATATAACCTCCATTGAAGACCACTGAGGTCATCTTCAAGATCCTTCCAAATTGCAGGATCTTCATCTTTTGGCCCACACATTCTTTTGAATGTGGTCCAAAGTTTTATTCCATTAGCTGAAGTTGGTGCTTCAGCCTCATACTTGGTCTCCAGTAAACTCCAAAGGTCCACCAAGTCTTCTCTATCACAACTTGCAAATAAAGATATGAGAGTGGTAAAAGTGTGTACCTCCTTGCCAAATCTGCCAATCTTCCAGAACCCACATTCATCTTCTTCATAGCTCACAATTGGGTTCCTGGAATCTAATGGTAACACTTGCACCATATCTGAAGCTTCTAATGGGGAGAGCTTGAGACTCTTTCTTATAACTGCTTCACTTGGATATAGTGGATCCATATCTTTTGGAAACTCAAATTTAAATCCCTTCTTCACTGGCCTGGGAACCATCATAGCTTTCTTGATTTCCATTTCTTCTGCAAGTTGCTCCTTTCTTTCATCTGAAAGAAGTCTGAGAGTGTTTGCTTCCTGCACTCTCACCCAAATGGGATAAGCCCTGTTTTCCAACTCATCAAATGTCAAAGCCTTCAACTTCTGATATGTCCATCCAACTCCATGACATCTGAGCAACATAAAGTAGAGCTCTCTTCTATCCCTTTTAACTCTGAGAGAATATTGCTTGCCTTGTGTTTCAAAATAACCTTACAATCCTTCTGAACTCTAAGAAGCTCCAAACCCCATATTTGATCTGAAATGGTCGTCTGGATTATCCATGCAGCTTTCTTCCCAAGAATTGTACATTTGAACCACCTCTGGCATGTCAAAGTCAACCTGCAATTTCAACTCTCTCAGCTTCTCTTTGGCCAACTCATCTCCATACTCAAGCCTTTCAGGTTCTATAATCATTACACTTGAGTCTGAGCTAGCTCCATCACTTTCTTCTTCTGAAGTCACAACAAATGGTGACTTCTCCTTTTCATCTTGTTCCAACATTTGTTCAGCCAATCTTCTATCAAATTCAACTTTGGCTGCATCTTTTGGAACAAACTCTTCTACCATTTTACCCTTACCCTTATCTGATGGTGCAATGGTTGGTAAGGTAGATGGTAATACCTGAGTAGAAACCTCCTTGATGATAGATGACGACTGGGATACATCACCTTCATGTGCAAGTCTGTCAACGCCCAAATTTATCCTATCAGCGCCCAAAATACTTCTATCAGCGTCCAAATTTGCCTTGTCAACGCTCAAATATTTTCCCTCAGCGCCTTGTGTAACCTCTCTCAACATATCTGTAAATGATAAATTTAAATTGGTGGGAGAGACTAAGGACGTATCAAAACCTGTTTGTTTCTTCAAAGTTGTAAGGGCTTCAGCAACCTCCATTGATTGACCATCCTGGCTGCCCTTGTCACTCAGATTTATTTGATCTTCCTCCCCTTTAGAAGACTCCTCCATACCCCTCCTAGTACGATCACTTTCCAAAACAACAATCCTCTCCCTCAATTGCTTGAGTTCAAGGCCTTGTGAGCTGACAATTTGTACTAAGTCTGCATTTTGCTTTTGTAAGCTAATGCAGACTGCCGTCAATTCCATAAGAGTCATTGGTTCCAGTCTGCCCTCTTCTAAAATGGGGATTTGACCTCCCAAGTCAGATTCATTGGGCAAGGATGAGGACTTAATGATGGTGGGACTGCCTTGGCCAGCTTCTAAGCCAGAACCAATAGTCCCAGCCTCATCCAGGTCACCAGCCACACTTGTGGTGGTGGTTCTCTCTGCTTCATGGCTAGGACCACCAGAGGAGAACACTCCAGTAGTCCTTTGGCGTTTCATCAACCTATATTCAGGGGGTGTGGAAGATGGTGTGGAAGAAAGGGTAGATGTGGGTTGGTTAAGGGGTGTTTGGGATTGTGAAGGTTGTGTGTCAGCGTTGGAAATAGGCACATCAACGCCAACATTTGATGTGTCAGCGTCAAAGGGTTGTTGGTCAATTTGCATTTGTTCAGGTGAGGGTAAAGGTTCAGGAATAGGTTCAAGTTGTGGTTGAGGGTCAATTTGAGGTTGGGGGTCTGGTTGGGGTTGTGCTGTTGCAATAACAGCAAGCATGGCTGGGGTTAAAGGTAAGTCTCTATGGGGTGGTGAATCCATCTTCATAAAAATAGCTTTCTTTTGCTCAGGGATCTTATAAAAATCATTGTGATCCCTTGAGCAGTAACCTTGATCATCAAAAACCATTTGCAGAAAACTGGGATAAGCTAAAGTCATTTTTGTCCCCTTGTTTTTACACATCCCCTCAAAAATCATTTTAGAATAGTTGTATTTTTGCCCTGTTGCAATGCACACAATAGCACTTGCAATGGATCTATTGATCTCATTATGTGCAGTACATTTGGGACTCAAACATTGAAGAAGGACGTGTATGAGGTACTTCCAGGCTGGGGGAAATTCCTGCTTATGATACTTGTTGGGAGTACCTTCATCAGGAAAGGGATATCCCAAAGCCCTAAGCCCTTGTTCTATTTCATTTATGGGAAGGGTGGCTATACCATCAGCATCATCAAGATGCAAGGCTTGGCGTACCAAAGCCTCAGTAACCACCCAAGATCTCCCATGAACAATAGAAGTCAATGTGGTCACTCCATTAACTGTTGAGGAACTAACAGTGTTCCAAAACTGCTTAATGTGTGTGACTGGAATGAGTGGTGCATGAGAAAGAGCATACCTTAGTGGGGATGCGTTCAAATACGCCACCATTTGTGTGTATTGGGGAAACAGAGCATCATCAGCTTCAAGATAAGCAATCATGTTGTGTTGTGATCTGAACCCTAATGTCAATTCTGCTGAGTTAAACTTTGGTGCCATTGATGAAAGCTGTTAATTTTAAGTGTAGAAGATGAAGTTGATAAGAGAAAATTGTTAGACAAAAATTATAGATACCCTGTTTAAAATAGGAGCCAAATTTATAGGAGAGTAAGAATGCATGTGATTGGCCCAAAAATAGGCAAAGATTTTCAAAAATCAATCATGAAAATATTGAAAAAGTTATAAGTTATCTCATGCATTAAATGAAAGTAACAACTCCTAAAATTACGGCTTGAAAATATGTCAAAAAGTAACAACTGGGTAGGTCCCATTGAGTGTCAACGGTCAAAAATAACCTATCAACGCCCAATGGCTATAATCTTGTCAACGTTTGCCTAAAGCCATGTCAGCGTCCAATTTGGTCACAACAACGCTTGGAAAATTCTTGTCAGCGTCCAAAAATAAAAATATTTTAAAAAGTGAAAAATGACCTTAACAAGTAATTTATCCTAGAGAAGATAACCAAAAGCTGATAATTATCATAGGGCGGCAAGCACTGTCCAGTTATGCACACTTGCATAAGCAAGATAGACATAACAGTCCTCTAGTGTCCCTTGCTAACCAAAACTCTTAACAACAAAGTTACCTTATAAAATCCTTGTTACTCCCAGGTAAATCCCATATCAAAATCATTCCCAAGTCTCCCAACAGACCACAACCAATTCTAGGCCAAAAATATCTTGGCAGCATGCAAAGTTGATATACTATGCATGCTACAGTGCCTCATGATTTAGTAAAACTAACTCATACTCACCTGTGGACACAATCTAGAATTGTGATAAGAGTATCATATGGATACCCAAACATCCTAAAGGTTCCTAAAACCTCCCCTTAAACTATGATACAAAAAGTTTGCTAAAATCATGCATGAACATAAAAATTTATGTCAAGATAGGAATGAAACATTCCAACCATCATCCATAAATAAAAACTTGTCCAAATGCTTCTCCATTGATCCATAAGCAACTCTGTATCCAATGGTATACTGCTAACACCATATGCACATTTAGATTGAAAACCACAAAACTAACATTGTTGCTGACAACGCCCCGATAACACATGACAGCGTTGAGGGAAGCTTTGTCAGCGTTAGACAATTATATTGCTGACAACGTTGCAAAAACACTTATCAGCGTTCAAGCAACCTTTGTCAGTGTTAGAAAAATATAGTGGAAAATCTAAATCATCAATAAGACCAATAATAATAATGCATCATCCTGTACATACTTTTACAAAAAGAATCCAAAACACATATTATGTGAGATTAACCATTCCAATACTTGTTACCAAGTATTGAAATCTCCCAGCATCAAAAGGTTTAGTTAATAAATCTGACACATTTTCCTCAGTGTCAACCCTATCTGGTTGTATTAAACCTTTCTCAAAGCAATCTCTTATAAAATGGTGTCTAATTTCTATGTGTTTAGTTTTAGAATGATGTACATGATTCTTAATGATGCATAAAGTACTATTATTGTCAACAAATATCTTAGTATGCATGAAATTATACCCATAGTCCAACAGCTGGTTCTGAATCCACAACACTTGGCCACAACATGCAGCTGCAGCCACATACTCTGCTTCAGTTGTAGAATTAGCCACCACTGTTTGTTTCTTGCATTGCCAAGATATTAATCTGCTCCCAAGAAACTGACATCCACCAGTTGTGGATTTCCTATCAAACTTATCACCTCCATAATCACTATCTGAATATGCAATCAGCTCCAATGGTGAATCCTTTGGGTACCACAAACCAAGACTAGGATAGCATCTTAGGTACCTAAAGATCCTCTTCACAGCATAAAGGTGACATTCTTTGGGAGTCACTTGATGGCGTGCACAAGAACACACAACAAACATAATGTCAGGTCTGGAAGCATTAAGATACATCAAGGATCCAATCATGGATCTATAATGCCTGACATCAACATCTTTCCCATCTCCAATCTTTCCCCAAGGGTGTTCTCTATCCATAGGAGTAGTAGCCCTCTTTTCATGTGGAGAATAGCCAAATTTCTTCAAGATCTCAGCAACATATTTATCCTGGGAGATGAAGATACCATCTTCTTTCTGCTGAACTTGTAAACCAAGAAAGAAGTTCATCTCCCCCATAGCACTCATCTTGAATTTGTCTGTCATAAGCTTGGAGAAATCCTCACCCATCTTTGGATCAGTAGACCCAAAAATGATATCATCAACATAGACCTTGTTGATCCCAAACTTAGATCGATTAAGCTTTGTGTATACGAGATTAGATCAAGTACTACACGTAGAGAAACCTTTGCTTATGAATAAAGTAACAAAGTGTTATGCGGAATTAACACTTGATCTAAAACACAAAGATGTTAAACAAACTTTCACTTGTATTAGAATAATCGTACTTGGTTACAATGAAAGAGTTTAACAATCGAAAACTTATGAAAACTTATATATGACTTTAACCTAAAAGACCTTCTTTTATAGAACAAGAAGTCTTGTACAATAAGCTACGAATCAACTATTCTAGGTAAAGATAATAATAGAAAATACAATGTTGTGCTTATCTTTACCATACATAAATAAAGAAACAAATAAACAAAAGATACGTATGAAGATATTCCATCAGTGTCAATCTTCAAGGCTGTCAGCGTTGACTTCTTCAATGTCAACGCTTGGCTGTCAGCGTCCAATGTCATCCTATCAGCGTTGACATTCTTCTTATCAGCGTCTCGTAAACTGACCCATATTTTATTCCCAACAATCCTCCCCTAAACTTGATATCCATTCCAATGATCAAGTTTCTGAATAAAAACTTAAGACTTAGGAGGAATCTTGCAAAAACTTCTTATGTTGGTGATAAACATATCTGATCAAGTCCTTGGCCACGTCACTAGTATAATCAATCTCCAAGGGTGTCTCTAGCATCTTCTCCAACACTTCTTTGGACAAGAAATAGTCAGCATCCACAAGTAAATACTCTGAAAACTTTGTAGAGCTCATATGAAATACACCACAAGTAGAATAAAGCCTCCAATGAAGATTACTGAGATCATCTTCAAGATCCTTCCATATGGCAGGATCTGCTTCTTTTGGACCACACAAAGTCATAAATGTGTTCCAAAGTCTTATTCCATTTGCTGAAGTAGGTGCTTCAGCTGTATACTTGGCCTCTATTAATCTCCATAGATGCACCAAGTCTTCTCTGTCTATGCTTGCAAATATAGAAATAACTGAAGTGAAAGTATGTACCTCCTTTCCAAATCTGCCAATCTTCCAAAATCCACACTCATCTTCATCAAAACTGATGATTGGATTTCTGTCATCTAGAGGTACTACATTTACCAAATCTGAAGCTTCCAATGGAGAAAGCTTGAGATGCTTCCTTATAACACCTTCAGTTGGAAAATACACATCCATGTCTTTAGGAAATTGGAAAGGATCTCCTTTCTTCACTGGTCTTTGAGCAATCCTCATTTCCTTTTGAATCTGCATTTCCTCAGCAAGCTCTTGTTTCCTTTCTTCTGAAAGAAACTTGTAGACATTTTGTTCTTGCACCTTCCTCCAAATAGGATGTGCCCTATACTCTAGCTCCTCAAAAGATAAGGCCAGCAACTTCTTTGATGTCCAATTAGGCTGATGACATCTAAGCAACTTATAGTACAACTGCCTTCTATCTCTTTTGAGCCAGGTCTTGACCTCTTGTGCATTAAACCTCATAATCACCTTTATGTCATCTTGTACCCTGAGAAGTACTTCCAACCCCCAAATTTGATCTGACAAGCTCATCCCTGGGTTGTCCATAACCTTGTCTTCCCAAGCATGGTACATTCTGGTGATTTCTGGTAGGTCCCAATCAATCTGATTCTTCAACTCACTCAACCTTTCCTTTGCAAGCTCATCCCCATATTCAAGCCTTTCTGGATCTTCAATAATTTGAATACTTGAATCTGAGCTATCACCTTCTTTATCATCACCACTTTCTTCCTCACTCTCAGAAACAACAAATGGTGATCTTCTACTCGTCTTCAAATCTCTTTCCACAAGTTGTACAGCCAACTGTTCATCAAATGCAATTTGTGCTGCATCTTTCTTTGGAACATCTTCTTCAATCAGAATCCCTTTACCTTTGTCTTTTGGATCAATAATTGGTAAAGTAGAAGAAGAAACCTGTGTGGACACATCTTTGATGATTGTTGATGGCTGGAATACATCAACACCACCTGCAACTTTATCAGCGTTCAAGTTACTCCTATCAGCGCCACGATTACCTTTGTCAGCGCTGGATGTGTCAGCGTTCAAACCTGTATCAGCGCCCAATGTTTCTTTGAAAGTTCCTTCCAAGTTTAATGGTGTCACCTTGGATGTATCAATAACTGGGTGCTTCTTCAAATTGGTGAGAGCTTCAGCAACCTGTAAAGACTCACTAAATTGTGAACTCTTCTTTGAACTCTTCTCACTAGCTGTATGAATCAGCTCATCCTCCTCATCCTCTTCATCCTCCCCTTTGGAAGATTCCTCCATTAGACTCCTGCTACTTGGATTCTCCAAAACAGTTACCCGCTCCCTCAAAACTTGGAGTTCACGTCCCTGTTTGTTGACAATTTGTACAAGGCTGACATTTTGCTTTTGCAAGCTAATGACAGCCGCCGTCAATTCAGTTATAGTCATAGGTTCCAATCTGCCCTCAGCTAGAATGGGGATTTGACCTCCCAAAATAGAATCATAGGGCATGGATGAGGTCTTAATGATGTTGGGACTGTCTTGACCAGCATCTAAGCCTGTGTCAATAGCCCCAGCCTCACCCATGTCACCAGCCACACTTGTGGAGGTGGTTCTCTCTGCTACAAGGCTAGGATCACTAGAGGAGAACACTCCAGTAACCCTTTGGCGTTTAGTCAACCTAGATTGTAATGGGGCGGAAGATGAAGTAGATTGTGTGGGTGTTGGTTGGTTAAGGAGTGTTTGGGATTGTTCAGGAATTGTATCAGTGTTGGGATTGGCTGTGTCAGCGCCCACATTTTGAGTGTCAGCGCTGGGTTGGTCAATGTCCATGTTTTCTGGTGAAGGTAATGGTTCATGAATAGGCTCAAGTTGGGGTTCAGGGTCTGGTTGTGGTTGTGGTTGAGCAGCCTGAATTACTTCAAGCATGGGTTGGGTAAGAGGTATGGATTCGTTTGTGGATCTCATTTTAGCAAAAATGGTTTTCTGTTGTTTAGGGATCTCATAAAAAGTGTCATGATCCCTAGAACAATATTCTTGTAAATCAAAGACCATTTGCAAAAATCGAGGGTAAGCCAAAGTAATTTTACTTCCCTTGTTTTTACACATCCCTTCAAAAATCATTTTTGAAAAATTATACTTAAGCCCACGTGTTATACAAACCAAAGCACTTGCAATTGACCTGTTTATTTCATTAAAAGAAGTACATTTTGGACTTAAGCATTGTAAAAGGACATGTATCAAATATTTCCAGTCAGAGGGAAATTCCTGCTTATGATATTTATTTAAAGTGACATCAGCAGGAATAGGATAACCCAATTCCCTAAGACCTTGTTCTATTGTTGCAATGGCAAGAGTAGTCACACCATCAGCGTCATCAAGACGCAAAGCTTGGCGAACCAAAGCTTCAGTGACCACCCATGTTCTTCCATGAACAGTAGATGTTAATGTGGTCACTCCATTAGCTGTTGTGGAACTAGCAGTGTTCCAAAACTGTCTAATGTGTGCGACAGGGACTAATGGTGTATGAGAAAGTGCATACCTCAATGAAGATGCATTTAAAAATGCCACCATCTGTGAATACTGAGGAAACAAATCATCATCAGCAGTCAAGTAAGCTACCATATTATGTTGGCTCTTGAACTCCAATGTTAAATTCTTTGAGTTGAACTTGGGTGCCATTGTGAAAGCTGTTTAGGTTATGTGATATGGAAAAATCTAGGAGAAAAATGTTAGACAAGAAAATATGAATACCCAGAACAAAAAGATTAGCCAAATTTATAGGAGAGATGCATGATTTTGATTGGTCAAAAATGAGGCGGTTATATTCAAAGAGCAATGATGAAAATCTTGAATCAAATATAACTTATCTCATGCATTAATTAAAAGTAACAACTCCCCAAAATTACGGCCAAAGATTAGTCAAAAATAACAACTGGGTAGGGCCCACTAGGTGTCAACGGTCAAAAATAGCCCATCAGCGCCCAACGGCTATATTTTCTTGTCAGCGTTTGCCTAAAGCCTTGTCAGCGTCACGATTGGACGTAACAGCGTTTGGAGAAAAACTTGTCAGCGTCTAAAAATAAAAATATTTAAAAAGAAAAAGACCTTAACAAAGTAATTTATCCTAAGGGAAATATCTTACAAGTTGATAATAATTACTGGGCGGCAAGCACTGTCCATTAATGCACACTTGCATAAGCAAGATAGACACAAATGTCCTCTAGAGTCCCTTGCTAACCAAAATACTTACCAACAAAGTTATTTCACAAAATTCTTTGTAACTCCCAGGTAAACCCATAACCAAAGTATTCCCAAGTCTCCCATCAGACCACAACCAATTCTAGGCCAAAGATGTCTTGGCAGCATGCAAAGTTGATATACTATGCATGCTACAGTGCCTCATGGTTTAGTAAAACTAACCCATACTCACCTGTGGACACAATCTAGAATTGTGATGAGAGTATTGTAAGAATACCCAAGAGTCCTAAAGGTTCCTTAAACCTCCCCTCAAACTATGATACATGAGTTCTCAAAATATAAATGAACATTAAAAATTTATGTCAAGATAGGAATATAAATATTCCAACCATCATCCATAAACAAAACATGTCCAAATAGCTCTTCAAAGATCCATAAGCAACTCTGTATCCAATGGCATAAAGCTACCACCTACCTACACATTTAGATGAAAACCACAAAACTAACATTTGTTGCTGACAGCGTCCCGACAACACCTATCAGCGTTGAAGGAACTCTTGTCAGCGTTAGACAATAATATCTCCTAACAACGGCAAAATAACACTTGACAGCGTTACATTGACCTTTGTCAGTGTTAGAAAAATAAAGTGGAATATCTAAATCATCACAAAGACCAATAACAATGCATTATCCTGTACATACTTTTACAAAAAGGTTCCAAAACACATATTAAGTGAGATTAACCATTCCAATATTTGTTACCAAATATTGAAATCTTCCAGCATCAAAAGGTTTAGTTAATAAATCAGCCACATTGTCTTCTGTGGCTACCCTATCTGGTTGTATTAAACCTTTCTCAAAGCAATCTCTTATAAAATGATGTCTAATTTCTATGTGTTTGGTTTTAGAATGATGTACAGGATTTTTAATAATGCATAAAGTACTGTTATTGTCTACAAAAATCTTGGTATGCATAAAATTATACCCATAATCCAACAGCTGGTTCTGAATCCATAAGACTTGTCCACAACAAGCAGCTGCAGCCACATATTCTGCTTCAGTTGTAGAGTTTGCCACCACTGTTTGTTTCTTGCATTGCCAAGATATTAATCTACTCCCAAGAAATTGGCATCCACCAGTTGTGGATTTCCTATCAAACTTGTCACCACCATAGTCACTGTCTGAATAAGCAATAAGGTCCAATGGAGAATCTTTTGGGTACCACAAGCCAAGATCTGGATAACATCTTAGGTACCTAAAAATTCTTTTCACAGCAAAAAGGTGACATTCTTTGGGAGTCACTTGATGGCGTGCACATGCACACACAGCAAACATGATGTCAGGTCTTGAGGCTGTAAGATACATCAATGATCCAATCATTGATCTATAGTGCCTAACATCCACATCCTTTCCAGCTCCAATTTTTCCCCAAGGGTGTTGCCTATCCATAGGAGTGGAAGCCTCCTTCTCATGTGGAGAAAAACCATATTTCTTCAAGATTTCAGCTACATACTTGTCTTGGGAGATAAAGATACCATCTTCTTTCTGCTGAACTTGTAAACCTAGAAAGAAGTTCATCTCACCCATTGCACTCATCTTGAATTTATCTGTCATGAGCTTGGAAAATTCCTCACTCATTTTTGGATCAGTAGACCCAAAAATGATGTCATCAACATAGACCTGCACAAGCAACACATGTTTTCCTTTCTTCTTTGTGAATAGTGTCTGATCTATGGTGCCCCTTTTGAAACCATTTTCCACCAAGTAGGTGGACAATGTACCATACCATGCTCTTGGGGCTTGATGAAGTCCATACATTGCTTTCTTCACTCTATAAACCTTGTCTGGATTTTCAGGATCTTCAAAACCAGGAGGTTGCATGACATATACCTCCTCAACAATTGTCCCATAGAGGAAAGCACTCTTCACATCCATTTGATAAACAGTGAAGTTCATACAAGAGGAATAAGCTAGAAAAATTCTTATAGCTTCAATTCTTGCAACTGGTGCAAAAACTTCTTCATAATCAATTCCTTCCTCTTGTGTATATCCCTGAGCTACCAAACGTGCCTTGTTTCTGACCACAATACCCCTTTCATCTTTCTTGTTCCTTAGAACCCATCTTGTCCCAATTGGTCTCACATATCTAGGACAATCAACCAGCTCCCAAACATCCTGTATAGCAAATTGGTGAAGCTCATCCTGCATTGCTTCCACCCAACTTGGTTCCTTGAGAGCATCAAAAATTTTCTTGGGTTCTTCCTGTGACAGAAAACAGGCAAACAAACATGCTTGTACAAGAGGGGTATCAACCTTCTTGTGTATATTGGCAATAAATCCACCAAGACTTTGATGGGATCTTCTTGTCTGAACTGGAGCCATAACATCACCAATGATTTGAGATGTGGGGTGATCCTTAGCTGTGGAAGTAAGAACTCCTCCTTCAAAGAGTCTGGTGTCCTCAACTTCACGCTCCATGTTGCCAATATCTTCTTCAGATTCTTCTTGATCAACAGAAATCTCTTCATGGACATTAGAAGGTCCACCCTGTTCAAAATGGGAAGAGAAAAGCTGTGTAAAGGTGTCACCAAAGTCTGAACCTTGTTTGTCAGCACTTGGGCTAACAACGCTTGAACTATTGTTGTCAGTGTTTGAGCCATCAGCGTCTGAATTGGTCGTGTCAGCGCTTGATTTCCCTTTGTCAGCGCCTGAAGAATCATGCATGTTTGTATTTGGTGGTATTTGAACACCACCATTATCTTTCCTAGCAGCAGTAGCAGCAGCATAATACTCATCTGTCCATATAGGAAGTGTAACAAATTCTTGTGTGGGAGATGATTTAACTGCTGGTGATCCATCCTCCTTAGCAACCTGTATACCTGAAACATTACCAATTCTCTTTTCCAAAACACTTGAAGTTACCTTCACAATGTCTGGATCAGTAACAGGCATATAATTTAAAGCTCTAGATAAAGGTTCTAAGTCAAACAACCAATTTGGACCACTTTCAGGATCACTAGGTTTACTTTCTAAAAACCTAACATGTACCTTTTCAAGTATACGTTTTTCCTTTTTAATGTAAACCCTATATCCTTTACTCTGCACTGAATAACCCATGAAGTAGCCTTCATCACCTTTAGAATCAAATTTACCTAGGGCCTCACTAGTTTCTAGAACAACTACATGACATCCAAAAGGCTTGAGAAAGCCAATATTTGGCTTCCTTCCCCAAAGTAATTCATAAGGTGTCTTATTATGTATCTTGTTGACCAATGCCCTATTTTGAACATAACAAGCTGTGTTAACAGCTTCAGCCCAAAAGGCTATAGGAAAGTGGGCATCAGCCAACATGGTTCTGGCTGCTTCAATAAGAGTCCTATTCTTCCTTTCAGCAACCCCATTTTGCTGTGGGGTTCTAGCTATGCTAAACTGCCTAGTAATCCCTTTCTTGGCACAAAAATCATCTAACAACTGATTTCTAAACTCACCCCCATTGTCACTTCTAATAATTTTGACCTCATTACCATTCTTCTTCTCTATCTGGGTAATGAAATTAATCAGACTTTGGGCAGTTTCACTTTTCTTGGCTAAAAAGAAAGTCCATGTAAACCTGGAATAATCATCAGTGATAACAAAACAATATGATTTACCCTTCAGACTTTCTATATTAGTTGGACCAAAGAGGTCCATATGCAATAAGTGAAGTGGTTTAGAACTAGAGTGCACCTGTTTAGACCTGAATGAGACCTTGTGCTGCTTGCCCTTAAGACATGCAACACAAGAGTGGTCATTGTGGAAAGCCTTTTCAGGCAAACCATCAACTAAACCAAGCCTCACAAGTCTATTGATATTCTTAAAGTTTATGTGCCCTAATCTCCTGTGCCAAAGATTACTTTCATCTACTGAGGCTTTAGCATACAGACATGACATTTTATTATTTACCTTAATTCCATTAAGATTCACATTATATATGTCTTTATGCCTTGGTGTTCTAAAATCTATGTATTTTTCCTCAGGGAGCTTATAATCTTTGCTTAGCACCAAACACTCAGTATCTGTGAAAAGAACCTTATTTTTGTTATCACACACTTGTGATACACTAAACAAATTATAATCCAGTTCTTTTACCAGGAAGACATTCTCAAATCGTAGATTGTTGGTGACAAGGGTTCCTTTTCCTGTGATTGTTCCATAGCCCCCTCCAAAGTATACCTTATCACCATCTTGAATAGGAGAGAAATTGGTCAGATAGTCTTCCTTTCCTGTCATGTGCCTTGAGCATCCACTATCCCAGTATCCATAATCATTGATCTTCTTCTGAATGCCCTGCACATAAAGAAAACACATTAGTTTTCTTTGGGAACCCAAGCCTTGGAAGACTTGGATTCATTTGGTTGTTCAACAAGAACAGACTTGGTTCTCATAACAACCCCATTTTCATCCCTGTTTGAATGAAATTCCCAGTTAACCCCAATTGGTGTTGACAATGCCTTTGAAATATAATAAAACCTGTTGCATGTCATAGAAATACCAGTAGAATTAGGGTTTTGGTCTTGTTTTGGTCTCCATGTTAAGCTAGTAGAAGCTTTAGACCTATTTCCCTGTGGTTGCAAATACCTAGGTTTAGCAGTGTGTCTGTCAGCGCTAAAATTTCTCTTGTCAGCGCCCCGATTGCTCTTATCAGCGTTGAACCTAGGGTTTGCTACAGGAACCCATTGCCTATTTGACCAAGTGTTTGACTTTTGAAAAGGTCTTAGGCCTTGTGTGTTAGACCCTCTAGAAAAGAATGGGGCTGGTCTAACAACTTGTGAACTTTTGTTCATAAAGGTATTGGGTCTGACAGTGTTTGACCTATGTTGACTTTTGTCAGCGCTGAAATGGTTCCTATCAGCGTTGACATTGGAAGCGTTGACACATTTGTAGGCCAAATGTGAGAAGCTGCCACATGTGTAACAAGCTTTTCTAGACATAGTCTTAGGTCTAGAAGCAAAGAAGCCTGTTCCATGATTACTAACTTGGCTTTTTGGTGACCTAGTATTCCTATACATCTCTGCATACTTAACACTAGGTTTTCTAACAGTTTGTGGGCCAAGGTCAACAGCTTTTCCAGTGGTAGGGTGTGTGATCTTAATAGGTTTAGGATCAAGGCTCTTGATTGGTGTGGGCTCATTTGGACTTTCACACAACAACCCTCCCTTAACAAACAAGGTGTGGTTAGCTTTCTTCCACTCATCTAGGTCAGTCAGTTTTTGCTTGTATTCCTCAACTGGGGAAGTCACTCTAGGTGGAGGAATGAATTCCTCCTCTTGGCATTCTGGCAAGCCAGTCCAAGATAAGTCCTTTGATTGGACACCATAGAAATCCCCAGCTGGTGGTGGAACACCAATATAGTTATTCATCCCAATCCCACTCATATCCTTAGAGTCTCTTTGTTTACTAACACACTCTCCTAGGGATTGTGTGGCCTTATCAAATCTCTGGATTTTAAGACTCACATTATCTTTATTTTTGTTAGCCTCCTCTAACTGAGCTATCAAATCAAGATTAACCCTATTTACTATATCTTGAACATCTTTACTCTGATGTAACTCATGTTTTAAGATATTTATTTGATCCTTTAAATCAAACTCCATTTTCTTATACTCAGCTACTGTCTTTTCTGTTTGGGTAAGAGCAATTTGATAATTAGATACTTTGCATCTTTCAGTACTTGCCTCATCTAATAATTTTACTATCTCTTGTTTTAATTTTTCAGTATTTAAACGACAACCCTTAGAACAGAAAGCATCATCATATACCTCATTATCTGATGAAGAGGAGGAGTGTGCCATGAGAGCATATTCAGCATGCTCTTCTTTAACTTCAGCAACCAAAGCTCTGTCCTCTTCCTCATTCTTAGCCATCCAACTCCAGTCCCATTCTCCAACTCCATCAATTTGTTGAACAGCAACCATGGCCTTGGGATCTGGGCTCTTAATCATTTGACTTGAAGGCTTCCCAGCATCAGATCTTCTTGGAGATCTACATTCCCTCATAAAGTGCCCCATCCTATGACAGTTGTAGCACTCAACCTTGGACTTGTCAAATCCAGCAACATCCTTAGCATTAAAGGTCATCTTCTTCTTGAACCTTTTATTGAACCTGTTTGCTCTTAAACTTACAAGAGCCATAGTCCACTTGATGTCCATTTCTTCCAATTGTTCATCACTTATCTGCTCAAGATCTTCATATGTAATTCTTGAATCACTGGGCAAAGAAGCAATGAATGCACACACAGTATCTAGATCAAAACCAGCAGGTTTAATTCTATCAGCGCCATGATTGTGTGTGTCAGCGCTTGAGTATAAAGCGTTGACAGGATATGATCCAGCGCTGACAGGCTGAGATCCAGCGTTGACACATTGAGATCCCGTGGCTGGATGTCCATAGAAGTTCATGGAATCAAATTGGCCTTCACTTTGTGAGAAGAAGGCCATGTTGCTACTGGAAGATTTATTATCATTATCCAATTGCCATTCATTCTCCAACAGTCTTAGTTTGTTGAAGATGTCATCAAACCTGGATGTCTTGTGGGTGTTATTGACAAGAATGGATCTTGTCTCAATCTTCCATACATCACCAAGGCTTTTGAGAAAAGTAGCATTCAATTCAGGGTCATCAATCTGTGTTCCCATGAAGGAAAGTTGACTTGTGATGTCAAGAAGTCTACTTCTCACACTGCTGAGATTCTCATTAGGTTGAGCTTTAAAGACAGCATACTCATGCAAGAGTTGCTTCTTCTTTTCCTCTTTTGTGTCAGCATTGCCACCATGTGCTACTTCAAGAGCTTCCCAAAGCTCTTTTGCAGACTCAAAGCGTTTGTATTTGTGCTGATTCTCATGACCTAGGGCGTGTTTCAAGATGTTCAAGATTTTCATGTCCACCCTCTTCTTGGCTATATCTTCAACAGCTACAGCTCTCCCATCTCCAGGCTTTTCCACCTTATCAGCTTCAGGACAATTAGGAACAGCTGTCCTTGTGGCAATTGCAGCAGTAATCTTTGCTGCTTTGTCGAATGTGTTCCCATATTCGATAATCTCCCAAAGAGTGTAGTCATGAATAGCTATATATTGCTCAAAATTGGACTTCCAGAGCTCAAAGTTCCTGGCATCAAACATGGGAATTTTGATACTAGGGTTTGAGGAGTTGTTTTGTAGCAAAGAAGCAGGTTGATCTGTGCCAGACATGATGTTTTTAGGGTTTTGAGAATTTTAGGGTTTTTAGGGTTTTTGGTGTTTTAGGGTTCTCTGATACCACTTGTTGATCCCAAACTTAGATCGATTAAGCTTTGTGTATACGAGATTAGATCAAGTACTACACGTAGAGAAACCTTTGCTTATGAATAAAGTAACAAAGTGTTATGCGGAATTAACACTTGATCTAAAACACAAAGATGTTAAACAAACTTTCACTTGTATTAGAATAATCGTACTTGGTTACAATGAAAGAGTTTAACAATCGAAAACTTATGAAAACTTATATATGACTTTAACCTAAAAGACCTTCTTTTATAGAACAAGAAGTCTTGTACAATAAGCTACGAATCAACTATTCTAGGTAAAGATAATAATAGAAAATACAATGTTGTGCTTATCTTTACCATACATAAATAAAGAAACAAATAAACAAAAGATACGTATGAAGATATTCCATCAGTGTCAATCTTCAAGGCTGTCAGCGTTGACTTCTTCAATGTCAACGCTTGGCTGTCAGCGTCCAATGTCATCCTATCAGCGTTGACATTCTTCTTATCAGCGTCTCGTAAACTGACCCATATTTTATTCCCAACAGACCTGCACAAGCAACACATCCTTGCCTTTCTTCTTTGTAAATAGTGTCTGATCTATGGTGCCCTTCTTGAATCCATTGTCCACCAAATAGGTCGACAAAGTACCATACCATGCTCTAGGGGCTTGATGAAGGCCATACATAGCCTTTTTGACTCTATACACTTTATCAGGATGCTCTGGATCCTCAAAACCAGGAGGTTGCATTACATATACTTCCTCAACAATGGTGCCATAGAGGAAGGCACTCTTGACATCCATTTGATAGACTGTGAAGCCCATGCAGGAAGCATAGGCTAGAAAAATCCTAATAGCTTCAATCCTTGCAACTGGTGCAAAGACCTCCTCATAGTCTATCCCCTCCTCTTGTGTATAACCTTGAGCCACTAACCTTGCCTTGTTTCTGACCACAATGCCTCTTTCATCTCTTTTGTTCTTGAGAACCCATCTTGTCCCTATAGGTCTGACATATCTAGGACAATCAACCAGCTCCCAAACATCCTGAATTGCAAATTGGTGAAGCTCATCCTGCATTGCTTCCACCCAACTTGGTTCTTTGAGAGCATCAAATATTTTCTTGGGTTCTTCTTGTGACAGAAAACATGCAAACAAACATGCTTGCACAAGAGGGGTATCAACCTTCTTGTGTATATTGGCAATAAACCCACCAAGACCTTGATGAGATCTTCTAGTCTGAACTGGAGTCATAATATCACCAATGATCTGAGATGTGGGGTGATTCTTCATTGTGGAAGTGAGAACCCCTCCTTCAAAAAGTCCGGTGTCCTCAACCTCACGCTCCATGTTGCCAATATCTTCTTCATCAGACTCTCTTTGATCAACGTGAACTTCTTCAAGTATATTGGAAGGTCCACCTTGTTCAAAACTGGAAGAGAAAAGATGCCCATAAGTGTTGTCAACGTCTGAATCTTGGTTGTCAGCGTCTGGGCTAACAACGCTTGAAATGTTGTTGTCAACGTCTGAGCCATCAACGTCTGAATTGGTCTTGTTAGCGCTAGATTTGCCTTTGTCAGTGCCTGAAGGACCATGCATGTTTGTATCTGGTGGTACTTGGAAACCACCATTATCTTGTCCAGCAGCAGCAGCAGCAAAAGCATCTGTCCAAATGGGAATTGTGACATATTTTAATGTAGGAGATGCCTTTTCTGCTTGTGATCCACCCTTCTCATGAACCTGTGTACCTGAAACATTAACAACTTGTTCCTCCACAACATTTGAAGTTACCTTCACAATGTCTGGATTAGTGACAGGCATATAATTTAAAGTTCTAGATAAGGGTTCCAAATCAAACAACCAATTAGGACCACTCTCAGGATCACTAGGTTTATTCTCTAAGAACCTAACATGTACTCTCTCAACTATACGTTTGTCCTCCTTAAGATAAACCCTATAACCCTTGCTCTGGACTGAATACCCCATGAAATAGCCCTCATCACCTTTTGCACTAAATTTCCCTAAGGCATCACTAGTATCTAACACTACCACATGACAACCAAAAGGTCTGAGAAAACCAATATTAGGTTTTCTTCCCCAAAGTAACTCATAAGGTGTTTTGTTCTGAATTTTGTTAACCAATGCTCTATTTTGCACATAGCATGCTGTATTAACAGCCTCAACCCAAAAGGCTATTGGAAAGTGAGCATCAGCCAACATTGTTCTGGCTGCTTCAATTAGGGTTCTATTTTTCCTCTCAGCAACCCCATTTTGTTGTGGGGTTCTAGCAATACTAAATTGCCTAGTGATTCCTTTCCTGGCACAGAAATCATCTAGCTTCTTGTTCCTAAATTCTCCACCATTATCACTCCTAAGCATTTTAACCTCTTTGCCAGACCTTTTCTCAATCTGAGTGATAAAATCAATAAGAGCATCAGCTGTGTCACTCTTCATAGCTAGAAAGAATGTCCAAGTAAATCTAGAGAAGTCATTTGTGACAACAAAGCAATATGACTTACCAAGGTTTCTCTAGTTTGAATGACTTACCATTCAAACTTTCTATATTTGTGGGACCAAAGAGGTCTATGTGAAGCATATGAAGAGGTCTGGAACTAGTATGCACCTGTTTTGACTTGAATGAGACCTTGTGCTGCTTGCCTTTAAGACATGCAACACAAGAGTGGTCATTGTGGAAGGCCTTCTCAGGCAAACCATCAACTAAACCAAGCCTCACAAGTCTATTTATATTTTTAAAATTTATGTGCCCTAGTCTCCTGTGCCACAAATTACTCTCATCTACTGAGGCTTTAGCATAAAAACAAGACATATTGGTATTCATTTTAATCCCATTTAAATTCACATTATATATGTCCTTATGCCTAGGTGTTCTATACTCAATATATTTCTCATCAAGGATCTTAAAATCCTTGCTTAACACCAAACACTCAGTATCAGTAAAAAGAACCTTATTTTTGTTATCACAAACTTGTGATACACTAAACAGGTTGTAATCAAGTTCTTTTACCAGGAAGACGTTCTCAAAACGCAAATTATTGGTGAGAAGGGTTCCTTTGCCTGTGATAGTTCCATATCCTCCTCCAAAGTATACCTTATCACCATCTTTAATAGGAGTGAAATTTGTCAGATAGTCTTCCTTCCCTGTCATGTGCCTTGAGCATCCACTATCCCAATATCCATAATCATTGATCTGTCTTTGAATGCCCTGCACATAAAGAAAACAAATTAGTTTTCTTTGGGAACCCAAGTCTCAAAAGACTTGGATTCATCTGGTTGTTTAATAAGAACAGACTTAGTTCTCACAACAACCCCATTCTCATCCTTTTTAGGATGAAATACCCAGTTAACCCCAATAGGATTTGTAATGACCTTTGAAATATAATTAAATCTGTTGCAAGTCATTGAAATCCCATTATCATTAGGGTTTTGATCTTTCTTGGGTCTCCATGTTAAGCTTGAAGAAGCTTTAGACCCCTTACCTTGTGGCTGCAAATATTTAGGTCTGGTCACGTTTCTGTCAGCGTTAGAATTTGTCCTGTCAACGCTGAAATTACCCTTGTCAGCTTTGAACCTAGGGTTTGCTACAGGAACCCATTGCCTATTTGACTAGGTGTTTGTCTTTTGAAATGGTCTTTGTCCATGAGTGTTAGACCTTCTAGAAAAGAATGGGGCAGGTCTAATCACTTGTGGACTTTGCTGCACACAAGGTTTGGGTCTGACAACGTTTGACTTTCTAACAACGTTGACTTTCTTCCTGTCAGCGCTGAAATTGTTCCTGTCAGCGCTGGCTTTGGGAGCGTTGACACACTTGTATGCCAAATGTGAAAAGCTACCACAAGTGTAACAGGCTTTCTTAGACACAAACTTAGGTCTAGAAGAGAAGAAACCTGTTCCATGATTGCTAACTTGGCTCTTGGGTGACCTATTATTCCTATACATCTCTGCATATTTAATGGTAGGTCTTCTAACAGTGTTTGAGCCTAGGTCAACAGCTTTACCAGTGATTGGGTGAGTAACCTTAATGGGTGGTGATTCATTGGGACTTTCACATAGCAGACCCCCCTTAACAAATAAAGTAGGGTTAGCTTTCTTCCACTCATTTAGGTCAGTCAATTTTTGTTGATACTCTTCCACTGGAGTGACAACTCTTGGTGGAGGAATGAATTCCTCCACTTGGAGCTCTGGTAGACCAGTCCAAGATAAGTCCCTTCTTTGGACACCATAGAAGTCACCAGCTGGTGGTGGAACCAGAGAGTAATCATTCATCCCAATCCCAGTCATGTCCTTAGGATCCCTTTGTTTAGCTACACAGTCTCCTAGGGTTTGGGTGGCTCTATCAAATCTTTGAATTTTGAGGTCAACATTATCTTTATTCTTAATGGCCTCATCTAACTTAGCCTGTAATTCACTATTAACCTTTTTCATGATGTTTCTAACATCCATGCTACCCTCTAGCTCATGTTTTAAGATATTGATCTTATCTTTTAAGTCAAATTCCATTTTCTTGTATTCAGAAACGGTTTTCTCAGTTTCAGTAATAGCTAGTTGGTAATTAGACAATTTACACCTTTCAGTACTCATATCATCTTTTAGTTTTAACACCTCTTTGTTAAGTCTTCCAGTGTTTAACCTACAACCTTTGCTACAAAAAGCATCATCATATACCTCATTATCAGATGAAGAGGAGGAGTGTGCCATGAGAGCATATTCAACATGCTCTTCTTCTTTAATATCAGCAACCAAAGCTTTATCCTCTTCAACATTCTTAGCCAGATAGCTCCAATCCCATCCTGTACCATCAATTCCTTGAACTGCAACCATGGCTTTGGAATCCTGAGCTTTAACAACCTGACTTGAGGGTTTACCAGCATCATATCTTCTAGGAGATCTGCATTCCCTCATGAAGTGCCCCATACGATGACAGTTGTAGCATTCAACTTTGGATTTATCAAATCCAGCTGTGTCTTTAGCATTGAAGGTCATCTTCTTTTTAAACCTTCTGTTCCACCTATTTGCTCTTATACTAGCAAGAGCCATGTTCCACTTGATGTCCATCTCTTCCAAGTGCTCATCACTTATCTGCTCAAGGTCCTCATATGTAATCACTGAACCATTGGGCAAAGAAGCAATGTAAGCACAAACAGTATCCAAATCCAAACCAGAAGGTTTAACTCTTGGGGAGTCATTCTTGAATGTGTCAGCGTCTGAAAAAGAGACGTTGACAGGACTTGTTCCAGCGCTGACATATGATGATCCAGTAACTGGATGCATATAAGAGTCCTTCTGATTGAATTGACTTTCACTATGAGAGAAGAAGGCCATGTTGCTGGTGGTAGATTTGCTTCCATGCTCTGAAAGAGTTTCATCTTCCAACAGTCTTAGTTTGTTATAGATGTCATCAAACGAGGAGCTCTTGTAAGTATTGTTGGCAAGAATAGATCTTGCCTCAATCTTCCATGCCTCACCAAGACTTTTAAGAAAGGTAGCATTGGTGTCAACATTACCAACTTGTGTCCCCATGAAGGACAACTTGCTTGTGATGTCAAGCAATCTGCTTCTCACACTACTCAGTTTCTCATTGGGTTGAGCTTTGAAGACAGCATAATCATGCAGAAGTTGCTTTTTCTTTTCTTCCTTAGTGTCTGCATTGCCACCATATGCAACTTCAAGTGCTTCCCAAAGATCCTTAGCAGATTCATAGCCTCTATATTTATGCTGGTTTTCTTGTCCCAAAGAGACTTTCAGAATATTTAGGGCTTTCATGTCAACCCTTTTCTTTGCAATATCTTCAGCAGCTACAGCTCTACCATCTCCAGGTTTTTCTTTCTTATCCTCTTCAGGGCATCCTTCAACAGCTGTTCTTTGACTAATGGCATCAAGAATCTTTTGAGCCTTATTGAATGAGTTTCCATATTCAATGATCTCCCAGAGTGTGTAGTCATAGATCCCCAGATATTGTTCAAAGTTGAACTTCCATAAGTCAAAGTTGGTTGCATCAAGCATGGGAATCTTGATGTTTGGTAAGGGTGAGGAGGAGGAGGTTATTGCTTCAGACATGATGTTGTTAGGGTTTCTGAGAAAATTAGGGTTTTGGTGTTTTTAGGGTTCTGGTGTTCATGTATGGTGTTCTTTTAAAGATCAAAAGTTCCTCAACAAGCTCTGATACCACTTGTTGATCCCAAACTTAGATCGATTAGCTTTATGTATACGAGATTAGATCAAGTATAACACGTAGAGAAACCTTTGTATATGCTTTATGAATTTAAGTGTTATGCGGAATTTAACACTTAAACAAGAACACACAAGACGTAAACAAACCTTCACTTTGATTATGAATGTCGAACTTGCTTACAATGAAAGATGTTTACAAACGAAAACTTATATCAAACTTATAACCTAAAGGCCTTCTTTTATAGATACAAGAAGCCTTGTACAATAATCTACGTATCAACTATTCTAGGTAAAGATAAGCATAGAAAATACATTGTCGTTTCTATCCTTACTAGAAGTATTCTAGAATATAATAAACGTGTAGATTATATCTTCCATCAGTGCTTGTCTTCAATGTGTCAACGCTTGACTTTAACTTGTCAACGCTTGAGCTGTCAGCGCTTGCTTTGTTCTTGTCAACGCTTGAATTGTTCTTGTCAGCGCTCAAGTGATCTGGCCTTAATTTATTCCCAACAATCTTTTAACTAAATCATTTAAAGAACTAGAACTTAAGCGTATTCAAGATTTACCACCTAATCCCGGTTATGCAAAACAAGCTTAGGAATATATTCATTGTCCTTATGATGTTACCCTAATTGGCAAATCGAAAGAAGCACCTTATGTTCGTGATACTGAGGAGACAATGTCACTTGCGGAAGAAACTCGATCTAAAATGCTTTCAACATTCTATAAGCTTGATTATGATAAGCATAATAAAGATCAATTTGATAAAAAGACCCGTATCCGATTACAAAAGGAATTAGATCAATTATCTGCTTTTGTGCCCCCAATTTTGTCATATGAAAACCTTCCTTCTACGTCTCCTACACTTGTCAAAAAGGATTTAACTAAGTTAATTCCACCGGTAAGTAAGGTGTCAGATAGCTTAAATGTGGTGCACCAACACTTTGCTGATTTTGACAAGGTCATTAAGGAACGTATGACGGCTTCAGCCATAACGGAAGGTGAATGGAATTTTGAGCACACTAGAGCTGCGTTTCGAGACAAAATTGTTCCGTTTGTAAACAATATTAAAGCTTGTCTTAGCAATATTGATCAAGATTTGCTTTTGGAAATAGAAGAAGTTAGACATGTTTTCAATGAAATGGATGATGCTTATGAAAACAGTTTACTTGAAATAGAACGAATTTCACGCCAAAATGATCAGCTTCTGAAGCAAGTGATGTCGCATGATATTGTTTCCGTATGTATGAATACTAGTGTTGATAATGATTCTATTGTGCATAATGTTGAATCTGTGGATAATGTGGTAGATAGTACTTGTCACAAATCTGACGCTGAAATTTTAAAGCTTCAAGATTCTTATTCTTCGCTTTCAAAACGTTTTGATGAGATTCAAAAACATTGTATTTCGCTTGAATGTACACAACAATTTATTCAAGAGCTTTTTGAAACGTCATTTGAAGTTGTTAATATAGATGATTCAAATTTTCAAAAGAATTTTCGATTGAATTTACAATCAAAACAGCGTCAGCCAAGTGACAAGGTTGCTAAATCATTGCCGATTGACATAGAGAAATCTAAGGATATTAACTGTGTGAACGTACTTGAGGCCACTGAGAATATTAAACTTGATCTAGATAATCAAGTTTCCAAGATTTTGTCCAAAGTTGATAACTTAAAACAGAAAAATACACAACTCTTCGATTCAGTAAAGCCCGCATGTGCTAATACCACTGCACATAATCAATCATTGATTGAACGATTGAATCGAAAGTCGGTGGAAATATCTGATTTAAGGGAACAAATTTTTGATAAAAATTTGGCTATGGTTGAGTTAAAGGAAACACTTTGTACCCTAAAACGTAAGAATGTTGTGGATAACGCAGCCACTGTCTCAGCATCGTCCTCTAGTGCAATCAAAAGGAACCTTATTGCTGTCACACCACTTAACAAGGGCCCTAGGACTAAACCATCTCAAACATTGGTCAAGAAAGATAAGGCAAAATCTAAACCAACTTCTAATATTCCCGTGTTGCCTTCTACAGGAGTAAACACCACTACTAAGGCTCAAAGATCTAAGCTTAAAAGAAACACGAAGAATGATATGATCTTGCCCCCATCTAGTAGTCAAGTGAATAAGAAAGTAGAAGCCCACCCTAGGAATGTTATTTCTGTTTTGAATAAAACGAATCATGTAGCTAAACCTAAAGGCTATGCGGTTGTGCAACGTTCTAAGCCTACTGTAAATTCTAATTTGAAATGTTGGAATTGCAATGAATATATGTTTTATAGTCGTCATGATTCTTGCCTTATTGACCATGTGAATGAGATGAATGCCCGAAAAAATGGTTTAGAATGGAAACCGACTTGGAAAGTGTTAACCCAAGTTGGTTGGATGTGGCGCCCCACTGGTAGAACTTTCACTATAGTAGGAAATGCGTGCCCTTTAACTAGGATCACTCCCACTAAAGAGAAGAAAGCGTGCCCTTTAACTAGGAGTACCAAGGCTACCAAAACACAAGCGTGTCCTTTAGCTAGGAACACCTACACTACTGTAGGAACCAAGTGACCTTTAAATAGGTTTACTCCCACTGTAGTGCCCACTAATACTCCAAAACCTCATAAAGTTGGAACAATAAAACCTATTATTGGTAAAACTCACATTAGAAAACGTCGGAAATCTAAGGATAACACAAATGTTGGCAATTCTAGTAATATTATATTTGTATCTGCTAACACTCCGGAACCAATAGTTTCCAATGCATTGTCTACTGTTGTTGCTGAAAACAGGTGGTCCAAATTGTTCTCTGGTATTTGGACTCTGGTTGCTCCAAGCATATGACCGAAGATCGCTCTTAGGTCAGAAATTTTGTCAGCAAGTTTCTTGGTACGGTTCGATTTGGAAATGATGATATTGCAAAGATAATGGGTTACGGTGAATATCATATTCGGAATGTTATAATTTCAAGAGTGTATTATGTGGAAGGTCTCGGTCACAATTTATTTTCTGTGGGACAATTTTGTGATGCAAACCTAGAAGTTGCTTTTCTAGAGCATACCTGCTTCATTCATAATTTGGAAGGGGTTGATTTATTGAAAGGTACTCGAGGGAATAATCTGTACACTTTGTCTCTACAAGATATGATGGTCGCTACTCCCGTATGTCTTCTCTCCAAAGCATCGAAGACTAAGTCATGGTTAGGCATCGACAGTTATCTCATCTTAACTTTGACGTTATTAATCATTTGGCGAAAAACGAACTTGTTCGTGGTCTTCCTAAACTTACTTTTCACAATGACCATTTGTGTTCTGCGTGTACAATGGGGAAAAGAACTAAGAAATCATACAAACCCAAGACTGAAGACACCAACCAAGAGAAACTTTATTTGTTGCATATGGATCTTTGTGGGCCAATGTGTGTTGAAAGTCTTAGTGGTAAAAAGTATATCCTCGTCATTGTCGATGATTACTCTCGGTTTACATGGGTGAAATTTCTTGCAAAAAAAAATGAGGCACCTAAATTCATCATCGTATTTCTCAAGATGATTCAAGTGCGTCTCAACACTACTGTCCGACGCGTTCGTACAGATAATGGAACCGAATTTGTGAATCAAATCTTGCGTAATTATTATGAAGAAGTTGACATATCTCATGAACATCCTTTGCTCGCACTCCATAACAAAACCGTGTCGTTGAAAGGCGAAATCGCACACTTATAGAAGGTGCTCGAACTATGTTAATTTACGCAAAGGCTCCATTGTTTTTATGGGCAGAAGTAGTATCTACAACAGTTTACACCCAAAACTGGTCACTAATTCAAAAACGCCATGGTAAAACACCTTATGAGCTTCTACATGGAAAAGTACCAGATTTATCATATTTTCATGTATTTGGTTCTCTATGCTATCCAAATAATGATGGTGACAATTTGGGAAAACTTCAACCAAAGGCTGATATTGGTATTTTCATTGGTTATGCACCCGCAAAGAAAGCATACCGAATCTACAATCGCAATTCTCGCAAGATCCTCGAAACTATGAATGTTGATTTTTGTCATACCCCACCATGACGTAATATGGGGCGCGACGTATGGATATCATCACAACAATAACGTGTCTATAGAGATAACTAAATGAAATGGAAATATCATAAATGGTGACACAATGTCATGAAGATATCTCAAACAATGCAGGCATCTAGGTAAGTAGGTAACAGATCTACCTCTTACCAAAGACATACAATTAACAAATAACAAACATATAGGTGTCTACAAAGAATCACTTATCCAAACATAAATAAAGACTAAGAGGAAAGGGGGTTCCTCCAAATGCAATCCTAAGCCTTCCAGCTAGCCACTCCTATTCTCACGCTTAACCACATTCTCACCTGAAAGAGACACTAAAACACGTCAACATAAAGTTGGTGAGAGTCATAGGTTTAGACTCCAACTCCAAATCAATTATAAGCTGTGAATAACAACCATTAACAAAAGAGCATATGGACAATGTGCTACAATTATGTATTAACAACTAGCATTCAAGATTAACCAATCACCACAAATCCAAGGCTCCAAGCCTTACCAATAAACACAATTCCAAGGCTCCAAGCCTTACCAATAACCATGGTCCCATAGGCGCCCATACACCTATAAACCAATCCCAAGGCCCCGCCTTGTCAACATCCCCTTGGTACCAAGTCAAACCACAATAACTGAGATGGTACGTGTCCCCTGATCCAAATCATAAACACAATCAAGAATCACATAGCAGTTAATCACATAAGTGCACACACAAGTCCATCACAAACCATAAAAACATTCACAGCATTAGTTACAAAACCATAGAGTGTCTCTTCCATCCCATCTGGAATTTAAATCATAAAAAGACATAGGACTATGAAACTCACCTGAACAAGCTTCTCCAAGTACCCGTGCTCTAGCACAAATCTAAACACACAAACGTATACAATCAAGACATGAATGACATACCAAAATGGCTCATCAATCTATGATGGATATCTAACCTTATCCTATAACTTAACCCCATTTATATGCCATATGAATCTCATTACATCCCTCTATAAAGCCCTTAACTTAGTTTAGTTCGTAACTTGCCCCGTTAACATTTAACCCAAAATAGTCCCGTTTTGAATACTTAAAACTATTGGTCGAACACACCCTTAACCAAAATAACATTCCCTGTAAAAGAAACCCTATGCCCTTAAATGTGTTATATAACTCTCCCCTTTGGACTCAACCTTAAAGCTACTGTTAAGGCCTCCATATATATATATATATATATATATATATATATATATATATATATATATATATATATATATATATATATATATATATATATATATATATATATATATATATATATACTTTTACCTATCCAGAATTTACTAATTTTGAACATATAAAAAGTTTGTTATGATCAGAGGGTCTTACCCTAACCCATATTTTTTAGCCCTCCTCCAGATCTTTTATTTAATATATAATCTAAGTCTCATGTTCGTTTTAAGGTCCAATTATACTCCTAAGTACCCTAACCATCTTAAAAAATTATTTTAAACCCGACTGATTTTAAAACTGCTTTGACCTCCGATTGTTGTAACCTGTTTTTAACCCGCTTTCCGACCTCCAATTTAGTTCTCGTTTCTTGAATTTGAAAGCAAACTCAATTAACTTTACAGGGACATAAGATTCGAAAATTAAAAGTTTTTATAACTCTATATATGATCAAAACAATGAACCAAAAATTCTGCCCAGTTTTTAAAAACGAATTTAAACATGATTAAACCCTTTAATCATCATTAAACCTCATAATAACCTAATTAATTGAATATTAAGAACCCTAATATTATTAATTACAGAAATCATCATTACTAGTATGAAAACCTAATCAAAAATCAAAAATCCTAAACCCTAATCCACCATACTAGGTTAGATACGTAAATTTGACGTTAATCGAGCTAGTTTAATTACATACCTTTGACCCTTATGCAATATTTCGGTTTTGATCTTCCCCCATGGATGTTTCAACTGATATTAGGTATATTGTAGGGTTATGGGTCGTTTTTAGGGGTCTAGGGGTGTTTATATAGGCTTTGGTAACCTCCTTAACAAGTTTGAGCCCAAAAGGGACTCTACTTGGGCCTTTCCTACCCGTTTCCTTCCTTTAGTCGGCCATAACAGCCCATCCACGACCCACTCCCTTAAATTTGGGTTATTTACACTCTCCCCCTTCTATTTTATGTTTACCTATACTTCCATACACTTCCGGGTCGAAACCGGACACCCTTTCGCTAATTTTTCGACTTTCTGCGTAATTTTCGATCTTAACTTTATTTTCAAAACTTTCCTAAAATAGAAAACTCCTATAATACATAGAATATAGATAATATATATCTAATGTACATATATCACGTATGATACATACACAAAATCCTACGAAAACGATAATTCAACTTTCACGAAATTTTCGCATGATCTCATTTCATTTCACTTCATTTCATTTCATTTCACTTCATTTCATTTCATTTCACTTCATAGTCACTATAATGTGAGCTTATGATTCATGAAATAACCATTCATCGATTTACTTAAGAGCACTTCGTACTCATAAACGATGTCCAAACCATCCTCATTCACACCAAATAAACACGTAAACACATAAAATACATAGTCACACATAACACCCTAAAAATACGACTAAGTGACGAACCTCAAAACCACGGTTGTCACATTACTCCCTCCTAATAGAAATCTCGTCCCGAGATTTACTCCTTAGGATCAAACACACAATCAACAAATCACATGAGGATACTTGTTCTAATTGAACTCTGATATGAGCTTAAACTCATATCCTTTTATCAACAAATAACCCTAAAACATGAAGCAAAATACCAATTTATTTGGCAAAAACAGTGTTATGTGGTATGTTTGTGTTTGTGTACACTTGTGTAGGTAAAAGGATACATTTTCAAGCAAACAAAGAAAAATCAAGCTCAAATGGATGAAAAAGACAAAGAAGGATCAAAAGTGACAAGACTTTGAAGTATAAGGACCTATCTTGACAAGTTGTCAAAGTTGAAGGACTAAAAGTGCAAATATTGTGAAAGTCAAGATTCAAGTCAAACTTGGTCAACTCTAAAGTCAACTCAGTCAAAGGACCATTTTGTTCAAGAATGAAAGTTGAAGGACCAAATATGTCAAAAGAATGAAGATCCTAGCTCAAATCAACAATCTGCCAAGTACAAGGACTAATTCTGCCAACAATGGAAAGTTATTCAAAGTTAATCCATGTGTACCACATTTCAACCAATGAGAGAAGGGAAAACAAAGCACACGGATTAAGCAATAAATACCCACTCAGCCGCTTTGCATTTAATATCCAATCTCAACAGTGTGATCCATGTGACGCTTTTTCAGCCAATCAAATGATGACACGTGGCATCTTCTTCATCAAATAAATTTGCCAGGATCGCGTTTGAGCTACAAGCTATTTCATGGAAAGTTTTCAACACCAAAGTTGATCATTTTGAAGAGACGAACACAATGGTGCTAATCAATTAACATATCATCCACTCAATCAAGAAACCCCAAATCCTTGTTCATACCTGCAAATGCAAATATGCAGAATTTTACACGTGGCAAGCTGGGATTGGTTCTGACACGTCACCAACCCCAACTAACTCCTCCTTCATGCCTATAAATAGATGATAGGACTTCATTTGTAATTTGTAGCCTAGTTTTGAAAAAACACATAGTTCTAAATTTCCTTTCAACTTTCCTTCATTTTTACCCTAGCTACTCAAGAGTCTGACAAACTCTTGAGTTAGTTAGTTAGTTAGTAGCTTCCTAACAACTTTGTAACCGTTTTCATTGAATAAATTTCAAATTCACCATTTCTCGCCAAAACTGTTCTTCCTATTCCTGTTCATTTCCTGCTGCTATTGGTTACTTGAGTTGCTGTTTTGTGTTTGTTATGATCATTGATTGATCATAACTGACATTGAAGGAGTTTGATAGCTGTTTGATCAGAATTCAGTTCATTCCATAGTTTTTGAAGATTTTCAAGCATGATGATAGTTTCTGTTGATTGATTGCTGTTCTTGTTGATTGATTTGTTGTCCTAGTGATAAGGTGGTGGTTATCACTAGGCTAAGAGAGCTCAGCGCTCCTCTTCTTCTCAAAGGATTACTACAATAGGTTTTAAAAGCTCTCATTTTTGTTCCTCTCAACAAGTCAAATGCATGCTTCTTTCATAGTGTAAATTTGATGGCTGCCTGATAAAAGTTGTTAGAGTTGTTGATTGTTTGATCTTTGAGTGTTTGTAGCTTAATTCTGTTACTTGTTCTTTGATTTTGATTAAGATTCTAGCTTACTGCATTAATTTAGTCATTTTAAGCCTTGTACTTTGTTTGGAGTTCTAGTTGTGTCAACTGATTGCATTTAGCTCTTACACCTTTCATTTTGATCATTAAGTCTAGTTTGCTATAGCATTTGATTCAGTCTAAGCTAGTTCTTAAAAAGCCTTTGTAAAAGTTTGAAAAACCAGTTAAAGGAGTGTTTGGGATTAGCTTAACAAGAAGTTTTCAAGTATTGAATCCTGGTGTTTTTAAGTTCATTTGTAGTCAATTGGTGGTTATTAAGTGTTTTAAGTCTTTTACAAGTCAAAAAGAAGGTCAAACAGGCAAATGGCATATAAAATGTTTGGGTCATTCTTATTCAGTTTTGTTCATTAGAACTTGTCATTTTGATTTGATCATTACTCATTCAATACTTGATGGATTTGTACCAAATTTGTTCTCAGCTTTAGCTTATATCATAGAGTTTCAGTTTCCAAAAGGATTTTCTACAGTATTCAATAATCAGTTAGAAATAAGCAAAAATCAGATAAGCAGACTTAGAGCAAGTTTCTGTAACTTGAAAACTGAAAATCTGTATCTCCTTATCCTATTCATAAACATGTCCATTTTTCTTCACAAATCCTCTTTAGTCATTGAGTTACATGATTTTTGAGAGTTTCAGCTTTTTGAAAAATAAGCTGGTCAACGCTTGGTCAACATAAGCCCATTTTTAGCTTAATTCAGATTCTGAGCTTATTACTTGATGAAAAATGTTATAGTTTGATTTCCCGTTCATTAATTGAGTTGTTTAATCAGTTTCATTGAAAAAATCAAGTTGTGACTGATTAGATTTTGCTATAGCTTATTTTGTGCTTATTGATAAGCACTCATTTGCTTATTTTGAAACTTCAGCCAATTTCCTTTGACACACGTAGCTTATTTGGAATTTTAAGAGTTTTGAAACTTGTCTCATCAAATTTGGTTAAGAAATAAGCTCAAACGAGCTTATTTTCATCCATAACCCGTTTTTGTTTAAATAGTTTTCATAATTGTACTTTGGTCCCTATTGTTCTAAACAGTTTGTATACTTGGCTAAACTTCCAAGTTTTTAGGGTTTGCACTTGTTAAGTCCTTGCAGTTTTAAAAGTTGTTATTTTCAGTTTACAAGTTGTTAGTTTGTTGCAATTTTGGTTAGTTGGTTATAAGATTTGCATTTTTGATCCTTGTAGTTAACTATTTTACATTTTTAGTCCCTATAATTGTTAGAATTTACATTTCAAGCATTTATCTTACCTAGAATTTAAAATTTCAGTCCTTTTAGTTTCATATTGTACATTTTGGATTTTACTTGAATAAAAACTTGGTATTTGCAATTTGTTTTACATATAAGTAGGTAATATTTTTCCTTTTTGCAAGTCTTTGTTTGAATTAGCAAATAGAATATCCAAGCAAGCTTAACAACCAAGAACAATTAAAAACCCGATATTGGTTGGACTTTCCATTAGCAAGAACTGAGAAAAAACGAACTGCATTGTACACAATTTCAAATGGCGCCGCTGCCGGTTCTTTGACTACACGAGAGACTATCGATTGACGGTTTTCATTGGCTTTTGGGATCCGTTCACTTTGTGAACGTTATTTTTACGTATCATAAATCAAAAACAAATAAAAAATCAAAAATATAAAAATATATAAAAACTAAAAAATTAACAAAACAATTCTTTTCCTAAAGAATTGACCAAAAAAATAAAAAAATCCAAAAAGCAATCTTTTTCCTAAGAGATTGCACCCAAAAATATATTATTGGATTCTCTCGGTTTTTATGTACATATAGTATTTTCTCTTAAAAAATTCATAAATACAAAAATATTTTCCATATATTATTATAAGTAAATACGTATACGTATAAGAACAACCAATCTACATATCTTCCATAAGTATTGCCGAGGCAATACACCGTGTTGAGGGGCGTTCCGGTCCTTGACACGTGTATCGATCAAACAAAATAAAGCAAGAATAGATAAATACTCTCAATAAGCAACAATTCGAAGAATACGAACATTTAAGTGAATAGAAAGGCGATGTGCTATAAAATGCCATCTAAGGGTCAATAGGTACTTAAGTGCTTCGCGCCACCTAACCCCCCGTTCACTTGTAAGTATTCTAAGAAGGAAGGCTTCATTGAGGGTCTTGCACCCAAGTACTACATACTTATATTGTTATTTTCTTGTGGATATTTAATATTAAAACTCGAAGAGGATAATCCATTTCTCTTCAAAGTCACACGAGAGCTTCTCTCTCATTCCTCGTATTGAGTTGCATGCTCACTCGAGGGCGTGCACAAATACCGATTGGTGTACAACCTCTTCCTCCGAAAAGGAAGAAAAAGAGAAAGAGTAAGACCACCACCGTCCACCAAGCCGATCACGAGAATCGTGCTTTGACTCCACCACAAGAAGCCATGGCTATTGATAATCGCACTTTGTATGAACGTATGCAATCCAACATTCATGGATATTCTAGTGCCATTAAGATTCCCGACTTTCCCGCAAACACATTTGAGCTACATACATCTATGATCAATATGGTTGCACAATCACCTTTCTTTGGTAACAAGAATGAGGATCCTCATGCTCACCTTAAGAGATTCCTTTCACTTTGCAATACCATTAAGCATAATGGGGTTCCACATGAGGTGATTAGGTTGATGTTAGTGTCATTTTCCTTAGAGGGGATTGCTAAGCATTGGTTAGACACCCAACCACCCGATAGTATCATCACATGGGATGGTTTCACCACTAAGTTTTTGAACAAGTTCTTTCCTCCACATAAGACTATGGCTTTGAGGACTTTAATTATGGGCTTTCAACAAAAACCTAGTCAATCCTTTAGTGATGCTTGGGAAGAGTATAGTGAGTTGTTGAGGCAATGCCCTAATCATGGATTGGATCAAGTTCACCAAATCAACCTCTTCTATGATGGCCTTAAATCTCACCACCAAGATTCACTCAATGCTTCCGCGGGAGGGAATATTCTTCTTAAGACTTACCAAGAGGCTTTGGACATCATTGAGACTAAGGCAATGGTTCAAACAAACAATCCATTTGAAGAAAAGGTTCATGTTATTCAAAACAATTCTCAAACCTCTTGTGACAACCAACTCCTCAAGTTTCAAGAAGAGATTTTTCAAAGGATGGATAGAGATAGTGAGAAGAATTTGCAAGTACAACTAGAGATGCTTCAAGCTTTTAAGAACTTGTCATTGAACAATTCCTCAAATAATGTGAATGCCATCACCATTTCTTGTGTTACTTGTGGAGGTCCCCATTCTTATGAACAATGTGATAAGGTGCAAGGGTATCAAAGGGAATGCTATGCTTACCAAGAGGAACATCGTGAACACTTTAAGCCTAATATCAATCCAAATAACCTTTCTTACAAATCCCAAAACTACCTTACTCCACCCGGCTTCCCACCCCAACCACCCACCCAAATTCCACAAAATACTCCTCAAATTTTACCAAGGAATCAAGGGCAAAGACCACCATACCAAGGAAATAACTACAAGGCACCCAATCAATTTCAACCTCAAGCAAATACCTTTTATCCACCAACTCAAGGATTTAACTCCCAACCTTTACCTTTCCAAGATCAAGGTTTTCAAGGTCATGTGCAACAAGAGTATAACACAATGGATCTCTTGCAAAAAATGAATCAAGAGAATGAAAGGAAGTTTCAAGCTATGGAAAAGAAGTTGAATGACCAAATCAATAGGGTTTTAGTGGCAATAAATCAAAGACCACAAGGGGCTTTACCTTCTAACACACAAACAAACCCTAGGGCCAATGTCAATGCTATTACAACAAGGAGTGGAACAACAACAAAGGATCCTTCACCTCCTAAACCTACTCTTGTTCAACCCACTTGTGCTCCTACTTGTGACAAGCCTTCTACTTCTACTCCACCTCCTCAAAATGCTCCTATTCACTCAAACACACCTTCTCAACCACCTCATACTTCTCCTTTACCTTCCACACTTCCCAATGAAGAAGCTAACAAAGACAAATCTTCCACCACAACACCTATTCCACCTACACCAAAGCCTACTCTTCCATATCCTTCAAGGTTGAAAAAGGACAAATTAAAGAACAAGGATGACATCCAAGTCTCCAATTTCTTAAGGATGTTCAAGCAACTCAACATCAATATATCCTTTGCAGAAGCTCTTGCTTATATGCCAAAGTTTGCTAAGATGTTCAAGGATTTGCTCTCAAACAAAGAAAAATTGGTTGATTTGCCCAACACATCCCTTATTGAAAATTGTTCTGCAGTGTTACTTAAAACCTTACCAACAAAACTTGGAGATCCGGGGCGCTTCTTGATACCTTGTAATTTTCCCGGTGTTGAAAATTGCATGGCTTTGGCGGATCTAGGGGCGAGCATAAATCTCATGCCTTTATCGGTTTGGAAACAACTATCTCTTCCCGAGCTCACTCCCACTAGGATGACTCTTGAACTAGCCAACCAAACCATAGCTCACCCCGTAGGTATAGCGGAAGATGTGTTTGTAGGTGTGGATAAGTTTACCTTTCCGGCCGACTTTGTAGTGGTCGATTATGACATGGATCCTAGAGTGCCTTTGATTGTTGGTAGACCGTTTTTGAGAACGGGTCGTACCTTGATAGATGTGGCGGAAGGAGAATTAATTATGACAGTAGAAGATAAGAGAGTGGTGTTTAAGTTAGGGAATGTTTGTGATAGAAAAGAGGTTAAGGAGTCTAGACCTTGTGAGACTATTAACATTGTGGATGTGCTAGATGAAGTGTGTAATGAACACTTTCATGATGCTTGTAAGAGTGCTAGTGATGAGATACCCCATGTTGAAACCGTGGCCTCAATTGCTCCCTCTTTAACACCTTTTGGAGAGAGTGATTTCCTCTTGGAGGAATTTGAGTCCAACTTTCTTGGTGATGATGATTCTCCCATTAATTGGGAAGAAGATATTCTTACGATCCAAAAGTTGCTCAATGAGGACCCTATTCCTTCTCCTATTCCACAAGAGATTACCATTGAGGAACCTTCCATAGTACAACCTTCCATAGAGAATCCACCTCCCATTGAACTTAAGGACCTTCCATCCCACTTAGAATATGCTTTCTTAGAGGGCAAAGACCAATTACCGGTGATCATTGCTAAAGAGTTGAAAGAGGATGAGAAAGAGCAACTTATTGAAGTTCTTAAGAAACATAAGAAAGCTTTAGCATGGAATATATCCGACATAAGGGGAATTGATCCACATTTTTGTACACACAAAATCCTTATGGAGGATGACTATAAACCCGCCATTCAAAACCAAAGGAGAGTTAACCCAAAAATCCATGAGGTTATTAAGAAGGAAGTGATTAAACTCTTAGATGCGGGTATGATTTACCCCATTTCCGACTCTCCATGGGTTAGCCCGGTTCATTGTGTTCCAAAGAAGGGTGGAATCACCGTGGTGCCTAATGAGAACAATGAGCTTATTCCCACGAGACTTGTGACTGGTTGGAGAGTTTGCATTGATTATAGAAAACTCAATGAGGCAACTAGGAAAGACCATTTCCCGCTTCCCTTTATGGATCAAATGCTTGAACGCCTAGCGGGAAATGAGTACTATTGTTTTCTTGATGGCTTTTCGGGTTATTTTCAAATACCCATTGACCCTAAGGATCAAGAAAAGACCACATTCACTTGTCCCTACGATACATTTGCTTACAAGAGGATGCCTTTTGGCCTATGTAATGCACCGGGGACGTTTCAAAGGTGCATGATGGCGATTTTCCATGACATGATAGAGCAAACCATGGAGGTTTTTATGGATGACTTTTCCGTATTTGGAAACTCCTTTAGCTCATGTCTCACCAATCTTGAGAGAATGCTTAAGCGTTGTGAGGAAACACGTTTGGTGCTTAATTGGGAGAAATGTCACTTTATGGTGAAAGAGGGGATTGTTTTAGGACACAAGATATCCAATAAGGGATTAGAAGTTGATCGAGCTAAAATTGATGTGATTGCTAAGCTTCCCCCACCCACCTCGGTTAAAGGTGTGAGGAGTTTCTTAGGTCATGCGGGATTTTATAGGCGCTTTATACAAGATTTTTCTAAGATAGCTAGACCGATGACTCACCTCTTGGAGAAAGAGGCTCCTTTCATTTTTGACCAAGCTTGTTTAGACTCTTTTGAGACTCTTAAGGAAAAATTGACTAAGGCTCCCGTTTTGGTTTCTCCAAATTGGGAATTACCTTTTGAGCTTATGTGTGACGCTAGTGATTATGCGGTGGGGGCCGTCTTAGGACAAAGAGTTAATAAGCATTTTCAACCTATACACTATGCGAGTAAAACCATGACCGGTGCACAACTTCATTACACTACCACGGAAAAAGAGTTGCTTGCTATAGTATATGCTTTTGAGAAGTTTAGACCATATCTTGTGCTTTCCAAAACCATAGTGTATACGGATCATTCCGCTCTCAAGTATCTTATGACAAAACAAGATGCTAAGCCTAGGCTTTTGAGATGGGTTTTGTTGCTTCAAGAGTTTAAGATAGAGATTCGTGATAAGAAAGGGGCCGAGAATTTAGCGGCGGATCATTTGAGTAGACATGAGCATCCTTTTCAAGGAGATTTCCCACATCAAGAAATCAATGAATCCTTTCCACTAGAGGAGCTCATGTCTATCTCTTCCCAAGAGGATGCCACACCTTGGTTTGCGGATATAGCAAACTATCTTGTGGGCAATGTGCTTATTGAGGGTCTTACTTATCAACAAAAGAAAAAGTTTCTTAAGGAAGTTAAGTATTACTTTTGGGATGATCCATATCTTTTTAGGCAATGTGCGGACCAAATCATTAGACGGTGTGTAGATGGGCCCGAGGCATTTAAGATCTTAGAGGCGTGTCATAAAGGACCTACGGGTGGACATTTTGGGCCTAACTACACTGCCAAGAAAGTCTTTGATTCGGGTTACTATTGGCCTTCCATTTACAAAGATGCCCAAGAAATGGTGAAATTTTGTGATGTTTGTCAAAGACAAGGAAAAATTACACAACGTGATGAGATGCCACAAAATTTTATCCAAGAGTGTGAGATATTTGATGTATGGGGCATTGATTCCATGGGACCTTTTCCATCCTCTAAGGGAAACAAGTATATACTTGTGGCGGTGGATTATGTGTCCAAATGGGTGGAGGCTAAAGCCTTACCTACCAATGATGCTAGAGTGGTTGTAAAGTTTTTGAAACAATTGTTTGCTAGATTTGGTGTACCTCGAGCCATCATAAGTGATCGTGGTACGCACTTTTGTAATGATCAATTCACGAGAGTTATGAAGAAATATGGAGTGAATCATAGACTTTCTACCGCGTATCACCCTCAAACAAATGGTCAAACCGAGGTCACAAATCGTGGTTTAAAGAGAATTTTAGAAAGAACGGTGGGAGAGCATCGAGCTTCTTGGTCGGATAAGACTGATGATGCTTTGTGGGCGTTTAGGACGGCTTTTAAAACACCAATTGGTTGTACACCTTATAGGCTTGTCTATGGAAAAGCGTGCCACCTCCCATTTGAGTTAGAACATAAGGCATCTTGGGCTCTCAAGTGGGCTAACTTTGATTTAAACCAAGCCGGTTCACATAGGAAAGATCAACTTAATGAGATGGATGAGTTGAGAGCCAATGCCTATGAGAATTCTCTGCTTTACAAGGAAAAGACTAAGAAATTGCATGATGCTAAGATCAAGAATCGTGAGTTCAAAGTTGGAGAGCCGGTTCTCCTCTTTAACTCAAGATTGAAGCTTTTTGCGGGCAAGCTTAAGTCGAGATGGTCCGGTCCATTCACTATTGCTCAAGTGTTTCCATATGGAACTCTTGAGTTGTCCCAACCCGATGGTCCAAATTTTAAAGTGAATGGTCACCGTGTTAAACATTACTTTGGGGAGGACATTTCCGTTGAAATGGTCTAATAGGTCCCCATTTTCCCCATGAATTAATTCATTGAGGGACGAGTCGAGCTAGAGACTCATTAACTTAAGCATCGTATAACTAGGTTTAGAGTGTTGTAGGTTAGAAATAAAGGTATAGACTTGGAGATAAGTGTAGGGGAGACCTTCTTTTGTCTTCATGATTGTTTGTAGGGTTGCTCACTCATCTCATGCTTTGGAGCTTATGGAGGAGGCCCTTGTATCCGGTTCACTTCGTTACTATATTGATTTTTCATTGACACCTTGTGCTTACACATGATTTCACTAATAGTTGTCCTTTCCTTAACTTGGGTTAAGCAATGTCTATTCATTGTCATAAGTGTAGGGAAAGTTTTTATACTTCCATGCTCTTAAACATTGAGGACAATGTTTAGCTTAAGTGTAGGGGAGACTTCTATCGAAGTGACCTTACCTAGAACTTGTCATTGTCTTGCATGATAACATGGAAAAATTGAATTTTCAACATTTTTCAAATTTTTGATCTACTTTGGCCAACAAAAATATGCATTCATAATTTTTGCATTAATCATTTTTCATTTGCATATCACATTTGCATTGTATATATCTTTTCTTTTATGTTTCATCAAAAATATATAAAAAGAAAAAAAAAAATAATAAAACATGGTTTTAACAAGTTTAGACTTCTTTGACATATTAGGCCCGCCATGGATATTTTGACTCAACCCGAGTTTGCTTATTTTAGCATTCTCTAGCTAGTATCCTTAACCATGTAGTCCTTCATTGGTCTATTAGGCTAAGCATCCACCAATTTCATTATTTGAAATTTTAAATTTGTGGAGAATGGGAAATGATAGAGTTGAAGCAAGTGTAAAAGGGCTAGATAGACTTCATGATAATTACTTGTGGCTAAACCCTTCTCTTCTTTGCCTCTAATTTCTTCGCATGTATATAATTGTTAATAAATAATCAAGTACGGTTTTAATTGGTTTGTAATCTCTTATGCATTTTTGGCTAATCATTTATGGTTGATATGAGTACGTCTTAAGATTCTAAGTTAGCACGTTTTATGTGTACTAGACTTATGTCATGCTCCATATTTAGCGGGTGTTTTTCCTTTTCTTCTTTTCAAATTTCTTTGAGAGGAATAAAGAAAAATAAGAGCGGCTTATGAAAAAAAATGAGTGGCTAGAAAAAAAAAAGAAGAAAAAGAAAAAGAAAAGAAAAAAAAAATAAAAAAAATAATGCAAGACTCCCAAGAGGGGCAGTGTGGTGTTAAGTATAGTGACTATTGAGTTCCAATATTACCTTGACGGGTTGCGGGGATTCAATAGATTGCTCCAATCCAATATTACCTTGACGGGTTGCGGGGTTGAAGATCCAAAGTCTCAAAAAGATGGCGGATGTAATTATTGCGTGAGTTTTATTTTCCTTTCCTTAGCGAGTGTGTAGCTACTTCTGAAAGCATGACATGAGGATTTTACACATAAGGCGAATGACTTATTACTCTTAAAACGGACTTATATTAATTGTGAGCGGTTTTTTAAGTAATGGATGAGAGGATTACTTAGGATTAAAACCGTGCTTCCTTATTTTTGGATTTTACATTTCTTATATTTCACACTTGAATAATGACAAATTTGATCACAAGCAATTTGCTCAATTAATAACCGGTTCCACATTTAATTGTCATGAATAAGTTGATGCACTTTTTACTTGAGAATGCAATGATCCCATTTTTAAGCTTGGTATGGGGAAAGTGAAACTTGAGGGTGATGAATGTCCATGGTACCAAAGCCCTAATCTAAGCCATTGAATTCTTTATGAGTTATTTCCATCAAAACCATTTCAAGAAAAATCAAAAAGATATAGATAGAATTGTATTTTGTTCATTGCATTATTAAAAGTCAAAATCATGCATCATTTAGTTTAGAGTAGTGTAGATGCATCCATATGGCCAAGGTGGATTAATTATGAGGGAAATGTAAATTTAAGCTTTAAATATATGATATTGCATGAGGACATGACAATGTTCAAGTGTAGGGGAATTTGATATGAGCTTAAACTCATATCCTTTTATCAACAAATAACCCTAAAACATGAAGCAAAATACCAATTTATTTGGCAAAAACAGTGTTATGTGGTATGTTTGTGTTTGTGTACACTTGTGTAGGTAAAAGGATACATTTTCAAGCAAACAAAGAAAAATCAAGCTCAAATGGATGAAAAAGACAAAGAAGGATCAAAAGTGACAAGACTTTGAAGTATAAGGACCTATCTTGACAAGTTGTCAAAGTTGAAGGACTAAAAGTGCAAATATTGTAAAAGTCAAGATTCAAGTCAAACTTGGTCAACTCTCAAGTCAACTCAGTCAAAGGACCATTTTGTTCAAGAATGAAAGTTGAAGGACCAAATATGTCAAAAGAATGAAGATCCTAGCTCAAATCAACAATCTGCCAAGTACAAGGACTAATTCTGCCAACAATGGAAAGTTATTCAAAGTTAATCCATGTGTACCACATTTCAACCAATGAGAGAAGGGAAAACAAAGCACACGGATTAAGCAATAAATACCCACTCAGCCGCTTTGCATTTAATATCCAATCTCAACAGTGTGATCCATGCGACGCTTTTTCAGCCAATCAAATGATGACACGTGGCATCTTCTTCATCAAATAAATTTGCCAGGATCGCGTTTGAGCTACAAGCTATTTCATGGAAAGTTTTCAACACCAAAGTTGATCATTTTGAAGAGACGAACACAATGGTGCTAATCAATTAACATATCATCCACTCAATCAAGAAACCCCAAATCCTTGTTCATACCTGCAAATGCAAATATGCAGAATTTTACACGTGGCAAGCTGGGATTGGTTCTGACACGTCACCAACCCCAACTAACTCCTCCTTCATGCCTATAAATAGATGATAGGACTTCATTTGTAATTTGTAGCCTAGTTTTGAAAAAACACATAGTTCTAAATTTCCTTTCAACTTTCCTTCATTTTTACCCTAGCTACTCAAGAGTCTGACAAACTCTTGAGTTAGTTAGTTAGTTAGTAGCTTCCTAACAACTTTGTAACCGTTTTCATTGAATAAATTTCAAATTCACCATTTCCCGCCAAAACTGTTCTTCCTATTCCTATTCATTTCCTGCTGCTATTGGTTACTTGAGTTGCTGTTTTGTGTTTGTTATGATCATTGATTGATCATAACTGACATTGAAGGAGTTTGATAGCTGTTTGATCAGAATTCAGTTCATTCCATAGTTTTTGAAGATTTTCAAGCATGATGATAGTTTCTGTTGATTGATTGCTGTTCTTGTTGATTGATTTGTTGTCCTAGTGATAAGGTGGTGGTTATCACTAGGCTAAGAGAGCTCAGCGCTCCTCTTCTTCTCAAAGGATTACTACAATAGGTTTTAAAAGCTCTCATTTTTGTTCCTCTCAACAAGTCAAATGCATGCTTCTTTCATAGTGTAAATTTGATGGCTGCCTGATAAAAGTTGTTAGAGTTGTTGATTGTTTGATCTTTGAGTGTTTGTAGCTTAATTCTGTTACTTGTTCTTTGATTTTGATTAAGATTCTAGCTTACTGCATTAATTCAGTCATTTTAAGCCTTGTACTTTGTTTGGAGTTCTAGTTGTGTCAACTGATTGCATTTAGCTCTTACACCTTTCATTTTGATCATTAAGTCTAGTTTGCTATAGCATTTGATTCAGTCTAAGCTAGTTCTTAAAAAGCCTTTGTAAAAGTTTGAAAAACCAGTTAAAGGAGTGTTTGGGATTAGCTTAACAAGAAGTTTTCAAGTATTGTATCCTGGTGTTTTTAAGTTCATTTGTAGTCAATTGGTGGTTATTAAGTGTTTTAAGTCTTTTACAAGTCAAAAAGAAGGTCAAACAGGCAAATGGCATATAAAATGTTTGGGTCATTCTTATTCAGTTTTGTTCATTAGAACTTGTCATTTTGATTTGATCATTACTCATTCAATACTTGATGGATTTGTACCAAATTTGTTCTCAGCTTTAGCTTATATCATAGAGTTTCAGTTTCCAAAAGGATTTTCTACAGTATTCAATAATCAGTTAGAAATAAGCAAAAATCAGATAAGCAGACTTAGAGCAAGTTTCTGTAACTTGAAAACTGAAAATCTGTATCTCCTTATCCTATTCATAAACATGTCCATTTTTCTTCACAAATCCTCTTTAGTCATTGAGTTACATGATTTTTGAGAGTTTCAGCTTTTTGAAAAATAAGCTGGTCAACGCTTGGTCAACATAAGCCCATTTTTAGCTTAATTCAGATTCTGAGCTTATTACTTGATGAAAAATGTTCTAGTTTGATTTCCCGTTCATTAATTGAGTTGTTTAATCAGTTTCATTGAAAAAATCAAGTTGTGACTGATTAGATTTTGCTATAGCTTATTTTGTGCTTATTGATAAGCACTCATTTGCTTATTTTGAAACTTCAGCCAATTTCCTTTGACACACGTAGCTTATTTGGAATTTTAAGAGTTTTGAAACTTGTCTCATCAAATTTGGTTAAGAAATAAGCTCAAACGAGCTTATTTTCATCCATAACCCGTTTTTGTTTAAATAGTTTTCATAATTGCACTTTGGTCCCTATTGTTCTAAACAGTTTGTATACTTGGCTAAACTTCCAAGTTTTTAGGGTTTGCACTTGTTAAGTCCTTGCAGTTTTAAAAGTTGTTATTTTCAGTTTACAAGTTGTTAGTTTGTTGCAATTTTGGTTAGTTGGTTATAAGATTTGCATTTTTGATCCTTGTAGTTAACTGTTTTACATTTTTAGTCCCTATAATTGTTAGAATTTACATTTCAAGCATTTATCTTACCTAGAATTTACAATTTCAGTCCTTTTAGTTTCATACTGTACATTTTGGATTTTACTTGAATAAAAACTTGGTATTTGCAATTTGTTTTACATATAAGTAGGTAATATTTTTCCTTTTTGCAAGTCTTTGTTGGAATTAGCAAATAGAATATCCAAGCAAGCTTAACAACCAAGAACAATTAAAAACCCGATATTGGTTGGACTTTCCATTAGCAAGAAGTGAGAAAAAACGAACTGCATTGTACACAATTTCAAACTCCTCTCATTTCCACGTGAACTTTAGTTCATGACTCAATTTACTAGATATATTAACCAACAATATTTAAATTCATTCCCAAACTCTTGACTTCACAGCCCATAAATCTCACAAATGACTCTTTGACAAATCGAAGACTCTTATTAACACTAATTCTGAATAACCGTACATGTAAATATGCATTCTCAAACCACATTTCCCAAATCTTAATACATGAAATATATCATGTACACCACCCAATTCCCCAGGTAATTCTATACCCATAAGCTATTGGCCATTCTCTCTAAAGATCATAAATGGACATACAAAACTCGACATCAACTTTTCTCTTTTACCAAAACATGGCGCCCGCTACTATGGGTGAAACTTCCTACATAACTTTGTCACTAAACTGTAGTGGTTTCCTCCTTTTTAACATATCATCTCTTGTTTCTCTCGTCCTTTCCACAAACACCATTATTATATTAGCAACCTCTTTCACCAATTCTAGTCAACAATAGGGGAAACTCACCCTATCCTTCCATATAGTGCCTCAAATGGCATTCATCGACTTCTAGTATGATAACTATCATTATATGAAAACTCAAACATTGCTAACGAGTTTCCCACCTCCCTCTAAATCAGTCACCCAAGCTCTCAACACGACTCCTATACTTGTAGCAATTTCTCACTTCGTCCATCCATTTTTAGTTAGGCGGATATACTCATGTCCAATCATGTTCATCAACTCCCTTTAGTCCATACCACAAACTACTTAAAAATTCCAATTTCCTTACACAAGTAACCTATGACGATATTTCACATATTGATTAGTTTATCACAATGAGGCTCTTCCAATCCAAATCAACTTATGATCTATACACATCACCAAAAGGACGGTTATCTCAGTTAGTCTATCAACTGCCATCCAAACCCATGCTACAACTACTTCTATAAAATTTGGATAGATCATTACTAGCACCTATACACTTCTTTCTCACTTTTCTCCATGAAAGATTTTTTTTCCCTGATACTCAACACTTCCTTTATACCTACACAATGTCTTACCTTCAAGGTCATAGTGCTCCTCATCTTGTCTTAGTTAGACCAAGCCCTTCGTCTCTCATGACACATCACATCTATAACTCCTCAACCATTCGATTATCGATACTAAGCCTTCCAATCAAATAGTATAGGTCAGTACCAATTCCTTTCCACACTACAACAATATTATCATGCTTAGTGCCTTAGTCTACTCATTAGGCCATACCAAAGTTTTACCTTTGGTTCCTATCTCGACCTATTTCATTCATGATTCGCATCTATCCACACTTCCTTCTTCTTCCTCAGCTCATGACATACATCACGATGTTATGCTTCCCGTCTTTCAAGTCATCTATACCTCAAAAAATTTTCCAAGTAGCTTCACTTGTTTTTCCTCACGATCAGTTCTCCTACTCCCTCCTAATAGGGACAGACTAGAGTTTTATGTGATCCCATGCGGATCACACTCTCATCTTATACCCATATTAGTTTCTATTTGTCTAAACTAAGCCATATTTTAAATTCTTATTTAAATCTCATACTTCTATTTTGATCTTGCACCCAACATGAGGTACTTTCAATCATCGTCTTCTAGGAATACTTGGTTCTCTCCTTCCATGGTTCTCCCGAATTCCTACACTATCCCGTCCAACAGAAATTCCATACTTCATTCATCAAATCTATGGAAATCGCTAGTGCATTGGATAATGCATAACTATCTCTTCCAAAGATCTTTCATAACACCTTCACAAAACCGACTCTCTAATCACTTCTCCATGAAATTATTCAACTCAGCTTCACTACTCATCCCTCGATATTGATTTCCATAAAAATTCTATCCGCGTAGTCACTCGACTCCCCTTGTTACCTCCACGAGTTCTTAATCTCCTATGTTATATATTCAATTCATCACGATCCACTAGTTCAGCTCTTTGTAACTCCACTCCGGTACTCGATCTGTCCTTCTTCGTCACGAACCATACTCAGATTCCCATCATAGTGCTTGTCACCTTTCCAGTCCTTGTAACTTCTGTGAATCCTTCGAAATCTCTTGCTTCCTTCTAGCAGCCGGCACGTAGTCCTTTCAGCTCCTTGATTCACGATATAGCTCTTCACGCACTCCTTCTCGTCTCTATGATGTTACCTAGGAACTCCACACTACCCAATAGCCTCTAACTTCAACTCATCTACCACAATATTTCTAAAGGTACTTCAACCCCTCAATGGCTCACTCTTCCTTACTTGTTGTAATCACCATTAATCAGCCTCCTACCAATCATTCTTTCACATCCATGTTTTCCTTCACGTGTCTACTACTACCCCGCCTCCATAACTATACCAATTCCATTGTGTGTTATTTGCCCAATCTTTCCATTAGTAGAAAATTTCTACTGTACCCTCACATCTTCTGGTACTTTCATCAATCTCCTAATAGTACTTCAACCAACTTCTCGTAGCATGACATCTCGTTCTCACGACCAGTCAACTAACTTTACTTACTCCCTTATTCCCGTAACCAATCTAAGTTTCAAAACTCCACAAATCTTAATCATTCCTTCAACACAACCTTTAAACCAAAACACATCTCTGCATTCTAATATCTAACCATAAGTAATACTACCCAACTCTATCCTCTCATCCTAACGTTTCCACAACCGCATAACTAAATCAACCATGACGTGTACTAAAAGAATTCCAACAATCGCGTCCCATAATAAATATAGGGTAAATAGAAAGATCAACCATTATGAACCCTAGCAAAAACAACTGAAAACGAAACAGTGTAATCCAAAAGATTCAATGGAGTGTGCCAACAACGAAAAACTTGACTCGTCACGGTTAGTATTACCAAATTTCGATACCTCATAAAATTTTAAACTTTCACCCCATTTAGTTACTCCTCATAAGAACCAAACTTCAATACTACTAAAATCAATCATACTCGTTTTGAACAATAAACTCATCTTTTATCTTCATTATTTTATCAAAGATATCAACTAGTTAGTATACTACAATCTTATTCTAACCATTATCTTGTTTACCCGTATTAAACTTATTTCACTTGTTATTATGAAACTAATACATGTTTATAAAATACGGTGTTTTTTTTTCATTTTATTCTATATTATTATTATTATTATTTTATAAAATCCATTTAGGCTGGTTATAACTAAACTACTACACGTTTACAAGGTGTGGTGTTATTATTATCATTACTATAATAAAATCTCCTTTTTTGCTCTTCCCGTCTAGTTAAATACTTCTAAAATTTGAACTCCACTTGAGAAAATTTTTGTAAAATTTCTTTTCCCCTTTAAAATGTATTATCACATGTTACATAGAAAACTAATCCAATTATTTTCAAGACAAATTATTTTTATAGCTTACTACCACAAACTTAAAAAAATATGTAAGTCACGATATCATACCATTCACTTACAAATTATTTTCAAAACCGTTTTCCTATAATTAGCCACACTTATTTGTAAGAAAGTTTAGTAGTTCTCATTAATTAAAATATATACCCTGTTTGAAATACGTTTTTACGTATTTAGGAAGATTCGGTCACTCCGACAATATATTAAGTTGTAGCTCGTAGTCTAGATATCTTTTAATATATCAAACAAGGAAAGGCCTCGTCCATGTTATGTATGGACGGCCCAAATGTAAGCCCAAGCCCATCATATGGGCTTGGTATATAAACCATCTCCTTTGATGAAGAGGGTGGTGATTTCATTTTAATTTACACATAGTTCTTAAACTTTCTCTCTCTAGAAGTATGAAATCATCTATATTTCTCTCTCTAAAACATAAGCAAGATTTACATATCCAACAAATGGTATCAAGAGCAATAGGATGATTGTATTGTTTATGTGTTTGTGTTCTTGATTTTAGTAGCTTTTGATCTATTCAAACCCACATCCAATTTTTTTTGTGTGTTTTTTATGGTTTTTTCTTGATACAAATCTTCTACATAGTTGTGGTAGAGATTTGGTATATTTACTTTGGCTAAAAACACAAAATATTTGGGTGTTTGGATCATTTTTTGGCTTAAAATCTCGAATTTGGTGTGTTTTGTCCGAGAAAAGTGGAAAATTCATATACTGCTTGTACTATTGCGACAGCTCCCATCACAATATCTAGGGTTTTGGATTGCGATCCATATTGCGACTGATATTGCGATTTGGATTTCATCTTGTCACATTGCGATCCATATTGCGATTGGCATTGCGATTGGAGTTCATTTTTTGTGATATTGCGACATGATATTGCGATAGGGTATTGCGACAGTATTGCGATTGGAGTATTGCGATTGGAAGTATTGCGATAGGATATATTGCGATTGGACTTATTGCGATACAACATTGCGACATCATTCCTTTTAGACATTGCGACAGCATTCCTTTAGACATTGCGACAGCATTCCTTTTAGGCATTGCGATAGAACAACAAGTATTCCAAGATTTTTCAAAAACGTGTTTTTGAAATTTTTTAATCGTGTGCAATTTCATCTTGGAATTTTTGGTTTATCGAGAACATAATTTAAGGGATTTTAACATTGTTTCTCGGCTTCTACACACAACAACAAACACATTTACTTTATTTCATTGTTCGATCAACTTTGTAAATCTTAACTTATTGAAATGGAGTACACATCTCTTACGGATAAGTCCATCCTCTCGGGTACGGATAATCGTCCACCTATGTTGTAGAAGTCTATGTACGAGGATTGGACTTCCCGAATGGAACTTTACATGTTGAACAAAGAGAATGGACATCTCATTTGGGCATCGGTGCTCAATGGACCATTAGATTATGGTACAGTGACGGAAGGTACGACTGCTCGTCCTCGCACAACGGGTGAATTGACTGGAGATATGAAGATTCAAGACAAATGTGATAAGTATGCTACAAACATCATTCTCCAAGCCCTTCCTCCAGATGTCTACAAACTCGTCAGCAAACATAAAGTTGCCAAAGATTTATAGGATAGAATTCGTGTTCTAATGCAAGGCACCTCGTTAACTAAACAAGAACGAGAGTGTAAGCTTTATGATACTTTTGATAAGTTTGCCTATGTGCCAGGGGAGACTCTCAATGACTACTATCTGAGATTTACCCTTTTGTTGAATGAGCTCAATATCTATGGCATGGCAATTCCTACGTTTCAATTGAACACCAAGTATTTGAACACTCTTCCTTCATAATGGAAAAAATACGTGACGGATGTTAAATTGGCTAAGGACTTGCATAACACCAGTGTGGATCAACTTCAAGCTTTTCTTCAACAACACGAATGCCATGTGATCGAGGCTCGGTTGTCTAAACCTCAAGTTCATGATCCACTTGCCATGTATGCTTCTCAAAAAAACATGGCTTATACTTATCAACAACCATCATACTTGCAGCAGCCACCACCACACACCTATCAGCAACCACAACAACCATCTTATCAACCACCAATTATGCCACAACAAGCATTTCAACAAAGTGTTCATCAATAATCTTTTCCACAACAACCACCATATCAGACATCACCATCACAAGCCAACACTTCTCCAATGGGCTATACTCCTCAGCAAGGATATTTTCCAATAGAAGCACAACCAGTACAAGCTTTCTACTCTAATGAACTTCCGCCAATCCAAGCACCGGTCTTTACTCCAAATGATACGCCAGCTGATGTACTAAACCATCTCACTGCCTACTTGTCAAAACTTGTTGCAACTAGAGGATTTCCACCAACAAACAATCAGCTCCGCACCTCTTCAAATCCTCGATAACAAGCTACGGTTCAAGATGGTCAAGTAACAGTGCAACCTATTCAGGGAAGGAAAAATTCATATGGACCTCCTACAAGGACTGTGAATGCTCAAGCTGTGAATTCCCAAGTTAATGGAAATGGAAGCCCCATTGGTCCTCAAAAGGTTGTGACTTGCTACAATTGCCGAGGACAAGGTCATATGGCTAGGCAATGCACTCAGCCGAAAAGGAGAAGGGATGACGCGTGGTTTCGTGAAAAGATGTATTTGGTCGATGCTTAGTCTAAGGGGAAGATTTTGGATTCAGAGGAGTTAGCATTTCTTGCAGACCGAGGGGCAGCAGATACTGAAGGCATTACAGTCGTTTCTACTTCTAATGCAGCTTATCAAGCAGATGATCTTGACGAATATGATTCGGATTGTGATGACATTCACTCTGCCCAAGCTGCTCTCGTTGCTAATCTCTCTCACTACGGTTCTGATGTCTTCAGACGTGACGAGATGACCAACATTTGCCGACAAGAACCATTTGATCTTATCATATGATGTTCTCATCAATCAGGTCCAACCTTGTCAAGTTTTTCTAATATGGTGAATATGTGATCATGTTACAAATCGGTATCATATCTCATACATTTGGTATCATGAAGATAAAACGGACTTGCATTTTTCTTCCCAAAATCTTTGTTAAAACCTCATTAAATCAATTGATATTAAAAACATCGATTGGGTTAATATTTTTAAAATGGGGGAGAAAATGTGATTTAATATGGGAAATTATCAAAAATGGTTTGATTTAATGTGCTGGCTCATCCCGACATATGCGAAATGTTTTCGAATATCTTGGCATATGTTAGGGTGGAGCAAAATGGATTTGCATATCAAAATGGATTTCATGGTGATTTATACTTACTCACAACCCATTTATTTCACGACGATGAGGATTGTGGTGACATAAGGATGGTAGGATAGGTTAAGTCCTATGATTCTTCCAGAACCGGAGGAATCTTCCCAAGGAAAATCCATAGCTAGAAATAGTAGTCCTTAAGAAAGTTGGAGAAAAGATTGTGAATGTAGCTGAATGCTGACCAAGTACTTAAGTTAGCACTGGAACAATCACAACAAGGTGTTAGTTATGACGTATTGGTAAGCATTGAAGGGGTTGAAGAATGAAAAATAATTGTAAAGATAAAGGGTCTAAAGAAAGAAGCCCTCCTTACAACTTTAGGCAGAAACCAGGTCAACACATATGCTATTGAGATCATTCTTTAAGGATGCTTGATATTGAAGATAAGACATCATGGACCCAGTGATGCAATGCACAACCCATCCCAGCTAACTCAGATATCTCTCAAAAGATATTTGTTTTAATCACACGGAGATCAACACGTTATCTATCGATTTATTCACTCCGAGTAAATTAGTATTGAAAAGGTGGCACTCCTCTCCAGCCTCCGATCACTAAAATCCAAAATGCACGATCGAGTCTAGAGCTATTTGAGATCATCAAATATCTCATTAGGACACACTTCCATATTTCCTTGCTTCTTCACACACTATGAAAAGTAAGAAAGATATTAAGAGTCCAACACAAAATCTTCATGATCTTGCCTGAACATCTAAGTAATACACAAGTATTTACAATGAAGATGGAAATCCTTCTTGAGCGAACATTAAAAGCTCATGGTAGGTGACTTGTGCGATTCTTTATGAATCAAACTTGTGATAACTGGAAACCAACAGTTGTTTAAATTCTTAATTAAACTTAAACACATTCCAGGCCTCTACGCAATATCTCAGTGATCTTGCCAGAACACTCAGAGTGATACCTTAGTGTTCACAGTGATGAGTGGAAATCCTTCTAGTGTTAACCTTAAACAGCACTTTGTAGGTAACTTGCAAGATTCAATATGAATCAAGCTCGTGACAACTGGAAAGCAACGATGGTGCGATTCTTTAATGAATCAAACTTATTCCAAGAATCGGAATTGACGGCTTCAATCATGCAGATAATCTTATCCAAATGATTCACTCTTTACGTTCGCAGTCATCTTTGGACGGTCGAGTAAAGAGAACGGGTTTACCCGCGAAATCTTGTCAAGGAGATTTTTAATTAAATCTACCTACCACAAGTATGATATTTTATGTCCAACGGTCTTCACCGACCGGAGGTAAAATGCTACCGAATTAGAATGAAATGTTCAAAGCCATTTCGTTCGTGTCTGCTTATGTTGCGACATTTGAAGACGGTGGCGTTGCGGAATCCGAGAACAAGTCGTCCCGACATGCTTATACCTTATGCACTTAATACCTCATCTAATTCAAGAAAGCCTAAAAGTTAAGTCTTCCGCTGTATCGAACTCTGAAGCTTTCAAGAATTATGAAGGTATAAGTATGTGGTACATGAAGTCACGAAGATGCAAAGATCACAAGTGATGGATGCACAAGATCAAGGCAATAGATTAATGCTAAAGATTGATATCAAAGATCACATCAGCATGTTCACCTGAAAAGAAAAAGAAAAGAAAGAAGAAGACTACGAGCTCAAGACAAGCATAGTATGCTAGGTTTATTTTATTATTGTAACTTGGGTAATGCCCTTCTTTGGAGTGACCTCCCTTAGGGGGAGATTGTTGGAAATACATTTTTACGTATTTAGGAAGATTCGGTCACTCCGACAATATATTAAGTTGTAGCTCGTAGTCTAGATATCTTTTAATATATCAAACAAGGAAAGGCCTAGTCCATGTTATGTATGGACGGCCCAAATGTAAGCCCAAACCCATCATATGGGCTTGGTATATAAACTCTCTCCTTTGATGGAGAGGGTGGTGATTTCATTTTAATTTACACATAGTTCTTAAACTTTCTCTCTAGAAGTGTGAAATCATCTATCTTTCTCTCTCTAAAACATAAGCAAGATTTACATATCCGACATACCCGAATGTAGACACACATCAAAAGACTCAAAACGTCGTTGGAACTCCATCAAACTCCACCACCATAAAACACGAGCAAACACAAGGTACGTTCAAGTTATAATAACTACTGAACGACCATATATCATAACTTAACACATACTAGTATATATACATCCGCATATATATAACTATTAAATCACCCAAAACATACTCGTTACCATATATGTCAGATCAATCAATCGCGTCATACACTCGTTTTTCCATACGAGTAATCACCATCTTACCACAAGGCATAAAACCCATCTCTAAAACCAGTCCATATCGTGTGACCTCATAATCACACAACATAAGTATAACCCAAAACATATAACACACTAAAAAATAGCCATATGGTAGACAGCCGTTACATAAACCCATACATTATACATATACCAAAAATCCACATCTCATCATATACAAGCATGTACTAACCCTCTTTCATGCAATCATACTTGAGAACCCATTGAAGTTGTGGTACTTGTATAACTATGTTGGCCACCATACTTATACAATTACCCTTTCCTCAATGCACTCCCTCCTATGATGACACTTATAAGAATCAATACAACATATAACACATAAATCCATCTACTCACATAAGCTCATAACCACATAAACAATAAGGTCCAAAACTTCATCTATTAAAATAATATAGTCAAACTCTTGGAATACATAAATCCATAGTCTAGCTAAAACAGCATAGACAAACTCCAACACAACATCATAACCAGTTATAAGTCATGTCGCCCATAAGAGTGGAAACAACTTAAAATCCTTCCTATCCACCTACTCCTAGTAACTCGAATCACCATATGATTCTTAGGGAACATGACTTAAACATCAAAAGAAAAATACTATACATTAGGTACACCAAATAACTTACTATGGTGAAAGTAATTTATATATCAAAAGCAAAACAAAAATTAACAGGTGACTAAGTATGGGCAACTACAGTTCAACTCATTCTAGTCAAAATTCACAAAAATTAAAATTTAGGAAAATACAATCAAGACCACACGTAATCCTATGACGCCTATATGTAGGGATCCTTAAGCTATAGACTAGGCTAGGCAACCTAATTCTCTATAACCATTGTCTCTTATACCATTATGTCACACCCCACCATGGCGTAATATGGGGCGCGACGTATGGATATCATCACAACAGTAGCGAGTCTATAGAGATAACTAAATGAAATGGAAATATCATAAATGGTGACACAATGTCATGAAGATATCTCAAACAATGCAGGCATCTAGGTAAGTAGGTAACAGGTCTACCTCTTACCAAAGACATACAATTAACAAATAACAAACATATAGGTGTCTACAAAGAATCACTTATTCAAACATAAATAAAGACTAAGAGGAAAGGGGGTTCCTCCAAATGCAATCCTAAGCCTTCCAGCTAGCCACTCCTATTCTCACGCTTAACCACATTCTCACCTGAAAGAGACACTAAAACACGTCAACATAAAGTTGGTGAGAGTCATAGGTTTAGACTCCAACTCCAAATCAATTATAAGCTGTGAATAACAACCATTAACAAAAGAACATATGGACAATGTGCTACAATTATGTATTAACAACTAGCATTCAAGATTAACCAATCACCACAAATCCAAGGCTCCAAGCCTTACCAATAACCACAATTCCAAGGCTCCAAGCCTTACCAATAACCATGGTCCCATAGGCGCCCATACACCTATGTACCAATCCCAAGGCCCCGCCTTGTCATGATCCCCTTGGTACCAAGTCAAACCACAATAACTGAGACGGTACGTGTCCCCCGATCCAAATCATAAACACAATCAAGAATCACATAGTAGTTAATCACATAAGTGCACACACAAGTCCATCACAAACCATAAAAACATTCACAGCATTAGTTACAAAACCATAGAGTGTCTCTTCCATCCCATCTGGAATTTAAATCATAAAAATACATGGGACTATGAAACTCACCTGAACAAGCTTCTCCAAGTACCCGCGCTCTAGCACAAATCTAAACACACAATCGTATACAATCAAGACATGAACGACATACCAAAATGGCTCATCAATCTATGATGGATATCTAACCTTCTCCTACAACTTAACCCCATTTATATGTCATATGAATCTCATTACATCCCTATATAAATTCCTTAACTTAGTTTAGTTCGTAACTTGCCCCGTTATTTTTTTAACCCAAAACAGTCCCGTTTTTCGTACTTAAAACTATTGGTCGAACACACCCTTAACCAAAATAACATGCCCTGTAAAAGAAACCCTGTGCCCTTAAATGTGTTATCTAACTCTCCCCTTTGGCCTCAACCTTAAAGCTACTGTTAAGGCCTCCATATATATATATATATACTTTTACCTATCCAGAATTTACTAATTTTGAACATATAAAAAGTTTGTTATGATCAGAGGGTCTTACCCTAACCCATTTTTTTAGCCCTCCTCCAGATCTTTTATTTAATATATAATCTAAGTCTCATGTTTGTTTTAAGGTCCAATTATACTCCTAAGTACCCTAACCATCTTAAAACATTATTTTAAACCCGACTGATTTTAAAACTGCTTTGACTTCCGATTGTTGTAACCTGTTTTTAACCCATTTTCCGACCTCCAATTTAGTTCTCGTTTCTTGAATTTGAAAGCCAACTCAATTAACTTTCCAGGGACATAAGATTCGAAAATTAAAAGTTTTTATAACTCTATATATGATCAAAACAATGGACAAAAAATTCTGCCCAGTTTTTAAAAACGAATTTAAACATGATTAAACCCTTTAATCATCATTAAACCTCATAATAACCTAATTAATTGAATATTAAGAACCCTAATATTATTAATTACAGAAATCATCATTCCTAGTATGAAACCCTAATCAAAAATCAAAAATCCTAAACCCTAATCCACCATACTAGGTTAGATACGTAAATTTAACGTTAATTGAGCTAGTTTAATTACATACCTTTAACCCTTATGCAATATTTCGGTTTTGATCTTCCCCCATGGATGTTTCAACTGATATTAGGTATATTGTAGGGTTATGGGTCGTTTTTAGGGGTCTAAGGGTGTTTATATAGGCTTTGGTAACCTCCTTAACAAGTTTGAGCCCAAAAGGGACTCTACTTGGGCCTTTCCTACCTGTTTCCTTCCTTTAGTCGGCCATAACAGCCCATCCATGACCCACCCCCTTAAATTTGGGTTATTTACACACTCTCCCCCTTCTATTTTATGTTTACCTATACTTCCATACACTTCCGGGTCGAAACCGGACACCCTTTCGCTAATTTTTCAACTTTCTACGTAATTTTCGATCTTAACTTTATTTTCAAAACTTTCCTAAAATAGAAAACGCCTATAATACATAGAATATAGATAATTTATATCTAATGTACATATATCACGTATGATACATACACAAAATCCTACGAAAACGATAATTCAACTTTCACGAAATTTTCGCGTGATCTCATTTCATTTCACTTCATTTCATTTCATTTCACTTCATTTCATTTCACTTCATTTCATTTCACTTCATTTCATTTCATTTAACTTCATAGTCACTATAATGTGAGCTTATGATTCATGAAATAACCATTCATCGATTTACTTAAGAGCACTTCGTACTCATAAACGATGTCCAAACCATCCTCATTCACACCAAATAAACACGTAAACACATAAAACACATAGTCACACATAACACGCTAAAAATACGACTAAGTGACGAACCTCAAAACCACGGTTGTCACATTACTCCCTCCTAATAGAAATCTCGTCCCGAGATTTACTCCTTAGGATCAAACACACAATCAACAAATCACATGAGGATACTTGTTCTAATTGAACTCCTCTCATTTCCACGTGAACTTTAGTTCATGACTCAATTTACTAGATATATTAACCAACAATATTTAAATTCATTCCCAAACTCTTGACTTCACAGCCCATAAATCTCACAAATGACTCTTTGACAAATCGAAGACTCTTATTAACACTAATCCCGAATAACCGTACATGCAAATATGCATTCTCAAACCACATTTCCCAAATCTTAATACATGAAATATATCATGTACACCACCCAATTCCTCAGGTAATTCTATACCCATAAGCTATTGGTCCAATCTTTCTAAAGATCATAAATGGACATACAAAACTCGACATCAACTTTTCTCTTTTACCAAAACATGGCGCCCGCTACTATGGGTGAAACTTCCTACATAACTTTGTCACTAAACTATAGTGGTTTCCTCCTTTTTAACATATCATCTCTTGTTTCTCTCGTCCTTTCCACAAACACCATTATTATATTAGCAACCTCTTTCACCAATTCTAGTCCGCAATAGGGGAAACTCACCCTATCCTTCCATATAGTGCCTCAAATGACATTCATCGACTTCTAGTATGATAACTATCATTATATGAAAACTCAAACATTGCTAACGAGTTTCCCACCTCCCTCTAAATCAGTCACCCAAGCTCTCAACACGACTCCTATACTTGTAGCAATTTCTCACTTCGTCCATCCATTTTCAGTTAGGCGGATATACTCATGTCTAATCATGTTCATCAACCCCCTTTAGTCCATACCACAAACTACTTAAAAATTCCAATTTCCTTACACAAGTGACCTATGACGATATTTCACATATTGATTAGTTTATCACAACGAGGCTTGATACAATGGCTTTACTTAGGTTCAGATTTAGTTCTCGGAATCTTCTCGAATTGATCACAACTCAAAGTGGAATGATTGTTCTTGGTGACAAATAGGGGGTTTGGTTTTCTATTCTACTAAAAAGGTAAATGAATGAAGCAAATAAAGATTTAAACCAAAAACAGTTAATGAAATAAAACTTGAATTGAAATTAAACAATTAAATGATAATAGTAAAATAACCTCACTGAAAAACTTGCCCGATTCGGAATAATGTTGTTGATGTGGAATAACTGAAGAAATGCTCTATTCGGAATAAATGACCATCCGGAATAAAGCGCTACTCGGAATAAATGGCTACTCGGAATAATGTTTTACTCGGAATATATTTGCTATCCGGAATAAATGGCTATTCGGAATATATGGCTACTCGGAATATTTTACTACTCGGAATAACTGGTTCTATCCGGAATAAATTGCCATCCGGAATAATATGCTACTCGAAATAAATGGCCATCCGGAATAAATGGCCATCCGGAATAATATGCTACTCGGAATAATATGCTACTCGGAATAAATTTGGGATGAAGAACAGTAGACAGAAACTAAAACAGGGGAAAACGATTTTATCAAAAATCAACCAAGTTTTTAACCAAATCTTAAACAAAACTAATAACAAATCATCTTCTAACCATAAACATCAAATCCCAACAATAAAAACACAAAACCCACTAACTTTAGAAGATCAAATCAACCAAATAAGAACTTTAGAACTTTGAATAAAAAGAGAAGATGAACAAGATGAAATGGAAAGATTATATTGATGATTAAGGTTTAAACAATCAAAGGAAAGGATTAAAACTACAAGATTTGTGAAAACAAGAATCAAAATCACCAAACACCCTAATGGTGTTGGTGATACCTACAAACAAGAAGGAAAGAAGAGAGAAAAACTGAAAACTAAAAAACTGCCAAAAATGTGTGAAGGATCCCTCTTTATATAGGTCTTCCATTTGGTTGGTGAGTGGGCTTTCTCCCTTTCTTCTTGTCTTCTCGTCTTTTCAGAAAAGTTGACGTTTTCGATTCTGATTCGGGATTTGTCGACGATTAAATTCAACTCGTCTTTAAATTTCTTCGTTTAATAGACTTGAGTTTCTTCGACATATGCAAATCTTCCATCTTTGGTCCTTTTCTTTGATAAATCTTCAAACAGGCCCATTGACTTCAAATCTTTTGCATCTCTTGGACAATAGACTTCGTCTTGAGTCTTTTTCCTCGATAAAACCCGTGCAATCCCATGTTTTCTTCAATATTCATCCGGTTGACTCTGAAAACACAATAAGCACAAAAACCACGCATAATTCCGAACAAATGATATTAAACACGCGTTTTGGTCTCGTTTTAGCAAGAAATAAGTGGTAAAAGGATGGGTGTTTTCACACCTATCAAATCCCCTACACTTAACCATTACCATGCCCTCATGCAATGCTTAGTGATAAAGCAAGTTAACACTTTTCTCATAATCAATCAACCTTGGCCTTATTAAAATACTACTAAACAAAAATTAAAGTACTAAGAGAAATTAAAACTTTAAAGTAAACAAAAGGATAGAAAACCATTTTCACTTGAAAATAGCTATATGGAAATAACTTGCAAAGAGATCAAGGACTTACATTAGGGCTTTGGTGCTGCGAAGATTTATCACCCTCAAGTTTCATGTTCCCCTAACTAAGCTTAAAAACGAGATCATTGTTATTATAACTTAGCAAATCAAACACTTACACACATGGCTTAATTATATGCTTAAACTCCCTTATTCCTAGAGGTATCTCTTATATTTTATTTTTGTCTTAGAATAATCATGAATATGCATTTTTGGACTTATTTCGATAGTTTATTTAGGCTGAAAGCAAAGTAGGACGATTTGATCAATAGTTAGCTAAAGGACAAAATCTCTTAAAACTGCTTCTCGGGATATCAAAAAGTTCATATCTTTGCATAACTCGGTTCACGATTTGAGACCTTTCTCGGGCCGATATTTGGCATGTACTTCATACTCCATATCTTGAGAGACGTGCTTGAGATAATGGTCTTCTCATCGTTAATAAGGTTTCTTCACTTGGAGACTTTTGAGGGGTACTCCAACTTTGTTGACCACGACTTCATGATTATTACTTCAATCGCTAATTGGGATTTTGAGATACAACGATCCGCCTCCTTTTCGGACTTGGATCTATTTATCCTCATACCTTGTTAGGGTCTTTTCGGATAGACTTCTCCATGATCTTTATGGGAGTTGATTGCTTTTCGTCGTGAGTCTTGATCCTTCATATTGATTTTGGGAATAATGCTTTTCACATCACCTTGGATCTTTAGCAATAAGATTGAATCCTCATGCCTTGTTAGGGCCTTTTCGGACTCGCCAATCTTCGCGCCCCGCTTCATAAGTTATGCCTTGGCTATGAACTCTTATCATTACCAAGCAACTTTTAAACGATCTTGGGCTAGAAGCTAAGTAAAGTTTCAAATCGTACGACCTTACTTATTACAGATAAATTATTAGCAAGTGATGGGAGAATAGGCAAATAATTACACCAAGTGAGCTTGTGCAAGAATGCCGACTTATAATTGACTCTATCATTTCTCGTTCTCCATAATTTAAAATCTCAAGTAATGAGACTCGTGGATGCTTAGCCTAATAAACCAATTAAGGTCTACATGGTTAAGGATACTAGCTAGAATAAACTTGGATAAGTCTATTCGGGTTGAGTCAAAATAATCGCAACGGGCCTAATATGTCAAATATTTCAAAACTAGCTACACCACTTTATTAATATTTTTGACTTTATTGCGGGATATATACATATGAAAGTAATGATAAAAATTTAAAAATTACGACTAAATGGCCAAAGTTAATAAAAAAATTTGAAAAGTGCTGAAAAAGATGATTTTCCGGTTAAATGAAGGCATTTTCATGGAAAAGTCCACTTAAAACTTCGATAGAAGTCCCCCCTACACTTAAGATAAACATTGTCCTCAATGTTTAAGCATGTGGGAAAAGTCTCCCCTACACTTATGACATTGTGCACGTTGGTTAAATCAAGTTAAGGAAGAGACGACTAACGTGATCAATTTCAAATGTGAGTATGAAGAAAATTGAATCACGATTATTTGAGAGATAGAACCGGATTTCGGATAACACGAGAGCACGGTTCTTCAAAGTTTCCAAAAGTGCATTCATCCCTGTAATCACATCACCACACAAACACAAAGAACCTATAGAGGTCCCCCTACACTTAGGTGGTCAAAACGGAAAAGGATAGATACTCGGGCTGCCTCCCGAGGAGCGCTTGTTTTTGATAACCGAGTCACGAGCCTGACTCGACCCAAAATTAGTTCATGCGAAACGTGGTGAGGGATGGAATCATCTCATGAGAGATGTCCTCACCAAAGTACAACTTCACTCGTTGGCCATTCACCTTAAAATTAGGTCCATTAGGTTGAGCGAGCTCGAGAGTACCATATGGAAAAATTTGGGCAATGGTGAATGGGCCGGACAAACGAGATTTCAGCTTGCCCGAAAAGATTTTCAACCGAGAGTTAAAGAGTAAAACTTTGTCTCCAACTTGGAACTCTCGGTTTTTAATCTTAGAGTCGTGAATGAGCTTAGTCTTTTCCTTATAGATCAAAGAATTTTCATAAGCCTCATTCCGGAGTTCATTCAGCTCATTGAGTTGGATCTTGCGTAGGTCACCGACTTTGTTGATATAAAAATTAGCCCACTTCAAGCCCCAGTAAGCCTTGTGCTCCAACTCAATGGGGAGGTGGCATGCCTTTCCGTACACGAGACGATATGGTGTACAACCAATCGGAGTCTTGTATGCGGTACGAAAAGCCCACAAAGCATCATCAAGTTTATCAGCCCATGAGCCACGATGCTCTCCCACGGTTCTTTCAAGAATTCGCTTTAATCCTCGGTTAGAGATTTCAGCCTGGCCATTAGTTTGTGGGTGGTAGGCGGTGGAAAGACGATGATTGACACCATACTTAGCCATGACTCTTGCGAATTGGTCGTTGCAAAAATGAGTCCCATGATCACTAATAATGGCACGAGGCACACTGAATCTAGCGAACATCGATTTCAAAAAGTTACAAACCACCTTTGCGTCATTAGTGGGTAAAGCTTTGGCTTCAACCCATTTAGAAACGTAGTCAACGGCTACAAGGATGTATTTGTTTCCTTTGGATGAAGGGAATGGCCCCATAAAGTCGATACCCCAAACGTCAAAGATTTCACATTCTTGAATGAAATTCTGAGGCATCTCATATTTATGTGTGATCTTGCCTTGTTTTTGGCAAGCATCACAACGTTTAACCATCTCGTGAGCATCACGATAAATGGTGGGCCAATAAAATCCCGAGTCAAACACTTTCTTGGCGGTGTAGTTGGGACCAAAGTGACCACCGGTGGGTCCTTTATGGCAAGCGTCAAGGATTTCTAAAGCTGCTGGTCCATCAACACATCGGCGAATAATCAAATCAGCGCATTGTTTGAATAGATACGGGTCATCCCAAAAGTAAGTCTTAATGTCTTTGAAGAACTTCTTCTTTTGTTGGGATGTTAACCCGTCAACGAGAATTCCACCCGCCAAGTAGTTTGCAATGTCCGCAAACCACGGGGTTTCATCAGAAGTCGAGTTGATAGACATTAAGGTCTCCAGGGGAAAAGAGTCATTGATCTCTTTGTTCAGATGTTCCCCTTGGTAAGGATCCTCAAGTCTACTGAGATGATCCGCGGCTAGGTTTTCAGCTCCCTTCTTATCACGAATTTCAATTTTAAATTCTTGAAGTAGCAAAACCCATCGAAGAAGTCTTGGTTTGGAATCTTGCTTAGTTAACAAGTACTTCAACGCGGAATGATCGGTATAAACGATTGTGGTGGAAAGGACAAGATAGGGGCGGAACTTTTCAAAAGCATAGACAACAGCTAAAAGCTCTTTTTCGGTTGTCGTGTAATGCAATTGAGCCACCGTCATTGTCTTGCTAGCGTAATGGATCGGTTGGAAGTGTTTGTTCACTCTTTGGCCCAAAACCGCTCGAATAGCAAAGTCACTTGCATCGCACATCAACTCGAAAGGCAGCTCCCAATTAGGGGTAACCAAGACGGGTGCCTTAGTTAGCTTATCCTTAAGCAAGTTGAAGGCTTCAATACACTATTTGGAAAAGATAAAAGGAGTATCTTTTTCCAAGAGGTGGGTCATCGGGCGAGCGATTTTAGAAAAATCTTTGATGAAACGGCGATAGAAGCCCGCATGACCGAGGAAACTTCTCACACCCTTCACGGTTGAAGGTGGAGGCAGTTTAGCAATAACATCGACTTTAGCACGGTCCACTTCAAGACCGGCTTTGGAGATCTTGTGTCCTAGCACGATGCCCTCTTTTACCATGAAATGGCATTTTTTCCCAATTAAGAACAAGGCGAGTGTCTTCACACCGCTTAAGCATACGTTCTAAATTGGCAAGGCAAGCAGAGAAACAATCACCACAAACCGAGAAATCATCCATGAATACTTCCATAGTTTCTTCAACCATGTCATGGAAGATAGCCATCATACACCTTTGGAACGTCCCAGGAGCATTGCATAAACCAAAAGGCATGCGTTTGTAAGTAAATGTTCCGTAGGGACAAGTGAATGTGGTCTTTTCTTGGTCCTTGGGATCGATGGGAATTTGAAAATACCCGGAGAAACCATCTAAAAAGCAGTAATAGTCATTACCCGCAAGACGCTCGAGCATTTGATCCATGAAAGGAAGAGGAAAGTGATATTTTCTCGTGGCATCATTGAGCTTGCGATAGTCAATACAAACTCTCCACCCAGTAACGAGACGAGTGGGAATCAACTCGTTGTGTTCATTGGGAACAACGGTTATTCCGCCCTTCTTGGGCACACAATGGACGGGACTTACCCAAGGCGAATCCAAAATAGGGTAAATCAAGCCGACATCAAGAAGTTTGATAACCTCTTGTTTGATGACGTCATGAATGCGAGGATTAACCCTTCTTTGGCTCTGGATTGCGGGTTTAAAGTCATCTTCCATGAGAATCTTGTGAGTACAAAAGTTTGGATCAATTCCGCGGATATCGGAAATTTTCCAAGCATTTGCCTTCTTATGATCTTTAAGCACGGTGATGAGGCGATATTTCTCTTCTTCTTTTAAGTCCTTCGCGATGATGACGGGTGACTTCTTCTTTTCTTCAAGGAACACGTGCTCGAGATGGGGCGGCAACTCCTTAAGTTCTAAATCCGGAGGATTTTCGATGGGAGGCGTATTCAAAGTCGGTTCATCGATAGCAATATCCTTGGGAGATGGTGGAGAAATATTGTCTTCTTTAAGAAGGTTATCAATGAGGCGAAGATCTTCATCCCAATCGGTGGGAGAATCGTCATGTTCTAAGTTCACATCTCCCATGGTGGCTTCCAAATCTTTCCAAAGGAAATAACTTTCTCCAAATAGAGATAGTGATGAGTCAATAGAGGAAACGGTCTCAACATTGGGAAGAGAGGTAGGAATACTTTTACAAGCATCTTTGAAGTGTTCTTCACAGGCCTCATCAAGAACGTCAATACAATTAACACTCTCGTATGAATAAGGTTGTTTAGAAAGCTTTCCCATGTTGAAGACAATTTTATCATCACCCACTCTCATGATAAGCTCACCCGCTTCTACATCGATGAGAGTGCGACCGGTCCTCAAGAATGGACGACCAACGATTAATGGCACACGAGGGTCCATGTTGTAGTCAACGACAACAAAATCGGCAGGAAAAGTGAATTTGTCGACTCCTACAAAAACGTCTTCGGCTATCCCTACTGGATAAGCAACCGTACGGTTAGCTAACTCCAAAGTCATTTTGGTGGGGACAAGCTCAGGGAGAGATAATTGCTTCCAAACGCTTAAGGGCATTAAATTAATACTGGCACCTAGATCGGCTAGGGCCATGCAATTCTCTACTCCCGGGAAGTTGCAAGGGATTAAGAAACGACCCGGATCACCAAGCTTGGTTGGCAATTTCCTTAAGGGCACTGCAGAGCAATTCTCATTAATTTAGGTATTAGCAATATCAAGAAGCTTCTCCTTGTCGCTAAGAAGATATTTGAACATTTTCGCATATTTAGGCATGTGAGTGAGAGCCTCAGTGAAGGAGATGTTAAAATTCAATTGTTTAAACATTTTGAGAAAGTTCGAAACTTGAATATCATCCTTGCTTTTGAGCTTCTCTTTCCTCAACCTTGATGGATAAGGTATATCGGAAGAAGAGGAAGGCTTTGGGAGAATAGGATCATTCACATCCTTGGGTGGAGGAGGGGTAGAAGTAAGAGGTGGAGAAATTGGGGAAGTAGAAGGATGAGGAATAGGAGCAGGTGACTCGTTTTCCTTAGTCACAATCACCGGTGGAGGTATAGGAAGCTCGGGTTCCTTGGTACCTTTGCCACTGCGAGTGGCGATTGCTTTCATCTCCCCTCTTGGATTCGCAACGGTGTTACTCGGAAGAGTACCCGAAGAAGAGGATTGATTACCTTGGAAGAATCCAGCCATCATGTTCCTTAAGTCATTCGTTTGACTTGCCAGAGTGTTTCTCATATCAGCTCTCAGATCGTTCCCTTGTTTCACGATGTCTGCTTTCAAGTTGAGCACTTCCCGCTGGAGATTTTCCACGATCACATCATTGATCCTCATGTAGGTTTCAACATCTTGGAATGCGGTGGGTTGGTTGGGAGGAGGAGCATGGTAGGCGGGTGGTTGATAAGCAGGTTGTTGGTAAACTTGGTTGTTTCTTTGAGGTGGATATGGTTGTTTGTGAGGTGGTTGGTATGGTGCACGAGGTTGTTGTTGTTGGTTTGGAGGGCGATTGAGGTTTTGTTGTTGGTTTGGGTTGTTAGGAGGAAAATCGGGCGGGGAAAGAAAGTTGTTTGAGCGATAGCTAAGCAAGTTGCGGTCTCCTTGAGGACGAGCTTGATAAGCGACCGGAGGATAGGTACCGTATGCTGCATTCACATTCTCAAAAGGGTAGTCTTGGGTGGTGGTACAAGTGTTGTAAGGGTGAGGACCCCCGCATATTTCACATGGTTGGCTTACAGCATTGACTTGAGCGTTTTTAGCATTGATGCTGTTGGTGTTGCTAGCGGTTTGGGTAGCAAGCGATTCAAGAAGCGCAGTGATTTTGTCAAGTCGCTTGTCGTTGTCACTAGTACTAGCACTAGCGGCATTGCTCCGCACCACTCTTGGTTTGCACACGAGACTTATTCTCAATGATATCCCAAGCGGCATTAGAAGTCTTAACCAAAATATTGCTCCCCGAGGCACTATTTAGTGAATCTTGGTCATTCATGCTTAAACCATTATAAAAAGTGTTAATTTGGTGCACTTTGGTAAAACCATGTTGTGGGCACTTTCTTAAAAGGTCTTTAAAACAGTCCCAATCACTAAAATACTCATCGTACTTTTGTTCAAAATTAATGATTTCATTCCGCAAAGCGGTAGTACGAGAGGGTGGGAAAAAGTAGTTTATGAATTTCGTCTCTAAATCCGTCCACGTCAGAATACTTGGGCTTGTCCCTCTAAGGAGAAAGGAAAAAGTTGTAAACGGATTACCTCTTGTGGAACACCATTGAATTTGACCGTATTCGTGAGTTGCAAGAATATCTTGATGTGGTCATGAGGATCATCAATGGTACGCCCCAAGAATGGTTGAGCAGAGACCATCTGGATAAAGCCAGATTTGAGCTCAAAGTTGTTGGCTGCAATCGCGGGTATGACAATTGGATCATTGTTGCCATCTACATGTGCTTGCAAAAGTTCAATCATCGGGCGATTGTCCGGTGGAGGCTCATTGTTGTAGTTATTATTGTTGTTGAGAGGTGGATTGTTGTTGTTGTTATTGTTTTGAGGTGGGTTATTTTTGTTGTTGTGTACACCGGCCACGTCTAAGTCTTCGAGAGGCTCGAGCTCTTGATAAGACGTTTATCGTGTACGCATGCACCTGCAAAAGAACTAACAAAGCAAACAAGAAATATTTTTGGTTTTTACGGTTTTTTAATTTTTTTGTATTTTTGAAAATTTTATATTTTTTTTAGGATTTTTGAAATTTTTTATGAAAAGGTAACGTCACAAAAAACTGTTAATCTTAACGAGAAGAGCCGACAGCGGCGCCATTTGATACAATGGTTTTACTTAGGTTCAAATTTAGTTCTCGGAATCTTCTCGAATTGATCACAGCTCAAAGTGGAATGATTGTTCTTGGTGACAAGTAGGGGGTTTGGTTTTCTATTCTACTAAAAAGGTAAATGAATGAAGCAAATAAAGATTTAAACCAAAAACAGTTAATGAAATAAAACTTGAATTAAAATTAAACAATTAAATGATAATAGTAAAATAACCTCACTTAAGAACTTGCCCGATTCAGAATAATGTTGTTGATGTGGAATAACTGAAGAAATGCTCTATTCAGAATAAATGACCATCCGGAATAAAGCGCTACTCGGAATAAATGGCTACTCGGAATAATGTTCTACTCGGAATATATTTGCTATCCGGAATAAATGGCTATTCGGAATATATGGCTACTCGGAATATTTTACTACTCGGAATAACTGGTTCTATCTGGAATAAATTGCCATCCGGAATAATATGCTACTCGGAATAAATGGCCATCCGGAATAATATGCTACTCGGAATAATATGCTACTCGGAATAAATTTGGGATGAAGAACAGTAGACAGAAATTAAAACAGGGGAAAACGATTTTATCAAAAATCAACCAAGTTTTTAACCAAATCTTAAACAAAACTAATAACAAATCATCTACTAACCATAAACATCAAATCCCAACAATAAAAACACAAAACCCACTAACTTTAGAAGATCAAATCAACCAAATAAGAACTTTAGAACTTTGAATAAAAAGAGAAGATGAACAAGATGAAATGGAAAGATTATATTGATGATTAAGGTTTAAACAATCAAAGGAAAGGATTAAAACTACAAGATTTATGAAAACAAGAATCAAAATCACCAAACACCCTAATGGTGTTGGTGATACCTACGAACAAGAAGGAAAGAAGAGAGAAAAACTGAAAACTAAAAAACTGCCTAAAATGTGTGAAGGATCCCTCTTTATATAGGTCTTCCATTTGGTTGGTGAGTGGGATTTCTCCCTTTCTTCTTGTCTTCTCGTCTTTTCAGAAAAGTTGACGTATTCGATTCTGATTCGGTATTTGTCGACGATTAAATTCAATTCGTCTTTTAATTTCTTCGTTTAATAGACTTGAGTTTCTTCGACATATGTAAATCTTCCATCGTTGGTCCTTTTCTTCGATAAATCTTCAAACAGGCCCATTGACTTCAAATCTTTTGCATCTCTTGGACAATAGACTTCGTCTTGAGTCTTTTTCCTCGATAAAACCCGTGCAATCCCATGTTTTCTTCAATATTCATCCGGTTGACTCTGAAAACACAATAAGCACAAAAACCACGCATAATTCCAAACAAATGATATTAAACACGCGTTTTGGTCTTGTTTTAGCAAGAAATAAGTGGTAAAAGGATGGGTGTTTTCACACCTATCAAGGCTCTTCCAATCCAAATCAACTTATGATCTATACACATCACCAAAAGGACGGTTATCTCAGTTAGTCTATCAACTGCCATCCAAACCCATGCTACAACTACTTCCATAAAATTTGGATAGATCATTAGTAGCACCTATACACTTCTTTCTCACTTTTCTCCATGAAAGATTTTTTTCCCCTGATACTCAACACTTCCTTTATACCTACACAATGTCTTACCTTCAAGGTCATAGTGCTCCTCATCTTGTCTCAGTCAGAGCAAGCCCATTCGTCTCTCATGACACATCACATCTATAACTCCTCAACCATTCGATTATCGATACTAAGCCTTCTAATCAAACAGTATAGGTCAGTACCATTTCCTTTCCACACTACAACAATATTAGCATGCTTAATGCCTCAGTATACTCATTAGGCCATACCAAAGTTTTATATTTGCAGCCTCGACCCAAACCTTATCGAATGAGTTTGGGACACTCATGTCTTCCAAGTTTAAGATGTCAATGATGGGCAAGGTATCATTTTTCTTAGGACTTCAGATATCTCATAGTTCCAGAGGCATCTTTATCAATCAATCCAAGTATGCCCATGAATCACTTAAGAAATATAAGATGGAATCTTGCGTCCCCGTGGATGCTCAAATGGTGGAACGAACTAAGCTAGATGTAGATCCACATGGGGTTGCCGTTGATCCGACACTTTTCGTGGAATTATCGGTACCCTTCTGTATATCACAGCTAGTCGACCTGATCTTTAGTTTGCTATATGTATGTGTGCTCGGTATCAAACTCGGCCTACTGAGTTACACTTAGCTACTGTTAAACGGATCTTTCGGTATATTAAAGGAACCGTTAATCGGGGACTTTGGTATTCGAAGGACTCTTCGATTGCACTAATGGAATATGCAGATGCGGATCACGCGGGTTGTCAAAATACAAGGCATATCACAAGTGGAACTTTGCAACTACTAGGAGATCGACTAATCAGTTGGGCATCTAAAAGGCAGAAAAGCGCCACAATTTCAAGTACGGAAGTAGAATAAATAGCCATGTCCGGTTGTTGTGATCAAATTCTTTGGATGAGATCGCAATTAACCGACTATGGTCTAGGTTTCAACAAAATTCTGATGTACTGTGACAACAAAAGTGCAATTGCCTTATGCTGCAACAATGTTCAATTCTCCCGGTCGAAGCATATTTACATTCGCTACCACTTTATCAAGGAGCAAGTAGAAAATGGAGTGATCAAGCTTTACTTTGTCCGATCTGAGTATCAATTGGCGGATATTTTCACGAAGGCTTTAGATCGCGCTCGAATAGATTTTTTGGCCGACAAGCTAGGATTGAGAACTGGCAGATGAAGTGAAAGAATAGTGGTGGTAAACTATTCTCCGTATCCTTGGTGGTCATCTGTATATATTGTTTATATTTTTATCCACAAAAGCAAAATACAAAAATATAAAACCATATAAAAACCATAAAAATTGAAAATTTTTAGAAAAATGCAAAAAAATTTTTACTTTATTTTTTCAAAGGAATGTCTTTTGGGGCAGTAATATTTACGACCTTAGAAATGTTGATTAATATTGACACGGCGCCATAAATAGAGTTCGTACCAAAGTTGTAAATATTTCATAAAACATGCCTATATGGCTTGTAGTTATTTCTGACTGCAACCTGTTTTTCATATGAAAGTCAAGTATTTCTTATGAAAACTTTGGCTCAACAACGGGAATTAATTTTCTCGGGCATGGTTTATCTTATAACTATGTAAGGGATTGTGTTTACTTTAAAACACAATCTAACACGGATGTATGTACGCATTAGTGCATTTATTTGTTAAAACAAGAGAAATCTTGTTTTGATGAAGTTATCATCTCCACAAACCATAGCAATCTACAATTGGTATCTACATTCTCGACGATGCGACTACTCAAACGACGACTACAACTCTTTTAATAGAACACGGGTCAACAATTGAGGGGGAGAAATTGTCAAGCATTCAGAATCTTTGATGCCGAAAGTGCCAAGTTCACTAATTGGTGTCAAGACAACAATACCAATCGTACATGTGGTGTCAAGAGATGACTTCAGACGTGACGAGGCGACCAACATTTGCTGACAAGAACCATTTGATCTTATCATATGATGTTCTCATCAATCAGTTCCAACCTTGTCAATTCATTCTAATATGGTGAATATGTGATCATTTTACAAATCGGTATCATTTCTCACACATTGGTATCGTGAAGATAAAACAGACTTGAATTTTTCTTCCCAAAAACTTTGTTAAAACTTCATTAAATCAATTGATACCAAAAATATCGGTTGGGTTAATATTTTTAATATGGGGGAGAAAATGTGATTTAATATGGGAAATGATTAATCACAAATGGTTTGACTTAACGTGATAGTTCATCTCGGCATGTGCGAAATGTTTTCGAATATCGTGGCATATGTCAAGGGGGAGCAAAATGGATTTCTATATCAAAATGGATTTCATGGTGATTTATACTTACCCTTAACCCATTTATTTCACGACGATGAAGATTGTGGTGACAAAAGGATGGTAGGATAGGTTAAGTCCAATGATTCTTTCTAAACCAGAGGAATCTTCCCAAGGACATTCCATAGCTAGAAATAGTAGTCTTTAGGAAAGATGGAGAAAGATTATGAACGTAGCTGAATGTCGACCAAGTACTTAAGTTAGCACTAGAACAGTCATAACAAGGTGCTAGTTATGACGTATTGGTCAGCATTGAAGGGGTTGAAGAATGGAAAAGAATTGTAAAGATAAAGGGTCTAAAGAAAGAAGCCCTCCTTACAACCTTAGGCAGAAACCGGGTCAACACATATGCTATTGAGGTCATTTTAATGATGCTCGATATTGAAGATAGACATCATGGACCCAGTGATGCAGTGCACAACCCATCCCAGCTAACTCAGATATCTCTCAAAAGGTATTTGTTTTAATCACACGAAGACAACACATTATCTATCGATTTATTCACTCTGAATATATTGATATTGAAATGGTGGCACTCCTCTCCAGCCTCCGATCACTAAAATCCAAAGTGCACGATCGAGTCTAGAGCCATTTGAGATCATCAAATATCTCATTAGGACACACTTCCATATTTCCTTGCTTCTTCACACACTGTGAAAAGTAAGAAAGATATTAAGAGTCCAACGCAAAATCTTCATGATCTTGCCTGAACATCCGAGTAATACACAAGTATTTACAATGAAGATGGAAATCCTTCTTGAGCGAACATTTAAAAGCTCATGGTAGGTGACTTGGGCGATTCTTTATGAATCAAACTTGTGATAACTGGAAACCAACAGTTGTTTAAATTCTTAATTAAACTTAAACACATTCCAGGCCTCTACGCAATATCTCAGTGATATTGCCAGAACATTTAGAGTGATACCTTAGTATTCACAGTGATGAGTGGAAATCCTTCAAGTGTTAAACTCAAACAACACTTGGTAGGTAACATGCAATATTTTATATGAATCAAGCTCGTGACAACTGGAAAGCAACGATGGTGCGATTCTTTAATGAATCAAACTTATTCCAGGAATCGGAATTGATGGCTTCAATCATGCAGATAATTTTATCCAAATGATTCACTCTTTACGTTCGTAGTCAGCTTTGGACGATCGAGTAAAGAGAACGGGTTTACACGTGAAATCTTGTCAAGGAGATTTTTAATTAAATCTACCTGCCACAAGTACGATATTTAATATCGTTTAACGGTCTTCACCGACCGGAGGTAAAATGCTACCGAATTAGAATGAAATGGTCAAATCCATTTCGTTCGTGTTTACTTATGTTGCGGCATTTGAAGACGGTGGCGTTGCGGAGTTCGAAATGAAGTCGTCCCCACATGCTTATATTTCCTATTCAAGAAAGCCTAAAAGTCAAGTCTTCCGCTGTATCGAACTTTGAAGCTTTCAAGAATTACAAAGGTATAAGTATGTGGGACATGAAGTCATGAAGAGGCGAATATCACAAGTGATGGATGTACAAGATTAAAGAAAGAGATTAATGCTCAAGATTGATATCAAAGATCACATAAGCATGTTCACCTAAAAATAAAAAGAAAAGAAAGACGAAGACTACGAGCTCAAGACAAGCATAGTATGCTAGGTTTATTTTATTATTGTAACTCGGGTAACGCCCTTGTTTGGAGTGACCTCCCTTAGGGGGAGATTGTTGGAAATACGTTTTACGTATTAGAAAGGATCGGTTACTCCAACAATAGATTAAATAGTAGCTCGTAGTCTAGTTAACTTAATATTAAACAAACAAGGCCAAGCCAAGTCCACAACATGTGTAGGTCGGCGACCCATTGTAAGCCTAAGCCCATCTCATAGGCTTGGGGGTATATAAACCCTCTCCTTAGTTGGAGAGGGTGTGGTTTACTTTCAAATTACACATAGTAAAGTGTGTTTATTCATACTTTCTCTCTCTAAGTGTGTGTGTGCTCTCACCATCTTTCTATCTCGAGAATATAAGCAAGATTTACAATATCCTACATTGGGTGCATTCCTCTTTCAATTTCTTGGTTAGATAATATTGAAACTAAAACCTGCATAAGTTCTCTGAGTAATCTTCAATCATCAATGCACCAAAGCATTGTTGGCTCCTCTCTTGTGTCCAATGACTTTTTTGTCATTTTCGAGTTCTTTCGTTCCTTCTTAAGGCATTGCTCTTGATTCTCGGTATTTCCATAATATTTGTCTTCTTGAGAATTCAAATGATGGATCAAGGCATATTGAAGAGATGTTCATAAGAGAGTATGAGTAGAAGATGTTGGTTGTACCGCGTTTGTTTCATTAATCTTGTCTCTTATTTCTTGCATTGGACTTTGTTTGTAGTACTAATACTTTGTGTTTGGATTGATTACTATTTTAATTCTAATGTGTTCATGTGATCGAATTTTTGATTTACATGACTTTATGCTATTATGTGTTAGTTAGCTATCTAGATTTCGCTAGGTAATCTATTTTGCCTTGTTAAAACATTGTCTAAAATCTGGGTTTGTGAAAAATGTTGGAAGTCCTATTTTTGAAGGGTTCTGCTCCGTGGTTCACTATCTATGCGCGGTTCTTTGTTGATATCGAACCGCGCCTATAAATCTTGGTAATCTATGATCTAACAAGAGGGTTGATGTTTCTAGTGAGAGAAAGTAGAGAGAGAAAGATGAGAGAAAATGTGGGAAATATATTGAAATAATGAAAACAACCAACACCCATTTCCATGAAGTAAAGGGGTTTATATACCCAAGTCCATTAGTGGACTTGGGCCTCTGGCCCATGAACATGCTCATGGGTCGGGCTAACATAAAATGTAACTAAACTATACTACGAGCCCTTAACTATATTGTTGGAGTGACCGAGACTTTCTAAATACAAAAACGTATTTCCAACAAAATATTTGCTTTACACTTTTTTCTCTGAATCTTTGTAAACATGGCTAAAACTTTTGCTAAAAACAAGCTTTTTCCCAATTAAGCCTAGCAAATTTCATGATTCACCAAAATGAGTTTTAACACATTACTAGTTTGGATCATCCCATCTTCTTCTAAAACCTCTCTTGGTTATTCTTCTTTTTCATCCTCTAAGCCTTCTTCTAAACCTTGACATACAACCATGGTGTCCACAAGATCCTTAAACTCTTCCAAACACTCATCATCCCATAGAGACCTTAAGATTAAGATTACGATACCTAAACAAGGTGCTACATCTTATCTTACACCTAATAATGAGATATCTCTAATTCTCATCTCTTCATACCCTCACCATCTCTTGCTCCATGCAAGAGTAGTTCAACTCATGGTGCTAACCATTCTTATGGTTCCACCTCTTCCTCATTCCAATCAAGAAGGAATGAGTTATCATCACCTTTCACTCTAGTCCTCTCTTGGATGTGAACCTTCAACCACTCCAAAGCATTCCTCTTGTAAATGACTTTGTTGAGCCTTTGGAAACCTCACCTTTCACCCCACCAAATTCACGCATCTCACCATTGGACATCATGCCCTTTCCTACTCCTAACACTACACTATTGGGTGTTCCTCTTTCTAACCTATTGGGTGATCCTCACTTATTTGACTAATTCATGAGCAATAACACTAATTGTCCATGTTGTTTAAATAATTTCAACCTCATCGACATCCTTAGGTTAGAAAGGATTAGACTTCAGATAAAGTTACAAAGCCTTTTGCTAACTTTGTTCACCAATCCTCCTACTCCTATGAGATGAATGATGATATTTTCAATAATATCTTTTCAAGAAGACAAGCCAAAGAAGATTGCTTAATCAAGAACTAGATTAGCTAGCTATTGTAATAGTTAGTGGTTTTTTTGTTTCTTGTTTTCTTCATGAGTTTTTCATGGAGATGTTTCAATAGATTAAGCTTTTGTGTGTTTCAACATATGTGCTCACATTAATCAAATTCAATTTTAATTAAAATTGAACCTTAATCTATCACAACCTCTAAACCTTGACTAAAATTGGATATAAATGTTATCTAAATATTTTGTCACCCTTTGTTAAGACACTCTTTATGAGTGTGTTGCCTTTTTGTGCAACAATAGCCTAATCTAATGCTATTAGAGGTAAAAATCCAAGATTTGCTTAATTTTGAAAAAGTATATTCTTTTCTCAAAACCTTTTAAAAAATTGAATTTGTAAGTCCATTGTAGGCGGCTCATTAAAGTCGTACGACTTAATATAATTATTGAACCGCATGTTCTTTTAAGGAACCGCAGATAATAATCTAATTTTTGGCTCGTTTTTTGTCCTTCTTCTTTGACCTCCGTCTTTTTCAAGATTCTTTGTTTGCCTATTTTGGTTAAACATTTCTTGAAATCTTTTAGTTTTCTTCTTATTCCTTGCCTTATCTATTTTCTTTAAATCTTCTTATTTTGGGTGTTCTCTTTCTCATCCCTCACAATGTCTTATTCTTCTAATCTTAACCTTGACATATCTTTGTCACAAACTTATAAACCCAAATCTTCTTTTTCTAAGCTTTCTAAGAAATCGAAAATCTCGGTTCGACCTGTTTGGATCAAGAAGAACAAGGATCATCATGATTCCTCTTCTCCCAAACCTTGCAAGACTTCTTCTTTCTCTCTTATTTAGTATTGGAATGAGACTTTCTCAATCAATCCAATTACTAAAGAAAGAGAAGATCTACCACCACCACCACCTAAACCTTGCAACATACCAAACTTTAATGACCTTTCTTATTTCCCCAACCTCACTAGGCATTGTGAAAACCTCTCTTATCCTCAATCTACTTCTCCTCCACCACCTTCATACTATGATGGCCCTCCTCCATCAAACGACTTTGTTTTGCATCATGAAAGCTCGTGTGCGTGCTGTCGATTTCAATAAATTGAACTTGCTCATGTTTATGACAAGTTAAATTTTCTTGAATTTCTCCTCACTTGATCTCTCCTCAAAGTATTTGTTCCCGTGAGAAAATCTTTGAATGATGCATCGTCGTCTTATTTTACCAATTAAAGCACATTTTGGTTCTAATTGTTTGAGTCAAATGAAAGCTTAAGCAATCTTGGAAGACTATCTCTACTAGAATAGTTTTTGCTTTTGTTGTTTATTTTCAATATTTTTTGTTTTAATATTCATATTCTGTGTATGAATATTTTTCTTGTATGCTCTTTCATATTTTTATAATATGATTGTTATGTGTGTTATTTCTTGTTTTGCTAATTCTTTATCACACATATTGTTGAGAGTTGATTATGGTTAAAATTTACAATTCTTATTGGATGATTCCAACAATTCTAAATGTTTAACCTTTGACATATCTTGTTTAATTACAATTGGTATGGATGTTTATTTTCTACCTTTATTCCACCAATTGTGAATTAATCTTGTCAAAAACTCTCTTTGGACTACTCAGCAAATATTTACTTATAATTTGAGATTTCTTTTCTTTATCCCTCTCAAGTTAGTTAGTAGGTAGTGACTATAGTTTATACATGGGTGTTTCTTTTCTTTCGACTAACCCTTGTATGTAGCTTGTCACCTTAGTTCTATCATTTGGTGCCCCAAGCTATGGGGAGTAAGCACAAATGAGGAGCTACTAGCAAAGTTGATTCTTCTCTACCTCAAAGACTTGTGCTAACCTTTTTGCTTCGACAAAAGGGGAGAAATAATAGTGATGAACTCATTAATAATTCGAAAACTTTTGTTTTTACATAAATGAGTTTATAGTTTGGCGTAATAAAAGAGGGGGAGATTGTTAATGCAATAATTGCCTAAAAACATTACTAGTGTTAACTAATCTTTCTTAGTTTTGATCACGACAAAGTATAAAGACATTTATCGTCAAAGACAAACAAAAGACGAATTATTCAAAAAACACTATCATCAAGGTAATAATCATTTAAGTCTTACACAAACATATCTTAGTCATGTTTAGTGATCATAGAAAGTGATTAACCTTAAAAAGCACATCTTGACAAATGTGACAAAAGATTTTAATTTTATTTATTGGAAAATGTTTTATTAAAATAGAAAATGAAAATTTGAAGATGGCATGTACCAAATGCCATAAGAATATCATTTGAAGGTAAAATCTACCTCAAATAACATTTCCCCACTAAAATACAAAAAAGAGTGTAGTCTACTTGGGGCGGTTTCCCAAATAGCTATGTGGTTCGATATCGATATTGAACCGCACCTCAATTAAGGAACCGCGCCCTAGCCGTTGGTTTTTTTATCCTATAAATAGTGGATCAAATTTTCATATTTCAAGAACCTTTTTGGACAAAATCTTTCTGCCTCTTATCTTCTTTCTATGTTCTTCAATCATTAGTAAATGATCACTTAATTTGTTAAGTATGTTTACTTATGATTATCCTCTAGATCTCCTTCTTTACTTGTCCAAAGATAAGATCACTCACACATTTATGATGTGATTAAAGATGAAGCCTTTATGAAGATCGTCCTTCCTTAGATCTAGTCATGTTCATCATTTTATATTTGAGTCTTGTGTAGATCCAATTGTGACAACCCAAAACCGAGGTCATTACTTAATCATATTTTACGATTATTTTTGAAATTTTTGGATGAGTTTGAACGATATTTATTTTTGGAGGTTTAAGTTTAAACCGATGTTGGAAGGTCTATATTTAATATTTATTAAGTATAAGGAGTATTAGCCAGCGTGATGTCGATGGATGCCAAATATTTTACGTTTTATTGTCGGTTGTTCGATTTTTATTATTTTTGAGGTTTTATTTTAAATGACGTGTTAAGTCGAGTCGAGAGTTGATATTATTATTTTTGAGGTACGTTTTAAATTTTTAAAAGTATCTTTATGAAACCCGCGCCCCGTAAATATTTTGAAAATTGACTAATAGTTATTTCCCGCTTTTTAGCTAACTATTTAAATTTTTAGCCACAACTATTGCTAAATTGCAACTTTGGTCTTTACCCCACTATATATAAACTAAAAACAAACACACACACCACCATTTTTCATTTAAAAATTTTCTCATCATCTCTCTCTTTCTCTCTTGATTGCCGAAACACACCCACCACCCCAAAACACATACAAACTTCAATTTATCTTGAGTTTGAGGTTGATTCAAGCTAAACCAAGCATAGACCCACTCTTATAATTGATCAAGGATCACATTGGTGTAAGAATTTCTTACATGCAAGCAAGTTTTTTTTTCTTGATGTTGGTAGGTAGGAGCTATGATCATGCATGACATTTTTATGATGATCCATGGTGGTTCTTGCTAAAAACTTTGTTAAAAACCTCATTTTGATCTAAATATTTTTATTTTGATTATGATTTTGATGTTATGGTTGATGTATGATGATATTAGGGTATAGGAATGATCATTTTTGTGGTTGGTTTTTATCAAAAAGTTGATTTTGTACAAGATTTTTATAGTCATTTTATAACAGTAAGTAAAGTGTAAAATCCGAATTTTTATGTTTTTAAAATGGCTTAACTTATAGCCTAGGGTTGTAGATAGTTTTCTTAGCTTCGATTTGATATAAGGTAGAGCTTCTAGCTCCAAACGAGCGCGAAGTTATGATGTTTTGAATGATCGTGTATCCGGAGACGAGTATCAGCACTACATATAGTTGTTGTCGATATTTGGATCGAATCTCGGGGACTCTAAATGGATGTTTTGAAATGTAACCTAATGATAATGAGGTGTTTACTTATTAGGTTGAGTTTACTTTAAAACCCGAGTGTCGGTTTTGTAAACGGAGTCGTTTAAATAAGTTAAAACGGTTGTATGAAAAATTAACGTAAATCTGTCCGGATTTTGTAGTTTGAAAATGAGTCGGGTAAAGTACTTTAAAAGTAAATTCATTTGATAAACTTGTAAGAGGACTTTCTATATATAGTAAGTTAGTTTATCGAGTCGTTTCATAAACGGTTGATGAGTTTAAAAGGGGTAAATGAGCTAGTACATGTAGTATGTACCGGCGGACTTTGTAAAAAGTATAAAATGGTTAAGTAAAAGTGTAGTAAAGTATAATGAAGTTATTTATATCGTTTTCTCTCGAGTTTATCGTGACTTTATGAGTTTGAGTTTGATGTTGTTATGTATGATTTATTTCTCCAGTCATTATTAATGAACGCGCCTTATTTGATAGGTAGCGGTTCTCGAGTTTGAAAGGCATCCATTATCGTCGACGATCATCTCGCTAGATCCCTTATACTAAGGTGAGTCTATAGCCTCGCTTTCTACTCGTTTTAATGATTTTATTACCCGCGAGGGGGATACATGCTATTTGAAAATAAATGAACACAAGTCATGAGTAATTGTTGGACCCGAATGTTGCCTAAAGTTGATTTCATTGTATTGAGTAACTTGTTGATAAAGACCCTAAATTCATGAGCCATTAACTATCTTCTGACTTGATGTTGTGAGTCGGGAATAACCGCTTATTCTAATGATAGTACTATTGGGTTGACCACCCTATCTGAGACCAGGGCATTACGTTGAGTAACCCGCTGGGAAGGATAATTTTACGTGAATAAGATTGTGGTATTCTAGCAACTGATACCCTAGAGGGGCAATGGTTTTATTCTAGTCATGCCGGCATTTGGCGTGGGTGACTATTTGGTTAAGGGGTCGGTGTCATGAGCTTAAATACAATGTTTGTTTAATAATTTCATTATTATTACTGCCTTGAATATAGATTGTGTGTACGACAATTCTATAAATGATTATGATTGATTTTCTTCTTGTGTTCAAATGTGATTTGATAAACCTATAGTCTCGCTCAACATTATTTTTGACTCGTTTTATGCATGTATTTCAGGTAATAGGAAGTGATGGAGCATGGAGCTTTGTTGTGGAGGTTGTGGCTTGGCTTTTGGAAGAATGTTGGTCTAAACTGTTTCTACCTTTTAATGTTGAACAATTTACTTTATGTTGATGTACTGTACTAAACTTGTTGGTTGTTGGTCGAGATCCATGGGGACTAAACGCTTTACTCTAGTATCGTGTCAGTACAATTTGGGTTAAAATCTATGTTTTAGACCATTTATGAAAATCTTGTTTATATTTTTGTGTAAACGTCTCTATTTTAAGTCGTTCAATATATCTTGTGTGATGATGCTTGTGTCTAGCAACCAATTGTGTATTTCTGCTGCGCAATGTAAATTGGGGGTGTTAGAGATTGGTATCAGAGCTGCAAGTTATAGAGAACTGGGTCGATTTTGAAAATTGTCCTAAACTATAACTTTGGTGTCGAAAGTATTTATTCTTCAAAAGCACACAACTCCTCTGCAACGCTCCGGTAAGATCACTTTTAGTTTTGTTTTGCATTGTAGATGTATCCCTCATAACTGAAATGATTTCCCGGGTATTTATTAAGTAAATACTACGATATTGTATTGGAATTATTGAAAGTACGCTGAGTGCTTGTCAGTATCATATTTTTTTTGCGAGCATTGCATAAACAACATTTGCATTGTGTTGCATAGCATGGATAACATATGAAATTTGCATGAGCATTGTATACTAATTATTATTTTATTAACGATGACCTTAATTATCCTTAACCCTTATAATTGTAGAAAATGGCTGGTTTACCTCGTGAGGATGGATGGATTGATTTGACTAATGTAGTGGATGGTGAGGAAGTAGATAACTTTGGTGCTAGTGACGATGAGGAGCCTTTTGAGTTTTTAGATGATGGGATTCCACTTACTGCAGTTGGTCAGACAGAGCCTGAGTTGATACAAGGTAGTTATGTTCCAAGGGTTAATGTTGTGCCACAGACTGTTCCAGATTGTCAGCGACCTGTTGTTCGTTCTTCGACTCCAACTTGTGATGCTTATATTAGTAGTTTTCCTGGGATTGCATTTGCTAGGGGTGATGTTCCTGTTGAGTCGAGTAGGGCTGCTAGTGCTCGATCTATTCATGATGGTATTCCTAAGGTTTATTGTCCAGGTCCTAGGTCTTATGATGATATTTTCTGGTTTCTTAAGAAGTTTGATAGGTCTTTGTTTGAAAGGTATTTAGTTGAGACTCGTGTGATTAGGAGGTTTGAGCAGAATGAGAAAAAGTTTGACAGGTTTGTTGGTAGTGTGAGGAGATCAGAGTTTGTTAGGGCGAGGGAAATGGATGAAATTGTTAGATTGAGATCTATGGTGCTGAATTTGAGTGGGCAAGTTGAAAGGTTGCGTAGGGAGCAAGAAAGGAATGCTAGGTTGAGTGCATGGGATTTGCCGATGAGATCTTTTCCTAGTCAAGGTGTTGTGATTCGTGATGCGCCGAATCGGGTTGAAGCTCAAGTGTCGGTGAAGACGAGTGAAGGAGGTAGTCGTAAGGGGAAGGAAAAAGTGGATGAAGAATCAGAAGATGCCGATAGCAGCAGTGATGACGAGCCGATGTACAAGAAGCTGCGGGGATATGATGTTTAGTTCTTTCTGTTGTTTTTATTTGGTCTTGTTGTAATAGAACTTATGTACACTCGTACTCTAGTTTGTGATGAAACTTAATGACTTTAAGTTGTTGTGATGAAGGATTGTAGTGACATTACTTGTCACAATTTTGTGGAAATTTTCCAAAGCAATCCAAAATTACCTTCATGACTTATGATTTGTCTTATTAGTTCTTTTGTGTGATTGATAAATGATTCATTGTGAATTGTGTTGTTGGTGCATGTAGTATCCATGTTACATCTTGATAGAGAAATCCTTCTTCTTATCATGATATGAATACTTACTTGTTCTTTTTCTGTTATGGTTACAAGAAAGAGTTGGGAGGCATTTTTCTGACTTTACTAAACTATTGTTTGGTTAGTTTCCTATAAACATGCCACCTAAATTGACGACTGCTACTGTTAATACCATGATTGAGCAAGCTATCTCTAGAGCTTTGGAAGCTGAACGTGCTGCGAGGAACTAAGAGGCTGAGAATAGGAATGCTGCTGGTCAGGTTGGAGGGAATGTTGGAAATCAGGTTGGAGTTAATGCTGATGAACAAGCAGAAGGAAATGCTGCGAGACAAGTCGGAGGTAATGCTGCTGTTCAGCAGGTTCAAAAGGAATGTTCTTATGCTAGTTTCATGAAATGTGGACCTACCCAATTTCGTGGTACTGGTGGTGCATTGGAATTAAGGAGGTGGATTGAGAAGATTGAAAGTACTTTTGAAATCAGTGGATGTTCAGAAGCTAGTAAGGTGAAATTTGCTGCAGCTACTTTTCAGGATGATGCGTTGAGTTGGTGGAATAGTCAAGTAGCTACTGTAGGGTTGGTTGAAGCGAATGCTAGAACATGGACTGTGACCAAGGGACTGTTGACTGCTAAGTTTTGTCCTGAGGAAGAGTTAGGTTAGTTGGAAGATGAATTGAGGCATTTGGTGCTGAGGAACAATGATTTTGTAGCTTATACGAGGAGATTTTCTGATTTATGTTTGTTGTGTCCTGACGCGTTTGCTGATGACCGTAAGAAGATGAAGCAGTATATTAGGGGTTTAACTAGTAATATCAAGGGAGAAACTACTTCGTCGAAACCCAAGTCATTTGAAGAAGCTGTTCAAATGGCTCATGCTTTAATGGATGTAAAGCTACAGGATCGAAAGGATAGTATTGCTGAAGGGAATAAGAGAAAGTGGGAAGCTGCACACTCAAGCCAAGGGCAGAATCGTGGTGGTTATCGTAATAACAATAACCAAGGACCGAATAAGAATCAACAGTATAATTTGAGAAGGAATGATGGTGTTCGTGCTACCACAGGAAATCAAGGTAACAAGGTGAATCCGAAGTGTGGTCGGTGTAATCTATATCATGTTGGAAATTGTACACCTGCTTGCAACAAGTGTGGGAAGGCCGAACATAAGATGGCAGATTGTAGAAACAAGGGTGTAGCCACTGGGGCCAATGCTGTTAAGGTAGTTTACTGTTCTGGATGTGGAGGCCGTGGACATAAGCAAGGGAACTGTCTGAGGGTTGACATACGACAGGGAGGCAATGTTGCTGCTGTTGCTGCTCCAGCCTATGTCGTGGGAGATGCTGACAAACCTCAAGGGCCGAACGTGGTGACTGGTACGTTCTTACTCGATGCTTGTTATGCTAGTGTGTTATTTGATTCTGGAACTGATAGGAGTTTCGTAGATGTTAGATTCAGTCAGCTATTGGATAGAGAACCAGTGAGATTGATAACTAGTTATAATGTGGAGTTAGCTGATGGTAAGCTTGTAAGCACTAGTTCTATACTGAAAGGTTGTTCCTTGAAGTTAGGTAATTATGTGTTTAGTATTGATTTGATGCCCATAGAGTTAGGATCTTTTGACGTTATTGTTGGAATGGACTGGTTAGTTGGTAATGGTGCAGTAATTGTTTGTGGAGAAAGATTAGTTCAGATACCGCTAAAGAATAGGGTATTGACTGTGAAAGGTGATGAATGTACGTCTTGTTTGAGAGTTGTTTCTTGTTTAAAGATGATGAGGTATATAGAAGCAGGTTGTGATGTGTTTCTTACATAGATAAGTAATGATGGTGTGAATGAAAGGAAATTGGAGGATGTGCCTGTGATTAGAGAGTATCCTGAGGTTTTCCCTGAGGAATTGCCATGATTACCGCTGCATCGTGAAGTGGAGTTTCGTATCGATTTAGTGCCGGGTGCTGCTCCTGTTGCTCGTGCACCGTATCGTTTAGCTCCATCGGAGGTGAAAGAATTATCTGATCAATTGAAGGAATTGATGGATAAGGGATTATCAGACCGAGTTCGTCGCCGTGGGGTGCGCCTGTTTTGTTTGTTCAGAAGAAAGATGGTTCTTTTAGAATGTGTGTTGATTATAGAGAGCTTAACAAATTGACTGTCAAGAATCGGTATCCACTACCGAGGATTGATGATTTGTTTGATCAGTTGCAAGGTTCTTGTGTATACTCGAAGATCGATTTGAGGTCTGGGTATCATCAACTGAGAGTAGGGAAGAAGATATTCCTATAACAGCTTTCCGTACTCGATATGGACATTTCGAATTTCAAGTGATGCCTTTTGGATTAACAAATGCGCCTGCTGTATTTATGGATTTGATGAATCGTGTATGTAAGTCGTATTTGGATGAGTTTGTTATTGTATACATTGATGATATTCTCGTTTATTCCAAGAGTGAAGAGGAACATGAGAAGCATTTGAGAACAATTTTGGAATTGTTGAAGAAGGAGAAGCTGTATGCGAAATTCTCTAAGTGTGAATTTTGGTTGAAATCAATGCAATTTTTGGGGCACGTGATTGATAGTGAAGGTGTTCGTGTGGATCCTGCTAAGATTGAGGCAATTAAGGATTGGTCAGTGCCGAAGACGCCGACTGAAGTTCGCCAATTTCTTGGTTTGGCTGGGTATTATAGAAGGTTTATTGAGAAGTTTTCATTAATTGCTAAGCCGTTGACTAAGCTTACGGAAAAGAATCGAATGTTTGAATGGGGATTGGAAGAGGAATCTGCATTTAGTATGTTGAAGGATAAGTTGTGTTCTGGGCCGATATTGTCTTTTCCAGAAGGATCTGAGGATTTTGTAGTGTACTGTGACGCGTCTCATAAAGGATTTGGAGCTGTATTAATGCAAAGGGAGAAAGTAATCGCGTATGCGTCGAGACAATTAAGGAAGCATGAAGAGAATTACACTACACATGATTTAGAACTTGGGGCTGTTATTTTTGCTTTGAATATGTGGAGACACTACTTGTATGGAACCAAGTGTGTGATTTTCACGGATCATAAGAGTTTGAAGTATATTTTGGATCAAAAAGAATTGAATATGAGGCAAAGGAGATGGGTTGAGTTGCTGAGTGATTATGACTACGAGATTCGTTACCATCCTGGTAAGGCGAATGTGGTAGCTGATGCACTTAGTAGAAAGGAAAGAGATAAGTCTATAAGAGTTAGAGCTTTGACGATGTTGGAAGTGTGGATTTGACAGAAGAGATATTGAAAGCCCAAACTAATGGTTTGAAGAAAGAGAACGTTAAGGCAGAAAACTTAGGGTAGAATGTTGAAGCCTTTGTTTGAAGTAAGGTCGAATGGATTGAGGTATTTTAAGAATAGTATTTGGTTACCGTTGTGTCCGTCTGAGGAAGATTCGTTAGGGGTGCGAGATTTGGTGATGAATGAATCTCATAAGTCGAAGTATTCAATACATCCTGGATCAGACAAGATGTATCAAGATCTTAAGAAAGTTTATTGGTGGCCGAATATGAAGGCAGATATAGCACAGTATGTTAATAAGTGTTTAAGTTGTGCGAAGGTGAAGGCTGAACATAAGAAACCGTCTGGATTATTAGTGCAACCTGAGATTCCTGAGTGGAAATGGGAGAAGATTACAATGGATTTTGTGACAGGTTTGCCAAGGACTACAAATGGTTGTGATATGATATGGGTGATTGTAGATAGATTGACTAAGTCTGCTCACTTTTTGCCAATGAAAAAGACAGATAGTATGGAGAGGTTAACAACAGTGTATGTGAAGGAGATTGTTTGTCGACATGGTGTGCCTTTGTCGATATTTCTGGTCGTGGTAGTAGGTTTACTTCAGAATTTTGGAAGTCTTTGCAGAAAGCGATGGGAACGGAGTTATGTTTAAGTACAGCATATCATCCGGAAACTGATGGACAAAGTGAAAGAACAATTCAAACGTTAGAGGATATGCTTCGTGCATGTGTGATAGACTTTGGAAATGGTTGGGATAAGCATTTGCCATTGGTTGAATTTTTGTACAATAATAGTTATCATTCAAGTATTAAAGCCGCTCCATTTGAAGCTTTGTATAGTCGTAAGTGTAGATCTCGAGTGTGTTGGAGTGAGGTAGGAGAAAGTCAATTGACTGGGCCTGAAATGATATTTGAGACGACTGAAAAGATTGTGCAAATTAAGAAGCGTTTGTTATCTGCCAGAAGTAGACAAAAGAGTTATGCTGATAACAGAAGGAAATCGTTGGAGTTTGAAGTAGGAGACATGGTTATGTTGAAAGTATCTCCATGGAAAGGAGTAATACGTTTTGGAAAGAGAGGAAAGTTGAGCCCGAGATATATTGGACCATTTAAGATTATCCAAAGGATTTGATTGGTGGCTTATAAGTTAGAGTTGCCTGATGAGCTTAAGGCTATTCATAATACTTTTCATGTATCTAATTTGAAGAAGTCTTTAGCTGAAAGGGATGTGGTGATTCCATTGGAGGAAATTCAACATGATGATAAGTTGCATTTTATAGAGGAACCTGTAGAGATAATGGATAGAGAAGTTAAGAAGTTGAAGCATAGTAGAATTCCGATTGTGAAAGTGAGATGGAACTCTAGACGTGGGCCAGAGTTTACGTGGGAACGTGAGGATTTCTTTAAGGACAAGTATCCTCATTTGTTTAGGAAGGATTAAGCGCCGCGGACGTCGCTTCTTTTAAGAAGGGGGGATGTAACAACCCAAAACCGAGGTCATTACTTAATCATATTTTACGATTATTTTTGAAATTTTTGGATGAGTTTGAACGATATTTATTTTTGGAGGTTTAAGTTTAAACCGATGTTGGAAGGTCTATATTTAATATTTATTAAGTATAAGGAGTATTAGCCAGCGTGATGTCGATGGATGCCAAATATTTTACGTTTTATTATCGGTTGTTCGATTTTTATTATTTTTGAGGTTTTATTTTAAATGACGTGTTAAGTCGAGTCGAGAGTCGATATTATTATTTTTGAGGTACGTTTTAAATTTTTAAAAGTATCTTTATGAAACCCGAGCCCCGTAAATATTTTGAAAATTGACTAATAGTTATTTCCCGCTTTTTAGCTAACTATTTACATTTTTAGCCACAACTATTGCTAAATTGCAACTTTGGTCCCTACCCCACTATATATAAACTAAAAACAAACACACACACCACCATTTTTCATTTAAAAATTTTCTCATCATCTCTCTCTTTCTCTCTTGATTGCCGAAACACACCTACCACCCCAAAACACATACAAACTTCAATTTATCTTGAGTTCGAGGTTGATTCAAGCTAAACCAAGCATAGACCCACTCTTATAATTGATCAAAGATCACATTGGTGTAAGAATTTCTTACATGCAAGCAAGTTTTTTTTTCTTGATGTTGGTAGGTAGGAGCTATGATCATGCATGGCATTTTTATGATGATCCATGGTGGTTCTTGCTAAAAACTTTGTTAAAAACCTCATTTTGATCTAAAGATTTTTATTTTGATTATGATTTTGATGTTATGGTTGATGTATGATGATATTAGGGTATAGGAATGATCATTTTTGTGGTTGGTTTTTATCAAAAAGTTGATTTTGTACAAGATTTTTATAGTCATTTTATAACAGTAAGTAAAGTGTAAAATCCGAATTTTTATGTTTTGAAAATAGCTTAACTTATAGCCTAGGGTTTTAGATAATTTTCTTAGCTTCGATTTGATATAAGGTAGAGCTTCTAGCTCCAAACGAGCGCGAAGTTATGATGTTTTGAATGATCATGTACCGGGAGACGAGTATCGGCACTACATATAGTTGTTGTCGATATTTGGATCGAATCTCGGGGACTCTAAATGGATGTTTTGAAAAATTTAACCTACTGATAATGAGGTGTTTACCTATTAGGTTGAGTTTACTTAAAACCCGAGTGTCGGTTTTGTAAACGGAGTCGTTTAAATAAGTTAAAACGGTTGTATGAAAAATTAACGTAAATCTGTCCGGATTTTGTAGTTTGAAAATGAGTCGGGTAAAGTACATTAAAAGTAATTTCATTTGATAAACTTGTAAGAGGACTTTCTATATATAGTAAGTTAGTTTATCGAGTCATTTCATAAACGGTTGACGAGTTTAAAAGGGGTAAATGAGCTAGTACATGTAGTATGTACCGGCGGACTTTGTAAAAAGTATAAAATGGTTAAGTAAAAGTGTAGTAAAGTATAATGAGGTTATTTATATCGTTTTCTCTCGAGTTTATCGTGACTTTATGAGTTTGAGTTTGATGTTGTTATGTATGATTTATTTCTCGAGTCATTATTAATGAATGCGCCTTATTTGATAGGTAGCGGTTCTCGTGTTTGAAAGGCATCCATTATCGTCGACGATTATCTCGCTAGATCTCTTATACTAAGGTGAGTCTATAGCCTCGCTTTCTACTCGTTTTAATGATTTTAATAACCGCGAGGGGGATACATGCTATTTGAAAATAAATGAACACAAGTCATGAGTAATTGTTGGACCCGAATGTTGCCTAAAGTTGATTTCATTGTATTGAGTAACTTGTTGCTAAAGACCCTAAATTCATGAGCCGTTAACTATCTTCTGACTTGATGTTGTGAGTCGGGAATAGCCGCTTATTCTAATGATAGTACTATTGGGTTGACCACCCTATCTGAGACCAGGGCATTACTTTGAGTAACCCACTGGGAAGGATAATTTTACGTGAATAAGATTGTGGTATTCTAACAACTGATACCCTAGAGGGGCAATGGTTTTATTCTAGTCATGCCGGCATTTGGCGTGGGTGACTATTTGTTTAAGAGGTCGGTGTCATGAGCTTAAATACAATGTTTGTTTAATAATATCATTATTATTACTGCGTTGAATATAGATTGTGTGTACGACAATTCTATAAATGATTATGATTGATTTTCTTCTTCTGTTCAAATGTGATTTGATAAACCTATAGTCTCGCTCAACATTATTGTTGACTCGTTTTATGCATGTATTTCAGGTAATAGTAAGTGGTGGAGCATGGAGCTTTGCTGTGGAGGTTGTGGCTTGGCTTTTGGAATAATGTTGGTCTAAACTGTTTCTACCTTTTAATGTTGAACAATTTACTTTATGTTGATGTACTGTACTAAACTTGTTGGCTGTTGGTCGAGATCCATGGGGACTAAACGCTTTACTCTGGTATCGTGTCAGTACAATTTGGGTTGAAATCTATGTTTTAGACCATTTATGAAAATCTTGTTTATATTTTTGTGTAAACGTCTCTATTTTGAGTCGTTCAATATATCTTGTGTGATGATGCTTGTGTCTAGCACCCAATTGTGTATTTCCGCTACGCAATGTAAATTGGGGGTGTTAAACCAATGTATTTGTGTATACTTGGATTAGTGTTGTGTTGATCCAATGTATTTGTGAATACTTAGTTTAGTCTTGTGTAAATCTATTGTATATGTGTATGATTGGATTTGTCTTGTATAGATCCAAGTTACGTGTGTATACTTGGATATGTCTTATTGAGTTGTAATAAGTCTTGTGTGTTAGTTCTCACTGAACTATAAAGTGATGTGTGTATGTGTCTTGTGAGTTCTCACTTAACTTCAAAGTGAAGAGTTGTGAAGATTGAAACTATTTTTGGATTAGAACTCGACATTTAGCCTTATGTCGGAAAAAAGATGGGCGACGAAGATTGGTTCTAGCTTTCGATTAGAACTAGACATCTAGCCTTGTGTCGGAAAGTGGTGAAGTAGGCGATGTGTGTAGATCGGTCATAGCTAAGATTAGGTCTTGACATTTAGCTTAGTTTTAGAAAATAATGTAAGCAACGGTGTAAGGTTTTCTCCACGAAGAAGGGAGCTTGTGGATATAGTGGAAATCTCGAGTAAGGTGTACTCGATGAGCGGAGTAGGAATGAGGATAGAGCTTCGTTTCCAAACCACTATAAATCTTGGTGTCACACCTTAGGTTGTTTATTTTCTTACTCTTTACATATGCTTTGATTCTTACATTGCATTTCATTGTCACTACTCATTGTTAATGCATTAGAATTGAACCTAAGAACTATAAAACTAGTTTTTAAGTAAAAGGTATTTTTGGGACAAACCTAATTTAAAGGATTTTAATTAGGTCTTTAAACAAGAGAAACTATTCAACCCCCCCTTCTAGTTTCTATAAAATCACTTATTATGTTCCAAATATTTTGGAAAATTTTCAAAGTAAGCAAATTCAAGCACCATTTCCAGGATTCAACGCTTTATTTTCTCCCAAAAATGAATCAGAATGAATTTTAGTTGTGTTGGATCGCGTTCCATACATAGTGGTATGTTTCCACATTCAAAGCATTAGGAATTATTTTCTTTAAGAAACTACTTCTTAAAATGTGACTATTTGTCAATTGCTATCATTGCAAGATAGTAGTGATATTATGTGTTTAAATTCTTAAATAAGCAAAATAACCAAACAAATGAAACACTATTTATATGATTATTATGCTTATTATATGTAATATTTATTAATATATGCAATTATGAGATGAATTGTAAATTATACGATTATTTGTCATAACATGTCACTTGAGCTTCAGAGGTCCAGTATCGTAAACATTAGAATTAGACAAATCACCCAAACCCACTCTATATTGACCTACACCAAGAAAGAAAGATTAAAAAAATGATTTGACCTATTTTCATTGAGACAATATCACAAACACTTAATTAAAAGCTATCAAGATCAAATCTTTTTTGGAAAAAAATAACCCACACCAAGAAATAGCACACGTCGTATTAACCTTTAGATAGTAAAATGATAACATGCAGTTAATTCAACAACTATGCAAATAAGAGACTAAAGTGTTTGGATCATACAAACTGCTTTAGCATATTTAATTTTTTAGGGAAAGTTAATATTAGGATATACTTGAAGCACATGGGCTTATTTGAAACTAAAAGGGATAATAAGCTCATTTTTTTAAAGGGAATCAACAATAACCAATGTAGAAACAATCACATAGTATCCCCTCAATACTATCTACATGTTGGCCCATGTAGACACATTCATGGTATCTCATTGATACCCCTACATATTGGCCTGTGTAGAGACACATCACAGAGCATAGTTTACAAGTATTTATAATATGTCCTTAACCATTTTAAAAAACAACAAACACATAATCATATTACATATAAAACAATTTGTATCATTCTCATCCTATAAAACAGAAGTAAAATAGATCCGTGAAACTCACCTTATTGCACACAAATCCAAGCCTCGACCCTTGCAACCAATCTACACAAGCAAATACACACATGTTACCATCGATTAGGGTACACACCCAAGTCGATGTAACAACATACATGGTTGATACCTAATATCCTACCATGTTCTTATCTCAAAACCTAACCCTTTATACCATTTATAAGCCCTAAACATAGCTTAACTTTCTTTTTCAAAATCTCATATTTTGACCCAGATTTATAGTTACTAAATGACAATGGATAAAATACTAAACAAACGTTTTAGACCTTTTCCTTTACACCCTTAGCGCCACAATGAGTTGTGAGCTTCTACTAATTTTTACAAAAAATAATACTTCGCATTAATATTTTATAAAAAATCGTTTATAGAAAGTGTCAAGATTCAGCCTAGATTTGACATACTAAAAGTATGTCATGATCAAACCTTTTTAAACACTTAAACAAAAATCACAAAAATTCGGGTAGGTATTATACATTATAAATTCACTTGTGTGAAGCAAAAAAATTAAAAAAATGCTTTGATAAGTTTTTTGAAACAAAAACCCTAGCCCAAACTCGGTTGTGAAATCACAGTTTTAAAAACGAACCTTGTAAAAATATTTTGGATGACTTCCCGACACTATCAGACCTTCTGACCTACGCCATTCGAAATTAGACTCTTTCTCCCTTCAGTTTTCGTATATATAATTCGATCTAACCCGTATCCATCATGGAGGTATCATCAAAAGAAGTTGACATAAATTTCTGCCGAAACCCTAACTCCGATTTTAACACTTTAATCCCTAACTTTCTTTTACAAAACCCATTAATTATTATATTAATCATGATAAATAATTATGAAAACCTTAATTTCATATTATTTGACATGATTAAGTAAAATCCAAATTAATTATTTTATCATTTTTAATTGTTACATCTAATTATGAATTAATTAAATAAGCATGGATCTAGAATCATACATTTGAAGAAACCTAATAAATTACAAACTCCCTTATTGTGTGTGTGTGTGTGTGACCATCGACAAAGAGAGGAGAGAAGAAAAGAAAGTTATTTTTTTAAACTTTTGTATTGACAAGGATTTTAGAAAAGATAATTACCATATAAGAGTTATAGTCCAAACACATTTGGGCTTTTTGATTCCCCTTTTTCTTTCTCTTGCTCGGCCGACTACCAGCACCATATATATATTTTTAAATTCTTTTATTACTTAACTACCTCTATTACTTAATTTAAATGAAAGTGTTATATTATTAAGCAAAACCTTGAACTTTTAAAGTAGATTTTTAATAGTCCTTTATTTTTAACTTATTTCTAAAAATAGAAACTTCACTAAAACCACTAAAATACTATCTTAATACATATTATAATATATATAATATGTAAATACATACACAAACTATTACGTACACAATAATTATGGCTACACACAATTATTCTCGATTCTCATTTCCAATTACCCATTCTTATTTACCATGATAATAATCATGTAAAATTCATTTTCATCTCATCAAACATCATGATTGCCATCTTCTAAATCACCATATAAACACAAAAAATTCACGTAAGCACATAATAAAGACACAAGGACTATTCCTGGTAATTTCAAAAAAATTGACAACCCGCTTTGACCACTGTTGTCACAATATCCCCTCATTTTAAGAATTTTTGTTCCAAGATTTCATCACTATACTCCACATTATCGTAACCAAATAATCAAGGATACTTACTATCAAGTATTCCTCATACCCCTATCTGAACTCAGGGTCAGGCTTTGACCTCTTACAATGAATTCATGAGCCTTTACCGTCCTCGAGAAAACTCATCAAAATCGTAAAGTTGTGTAACAATCGTAACCAAATTTTGTAACTTATCAAACAAGAACTGTCTTGAAACCAAGTTAGGAGCCACCACATAACATGACGTGCTTGAAGAATCGACTCGACTTCGAGTATACTCATAAATAACAAAAAATATCAATTAAAACATATGAAAACACTTAGGGGTTCACTAAAGTTTTATAAGTACACTTATATACCATACATAGCCTCCCAACAACTATAATTATCAAAATCCCACTATGCCTTTATATCATAATTTCTCTACACACCTAGTCTCTAATTTTATTCCATAACAATGAATAGACTATCAATCTTAATTTCATCAAGTGGCACATGCAGGCTTGCATCAACCAAATACTTCTTAAAATTCGCTACATGAAACACATCATGAACGCTATTCAAAATCTCAGGTAACCTCAACTTAGAAGCTACATGGCCAACCCTCTCAATGATCTTAGATGGTCCTACACATCTCGATACTAACTTACATTTCTTACCACAACGTGCCACACCTTTCCAAGGTGAGACTTTCAACCATAAATGATCACCAACATTAGATCATAAAGGTGTCCATCTATTATCACCCTAACTCTCTCGACAATCTTTGGCTGCCTTAAGTCCTTCCTTGTTTACAACTATCTTACCAGTTGTCTCTTCCACCATTTCATGTCCAATCAACCTACCTTCTCCAATCTCGGAATATAAGTTCGGTGACCTACAATTCCTTCCATACTACCTCAAATGAAGCATATTGCATACTTGAATGATAACTATCATTATAGGAAAAACTCATCTCATGGAAGTGAGTACCCCAACTGCTTCTAAAACCATCAGACAAGCTCTACGCTTATCTTTGAAAGTCCGAATAATACGCTCACTATAATCATCAGTCCGTGGATGGTAGGCAGTACTCATATAGTCATATCTACTCGTGTTCCTAACAACTTCTACATCACTTTCCAAAACCTCAATGCAAAATATCAATCTTGTTTACAACTAGCTTATTAGTTGTCTCTTCCACCGTTTCATGTCTAGTGGCTCGTGTTTCCTTTGTTATTACTAAACATGACCTTCTCACCTCCCACTTCAAGTGAGATCATTTTCTTGAAAACATCAATCTTGGCATAGGCTGTAGCTAACATATGACGTCCTAGGATTATAGGCACTCCAATATCTTCCATGATGTCTAATTAAAGTCTAAAGGAAAAATGATTTATTGATTTTTACCAAGAGGTTTTCCACATTTCTATTTGTTGATTGCATTCCATCTTGATGACCATCCTAACAGACTTAAGTTCTTTTAATCCTAGTCTTTTAAACATCGAATCATGTATTACACTAATTCTCGCTCCTAAGTCAGCTAAGGCATTACTAACAGTAATGTTTCAAAGCAACGAGCATTTTGTCTAGCCATAGAAACCTCATATATACTAACCTTAATGGATATAAAATGTTGTAATGTTCTAGTATAATTGGGTTCATTACTAATGGTGTTTATTATCGAAGAGTTTGCATGAACTTGTTCTAAGTCGTCAAAAAGTTTTTTCTCATCTTCTAGACGCTTCTTAACTTTTTCCGAGAATGTTATTGGCTTTGCACGCTCTTCATTTCTTTTTTTATCGTCATTACTCTTTCTCATGATACGACTAAGTTGCTCAGTTTACTCCTCTAGTTATTGTAGTGCAACTTCTTATTCCTTGAATTTCTTAATGAACATCTCAGTTAACTTACTAATTTGTTCGCTCAATTTTTTTTCTTGATTCATCTAGATCTCTTTCTATGATAAATTTTAAACCTTATCGCTTAATAGAAATATCATATTCTCTAGCTTTAGTTAATATGCACTTAATTTCTTCCACCTATAATTTTTCTTCATTCTTTTTGGTAGAACTGTTAATTTTATACAAGTTCAAAGACTGATCTGCCACTGTTCGAATAACTTATAGAGCTTCTAGTGTAGTGAGTTTAGAATAGGAATTCTAGTTTCTAAAGCTTGTCGAGAAATACTTCCAAGTCCTTTGTAGAATGTGTACACAATTTGATGATCATTTTGATTATGGTTAGTACATTGGAAAAGAAGATCCCTAAATCTATCCCAGGCTTGATATAAAGATTCGTCCTCCACTTGTTCAAAGTTATGGATGATGTCGAGAAGGTGGTTAGTTTTAGTTAGAGGTTAGAATTTATCAATGAAAGCTTGTATAAGAATAGACGAATTTCTGGTGATGTCTTCTGGGAGTTTATTGATCCATTGCTTAGCAATTTGCATAAGCGTGAGCGAAAAAACTTGAGTAAGAATTGCTTCTTGGGTGGTTAGTTGGTTATATGGATGTTGACTAGGCCTACAAATTCTACCGCGTTTCTCACGTGTTTACGAGCATTTTCGTCCTCCAGGCCTGCAAAAGAGATCCTCTTGATTTCTTTATGTAGTTTCCCCAATAGTGAAAACTCATTTACACAGGTACGTATACTTCTAGTTTCGGTCTCACGTCCTAAGTACTAATCCAAGGTTAATATGATCTCCGCAACATCATAGGTGTCATTAGTTTCCGATTAAGATGATTAGGTATTATAGAAAGAATACATATTATGGGTGGGAGTTGGTTAATTATCCTTCTGATTTCTAAATAATTTTTCGCGTTAGAAAAGGGTGTCAAAAGCTGCTTACCCTGGCTGTTATTCATTCCTTGAAAATCGTTTTTAAACTAAAAACAAAAATTATCTCCCCGACAGCTGCGCCAAAAGCTTGATGCGTATTTTATTTTAAAAATATTTTAAATCAAGTTTTAAATTTATAAAACTCGTTTCTACCTACAACGCACTAACGAGCAGAGAACCCGGTCGTGTGAAGTACTATAATGGTAAATCCGAGATCGTCTAAGGAGCTAAGTGTAAATTTGATTTTAATTTGAAGTGTCACGAAAATAATAATAATAATAATAATAATAATGATAATGATAATAATAATAATAATAATAATAATAATAATAATAATAGTAATAATAATAATTTGGATGGGTACTTTGGTGATTTGTAGTTTGGGGTGGGGGTGTCGGGAGGGAGTGAGGCCATTCTTCATGCTGTGAATCGTTTACTTGAGAGATATGGGGATGATGTCAGTTTGTCGATGTTACTTGTGGATTTTAAAAATGCTTTCAATTTGGTTGATCGAGAGGTTATGTTGCGAGAGGTTCGTCTTCGTTGTCCCTCCATCTCGTCTTGGGTGGAGTTTTGTTGTTCTAGTCCGGCAAGGTTGTATTACGGGGAACATGTATTAAGGTCATGTCAGGGGGTACAGTAGGGTGACCCTCTTGGTCCGTTACTCTTTGCTCTTGTACTTCAACCATTGATATGTAAGATTCGGGACTCCTTCTCTCTTTCTTTATAGGTCTGGTATTTGGATGATGGTACTATTATTGGGGATACTTTGGTTGTGGGGAAAGTTTTGGAGTGCATCATGGAGGATGGTCCCGTGTATGGATTGCATCTGAATATTGATAAGACTGAAGTTTTTTGGCCGACCGAGGATCCTCGCAGCAAGTTTATTGGTTTGTTCTCAGATAATATTGCTCGACCTTCGCGCGGTGTTAAGTTACTTGGGGGGCCTGCGAGTGTAGATCTTGAGTTTTGTAGTCAGCTTGTTTTGAAGCGTGTGGTTAAGACTATTGAGCTTATGGATGCTGTGGCCAAAATTAATGACCCTCAATGTGAGTTGCTGCTTCTTCGTTCATGTGCTGGTATTTCAAAGTTATATTTTGCTATGCGTACTTGTTCACCTTGTGCTTTTAAGTCTGCCCAAAGTTCTTTTGATTTGGCACTCCGTTCTTCTTTGGAGCGTATCGTTGCTGCTTCTGGATCGGGATTTGGTGATTGACAGTGGAGACTTGCTACGTTGCCCTTTTCCTTTGGAGGGTTGGGTGTTTATTCTGCGGGTGATGTATTGCATTATGCTTTTCTTGCTTCTCGGTTACAGTCAGCTGATTTGCAGTCTAAGTTACTTCAACACACTGATATTAGATCTTATGGACTCCAGTTTGATGAGGCCTTACGTGTGTTTAACTCGGTTATGAAGATTGATTTTCTAAGTAATCCGAGTGAGGTCGTTTCCCCCAAACTCATGAAGAAAATGGCAGATATATATTTTGCTCGGGTTATTAAGAATGCAGAATCCACTTTCGCTTTATCTGCTCGTCAGTTGGCTTTATGGGCATCTCAGAGGGAGGATCATACGTCTGAATGGCTTAGGACGGTTCCTATCCCCGGATTAGGTCAGACTATGAATGGGAGGTCTTATCGATGTGTTTTGTGTGATCGCTTAGGTATTCCCTTGTTCTCTGTTTCGAAGCCCTGTTCAGCTTGTTTGAGAGTATTTGATGGGAAATATTTGGGGATCATGCGGTATTGTGTGCTGGTATCGTTGGGATTAAGCACCGTCACAATTTGGTACGTGATACTCTTACTGATATATGTTACCGTTCAGGGATATCTGTTGGAAAGGAAGTTAATATTGGATTAGATGGAGGACCTGATAAGGCCTTACGTCCGGCAGATATTTTGTTTTATTCTTGGGAGGGAGGTAAAGATGTGTGCGTTGATCTGACTGGTTCTTCTCCTTTGACTCGTACGGGGATGAATGACTTTGTTCCTGGCCGAGCTGTGATTGATGCTGCACGGTGTTTGGCTAAGTGTACCGCTCTCGGATATGGGTTTCTTCCTTTGTCTTTTTCTTCTCTAGGTGAGTAACAGGAAGATGCATTTGCGTCTGAAGCGGATCCAGAGATTTTCTAAGGCTCAAGACATTGGAGCGCGTGCTGCTGTACATATTTTCCATAGAATAGGTTTTGCTATTGCTAAAGGGGTGGGAGCGCAGTTAGTATCTCGACTCCCATCCAACTCCCATCCAACTTGTTGTAAATCCCTTTTTGTTTCTAATAAAGTGATGGTTTAAATAAAATAAAAAATAAAAATAAAAATAATAATAATAATAATCCCTTCATCCCATATTAAATGTCTAGATTCCTAATGCATAAAGTTTTAGATATATTATATTCCTACCACTATTAGCTATCCAAAAGACTATAATAATAATAATAATAATAATAATAATAATAATAATAATAATAATAATAATAATAATAATAATAATAATAATAATAATAATAATAATGATAATCAAAATAGAAATAAATAATACAAAGAAATATCAAGGATAGATCAATAGGAAAAAGTTTACTCGCCTAGGTATTCTATTATTATCTAGTTGTGATTAATGTTATCTAGGTATTTATGACTTAAGAGATATGTTATACGCATGTTAAACATGACTCAAAATCCTAACAATTACATGTAAGAACTCAAGCTAAGGAGCATACTACATAAATTACTAATAACCTAGTGTTTATGTTAATTATTTAATGGTCATAAATTCAACAAGTCTATTTGGTCAATAACCCTTTTCCTATATCTTCTAAATCCTAACTACCGCTTTCGTGACTAACCGAGTATAAAGTTAACCGTGATAGAACCTCAATTACTCATATAACCTAGTTATTCAAACCATCCAACAAGCATTCTTACATTTTTTAAGTAAAAAGCTTAGGAAAGACGGTGACCAGTAAACCTCATCCACTCAATACAGTTGCCAATTTGTCCCTTGTAAATACCTTCCCAATTTACCAATGGTCGGTTCCTATACAATGCCGTATAGGCCAAGGGAATCTTGTAAAAAGACAATATATACTACCACATCATAAGGGTTTCATAACAGACATATGGATATCCTAAACAATTAAAGCACAAACTAAAAAATAATTACAACATCAATAATAACATCATAACTATACCAACACTAGGGTGTTTTGTAACACCCCACTTGGATAAGTGGACCGTTACGTGTATTTATGGCGTGTCATCAAAGCATAAGGTAAATGTCCTAAAACATTAACTGACCAAAAAGGAAATACCGGAATCAAACATCGGTAATCCAAACATAAGCTCAAAACATGAAAAGTAAATACTGAAGGAAAGGAATAAACAATGTCCAAATAAGCAGAATAATGTAAGAAGTGCTTAAAGTAAGAAGTCTGGATAGCTTCCATCCAAATGCACATGCTCTTAGAATCCTAAGAGAGTCCTGGTGTACCTGCCATTAGAACATGAAAGGAACTACGACTGAGCATAACGCCCAGTGAACGGATATAAAGCATGATAAGAAATACTGAAATGAAGCAGATGATAAAATACTAAAGTTTAAGACTGATAAGTGAAGTTGCAGCGGAACCCTGTGTAAAATCTAAAAAGTCTGATTTATAAATAATAAAGCTGAACTGTTATCTGCTAAATCTGAAAACATGTATTTACTATATTTTAATTTCCAAGAGCTTATATAGGTCATGTGCTAAAACAACTGTTGCATGAATAACTGGAGGGGTGACCTCGTCATGCTATAGAGGGGTGACCTCTAAATAATGTGTTGGGTGGAGGGATCAGCTCCAATGTGAAATATGTAGAGCACACACCACATTCACCTGATAACTATAAACTGATAACCTAGGATGCATCCATACGCCCCGTTGATAATACTGATAAATGGCCACGCTGAAATAAATGAGACTCTGCGAGAAATCACTCCCTCGCAGAGGAGTCATGACACCGGTGCCTCTAGTGGTTACGGTACCTCCGTCACTAGTACATAAACTGATCATGCTTGTATATAAAGCTCATGCAATTTATTTAGTTATTAAAATGATTACTGATAAGCTTAAAACATATAACGGGGAAAACATTTGGCTGAAGACGGGGAATCCTAATCATGCATAAAAGGGAGTCCTTACTGAAGGACGGAAAATCCATACCTCTTGTCCAGTAACTAACTATAAGGAAAACTAAACGACTCCTACTCAAAATTCACGGAAGCTACAAGAATAATGGGCGCGAATAAGTTAACTGATATTTATTTAATTTTACTGATCTTAACTGTTTCTCGTTTGACTTATTTTATTCTTGAAATACTGTATGTATATAAACTGATAGATCTGAGCCTTCTAATATTTCTCTTAATTGTATATCCGTTCTACTATTAATTATGGCATAGCACGTATTCTGACATTATACTAATTATATATTTGATAACCCGCTAAAAATAGAAAGTTTCCTAATTTAGAACTTTTCCAAAAATAATTTAACTCATTAAATAATATTATACCCCTTTTAATTTTATAAATTTAACTTACTAAATTACATTATCAAAACATTTATTTAAACAAAATGATTAAAAAGGTATTATTAACAACCTACATTTTTATTATTTTAACTATAACCCCGAGCCTACCGAGATACTCCTTCTCGGTCGCACTAAACAATCCAAAAGATATTAAATTTCTGTCTACTGGAATTAGCGACAACAATTTCTGTCACTAAAAGCTGTGACTAAAACTGTGTCTAAACCTGTCATTAAAACTGTCACGAACAAACTGCGACAGAATTTAGTGTCACTAAACTGTCGCTAATATTATATTAAAATCTCTAAAACTTTTTCCCACTGAACTCTATGATGTTCCCACTGATTTCATAGAATTTCCCACTGATTTGTAATCTCGAACACCCTATTTATAAATTTTTACACCCGAATGGGTTGTTTGGCATCAGGTGTCGATCACAGCCCTAAGCCGTCCTGTGTGGGTCACGGCTGGGCAGAGAATGAGGCCACCGAGACCTTAGGGTCTCGGTTGGGTCTCGGTTTCTTTAACCAACCAACACCCGACACCCTAGATTGATATTAAACCCCCCGCGTGGGTTTCTTGGCTCTCGACTGGGCGAAATAAAACCCCCTACGCCGGCCTGTTGGTCACGGCTTGGCAAATCAAGAACACACCGAGACCTATTGGTCTTGGTTTCCTGTTTCCACACAAAACCCGACACTCTTCTAATAGATTCAATCATGATTTGTTTTATTTGTCATTTGAGTAGATCATTAAGAGCCCTGAATTTGTGATATAAACCAGATTTCAAGAGTTGGAATGGTTACCGTTATAGAATTTGATGATTAAGGACGAACGTACACTACTTCTTGAAGAAAACAAGCCGAATCCCCCTTGTTGTTTGTTCTCCACCCGGCGACCATACATAGGAAGAAACCCTAATCTTCTTCCCATTTTCTTTTTTTTAGAGTTACTGTTGTGACAAACAGAAAGGGGTAACCCCCCGTTTTTGTTACTGTAGTGGGCTCAGATCCCAACATCCCTTTTGTCTTGTTATTAGAAACGCAACCCAAGCCTTATACATGTATACTTTATGTTTTTGTTTCGCTTCATTTTCGAAATTTAATTTATGTGTTCGTTTTTAAACCCCTTCATGTATTTATTTATTTTATTGAAATAAAAATGCACGTAATACTGAATGATTATTTCTAAATTATTTTCTGAAGAATAATTACGTCACGATCTTACTTAAAAACTGAGACTGTGTGAATTTAATATTCATGGATTTTTAAACATTGCGTACGTGTTCGTAATTTAATCCTCGTAAAATATTCTGACGTGAATTATTTATTTCTTGAATAAATAATGTTTTCGTAATACTTGTATGACACTGTTATTTATTATCTGAATAAATAATTATGTAGCGTTTTAAATTAAATATGTGATTGTCCGTAATTAATGTTCGAGGAATTTTTAAAGCGGGTTTTATAATTCTTCCCCTCTAAAAATATAATTCGTCCTTGAATTAAGGATGCGATAATGCTGTGGTTTTATAATTCTTCCCCTCTAAAAAGGAGAAATTCGTCCTCAAATTAAAGGTAATAAACTGATGAAGCTATAAGAACTGAAAGAACACGTAAAATGAAAAGACAAATAAGATGAAGGATAATTCGTCTTCTAATTAAGACATAATGCTGCTGATAGGTATAACATGACATGATTGAAGTGATCATGTAACATGACATGGCTGAAGAGAACATGGAACGTGACATGACTGAAAGGACTTAACTGGATTTATTAAAGGAAAGGGAATGAGAGGTCTGGATGGACTTCTCCGTTTTGAGTGACTTCCCGCTCGAAACGATTCCTTAAAAGGTCTAAGCATAATGAAAATCTTGGTCCTGATGACCATGTCCTGATGATGCTGAATAGTTTCTGGTTCCATACTTAAGATGGATTTTCTAAATCCGATAGAATGAATAAGCTATAGCATGAAGGATACATGAAACGGTACGTATAAATATCCTGAAAGATAACATCTATATATCTGAGCAAGCTGCTGAAAATATATAGGGACGAACTACGTGAACAATTGTCAACGTGCTACGTGAGCAATTGTGAACGTGGTTCGCGATCATCTGATGAATGCTGGGCATGGAATATATCATGAACGTATGCTGACTGAGGAAGAATGTTAAACGATACGGACTGAGACGTGAAACGTCTGTGTTAGCCCTATATTTTATATAGTCGAACAAGAATGTAATAGGTCATCTTAGTCGTTATTGGTCTTATATAGTAATAGGTTAGTCGGGAAAAGCGGGCTTGGACTTTAAGCTAATATTGTCTTTGTTAGGGGCTATATGCCCAAGTGAATGCCAAGCCCGGCCCAAGATGAAGCCCACAAAGGCCTTAGAGCCGTGGCATATATAACCCTCTTCCACATGTGGAAGAGGGTGTTGGTTCATTTCATAAAACACCTAGTTTTTGTGTAAACCTTCCATTTCTCTCTCTACTCTCTCTCTCTACTTTTCTACTATTTCTCTCTCTAAATCTTGTGTTATGGATTGAATGAGATTAACATTTGGTATCAAGAGCCTATAGTGGATAGGTGATTGAAGATTCGTGTGTGGTGTTCTTGATTTTTCGTGGCTATTTTGATCTAAATCTCACGTCCCAAAATTTCTTTTTGTGTTTTTATGGTCTTTTCTTGATACAAATCATTACATACTAGTAGTAGTGATTTGGGTATCTTGATTTTGGCTAAAACACAAATCTTTTGGATCAAAAGTTGCGAAATTTCTTGCTTTTCTTCATTCCGAAATTCAAGCTAGTTCACCATCGGAAAGTACAAGTGTGAGGGATTTGATCGCAATAACCAACTGGTTCTACTTTGCGATCACTGTATTGCGACACCTTATTCCGATCTGGATATTCCGATCGTGCATTACGATCTGGTATTCCGACGGGTTTAAGGGATCTTTGAGTCGTTACTCTACCAAATTTGTTTCAGCCATATTCTGATCTGAACATTCCGACGGCACATTCCGATTTGACATTTCGATCTGAGCATTCCGATTTGACATTCCGATCTGGACATTCCGATCTGGACATTCCGACATGTATTCCGATGGATATTTTGTTTGAGTCATTTTTAGACTTAGCCACTATCTAGACTAGTTTCGGAGCATAGTTTACACGAAGATTAAAAAAAAAGAGTTCAAATTTTTAGGTCAAGTAAAATCAATTTTTTTCCCTACTAGTTTTTGGCTATTTCTAACTCAAATTCAAAATTTGGCGATACAAAATTTTTCGGCTTACCGTTTTGTCAGACTGAGGAATTTATTGTCGGACTGAGAAATTTTTTTTGAATTTTCGGAATTTCAATTTTAACCACACATCATCACAACAAATTCACTAAGATATGCAATTCATACACAAGTATTCACCATGTCTAACAACAACTTCAACATTACAACTGCTAATCAAATTCGCTTGGAACAAGGTGGCAACGGTAATCCACCTGTGCTCACTGCCGGTTGCTACGTTCAATGGAGATCTCGTTTTCTCAGATTTCTCGACGGAAAAGAAAACCGAACTGCTCTTCGTCACTGCCTTGAGAATCCACCTCCAGTTTTTGAATTCAGACCAATTACAACACAGGCAGATGATGGTACTTCATCAACTATACGAGCTATGGAGGATTTTGACACGTGTTCTGCTGAGAAAAAGAAACTCTTCCAAGCTGAAGTTGATGCTGTAAACTTCATACTCACTGGAATTGATAACGATATCTATTCCACAGTTGACGCATGTCCTAATTCTATGGAAATGTGGAATGCAATTCATCGATTGAAGCAAGGTGAGTCGATCAATGTTCAAGATCTCGAGACTAATCTACTTTGGGAGTTTGGAAAATTCACATCTGAAGATGGTGAATCCATTGACTCATATTACTCGAGATTCTACAAAATGATGAATGAGCTTGTCAGAAATCAGTGCACCATCTCCAATCATCATGCCAATGTTCAGTTTCTACTTCAACTCAAACCAGAATGGCAAAGGTTTGTGACTTTGGTTAAACAAAGGGAAGATATCAAGACCATCTCCTATCACAAACTTTATGATATCTTAAAACAACATCAGAATGAAGTGAATGAACTAAGGGCTGAAAAGGCAGAACGGTCGCTAATTCTATTGCTTTTGTGGCTGCTACTTCAACAAAACCCATTCCCCGTCAACAACCACCTACTCATTCCTCAAAGTCATCAAGCTCATCCACCAAACCTCTAGCTGCTGCTAAACACAAAGCAAAAGCAATTGTCCCCACTTCACCTCCAAAGTATGATACCGAGTCAGATGGAGACAGTGATGATGAACAAACTTCAAGGGACAAGAAGATTGAAGAACTCATGTCTTTACTCACCACAACTTATAAGAAGATCTACAAACCTACCAACAACAACCTCAGATCATCATCCAATGCTAGATATAAGGAAGTTGATCATGAACCTAGCTATGATCGTGATGCTAGGTATGATAATCAGAGGATGTTGAATCAAGTTGGGGCTAGAGATACTGTAGGCACTCCGGTTGTGCAGAAGACTGGGATTCAATGCTTCAACTGCAAGGGTTTTGGGCACATGGCTAGGGAATGGAAGAAGCCAAAACGGGTTAAGGACTCAGGGTATCACAAGGAAAAGATGCTGCTGTGTAAGAAAGAAGAAGGAGGAATTCCACTCACAGCAGATGAAGTTGACTGGCGTGATGACACTGATGATGAAGCCGATGATCAAGAGTTAGAGGCACATTATGTGTACATGGCAAAGATTCAAGAAGTGATCCCAGAGACTGATGATACTTCTGGACCCATCTATGATTCTGAGCCACTTGAAAAGGTACCATCACATGATAACTATAATGTGTTTGCTAATGAACGACGACATCCTGAGCAACCCGAAAGCATCAATGACACATATGTAATGGACACGGAGGATAGCAATATCTCTACGGATTCACAGCATATGTGTAATGATGACAGAAAAGATGTTCAGGATACTGACTCGGATGAGGACCGTGATTTGCTTGCGTCTATTATTGATTCTTTAAAACATGAAATTGAGGAAAACAAAGAGGCTAATAAACGTTTGAAGCAAGCAAACACATCCTTAGTCGAGGAGATAGACAGGCTTAAAGAGTGTGATTATGTAAAAGAAGTTGATCGACGGGTTGCAATAGCTAATGGTTTGGTATATGAACGTAAGGTGCTCAACGAACAATATTGTTCTGAAGTAACACACGAAATTCATATGTCAAAACAGAAGATATCGGAACTTGAAGAACAACTGCTGCTACATAAACTCCAAATTACTGAACTGGAGTCGGTTAACAAAGAACAAACTGAGCTTTATAAAACTCGTGAAGAAAAGGATATTGAAAAATTCTTGCTTTAGAAAAGAGAGTCGACACGTTAAACAACATTGTTTACAAAACGGGTCAGTCTATTCAAACTATGAATATGCTCAACAGAAATATGAAAACGAGTTTGGTCAAGCCTGAATATCTCAAGAAAGCTCAAAGTACCAAGCCTGCTCTTTATGATATCGGTTGTTATGTTGATAATCTTGCTCTTATGCTTTCCCCTGACTGCGATGAAATCATTCGTCAACAAGAAGAAAGTCGATCAAACTTAAGTGATTTAATAAACCTTTCTGATTCTGATAATTATATTAAGTTTGTTCCTCAAAAAGAACTTTCCAAAGAACAAAAGATGTACAATAGTGTTCCACCACCAAGTGATGAACCCCAAAATAAAGTTTCTTTAAAAAGGAGTTTCAAAAAGCAATCAATTTTGTTAGAAAAACAAATTTCGGATAAAAAACGTAAATGGGATGAGAAAAGCAAAAGTGTTCAGCAATTTGGGTTTATAATACAAGGGGTTTTAAATTAGTACAAAGGTTTCGTCGACTATGAAAAAGTTTCTAGGGATACCATTTGGAATATTAAACCTAACCCACAAGTAGAAGTCGTCATTCAACAATGCATTGTTCCAACCATTGATGATCTTTCAAAAAATGTGGAAATGTTTTATAATGCTCTCACTGAGGAAATGTTAACTGATTTAAGCTATGTCAAATCTCTTGAAGATGAAGTTGATTTTCTTCAAATTAAATTAAAGACACAAGAACACCAACTTTCTAACGAAATTGATCGACTTTCTAAGGAATACTTTTATGCTGACCATATGAATGCTATACTTGGTGTGTATACCGATCTTGATCAATATTGTCATGTAGCATGTCTAGTGTCAGAATTGGATGAGAAATGTCGCAATCTTGAAGTAGAGCTTTCAAAACAAATTCAGTCATACAACAAACTTTCGAAAAGCTTTTCTCAACTTGAGAAACACTCCATTTCTCTTGAACTTGCTTTACAAAAAGGTGAAAAATCTCATAATCATAAAAAGTGTCAAGAAATGTCAACTTCTTCGTTTCGTCTACTAAATGAAAAAGATTTCGAAATAAATGATTTGAAAGCTCAGCTAAAAGAAAGGGACATTGCCATAAGTGAGTTACAGAAACTCATTGAGAAAATGAAAGGAAAGTCTGTTTTGGGTAAACCATCCGCTGTTCGTCAACCGAATGCGGTTAAATGCCCTAAATCATCTATTTTGGGACAATCCCCACAGACTTTGCCTAAGATAGGAAATGATAAGAGCACTAATGTGATAGCACCTGGAATGTATAAGATGAACACTAGGTCCACTCAAACTGGAACAACGCAGTTACCTCAGAATACTAGGAAAACTAATCAACGTGTGTCTTCTTCTACAGGAGTAAATCCCACTACTAGTGTTAGCGGACCACAGCTTAAGAGCACTAGAATTGAAGATAGAGTCATGCCTAACAATAGTCAAGGGAAGAAGAAGGAAGTAGAAGATCACCGTAGGAATTTTAAGTTTTCTAAGAATAAAACGTCTGTAACTGCTTGTAATGACAGTTTAAATGCTAAGACCTCGAATGTTGAAGTTGTTTGTGTTGAATGTGGAAAATGTGTTCGTACTTTCAATCATGATGCTTGTGCTCTTAATCATAATGGCGTGAATACTAGAACTAGGAAGCCTATTTTTGTGCCCACTAGTACTAGAGAACCCACAAGAACTTTGAACCAATCCACTGATCAACCACTTAAGAAACTAAGTGCGTAAGACTCCACTACTCTGCGTAAACAAAACAGATTAAAGAAGCTATATGAGAACATGATTAGGACATGTACACAAGGGTATTCGAGATTTACACCACCCGAATACAAATGGGTACCTAAGTTAACCACTTTAGTGATTGGGTCTAGGAATATCAGCTTGCCTGTAGACTTTGCATCTAGGCCCACTACTATTTTGGAACCCGTTTCTATCAAGGGCTCCCATTTGTCAAATGCTACATTGTCTTCTAATTCTTCTGCAGCTCGTCGAAATCATCCTATTCATAATGGACTCCGGGTGCACAAAGCACATGACGGGCAATCTCAAGCTTCTCATTAACTTCGTGGAGAAGTTTCTGGGTACGGTACGGTTTGGAAATGATCAATTTGCACCGATACTCGGATATGGAGACTTGGTTCAAGGGAATATCACTATAAAACGGGTTTATTACGTCGAGGGACTGAATCACAATTTATTCTCGGTTGGTCAATTTTGTGATGCGGATTTGGAAGTGGCTTTTTGGAAATCTACTTGCTATGTTAGAGACTACGATGGGAATGACCTTCTTACAGGTTCTCGTGGTTCTGATCTCTACACAGTAACTCTTCAAGACACATCTTCGACAAATCCAATTTGCTTAATGGCTAAAGCGTCATCATCTCAAGCATGGTTATGGCATCAACGATTGTCACATCTCAACTTTGACACCATCAACTTGCTTTCGAAGAATGATATTGTGACCGGTCTTCCTAAGTTGAAATTCGTCAAAGACCATCTTTGTTCTTCTTGTGAGTTGGGGAAAGCAAAACGGAAGTCTTTCAAAACAAAGACTACCCCAAGCTCAAAAGGACGATTGGAACTTCTACACATGGATTTATGTGGTCCCATGCGTGTAGAGAGTATTAACGGGAAAAAGTATATTCTCGTGATTGTTGATGATTACTCTAGATACACATGGACTTTCTTCTTAAGGTCCAAAGATGAAACACCAGAGGTTCTCAAAAACTTTCTCAAGATGATACAACGCAATCTTCAAGCTCAAGTCTTAACCGTAAGAACGGATAGGGGTACTGAATTTTTGAACAAGAACTTGCAATCTTACTTTCAAGAAGAAGGCATCGAACATCAAACGTCTATTGCTCGAACTCCTGAACAAAACGGCGTTGTCGAAAGGCGGAACCGTACTTTGGTTGAGGCTGCTCGAACAATGCTTTCTGCTTCAAAATTACCGCTATTCTTCTGGGCTGAAGCAATTGCAACTGCCTGTTATACTCAGAATAGTTCTCTCGTTATCCCTAGACATGAAAAGACACCTTACCACATCATCAATGGCAGGAAACCTACTGTCAAATCCTTTCACGTATTTGGATCTTTATGCTACATTCTTAAAGACGGTGAGAATCTCGACAAGATGAAAGAAAAAGGTGATGCATGTATTTTTGTGGGGTATGCGACATTGTCGAAAGGATATCGGGTCTATAACAAGAGAACAAAGATTATTGTCGAAACAATTCATGTGAACTTTGACGAATTGCCACTAATGGTACTTGATCACAACAGCTCAAGTCCCACACCTCAATGTCCAGCTATGGCACCTACACACAACAGTGTACGTCCCGTGCAAGAATGTCAAGAAAATACTACTACAGCAGACTCGACGGATACGACACAATGAATGAGTTGGTTGATTTATATGATCCAATGTTTGATGAATATTACTATGGAAACAATCAAGTTGTGTCAAAGCCTTCCGCTGTCAACACTGCTGATGCACCCGCACAAAATCAACAAGACACAACTGCATCTACTTCAGCAACCGTTGCTCAAGAGACAATTCCAGTGGATACTCAACAAACTCAAGAAACTGTCATACAACCAACATCACCAACCGTCAATGCTGAAGGAGGAAACAAAAATCAAGCAGTCGATGCACAACCTGACGATGAAGAATTTATCAATCCGTTCGGTACTGATAGTTGTGTTTTTGTATACAAGTCTTAGGAAAGACGAGTATAAATGCGGCAAGTATTAATCGACACGATTTAGGAAAACCGTGAAGACGAATAAATTCCAAGTTCGTTTTCAAAGGAGGTGTGTGAATTAATGTGCCAATATATAAAATAACAATGTTTGGATTAGTGACGTTTTTGGTTGAGAAGATAAAAATTAAAGACGAGCTACGGCTACGATTTAAACTACGATGTTGACGTAAAACGATGACGTAAATACGTAAAACACGACGAAATTAAAAATTAAACCTAAAAATTAATTGAAAGATTAAACTAAGTCTAAAATAATATAAATAAGGATAAAAATCCAATAAATATATTTTAAAACCTTTTATTAACTTAATATTCAATTTTTAATGCTAATTAAAGCCCTAAAATTAAATATAACTAACAAAATGTCCAAAATATTATTTTATTGAACAAATAACTCACTTATATTATTTAAAGACTAAAAAGTATTTTTCCTAAATTTTCAAAACTATTTTTCTATTTTTAAATGACTAAAAACTATTTTTAAACTAAAATAATCATAAAAAATAATAAAATAATGCCAAAAATAATTTGACTCCTAAATTACACTAATGAACAGTAGAAAATTGAAAAAGTTTGAAAAATGTAAAATTTTTCACTAAAAGACAAAACAGTTTAATAATTAAACCCTAATTAAGCTAAATTAATTCTAAAAATTAATAAAATGGTGAACAGTAAATATTTTTAAACTAAAAACCTTAAAATATTTTTCTAAGCCTATTAAAATTTTTGAAATTGAAAAATATTAAGTTTCTGCACTAAAAGACAAAAACAGAATAATAAAAAGTAAATTAAAATAGCTATTCAATCTAAAAATTACTAAATGAACAGTAACTTAAAAAATAATTAAACAGAAAAATCAAGATTAAAATAAGAAAAATAATGAAACTGATTTCTAGTCCTAACTCCTATTTAAGTTCACTAAAGACAAATTAAGTAGAATCTGATGTTGACACTTAGCTAGGTTTTGTTTGCTAGCTAGGCAATGGGAATACTTGTGCTAGCAGGGGGAATTGGTTCCCACTGCTCTTACAGAAAACGTGGGTCTGAGGGGTTTTGGAGCTATAACTTTTGTTATGGCTTGTTTTGCTTGGATCCAAAGACACCCCTACACTCAGTGGAGTGTAGAGAGTTAGTAAAAATTATAAAAAACACAAGCTTAATACAAATTAACCACACAAATATCCAAAAATCAGTCACTGTATAACAGAAAGGTGCATATGGTTACCCTAGCTGATGCAGTTGGTCTATTGATCAATTTCAATGAGTCAAAACTTGGTCAAATAGCTACCAAAACACAAAAGAGCATATACAAGACCTAAATTACACCTAACTCTAACATGCAACAAAGATTTCAAGCATAATTCCTAGAAATGAGACAGAAAAAAGAGCTTACTGATTTAAATGCCTTCTATATCAATTTTTAACACATGCAATTCTTATAAAACCTAACAAAATGGATTCCACTAGCTGATATAACATAAGACTACTAAACCAAGTGTGTTTAGATTGCTTGAAAGCCAAAAGCTGTCACAATTCTTGCCTTAAACCCTATTCCCAAACACACCCTTATATTCTGAAACTAAAAAATTAACAAAGTAATTGCTAACAAAAATTAACTAGACTGATTAAGAAGGACTAAATCATGCATACAATCATCAATTGATCATAAACAAACCATAAACAAAGCATATGAACACAAAATCCACAAAATCACATAACCACTTAATTAAAAGCATAAACACAGTCAAAAGGGGTTCAAGCCGTTTTACCTGGCTGATGCCTTCCTTTTGGGGGTCTTAAAGCTTTAAAGAAGCTTATGCTACTAGTAGAGAAGCCCTGTTGGTAGGTCTACAACAGACCTAGGGCATATATGTCTTCACAGATGAAAAAAAATGAAATAAAGTGAAATGATGGAATGATTAATCTTGTTTCTTCTTGATACCTGCACAATCACAAACAATGCACAAACTTCTTGTCATAAAAAGACCATAAGCTAGGAGCTTATGGCTTTTTATACAGTAATGGTGAGCAATAAAAAAATGAATAAAGACTGATTTCTTTGGAATAAAACAACTTGAACCAAACTCACTTGAAACTGATTTGTAACCTTATGAAATTTGACAAACCCAAGCACAAGGATCCACTTTCACTTCCTCTTGTGCTTGGGGTGCTAATTTCTGAACTAAAAAGAAAGAGAGCACGTTTTTAACCAAATCCTTGAACAAAAATTTAACTTTTGATAACTTTAAAAGTAACAATACCAACTGCTGAAATTTAGAATTTACACTAAAACATGAAGTAAATAAGGAACACAACACTTGCAATATATTTGTAAAACCAAACTTTAACTATTCAATAATTTTAAAAACAATTACAAGATGTTGGAACAAAAGAGAAGAAAAGAGTACAGGCACCCTTTTATACATGATCATAGAATTATCTAGAATGCAAACCCTAGCTACTGTTTTTCCAATCTTGCCCTTAGTCAAAGTCTTGAAAATCGTCCAAATGGTATCATGTGACCCTGAGGTGTTGTCCAGCTGGTAGAAGTGATCTTGATCGTTTATATACTCCTTTGGGACCAAGTTATGATAGATGGCCCTTGATTTGCTGTTAAGATTCCAACTTTGCCCAATTTGGTGAAGCAGGGGACATGGAGGGGACCCATTTGGTGAAGGTGAGGACAAAATGAAAGGTGGGTTTGGTTTATGGTTGAAGGAATCATGGTTCTGGAAGGTTGGGGTGAAAACCCCTTTGATTTGTTGGTAATCATGGATTAGGGTTTATGTGATTAGGAAGGTAGCAGGGAGGGTTTTAATTTGTAAATGGGTGGATTAGTTTTTAAAAAATGTGTTTCCCCCACTTTAATAATTAAACACGTTTAATTAAAAATGGGTTCAAAAAGAGTTTGTGAAAGGGTCAATAAGGTTATGAATTGGTTTGACCAGTTTAACTTAACAAACTGGGTGATGGTGTTGGGTCGGGTTTTGGGCTTGGTTGGGTAAAAAGAAGTAATATGTGTGGGTAAAAACGGGTTTGGTTGGGTTTTTGGTGGGTATGGGTTTGTTTTGTCCATGTTTGCCCCCTGGTGTCTTGAAAACTTTGCACATCAAGTTAATCAGCCAACATCTCAATTTCCTTTGTTAAATGTTTGACATACTTGTCAAATTTGGCACATTTAATTAGCAAACTTTTAATCAAGGGCCATTTATGCAATTTTGACTATCTTCAAGGGCCATTCTTGCACATGTCTTCAAACTTCAAGGATGTAACTTGTACAAATAATTTGTGGAGGGTCATTTGTGACAAGTCTTCAAAGATGAGGGACCATTCTTGTCAATCTTCAATACTTCAAGGGCATTTTTGTAAATTCCATATTTGGGCCCGGTTCTTTGTGCGGCTTCGTTTCCCGTGTTCGTTTTTGCTTGATTCCTTTGATCTTTTGGTGAATTCACGATATCCGTACCTGAAATACACAATGAACAAATACAAGCACATATTTGGGTATTTTGATGATATTTTAAGCGTTTTAAGCCCGATTTGGACGATGAGACTATGTATAAATATAGTCTCATCACTCCCCCATACTAAACCATTGCCGTGTCCCCACGCAATGCTAGAATTAAGTATCATAGCACTTCCAAAATTCATTTTATGATGACATTTATTGAAGACATAAATTTAAATAAACTACTACACGCGTTTTAGACATAATGTATTGTTTTCATCACTATAAAGTGACTTTTGGGATCATAGAACAAGAACACGTGAATGCTTCGTTAAAAATAATTTCGTAGTCCTCGATTTTCTCCCAATTCCATGCTAAGCGTGTAACGAGATCATTGTTATTATAAGTTAGCAACACGACCACTTCTCATGAGTGTTAATTACGAACCTAAACTCCCTTATTCCTACTTGGTATCTCTTATATTTTATTTTTGTCTTAATGATCACGAGGATAGATCATCGACTTATGCGTGAATAGAGATTAAGTCTAAAAATAGAGTTTTAACGGTGTAACCAAAATCATTAAATCAATAACTCATCCCAATAGACAACGATGTCAAAAAATTAAGTCAACAAGAAGGATCGATAAACACGGTTTTATAACGGTTTTGAACATGAGACTTATTACCAAGACTTTTATACGCCCCCTAACGGAAGGGCCTTATTATCTTTGGTTTACCTCCATCTTTTATTCAACTTCGCCATGAAGCTTTTATTATGACTTCGGTCTTGCCTTGCCTTTTATTATCCGCCTCATCGGTGGTTTTATTAGCCAAAGACGTATATCCTCACGCTAAAGCGAATTTTGGATCTTTAAAGCTTCAAAGATTAAGGCTTGATTCACTTTCAATTTGGGCATAGATTTTTCGGCCTTGTGAGCTTCAAATTTTTGCTTAATTTAGGTGAGCACTTGAAATCTTATTATTAGGTGAAGCTTTCGATTATTCGGGTGCCAATACTTCAAAACCGTGACGCTGGCGATACCTTAATGTTTTCCCAATTTAATTACATGGAAGCTACTAAAACAAATTAGAAACCAACAATAGTGACTAAACCGCTAAATCAATATTTATTAACAATTTATTATGCAAAAAGTGTGGGGAGAATAAGCTAATAATTACTACACATAAGATCGTGACGATTACGAGACTTATAAATAACTCTATCATATCTCGTCCTCATTTAAGAGACTTAGCCTAAAAAGTTAAGGAATCGAAGATAAGTGCTCAACACGCACGGTTGAGTAAAAAATTACTCTTATTCTCACCATCGGAAAACCTACATTCGTGTCTTAAACACTTATGAAAAATAAGAAAAATTTTAAAATTTGGCCATTTTTAGCCTTATTTGCAATAAAACGATAACAAAAAGATGAATATTGGATTGCGTGGTGACGTAAGCAAGGTGAAGTATCTACTCACCCCCCATACTAAAACTAAACATTGTCCTCAATGTTTCGAGTCTAGGGGTGAAAACACCCCCATACTAGAGACGAAGTCGAATGCTTAATCTCGAGCATGGAAAGGGTAAAACGAATAACCTAAAAGCCGTTTATGAATTATGCTAATAAGATAAACGTTAGAACATAAAAGGATATCATCGGATATCGGAATCTCCAAAGGCAATGATCGAAGCTCGAGTGATCCGTAAAACGAACACGAGAGGCTTCAATGATGACGATGAACCTAATAAATCACAATCACAAACAACCACGGAACATAGGTTGGAAGAGCACAAGTACCCTCGTTACATTAAACTAAGAAAGCGATAATATTTACAAGGATAAGCATGAGAATCCCCCACGAGGCACCTTGTTTTTGATAACCGAGTCAAAAGCTCGACTCGAATCCCCATAGATGTGATCATTTAGGGATAATCTTGGTATGGTCATTTTTGGTGGGGCTTGCATGATAAACAATGCCTAAAAGTACATGGAGTACTTTAAAAACCCGATAAACGTATACCGGGGTCAAAGATAGCGTCCTCGTTTTCGGATGAAAGACGAAACAACGCTACTTCAACACAAACCCCAATGGGGTAGAAGAAAATAGATAAGAAGTAGAAAGGTGGGGCAATGGGTAAGTCAACAATATGAGCTACTCGAGGTAGACTCACACCAAGCAAACGAAAAGATTTTCCATTTATTGCATCGGTGGAAGACCGAGATTTCCCTTTACAAGCAATTCTGGGATCGTAAATCTCGTCCTCGGTGGAGAAATGGGAGGGAACATTTGGGGCTTCCCCCACACTAGAACCACACACACCATCGACCAAAGGAGTAGACGAGGTGGTAGCACTCATAAAATGCGGTGATGACGGAGTTAAACATGTAGAAAAATCTTTTAAAACATTTTTAAAATCTTTTCCTTTTTCATCGTTTTTAAACTCTTTATGAAAACCCGATTGAATAATGTCGAAAATATTTGGCGTGTCAAATTCAAAATTAGTCGCGCTAAAAATCCTCACATTTAAGTCGTGGTTAGGGGGTGGCGGATTATATAAGTTCTCAAAACATTTGTCAATAAAGAACACCGCCCCCTCGGGGTCAACATACTCGTCATCCTCATGAACGTCGATCTCATCGATTTCTTCATCAAAGATAGGCTTGTCAAACCAAGGTTTGTCATTCCCCTCCTTGAGTATCTTATAAACTCTCTCGAAAAGATCACGATCAAGCACGAAATCATCATTCTTTTATGGGGATCGTTGATAAGTTAGATCCTCACGAATGTGGTAAACGTCATTATCAAATGAGGAGTGTTGATTAGGTAATTCCTCAAGAAATGGATTCTTAGTGGTCACATGAGTTGGTTCGTCATCGAAAATAAGACGTTCCAACTCATTAAGTTCATCCTCGATTTTGGAAAGATCGACCTCACTCGTAGGTGGAAGTGAAGGCATAAGAGCTAGCTCTCGTTCAATGATTTACTCAATCTCGGGATCAAACTCATAATCATCGTACTTCACATGTTTCTTCTTAGGAGAATCAAAAATGGCATGTGGATTTCGAAGTACGTGATCAATCTCGGCAAAATCGCCATCGTCATCGTCAAAGAAAGAGTCGATGTGAGCACTCACAACCATGGACTTACAAGTCGAATGACTATGCTTAGGTGACTTTTCTAAGACGAGAGGATCGTTGTCGATAAACCCTTTAGCCTCAACGGGTGTTGGGCTAGGCAAAGGAGGCACTTCGATGGAGTTAGAAGTTGAAGCCTCAAAGACGTGGTCCTTCGAAGGTGGTGAAGACGAGCCCATATTGGTCTTTGTCGTGATGGCACTAACGTCGCCCTTCGGAATTGGTGGTTCACTTGTTTCGCTAAAAACATCCCAAAGTGAGTTTTCATCCATAAATTTACACATACTCTTTTGAATTAGGTACACGTACTCTTTATCATTAAAATCATCATCTTTAAAACCGTTTTTCTTAATTCTTTCAAAACATGCATTAAGCTTCATTCTTTCCGCTAAAGTGAACATTTTGAAATCATTAGGATTTGAATCATTAGGTTTTAAAACCTCGGTTTTTTCATTCTCATTAAATCCTTGGGATTTTCTAGCGAAAAAGTCTATTTTCTCATCCCCATATCTCATAGTAAGTCTCCCCTCGTGAACGTCGATTACGGTTCGAGCCGTTGATAAGAATGGTCGGCCTAAAATAATGGGACATTTAGGGTCACACTCGTAATCGGATATAACGAAATCCGCGGGAAAAACGAACTTTCCAACTTTCACATAGACATCCTCGGCTATTCCAATTGGTATAAGTGGAGTACAATTTGCAAGCTCGATTGTCATGTTCGTGGGGGTAAGCGAAGGCAATCTCATCAATTTCCAAAGAGAATGAGGCATGAGATTGATGCTAGCACCTAAATCGGCAAGGGCTAAACATCCCTCAATCTCGGAAAAATCACAAGGTAGTAGAAATTGGCCCGGATCCTTTTCCTTTCTCGGCATACGCCTTTTGGGTTTTTTAAGAAGGATCGAAGCACAAGTTTCTTCAAGGGTTACTTTGGTAAGGTCGACAAAGCTCTCTTTTTGAACCGTGGATGGAATTTGAGGTACACGAGGGTGTGCACTCTTTTCCTTGGTCGCCACATTCACCCCATCGACTTTAGAACAATATGACGTCTTAGAAGTCGAGGGTTGAGAAGAAGGAACAACACGGAATCCTTCAAGGTTAGGGGTGATCACACGACCTTTCTCACGAGACGAGGCGGCTTTACATTGTTCCTTCGGATTTGCTACGGTGTCACTAGGTAACGAACTCGATGACGCACCCGAGGACTTGTTCATTATGGCCGAAAACATCTTTTTAATATCAATTTGCCCTTGCTCAATCTTCGTGTTTTGCAATTTCAATGTATTAGAAAAGTCGTTTTTCAAAGTACCAATTTCTCCCTCTAATCGTCTCATATTAGCCTCATCCGTTTTCATGTAATTTTGAAAATCGTTTGACGAACTATTTTGATTTGAATTAAATTTCCTTTGGTTTTGATTGTTTCTTTGAAAATTTCCTTGATTACCACTTGAAAAATTGTTGCCTTGATTGTTGTTGTTTGAAAAATTCGAGTTTTGGTTATTGTCTCGATTTTGCCAAGTTATATTACGACCTTGATTATAACCTCCTTGATTTTGATTCGAAAAATTTCCTTGTTGATTATTTCCTTGAAAATTGTTTCGATTTTGAAAATTGTTGCCTTGGTTATAATTGCCTTGTTGTGATGGACCGGCGTTATTTTGATTTTGATTAGAAAAATTGTTGTTTAACGCACTCACATTCGACGTTTGGCCATCCGTAGCCGCACACTCGTAATAATTATGAGGTCCACCACAAAACGTACACGATGTCTCAACCGCTTTCACCGTAGCGGGAGCGTCTTTCTTTTGCATCTCAACGAGAAAAGACGTAAACACATTCGTCAACTTGTCGACTTTCGCATCAACTCTCTCAATGTCGCGATTAGAACTACTAACATTGGCGACATTGGCAACACTCGGTGCATTGCGGAGTTGGTAAACCTTGGATCGGTTTTCGATAATTATCAAAGCGTCTTTCGGAGTTTTACACAAAAAGTTTCCACCGGCGGCGGAATTCAACGAATCTTGCTCTTGAAAATTAAGACCGTTGTAAAACGTATCGATTTGGTGCAACTCGGAAAAACCATGGTGAGGACATTGCCTAAGCAATTCCTTAAAGCGATCCCACGCGTCTCTAAAAGATTCATTCGGTTTTTGCTCAAATTTCGTAATTTCATTTTTGAAAAACGTCGTCTTAGACGGTGGGAAAAAATAATTAACGAACTTGGAAACAAGATCCTTCCACGTAGTTATCGAATTAGGTGGCTCTTTCTCGTACCAATCCTTGGCGGCACCATCGAGCGAGTAAGGAAAAAGCATAAGCTTGACGACATCGGTGTCGACGTTCTTAAACTTGCTCGTGGCTAAAAGACGATCAAAATTCCGAATATGGTCGTGAGGATTATCGGCTTCACGACCTCGAAACTTCGTAGCTTGGATTAACAAAAGCATTCCGCTCTTAATCTCAAAATTCTCCGCTTTGATAGCGGGAATTACGATCGCGTCTCCATAACCCTCGGTGGGCGCTTGGAGCAATTCCATCATCGAACGATTGTCGGCCATCTCCTCTACGGTTTCTTCAACAACGATATTAGGAACGTCGGTTTCTAATTCTCGTCTACGTCGTCGATTCCTTCGATTACGATTGCGTCGATTCGAAGCTTCGCTAGAATTGGAATAATCCTTCCATCGAGTGCGCATGCACTAAGCGTAGAATGGGTGGTAGCAAAGAAGATTCTTTTTGCGGTTTTTCGATTTTTCAATTTTTTTTTTGGTTTTTGATTGTTTTTTTTTTGGATTTTTGAATGTATTACGTAGACACAAATCTACAAATCTCTCCTCGAATCGATCTTCTCGATTAAAGGAGCCTCAAGGAATGAAAACGATCACGTGGAGTGAACGCTTTCGATGACTTTAGAACGTTGGTGGAACACCAAAACGTTCAAGAGGGTTTAATCTTGAAAACACAAGCAAATATAGTATACGTAGATAATACTTGGGCGGCAAACCCTCGATTAGATCTCTTTCTCAAAACACGCACAAGCAAGCGGAGGAAACGAGGCGGCGCGAAGCACTTAAGAGCCTTTTTCCTTTAGGTCATGAAATACAACCGCCTTATACCCACCTTATAGTTTGTGTTAATTGAAATTAAGCCTCACGAAAGTATTTATCTATTTTGCCTTTAAACTTTTGCTTTAGATTCGAATACAATGATCGAGTGATGAAATCCCGAATCAAGGTTGCGTTTTCACGCTTTTGGAGTACTTGTATATTTATTGTTCTTACGTAGTTACAATATAGTAATAATATATTCACAAGAAAAACGAAAACCAATATATCTACAATATAGTAAAAGATTGTTGTGTGTTTAATTTAGGAAAATTAAACACGATTTATTTGGATACTATAATATAATAAGATAAAATAACAAAAATGAGTATGTACGATATTCACGCTTTCCAAAAATTGAAAAGAAAAAACGCACTACTCACACAAACACGATACTAATAATGGCACACTAAACACCTCCCCGGCAGCGGCGCCAAAATGATAGTTGTGTATTTGTATACAAGTCTTAGGAAAGACGAGTATAAATGCGTCAAGTATTAATCGACACGATTTAGGAAAACCGTGAAGACGAATAAATTCCAAGTTCGTTCTCGAAGGAGGTGTGTGAATTAATGTGCCAATATATAAAATAACAATGTTTGGATTAGTGACGTTTTTGGTTGAGAAGAGAAAAATTAAAGACGAGCTACGGCTACGATTTAAACTACGATGTTGACGTAAAACGATGACGTAAATACGTAAAACGCGACGAAATTAAAAATTAAACCTAAAAATTAATTGAAAGATTAAACTAAGTCTAAAATAATATAAATAAGGATAAAAATCCAACAAATATATTTTAAAACCTTTTATTAACTTAATATTCAATTTTTAATGCTAATTAAAGCCCTAAAATAAAATATAATTAACAAAAAGTCCAAAATATTATTTTATTGAACAAATAACTCACTTATATTATTTAAAGACTAAAAAGTATTTTTCCTAAATTTTCAAAACTATTTTTCTTTTTTTAAATGACTAAAAACTATTTTTAAACTAAAATAATCATAAAAAATAATAAAATAATGCCAAAAATAATTTGACAATTTTAAAAATCCTAAATTACACTAATGAACAGTAGAAAATTGAAAAAGTTTGAAAAATGTAAAAATTTTCAGTAAAAGACAAAACAGTTTAATAATTAAACCCTAATTAAGCTAAATTAATTCTAAAAATTAATAAAATGGTGAACAGTAAATATTTTTAAACTAAAAACTTTAAAATATTTTTCTAAGCCTATTAAAATTTTTGAAAATGAAAAATATTAAGTTTCTGCACTAAAAGACAAAAACAGAATAATAAAAAGTAAATTAAAATAGCTATTTAATCTAAAAATTACTAAATGAACAATAACTTAAAAAATAATTAAACAGAAAAATCAAGATTAAAATAAGAAAAATAATGAAACTGATTTCAAGTCCTAACTCCTATTTAAGTTCACTAAAGACAAATTAAGTAGAATCTGATGTTAACACTTAGCTAGGTTTTGTTTGCTAGCTAGGCAGTGGGAATACTTGTGCTAGCAGGGGGAATTGGTTCCCACTGCTCTTACAGAAAACGTGGGTCTGGGGGGTTTTGGAGCTATAACTTTTGTTATGGCTTGTTTTGCTTGGATCCAAAGACACCCCTACACTCAGTGGAGTGTAGAGAGTTAGTAAAAATTATAAAAAACATAAGCTTAATACAAATTAACCACACAAATATCCAAAAATCAGTCACTGTATAACAGAAAGGTGCATATGGTTACCCTAGCTGATGCAGTTGGTCTATTGATCAATTTCAATGAGTCAAAACTTGGTCAAATAGCTACCAAAACACAAAAGAGCATATACAAGACCTAAATTACACCTAACTCTAACAGGCAACAAAGATTTCAAGCATAATTCCTAGAAATGAGACAGAAAAAAGAGCTTACTGATTTAAATGCCTTCTATATCAATTTTTAACACATGCAATTCTTATAAAACCTAACAAAATGGATTCCACTAGCTGATATAACATAAGACTACTAAACCAAGTGTGTTTAGATTGCTTGAAAGCCAAAAGCTGTCACAATTCTTGCCTTAAACCCTATTCCCAAACACACCCTTATATTCTGAAACTGAAAAATTAACAAAGTAATTGCTAACAAAAATTAACTAGACTGATTAAGAAGGACTAAATCATGCATACAATCATCAATTGATCATAAACAAACCATAAACAAAGCATATGAACACAAAATCCACAAAATCACATAACCACTTAATTAAAAGCATAAAAACAGTCAAAAGGGGTTCAAGCCGTTTTACCTGGCTGATGCCTTCCTTTTGGGGGTCTTAAAGCTTTAAAGGAGCTTATGCTACTAGTATAGAAGCCCTGTTGGTAGGTCTACAACAGACCTAGGGCATATATGTCTTCACAGATGAAAAAAAATGAAATAAAGTGAAATGATGGAATGATTAATCTTGTTTCTTCTTGATACCTGCACAATCACAAACAATGCACAAACTTCTTGTCATAAAAAGACCATAAGCTAGGAGCTTATGGCTTTTTATACAGTAATGGTGAGCAATAAAAAAAATGAATAAAGACTGATTTCTTTGGAATAAAACAACTTGAACCAAACTCACTTGAAACTGATTTGTAACCTTATGAAATTTGACAAACCCAAGCACAAGGATCCACTTTCACTTCCTCTTGTGCTTTGGGTGCTAATTTCTGAACTAAAAAGAAAGAGAGCACGTTTTTAACCAAATCCTTGAACAAAAATTTAACTTTTGATAACTTTAAAAGTAACAATACCAACTGCTGAAATTTAAAATTTACACTAAAACATGAAGTAAATAAGGAACACAACACTTGCAATATATTTGTAAAACCAAACTTTAACTATTCAATAATTTTAAAAAAAATTACAAGATGTTGGAACAAAAGAAAAGAAAAGAGTACAGGCACCCTTTTATACATGATCATAGAATTATCTAGAATGCAAACCCTAGCTACTGTTTTTCCAATCTTGCCCTTAGTCAAAGTCTTGAAAATCGTCCAAATGGTATCATGTGACCCTGAGGTGTTGTCCAGCTGGTAGAAGTGATCTTGATCGTTCATATACTCCTTTGGGACCAAGTTATGATAGATGGCCCTTGATTTGCTGTTAAGATTCCAACTTTGCCCAATTTGGTGAAGCAGGGGACATGGGGGGGGACCCATTTGGTGAAGGTGAGGACAAAATGAAAGGTGGGTTTGGTTTATGGTTGAAGGAATCATGGTTCTGGAAGGTTGGGGTGAAAACCCCTTTAATTTGTTGGTAATCATGGATTAGGGTTTATGTGATTAGGAAGGTAGCAGGGAGGGTTTTAATTTGTAAATGGGTGGATTAGTTTTTAAAAAATGTGTTTCCCCCACTTTAATAATTAAACACGTTTAATTAAAAATGGGTTCAAAAAGAGTTTGTGAAAGGGTCAATAAGGTTATGAACTGGTTTGACCAGTTTAACTTAACAAACTGGGTGATGGTGTTGGGCCGGGTTTTGGGCTTGGTTGGGTAAAAAGAAGTAATATGGGTGGGTAAAAACGGGTTTGGTTGGGTATTTGGTGGGTATGGGTTTGTTTTGTCCATGTTTGCCCCCTGGTGTCTTGAAAACTTTGCACATCAAGTTAATCAGCCAACATCTTAATTTCCTTTGTTAAATGTTTGACATACTTGTCAAATTTGGCACATTTAATTAGCAAACTTTTAATCAAGGGCCATTTATGCAATTTTGACTATCTTCAAGGGCCATTCTTGCACATGTCTTCAAACTTCAAGGATGTAACTTGTACAAATAATTTGTGGAGGGTCATTTATGACAAGTCTTCAAAGATGAGGGACCATTCTTGTCAATCTTCAATACTTCAAGGGCATTATTGTAAATTCCATATTTGGGCCCGGTTCTTTGTGCGGCTTCGTTTCCCGTGTTTGTTTTTGCTTGATTCCTTTGATCTTTTGGTGAATTCACGATATCCGTACCTGAAATACACAATGAACAAATACAAGCACATATTTGCGTATTTTGATGATATTTTAAGCGTTTTAAGCCCGATTTGGACGATGAGACTATGTATAAATACAGTCTCATCAGGTACACCGGTACACGAAGTCGGAGAGTCTTCTACTCAACATGTTGATCCGTCCAACATGCATACATTCTACCAACCATATCCATCCACTCACCATTGGACACGTGATCATCCATTGGAGCAAGTCATTGGAAATCCTTCACAACCGGTTTGAACACGCAGACAACTCTAAACCGATGGCGATGTGTGTATGTATGCACTCACCGTGAGTTCAACTGTACCTACAAACATCAAACAAGCCATGACTGATCATGCGTGGATTGAATCAATGCAAGACGAAAATCATCAGTTTGAACGCCTAAATGTTTGGGAACTTGTTGACCGACCCTATGGAATGTCAATTTTAGATTTCAAATGGATCTGGAAAAACAAACTGGATGAAGAACAAACCATCATCAAAAACAAATCTCGTCTTGTGGTTAAGGGATACCGTCAACAAGAAGGCATAGACTACGATGAATCATTCGCTCCAGTCGCTCGTTTGGAAGCTGTCAGGATATTCCTTGCTTATGCTGCACATAAGCGCTTCACGGTTTTTCAGATGGACGTTAAAACTGCTTTTCTCAACGGTCATTTGAAGGAAGAAGTGTATGTGAATCAGCCGGAAGGATTCATCGATCCTCATCACCCTGACAAAGTCTATCGTCTCAAGAAGGCTGTATATGGACTTAAACAAGCTCCAAGGGCATGGTACGAAGAACTATCCAACTTCTTGGTCTCGAAAGGATTCTCTAAAGGTTCTATTGATCCTACTCTTTTTATTAATAAATATGGGGATGACATACTGCTGGTGCAAGTTTATGTTGATGACATTATTTTTGGTTCTACGAACCCAAAACTTTCAAAACGTTTTGAAAAATTAATGCACATCAGATTTGAAATGTCAATGATGGGGGAGCTAAAATTCTTTTTAGGCCTACAGATTCATCAATCCCCACGTGGTATCTTTATAAACCAAGCTAAGTATGCTCAAGAGATACTTAAAAAGCATGGTATGACCTCATGTGCTCGCGTTGGTACACCATTGTCGACCACATCCCTAGACGCTGACTTGTACTCATATCCCCTAGATCAAACGCGATATCGCAGTATGATCGGGTCACTTATGTACCTTACAGCCAGCAGGCCTGATATTTATCATGCCACATGCTATTGTGCACGATATCAAGCCAGACCTACTCAAAAGCACCTCAAAGAGGTTAAACGGATCTTTCGGTACCTTAAGAATACCATTCACATGGGACTCTGGTATCCGAAGGGAACCGGTTTTTATCTAACAGCTTTTTCAGATTCTGATCACGCAGGTTGCCTTGATAGTCGAAAAAGCACTTCTGGTAGCATACAATTTCTAGGGGAAGACAAGCTTGTCAGCTGGTCGTCAAAGAAGCAGGATTGCACTTCGCTCTCATCAGCTGAAGCAAAATATGTGGCTCTATCCGCGTGCTGTGCTCAAGTCCTCTGGATGATAACTCAACTCACGGATTATGGCTTCCACTTTGATAAAATACCTATGTATTGTGACTCAAAGTCGGCCATAGCCATATCTTGCAATCCGGTTCAGCACTCCCGCACCAAGCACATCGATGTCAGATATCACTTCATCAAGGAACAAGTGGAACGTGGCATCGTGGAATTATACTTTCGGAAATTGTCATATTTTAATCTATTGGTATCTCTAATATTATATTTTTATATTAGAGATAGGGGAGAAAATGTGATTAAAATGTAATATATCGCAACAAGTGATCTTAAAGACTCAAGTGCAACTCTTTCCTTCACATGCCAAACTATTTCGTATATCGATGCATGTGTGTAGGGGGAGCTTTTCGGAAATGTAAAACTTTCAAGTGTTAAAAGTTTTGATTTTTATCAAACACTTTGAATTGTTTTCAATGGTTTATGGTTACGATCTATACCCAAAACAACCTACTATCCACGACGGAACGATGGAGTCAAAAGGTGGTTTAAGATAGGAAACTAAGTCCTATGATCCAACCAGAACCGGAGGGATCTACCCAAGGACATTCCATAGCTAGAAATAGTTGTCCTTAGGAAAGATGGAGTGGAATGAAGCTGAATGCGGACCAAGTACTTAAGTTAGCACTGGAACAATCACAACAAGGTGCTAATGATGACGTATTGGTAAGCATTGAAGGAGTTGAATATTCTATGCAACTTAGGCAGAAACCGAGTCAATACATCTATTGAAGACAAGTCATCATGGACCCAGTGATGCAATGCACAACCCTTCCCAGCCATTCAAGTTTCTCTTAAAAGAAACTTGTCTCATTGTCACGGAGATCAACACGTATCTATTGACTTTCTCACTCTGAGTCAGTTAATATTGAAAAGGTGGCAGTCTGCTCCAACCTCCGATTACCAAAATGCACTTATTGAGTCTAGAGCCAAACGAGATCAATTTATCATCTCATTAGGACACAATCGAGTCCTACGCATTATCCTTGTGATATTGCCAGAACATCTGAGTGATACGATTCACAATGAAGATGGAAATCCTGCTTGAGCCAGCATCAAACAAGCTCATGGTAGGTAACTTGTGCGATTCTACACGAATCAAACTTGTGAAAACTGGAAAGCAACTAAGTTTGGATTCTTAATTGATTCAAACTTGATTCCAGGTTTCTTCGCAAAATCCATGTGATCTTGCCAGAACATTCAGAGTGACACTCATTAGTGTTCACAGTGACGAATGGAAATCCTTCCAGTGTCAACATCAAACAGCACTGCGGTAGGTAACTCGCAAGATTCTTTATGAATCAAGCTTGTGACAAACTGGAAAGCAACAATGGTGCGATTCTTTTAGAATCAAACTTGTTCCAGGAAATCTGAATTGACGACTCTAATCAGACGGATAATTTATCCTTATGATTCACTCTTTACGTTCGCAGTCTGCTTTGAGACGGTCGAGTAAAGAGAACTGGCTACTACCGCCGGGAAACCCTGTCAAGGAGGTTCCTAATCGAATCTACCTGATCACAGGTACGATATTTAATACTGTTTAATGGTCTTTACCGACCGGAGGTAAAATGCTACCGAGTTAGGGTGAAATGTTCAAAGCCATTTCATCCGTGTCTGTATATGTTACTGCATATCAAGAAGGTGGCGTAGCTTTGTAACCTATGTCGATTCAGAAGTCACAAGAGCACAAGATGGCGATAATCAAGATACCTAAGAATGTAAGAATGTAACAGGTCATCTTAGTCACAAGGAGTACAAATGAAGATCTCAAGCACTCAAAGTCAAATGACAAAGGCTCAAGATAAAGATCACGAAAGCATAAAGGAACAAAGCTGTTACAAACAAGATCAAGACCAAGATACAAGACCAAAGCAGGAAGATCTCCTCTACAAGAATGTATTCACTCAACCATCTTATGTTTTTTAAGCTTTTTAAGATGACCGATACATTGGGGGAGATTGTTAGCCCTATATTTTATATAGTCGAACAAGAATGTAATAGGTCATCTTAGTCGTTATTGGTCTTGTATAGTAATAGGTTAGTCGGGAAAAGCGGGCTTGGACTTTAAGCTAATATTGTCTTTGTTAGGGGCTATATGCCCAAGTGAATGCCAAGCCCGGCCCAAGATGAAGCCCACAAAGGCCTTAGAGCCGTGGCATATATAACCCTCTTCCACATGTGGAAGAGGGTGTTGGTTCATTTCATAAAACACCTAGTTTTAGTGTAAACCTTCCACTTCTCTCTCTACTCTCTCTCTCTACTTTTCTACTATTTCTCTCTCTAAGTCTTGTGTTATGGATTGAATGGGATTAACAGTCTGTCTGGTTATGGAATAGCTATCCTAAAATTGGGTCTAGTTTCTCAAGCTTTCTATAACTGAATTCGATAATAAGTTGTGAAACGTGTATCGCGAGGTGGAACATGAACCTGAACTTTGAACAATGTTATGAACACAAACGTGAGCTTAAATCATGAGATAGCACCAAAACATGAACTGGAACAGCATCATACTGCGAATGAGACGTAAACGTGAAGGTGAACGTAAACGCGATCGTGAACATGAACGTGAGCGCGATTTGCAAACGCTAATTTCTATCTGACAAGATTGTTGATGGAATACCTTAGAATCATACGATCTATTGCTGAATTTCCTGCAGATTTGTTACTGCGTAATCATTTCGGATAAGAGAAGATGTGTAGGCTGGGTTAAATGGTTAACAATGACTTATATAGAATCATGCTTCGTCTGAGTCTGTGATAACTGACAATGACCTCCATGGAGTCTTATCTCATTTTTGTTCAGAAATTTCTAATGGTTGTAATAACTCACTAGCATGACGGCGTTCTATTTTGAACCTGCTGGTAAGTCAGGCATCAAGATATGAACATAACTGCGTGTTATACTGCTCCTATCAGAATTCTGCCTGGTTTTATGGTACGTTCTAATGAAATCTGGGTGAATAGTCATGAAAGAATTTGAGTCACGGTAGTATAGATTTTATCCTAGTGTAGGATCTTATGGAATACAAAATTTTAGTGTAGGTCATCTCCTTTATGCGTAAGCTTAGTCATGAAAAGCTAATCGTGAGAACTGTCAGCCATTTCTGCGGTAGTAGTCAACTGAAATCTAGAAACTTTGTACCTCAGTCACAGACGTCGGTCTAGACCATCTGGTGATGGCCTCCACCTTCGTAGTACTTCTGAAATGTCTTTCTGCTGAAATAGGGTGGCTCAGAAATGCCACCCTGTTCAAGTAGAACTCATATCTGGAAAGCTGCGTATATGATTTTCTCCTATCGGAGAATCTGCGGAAATCGTAAAAATATAATCCTCTTGTTCTCCTCTAGAATTTAGCAGATCAGGATGTTATCGATAAATATGTTGGCGAACTGGTTTAAGAATTCGCGAAAAATTTATTCATAAACTTCATAATATAGTTGGAGCATTAGGGAGCTCAGAAGTATAATTCAAAATTTTTGAGAGACTATAACGTGTTCAACAACAGTCTAGAAAACATCATGTTCTTCTCTCACCACTGCTGGTGGCATGGTCGCGAATTGTTCTGAAAAATATTTACGACGTCGTAGCAAATCTGATGAACCTTCTACACATGAGATGAATGTCAATTATGAATGGTGATCTTTTAAAGTTTTCGGTGATCGATGCATGATCTCATGTTACCGGTCTACTTCTTGATATATAGAAAACGGTGTACCTTCAGGTGGTGTAGGGTGATTAAAGCCTCTTTCCGGTAACTCTTGCAGCTAATGTTGCAACTCTTTTAACTTAGTGATAAGTGTGAAAACACTCATCAATAATGATCCAAAAACCACTCAAAACACAGTCAAATACATTATATTTAACTGAAAAATATCAGAATTATGTGGGTATTTGTGTTTCATGTGTTTTCAGGTAAACAAGATGCATTTTGGAACAAACACACATTTTCAAGGGATTTTCATGATAAAAGATGAAGAAAAGGACGAAAGAGCTTTCAAAGACCAATCATGCCAAAATTACCAAGATCGAGGACTTAAAGTGTAACTTTCACAAAGATAAAGGATGAAAAATAAATTACTTAAAAGGTTTTAAACACATTTGAAAAGAAAGAAGAAATTGAAGGACCAAAAGGAAAACTAATGGAAAGTTACTTTTCTTAACTTGGTCAATTGACCAAGCTGGTCAAAACACATTTACAAAAACGCGTCTTCTTCCCAAAGAAGAGAGAGAAAGAAACAGATGACTTCTTCTCTTATCCACCACAAAGCTGCAAGATCAAATCACGGAAGATACACAAGAATTCAACCAAAGCTTTTAACTACAAAAAACATCATCATTATCTCCTCTACATGATGATATGATTTAATTAGATCAAAAGTGGAAGACGAAGAAACCCCCAAATTGATATGAAGAACCCTATCCTCGTATTTTACACGTGGCTTCACTGGATTGGATAAGACGCGTCATCAACACCTCATCTCCACTCTTCGACGTCTATAAATACAAGAGAAGACTTCATTTTTCGGGGGTTAGCTTAGGAGTAGTTTTCACATAGTTAGGTTAGAAAATCAGTTACTTAGTTAGATTAACTGATTTCCAATTACTTAGTTAGTTAGAAAATGAGTTTTGATTCTGTTGGATTGAATCACACGACTATATATGATATAGAAAAGTAGATGAAGATTAAACCAAAAAAGAAAGATTAGATTAGATGAAGGAAAAAAGAAAAACAAAGAAGATGTGAATTCCTAGTGAGAGAAACACATACGTTTCTCTCTCTAAAACAAATGAAATGGAAAACACACACACAAATGAGGCTTAGGAGGCCTTTTATACTAAGTAGTAAGTGTTTAGGAGGCCTTCCTCATTTGTGTGTTCGGGACTAATTCCCGTTACATAAACATTAATAACTAAGAACTTTCGACACCGTTGAATAGTATTTTTCACGAGCTTCGCAACGGTATATTATATGACCATCACTTTAAATACGGCTAACAATCTCCCCCTAAGGGGTGGTCATGTAATATGTGACTTCACTTCGTTGGTGTTGCAGACTTTGAAGCTCGTTGTCTTGAGAGTTCTTTCATAGTTCCTTTCATGACTTGTGATCTTGGATCTTTGATCTTTGCCTTGACTTGATCTTGTAACTTTTCAGCTTGTGTTCTTGTGTCTTTCTCCACATACTCATGTTTTGTGTTGACTTGAAAGCTTGTAAACAATCTCCCTTGATCATCAGAGTAGCGGAAGTCTTTGTCTCTAGATGTTCTTGAGCTTTCTTCAATAATCCTGAATATGTGGCATTGAATTGCGACTCTTGAGATAACGCCACCGTTTGCATTCCACCGGTTTCCCGTTATACAGTACGAATACTGTACCTGTGATCAGGTAAGTTCAAAGAACTTCCTTGACAGGATTTCCAGCTGTGGTAGCCGTTCTCAATACTCGAATATATCGAAAGATAACTCAAAGTAAGGAGTGAATCATGCAGTTCCATTCTGCTGATTAAGTCGTCAATTCACTTTCCTGGAACAAGTCTGAATCATTTAAGAATCAAACCATCGTTGCTTTCCAGTTGACACAAGTTTGATTCATATAGAATCGCACAAGTTACCTACCGCAGTGCTGTTTGATGATGACACTGGAAGGATTTCCATTCGTCACTGTAAATACTGAAAAGTATTACTCTGAATGTTCTGGCAAGATCATAAAGATATTGCGTCGAGACCTGGAACGAGTTTGAATCAATTAAGAATCAAACCACTGTTTCTTTCCAGTTAACATATGTTTAATTCAAGTGAATCTTACATATGACCTACCGCAGTGCTGTTTGATGTTAACACTGGAAGGATTTCCATTCATCACTGTGAATACTAAAGAGTATCACTCTGAATGTTCTAGCAATACCACAAGGATAGAGCGTAGGACTCTGTAAATCATCGCTTGTGTTCTAATGATGAACAACAATTGATCTATGGAATAAGTGTCCTAATGAGATTTTTGATGAATCGCGTTGGCTCTAGACTCTATAAGTGCATGTTTATTTGGTGATCGGAGGCTGGAGCAGACTGCCACCTATTCAATATCTACTATCTCGGAGTGAGAAAGTTGATAGAAATGAGTTGAACTCCGTGACAATAAAACAAACTTCTTTTGAGAGAAGCTTGAGTAGGCTGGGAAGGGTTGTGCATTGCATCACTGGGTCCATGATGCTTTGTCTTCAGTATCAGAAATCATCAAAGTAATTCTGATAATAGATGTATTGACCCGGTTTCTGCCTAAGTTGTATGGAGGGCTTCTTTCTTTACACCCTTTATCCTTACATTTCTTTTTCATTCTTCAACCCCTTCAATGCTTACCAAGACGTCATAACTAGCACCTTGTTGTGATTGTTCCAGTGCTAGCTTAAGTCATTAGTCGGCATTATTCCCATACACTCAACTACTCCATCTTTCCTAAGGACTTCTAAGTTCTAATGGATTGTCCCTGGGAAGATCCCTCCGGTTCTGGTTGGATCATAGGACGAATACCTAACCACCTTTTGACACCAATACCATCGTGAATTTATGTGTTGAAGGGTATAGATATCGTAACCAGAAAAAATCATTTGAAAATGCAGTCAAGGTGTTGATAAAATCAATGTTTACACCTTGAAAGTTTTCTATATCACCAAAAATGCTCCCCCTACATATGTGCATCATAAAAGGAGAGATTTTTGCACATATTAGGAAGAGAAAGCACTTATATCAAAGATCTTATTCAAGATAACACATTTTAATCACTATTCTCCCCCTCAAAAATTGCATGAAATTGAAATTTTTGTGAAACTAGTGATGAAACATGGAGAGAATAATGTGTCATGAAACTTTGGAACAAATGTTTATGAAATCATTATACTCCCCCTCGAGAAGAGATTCTATTTAAATAGGGGAGTATATGAGCACATTGTTTTGAAATACTTTGAAAAGTTGTGCTCAAAAGTCCGAGAAAAATTGTGTTCATGAGCTTAAAACGTTGAATGTTTTGATATAAGCTCATGACCGAGAAAAATGAATTTCTCGTTGCTGAGGATAAGTCAAAGACTTTCCTTTATTTAGGGACCGGGTTATAGTCTGACATGTGACTATAAGCCATTATGAGAAGAAAAGTAGAAAAAACATGTTTTGAAAACATTTAAACTCTCATTCGAACTTTATGTACGTACCCGTGTCGTTATTGAACAACATTTCTAAGCACGTCCATATTATTGATGCTGAGAGACATGTCGGAGAAGAATATTTTTGGTATTTTTTGAAAGGTTTTCTCATTTTTTATTTTGTTTTTATAGGTTTTATATTTTTGTATTTTGATTTTCTGATAAATATATACAAGATTACTGCGAATGTGCAAGACGTTCAAGTTCATCAGGAGTGAAACTACGCATACCAAGTCGACGAACCAAGAATTCAAATCTGTCTTGAGGAAGAGCTTTGGTGAAGATGTCGGCTAGTTGGTAGTCCGTCTTGACAAAGAACAGTTCGATCGTTCCTTTTTCCACATGCTCCTTAATGAAATGGAATCGGACAGCGATGTGCTTGGTCTTGGAATGTTGGACCGGGTTGCAGGATATGGCTATGGCTGATTGTGAATCACAATAAATAGGGACTTTGTTAAAGTAAAAGCCATAATCCGTGAGTTGTGTTCTCATCCAAAGGACTTGAGCACTACACACGGATAGAGACACATATTCTGCTTCCGCGGTTGACAACGCCGTACAGTCTTGTTTCCTTGATGACCAGCTCACTAGCTTCTCGCCTAAGAATTGTGCTCCACCGGAAGTGCTCTTGAATGTATCCTGACACCCTGCATGATCGGCATCTGAAAAACCAGTGAGATTAAAACCAGAATCCTTCGTATACCAGAGACCCATGTTAATGGTTCCCCGGAGATAACGAAAGATCCTTTTAACCTCCTTGAGGTGTTTCTCGGTTGGCTGAGCCTGGTACCGAGCACATAAACAAGTAGCATGCACAATGTCCGGTCTGCTTGAGGTTAAGTACATGAGGGACCCGATCATACTTCGGTATTTTGTAGCATCTACAAATGTCCCTTTCTTATCCAAATCAAGCTTGTGTTTAGTGTCCATTGGAGTACCAATAGGATCACAGTTATCCATACCAAATTTCGTTAGAATCTCAAGCACATACTTGGACTGATTTATGAAAATACCACGGGGGGATTGGTGAACTTGGAGACCAAGAAAAAACGTCATTTCCCCCATCATGGACATTTCGAATCGACTTTTCATAAGGTCGGCAAATAATATGGAATATTTTGGGTTAGTAGAACCAAATATAATATCATCTACATAGACCTGAGCCACCAAGATGTCGTTTCCGTAGTGCTTGATAAACAACGTTGGATCAATGGTTCCTTTGCTGAAGTGATTTTGTAGAAGAAATGATGATAATTCGTCGTACCATGCCCTCGGTGCTTGTTTCAAACCATAAATTGCCTTTTTCAACTTGTAGACATGGCTTGGATGTTCAGTGTTGATGAAACCTTCAGGTTGACATACATACACATCTTCTTTTAACGGCCCATGCAAGAAAGCCGTCTTCACGTCCATTTGATACACTGTGAATGATTTGTGTGAAGCGTATGCCAAGAAAATCCTAATAGCTTCCATCCTAGCAACCGGGGCGAAGGATTCTGCGAAGTCAATTCCCTCCTTTTGTTTATAACCTCTCACAACTAACCGAGTTTTGTTCCTAATGACCGTTTGCTCCTCATCCATCTTGTTTTTGAATAACCATTTCAGAGTGAGGGGATCGATATTGTCTGGTCGAGGTACTAACTCCCATACATCAAGCCGGATGAACTGATTGAGTTCTTCTTGCATAGACTCAATCCATGATGCATCGGTCATTGCTTCTTTCACACTTGCTGGTTCCATTGTGCTGACTGATAGTGCATAGATACACATATCACCATCGGTACGCAGCTGTTTTCGTGTTGAGACCGGTCGTGAGAGATTGCCAATCACTTGAACCAAAGGATGATTCTTAGTCCATTTGTGTTCATGTGGAAGTGTATGAGAAACTTGATGCGAGCTCGACGGATCCACATAGGGTGTTGAAGGCTGAGTAGTACTTGTGGAAGCCGCAAATGGATTAACAAACTCGTGATCGTTGAGCATCGCATTGTTTGCATTTTCAGCAACTATTTCATTCTGAAGATGAACATGAGTAGGAATTTACTGAGAATGTTGTTGAGTTGCGTCAGCAATCGGAGAAGTGGTTGGAATGTTTTGAGTCACGATGGTAGAGGTTGACGTAGTTGGTGCAGAAGTAGATGCCGATGGTGTAGATGCATTCGGAGGTTCTGGAACTACCGTAGCAGGTGCAGCCTGGGCATTTTGAGGAACACCAAATGACGAAGGACCCTCCATATATTCCTCATAAATAGGCCCAAATAAAACTTCCAAGTCACGTTCCGAAGGTTGTAACGATGAGATTGCTGACGCCGCAAATTGAAGCGCGAGTCCTGAACTTACGTGTCCAGAAGTCTGACCTTGAAGCTCGGGATGTGAACTTCTATGCTGAGAGGCCATACCCGAGAGTTCATCAAAGGTAACGTTCATAGTCTCCATTACCTTTCTTGTCCTTCGATTATAAACCCTGTAAGCACAAGCAGTTGAAGAATAACCAATGAAAAAGCCAATATCACCTTTAGGTTCAAGTTTACCGATATCTTCACGATCATTCTTCGGATAACATAATGCACCGAAGACATGTAAAAATGAAATATCCGGTTTTCTTCCATTAATGATCTCATAAGGTGTTTTGTTGAAACGGGTGTGAATAATGGAGCGGTTTTGAGTATAACATGCAGTTGCTATAGCGTCGGCTCAAAGGAATAACGGTGCACTAGAGGAGAGAAGCATCGTTCGAGCAGCTTCAACTAACGTACGATTCCTCCGTTCCACAACTCCATTCTGCTCTGGAGTTCTTACAGCCGAAGTTTGATGAGAAATCCCAACTTCGTCAAAATAAGCTTTCAATTTCTGATTTGTGAATTCTGTACCGTTATCCGTTCTCACAATAATGACAGGGGCTTGCAGTAGAACTGATGTTTTCTTCAAGAAGTTAATAATTACATCAGGGGTTTCATCTTTTGAAGAAAGAAAATGAACCCATGTGTAGCGAGAATAGTCATCCACAATGACAAGGACATACCGCTTTCCATTAATACTTTTGATTCTCATTGGGCCACACAAATCCATATGTAGGAGATGTAACCTATTCGTTGAGTTGGGAACAGGTTTGGGTTTGTGAGGCTTCTTCTTACTTTTACCTTGCTCACATGAAGGACAAAGATGGTCTTTTGTATATTTGAACTTTGGAAGACCGGTAACGAGATCATCTTTCACGAGATGGGTGATGGCATCGAAATTGAGATGAGATAACCTTTGATGCCATAACCACGACTTTGTTGATGTGGCTCGGGCCATGAGACAAATTGGAGAAGCAGCAGACATTTGAAAAAGATCAATGGTGTAAAGGTTGGTGGTACGATTTCCTTTCAACAGATCAATTCCTTCAAGATCTCTTACAAAACATGTATGACTTCTGAAAGCGACCTCCAAGTCTGAGTCACAAAATTGCCCAACCGAGAACAAGTTATGTCCCAAGCCATCAACAAAAGAGACTCTGGTGATGATTATATTTCCCCAATGAAGATCACCATAGCCTAGAATTGATGCAACATGATCATTTCCAAATCGAACAGTTCCCATGAAACGCCATACAAAGTTCTTGAGAAGGCTTCGATTCCCAGTCATATGTTTGGAACAGCCCGAGTCCACGCACCAGAGACAAATTTCAACAGCCTGCCAATGATAAGAGAAACAAATATTTTGGCAACCGAAGAAATAGGTTCCTGTAGGGTTAGAAGATAATTAAGCCGTATCACATACCGACGTTTCACTGTCAGTATGAGATCTACTAGTGTCGATAATTTTGCCACTACAGTCAAAATTTCTACCAGTAGGCAACCATTTAGAGGTGAGTCTAGGGCTACTAGGCTTAGCAAGACTTTCTGTGGACCCTACATGCGTACTTTTTGGAACATACACCTTAGCCTTAGGAGTGCGTTGTTGTTCACTGACTGACAGCTTGTCAATTCGAGTGTAACCACCATAATTCAAACCATTCATAGTCAAACCACAAGCATCATGACTAAAAGTAAAGAAACATTTATTACATTTAGCACAAATAACTTCAGATTTTTCATTCCGAATAGCAAGCTTAAAGTCATTACATTCAGATGAATTAGGTTTCTGATTATGATTAAAAAGCGGTAAATTCCTAGGGTGTTCTTCTACTTCCACATTATTGATCTTGGGGCGACTACTTCTAGAGGCAAAAAGGACCCTATCATTCCTTGTATTGCTCGTAGGCTGTGGCCTTCTGCTCTTAGTGTAGTTGTTTATTCCTGTAGAAGAAGACACGCGTCTATTAGAATTAGCACTTTTTAAATCAATAACTTGTGGTTGAGTTATAGTGATCGGTTTTGTCCTAACGCTTGCTGTACGTTGTTTGCTAGGCACAGAGGGAGAACTAACGCGAAACATTCCTGGGGCAATCACAGCAGTTTTCGTTCCAGCAACCTTGGGAAAAGGTGTCACAGCAATACGAGTGGGTCCCGAGGTTGCTGGTTTTTGGATCATCGTATCCACAATCGAGCTATGTTCAGAAGTCTTATCTTTTAACAAGGCCTTTAACTTACAGTTCTCACAGATTTTATCAATAAGTTTCTGATAGACAGACTTACTTTGTTCAACAGCCCGCTTATATGAAACCACAACAGATTCTAAATCTGCAATCTTAGCCTTAAGCTTCTGAACATTACCACCACTAGCACTCTCTAACCCTGACGAGGCCAAATTCGTTTCCGAAACCCCTCCTAACTGAGACTGCAACCGTGCGATAGTTTGTTGCATTCATTGTGAGCTTTTTCATACGAAATCTTGTCATATTTGCATTCATCACATTTTTTGACAAATTTATTCCAAAGATCGGTGAATTCTTTATCCTTTTTAATGACATAAGATTCCATCTTCTCTTTCATAAGATCAAGCTCAGTTTGGAGGTTTTCATTATGCGACATAGAGGTACCTAACTCAATAGGGCTACTATCAGTACAATCACGAGCTTTAGAGAGGCGTCCAAGATCGTTTTCCAAAACTTTAATTTTATCAAGAGATTCATCAGCTTCCTTCGTCAATGATTTAAAGTCTTCAACAAAGTTGGCTAATTCTTTTAGAAAAGCGTTTTCCAAATTTCCTAACCGAGCATCAACTTGATTAATAATTGGATTAATATCGTTTTGAAGAATTTTTTGAACCTCAATCTGAACAGGTGATGTAAAATTACCTCCAGTTATTTTTGAATTAACAACCCGTTTAAGGATGACAAAGTTATCTTTAAGCTCGTTTAGAAATCGGCGAGTGATACTCGGTTTAGGAGGGTCATCAGACAATTCCTCACTTGGTAGCAAAAGCATTTCAGTACTCGTTTTAGACCGAACAAAAACAGTTGGAGGATTAACTTTCGGATAATAAACGGGTATCACTTCTTTATCAAGCTTTTTCATTCTTAAACGAGACTCTACAGCGAGTTCAGTAGTTTCCTCGGAATCATGCACACTAGGAGGATCATGCTCATCAGACAATAGCACACTACCATTATATAAAGTTTCATTAGTGGCCTGAACTTTCTTAAGGTATCCTGGATTAGGGGGAAGAGGTCAACCTAAAGCCATTTTGTATCGAGTGTAATTTATCTCATTCACTTTTGGTGCGAGCATATTTATCGTCTGCATAGTTTGGCCACGTTTTACTAAAAGGTTGTCTAATTCTCTAATCCTATCCTGCGCTTTGCAAAAATCCTCAAGAAGCCCATCTTCTCGAATTTTGAAATCATGTTTCAGCTGTTTTCTTTCTTCTTTTAAATCAGAAACAATAGATTTTTCAGTTGAAAGCTGTTTATTAAGAGAAGTGATTTCATCATTCAATTCGCTTATCTTTTTAGCACTACTTAAGTGTAAGGCATTTAACTTCTTAGTGGTGCATTTTTCTTGATAAACCGATGTAGCATGAGCTTGTTCAAGTTCCTTGATTTTTTCATGATGAATCTCAAAACTTTTCTCCCGTTCCTTATATCCCGCAAGCTCAGTGGTCAATTTGGCATTAGTTTCTCTAAACTTATTATTAACCATCGTAGCATGATCTACATCCTTAGCAAGCTTATCAAATAGAGATTTATAATACGCATGTGTCTCATCAGGAAGGGTTGTAGGCTGGGCAACTTGATCTACACTAAGGTCCACACTAGGCTCATTTGAGATAATATTACTAGTATTCGTTTGATCCTCGTGTGTCTCAATGTAGGGCTCAAGCATCTCAGTATACTCTTCCTCCTGATTAGACATATTATATATATCATTATCATCAAAACTTGGGTGTACCTCAGAGGGACCGTCTGCATCATAAACGGGAGCTCTGTCATCATGCATTCCTGAGGTTGATGCTTGCTGTAAGTTTGCCATCAAGATGTAGTTGGCATTCACCTCTTCTTCCTCGTCATATTCTGCAGCAGAAGCCATAAGATCAAATTCCTCAGCTTGAAGTGGGATTCCTGCCTCTTCTTTTTGTGCTATGAGAAGCTGAGTCTGAAGATAAGCAGCATCCCTCTTCTTTTTGGCTGTGCAATCACGAGCATAATGACCAAATCCCCTGCAGTTGTAGCACTGAACCTGACGATTGTTGTTTCCATTTCCCGTACCAGTATTCTCAGCCCTTGCAGCCACAATGTTTCCCATCTGGTTACCAACCGCTGGCACAACAATTAACCCATTCTGATTACCCGCATTCGGAACACCCGGATTTTGACCACGGTTTTGACCATACTGATTTCCTGCATTGCCAACGGTCTGCCCAGCATTCTGACCATATTGTTGAAACTGAGTCCCCGTGTTTCCAGCAACTACCAATTGGCGATCTTGATTCGCATTCATGAAAGGTTGAGCAATCTGCCTATTTCTAGTGTTCGAGGAGATTCTTTGATTGTTGTTGGTGGGGTTAATGGTGAATTTGAATGCCTTAGCAAGAAGGGCAAGACCAGTATTAATATCATGAGTAGGATCGGTAATGTCATCAAAACAGGCAATGGGTTGTTGTAAGTAATTCATAGCAGCAGGATGTTGATATCCATAAGCAGTGAGTTGTTGTTGTTGTTGTTGTGGCATGAAGTTACTAGATGAGGGTTGATGGTAGGGTACCATGGGATATGACATAGATGATGGAGAGTTTGCCATAAAAGCCAATGGATCTTGTGTCTTGGCACGTCTTTCTGCCCTAACTTCGTTAGCTTCATCTTGATTCATCTTCAAATAGTCATAAACTTGAGTGTAGTCCACAACATGAAGATCCTTGGTTTGATTGACCAGAGTGACATATCGTGACCATTCAGAAGGAAGATTATCAAGAAATTTAATGTTGGCAGCAATTTGTGCAGGTTCATGTTTGTTTCTTCTAAGATGGTTCATGAGGGTTGAAAACCGATGATAATAAGGTTCAATTTGTTCCCCTTCAGTAGACGTAAATTTTTCCCATTCACGAAGCAACTTAGTTTCCTTTTCTTGTAAACCGATTTCACTGCCCTTCATCATTTTCTGAATCCTAAGCCACATCTCGTGTGCGGTTTCACAACTATCGACAGCAGCATAAACATCTTCAGGAAGTCCCATAAGAATGACTTGAATTGCTTGATCATCAGCGTCGAGTTGTTTGGATTCAGCTTCAGTTAATTCTTCATCTGTTTGCTCATGACTTGAATCAGCTACTGGGTTAGCATTCGTAGGGTCCCCAGGCACAATGATTGTTCTTCTAACATACGGACCCTTTTGAATCGAGTTGACAATCAGCTTTCCCAGAGGTTTACATTTTGCATAACGAAGGAGACGACTAGCCCATGTAGTGTAGTTCTCCTTGGTAAGCATGGGTGGACGATTCTCAGTACCCGCAGCATAGATATCTTGTTGAGACGTCATCGTAGAAGTCATGTGAACAACAGGATCTCAATTCGTAGAAAGCGTGAGGTGATGTTGAAATTCCGAAAATTCCGATTTTTTTTCTCAGTCCGACAATAAATTCCTCAGTCCGACAAAACGGTAAGCTGAAAAAATTGTGTATCGCCAAATTTTGAAATTGAGTTCGAGATAGCCAAAAACTAGTAGGGAAAAAATTTGATTTTACTTGACCTAAAAATTTTAACTTCTTTTTTTTTTTTTTTTTTTTTTTTGATCTTCGTGTAAACTATGTTCTGAGACTAGTCTAGATGGTGGCTAAGACTAAAAATTACTCAAACAAAATTTCCATCGGAATGCCCATCGGAATATTCTATCGGAATGTCCTTCTATCGGAAAGTCCTACGATCGGAAAGTCCTTCTATCGGAATCTTAGATCGCAATGATGATCTGTCGGAATGCTAGATCGCAATGATGATCTGTCGGAATATGTTCAGATCGTAATATGTTCAGATTGGAATACTTCAGATCGGAATACTTCAGATCGGAATGCTGACAAAATTTAGGCAGAGTAACGTTTCAAGATTGCCTTAAATCCGTCGCAATCCAGATCGCAATAACGATCGGAATGTTCAGATCGGAAAAAGGGGCTATCGCAATACTGATCGCAAAGTAAAACCCTAGGGTTATTGCGATCGAAACCGTACTTACCTTTCCGAAATTCAAGCTGTCGCAATAAGGGATGAAATGTGTATAATGCAAGTTCGTTTTCTCAGTTCTTAACTAATAGAAAGTCCAATCAATATCAAATTTTTAATTGTTTTTGGTTGTTCAAGCTTGCTTGGTAATCTATTGCTAATTCAAACAACACTAAGTAAAAATGAAAAATATAAACCCTACTTATACGTAAAACAAATTGCAAATTCCAAATTTTTTTTCAAGTAAAATATTAAAATGCAAAATTTAAAAGTATAAGGACTGAAAATGTAATTTCTATGAAATATAAATGCTTGAAATGTAAATTCTAAAAATTACAAGGACTAAAAATGTAAATCAGTTAACTACAAGGACTAAACTTGTAAAAATTCTAACAAACTAACCAAATTTAACAAACTAACAAACTTCTAAAACTGAAATTAAACAAATTAACAAATCCAGGGACTAACTTTTGCAATTACCACAAAATTAGAAAGATTAGCTAGGTTTAAACACTAATTAAACTCCTAGGGACTAAAGTGCAAATTTCCAAACTTATATCCAAAAAACGGGCTTAATGAAAGAATAAGCTCGTTTGAGCTTATTTCTCAACCAATTAAACTGAAACAAATTGCAAACTACTTCAAATCCAATAATAGAAACGTGTGTTTAAGGAAAATGTCTAAAAGTCCAAAATAAGCAAAAGAGAGCTTATCAATAAGCTCAAAATAAGCTATAGCATAATCCAGACATCCACAACTTGATTTTTGTAAAGAAAATGAATAAGCACTTGATTTAAAGCAGGGGAAATCAAACTAGAACAAATTTCATCCACTAATAAGCAAGATATCTGAAAATAAGCTCAAATGAGCTTATGTTGACCAAAACGTTGACCAGATTTTTGAAAAAGCTCAAATTCTCAAAACTTGATATTCAACCCTTTCTAAACTGATTTGTGAAAGAAAACAGCTAGATTTATGAAGTGGATAATGAGATCTAGTGAAACAGTTAGCAAATCACATCAGAGAATGAACATTGCTCAGGTCTGAACAAATAAGCTGATTTCTTGCTTATTTCTGAAAACTGTAGAATTTCCTCCTAAAGTCTGAAAGATTATGTATTAAGCTATAACTAGAAACTGGTTTGAGCAATTTTCATTAAGAATTGAAAGAGAAATGATCAATTGAATCTGGCAAGTTTATGAACTAAAACTGAAAACAAGTATGACCCAAAGTTTTTATCAACCAATTGCCTGTTTGACTTTTATATTGACTAGTAAACGACTCTAAAACACTTGTTAACTTCTAAGGACTGCAAATGATCACTTTAACCCCAATTTCAAACACTTGACAACTGAATTACAACTAGACCCAAACACTCCTTATCTGATTATGATCAATCTTTTACAAAGGATTTTTGAGCTATGATTAGAACTGAATTAAGAGCTATAGCAAACTTGTTTAAGTGAGTAAAATGTGAGCTAATCAAACTGAAATCACACACTTACAACTACCAGAACTCAATTAAGCTAAATGACTAAAAAGTTACTGAAAATGAGATCAAATCTATAGGACTGAACTCAATAGCACAAAATCAAACTACAATACACTAAAATCACTCAATCAAACATCAACTAACCAAAGAGAAGCAGGCAGCCATCAATCATTACACTAGGAAATATAGCATGCAAGAACTGTTTAGAGGAACTTAAATCAGAAACTCAGAACCTATTGTAGAAAACCTTTGGGTAGAAGAGGAGCGCTGAGCTCTCTTGCCCTAGTGATACCACCACCTATCACTAGCTATCAACTCTTATCAATCACCAAAACAGCTACAAATCATCATTCTGCATATGAAACCTTCAAGAACTTGGAATGAACTGAATTTTTGATCAAACAGCAACAATTCTTCAACAAAGTCAGTTATGATCAATGTATGATCATAACAAACTTCTATCAGCAACAAATGAATCACTCAACAGCAGTAAAGTAGCAGGAATTGAAGAACAAGTTTTGGCGGGAAAACTGGAATTTGAAATTTTATTAATGAATTCTGTTACAAATGGTAGTTACAAGGTTCTAACTAACTAACAAACTCAAGAGGTTGTCAATCTCTTGAGTTGTTAGGTGAAAAGGAGAGAAAAAGAAGAAAAGGGAAATTGAGAGAACTAGGTGTTTACAAAAACTAACTACTACTGAAAATGAAGAACAAGTTGTGTATTTATAGGCTAGACTTGAGAGTTTGTTGGAGATGTGACGTGTTCAGGCCAATCATTGCTTGACACGTGGATGAATTCTGCATATCCTCTTTGAAGGTGATGAACACATTTTGGGGATTTTTGATTCAATGGATAATATGCTAATTAAGTTGCACCATTGGATTCGTCTCATCAAAACGAGCAACTTTGATGTTTTGATCTTCTTCTGAAATGCATTCTATCAAAAACGCGATCCTGGAAAATATTTTGGTGAAAGAGAGAGACACGTGGCAGCTTCTTAGTGGTGGAAAAAGTGTTACACGGATCACACTGTTATGATTGGGTTATTAAATGTGGCGGCTTGTAGTGGGAATTAAATGCTCAATCCGTGTGAACTCCTTTCTTGCTTCTCATTGGTTAAAAGCCCTTTCACTTGGATTAAACATGAATAACTTTCCAAACTTGGCAATTTAAGTCCCTTAACTTGGCAGAATTCTCTTTAAGGCTAGAAACTTCATTCCTTTGACAATTTTGGCCCTTTGACTTGATTGACTTTGTAGTTTGACCAAGTTTGACTTGGATCTTGACTTTGCAGTATTTGCACTTTAAGTCCCTCAACTTTCAAGACTTGTCAAGATAGGTCCTTGAGCTTTGAAAACTTGTCACTTGTGATCCTTCCTTGTCTTTTTCATCCATTTTAGCTTGGTTTTTCCTTGTTTGCTTGAAATTGTATCCTTTTACCTACATAAGATCACACAAACACAAACATACCACATAACACTGCTTTTTACAATATAAAAGGGTATTTTGCTTCGTGTTTTAGGGTTATTTGTTGATAAAAGGATATGAGTTTAAGCTCATATCAAATTCCCCTACACTTGAGCATTGCCATGTCCTCATGCAATATTATCTTTCAAGGCTTAAAAAATTTACATTTCCCTCATAATTAATCCACCTTGGCCATATGAGATGCATCTACACTACTCTAAACTAAATGATGCATGATTTTGACTTTTAACAATGCAATGGATTAAAATACAATTCTATCTATATCTTTTTGATTTTTCTTGAAATGGTTTTGATGGAAATAACTCATAAAGAATTCAATGACTTGGATTAGGGCTTGGGTACCATGGACACTTATCACCCTCAAGTTTCACTTTCCCCATACCAAGCTAGTAAATGGGATCATTGCATTCACAAGTAAAAAGTGCATCAACTTATTCATGACAATTAAATGTGGAACCGGTTATTATTTGAGCAAATTGCTTGTGAGCAAATTTGTCATTATTAAAGTGTGAAATATAAGAAATGTAAAATCCAAAAATAAGGAAGGACGGTTTTAATCCTAAGTAATCTTCTCATCCATTACTTGAAAAACCGCTCACAATTAATACAAGTCCGTATTAAGAATAATAAGTCATTCGCCTTATGTGTAAAATCCTCATGTCATGCTTTCATAAGTAACTACACACTCGCTAAAGAAAGAAAAATAAAACTCACGCAATAATTTACATCCGCATCTTTTTGAGATTTTGGATCTTCAACCCCGCAACCCGTCAAGGTAATATTGGATTGGAGCAATCTATTGAATCCCCGCAACCCGTCAAGGTAATATTGGAACTCAATAGTCACTATAATTAACACCACACTGCCCCTCTTGGGAGTCTTGCATTATTTTTTTTTTTTTTTTTTTTTTTTTTTTTTTTTTCTTTTTTTTTTTTTCTAGCCACTCATTTTTTTTCATAAGCCGCTCTTATTTTTCTTTATTCCTCACAAAGAAATTTGAAAAGAAGAAAAGGAAAAACACCCGCTAAATATGGAGCATGACACAAGTCTAGTACACATAAAACGTGCTAACTTAGAATCTTAAGACGTACTCATATCAACCATAAATGATTACCCAAAAATGCATAAGAGATTACGAACCAATTAAAACCGTACTTGATTATTTATTAACAATTATATACAAGCGAAGAAAATAGAGGTAGAGAAGAGAAGGGTTTAGCCACAAATAATTGCCATGAAGTCTATCTAGCCCTTTTACACTTGCTTCAACTCTATCATTTCCCATTCTCCACAAATTTAAAATTTCAAATAATGAAATTGGTGGAAGCTTAGCCTAATAGACCAATGAAGGACTACATGGTTAAGGATACTAGCTAGAGAATGCTAAAATAAGCAAACTCGGGTTGAGTCAAAATATCCATGGCGGGCCTAATATGTCAAAGAAGTCTAAATTTGTTAAAACCATGTTTTATTATATTTTTTCCTTTTTATATATTTTTGATGAAAAATAAAAGAATATATACAATGCAAATGTGTTATGCAAATGAAAAATGATTGATGCAAAAATTATGAATGCATATTTTTGTGGCCAAAGTAGATCAAAAATTTGAAAAATGTTGAAAATCCAATTTTCCATGTTATCATGCAAGACAATGACAAGTTCTAGGTAGGGTCACTTCGATAGAAGACCCCCCTACACTTAAGCTAAACATTGTCCTCAATGTTTAAGAGCATGGAAGGATAAAAACTTCCCCTACACTTATGACAATGAATAGACTTTGCTTAACCCAAGTTAAAGAAAGGACTACTATTAGTGAAATCAAGTTTAAGCACAACGTGTCAATGAAAAATCACTAAAGTAACGAAGTGAACCGGATACAAGGGCCTCCTCCATAAGCTCCAAAGCATGAGATGAGTGAGCAACCCTACAAACAAGCATGAAGACAAAAGAAGGTCTCCCCTACACTTATCTCCAAATCTATGCCTTTATTTCTAACCTACAACACTCTAACCTAGTTATACGATGCTTGAGTTAATGAGTCTCTAGCTCGACTCGCCCCTCAATGAATTAATTCATGGGGAAAATGGGGACCTCTTGGACCATTTCAACGGAAATGTCCTCCCCAAAGTAATGCTTAACACGGTGACCATTCACTTTAAAATTTGGACCATCGGGTTGGGACAACTCAAGAGTTCCATATGGAAACACTTGAGCAATAGTGAATGGACCGGACCATCTCGACTTAAGCTTGCCCGCAAAAAGCTTCAATCTTGAGTTAAAGAGGAGAACCGGCTCTCCAACTTTGAACTCACGATTCTTAATCTTAGCATCATGCAATTTCTTAGTTTTTTCCTTATATAACAAAGAATTCTCATAGGCATTGGCTCTCAACTCATCCATCTCATTGAGTTGATCTTTCCTATGTGAACCGGCTTGGTTTAAATCAAAGTTAGCCCACTTGAGAGCCCAAGATGCCTTATGTTCTAACTCAAATGGGAGGTGGCACGCTTTTCCATAGACAAGCCTATAAGGAGTACAACCAATTGGTGTCTTAAAAGCCGTCCTAAACGCCCACAAAGCATCATCAAGCTTATCCGACCAAGAAGCTCTATGCTCTCCCACCGTTCTCTCTAAAATTCTCTTTAAACCACGATTTGTGACCTCGGTTTGACCATTTGTTTGAGGGTGATACGCGGTAGAAAGTCTATGATTCACTCCATATTTCTTCATAACTCTTGTGAATTGATCATTACAAAAATGCGTACCACGATCACTTATGATGGCCCGAGGTACACCAAATCTAGCAAACAATTGTTTCAAGAACTTTACAACCACTCTAGCATCATTAGTAGGTAAGGCTTTAGCCTCCACCCACTTGGACACATAATCCACCGCCACAAGTATATACTTGTTTCCCTTAGAGGATGGAAAAGGTCCCATGAAATCTATTCCCCATACATCAAATATCTCACACTCTTGGATAAAATTTTGTGGCATCTCATCACGTTGTGTAATTTTTCCTTGTCTTTGGCAAACATCACAAAATTTCACCATCTCTTGGGCATCCTTGTAAATGGAAGGCCAATAGTAACCCGAATCAAAGACTTTCTTGGCGGTGTAGTTAGGCCCAAAATGTCCACCCGTAGGTCCTTTATGACATGCCTCTAAGATTTTAAATGCCTCGGGCCCATCTACACACCGTCTAATGATTTGGTCCGCACATTGCCTAAAAAGATATGGATCATCCCAAAAATAATACTTAACTTCCTTAAGAAACTTTTTCTTTTGTTGGTAAGTAAGACCCTCAATAAGCACATTGCCCACAAGATAGTTTGCAATATCCGCAAACCAAGGTGTGGCATCCTCTTGGGAAGAGATAGACATGAGCTCCTCTAATGGAAAGGATTCATTGATTTCTTGATGTGGGAAATCTCCTTGAAAAGGATGCTCAAGTCTACTCAAATGATCCGCCGCTAAATTCTCGGCCCCTTTTTTATCACGAATCTCTATCTTAAACTCTTGAAGCAACAAAACCCATCTCAAAAGCCTAGGCTTAGCATCTTGTTTTGTCATAAGATACTTGAGAGCGGAATGATCCGTATACACTATGGTCTTGGAAAGCACAAGGTATGGTCTAAACTTCTCAAAAGCATATACTATAGCAAGCAACTCTTTTTCCGTGGTAGTGTAATGAAGTTGTGCACCGGTCATGGTTTTACTCGCATAGTGTATAGGTTGGAAATGCTTATTAACTCTTTGTCCTAAGACGGCCCCCACCGCATAATCACTAGCGTCACACATAAGCTCAAAAGGTAATTCCCAATTTGGAGAAACCAAAACGGGAGCCTTTGTCAATTTTTCCTTAAGTGTCTCAAAAGATTCTAAACAAGCATGGTCAAAAATGAAAGGAGCCTCTTTCTCCAAGAGATGAGTCATCGGTCTAGCTATCTTAGAGAAATCTTGTATAAAGCGCCTATAAAAACCCGCATGACCTAAAAAACTCCTCACACCTTTAACCGAGGTGGGTGGGGGAAGCTTAGCAATCACATCAATTTTGGCTCGATCAACTTCTAATCCCTTATTGGATATCTTGTGTCCTAAAACAATCCCCTCTTTTACCATAAAGTGACATTTCTCCCAATTAAGCACCAAACGTGTTTCCTCACAACGCTTAAGCATTCTCTCAAGATTGGTGAGACACGAGCTAAAGGAGTTCCCAAATACGGAAAAGTCATCCATAAAAACCTCCATGGTTTGCTCTATCATATCATGGAAAATTGCCATCATGCACCTTTGAAACGTCCCCGGTGCATTACATAGGCCAAAAGGCATCCTCTTGTAAGCAAATGTACCGTATGGACAAGTGAATGTGGTCTTTTCTTGATCCTTAGGGTCAATTGGGATTTGGAAATAACCCGAAAAGCCATCAAGAAAACAATAGTACTCATTTCCCGCTAAGCGTTCAAGCATTTGATCCATAAAGGGAAGCGGGAAATGGTCTTTCCTAGTTGCCTCATTAAGTTTTCTATAATCAATGCATACTCTCCAACCGGTTACAAGTCTCGTGGGAATAAGCTCATTGTTCTCATTAGGCACCACGGTGATTCCACCCTTCTTTGGAACACAATGAACCGGGCTAACCCATGGAGAGTCGGAAATGGGGTAAATCATACCCGCATCTAAGAGTTTAATCACTTCCTTCTTAATAACCTCATGAATTTTTGGGTTAACTCTCCTTTGGTTTTGAATGGCGGGTTTATAATCATCCTCCATAAGGATTTTGTGAGTACAAAAATGTGGATCAATTCCCCTTATGTCGGATATTTTCCATGCTAAAGCTTTCTTATGTTTCTTAAGGACTTCAATAAGTTGCTCCTTCTCATCCTCTTTCAATTCCTTAGCAATAATCACCGGTAATTGGTCTTTTCCTTCTAAGAAAGCATATTCTAAGTGGGATGGAAGTTCCTTAAGTTCAATGGGAGGTGGACTCTCTATGGAAGGTTTCACTATGGAAGGTTCCTCAATGGTAATCTCTTGTGGAATAGGTGAAGGAATAGGGTCCTCATTGAGCAACTTTTGGATTGTAAGAATATCTTCTTCCCAATTAATGGGAGAATCATCATCACCAAGAAAGTTGGACTCAAATTCCTCCAAGAGGAAATCACTCTCTCCAAAAGGTGTTAAAGAGGGAGCAATTGAGGCCACGGTTTCAACATGTGGAATCTCATCACTAGCATTCTTACAAGCATCATGAAAGTGTTCATTACACACTTCATCTAGCACATCCACAATGTTAATCGTCTCACAAGGTCTAGACTCCTTAACCTCTCTTCTATCACAAACTTTCCCTAACTTAAACACCACTTTCTCATCCTCTACTCTCATAATTAATTCTCCTTCCGCCACATCTATCAAGGTACGACCCGTTCTCAAAAACGGTCTACCAACAATCAAAGGGACTCTAGGATCCATGTCATAATCGACCACTACAAAGTCGGCCGGAAAAGTAAACTTATCCACACCTACAAACACATCTTCCGCTATACCTACGGGGTGAGCTATGGTTCGGTTGGCTAGTTCAAGAGTCATCCTAGTGGGGGTGAGCTCGGGAAGAGAGAGTTGTTTCCAAACCGATAAAGGCATGAGATTTATGCTTGCCCCTAAATCCGCCAAAGCCATGCAATTTTCAACACCGGGAAAATTACAAGGTATCAAGAAGCGCCCCGGATCTCCAAGTTTTGTTGGTAAAGTTTTAAGTAACACCGCGGAACAATTTTCATTAAGTGATGTGTTGGGCAAGTCAACCAATTTTTCTTTGTTTGAGAGCAAATCCTTGAACATCTTAGCAAACTTTGGCATATAAGCAAGAGCTTCCGCAAAGGATATGTTGATATTGAGTTGCTTGAACATCCTTAAGAAATTGGAGACTTGTATGTCATCTTTGTTCTTTAACTTGTCCTTTTTCAACCTTGAAGGGTATGGGAGAGTAGGTTTGGGTGTAGGTGGAATAGGTGTTGTAGTGGAAGATTTGTCTTTGTTAGCCTCTTCATTGGGAAGTGTGGAAGGTAAAGGAGAAGTATGAGGTGATTGAAAAGGTGTGTTTGATTGAATAGGAGCACTTTGAGGAGGTGGAGTAGAAGTAGAAGGCTTATCACAAGTAGGAGCACAAGTGGGTTGAACAATAGTAGGTTTAGGAGGTGAAGGATCCTTTGTTGTTGTACCACTCCTTGTTGTAATAGCATTGACATTAGCCCTAGGATTTGTTTGTGTGTTGGAAGGTAAAGCCCCTTGTGGTCTTTGAGTTACCGCCACTAAAACCCTATTGATTTGTTCCTCTATTGTACGTTTCACTTGGTCATTCATTCTCTTCTCAATATCACGCATTTTCTTGTCAACATACTCTTGAGTCTCTTGCATCCCATATCCTTGAGTTTGGTTTTGAGGGTAAGCTTGATTTGGAATTGGAGCATATGCTTGATTGGGAATAAATGGAAGTGGTTGATTAAATCCTTGTTGTGGTGGATAAAAGGTATTAGCTTGAGGTTGAAATTGATTGGGTGCTTTGTAATTATTTCCTTGGTATGGTTGTCTTTGCCCTTGATTCCTTGCTAGAATTTGAGGAGGATTTTGTTGAATTTGGGTGGGTGGTTGGGGTGGAAAGCCGGGTGGAGTAAGGTAATTTTGGGATTTGTAAGAAAGGTTATTTGGATTGATGTTAGGCTTGAAGTGTTCACGGTGTTCCTCTTGATAAGCATAGCATTCCCCTTGATACCCTTGCACCTTGTCACATTGTTCATAAGAGTGAGGTCCTCCACAAGTAACACAAGAAATGGTGATGGCATTCACATTGTTTGAGGAATTGTTCAATGTCATGCTCTTAAAAGTTTGAAGCATATCTTGTTGTGCTTGCAAATGCCTCTCACTTTCTCTATCCATCCTTTGAAAAATAGCTTCTTGAAACTTGAGGAGTTGGTTGTCAAAAGGGATTTGAGAAGTGTTTTGGATAACATGAACTCTTTCCTCAAATGGATCATTGGTTTGAACCATTGCCTTAGTCTCAATAATGGTCAAAGCCTCTTGGTATGTCTTGAAATGAATACTCCCTCCCGCGGAAGCATTTAGTGAATCTTGGTGGTGAGGTTTAAGGCCATTGTAGAAAGTATTGATTTTGCTTAGATCATCCATTCCATGATTAGGGCATCGCCTCAACAACTCACTATACTCTTCCCAAGCATCACCAAAGGATTGACTAGGTTTTTGTGTAAAGCCCATAATCATATTTCTCAAAGCCATAGTCTTTTGTGGAGGAAAGAATTTGTTCAAAAACTTAGTGGTAAAACCATCCCATGTGGTGATACTATCGGGTGGTTGGGTGTCTAACCAATGCTTAGCACTCCCATCTAGTGAAAATGACACTAACAACAATCTAATGACATCCGGTGGAACCCCATTATGCTTAATGGTATTGCAAAGTGAAAGGAATCTCTTAAGATGAGCATGGGGATCCTCATTTTGTTTTCCATAGAAAGGTGATGCAGCAACCATATTGATCATAGATGTATGTAGCTCAAATGTGTTAGCGGGATAGTCGGGAATCTTAATGGCACTAACAAATCCATGAATGTTGGTTTGCATACGTTCAAACAAAGTACGGTTATCAACAGCCATGGCTCCTTGTGGTGGTGACAAAGCACGATTCTCGTGATCGGCTTGGTGGACGATGGTGGTCTTACTCTTTCTTTTCTTCTTCCTTTTCGGAGGAAGAGGTTGTACACCAATCGGTATTTGTGCACGCCCGCGAGTGAGCATGCAACTCAATACGAGGAATGAGAGAGAAGCTCTCGTGTGACTTTGAAAAGAATAAGATTATCCTCTTCGAGTTTCGATATTAAATATCCACAAGAAAGTAACAATATATGTAATACTACTTTGGGTGCAAGACCCTCAATGAAGCTTTCCTTCTTAGAATACTCCCAAGTGAACGGGGGGTTAGGTGGCGCGAAGCACTTAAGTACCTATTGACCCTTAGATGGCATTTTATAGCACATCGCCTTTCTATTCACTTAAATGTTCGTATTCTTCGAATTATTACTTATTGAGAGTATTTATCTATTCTTGCTTTATTTTGTTTGATCGATACGCGTGTCAAGGACCGGAGCGCCCCTCAACACGGTGTATTGCCTCGGCAATACTTATGGAAGATATGTAGATTGATTGTTCTTATACGTATACGTATTTACTTATAATAATATATGGAAAATATTTTTGTATTTATGAGTTTTTTAAAGGAAAATACTATATGTACATAAAAACCGAGAGAAGCCAATAATATATATTTTTGGTTGCAATCTCTTAGGAAAAAGATTGCTTTTTGGATTTTTTTTAATTTTTTTTTGGTCAATTCTTTAGGAAAAGAATTGTTTTGTTAATTTTTTAGTTTTTATATATTTTTATATTTTTGATTTTTTATTTGTTTTTGATTTATGATACGTAAAAATAACGTTCACAAAGTGAACGGATCCCAAAAGCCAATGAAAACCGTCAATCGATAGTCTCTCGTGTAGTCAAAGAACCGGCAGCGGCGCCATTTGAAATGTGTATAATGCAAGTTCGTTTTCTCAGTTCTTAACTAATAGAAAGTCCAATCAATATCAAATTTTTAATTGTTTTTGGTTGTTCAAGCTTGCTTGGTAATCTATTGCTAATTCAAACAACACTAAGTAAAAATGAAAAATATAAACCCTACTTATACGTAAAACAAATTGCAAATTCCAAATTTTTTTTCAAGTAAAATATTAAAATGCAAAATTTAAAAGTATAAGGACTGAAAATGTAATTTCTATGAAATATAAATGCTTGAAATGTAAATTCTAAAAATTACAAGGACTAAAAATGTAAATCAGTTAACTACAAGGACTAAACTTGTAAAAATTCTAACAAACTAACCAAATTTAACAAACTAACAAACTTCTAAAACTGAAATTAAACAAATTAACAAATCCAGGGACTAACTTTTGCAATTACCACAAAATTAGAAAGATTAGCTAGGTTTAAACACTAATTAAACTCCTAGGGACTAAAGTGCAAATTTCCAAACTTATATCCAAAAAACGGGCTTAATGAAAGAATAAGCTCGTTTGAGCTTATTTCTCAACCAATTAAACTGAAACAAATTGCAAACTACTTCAAATCCAATAATAGAAACGTGTGTTTAAGGAAAATGTCTAAAAGTCCAAAATAAGCAAAAGAGAGCTTATCAATAAGCTCAAAATAAGCTATAGCATAATCCAGACATCCACAACTTGATTTTTGTAAAGAAAATGAATAAGCACTTGATTTAAAGCAGGGGAAATCAAACTAGAACAAATTTCATCCACTAATAAGCAAGATATCTGAAAATAAGCTCAAATGAGCTTATGTTGACCAAAACGTTGACCAGATTTTTGAAAAAGCTCAAATTCTCAAAACTTGATATTCAACCCTTTCTAAACTGATTTGTGAAAGAAAACAGCTAGATTTATGAAGTGGATAATGAGATCTAGTGAAACAGTTAGCAAATCACATCAGAGAATGAACATTGCTCAGGTCTGAACAAATAAGCTGATTTCTTGCTTATTTCTGAAAACTGTAGAATTTCCTCCTAAAGTCTGAAAGATTATGTATTAAGCTATAACTAGAAACTGGTTTGAGCAATTTTCATTAAGAATTGAAAGAGAAATGATCAATTGAATCTGGCAAGTTTATGAACTAAAACTGAAAACAAGTATGACCCAAAGTTTTTATCAACCAATTGCCTGTTTGACTTTTATATTGACTAGTAAACGACTCTAAAACACTTGTTAACTTCTAAGGACTGCAAATGATCACTTTAACCCCAATTTCAAACACTTGACAACTGAATTACAACTAGACCCAAACACTCCTTATCTGATTATGATCAATCTTTTACAAAGGATTTTTGAGCTATGATTAGAACTGAATTAAGAGCTATAGCAAACTTGTTTAAGTGAGTAAAATGTGAGCTAATCAAACTGAAATCACACACTTACAACTACCAGAACTCAATTAAGCTAAATGACTAAAAAGTTACTGAAAATGAGATCAAATCTATAGGACTGAACTCAATAGCACAAAATCAAACTACAATACACTAAAATCACTCAATCAAACATCAACTAACCAAAGAGAAGCAGGCAGCCATCAATCATTACACTAGGAAATATAGCATGCAAGAACTGTTTAGAGGAACTTAAATCAGAAACTCAGAACCTATTGTAGAAAACCTTTGGGTAGAAGAGGAGCGCTGAGCTCTCTTGCCCTAGTGATACCACCACCTATCACTAGCTATCAACTCTTATCAATCACCAAAACAGCTACAAATCATCATTCTGCATATGAAACCTTCAAGAACTTGGAATGAACTGAATTTTTGATCAAACAGCAACAATTCTTCAACAAAGTCAGTTATGATCAATGTATGATCATAACAAACTTCTATCAGCAACAAATGAATCACTCAACAGCAGTAAAGTAGCAGGAATTGAAGAACAAGTTTTGGCGGGAAAACTGGAATTTGAAATTTTATTAATGAATTCTGTTACAAATGGTAGTTACAAGGTTCTAACTAACTAACAAACTCAAGAGGTTGTCAATCTCTTGAGTTGTTAGGTGAAAAGGAGAGAAAAAGAAGAAAAGGGAAATTGAGAGAACTAGGTGTTTACAAAAACTAACTACTACTGAAAATGAAGAACAAGTTGTGTATTTATAGGCTAGACTTGAGAGTTTGTTGGAGATGTGACGTGTTCAGGCCAATCATTGCTTGACACGTGGATGAATTCTGCATATCCTCTTTGAAGGTGATGAACACATTTTGGGGATTTTTGATTCAATGGATAATATGCTAATTAAGTTGCACCATTGGATTCGTCTCATCAAAACGAGCAACTTTGATGTTTTGATCTTCTTCTGAAATGCATTCTATCAAAAACGCGATCCTGGAAAATATTTTGGTGAAAGAGAGAGACACGTGGCAGCTTCTTAGTGGTGGAAAAAGTGTTACACGGATCACACTGTTATGATTGGGTTATTAAATGTGGCGGCTTGTAGTGGGAATTAAATGCTCAATCCGTGTGAACTCCTTTCTTGCTTCTCATTGGTTAAAAGCCCTTTCACTTGGATTAAACATGAATAACTTTCCAAACTTGGCAATTTAAGTCCCTTAACTTGGCAGAATTCTCTTTAAGGCTAGAAACTTCATTCCTTTGACAATTTTGGCCCTTTGACTTGATTGACTTTGTAGTTTGACCAAGTTTGACTTGGATCTTGACTTTGCAGTATTTGCACTTTAAGTCCCTCAACTTTCAAGACTTGTCAAGATAGGTCCTTGAGCTTTGAAAACTTGTCACTTGTGATCCTTCCTTGTCTTTTTCATCCATTTTAGCTTGGTTTTTCCTTGTTTGCTTGAAATTGTATCCTTTTACCTACATAAGATCACACAAACACAAACATACCACATAACACTGCTTTTTACAATATAAAAGGGTATTTTGCTTCGTGTTTTAGGGTTATTTGTTGATAAAAGGATATGAGTTTAAGCTCATATCAAGGGACCTTGTTTTTCCAACTTTTTAGGCAACGATTTTAGCAACTTTGAGGCAACAAATTCGCAACTTTGAGGCAACAAATTCGTGTTTTTGAGCAAACCAAAATACCCACAACACGAATACTTGGAATAACAAAGAAAACACGAAAAAATTTTGATCTTTAGTAAAAAAAATCAAAAGAACCCACGGAATAAGCAAGAAACAAGGACAACACCAAAGAGCTATCCACGAATCCCTTGGCGAATGATACCACTTGTTGGATTGAATCACACGACTATATATGATATAGAAAAGTAGATGAAGATTAAACCAAAAAAGAAAGATTAGATTAGATGAAGGAAAAAAGAAAAACAAAGAAGATGTGAATTCCTAGTGAGAGAAACACATACGTTTCTCTCTCTAAAACAAATGAAATGGAAAACACACACACAAATGAGGCTTAGGAGGCCTTTTATACTAAGTAGTAAGTGTTTAGGAGGCCTTCCTCATTTGTGTGTTCGGGACTAATTCCCGTTACATAAACATTAATAACTAAGAACTCTCGACACCGTTGAATAGTATTTTTCACGAGCTTCGCAACGGTATATTATATGACCATCACTTTAAATACGGCTAACAGATTCGGTTCATCTTGATGTAAACGGTTACCATTTCTGCCATTAATGAAATCTTTCCTTATGTTTAAATCCTTTCAATCATTTCTGTTATTCGGTTAATGTTCAGTTGTAACAAGAATAATAGTTCACCATTAATAAAATCTTGAGTTTTCTTAATTTCCTTTTCTTTTGGATTAGTTTTCAGAGTTTGAAAAAGTCTTATAAAGTTATGTGATGATTTCAATTTTATTTTCATTTAAAGGTTGTTCCGATTCTGGTAATTCAGTTTTAAAATTTACTCCTTTAGTTTAACAGCTTTTGAAGTCCTTCTTTTTTCTACTAGAGAACGTGTACATCATCCATTTGCGATTTTCCTGTTTTCTACTTTCATATTTAGTTGAAAAAGATAGTTAAGTGGATCTAATTTAGTTTTTAGGTTTGTTAAGCTGTCAAGGTACTTTAAATTTCGAGTTTCAAATCCCCGTTCTTTTCTAATAATCTGTTTACGAGACTTTAACTGATTCAGCCATGGATAAATGAGTTTAGATTTTGCCTTTAAATTCTATTTTAGTGAACAAGTTTGTTAGTATGTTAACTACATTTAGCTTACTGATAGAATCTGTTAAAATCGAGATTGTGAGTTCAAATCTTAGTGGTACTGCAGTCCAAAAGTTTGCATTTCTTTTTTTTCTTTCTTATATTGCGTTTGCAGGTAATCTCTTAGTGTCATTGCAGTAGAAAGTGAAGCTCCACAAAGCGTTTATGTTCCATGTGGATGCTTTCAGTTTACAACTGAGTTTGGATTCAGTGGAGGTAGATAGCCAAGTAAGCTCAGCGCTTTACTTCGACGTCAACGGACTAGGCTACGGATGTATCAAGGTCAAGCGCACTTTATTTTCTGCCATTTAGAGTAAACTGTTAGTTAGAATTTAGTGTAGAGTAGATACTGAAATTTGGTAAAGCTGTTTACTGTCATATGTTTGCTGAGTATTTGTCCAAGTTTGATTTTGTATAATTGAGTTAGTCCTTTTAATTTTGCATATTAGCTTTTAACTAATGTCAGTCTATAGAATTCTTGCTGATATATCTTTAGTAGTGTTTGGTATAGTAGAGGTTTAAGTGAATTGGTTGTAGTCTGTTATGTTTTTTTTTCTTATTTAATATTAAGCTAGGAGTTTAATCAGTTACACATAAAGTCAACATTTAAAGTGAAAAGGCAATCTGCCATATAAATAGCTACAACTAGTTTGTATACGTTTCCCCTTCTTTTTTGTTTTAATGTTATTAGTCAAGTTTAAGTGATGTTCAACATTAGTCCTCAACCCTCCAATAGTTGGCTGGTTTAATTACTAACTGTCCTACCTTTGCTAATTAGTCCATTCGTTAGTTATTGGGCTTTTACTCTAGGCCATTTTTCCATTGCTACATTACATTGTTTTAGTAGAAATTGTATAATCAATTTTAGTATACGCTATTAGAATTAGCAAGTTTTGGTTAGGAAAGTTTTTTTAGCAAATAGGTTACGATTCATTTTTCTTAGCAATATAATATTGAAATTTTACATCGTATTCCGTGCCATTTTTTTTATTTTTGCATTCATTTTATATTTGTAGAAGAAATACCAATTGGTTAGTGAATTTTGCTATTGTAGATTTAATCGGTTTTTAGTTTTAATAAAATTTGATTTTTGGTTTTAATAAATATAGGTTTAGTTTAATAGGTGCATTTTGAATTTGTAGTATAAATTTTGTATTTTACATTTTAGAATTTCATGCATTTGTAATTTGTATTTTCTATTTTTATAATTTGTGCATTTAAATGTGGTAATTGCTAAATGTTTCTAAAATAGTATGTATACATAGTTTATAGAATATTTTTACTTTTTTCACTTGCTACTTGCCAATTAGACATAGATACCAATCAAGACTTTTATAACCAAAAACAATAAAGTCAAACTTGAAAAGTTAAATCAATTCGATTAGATACCGATAGAAACGATACTAAAAATGAAATATTAAATGGCGCCACTGCCGGTTCTTTTCGGGAAGATTAACGGTTTCGAGTGAGACGTATTGGATTTTGAGATCCGTTCACTTTGTGAACGTTATTTTACGTATTATAAATCAAAAAGATAAAAAAAATCAAAAAGATAAAAATATAAAAAATAAAAAACCATAAAAATCAATTCTTATCCTAAAAGAATTGAACAAAAAAAAATAAAAAATACAAAAAGTAATCTTTTTCCTAAAAGATTACAACAAAAATATATTGTATATATCGGTTTTCATCGTTTTTACGTACATATAGTATTTTTCTTAAAAAATCAAATAAATACAAAAATATTTTTGATATATTATTATATGTAGATACATATACGTATACGAACACTTAATACATCTAATTCCATAAGTATTGCATTTGCAATACACCGTGTTAGGGAGCGTTCCAGTCCTTAACACGTGTATCGATCAAATTTAATTAAGGCACAATAGATAAATACTGCAATCTACTTGATCTTGAGAAAGAGGCCACTGTGTGGGGGTATAAGGCGAGTGTATTTCACATTCTAAAGAAGCAGGCTCTTAAGTGCTACGCGCCGCCTCGTTTCTCCGCTTCCTTGTGGGTCCTTCAAAAGTGATAGTGGTGAGTGGTGTGCCATCAAATTAGTATTTACATATATTATATTTTCTTGTGGATATTAATTATCGAACCTCGAGGGAGATAATCTCTTCTCCTTCAAAATTCGACCGAGAGCTCATCTCTCACTCCTCGAGTTTACTTACACGTGTACTCACACACGTGTAACCATACCACATTTGGTGTATTACTTCCTTCCCCGAGGAAGCTTTTAAACGTCATTTCACTTGTATATACATTCAACCATTTTGCCACACATGGATAATCGTCCTATTTTAGAGATATTACAAGACGATCATTATCGAGCTGTGTATGGGCCTTGTGCGAATTGTGGAGGACCGCATGGTGACAATAATTGTCGTCTATACGCGAGCGATTATGATCAAGGGTTTCATGACGATTTTCAAAATCAAGAATTTTTAAATCAAAACGATTTTCAAAATGAATAAAATTTTCAAAGTCATAATCAAACAGCCTTTCAAAATCAAGGCATTTATCATTTCTTGAGTGAAGACGCTTTTAAACTAATAATGCAAGCACTTGAGCAAATGAAAGGGCCAACTGATCCGAACATCTTAGGCTTGCGAACACACGTCTTGCAACTCATAAGACCTGACGATGCTTTACCTGATGATGAGCCTTCTTTGAGAGTGGATGTTGAGGATGATACACTTAGTGATGTTCCTATTGTAGACCTTTCCATCTCTCCACCGACTATACTTGAGCCATACACACCTTCATCACCTTTACCTCACATGGAACCCAACGACTCTTTAACTATGGGGGACGAGCCTCTTAGTACTAATACAAACACCGATTTAGATGAATTAACCTCTTCTAGTGTTGAGAACCTTATTCCAATCCAAAGAGAGCGTGAGGGTGTTTCCAATGAACCATGTGACGAGCTTTGTATTGATACCTCTTCTCCTCATGCTCACATTGAGATTTCATCACACGTTGACCTTCATGCTACTACTAGTGATTTTGGTGACTTTGATCTTGATGGTTTGTTTAAAGAAAAGGATAATGATATTGAGGAAGAGTTTTTTCAAGACTTTCCGCAACTAGAGGATGATGATCGTGATTCTAGTGAGGCATCTTATGATATATTATCTGAGGACTTTTCATGTCAAGATGACATTCGTAATTTGGATGAAGATGTTGCTCCTATAGAAGAAGTGGAAGATGTTCATATTCGTGAGGTTTTATCAAACGTTTATAATCTTATCTCCTCAATTGAAGCATTGAATGACAACCATAATGACGAGTCCAAAGAAGAAGAACCTTTCATTGATATTTCTTCACCGATTTTTGAGGTTACACCTATTGACTTTCATGATCATATCATCCCTTTGAGTGATTCTCTCATTATTACACCCTCTTTTGAGCCTTATATTTCCACCCTCCCACCCTTGAAGTTGGTTATTGATGAAGATCCTATACTCTTAGAGATTTATCCTTTTTCACCTAAGGCAACTTTAGAACCCAAAACCTTTGATATGGACTCTCATATGGATCTTGATGCCACCATAGAGGCTTATCTTGCTAATACTAATTTAGAGGTCGATGATAGTGATTCTAATTGGGAAGAGGAGATTCGTCTTAGTGAGAGGTTGCTTTTTGGGACCATAGAGATTACACCTCCTCCACAAGATACTATTAATCTTGATCCTCCTTTTTCTATGCCTTCTATGGAAGATTACCCACCTTTTGATGATGATGAGGAGCCCAACATGGACATAATAGTTATGAATGTTTTGATTCCTACACCTTCATTGTATCATGATGCTTTGATATCTAAGGGGGAATCTTATATGGTTGATACGAGTTCATCTTCTTATTTTCCCATAAAGGGAAAGGTTTTTGATCCTGGGATCCGTATATTTGAGACATAATGGTTTTCATCTACTCCACTTAAGAGTGTGATTTCGATTGATATGGAATTCTTGTATGAGCTTACTTTGGTGATGCTACCTACTTTGGAGTTGTTCACATGTCGAGATGGAAACTATGTATTTGATCCTGGGGTACTTCCTATTTGAGAGATTTCGTATGTTGGACAAACTTGAGACACGTTGGACCGTTCCATTTATCGAGGCAGATATTGTAAATCTTATAGTAAATGGCAACGTGCTAAGTTTGAGTGTATCATGTGAGAAGTGCTTCAAAGTGGATATCCTTTATTCTCCATGATGGTTTCCCCAAGGATAACCTAATTCGGGGCCGAGTCGAGCTAGAGACTTAGGGTTAAAAAACTCAAGCATTGTATAATAGGTTAGAAAACGTAGAGTAGATTTTAAATAGGTTAGTTTTAATTAAGAGGATGTTATAGTAGAGTTGAAGTGGAGGGGTGACCTTTCTTCGTCTTTTGGTGTTTGTTTCAAGGGTTTCTCTCTCTCATTTCATGCTTGGAGCTTATGGAGGAGGCCCGTGTATCCGGTTCACTTTGATTAGTTTTTGCCATTGTGATATTTAAAGCTTGTACTTAAAATGAATACCCTTTAGTTGTCTCTCTCTTAACTTGGGTCAAGCAAAGTAATCAATGTCCTAAGTGTAGGGGAGTTTGCTCCAATACTCTTAAACATTGAGGACAATGTTTATCTTAAGTGTAGGGGAGACTTCTATCAAAGTGACCTTACCTAGACCATTGCCTTGATTTCATGATAACTTGGAAATTAATTTTCAAACATTTTTTCAAATTTTTGATCTACTTTGGCCACCAAAAATATGCATTCATAATTTTTGCATTAATCATTTTTCATTTGCATAGCACATTTGCATTGTATATATTCTTCATCAAAAATATATAAAAAGGAAAAAATATAATAAGGACATGGTTTAATAAATTTAGACTTCTTTGACATATTAGGCCCGTCATGGATACTTTGACTCAACCCGAGTTTGCTTATCTAAGCATTCTCTAGCTAGTATCCTTAACCATGTAGTCCTTCATTGGTCTATTAGGCTAAGCATCCACGACTCTCATTATTTGAGATTTTAATTTTGTGGAGAATGGGAGATGATAGAGTTGAAGCAAGTATAAAAGTGCTAGATAAACATCATGACAATTACTTGTGGCTAAACCCTTCTCTTTCTTTGCCTCTATTTTCTTCGCATGTATATATGTTAATAAATAATCAAGAACGGTTTTAATCGGTTTGTAGTATCTTATGCCTTTTTACTAATAATTCATGGTTGGTATAGGTACGTCTTAAGATTCTAAGTTAGAACGTTTTATGTGTATTAGACTTATGTCATGCTTAATACTTAGCGGGTGTTTTTCCTTTTATTCTTTTCAACTTTCTTTGTGAGGAATAAAGGAAAATAAGAGCGGCTTATAAAAAAATAAATGGCTGGAAAAAAAAAGAAAAAGAAAAAATAATTATACAAGACTCCCAAGAGGGGCAGTGAAGTGTTAATTATAGTGACTATTGATTCCAATATTACCTTGACGGGTTGCGGGGATTTGATAGTTGCTCCAATCTATATTACCTTGACGGGTTGCGGGATTGAAGATCCAAGGTCTCAAAAAGGCGGTGGATGTAAATTATTGCGTGAGTTTTATTTTTCTTTCCTTAGCAAGTGTGTGGCTACTTATTAATGCATGACATAAGGATCTTACACATAAAGCGAATGGCTTATTATTCTTGAGTCGGACTTATATTAATTGTGAGCGGTTTTTCGAGTAATGGATGAGAGGATTACTTAGGATTAAAACCGTGCTTTCTTATTTTAAGATTTTACATTTCTTATATTTCACGCTTTAAATAATGACAAATTTGCCTTCAAGCAATTTGCTCAAATAATAACCGGTTCCACATTTAATTGTCATGAATAAGTTGATGCATTTTTTACTTGTGAATACAATGATCTCGTTTTTTAAGCTTGGCATGGGGAAAGTGAAACTTGAGGGTGATAAGTGTTCATGGTACCAAAAGCCCTAATCCAAGTCATTGATTTCTTTATGAGTTATTTCCATTAAAACCATTTCATGAAAATCCAAAAAAATATAAATAAGATTGCTTTCTTTGCATTACATTGTAAATATTCAAAATCATTCATCATGTAGTATTGTCTAGTTTATTAAATCATAAAATGGCTAAGGTGGATTAATTATGAGAAAAGTGCACTCTAGAGCTTTAAAATACTGTATTGCATGAGGCCATGGCAATGGTCAAGTGGAGGGGAGTTGATAAGTGTGAAAACACTCATCAATAATGATCCAAAAACCACCCAGAACACAGTCAAATACATTATATTTAACTGAAAAATATCAGAATTACGTAGGTATTTGTGTTTCATGCGTTTTCAGGTAAACAAGGTGCATTTTGGAGCAAACACACATTTTTAGGGATTTTCATGATAAAAGACGAAGAAAAGGACGAAAGAGCTTTCAGGGACCAATCATGCCAAAATTACCAAGATCGAGGACTTAAAGTGTAACTTTCATAAAGACAAAGGATGAAAAAGAAATTATTTAAAAGGTTTTAAACACATTTGAAAAGAAAGAAGAAATTGAAGGACCAAAAGGAAAACTAATGGAAAGTTACTTTTATTAACTTGGTCAATTGACTAAGCTGGTCAAAACACATTTACAAAAACGCGTCTGCTTCCCAAAGAAGAGAGAGAAAGAAACAGACGACTTCTTCTCTTATCCACCACAAAGCTGCAAGATCAAATCACGGAAGATACACAAGAATTCAACCAAAGCTTTTAACTACAAAAATCATCATCATCATCTCCTCTACATGATGATATGATTTAATTAGATCAAAAGTGGAAGACGAAGAAACCCCCAAATTGATATGAAGAACCCTATCCTCGTATTTTACACGTGGCTTCACTGGATTGGATAAGACGCGTCATCAGCACCTCATCTCCACTCTTCGATGGCTATAAATACAAGAGAAGACTTCATTTTTCGGGGGTTAGCTTAGGAGTAGTTTTCACATAGTTAGGTTAGAAAATCAGTTACTTAGTTAGATTAACTGATTTCAAGTTACTTAGTTAGTTAGAAAATCCATTTTGATTCGGTTCATCTTGTTGTAAACGGTTACCATTTCTACCATTAATAAAATCTTTCGTTATGTTTAAATCCTTTCAATCATTTATGTTAGTCGGTTAATGTTCAGTTGTAACAAGAATAATAGTTCACCATTAATAAAAGCTTGAGTTTTCTTAATTTTATTTTCTTTTGGATTAGTTTTTAGAGTTTGAAAAATTCTTATAAAGTTCTGTTATGATTTCAGTTTTATTTTCATTTAAAGGTTGTTCCAATTTTGGTAATTCAGTTTTAAAATTTACTCTTTTAGTTTAACAGCTTTTGAAGTCCTTCTATTTTCTACTAGAGAACATGTACATCATCCATTTGCGATTTTCCTGTTTTCTACTATCATATTCAGTTGAAAAAGATAGTTAAGTGGATCTAATTCATTTTTAGGTTTGTTAAGCTGTCAACAGGTGGTACTTCAAATTTCGAGTTTCAAATCCCCTTTCTTTTCTAATAATTTGTTTACGAGACTTTAATTGATTCAGCCATGGATAAATGAGTTTAGATTTTGCCTTTAAATTCTGTTTTAGTGAAGAAGTTTGTTAGTATGTTAACTACATTTAGCTTACTGATAGAATCTGTTAAAATCGAGATTGTGAGTTCAGATCTTAGTGGTACTGCAGTCCAAAAGTTTGCATTTCTTATTTTTTCTTTCTTATATTGTGTTTGCAGGTAATCTCTTAGTGTTAGTGCAGCAGAAAGTGAAGCTCCACAAAGCGTTTCCGTTCCATGTGGATGATTTCAGTTTAAAATTGAGTTTGGATTCAGTGGAGGTAGATAGCCAAGTAAGCTCAACGCTTTACTTCGACGTCAACGGACTAGGCTACGGATGTATCAAGGCCAAGCGCACTTTATTTTCTACCATTTAGAGTAAACTGTTAGTTAGAATTTAGTGTAGTGTAGATACTGAAATTTGGTAACGCTGTTTTCTGTCATATGTTTGCTGAGTATTTGTCCAAGTTTAATTTTGCATATTAGCATTTAACTAATGTCAGTCTATAGAATTCTTGCTGATATATCTTTAGTAGTGTTTGATATAGTAGAGGTTTAAGTGAATTGGTTGTAGTCTGTTATGTTTTTTTTGTTATTCAATATTAAGCTAGGAGTTTAATCAGTTACACATAAAGTTAACATTTAAAGTGAAAAGGCAATCTGCCACATAAATAGTTGCAACTAGTTTGTATACGTTTCCCCTTCTTTTTTGTTTTAATGTTATTAGTCAAGTTTAAGTGATGTTTAACATTAGTCCTCAATCCTCCAATAGTTGGCTGGTGTAATTACTAACTGTCCTACCCTTGCTAATTACTCCATTCGTTAGTTATTGGGCTTTTAATTTGGGCCATTTTTCCATTGTTACATTACATTGTTTTAGTAGAAATTGTATAATCAAATTTAGTATACGCTATTAGAATTAGCAAGTTTTGGTTAGGAAAGTTTTTTTTAGCAAATTTTACGATTCATTTTTATTAGCAATATAATATTGAAATTTTACATCGTTTTTCGTGCCACTTTATTTTTATTTTTGCATTCATTTTATATTTGTAGAAGAAATACCAATTGGTTAGTGAATTTTGCTATTGTAGATTTAATCGGTTTTAGTTTTAATAAAATTTGATTTTTGGTTTTAATAAATATAGATTTAGTTTAATAGGTGCCTTTTGAATTTGTAGTATAAATTTTGTATTTTACATTTTAGAATTTCATGCATTTATAATTTGTATTTTCTATTTTTACAATTTATGCATTTAAATGTGGTAATTGCTAAATGTTTCTAGAATTGTACGTATACATAGTTTATAGAATATTTTTACTTTTTTCACTTGCTATTTGCCAATTAGACATAGATACCAATCAAGACTTATATAACCAAAAACAATAAAGTCAAACTTGAAAAGTTAAATCAATTCGATTACATACAGAGAGAAACGATACTAAAAACGAAATATTACTTAGTTGAATCCTTGCGATAAAGGGTTCTGAAAACAGGTTCTGTCATTGAGACAAGCTCTATGTCAAATTCTGTCTCGTGGTTAGGAAGGGATTTCTGGAAAATTTTCTGAAATTACATCTGGAAACTCTGGAATATTTTGCTGATTACGAATTTAAGGAACTTCAGAAGTGGATATATAACTGGTAGCTGAAAGTCTTCTTAGCTTTGGACTGATAAGTCACACGCTTGTACGACATAAATAATTTGTACTAAATTTTTTTTGGCAGAAGTAAAATGAATATGTTCAGGAGTTAGTAAGACGGATCTCGTCGTTAAATGAAAATAAAACTTTAATAAATATGGGTGATACTGTGGAGTCTTTTCTGGCTGGGAGGTAGGTAATACCTGATTTAGATAAAGCTGATGTATGAAAAGCGAAGCAACCGTAGCAACTTTCACTAAATGCGTTCGTCCGTAACCTCACAGAATGAATACTACGTGTCTAACCTGGATATACTCCAGTGGTGGTGACTGAATTTTTAAATGACATGATTCATGCGTGGCATAATAGAACGGGTATACCCCTTTCTGAAGGGTACCCTGAATTACTGAGAGCCTGGTTTAGAAACATACTGGAGTTATGAGTCTTGACTCGTACCTAGAGACGACACTCTTATGACATGTACCGTGACTGGTGTCCTGACAAATGTCTTAAGAAAGGGTACATGAGGTCTGTGTCTTGACTGATGTCTTGACATGTAATAAGTGTGAAAACACTTATCCTTTTACCACTTAATTATAATAAAAACGAGACCAATACGTGTATTTAATGTCGTAAAATTCGGAATTATGCGTGGTTTGTGTTTTTGTTATGTTTTAGGACCAAATTATGAAAAAGGAAGAAAACACGGGATTTCACGGGCTTTTATCGAAGAAAAAGACAAAAGACGAAGTTAAAAGATCAAGAGTGCAAAAAGAACGGAAGTCAAAGGCCTATTCTAAATATTTATCGAAGAAAAAGTCTAAAGATGGAAGTTTAACGAAGTCGAAGAACCAAATCTAATAAAAGAAGAAAGTTAGAAGACGAGTTCATTTCATATCGACAAATCCCGAGACAACGCCGATAAAGACGAAGAAATTATAAGACGAAAAGACAAAGAGAAAGAGAGAAGCAACCAACTCCTCCCCTCCTCCTATAAATACCCTGCTAATCTTTCATTAGGAGGTGTTAGTTAGTTAGATAATTTAGATAGTTATTATTTATGTTTTAGGAGTAGATTAAATTACTTTCTCTATCTAGATTTATTTTCAAGTTTTCAAGCTTTTCATATTAATCTTGTATTCGAATATTTAATCTTCATCTTAATCTCAAGCTTTTTATTAATCATTCTCATTCTACCTTTCTTCTTTTTAATCTTTTGTTTGATTTAGGTAATCATGTAGTTTGTTAATCTTGTTGATTGCTTGATTGATGTGTTTGTTTGATTGTGCTTATTGATTTTCATGTGTTTGATGTTCTAGATTTTTGTGCTTATTGCTTATTTTTATGTTTTATTAATAAGTGTGTAAACACTTATCCTTTTACCACTAAAATCAAGGATAAACAAGACCTAATCATGTGTTTTATATCATAAATGTCGGAATTACGCGTGGTTTTGTGTTTTTGTGTTAAAATAGGTACAAATGATCAAAAGGAGAGAAAACACGGGATTTCACGGTCAAATATTGAAGAAAAGACCAAAAAGAGACGAAGACGAAGTCAAAAGACCCAAAGTGTGCCCAAGTTGACGAAAACCGTCAAAATCAACACGGGATTGAAGAAAAGATCGAGAAAAGCCAAAATCGAGCTCGTTTTAGTCATTTACGTAGAAATCGGGTCTTGTGGGTCCCACATTAGATAAATGGGCTCAAAAGCCCATTAAGGAGCAAGGATTATTTACATCTGGCATATAGCCCAATTCAAGCCCAAATACTAGACTGTTGAAATGAAAGCTTGGGTCCAAAGCCCATTTCTCAAACAAAACAAACGGATGGATGGACTTGTTTTTTGCTTGACCAGTCAAACTCACACAATCACTCACCCCACACTCGTCCTTACCATATACCTCCCCACACACAAGCAATTCCCAGTCAACCCCACCCGGTCAAACAATAAATCACCCACACCCGAATTAATAAAACCAATTGTTTTTTTACCCCACTTTCTTTATTTCGATATCACCAAGAAAAAAACCACTCCCACCCTTTTCTCCTTCCAAAACGCAGCACAACACCCCTTTTACTAACCCTAATGATTTACCCATCAAAGAAATTAACCAAGAAAAAATGGGGCTTTTGTTAAATTCGATTAATCCACATCAAAAGAAATTAAACCCCCAAGAAAACGGAAGCATCCACCATGTGGTCCTCTATCAATCCTGACGTGGCACAAATCCACCAATCACCATTCCATGCTGGCAATCCGGGGATACCAAAATCAATCACAACCGTTTGATGAGAAGAAAAAGAGAGAGAAATGAATAGACGGCTGTGATCTTAAGCCTTGGCCACCAAGGAGAAGAAGAAAGTTTTCAGGGGTTTTCTCCTATAAGAACCCCTCTCACATGTATTTTGAGATAGCTTTACTTTTATTTTTAATTTTTTAGTAATTAGATTAGGGTTTTTAATTTAATCTTGTAATTTTTTCCAGTATTTGTAATTTCTTTAATTATTAATGAAAAGTTAAATTTAGTATTAATTCTCGTCTCAATTTAATCTTTACTGTCAAAGCTTCAAATTAATTTTTAATCCATCTTATTACTGCTATTGTTGGTTATTATTATTAATATCGAAAAAAAATCAGTTCGAGTGTTGGTTCGGAATCGAAGGTGGTGTTTGATTTGCTTTGATTCGATCTTAAGGTGGCTCAGCGCCAACCTTCGGCTCAAAGGTTTCGACACAAGGTAATCTTCCTCTTTCCCTTTTCTTTTTATTGCTAATATTTAGATTAATGTTTGAATTTATTTGCTTTAGTTGATTTATTTTTACACTGTTCAGATTATTAATGTTTAGATTAATGTTTTAAAACTGCTTATTTTGATTTTGTTTATGTTTTTGTTTTGATCTGCTTTTGTGTTCGAATAACACTGTATCGTTTGGATCTGCTCACTGTTTTGATGTTTCATTTTTGTTTAATTAAATAAATTTGCTAGTTATATTTAGTTTACATTATAGATATGTTTTCATATTTGCTTTTGGTTAATTGGCTAGAGTTGTAAACTGTTTTCGTTTTATTTAGTTTTATTCGCTTATGGTATAGTGGTTTTCTCTAGGCTTATTTTACGTCTCCTATCAGCTTATTTGGTTTAAATAGCTACTATGCTTTGGCTTATTATTTGTTGTCTGGTTAAATGTTTAATCTGTTTTGTATGCGTGTTTGGTTAATCAAGTTTTTATGTCTGCTCATATTTTTTTTTTGTCACTGCTTAGTTGATTTGCTCGAATAGATTTTCTTGCTTATTACGTTCTTATAGCTGTTTGGTTTAATAGTCTGATAAGCTCGGTTTGATGTTAAAATACTTATTTGTCTTAAACTGTTTTGGTTTATTTAGATTCTGCTTAATGGCTTTATTCTCGGTTGCTTATTTATGTTCAGCATTTTAGCTTATTTATGTATTGCTGATATAGCAGACTAACTGGTCTGCTATTGATTTATCTGTCCAAAAAAAGTTTATAAAAATATTACCATAAATACGTCTGGGGTGGGATTCGAACCCCAGACCTCTTGTTCCCAAGTCCAACGCCCCAACCAACTGCTCTATTACTTGTTTTGTGTTTGTTTCTGCTTTGTTAAATTAATATAGTAGCTTTAAATTCTGGCAGTTTATTTCTTCACTAGTTTAATTAATAGAAGTTTTAGTTTAATTAAAATTTAAATATAAAATTGTTATTTAAAATGTTTCCTTTATTCAGTTTTTTATAAAAATAAAAAAAGACAAAAATTAAATTTCATTTAAATTATATTTTTTTTTATAAATTCAAAATTAGTTTCCGTTTTATTTATAGTTTTTTGTTTTAAATTAGATTTTTTTTTAAAAAAAAATTAGTTTTGTTTTAAAATTAGTTTTCATTTAAAAGTCTTATTTTAGTTTTCAAAAAATAGATTTAAAGATTTAGTTTAAATTAGTTTTCATAAAATTTTGTTTTGTTTTAAAATTTAGGTTCAAATTTACTTTTATTTTAAAATAGTTTTTATTAAAAAGTTTTTAATTAAAATTAGTTTAATTTTTAAATTAGATTAAATAGCTTTTATTTTAAATAGTTTTTAAATTAGTTTTAAAATTCAAAAATACTTTTCACCAAAAACAAAGTTAAGTCGATACGATAAACCGGAAATCAATTCGAGTGAGTCGAGGAACGAAAAACGAACATTAATTGCTTAAATTTGGATTAGTAAAAACCTAGTTTCAAAATGGCGCCGTTGCCGCTTCGCTCGTACGATTGACGATTTTTCGTGAAGACGTTTGAATTTTGGGATCCGTTCGCTTTGAACGTTAATTTTCTTGCAACTAAATCAAAAATACAAAAAAAATCAAAAAGATTAAAAATACAAAAAACAAAATTAAAAAATCACAAAAAGCAAAATTTTTCCTAAGATTTGCAACAAAAAAAAATTTAAAAAAGCAAAACGTAATACTTTTTTCTAAAAGTATTACACCAAAAATATTACGTATTAGTGTTAATTTTCTTAGTTCGATTTCTTTCGATTTTTCTTGTGAATATATATTTTTCTTAAAAAAATACAAAAAGATTTTTCTTTTACTATAGTATATTACGTAGCACAATAACTTACCTACTTTTCAAATAAGCCTTAGTTGGGATTTCATCACCTAACTATTGTAGTCGAATCTTAAACAAAATAAAGAGGCAAAATAGATAAATACTAGTAAGAAGTTTGAACTTAAAATATACAAACTATAAGGTGGGTATAAGGCGACGCGCTATAAAAGGCCGTCTAAGGAAAAAGGTTTTTAAGTGCTTTGTGCCACCTCGTTTCCCCGCTTGCTTGTGCGTATATTGAGAGGGACGACCGATTATTGGTTTGCCAACTCAAGTAGTAATTAAGTATATATTTTTGTAGATTTTTCATATTGCTCCTCGAGAGGGAAAATCCTTTTCCTCTCAAAGTCGACCGAGGTCACCTACCTCATTTCAAAGTTTTAATTGTATGCGCACTCGCGCGCGTACATACATACCGAGTGGTGTACCAAACTCTTCCAATTCTTCCAAAAAGAAGAAGAAGAAGAAAAACAAAAAGACCGTCATTCAAGCCGATCCCGAGAATCGAGCTTTCGACATAACGATGGCAACGGATAATCGACCAATGATTGAGATTCTTCAGTCTCACGTTGAAGGAAACGATGACGCGATTTTGGTGCCGACCATTGGAGCTAATCATTTTGAACTTAAACCGGATTTTATTCAAATGGTTTCCGCTACACCATTTTTAGGCCGTACTAATGATGACCCACACACTCATATCAAACGTTTCATCCAATTAGCTAATACCGTCAAATACAATGGGGTGCCACAAGGGGCCGTTCGCCTACAACTTTTTCCTTTTTCCCTCGAGGGACAAGCCCGGATTTGGCTTGATAAGGAACCACCCCAAAGTATTACAACATGGATCGACTTAGAGACCAAGTTCATTAATTACTTTTTCCCACCATCACGGACCACTTCTTTAAGGAATGAAATAATCACCTTTGAGCAAAAATATGGGGAAACGTTTAGTGAGTCTTGGGATCGATTTAAAGAGCTTTTGAGAAAATGTCCACAACACGGTTTCACCAAAGTGCATCAAATAAATACGTTTTACAATGGTTTAACTCTAAATGACCAAGACTCACTTAATAGTGCCGCGGGGGGCAATATTCTTGTGAAAACCATGAACGAGGCTTAGGCCATTATTGAGAACAAGGCAAAAGTGCAAACTAAGAGTGTTCGGACTACAATAGCTAGTGCTAGTGATAATGAGGTGAATAATCAAATTAAGGAGCTTACTTCAATTGTGAAACACCTTGCTCTAAAAACCGACGCCCTCACTACACATGTGCATGCCGTGAAAGATAATAGTGAAACGTGTGAGACTTGTGGTGGACCACATTCATATTTCAATTGTGACAAGGTTTACAATAATCAACAACAACAAGTTTTTGCTTTTAATGCTAATGAAAGAGTTCCATTTAAACCTAATGTTGATGTTAACCATTTGTCTTATAATAGTACTAATTATTTGGCTCCCCCGGGTTTTGTAGCACCTCAAAGACCACCCCCACCTGCCCAAAATACCCAATACCAAAATAGGAACCAAGGTCCTCAAATGGGCAATTTTCAAGGGAATGCTAATCAAGGGAATTTTAATGGTCAAAACCAAGGGTTTCAAAATAATAACCAAGGTTTTTATAATAACAACGGTTTTCAATCTCAAAATCAAGGTTTTCCTAATCAAGGGTTTAATCAAATGAACATGCAAAATCCTCAAATGGACTTGGTTCTACAAAAATTGACCGAACATGAGAAAATCATGAAAACAATGCAAGAATCCACTAGACAAATGCAAGAGTCCAACGATAAGATATTTTTGACTATGTTGCAAACCCTTAGACCCCAAGGTGCCTTACAATCCAATACCGAGATTAACCCTCGTGCTAATGTGAGTGCTATCAATACTCTAAGTGGAGCCACTTTAGTGGGACCTTCAATCTCTTCGCCCATAAAGGAGAGACAAGGCCCGGAGGTCATAATGAGTAATCCTACTCCCCCTCCGGTGATTCCCCCCACTACCACTCCTAGTTCTAGTCCTCCATTGCCGAAAGAGCCTATTCCTACGGTTGTTCAAGAAGCGAGTCCTTCTCCTTCTCAACCTTCTAAGTCTAAGCCTAATATCCCTTATCCATCTAGGTTAGGCAAGACTAAAGTGCTCACCAAAGATGACGTTCATGTCTCTAATTTTTTGAAAATGATTTCCAGTGTGAATGTTAACATAAGCCTTATTGAAGCACTTGCTCAAATGCCAAAATTTGTCAAAATATTTAAAGATTTGCTTAATAAGAAAAAAAAATGGTTGAGCTCGTTAACACCCGTTTAAATGAGAATTGTTCCGCGGTTCTTCTCAAAGAGCTTCCCGAAAAGCTAGGAGATCCCGGACGATTCGTGTTACCTTGCTCGTTTCCTCAAATCGATGATTGTATGGCTTTAGCGGATCTCGGCGCTAGCATCAATCTTATGCCACTTTCGGTTTGGAAACAATTGTCATTACCCGACCTTGTACCGACTCGTATGACTTTAGGGTTAGCTAATCGAACTCTCGCATACCCCGTTGGTATTGCCGAAGATGTTTTTGTTAGAGTCGGTACTTTCACTTTTCCCGTGGACTTTGTCGTCGTCGACTATGATATGGATCCTCGTATTCCGTTAATACTTGGTAGACCATTCTTACGATCCGGTAGAGCCTTAGTGTATGTAGCCGAAGGGGAGTTAATTCTTAGGGTTAGGGATGAACAACAAGTTTTTAAAATGGGAAAAATCACAAGTAAATCAAATGGCAAAGAATCGGTCAATATGATTGATGTTCTTAATTATGATGATGAAGAGATTTTTATTAATCCTTTTGGAATTGAAAAATATAATCAAAATGATTTTGTGATAAACTCATCCCTTCCCTTAGAGCCTCAAATTTTTGAAACTCCTATTTACGACACCTATAGTTATGACACTTCTTCAAGTGATCACACTATCTTCGGCTTAGACGACTCAACTTTTGACCCACCCATTTATGATCAACCAATCTTTGATACCTATGATGATGACACTTCCATAAGTGATCTCATTACTTTTGATGACCCACCCCATGAGCTTAATGCACCTAATATCTTTATGAGTGATTCTTCCATGGAGACTCCTTTTTATTTTTATACTCCAATTTTAGAAGTCATGACTATCGAGGAGGATCCTCCACTTTTAGAGATCATACCTATTTTAGAGGTTATTTCATTTGAGGAGGATTTAGATATCTTTCTAAATACCTATTTTACTCATGAGGAAGAGTTTTCCTATGACTCCGACGATACTTATGTTTTCACATCAAGTTTGGAAGAGGATGACTTTCCCACTATGGATTTTGATGATATTTTGAGCTTAAATATCAACACCTCTTGCTATTTTCCCATTAAGGAACCGGTGTTTGATCCGGGAATAGAGACTTTTGTGCTTTCATTGCCATACCACCTTATCTTTCCTTGTAAGAGACTTTTGCCTAAGGATACCCCACTTTTCTATGACTTGCGTACCACCTCGGGGTTTATTTCCTTTTGTGATGGAAATTATGTGTTTGACCCGGGTGGATTTTCATGGGGTATGCCTTTTATGACTTTGTTTCACCCTTTATCATGGAGAGATTTTCCTCCCTTGAAAATCTCGGTTTTCCATGATTTTCCCATTTGAATGATGACATTCGGGAATTCGAGTCGAGCTAGAGACTCGTGATGAAAAATCAAGCATCGTTTAACTAGGATAGATTTTTACCTTTTTCACCCATTTTCACCAATAAGTGTAGGGGGAGCCAAGTAGGTTGTTTGATTTGTGTTGTGAGTGTGCAGGGACATGTGCTTAATAATCCACTTTTGGTATTTTCGACGCAACCCGTGTTCCCGTGTTTCCCGTGTACCCGGTTCCTTTGATAAGTTTTTGCTATTGTGGTTCATACTTGTATATAAATAATACAAATAAATGTAATCACTTTAGTTGTCTCTTTCTTAGCTCGATTTAAACAACGTACTCAATGTCCTAAGTGTAGGGGAGTTTATTCTCCCACATGCTTAAACATTGAGGACAATGTTTATATTAAGTGTAGGGGGATTTCTATCGAAATTTTAGTGGGATTTTCCATGAATTTGACCACATTTAACTGGAAAAATTAAAAAGTTTTCAACGTTTTTCAAATTTTTGATCTATTTTTGGCCTTGTAATATTTTTCTTTTATTTTATTTTCTTTTTTTTTGTTATCACATCGTATTTATATTGTCCATTTCAAGAATAAAGTCAAAAATAAATAAATGAATAAAATGGTTTTAACAAGTTTAGATATCTTCGATATATTAGGCCCGTCGTGAATATTTTGACTCAACCCGAGTTTACTTATCCAAGTTTACTCTAGCTAGTATCCTTAACCATATGGACCTTAATTGGTTTATTAGGCTAAGCATCCACGAGTCTCATTCCTTGAGATTTTAAATTGTGGAGAACAAGAGATGATAGAGTTAATTATAAGTTTGGTATTCTTTCATTAACTTATGTGAGTTAGTTATGAGCTTTTTCTCCCATCGCTTGTTAATAAATATATTTGCAATAAATAAGGTTGTACGATTTGAAAAGTTACTTAGCTTCTAGCACAAGATCGTTTAAAAGTTGCTCGGTATTAATTAGAGTTCATAGCCAAGGCATAACTTATTGAAGCGGGACGCGCAGATTGGGTTATCCAAAAAGGCCCTAACAAGGCATGAGGATACCCGAGTCCAAAAAGGCCCTCACAAGGCATGAGGATTCACTTTTTGCTAAAGATCCTAAGAGATTGTGAAGATCATTAATCCAAATCAATATGAAGGATCAAGACACACGATGAGAAGCAATTACTCCCCTAAAGATCATGGAGAAGTCTATCCAAAAAGACCCTAACAAGGTATGAGGATAAATAGATCCAAGTCCAAAAAGGAGGCGGATCGTTGTATATCAAAATCCTAAATAAAGAAAAGGATAAATGAAGAAGTCGTGGTCAACGTTTGAAGCATCTTTCACTCCTAATGAAGATGTATACCAAAATGAAGAGAAGACCATAATTTCAAGATCGTCTATCAAGATTTGAAGTTTGAAGTACAAGCCAAATATCGGTCCGAGAAAGGTCTCAAATCGTGAAACGAGTTATGCCAAGATATGAACTTTATGAGGTTTCGAGAAGCAGTTTTAAAAGATTTTGTCCTTTAGCTAACTATTGATTAAATCGTCCCACTTTATTTTCGGCCTTAATAAATTATCGAAATAAGTCAAAAATGCATCCTCGTGATCATTCAAGACAAAAATAAATACAAGAGATACACCGTAGGAATAAGGGGGTCTAAGTGATTAATTAAACCACATGAGTAAGTGTTAGTTGTGCTAACTTGTAGTTTCAATGATCTCGTTTTTAAGCTTGGTATGGGGAACGTGAAACTTGAGGGTGATTAATATTCATGACACCAAAGCCCTAATCTAAGTCCTAGTTTTCTTTACGAGTTTCTTCCATCAAATAATTTTCAAGTAATAAATCATTTAACTTTTGTCTCCTTTTAAGTTCTTATCTTTTTATTGTGTTAGTAGTAGTAATAATAATAAAGGCCGAGATGGATTGATTATGAGAAAAATGTAGCTTATGCCTTAAAATAATGCATTGCATAGGGTCATTGCAATGGTCAAGTGTAGGGGATTTAATAAGTGTGTAAACACTTATCCTTTTACCACTAAAATCAAGGATAAACAAGACCTAATCATGTGGTTTATATCTTAAATGTCGGAATTACGCGTGGTTTTGTGTTTTTGTGTTAAAATAGGTACAAATGATCAAAAGGAGAGAAAACACGGGATTTCACGGTCAAATATTGAAGAAAATACCAAAAAGAGACGAAGACGAAGTCAAAATTCCCAAAGTGTGCCCAAGTTGACGAAAACCGTCAAAATCAACACGGGATTGAAGAAAAGATCGAGAAAAGCCAAAATCGAGCTCGTTTTAGTCATTTACGCAGAAATCGGGTCTTGTGGGTCCCACATTAGATAAATGGGCTCAAAAGCCCATTAAGGAGCAAGGATTATTTACATCTGGCATATAGCCCAATTCAAGCCCAAATACTAGACTGTTGAAACGAAAGCTTGGGTCCAAAGCCCATTTCTCAAAAAAAACAAACGGATGGATGGACTTGTTTTTCGCTTGACCAGTCAAACTCACACAATCACTCACCCCACACTCGTCCTTACCATATACCTCCCCACACACAAGCAATTCCCAGTCAACCCCACCCGGTCAAACAATAAATCACCCACACCCGAATTAATAAAACCAATTGTTTTTTTTACCCCACTTTCTTTATTTCGATATCACCAAGAAAAAAACCACTCCCACCCTTTTCTCCTTCCAAAACGCAGCACAACACCCCTTTTACTAACCCTAATGATTTACCCATCAAAGAAATTAACCAAGAAAAAATGGGGCTTTTGTTAAATTCGATTAATCCACATCAAAAGAAATTAAACCCCCAAGAAAACGGAAGCATCCACCATGTGGTCCTCTATCAATCCTGACGTGGCATAAATCCACCAATCACCATTCCATGCTGGCAATCCGTGGATACCAAAATCAATCACAACCGTTCGATGAGAAGAAAAAGAGAGAGAAATGAATAGACGGCTGTGATCTTAAGCCTTGGCCACCAAGGAGAAGAAGAAAGTTTTCAGGGGTTTTCTCCTATAAAAACCCCTCTTACATGTGTTTTGAGATAGCTTTACTTTTATTTTTAATTTTTTAGTAATTAGATTAGGGTTTTTAATTTAATCTTGTAATTTTTTCCAGTATTTGTAATTTCTTTAATTATTAATGAAAAGTTAAATTTAGTATTAATTCTCGTCTCAATTTAATCTTTACTGTCAAAGCTTCAAATTAATTTTTAATCCATCTTATTACTGCTATTGTTGGTTATTATTATTAATATCGAAAAAAAAAAGAATCAGTTCGAGTGTTGGTTCGGAATCGAAGGTGGTGTTTGATTTGCTTTGATTCGATCTTAAGGTGGCTCAGCGCCAACCTTCGGCTCAAAGGTTTCGACACAAGGTGTTCTTCCTCTTTCCCTTTTCTTTTTATTGCTAATATTTAGATTAATGTTTGAATTTATTTGCTTTAGTTGATTTATTTTTGCACTGTTTAGATTATTAATGTTTAGATTAATGTTTTAAAACTGCTTATTTTGATTTTGTTTATGTTTTTGTTTTGATCTGCTTTTGTGTTCGAATAACACTGTATCGTTTGGATCTGCTCACTGTTTTGATGTTTCATTTTTGTTTATTTAATTAAATTTGCTAGTTATATTTAGTTTACATTATAGATCTGTTTTCATATTTGCTTTTGGTTAATTTGCTAGAGTTGTAAACTGTTTTCGTTTTATTTAGTTTTATTCGCTTATGGTATAGTGGTTTTCTCTAGGCTTATTTTACGTCTCCTATCAGCTTATTTGGTTTAAATAGCTATTATGCTTTGGCTTATTATTTGTTGTCTGGTTAAATGTTTAATCTGTTTTGTATGCGTGTTTGGTTAATCAAGTTTTTAGGTCTGCTCATATTTTTTTTTGTCACTGCTTAGTTGATTTGCTCGAATAGATTTGCTTGCTTATTACGTTCTTATAGCTGTTTGGTTTCATAGTCTGATAAGCTCGGTTTGATGTTAAAATACTTATTTGTCTTAAACTGTTTTGGTTTATTTAGATTCTGCTTAATGGCTTTATTCTCGGTTGCTTATTTATGTTCAGCATTTTAGCTTATTTATGTATTGCTGATATAGCAGACTAACTGGTCTGCTATTGATTTATATGTCCAAAAAAAAGTTTATAAAAATATTACCATAAATACGTCTGGGGTGGGATTCGAACCCCAGACCTCTTGTTCCCCAGTCCAACGCTCCAACCAACTGCTCTATTACTTGTTTTGTGTTTGTTTCTGCTTTGTTAAATTAATATAGTAGCTTTAAATTCTGGCAGTTTATTTCTTCACTAGTTTAATTAATAGAAGTTTTAGTTTAATTAAAATTTAAATATAAAATTGTTATTTAAAATGTTTCCTTTATTCAGTTTTTTATAAAAATAAAAAAAGACAAAAATTAAATTTCATTTAAATTATATTTTTATTTTTATAAATTCAAAATTAGTTTCCGTTTTATTTATAGTTTTTAGTTTTAAATTAGATTTTAAAAAAAAAATTAGTTTTGTTTTAAAATTAGTTTTCATTTAAAAGTCTTATTTTAGTTTTCAAAAATTAGATTTAAAGATTTAGTTTAAATTAGTTTTCATAAAATTTTGTTTTGTTTTAAAATTTAGTTTCAAATTTACTTTTATTTTAAAATAGTTTTTATTAAAAAGTTTTTAATTGAAATTAGTTTAAATTTTAAATTAGATTAAATAGCTTTTATTTTAAATAGTTTTTAAATTAGTTTTAAAATTCAAAAATACTTTCACCAAAAACAAAGTTAAGTCGATACGATAAACCGGAAATCAATTCGAGTGAGTCGAGGAACGAAAAACGAACATTAATTGCTTTAATATTTTGTTTGATTTAGGTAATCATGTAGTTTGTTAATCTTGTTGATTGCTTGATTGATGTGTTTGTTTGATTGTGCTTATTGATTTTCATGTGTTTGATGTTCTAGATTTTTGTGCTTATTGCTTATTTTTATGTTTTATCTTATTTTTAAATAAGTTGATTTGGTAGATTAATACTTTTATAAAAAGTTGATTTTAAATATTTAGATTATTTAGTGTTTTTAAAGTTTTTATTTGTAGCTTATTAGTTTTTTTCTTAAAATTAGTTTGATTAAGTTTTGATTAAGTGCTTATTTGTTTTTGCTTATTTTGATTTTTTTTATGGATGCTTATTTTGATTTTTGGTTCCCTGTTTTTAGGATCTATTGTTACTGTTATTTGATTTTTGTTACATTTTCGGAAAAGGGTTTTAAAAACCCGAAGATAGCACAAAATTCCGAAAACATAGGTTTTATCCGAATATACTTATTTTCCGAAATATGCATTTATCCGAAGATCCCATTTTTATCCGAATATCCCATTTTATCCGAAGTTAAGTGTTTATACGAATTAGTCATTATTCCGAAAATTTAGATTATTCCGAAAATAGATCTTTTATCCGAAGATTCCTTTTATTCCAAAAATCAGCTTTATTCCGAAAATAATTGTTTTATCCGAAAATGTAGTTTTATCCGAATATACTTGTTTTTCCGAAATAGCATATTTATCCGAAAATTCCTATTTTCCCGAAAACACCCTTTTATCCGAAAATAGCTTATTCTGAATATATTAGTTTTTCCGAAAAACAAGTTTTATCCGAATTCTCTTTTTATTCTGAAATTAGTTTTTATCCGAAAAAGTTTATTTATTTTTACTGTTTTATTTTATTTCATTTTCAATTTTATTTTTTATTCAAATTTTAAATTTGTTTTAGTTCGCTGATTTCCAACAGCAGGGGTACGTTTGGCTTGCTGATTTCCAGCAGTAGGGGTACGTTTTAGCTCGCTGATTTCCAGCAGCAGGGGTACGTTCGGCTCGCTGATTTCCAGCAGTAAAGGGTGCGTTTGGGTTTGCAGAAAGTTATAAAGGGCGTTTGGTTTGCTGATTATTAGATTCGGATGCGTTTAGACGCGGGATTGCAAGGGTTAGAGTACCGGCCGCGATTACGATCCATGGTTGGTTGTGGTTTTAGAATTCGGCTAATAACTTATATAATTTTATTATTTATAAAAGCGGATTAGACGGTGGTATGTATATGGTTAAATGAAAACGTTGAATACTATTGATATCATGAGAACTATAAGAATAATTATACTTTTAAATACGTGTTTAAATAGCTCACATCGGGCGTTTGGCTTACAACACATAGGTTGTGTTCGGTTGTTACTTAATAATAGTGATTTATTTAGTAATTTTATATATGTTAAAACGTGATTTGAGTAACATAGATTGTAATAAGTGTGAAAACACTTATCCTTTTACCACTTAATTATAATAATAACCAAGCCAAAACGTGTATTTTATGTCGAAAATATCGGAATTATGCGTGGTTTGTGTTTTTGTTGTGATTTAGGACCAAAATATGAAAAGGGAAGAAAACACGGGCTTTCACGGGCTTTCACGGGCTTTTATCGAAGAAAAAGACAAAAGACGAAGTCAAAAGATCGAGAGTGCAAAAAGAACGGAAGTCCAAGGCCTATTCTGAAGATTTATCGAAGAAAAAGTCTAAAGACGGAAGTTTAATAAAGCCGAAGAACTCAAGTCTAAATTAATGAAGATATTATAAGACGAGTTCAATTAATCCCGAGACAAAGTCGAAAAAGTCGAAGAATTTAGAAGACGAAAAGACAAGAGAAGAAAGAAAGAAGCAACACATGCTAACCTTCCATAATCACTATAAATACCCTCCTAATATCACATTAGGAGGTGTTGTCTAACTTGACAAACTAGTCTTCCACCCTTTTCATTACTTGCACATTTATTTTCATGTCATTTACTTAATTGTCATTTAATTACTTGTCTTGCACCTTAAATTTCTTGCCTTTAATTTCAAGTAAGTCTTTTAATGTTGTTATTGAATCTTATTTTTAATCAAGTTCTTATTTTTAATCTCTCATTCTACCTTTCTTGCTTTGCTTAATCTATATGTTTATGTGCTTATTACTTTGCTTATTTGATTAAAAAGTCTATCTTTTTATTTCTATCTAGGCTTTTATACGAATTAAGGTATAAGTTTGACAATCTTATTGGCTTATTTTGTATTTAGCTTATTTGATTTAAAGTTTTCTTAAAAGTTTTATCTTTTTACAGTTTATTTTATAAAGTTTGCTTATTTTGTGTTTTTAAAAAGTCTTTAAATTTTAGCTTATTAGCTTTTTCTTATACGTGTTTATGTTAAGTTTTTAGTCTAGTGCTTATTGGTTAATATCTTATTTGTTTTGCTTATTTACGATTTTCCTACTGTTATTTCGATTACCCAAATCGGAAAGGGGTTTTGCATTCCGATCTCCCCAAACCGGAAAAGGGTTTTGCATTCCTTTTGGATTCCGATTTGACATTCCGATCAGGGTTGTGTGTTTGGTATTCCGATTAGGTCTTGTGGTGACAGCATTCCGACCAGGATTCCAATCCTCATTCCGATAGGACCCAAGGTAGTTATTCCGATAGGTTTGATTTTCAGTATTCCGATTGGGGATTCCGATAACATTCCGAAGGGAACACATTCCGATCACGATTCCGATAAGGGGAGGTAAGCCTACATTCCGATTGGGGATTCCGATAGGATTCCTTTTGGGTGTATTCCGATCGGATTCCGACAGGTTTGTTTTAATATTTTGTTTTAGTTTTATTTTTATGTTTGCATTATTTTAAGTGTTTTTCTAGTAATTTTTAGTTTAATTTTTAAAGCTTATTTTTCCGCCATTTTACTTTAGTGTTATTTTAATCGTTTTTCTTTATTTTAAATTTCAAGTTTACATTTTTATTACATTGTCAAATTTAATTTTTGTCGAGCTTAATTTTACATCATTTAATTTCTCGTCATTTACTTTTAAAGTTTTTAATATTGCACCATTTATGTTTTAATTAGTTTTAGATTTAATTAACGTCATTTACTTTAACGTCTTTTCACATTTACTTTACTACAACGACAAACCTATTGTTTTCCACCAAACGACGATTGAGTCGCACACTTAAACTGGTAGTCAATTCGAAGAGACTGATTTCAACGAACAAATTTTCTAATTAAAAACTAGTTATTAAATGGCGCCGCTGCCGGGTCTTTTCGTAAAGATTAACGGTTTTTTGTGAGAGATGCGTTGGATTTTTTGGATCCGTTCACTCGTGAACGTTATTTCTCTTGCATTTTTCGACATTTTTCAAAAATCCATAAAAATTAAAAAATTTCAAAAATCCCACAAACATTTGAAAAATCATAAAAAGCATTTCTTTTTCTAAAGTTTTGCAACCAAAAATATTCCTCTTTGTCCTGTATTATGTTTAACTCTTTTCTCCACCCATTTTATTTTTAATTCTTCATGGTTTCTTATGTCCATTGCGGGAGGTGTAGGGGACCATTATTTGAGCGCGAATTATGTGAATTTTGTTATTGCGAGCAATGCGGAAAAGATCTTCCAACCGTTTCCGATTCACAATTTTCCCATTTTGGATTTTGTCCATCGTGCAATTCGACTAATTCATCCTTTTCTTCTAATCCACCTATTCCTTCCCCTTGCATATATTGTGGCAGCGATTCTCATTGGTGTATTGTATGTCCTATTCGATACCCGTCTCTTGACGAGCAAGAATCGGGTTACAATTACGACAATGGTCCTAGCTATCTGCCAAATGCACCGGGGTTTTCTCAATACCCGTGTTGCAATAATTGTGGGGGCCCTCACGATACTTCTTATTGTCAGCCGATGGATTATCATGAGCCGCATCCGTACTATAATTCTGGTTTTCTTAATGTTGAGCCCCCACATCACACCGTCACTCATCAACCTTCTTTCGAACAGTTGAGTACCCAAGAACAATGGGCTACTCTTGTTACTCAATTTCAAAACCTCGAAGAAGCTTTCCATAAATACAACGCAAAATGTCAAGCGGATCAGCAACAAGAGCAAGTATCCAACCTTAGTGCTTATACTCCTCCTCTTGTGCCTCCATATTATTATGATGATGATGACGATGAGAGTCCTATTTCTTGGAACGATGAGAATTCTATTCCTTCTCTCGACTTGCCGGCTCTGGAGCCTAAGGATTCACCCATCCCAGGGGATGAGGATCTTAGCACAATTCCTGCAAAGGACTCCGACGAATTCATAAAGTCTAGTGCTGATAACCTTGTCCAAATTCCAAGTGAATCTGAGGTGACATCCGGCAGTGATGATGAGTATGATGTGCTTTCTTCTGATGATGTTCCTTCCACCAACACTTTGGGAGATGATTCTTTGGCTTTCTCTAATCCTCTTTTTGATCAAGATGATGATTTTACTTCTAGTGATGACGAGTCACTATCCGATGAAGACGTTCCGACAGAAACATTCAATATTTATTCGAACCCTTTATTTGATTTTGATGACGCCTACATATCTAGTGAGGTGAATCCTCTCTTTGACGAAGGGATTGAGGACATTGATAGCCCTGATTCTCTTGTTATTGATGAGTATACTTTGTTAGCCATGCCTCCTTCTACCGCAGAGGTGGAGAGATTTGAATCTAAAGGAAAGGTGACGCGGGTGGAAGGTAATTGTTCTCCTACTTCTCATATTATATTGCCACCTCATCCTACTGCATGCACACCCACGCGGGTGATGTATCAATTTTTGGGAAATGAGGATGAGTGTTTTGACCCGGGAGGTGACATTGACCATTCTATGATTGACACCTTTACGGCTTTGCCGCCTAGTGACCATCAGCTGTCTGGGGGGATTTAACTTTACTTCCTTTACCCACCCCACCTCCCGTGGATCAAGACTTCACATACTTTTCGTATGTTGAAAGGACCTTTCTACCATTCAAGACTTATCCTCATGCCTCTCCTTTATTATTTTCCTCCGGGAACGAGGACAAGGTCTTTGATCCCGGTATTACATTCGAGGCTTCCCCATGGACCATTTAATTTGGGGACGAGTCAGGCTCGTGACTCGGTTAACAAAAACAAGCGCTTTTTGGGAGGCAACCCGATTATCTATCTATCTTTATCTGTTTTTTCTAATAAGTGTAGGGGGAGACCCTAGTATGTGTTTGTTGTTTTCTTTCTAATCATATGCAGGGATTCGAGCTTTCAAAGATCCATTCTTGACAACTTTTGACGACCCGTGATTCCGTGTACCCGTCTTCCCGGTTCTATCCTAAACTCTTTTGATTCTCTATTTTATATTTCCAATATTAAATTAGGAATCACTTTAGTTGTCTCTTCCTTAGCAAAATTTAAACAACGTACACAATGTCCTAAGTGCAGGGGAGTTTACTTCCACATGCTTAAACATTGAGGACAATGTTTATATTAAGTGTAGGGGGGACTTCTATCGAAGTTAAGTGGGCTTTTCCTTGTATTTGTCCTCATTTTAACCGGAAAATTGATTTTTCAAAATTTTTCAAAATTTTTGATCTATTTTGGCCTTGTAGTTTTCTCTTTGTTATAGTTATTTTCTTTCTGGGCTAGAATAAATTTTAATAAAGTGGTTTTAGATTTTTCAACGTTGTGAATCTTTTGACTCAACCCGAGTTTACTTATCCAAGTTTACTCTAGCTAGTATCCTTAACGTGTTTAAGTCAAGTTTTGCTAGGCTTTTATATAGGGAACTTTAAAATGCGAAAGTCTTAAGTCTTACGGGTTAAGAACAAGAACTTTTCGCAAGTTCCTATAATAGATCCTAGAAAGTCGTTTATCAAAGGAACTTTAAAATGCGAATCCTAAACTTGAAAAAGTCTAAGAGTTTGCAAGATCCTATAGATGACTTGAAAACCCAAAACTTTGATTTAATAGGCTAAGCATCCACGAGTCTCATTCCTTGAGATTTTAAATTGTGAAGTACGAGAGATGATAGAGTCAATTATAAGTTTGGTATTCTTTCATGAATTTATGTGAGTTGATTATAAGATTTTTCTCCCATCGCTTGTTAATAAATTTAATTGCAATAAGTAAGGTCGTACGATTTGAAAAGCTACTTAGCTTCTAGCCCAAGATCGCTTAAAAGTTGCTCGGTATTGATTAGAGTTCATAGCCAAGGCATAACTTATTGAAGCGGGATGCGAAGATTGGCGAGTCCGAAAAGGCCCTAACAAGGCATGAGGGCTGCATTTTGTTGCTAAAGATCCCAAGTTATGTGAAGAATCATTTATCAAAAATCAATATGAAGGATCGAGACACATGACGAAAAGCAAATACTCCTGTAAAGATCATGGAGAAGTCTATCCAAAAAGGCCCTAACAAGGTATGAGGATAAATAGATCCAAGTCCTAAAAGGAGGCGGATCGTTGTATATCAAAATCCCAAATAAAGATTGGAGAAAAATTAAGAAGTCGTGGTCCAAATATGAAAAATCTCTCAAAAAGTTCAAGTGAAGAAATTCCTATTTTATGAAGAGAAGACCATTATTTCATGAACGTCTCTCAAGATTTGAAGTATGAAGTCGCTACCAAATATCGGTCCGAGAAAGGTCTCAAATCGTGAAGCGAGTTATGCCAAGATATGAACTTTATGAGGTCCCGAGAAGCAGTTTTAAAAGATTTTGTCCTTTAGCTAACTATTGATTAAATCGTCCTACTTTATTTTCAGCCTAAAAACTATCAAAATAATTCAACAATGCATCCTCGTGATCATTCAGGACAACAATAAAATATAAGATATACACCTAGGAATACGGGAGTCTAAGTAAATAATTGGCCCATATGAGTTTGTGATAGTTTGCTAACTTATAATAACAATGACCTCGTTTTTAAGCTTGGTTTGGGGAACGTGAAACTTGAGGATGATAATCATTCATGACATTCCAAAACCCTAAGGTAAGTTTTTGATCTTTTTACTTGTCTTCTTCTTATAAATATTTTGTCTCTTTAATAAAGGCCAACGTGGATTGATTATGATGGAAATGTAAAGCTTGCTTTGTAATTAATGCATTGCATGACGACATTGCAATGGTCAAGTGTAGGGGATTTAATAAGTGTGAAAACACTTATCCTTTTACCACTTACTTATAATAATAACCAAGCCAAAACGTGTATTTTATGTCGAAAATGTCGGAATTATGCGTGGTTTGTGTTTTTGTTGTGATTTAGGACCAAAATATGAAAAGGGAAGAAAACACGGGCTTTCACGGGCTTTTATCGAAGAAAAAGACAAAAGACGAAGTCAAAAGATCAAGAGTGCAAAAAGAACGGAAGTCCAAGGCCTATTCTGAAGATTTATCGAAGAAAAAGTCTAAAGACGGAAGTTTAATAAAGCCGAAGAACTCAAGTCTAAATTAATGAAGATATTATAAGACGAGTTCAATTAATCCCGAGACAAAGTCGAAAAAGTCGAAGAATTTAGAAGACGAAAAGACAAGAGAAGAAAGAAAGAAGCAACACATGCTAACCTTCCCTAATCACTATAAATACCCTCCTAATATCACATTAGGAGGTGTTAGCTAACTTGACAAACTAGTCTTCCACCCTTTTCATTACTTGCACATTTATTTTCATGTCATTTACTTAATTGTCATTTAATTACTTGTCTTGCACCTTAAATTTCTTGCCTTTAATTTCAAGTAAGTCTTTTAATTTTGTTATTGAATCTTATTTTTAATCAAGTTCTTATTTTTAATCTCTCATTCTACCTTTCTTGCTTTGCTTAATCTATATGTTTATGTGCTTATTACTTTGCTTATTTGATTAAAAAGTTTATCTTTTTATTTCTATCTAGGCTTTTATACGAATTAAGCTATAAGCTTGACAATCTAATTGGCTTATTTTGTATTTAGCTTATTTGTTTTAAAGTTTTCTTAAAAGTTTTATCTCTTTAAAGTTTATTTTATAAAGTTTTCTTATTTTGTGTTTTTAAAAAGTCTTTAAATTTTAGCTTATTAGCTTTTTCTTATACGTGTTTATGTTAAGTTTTTAGTCGACTGCTTATTGGTTAATATCTTATTTGTTTTGCTTATTTACGATTTTCCAACTGTTATTCCGATTACCCAAATCGAAAAGGGGTTTTGCATTCCGATCTCCCCAAATGGGAAAAGGGTTTTGCATTCCTTTTGGATTCCGATTTGACATTCCGATCAGGGTTGTGTGTTTGGTATTCCGATTAGGTCTTGTGGTGACAACATTCCGACCAGGATTCCAATCCTCATTCCGATAGGACCCAAGGTAGTTATTCTGATAGGTTTGATTTTCAGTATTCCGATTGGGGATTCCGAAGGGAACACATTCCGATCACGGTTCCGATAAGGGGAGGTAAGCCTACATTCCGATTGGGGATTCCGATAGAATTCCTTTTGGTGTATTCCGATCGGATTCCGACAGGTTTGTTTTAATATTTTGTTTTAGTTTTATTTTTATGTTTGCATTATTTTAAGTGTTTTTCTAGTAATTTTTAGTTTAATTTTTAAAGCTTATTTTTCCGCCATTTTACTTTAGTGTTATTTTAATCGTTTTTCTTTATTTTAAATTTCAAGTTTACATTTTTGTTACATTGTCAAATTTAATTTTTGTCGAGCTTTAATTTTGCATCATTTAATTTCTCGTCATTTACTTTTAAAGTTTTTAACATTGCACCATTTACGTTTTAATTAGTTTTAGATTTAATTATCGTCATTTACTTTAACGTCTTGCACATTTACTTTACTACAACGACAAACCTATTGTTTTCCACCAAAAGACGACTGAGTCGCACACTTAAACTGGTAGTCAATTCAAAGAGACTGATTTCAACGGACAAATTTTCTAATTAAAAACTAGTTATTAGATTGTTTAGGGAAAATGAAAAACATTGAGAATTGGTTAATATGGAAAACTTTTTATAAACGAATAGGTCATGTCGAAAGTTCTATAAAATCTTATACTTTATATTTTGTTCGATACAAACTACCATTATATTTGTAAACTGATAAAAGAAACAAATATTATATTGGTAAACCGATGGAAGTTATACTTTTTACTTAAAAGTGACAGTTATTAATTAAGTGATGATTTTATTTAAATGTGTCGAACTATGTTGTTTAATTATTTTTATCACGATCTTCGGTGAATACAAACTAAATATATACCTTAATTTATTTTGTAAGATTATTATCTCTATTACATAACTCAACATATGAATTATATTGGATATACGTAATGTGTACGTAATACATTAAATACTTGGTATGTGCCTATGTTATTCATTATATTTGACCAACCACAAAATTATTATGACTTGGAACTTAATTGTTTTATCAACGGGTCACGTTGATGTACATATCCATCGAGAACTTAACTATAATTTTTTAAGATTAGCTGATTTATTAAACCACAACACCATGACCGAGCCGTTTCGATTTACGTTTGTGCGAAGCGTGTTATTAGCATCACTATCGTTTGCACTACTATGTCGAGGTGAGTTCATACCCCCTCTTTCTATTTTTGGAATCGCTTTAATAATGTTTTTATCTCTTTTGGGGGAGATGCATGCTTGTTGATGTCAAATACGTGTTTATACGTTTTGCTGATTGTTTGTGATCCATACGTGGTTATATTGTGCAAGTATTGGTATGCTACATATTGTGAATATGCGAGTGAACCTTCGATTCTTTAAATCTGCCTTATATGTTGAATCCGTTTTGGGCGAGATAATGCTTTGTTATTTGCTTATGGATGCAAGTTGTGCTTTTATTAAATACTTTGCTGAAGTATTGTTTATGGATGAGATAATGCTTGTTTCTTGCTTGGACGCAAAATGTGCTCTTGTCGTATACTTATTGAAGTATGGTTTATGGATATGCCTAAGTAGCTTTAACCCATGTTCTTCTTAGTCCCCTTCATGAACCGTTAATCACTTCTGGATGACCGGTAAAGTGAACCTTATGTTATGGATAGACTATTGGAGTTTTGGAAACTCCCATCCGGGGATTTATACATCGCCACTACCAAACGGACGTATACCATTTGATTGTGTTAGGTGGTATTGGGTTAGACACCTACTGGGGCAACTTGCATTTCATGCGCGCGATGTTTCGGCGTACTTGCCATAGTTCGGTTTCAGGAGCTTAGTGCTATCATAAACACTATGTTGTACCCAATATGCTTGACGTCATATCTCCCATGATGGTCTTGCATATCTTATCTATGTTTTTGCGGTCCATTGCTTGCTATGATTCTAAACTTGAATTTCTCTTGTGATCCATCTTGCTGTGATCTTGTATTGATATGAAATTTGAATCTTTCTATGATCTTGTATGATATTGATATGCTTTTTATATGTGATCTTAATATGCTTTTTATATGTGATGTTGTTATGAATCTTGAATATGAACTGAATTATTTTGTGTTGGTTGTAATGCTTTTGGCTAAATGTTGACATATGACTGAACTTTGTGGTAACCGTTTCTTTTGTTGCGAAACTCTGGATTTCTAAACGTTTTTACGATGCTACTTTCGGTAGTGGACTTTATAAACTTTTGAAGTGTCATAAACTTTTCAATAAAACTTATGAACTCACCAACTTTATGTTGACCGTTTTAAGCATGTATTCTCAGGTACTTGATTGTATGATTATTTGGAGTCTGCATTGTGATATTTGGCATAAAGGTCGTTCTCTCGGATCAAGACTCGGATAATCATGACATAACAGGCCCCAAAACTAGTGTAATTCTGCTGGGCCTATTTTGGGGGTGTTACAACAAACACGAAAAAACACCTCCTTTCTTTTGCTTTATGGACGGCCAAAAGGATAGTAACAAGGAGAGAATAATTTTTTCTAGAAATTCAATAAAGAGAAAGACTCCTTGTATTTACAAGTCTAAGGGACAAGTCTAAACATAAGAAATATATGGAACAACAAAATCTTTTCAATGTTTAACTTGACCCCCCCCCCCCTCCCTTTTTCTTCCTCCTTAAGGTCACGACACAAAGGGGTACATATCCCCTTGGTTCAAATTTTTGACTTTGTATTTTAAGTATATGTAATTATACTTAATTTCCTTAAAGTCTTTAAGTCTTTTAGTTAATCTTTGTCAAACCTTTTAAGTATTAACTAAATCCATTTAAGTATTCGTTAGTGATAAATTAAATATACACAATAAATATAGCCATATATTATTATGTATCTTAATAATAATGGTCTAAATCTTTAAGTGTGTGAACCCTTAGGCCCACGTACTTTTAGCCATATAAAATACTCCATATCAATTATGAGTTACGCACATTCCAATAGCTGCCACTTGCGGAAGTCTCTGTTATAGCATAATCTATACTAACATTGACAAATAGTTTAGCAACACCATCAATGCTCCCAAAAGTACCTAAGTATGGATTGAGAAAACATCTTAGCCTTATGGTATAAGTTATTGCATCCCTTTTGTTTTGATATTGTTAATTATAAATATGGATCAAAAGTCATTTGATTAATTAACGATTTTGTTTCTCGTTTTTGTATTGATCATGATTACTAACTATAAAAAAATCATCTTAACTACACTTTAGGCGTGCGCATGCAAACATCCGATCAACCCTACGATGGGCCCATTATGTATCATACTCCATTTATGGAGGAACAAAATCCCAATTTGACTACAAGTACCTTTCACACATTGTTAATGCAAGTAATGCCTAAAAAAATTATTAGTTTTAACTAATTTTTCTTAGTTTTGATCACGACAAAGTATAAAGACATTTATCGTCAAAGACAATCGTAAGACAAATTATTCAACAAACACTATCATCAAGGTAATAATCATTTGAATCTTACACATACATATCTTAATCATGTTTAGTGATCATAGAAAGTGATTAGCCTTAAAACTAACATTTTGTCAAATGTGACAAAAGATTTTAATAATTTCTTTTTAAGAAAATGTTTAATTAAAATGGAAAATGAAAATTTGAATATGGCATATTCCAAATGCCATAGGAATAACCTTTGAAGGTAAATATTACCTCAGATTACATTTCCCCAATAAAGAATAAAAAGGTGCGAAGTCTACGACCCACGGTTCCTTAAATAGGCATGCGGTTCTCTATCAATAAGGAACCGCATGACAAATAACGAACCGCGCACAAATAGCCGTTTATTTTTGTCTCCTATAAACAGTGGATCAAATCTCCATTTTCCAGGAACTGTTTTGGACATACTTTATGCCTCTTTTCTCTTTTCTATATCCTAATCATTAGTAAATGATCGCTTAATGTGTTACGTATGCTAACTTATGATTATCCTCATGACCCTCTTCTTTACTTTTCCAAAGAGAAGATCACTCACACACTTGTGAAGTGACTAAAGATGAAGCCTTGATGAAGATCATCCTACCTTAGATTTAGTCATGTTCATCATTTTTATTTGTGTCTTGTGTAGATCCAATGTATTTGTGTATACTTGGATTAGTGTTATGTTAATCCAATGTATTTGTGGATATTAGCATTAGTCTTGTGTAAATCCATTCTATATGTGTATACTTGGATTTGTCTTGTGTGGATCCAAGTTAATTTTGTATACTTGGATATGTCTTATTGAGTTGTAATAAGTCTTGTGTGTTAGTTCTCACTAATCTATAAAGTGATGTGTGTATGTGTCTTGTGGGTTCTCATTAAACTTCAAAGTGAAGAGTTGTGAAGATTGGTTCTAGCTTTGTATTACAACTCGACATCTAGCCTTGTGTCGGAAAAGAAGATAGGCGACGAAGATTGGTTCTAGCTTTTGATTAGAACTCGACATCTAGCCTTGTGTTGGAAAATGGTGAAGTAAGTGACGTGTGTAGATTGGTCCTAGCTAAGATTAGGTCTCGACATTTAGCTTAGTGTGAGAAAATAATGTAAGCGACGTTGTAAGGTTTTCTCCACCAAGAAGGGAGCTTTGTGGATATAGTGGAAATATCGAGTAAGGTGTACTCGAGGAGTGGAGTAGGAACGAGGATAGAGCTTCGTTGCCGAACCACTATAAATCTTGGTGTCGTACTTTAGGTTGCTTCTTTCCTTACTCTTTACTTATGTTTTCACTCTTACTTTGCATTTCATTGTCACTAGATATTGTTAATGCAATAGAATTGAACCTAACAACTATGAAACTAGTTTTCAAGTAAAAGGTAATTTTGGGACAAACCTAATTGAAAGACTTTTAATTAGGACCATAACCAAGAGAAATTATTCAACCTCACTTCTAGTTTCTACAGTTTGTATCAGAGCGATGTTCACTCAAGGTCTTTGAATTATATTGTGCCTTAAAACTTGGATTGATCCATTGTCTCCTCAAATTAGAAGGGTTCGTTGTACTAAAGTTTCTCTTTGGCCAAAATTATTTTTCCAATAAAAATAGACCTTTTAATTCGTAATCTAGCATCATATCTTGTTTAGTAGCCTATATACATTTTAGATTTACTACTGAAATGTATATACTAGTTTGTATCTTTTTTGTGTAGGTACTGATGAAGACTAATCATTAATTTGATTGTGGATTAAGCTACTTGCACTTGTAGAAGACTCATCTTCTTTTGATCTCCAACATCTAAGGATGATGATTTTAAGATTGGTGTAAGTGATACTAGTACTTGAAGATTTAACATGCACTTTAAGCAAATTTGGGTGTTGCATTTGTAACATCCCGCCTACTCAGACCACAATTATTGGAAATTCACTTTATGTGACGACATTTACGAATTCTCATTAGTTATCATACTCACTCACGCAAGGACTAGACTAGGAAACGATGTATAGTATGTATGCGTGAGTGACTATAAATACCCCTCCAAGGCTTCCAATGAGGGATTGTTGTTTGTGTTGTTCTATCTTTATTTTATAAATTTTCTTTCTCTCTCTAGAAACACCTACTTCCACATCTCTCTCTCTCTCTAGCCATGGCTACCACCATCTACCACCTAACTAGACCACCGGATCTAGTAAAATAACAAACCCACAATTGGCATCAGAACCAACGGTTCAATCCTTGGATCGTTCGTGTTTTTATGTTATTGATTTGGTGGTCTTACTATTTTTTTGTTCTCAATATGTTGAATTTTTTTGTCACGATGGTCTTTATGTTACGATTGTCTAAATCTGCTATTTTTGTCACTGTTTTCTTTTGTCACAATCCTGTCACATCTGGTATCAACATATCTGGTATCAACTTAAGTCCATGGTTTCATTTTTCTGGTCAAAGTCAAACTAGCCAACTTTTTGGGTTTCTTCTTGAAGATGAGATCTAAAATCACCAGATCCAGAAATCACGGGAAAGGTACACCCTAGGACCTAATCTCATTTTAACCTAATTTCATCAAAACACATACAGCCGCTTTCTTTATCTCACTATTCTCTCTCAACATCACCACAGCCATCAAACAATCGATCTGCTCCAATCTCATACTATCACTACATCTCATAACAATAATTGAATCTAAATCTCCATTTATCATAATCTTATTTATCTCATCCCAAATCTTAACCGATCTCCGTCACCATCATAAATCAAATGTTTGGCCACCATCACACAAACCATCCAACAAATCGATCTTGCATCTTGATCTTGATACAAGAAAATGATTATCCATCTTCTTATAAAATAAACCCACGAAGGAACATGCATTAATTCAAATTTTTCTAGTTCCTGTGAAGATATGGCTTCAAGATCTGCATAAAGGTCACGGGTAGGTTTTGTTGGATTAATGTTTGTTTGTACACCGAAACTAAGAGTGATTATAACATATTTGTTAAGAATCACTCTGATTTTTCGAATATTGATGAGAGACGACGTTATTGATGTAGATCAATGAAGAGTTATGTTCAAACACCAAATCTATAAAGATTTGTGTTTTCTTTGAACAAATCTGAGACCAGTTTATATGTTAATGCGATTCATTCTATGAACTCGAAAAATAAAGATCGGATCTGTGATGATGAATGATTTAATAAACACGATCTAAATAGATCTTTGCTTTATTAAATGAATCTGAGATTTTAAATTCTAATCTTTTAATTTGTTTAAAGATGTGGTTGTAGATAGGATTAGGTGTCGATGGGCTTAGGATAGATTTGAGGATTTGATGTGGAGGTATAAGGCTGATGATGTCGGATGAATATTGTTAAGCAAATCATCATCTCTGAATATTGTTAAAGTAACATTTCGGATTATCTCAGCTTATCATTTCGGAATGTTTACAAAACATTTTGCAATGTGTTTCTTGTGTAACATTTCGGAATGTGTAAAAAATACACAGATTTATTTTCGGATTTCGGAATGTTTGATAAAGAGATTTCGGAATGTTGACTCTTTACATATTCGGAATGTGGAAAAAATACACATCTCGCAATGTAAATCTTATCCACAATACCTAATATTAGGTGTTGTTTAATTTGGACCGGGTATCAATTTTACTAGCAGACTGGGTAAGACTTTTGAGGTGGGCCAATATTGTGTTCATAAGATCATTAAAATTCCGAAGTTTTTTTGCTAAGTGGTGATTAGGCCTTTACTTCGAAATTGTCAAAGATTATGAGGTGACGTCTATTAACGTGATCACATGGACATACTCATTTAATTGAAATATGTTGGACCTTAGAAACTTTTAGTTTCTTAAAATATACAGTTGGTGGGCCGAGTCATAAAGTCTTGTTTTAACATGGGATGATTTCTTTGGACGACTTAACTTGTTTTGATTTCAAATCATTTGTACAAAATTAGCTTTGGCTAATTTTTGTATAAATTACTTTATGGGTAAATTTTTGACGAGGTTCATGACATTGGATTTAAACGTGACAAAGTGATGTGATAAAGTTACAAAACTTATTTGACGAGACCGAGAAATTTGGCTAAATTTTTATTTTAGTGGCTACGGATTTGATCGGGTATTCTTATTTGAAATTGAAGACGGATTTATCGAAGGAGTGCACTTATTTTATCTTTGAAAGATAACTTGCTCATGCTTAATCTTAGGTTGAAGACTTGATTTTCTAGTTACCGAGTTCGGGGTGGTTGGTTGATGACTTGGATAACTATCACTCAAAGGAGCTACATTGTTGTACTCAGTGTCACGCGCATAGTCGATGTAGATAATTACAAGAGGTGTTGTGCTTACATACTTCATCAGTAATGTATTGGGTACTTAGAAATTTCTCAAGGATATTTCTACACCATTCCTCATTCAACAATAGTGCAAGCTTAAGTCACAAGGTCGAGGAATTTTTATTCAGTTTCACGTTTGGTATATCGGGTTTACTCCATCAGTGGTCACTTCAAATAGCCTACACAAGGGTTGGTAAAGATAGCCATGGAGAGTTTATGAGTAGAGAATTTCGATCAACAACTGATTTTCTCTGAATATAATTAAGCTTATTTATTATTCTTACGAGATTTTCAGGTACATGTGCGTACGATTTATTGCTGGTTCCGAGGTTTCGAAAACATCAAGGGGGAAGAAGAAGACATATTGAACGCACAACGAGTACACGTGATGAACTTTACACCTTCTTTTTATTTGAAGGCATTCCGGGAAGACAAATGTCATAACCGTAGAGAAAATCAGTGTTTTAACTCGTGGCGTTTAGTGCACCTTTCAACTTACATGGGGGAAGAGATGAAAGAAACAGTCTCTAATGGTTAAAATAGGTACACTATTGTTCAATGATTAATTATTTGGTTGTGACAATTATACATCATCTTTATCCTATATGGAGAGGTATGCATTTCTGGGACTTAATTGACTCTGGTGCATCTCCGAAATAAGATATGTGCATTTCCGGGACATAACTGACTTTGGTGTTACGATGTCAACTTCGTGAATGGGACAAAGTGTCTACTTCAGCATTTGGGTTTCACACATGAGATATCTTTCCTTTCTTCAACTACGTGGGGGAATAAATGTCTTGATTCTTTCTAGTATGCATAACTTGAACTTTCAGGGGGAAGAAAAATTCAGAAGAATTATTCAAGCGCGAGAGAGACGTTGTTGATCTACTTGGTGTGCCCCAAACTTTCAATCACTCATAGCAACATTATCATTTCATATGATGGGGTTTGCTTGTTAAATTCCGCTGTGCGCTTAATCATTCTAAGCTTTATTGAAAGCTTTGAAATTGCTCATAATGATTGTCGGTTTAGGGGGAAGCTATTAAAAGCTTCTACATCAAGATTATGTGGCATGAATTAAGGGAAGTTAATTCAGAATCTTATCCTTAACCAGAAGTGTATGAGTTACTTAGCTCGTGCCGTTACAGTATTTCTACTACGAGTTACTACAAAGATGAGTCTCTCTGGAGTGAAGACTTGAAGTCAAAGGTCTTAGAAGACTTCATAAACATTAGACGCTTCATGGAAGATTTTGTTCTTAATCATTATGTACTTGTTAGGAAAAATATTGTAAGGAATTCTACACGTCGTCCCATGGGTAAGATTGTTGGAAATTCATATTATGTGACGACATTTAAGAATTCCCATTAGTTATCATAGTCACTCACGTAAGGACTAGACTAGGAAACGATGTATAGTATGTATGCGTGAGTGTGATAACCCGAAACTGAGGTCATTGCTTAATCTTATTTTACGACTATTTTTGAAATTTTTTATGAGTTTGAATGATATTTATTTTTGAAGGTTTAAGTTTAAACCGATGTTGGAAGGCTTATATTTTATTATTTAATAAGTATAAGGAGTATTAGCAAGCGTGATGTCGATGGATGCCAAATATTTTATGTTTTATTGTCGGTTGTTCGATGTTTGTCACTTTTGATGTATTCTTTTAAATGACGTATTAAGTCGAGTCGGGAGTCGATATTATTATATTTGAGGTACGTTTTAAATTTTTAAAAAGTATCTTTATAAAACCCGAGCCCCGTAAATATTTTTAAAATTGACTAATAGTTATTTCCCGCTTTTTAGCTAACTATTTTTATTTTGAGCCATAACTATTGCAAATTTACAACAATGGTCCCTCAACACACACACAATTCACCAACTCAAAATTTTTTCTCTCTCTCTTCTTTTTCTTAAGCTTGTCGTGACCCCCCTTACACCCAAAACCCAACTTCGGTCAATTTTTACTCCAAATTTATGATGATCTAAGCTAAACTAACACAAGACCCATCACTATAATTGTAAGGAGATCATTTTGGTACTAAATTTAGGTACATGCAAGAAGTTTTATTTTTTATAGATTTGGTAGGTGGGAATTATGATCATGCATGTTATTTTTATGATGATCAAAAGGTGTTCTTGCTAAAGTTTTGTTAAAAACTTGATTTTGATTTGAAGGTTTTAATTTTGATGATGATTCAAATGTTATAGTTGATATATGTTAGTGTTAGGGTTATGGGTTGATCATAACTATGGTTGGTTTGAGCTAAAAACATGATTTTATACAAGTTTTAGAAAGGTGTTTCACATCAGTAGGTAAACTGTATTTTTGGGTATTTTATGTTGTGATAATGGTTTAACTTATAGCCTAGGGTTGTATAGAATTTGATTAGCTTCGATTTGATATGAAGTAAAGCTTCTATCTCCAAACGAGCACGAAGTTATGATGTTTTGATTATTCGCGTACCAGGAGACGAGTATCGGCACTACATATAGTTGTTGTCGATATTTGGATCGAATCTCGGGGACTATAAATTGAAGTTTTGAAATGATTCACATATTTATGATAAAGTGTAAACCCTAGAGGGTGAGTTTATTTTCAAACCCAAGTGTCGGTTTTGTAAATGAAGTCGTTTCAAGAAGTTAAAACGGTTGTATGAATTGTTAACGTAAAACTGTCCGGATTTTGTAGTTTGAAGATGAGTCGGGTAAAGAACTTTAAAAGTAATTTCATTTGATAAACTTGTTGGAGAATTTTCTATATATAGTAAGTTAGTTTCTCGAGTCATTTCATAAACGTTTGACGAGTCTAAAATAGGTAAATAAGCTAGTACATGTAGTATGTGCCGGCGGATTTTGTCGAAAGTGTAGAATGGTAAAGTAAATGTATAGAAGAGTGTAATAGAGTTATTTGTATCGTTTTCTCTTGAGTTTATCGTGATTTATGAGTTTGAGTTTGATATTATTATGTATGATTTATTTCTCGAGTCATTATTAATGAACGCGCCTTATTTGATAGGTAGCGATTCTCATGTTTGAAAGGCGTCCTCTGTGGAATCCTAAGATTTCGGATCTTTAAATTACTAGGAATGCATCATGTTCATATGATTAGATAATCAAAGTGGAATTAGAACACGACACATTAACAATGTGTTTAGGCACAAAAACACATGAATTAATCAAAAGGGTTGCTCATTATATTAATAATAAACAACCACTAGACGTGTATACATTAATCCCACGTCTAGTGCAACACACGCTTTTAGGTTTATATTGTGAATATGAGTTATGAATAAACCTAATACCCTTGGTTCCTTTTATAGTGTAAGGATTAGGGTTTACAAGAGATAATATCAAATAAACATGTAAATCTTATATTTAAATAAACTAATTATCTAAATAGAAGCTTCCAAGGGCTTCTTGTCTACATTTCTGTCAATGCTTAGTTTGTACATGACAATGCTTGGATTGTACATGACAATGCTTGAGCCATCAACCTCCGATTTGCTCTTGTCAACGCTTGATTTGCTCTTGACAACGCTTAGACAAATGTCTTCATGTTTTCTTCGTTTTTGAGTTTCTGCCACATCAACTTTTTGACCCAACAATCTTCCCCTAGTTGATGTCAGCAAAACTCTTTGTGTATCTCTTGTAAGTTGTACATCATCTTCAAATTGCTTCCCCTCAATTGTAGCATGCCTGTCTTCCCCTTTTTGTCACATCAACAGGGAAGTAAACAATGTATGCAATCTTGAAGATTCTCCAAATGTAGCTCTATGTAATGATCTTGAAGAAAATAAATAAAGTAATCTTGATGTAGAAGTAGAGTAACCCAAACCTAGTTCCATGTCTTGTACTATCCACGTGATAAAGAACTTATACTCATGGCACAAAGTATAAGTAGACCTCGATCCCTTGTCAATATTCTCATCCTTAGTGAGACACTGAGTACGATAATGTAACTCCTTCAAGTGTTATGACAAGTCTTCGTCACCAAACATTTAAAGCACGAACAAGTTATCTTGAAAGTTAGTTGTCATGCTAATTACTTTCAAGATATGATAGAACATAACCTCGCGAAAATCTTCTTCAAACATCAAACTTACCATACGAATTCTTCCCCTTAAGTCAACACCTCTTCATGACAAGTCTTAATGAATCAATATCTTCATATGTAAAAGCTGTTAGCGAATAGCTCTTTCACAAGGCTATCCCGATTACATACTCTAGTATCAATCAAAGTCTTCATGAATTGTTGCCAACTTACTTAAAAATCATTGACTCCTTGTAAAAATATCCGAGCCATTAATATCAACTTGATATTTTATATATAAACGGAGATCCCATGTACCTTTGCGTGTAAATACCTCCTTTTTGTGTGCTAAAAACGTACCAATTTTCTCAAACAGCAGCTATTCTTTTGTTATCCGAGAACCTTCATTGTCCAATATCTTAATCGCATGCATTGTCAGATATCAGACAAAACCTATCAACGCTTGAGCAAGCGTTTCTCGGACAACTCATGTCAACGCTTCCTGTCAGCGTCAACTTTATTCCTGTAAGCGCCAACTTTAAACCTGTCAGCGCCTAGCCATCAGTGTCTCATCCATGCCTTGTCAGCGTCACACCAACATCTATCAGCGTCACACCAACATCTATCAGTGTCTAAATAACACTCATCAGCGGCTAATTGATCTAGGGTTTTATAAACCCTAAATCATGATTTTATGTGAAAAACCATAAACTGCAGTGAACTTCGACATTGAATAACTTCTTCATGAGAGCTCATATCGAAGATCCCTTCAGTGAGATCCTAGACACAAGTGTCAACAACATACAACGAGAGTTTAACGACGATCCAACGGTTAACGAAAGAGAAATCGCGTTTTTACTATTACTGTTCACAGAAAACAGCATATGACCCCTGCTGACTATGACGCTTAATAACTTTTTCTTGGGGATAGATCTCGACAATCCCTCCGGTGGATATCTATATATATGTGTGTAGAACACACATAAAAAAATTCGTGGCGATCCAACGGTTCAATAAAACGTTATGGACTTCTAAATACTGCTGCGCACACAAAAACGCCCAGAAAAACCTATACAAATTTTTCTTTTCTTCTCAAAACACGAACACCTTGTTGGTCCTAGCATCACGAGCCACGAGGCTCTGATACCAACTGTGGAATCCTAAGATTCCGGATCTTTAAGCTACTAGGAATGCATCATGTTCATATGATTAGATAATCAAAGTGGAATTAGAACACGACACATTAACAAGGTGTTTAGGCACAAAAACACATGAATTAATCAAAAGGGTTGCTCATTATATTAATAATAAACAACCACTAGACGTGTATACATTAATCCTATGTCTAGTGCAACACACGCTTTTAGGTTTACATTGTGAATATGAGTTATGAATAAACCTAATACCCTTAGTTCCTTTTATAGTGAAAGGATTAGGGTTTACAAGAGATAATATCAAATAAACATGTAAATCTTTTATTTAAATAAACTAATTATCTAAATAGAAGCTTCCAAGGGCTTCTTGTCTACGTTTCTATCAATGCTTAGTTTGTACATGACAATGCTTGGATTGTACATGACAATGCTTGAGCCATCAACCTCCGATTTGCTCTTGTCAACACTTGATTTGCTCTTGACAACGCTTAGACAAGTGTCTTCATGTTTTCTTCGTTTTTGAGTTTCTGCCACATCAACTTTTTGACCCAACATCCTCTATCATCGTCGATCATCTCGCTAGGTCTCTTATACTAAGGTGAGTCTGTAGCCTCGCTTTTCATGCTAGCTACTAAATGTTTTATTACCCACGAAGGGGATACATGCTATTTGAAAATAAATGAACACAAGTCATGAGTTATTGTTGGACCCGAATGTTGCCTATGTTGTTTACACTGTATTGAGTACCTTGTTGCTAAAGACCCTAAATTCGTGAGCTGTTAACTATATTCTGACTTGATGTTGTGAGTCAGGAATAACCGCTTATTCTAATGATAGTACTATTGGGTTGACCACCCTATCCGAGACCAGGGCATTATGGTGAGTAACCTCTGGGAAGGATAATTTTATGAGAATAAGAATGTGGTATTCTAGAAACTGATACCCTAGAGGGGAAATGGTTTTATTCTAGTCATGCTGGCATTTGGCGTGGGTGACTATTTGGTTAAGGGGTCGGTGTCATGAGCTTAAATACAATGTATTGCATTGAAATAGATTGTGTGTACGACAATTGTATAAATGGTTATGAATGATTTTCTTCTTGTGTTCAAATGTGATTTGATAAACCTATAGACTCGCTCAACATTATTGTTGACTCGTTTTAGCATGTGTTTTAGGTAATAGGAAGTGATGGAAGATGGAGCTTTGATGTGGATGTTGTGGGTTGGCTTTTGGAAGAATGTTGGTCTAAATACTATTTATATCCTTTTACTGTTGAACAATTCGTTAAATGTTTGTGTACTGTACTAAACTTGTTGGGTTGTTGGTCTAGATCCTTGGGGACTAAACGCTTTACTCTGGTGTCGTTTTAGTACATTATGGGATGAAATTATGTTTTAGACTTATTATTAAAATCTTGTTTATATTTATTTGTAAACGTCTCTCTCTTGAGTCGTTCAATATACCTTGTGTGATGATGCTTGTGTCTAGCACCCAATTGTGTATTTCCGCTGCGCAATGTAGATTGAGGGTGTTAGAGATTGGTAATCAGAGCTACAAGTTATAGAGAACTGGGCCGATTTTAAAAATTGTCCTAAACTATAACTTTGGTGTCGAAAGTATTTATTCTTTAAAAGCACACAACTCTTCTGCAACGCTCCGGTATGATCATTTTTAGTTTTGTTTTGTAATATAGATGTATCCCTCATAACTGAAATGAATTCCCGAGTATTTATTAAGTATATACTACGATATTGTGTTGGAATTATTGAAAGTACGCTGAGTGCTTGTCAGTATCATATTTATTTTTTTGCGAGCATTGCATAAACATCATTTGCATTGTGTTGCATAGCATGGATTACGTATAACATTTGCATAAGTATTGCATACTAATTTTTGTTCTGTTAACAATGACCTTAAGTATCCTTGAACCCTTATAATTGTAGAAAATGGCTGGTATACCTCGTGAGAATGGATGGATTGACATGAATGATGTATTAGACGGTGAGGAAGTAGATAACTTTGGTTCTAGTGACGATGAGGAGCCTTATGAGTATTTAGATGATAGAATTGCTCCTACTGTAGTTGGACAGACCGAGCCTGAAGTGATTCAAGGTAGTTATGTTCCAAGAGTTAATGTTGTGCCACAAACTGTTCTGGACTGTCAGCGACTTGTTGTACGTTCTTCGACGCCTACTTATGATGCTTATATGAGCAGTTTGCCTGGGATGGCATTTGCTAGGGATGATGTTCTTGCCGAGTCGAGTAATGCTGCTAGTGCTCGATCTATTCATGATGGAATATCTAAGGTTTATTGTCCAGGTCCTAGGTCTTATGATGATATTTTCTGGTTTCTCAATAAAGTTTGATAGATATTTGTTCGAAAGGTATTTAGTTGAAACCCGTTTGATTAGAAGGTTCGAGTAGAATGAAAAGGGGTTTAACAAGTTTGTTAAAATTGTGAAGAGATCAGAGTTTGTTAGAGCAAGGGAAATGGATGAAGTTGTTAGGTTAAGATCAATGGTGTTGAATTTGAGTGGGCAAATTGTAAGGTTTCGTGAGGAGCAAGTAAGGAATGCAAGGTTAAATGCGTGGGGTTTGCCGATGGGATCTTTTCCTAGTCGAGGTGTGATGATTCGTGATGTGCCAAGTCAGGTTGAAGCTCGGGTGTTGGTGAAGCCAAGTAAAGGAGGAAGTCGAAAGGGAAAGGAAAAAGTGGAGGAAGATTCCGAGGAAGATGATAGAAGCAGTGATGATGAGCCGATGTACAAGAAGCTGCGGGGATTAGATGTTTAGTTCTTTTATGTTGTTTTATTTAGCCTTGTTGTAATATAACTTATGTAGACTGGTACTGTAGTTTATGATGAAACTTAATGACTTTTAAGTTTGCCGTGATGAAGGGTTGTAGTGACATTTCTTGTCATGATTTTGTGGAAATTTTCCAATGCAATCCAAATTACCTTCATGACTTATGATTTGCCTTATTAGTTCTTTTGTGATTTGGTTAATGATTCATTGTGGACTATGTTGTTGGTGCATGTAGTATCCATGTTACATCTTGATAGATAAATCCTTCTTCTTATCTTGATATGAATACTTACTTGCTCTTTTTCTTTTGTGGTGACACAGGAAGGAGTTGGGAGGTATTTTTCTGACTTTACTAAATTGTTGTTTGGTTAGTTTCCTAAAATATGCCGCCTAAATTGACAACTGCTACTGTTAATACCATGATTGAGCAAGCTATTGCTAGAGCACTAGAAGCTGAACTGCTGCGAGGAACCAAGAGACTGAGAATAGGAATGCTACTGGTCAAGTTGGAGGGAATGTTGCAAATCAAGTTGCAGGTAATACTGATGAACCAGTGGGAGGAAATGTTACAGAACAAGCTGGAGGTAATGTTGTTGTTTAGCAGATTCAGAAGGAATGTTCTTATGCTAGTTTCATGAAATGTGGACCTACCCAATTTCATGGTACTAGTGGTGCTTTGGAATTAAGGAGGTGGATTGAAAAGATTGAAAGTAATTTTGAAATCAGTGGATGTTCAAAAGCTAGTAAGGTGAAATTTGTTGCAGCTACTTTTCAGGATGATGCATTAAGCTGGTGGAATAGTCAGGTAGCTACTATGGGTTTGGTTGAAGCTAATGCTAGAACATGGACTGTGACCAAGGGACTGTTAACTGCTAAGTTTTGTCCTGAGGAAGAGTTAGGTCAGTTGGAGGATGAGTTGAGGCATTTGGTGCTGAGGAACAATGATATTGTGTCTTATACAAGGAGATTTTCTGATTTATGTTTATTGTAACCTGATGCTTTTGATGATGATCGTAAGAAGATGAAGCAGTATATCAGAGGGTTATCTAGTAATATCAAGGGAGAGACTACTTCGTCGAAACCCAAGTCATTTGATGAAGCTGTTCAGATGGCTCATGCTTTAATGGATGTAAAGCTGTAGGATCGAAAGGATAGTATTGCTGAGGGGAATAAGAGAAAGTGGGAAGCTGCACACTCAAATCAAGGACAGAATCGTGGTGGTTATCGTAACAACAATAACCAAGGACCAAATAGGAATCAGCAATACAATTTGAGAAGGAATGATGGTGTTCGTGCTGCCACTGGAACTCAAGGTAACAAGGTGAATCCGAAGTGTAGTCGATGTAATATGTATCATGTTGGAAATTGTCCACCTGCTTGCAACAAGTGTGGGAAGGCCGGACATAAGATGGCAGATTGTAGAAACAAGGGTGTGGCCACTGGAGTCAATGCTGTCAAGGTAGTTAATTGTTCTGGATGTGGAGGCCGTGGACATAAGCAAGGGAACTGTCCGAGGGTTGGCACTCGACAAGGAGGCAATGTTGTTGCTGTTGCTGTTGGGACTGCTGCTCCAGCCTATGTCGTGGGAGATGCTGACAAACCTCAAGGGCCGAATGTGGTGACTGGTATGTTCTTACTTGATGCTTGTTATGTTAGTGTGTTATTTTATTCTGGATCAGATAGAAGTTTCGTAGATGCTAGATCGAGTCAACTATTGGATAGAGAACCAGTGAGATTGACAACTAGTTATAAGGTGGAGTTAGCTGATGGTAAGGTTGTAAGCACTGGTTCTATACTGAAAGGTTATTCCTTGAACTTAGGTAATTAAGTGTTTAGTGTTGATTTGATGCCTATAAAACTAGGATCTTTTGACGTGATTGTTGGAATGGACTAGTTGGTAATGGTGCACTGATTGTTTGTGGAGAAACATTAGTCCAAATACCGCTAAGGAATAGGGTATTGACTGTGAAAGGTGATGAATGTACTTCTCGTTTGAGAGTTGTTTCTTGTTTGAAGATGATGAGGTATATAGAAGCAGGTTGTGATGTGTTTCTTGCACAGATAAGTAATGATGGTGTGAATGAAAGGAAATTGAAGGATGTGCCTGTGATTAGAGAGTATCCTAAGGTTTTCCCTAAAGATTTGCCAGGATTACCGCCGCATCGTGAAGTGGAGTTTCGTATTGATTTAGTGTCGGGAGCTGCGCCACTTGCTCGTGCACCGTATCGTTTAGCTCCATCTGAGATGAAAGAATTATCTGATCAATTGAAGGAATTGATGGATAAGGAATTTATTAGACCAAGTTCGTCGTCGTGGGGTTTTCCTGTTTTGTTTGTTAGGAAGAAAGATGGTTCTTTTAGAATGTGTATTGATTATCGAGAGCTTAACAAATTGACTGTCAAGAATCGGTATCCATTGCCGAGGATTGATGATTACTTTGATCAGTTGCAAGGCTCAAGTGTATACTCGAAGATCGATTTGAGGTCTGGGTATCATCAACTGAGAGTTAGGGAAGAAGATATTCCTATAACAACTTTCCGTACTCGATATGGACATTTTGAATTTCAAGTGATGCCTTTTGGATTAACGAATGCGCCTGTTGTATTCATGGATTTGATGAATCGTGTTTGTAAGCCGTATTTGGATGAGTTTTTTATCGTATTCATTGATGATATTCTCATTTACTCCAAGAGTGAAGAAGAACATGAGAAGCATTTGAGAACAATTTTGGAATTGTTGAAGAAAGAGAAGTTGTATGCGAAGTTCTCTAAGTGTGAATTTTGGTTGAAATCAGTGTAATTTTTGGGGCACGTGATTGATAGTGAAGGTGTTCGTGTGGATCCTGCTAAGATTGAGGCAATCAAAGATTGGTCAGTGCCAACAACGCCAACTGAAGTTCGCCAATTTCTTGGTCTAGCTGGGTATTATAGAAGGTTTATCGAGAAGTTTTCACTAATTGCTAAACCATTGACCAAGCTTACTGAAAAGAATCGAGTGTTTGAATGGGGATTAGAAGAGGAATCTGCATTTAGTACGCTGAAGGATAAGTTGTGTTCTGCGCCGATTTTGTCTTTGCCAGAAGGATCTGAGGATTTTGTGGTGTATTGTGACGCGTCTCATAAAGGATTTGGAGTTGTGTTGATGCAAAGGGAGAAAGTGATAGCATATGCATTGAGACAATCGAGGAAGCATGAAGAGAATTACACTACTCATGATTTAGAACTTGGGGCTGTGATTTTTGCTTTGAAGCTGTGGAGACACTACTTGTATGGAACCAAGTGTGTGGTTTGCACTGATCATAAGAGTCTGCAATATATTTTGGATCAAAAGGAATTGAATATGAGGCAAAGGAGATGGGTTGAGTTGCTGAGTGATTATGACTGCGAGATTCGTTACCATCCTGGTAAAGCGAATGTGGTAGCTGATGCACTTAGTAGAAAGGAAAGAGATAAGTCTATAAGAGTTAGAGCTTTGGCAATAATGGAAAGTGTTGATTTAACAGAAACGATATTGAGAGCCCATGCTAATGGTTTGAAGGAAGAGAATATTGAGGCAGAAAATTTGGGTAGAATGTTGAAACCATTGTTTGAAGTAAGGTCAAATGGATTGAAGTATTTTGAGAATAGGATTTAGTTACCATTGTGTCTGTCTGAGGAAGGTTCTTTAGGAGTGCGAGATTTAGTGATGAATGAATCTCATAAGTCAAAGTATTCAATACATCCTAGATCAGACAAGATGTATCAAGATCTTAAGAAAGTTTATTGGTGGCCAAATGTGAAGGCAGATGTAGCACAGTATGTTAATAAGTGTTTAACTTGTGCGAAAGTGAAAGCTGAACATAAGAAACCGTCTGGATTATTAGTGCAACCTGAGATTCCTGATTGGAAATGGGAGAAGATTACTATGGATTTTGTGACAGGTTTGCCAAGGACTGCTAGTGGTTGTGATATGATATGGGTGATTGTAGATAGATTGACTAAGTCTGCTCACTTTTTGCCAATGAAGAAGACGGATAGTATGGAGAGGTTAACAACAGTGTACGTAAAGGAGATTGTTTGTCGACATGGTGTGCCTTTGTCGATAATTTCTGATCGTGATAGTAGGTTTACTTTAGAATTTTGGAAACCTTTGCAGAAAGCGATGGGAACGGAGTTATGTTTGAGTACAGCATATCATCCGGAAACTGATGGACAAAGTGAAAGAACGATTCAAACGTTAGAGTATATGCTTCGTGCGTGTGTGATTGACTTTGGAAATGATTGGGATAAACATTTGCCATTGGTTGAATTTTCGTATAATAACAATTATTATGCTAGTATTAAAGTCGCACCATTTGAAGCTTTGTATGGGTGTAAGTGTAGATCTCCAGTATGTTGGAGTGAAGTAGGAGAAAGTCAATTGACTGGACCTAAAATGATATTTGAGACGACTGAAAAGATTTTGCAAATTAAGAAGCGTTTGTTATCTGCCAGAAGTAGACAAAAGAGTTATGCTGATAACCGAAGGAAACCGTTGGAATTTGAAGTAGGAGACATGGTTATGCTGAAGGTATCTCCATGGAAAGGAGTGATTAGTTTTGGAAAGAGAGGAAAGTTGAGCCTGAGATATATTGGACCATTTAAGATTATCCAAAGGATTGGATTGGTTGCTTATAAGTTAGAGTTGCCTGATGAACTTAAGGCTATTCATAATACTTTTCATGTGTCTAATCTGAAGAAGTGTTTAGCTGAAAGGGATATGGTGATTCCATTGGAGGAAATTCAACTTGATGATAAGTTGCATTTTATAGAGGAACCTGTAGAGATTATTGATAGGGAAGTTAAGAAATTGAAGCATAGTAGGATTCCGATTGTGAAAGTGAGATGGAACTCTAGACGTGGACCAGAGTTTACCTGGGAACGAGAGGATTTCTTTAAGGATAAGTATCCTCATTTTTTTAGGAAGGATTAAGCACCGCAGACGTCTCTCTTTTTAAGAAGGAGGGGATGTGATAACCCAAAACCGAGGTCATTGCTTAATCTTATTTTACGACTATTTTTGAAATTTTTGATAAGTTTGAATGATATTTATTTTTGGAGGTTTAAGTTTAAACCGATGTTGGAAGGCTTATATTTTATTATTTGATAAGTATAAGGAGTATTAGCAAGCGTGATGTCGATGGATGCCAAATATTTTACGTTTTATTGTCGGTTGTTCGATATTTGTCATTTTTGATGTATTCTTTTAAATGACGTGTTAAGTCGAGTCGGGAGTCGATATTATTATATTTGAGGTACGTTTTAAATTTTTAAAAAGTATCTTTATGAAACACGAGCCCCGTAAATATTTTCAAAATTGACTAATAGTTATTTCCCGCTTTTTAGCTAACTATTTTCATTTTGAGCCATAACTATTGCAAATTTACAACAATGGTCCCTTAACCACTATATATAAACTTCATTTTTTCTGACAACACACACACAATTCACCAACTCAAATTTTTTTCTCTCTATCTTCTTTTTCTTAAGCTTGCCGTGACCCCCCTAACACCCAAAACCCAACTTTGATCAATTTTTACTCCAAATTTATGATGATCTAAGCTAAACTAACACAAGACCCATCTCTACAATTGTAAGGAGATCATTTTGTTACTAAATTTAGGTACATTCAAGAAGTTTTATTTTTTTATGTTTGGTAGGTGGGAATTATGATCATGTATGTTATTTTTATGATGATCAAAAGGTGTTCTTGCTAAAGTTTTGTTAAAAACTTGATTTTGATTTGAAGGTTTTAATTTTGATGATGATTCAAGTGTTATAGTTGATATATGTTAGTGTTAGGATTATGGGATGATCATAACTATGGTTGGTTTGAGCTAAAAACATGATTTTATACAAGTTTTAGAAAGTGTTTTACATCAGTAGGTAAACTGTATTTTTGGGTATTTTATGTTGTGATAATGGTTTAAATTATAGCCTAGGGTTTTAGAGCATTCGATTAGCTTCGATTTGATATAAAGTAGAGCTTCTAGCTCCAAACGAGCGCGAAGTTATGATGTTTTGATTATTCGTGTACGGGGAGACGAGTATCGACACTACATATAGTTGTCGATATTTGGATCAAATCTCGGGGACTATAAATTGAAGTTTTGAAATGAGTCACATACTGATGAAGAATTGTAAACCCTAGAGGGTGAGTTTATTTTCAAACCCAAGTGTCGGTTTTGTAAATGAAGTCGTTTAGAGAAGTTAAAACGGTTGTATGAATTGTTAACGTAAAACTGTCCGGATTTTGTCGTTTGAAGATGAGTCGGGTAAAGAACTTTAAAAGTAATTTCATTTGATTAACTTGTTGGAGGATTTTCTATATATAGTAAGTTAGTTTATCAAGTCATTCATAAACGTTTGACGAGTCTAAAAGGGGTAAATAAGCTAGTACATGTAGTATGTGCCGGCGGATTTTGTCGAAAGTGTAGAATGGTAAAGTAAATGTATAGAAGAGCGTAATAGAGTTATTTTTATCGTTTTCTCTTGAGTTTATCGTGATTTTATGAGTTTGAGTTCGATATTATTATGTATGATTTATTTCTCGAGTCATTATTAATGAACGCGCCTTATTTGATAGGTAGCGGTTCTCATGTTTGAAAGGCATCCTCTATCATCGACGATCATCTCGCTACGTATCTTATACTAAGGTGAGTCTGTAGCCTCGCTTTTCATGCTAGCTACTAAATGTGTTATTACCCGCGAGGGGGATACATGCTATTTGAAAATAAATAAACACAAGTCATGAGTAATTGTTGGACCCGAATGTTGCCTATGTTGTTTACATTGTATTGAGTACCTTGTTGCTAAAGACCCTAAATTCGTGAGCCGTTAACTATATTCTGACTTGATACTGTGAGTCGGGAATAGCTGTTTATTCTAATGATAGTACTATTGGGTTGACCACCCTATCTGAGACCAGGGCATTACGCCGAGTAACCTCTGGGAAGGATAATTTTACGAGAATAAGAATGTGGTATTCTAGCAACTGATACCCTAGAGGGGCAATGGTTTTATTCTAGTCATGCTGGCATTTGGTGTGGGTGACTATTTGGTTAAGGGTCGGTGTCATGAGCTTAAATACAATGTATTGCCTTGAAATAGATTGTGTGTACGACAATTCTATAAATGATTATGAATGATTTTCTTCTTGTGTTCAAATGTGATTTGATAAACCTATAGACTCGCTCAACATTATTGTTGACTCGTTTTAGCATGTGTTTCAGGTAATAGGAAGTGATGGAAGATGGATCTTTGCTGTGGATGTTGTGGGTTGGCTTTTGGAAGAATGTTGGTTTAAAAACTATTTCTATCCTTTTACTGTTGAACAATTCGTTAAATGTTTGTGTACTGTACTAAACTTGTTAGGTTGTTGGTCGAGATCCTTGGGGACTAAACGCTTTACTCTGGTGTCGTTTTAGTACATTATGGGATGAAATTATGTTTTAGACTTATTATGAAAATCTTGTTTATATTTATGTGTAAACGTCTCTCTCTTGAGTCGTTCAATATACCTTGTGTGATGATGCTTGTGTCTAGCATCTAATTGTGTATTTCCGCTGCGTAATGTAAATTGGGGGTGTTAGAGTGAGTGACTATAAATACCCCTCCAAGGCTTCCAAGGAGGGGTTGTTGTCTATGTTTTTCTATCTTCATTTTATAAGTTGTCTTTCTCTCTCTAGAAACACCTACTTCCACCTCTCTCTCTCTAGCCATAGCTACCACCATCTACCACCGAACTAGACCACCAGATCTAGTAAAATAGAAAACCCACAATAATATTGTCCGCTTTACCCGCAAGATCGCTTTGCTCTGTGGCCTCTTGTGAAGACTTCCCGTCAGGTCACCCAAGCCAGTACTACTCTCCCATGAGCACACTTAACTGCCAGTTTCTAAGAACCCCACATGTAGTAGACCACAAAACGTGTTGTGTCATGGTAAGACGAATGTTATCTTATGAACCAAGATCTCTCCTGGCCACAGCCGATGTGGGATTTGCTTGGGGTGTCACAATCACCCCCCCTTCGGGACTCATCTTCCTCGATGAGGTTTGCCCTACCATCCCAAACGGCTTAGGAGTGGCTCTGATACCACCTGTAATATCCCGCCTACTCAGACCACAATATTGTCCGCTTTGCCCGCAAGCTCACATCTTTGCTTTGTGGCCCTCTTGTGAATACTTCCCGTCAGGTCACCCAAGCCAATAGTACTCTCCCATGAGCACGCTTAACTACCAGTTCCTAAGAACCCCACTTACAGTATACCACAAAACGCGTTGTGTCATGGTAAGGCGAATGTTATCTTCTGAACCAAGATCTCTCCTGGCTACAGCCGATGTGGGATTTGCCTGGGGTGTCATAGCATTGGTCTTTAGAAGACTTGGAATGCACTTTGCGGCTAAGGTATGTTTCCGTCCTTCCACACGCCCCATTGATCATTATTTTGATCATTACATGATATGTGCTTGTTCTTGGCACCCTTGCCTTTGACATTTGTTTGTGGTATGTGATTCTATTCTTATACCCTCTCAAACCTTCATTGCTTGGATAATTGACTCACTTGGTGTTGGTGTGTGAGTTAGTAGTAGCTTAAAGTATCAAGCATGATTTTTATGGGTTGCAACTTGTACGGTTAGTAGGCCCTATATCATGTGTAATATGTGCATTTGAGCTCATTTTGAAGATGATTGACTAATCCCTTTGAGATACCAAACTACATCATAAGTTGTAGTTAGGATATTACACATTTGGAATTGAAATATTCCAAGGATATTGACATTGTAATCCTAAGCAATGATATTTGTCCGATCACGTGAGAGAGAAAGTGAATCTATACTCTTGCTCATATTTTGTAAAAGTTTAAGACAATTACTTGAAAATGATCTTACTCTTTATAACAAAATTGCTTGGTATGGTTCATTACCAAAACCGTTTAGTCATACGCCGGAAAGGCACATCTTAAACCACTTTAGATGACACAAGCTCTTTGTCTCTACTACTTGAAGATTGTCACTCATCTCTTGAGCATTGAACTTAGCCTTGATTAACTCCTCTTGATTTCTCTCTTCGTTGTCTTTTCTTCCGAGTAGTCGTTTTTTGTATCGGTCTTATTCGGTCTCGATTTAACTCGTAATCCTTCATTAAGGCATTATTACCTAGTATTAAAGTGGTCCAGTGATTTCCAAAAGGCTTGATATTTATCTTAAGTATTTTAGAAAAACTTGGTTTTGAAAATTTTCTTCATTTTCTTGGTTTAAACATGCCCACTGTCGGCGGTTCTTTATTTGTCACGGTTCAAACACGCGGTTCGTTATCGATATCGAACCGCGGTCCACTAATGACTAAAATAATCAGGGTTTTCTTATGAAATCATTTTTTCAAAACCCCCCACCCTTTCTTCTCCATGGGCGACAGGTTTTCTTCAAACCACAATTGTTGATCTTTCAAAAAGCTTCAATCACTCAAATTAATCATAAGTGTCTTCATTCAATTTCAATCAATTTGTTCTAGGGTTCTTAATTTCATAATTGTGGATTTTTAAAATTAAAATCTAATTGGAACCTAATTAGGAATATGGGTTGACATCGTTGTAATGCTATGATTCCATAGGTGTGAATTCATTTTGATTTCACTAAAACCCACTTATAGAACAAATCCAAATTTTAGCTAATATATTTTGGTTAAATGATGGAATTGATATGAACCCTTGAATACATTGGTAATTGCATTGTTAATGCTTACCTAAAAATGAATTTTGAAAAACCAATGTTCAATATTCATGTTTGATTTTACATAATTCATATGTATTAGTCAAAGATGAAATGGGTACATTGTGCACATGAGAATGTTAAGGATTAATCTTTGATTAATCAAGTAATTGATTAAGCACATTCTTATGGTTTTGATTTTTGTTCATTATGTAACTTAAGAGTGATTGTGGAAATATTTTTCTGTTGAACATATGTACTTAATCATGCCTTTGGAAACTCGTAAAGATCGTGAGAAAACTAGAGAATACATGCCTATTCTTTCTACTTCATGTTAATCTCGTTCTCTCAAAAACATTCTCCGTTCTTTAGAAACTCGTAGCTTTCATGAAGGATGCATTGTCCCTTCTAACCTATATGGGCTTGACTTCATTCGATACATGTTCAAATGCATTGGCTTTGATTGTTTGCTTGACATTGATGAACCAATATTTCTCTCTTTTCTCTTGGAGTTCTTTAGCTCATTTACCTTAATATGCATCAATACCGGTTTATCTATAAGATTTTCCATCAAGGGGTAAACCATTGTATACACTCTTGAAGAATTTGGTGAAATTCTCAAAGTTCCATATAATGGTCAATGTAGGTTCACTGATGCTTAGAATATTGATTTTCTAGAATCAGCCTCTATTGATGTACACTATGTGACCGAACTTCCTTTTCCTTCATTTATTTTCGGAGCCATTTCCAAACCTCGTGAACATCCTCTTCTCGGTGATTTTGTGTTCTCACTACTTGTGAATACTCACTAATGAACTTAATGATTTCATGACCCTTTGGGCGTAAATCATTAGGGAGATTTCTATGTGTATGGGTGGAAATCGCAACCGTGTTCCCGCGTGCCTAGCACATATGTTGTATTGTGTTGCTACTTCCACGCCATACAATCTTGCGTATTTCATCATTAGTAGGATTAAATATGTTCTCTTTAAGTCGAAAACTTCTAGTCTTCCTTATGTTATGATCCTTACTCGTCTTCTTAGAAGAGTTGATCATGACTTTCCTCGTTTAAATGTGTCATCTTTCTACTCCGTTGATCATGTCATGTCTCCCATTGAAGAGAATCTCATACAAGAGTCTAAAAATGACAATTGTGAAGAGGATAGCGATCATCGAGATGAAGCTCATGATGTTGGGTGTGGATTGTATCTAACTTCTTGGAAAGACAAGTTTGAAATCACCACCGACACGAGCTCTCCTAGTATTTCTTCATCATCAATGTATCATTACATTAATGGTTCTTACTTTTTCAACTCTTTTGTGTCTTCTCTAGATGTTAGTCTTGAAACTCGCTATTTTCAAAATTTTCATCTTTTGGAGAACTCAAATGAAGAATTAAGGCACATGAAGAAATGTTCATCAGAGAAAGTAAATGAAAGTCATGCTTCCTGGTTGATACCACGATTATTGTTAGATTTGTTTAAATTTCTTGCATTTAGACTTTGGTTTATGGTACTAATACTTTGTGTTTGGATTAGATACTATTTTAATCCTAATGTGTTCATGTAATCTATCTTTCAATTTACATGACTCTGTGCAATTATGTGTTAGTTAGCTATTTAGATTTTGGTTAGTAGTCTATCTTGGCTTGTCAAACCTTTGCTAAAAATCTAGGCTTGTGAAAAATGCTGGAAGTTCATTTTATGAAGCCTTCTGCCCGCGGATCATTAATTATGGGCGGTTCTTTATCGATATAGAACCGCGCCCTTATTTAGGGAACCGCAGGTGCTGTCTTCGAAAGCATCTATGTTTTACACTGTTTTTTCTAAATCTTTATAAACATGGCTGAAAATTTTGCTAAAAATTAGCTTTTTCCCAATTAAGCCTAGAATGTTTCATTATTCGCCAAAATGAATTTTAACACATTACTAGTTTGGATCATCCCACCTCCTTCGTAAACATCTCTTGGTTATTCTTCTTCTTCATCCTCTAAGCTTTCTTCTAAACCTTGACACACAACCATGGTGTCTACAAGATCATCAAACTCCTCTAAACACTCTACTACCAAAAGAAACCTTAAGATTAAGATCAAGATGCCTAAACAAGGTTCTTCATCTTTTCTTACACTCAAGAATGAGATATCTCATATTCTCATTTCTTCATCACCCTCAACACCTCTTGCTCCATGTAAATGTGGTTCAACTCATGGTGCTAACCATTCCCATGGTTCCACCTCTACCTCGTTCCAATCAAGAATGAATGAGTTTTCCTCACCTTTCACTCCTAGTCCTCTCTTGGATGTAAACCCTCAATCTCTTCAAATCATTCCTTTTGTGAATAACATTGTTGATCCCTTGCTAACCTCACCTTTCACCCCACCAAATTCACCCATCTCACCATTGGACATCATGCCTCCTCCTCCTCCTCCTAACACTCCACTTTTGGGTGTTCCTCTTTCTAACCTATTGGGCGATCCTCACTTATTTGACTATTTCATAAGCAATGCACTAATTGTCCATTTTGCTTAAACAATTTAAACCTCATTAACATCCTTAGGTTGGAAATGATTGGACTTCACATAAAGTTACAAAGCTTTTTGCTAACTTTGTTCACCAATACTCCTACTCCTAGGATATGAATGATGATGATTTTCAAAAAAAAATTCAAGAAAATCAAGCCAAGAATGATTATCAAATCAAGAACTAGTGTAGCTAACTTTGTAACAGTTAGTTGTTTTTGTTTTCTTGTATTTCCTTTTCCTTCATGAGTTCTTCATGGAGATGTTTAATAGATTAAGTCTTTGTGTGTTTTAACCTATGTGCTCTCACACTAATCAACTTCAATTTTATTAAAATTGAACCTTAATCTATCATAACCTCTAAATCTTGACTATAATTGGTTCTTCAACTTTATTTATTTATTATTAATTATCATTCAAAATCAGAGATTTTCAAACAAAATACTTGTACATACTATGTACATCACAGGTTCCCGAGATATAGAAAATAGGTTTGAATGATAAATATTTCAAGTATATATCTCTCCACATCATCCTTATGTTTCTCCATGCTATCAATCATCAATTCCTGAAATAAATGCTTACAATCAACATAATGGTTGAGTGAATTCATAGGTTTATAAATCATTTTGAATACAAGGTTTTTCCTGAGCTACGTTGTTATTCGCTCACATATAAATATTCATGTTTACATTGCACTAAGCTTATGATACCGCGGCTAGACATATCTGAAACCAACAAATTGCCCATATGATGGAAGTCTGCCAAACTATCATGTTTTTCAAAATAAAGTATGTTTGTTTGACCATTAAGGTTCTAGCAAGTGCGATAATAATTGACTTTTGGTTGGTTAATAAAAGGGTTTTTGCTTGCAAGATCTCTCTTTGCGTTGCTCGTACCCAATTGATATATATCGTTGTTTCGTTCTCGGAATCTTCTCGAATCGATCACGGTCAAAAGTGGAATCGTTGTAATTGGTGACTAAGAAGGGGGAGCTTGATCTAAATCTACTAAATGTAAGAACTAGAAGTAATAAGATTAAACTAAAAATTATAACTGAGAATAAGTACCTCAACACTGACTGGAAAACTCAATTCTGGAACCCTATGCGGAATAACTGCTCTTACTCGGAATAATTAATTCCATCCGGAACTTTGTGCTATGCGGAATAATTTAACAGAAACCCTTATGCGGAATAACCAATTATGCGGAATATTGAACTCTATGCGGAACATTTACCCTACTCGGAAAAATTGCTGCTATACGAAAAAAGTGAAAAATGCCCTATGCGGAATAATCTAGAAGAAACCCTATTCGGAAAGCAAGGTCCTATTCGGAATATGGAAAATATTCCGAATAAAGGAAAAGGAAGGCAGCCTATGCGGAATATTCTGGAAGAAGCTCTATTCGGAATAAAACTGCTATGCGGAAAAAGTACTCTACTCGGAAAAATCTACCTTATGCGGAATAAATGGTAAATGCCCTATGCGGAATAATTTTGGAAAAAGCCCTATTCGGAAAGTCTGGGAAGAAAGTTTTACTCGGAATAATTTATATTCCGCATAACCAAAAAAAATCTATCTCTACTCGGAATAACTGATATATTCTGAATAAACAAGCAAAATAACCTCTTACTCGGAATAATTGAAATATTCCGAATAGACACAACCACAGATTCCCTATTCGGAATCTGGGCAAGATCAGAAACTGGAAGCGAGGAACAGGGGAAATCAAGAACGAATTCAACACCAAAAATCACCAAGTTTTTTTATCAAAACTTAAACCAATTTTACCACTAATCTTTTACTCATAGAAAGCTTGAATCCAAAACAACTAAATCGCAAAACCCACTTACTTTTGGCAATCAAACCGAACGAATCAACTTAAAACTAAGAATCAAGAAAAGATGAAGAACAAGATGATGGAAAGATTAAAAGAAGACTTGTATCAATGATTTCAGATTCAACAAACAAGATGGAAAGATCAAACTTACAAGATTGGAAGAAAATTAAACAAAGATGAAAACCACTCCTTAAGGGAGATGGTTCCTAAGAACTCGGAAAAATAAAAATAACAGAATAGAATATAATGGAGTCTTGAATGGGAGGAGTATTTATAGGCTTCTCCCTTGGTTGGTGAGTGGGCTTTCTTCCTTTCTTTTTGTCTTCTCGTCTTTTCAGAAAAGTTGACGTTTTCGATTTCGATTCGGGATTTGTCGACGATTAAATTCAACCCGTCTTTTAATTTCTTCGATTAATAGACTTGAGTTTCTTCGACACATGTAATCTTCCGTCTTTGGTCCTTTTCTTCGATAAATCTTCAAATAGGCCCATTGACTTCAAATCTTTTGCATCTCTTGGACAATAGACTTCGTCTTCAGTCTTTTTCCTTGATAAAACCCGTGCAATCCCATGTTTTCTCCAATTTTTATCCGGTTGGCTCTGAAAACACAACAAACACACAAACCACGCATAATTCCAAACAAATGACATTAAATACGTATTTTGGTCTTGTTTTAGCAAGAAATAAGTGGTAAAAGGATGGGTGTTTTCACACCTATCAAATCCCCTACACTTAACCATTGCCATGCCCTCATGCAATGCTTAGTGATAAAGCAACTTTACACTTTTCTCATAATTAATTAACCTTGGCCTTATCCAAATACTACTAAACAAAAATTAAAGCACTAAGAGAAATCAAAACTTTTAAAGTAAACGAAAGGATAGAACATAGCTATGTGGAAATAACTTGTAAAGAGATCGAGGACTTACATTAGGGCTTTGGTGCTGCGGAGATTTATCACCCTCAAGTTTCACGTTCCCCAAACTAAGCTTAAAAACGAGATCATTGTTATTATAAGTTAGCAATTCAAACACTTACACACATGGCTTAATTAAATGCTTAAACTCCCTTATTCCTAGGTGTATCTCTTATATTTTATTTTTGTCTTAGAATGATCATGAAGATGCATTTTTGGACTTATTTTGATAGTTTATTTAGGCTGAAAGCAAAGTAGGACGATTTGATCAATAGTTAGCTAAAGGATAAAATCTCTTAAAACTGCTTCTCGGGATATCAAAAAGTTCATATCTTGGCTTAACTTGGTTCACGATTTGAGACCTTTCTCAGGCCGATATTTGGCATGTACTTCATACTTCATATCTTGAGAGACGTTCTTGAGATAATGGTCTTCTCATCATAATATAATTTCTTCACTTTGGAGACTTTTGAGGGGTACTCCAACTTTGTTGACCACGACTTCATGATTATTTCTTCAATCTCTAATTGGGATTTTGAGATACAACGATCCGCCTCCTTTTCGGACTTGGATCTATTTATCCTCATACCTTGTTAGGGTCTTTTCGGATAGACTTCTCCATCATCTTTGTGGGAGTTGATTGCTTTTCGTCGTGAGTCTTGATCCTTCATATTGACTTTGGGAATAATGCTTTTCACATCACTTTTGGATCTTCAGCAATAAAATTGAATCCTCATGCCTTGTTAGGGCCTTTTCGAATAGACTTCTCCATCATCTTAGTGGGAGTTGATTGCTTTTCGTCGTGAGTCTTGATCCTTCATATTGACTTTGGGAATAATGCTTTTCACATCACTTTTGGATCTTCAGCAATAAAATTGAATCCTCATGCCTTGTTAGGGCCTTTTCGGACTCGCCAATCTTCGCGCCCCGCTTCATAAGTTATGCCTTGGCTATGAACTCTCGTCATTACCGAGCAACTTTTAAACGATCTTGGGCTAGAAGCTAAGTAACTTTTCAAATCGTACGACCTTACTTATTGCAGATAAGTTATTAGCAAGTGATGGGAGAATAGGCAAATAATTACACCAAGTGAGCTTGCGCAAGAATACCGACTTATAATTGACTCTATCATTTCTCGTCCTCCACAGTTTAAAATCTCAAATAATGAGACTCGTGGACACTTAGCCTAATAAACCAATTAAGGTCTACCTGGTTAAGGATACTAGCTAGAATAAACTTGGATAAGTCTATTCGGGTTGAGTCAAAATAAACGCAACGGGCCTAATATGTCTAAGATATCTAAACTTGCTAAAATCATTTTATTAATTTAATTTTTTTTTTTTTTGAATTTGTTGCGGAATATATACATATGAAAGCAAAATAAAAATTTTAAAAAATTACGACTAAATGGCCAAAGTTAATAAAAAATTTGAAAAATGTTGAAAAACAGGATTTTCTGGTCAAATGAAGGCATTTTCATGGAAAAGTCCACTTAAAACTTCGACAGAAGTCCCCCCTACACTTAAGATAAACATTGTCCTCAATGTTTAAGCATGTGGGAAAAATCTCCCCTACACTTATGACATTGTGCACGTTGTTTAACTCAAGCTAAGGAAGAGATGACTAAAGTGATCAATTTCAAATGTGAATATGAAGATAATTGAATCACGATAGTGGAGAGGTAGAACCAGTATTGTGGATAACATGGGAGCACGGTTCTTTACAGATTCCAAGAGTGCAATAATCCCTATAATCACATCACCATCCAAAAACAAGCAACCTATATAGCTCCCCCTACACTTATGATGAAAAACGGGAAAGGGGGATAGATACTCGGGCTGCCTCCCGAGGAGCGCTTGTTTTTGTTTACCGAGTCACGAGCCTGACTCGGTCCCGAACTAATTCAAGGGAAACGTGGTGAGGGATGGAATCATCTCCTGAGAGATGTCCTCACCAAAGTACAATTTCAAACGCTGGCCATTCACCTTGAAGTTGGGCCCATTTGGCTGAGAAAGCTCAATGGTACCATAGGGAAAGACATTGGCGATGGTGAATGGACCAGACCAGCGGCTCTTCAACTTGCCTGAGAAGATCTTCTATCGAGAGTTAAAGAGTAAGACTTGATCACCAACGTTGAACTCTCGGTTCTTGATTTTAGCATCGTGGATAATCTTGGTCTTCTCCTTGTAAATCAATGAGTTCTCGTAAGCTTGATTCCTCAATTCTTGTAGCTCGTTGAGTTGAATCTTTCGAAAATCACCAGCTTTGTTGATGTCGAAGTTAGCCCACTTCAAGGCCCAGTATGCCTTATGTTCCAGCTCGATGGGGAGGTGGCAGGCTTTCCCGTACACAAGACGATAAGGTGTACAACCAATCGGCGTCTTATAGGCGGTACGGAAAGCCCACAGAGCATCATCAAGTTTATCGGCCCACGAGGCACGATGCTCTCCCACAGTACGTTCCAAAATTCTCTTCAATCCACGGTTGGATATCTCGGCTTGACCGTTGGTTTGAGGATGATAAGCGGTGGAAAGACGGTGATTGACACCATACTTAGCCATGACTCTTGCAAATTGATCGTTGCAAAAATGAGTCCCGCGGTCACTGATAATAGGACGAGGAACACCGAAACGAGCAAACAGTTGTTTCAAGAAATTACAAACCACCCTCGCGTCGTTAGTGGGTAAAGCTTTTGCTTCAACCCATTTAGAAACGTAGTCGACAGCGACAAGGATGTATTTGTTGCCTTTAGAAGACGGGAATGGCCCCATAAAGTCGATGCCCCATACATCAAAGATTTCACATTCTTGTATGAAATTTTGGGGCATCTCATCTCTATGTGTGATCTTGCCTTGTTTTTGGCAAGCATCACAATGTTTAACCAGCTCGTGAGCATCACGATAAATGGTAGGCCAATAGAATCCCGAATCAAACACTTTCTTAGCGGTGTAGTTGGGACCAAAGTGACCACCGGTAGGTCCTTTGTGGCAAGCTTGGAGAATATCAAAAGCTGCCGGTCCGTCAACACACCGACGAATGATCAGATCAGCACATTGTTTGAATAGAAAAGGGTCATCCCAAAAGTAAGTCTTAACATCGTGCAAGAACTTCTTCTTTTGTTGGGATGTTAACCCTTGGATGAGAACACCACCCGCTAAGTAGTTTGCAATATCGGCAAACCACGGGGTGCTATCAAGATTGGGATTTATAGACATTAAGGTCTCAAGGGGAAAAGAGTCATTGATCTCTTTGTTCGGATGGTTCCCTTGATATGGATCCTCAAGTCTGCTCAGATGATCCGCGGCCAGGTTTTCAGCACCCTTCTTGTCACGAATTTCAATGTTGAATTCTTGAAGGAGTAAAACCCAGCGGAGAAGTCTTGGCTTAGAATCATTCTTAGTCATCAAGTACTTCAACGCGGAATGGTCCGTGTATACAATGGTGGTGGATAAAACAAGATAGGGGCGGAATTTTTCAAAAGCATAGACAACAGCTAAAAGCTCTTTTTCGATCGTTGTATAATGCAATTGAGCCCCCGTCATTGTTTTGCTAGCATAGTGGATTGGTTGGAAGTGTTTATTCACGCTTTGGCCCAAAACCGCACCAATAGCAAAGTCGCTAGCATCGCACATCAATTCAAAAGGCAGCTCCCAATTAGGGGTGACCAAGACCGGGGCCTTAGTTAGCTTATCCTTGAGAAGATTGAAGGCTTCGAGACACTCTTTAGAAAAGATAAAAGGAGTATCTTTTTCCAAGAGGTGGGTCATCGGGCGAGCGATTTTAGAGAAATCCTGAATGAATCGTCGATAGAAGCCCGCATGACCCAGAAAACTTCTCACACCCTTCACGGTTGAAGGTGGAGGTAATTTGGCTATGACATCAACTTTAGCACGGTCGACTTCAAGACCGGCCTTAGAGATTTTGTGTCCTAGCACAATGCCTTCTTTTACCATAAAGTGGCATTTTTCCCAATTCAGAACAAGGCGAGTGTCTTCGCACCGCTTAAGCATACGTTCCAAATTGGCAAGGCAAGAAGAGAAAGAATCCCCGAAGACCGAGAAATCATCCATGAAGACTTCCATGGTTTGCTCAACCATGTCATGGAAGATAGCCAACATGCACCTTTGGAAAGTCCCGGGGGCATTGCATAAGCCAAAAGGTATCCTTTTGTAAGCAAATGTGCCATAGGGACAAGTGAATGTTGTCTTCTCTTGATCTTGGGGATCGATGGGTATTTGAAAATAACCCGAGAAACCATCCAGAAAGCAGTAATATTCATTACCCGCTAGACGTTCAAGCATTTGGTCCATAAAAGGTAGAGGGAAATGATCCTTTCTCGTGGCATCATTGAGTTTGCGGTAGTCTATACAAACTCTCCACCCAGTAACGAGACGGGTAGGGATTAACTCGTTGTTTGCATTGGGCACAACGGTAATTCCGCCTTTCTTAGGCACACAATGGACTGGACTAACCCATGGTGAATCCGAAATAGGGTAAATCATACCCGCATCAAGGAGTTTGATAACCTCTTTTTTGATGATGTCATGGATTTTAGGATTCACCCTTCTTTGGCTTTGAATTGTGGGCTTAAAGTCGTCCTCCATGAGAATTTTATGTGTGCAGAAATGAGGATCAATTCCACGGATGTCGGAGATTTTCCAAGCGATAGCTCTTTTATGCTTCTTCAACACAGCGACAAGTCGGGCTTTTTCGTCTTCTTTCAGATCCTTTGCGATGATGACCGGTAACTTCTCGTCGTCTTCTAGGAAAACGTACTCAAGATGAGGCGGTAGGTCTTTAAGCTCGAGAGTAGGAGGATCCTCAGTAGATGGTGAAACTAACGATGGATCATCATTAGTCACCTCTTTAGTAGTAGGAGGAGACAATGGGTCCTCATTGAGAAGTCTCTCAATAGTACGAATATCTTCATCCCAATTGGTGGACGAATTATCATACTTAATGTCGAAAGGACCCAAGCTAGCTTCGAACTCATCCAAGTCACTTTCTCCAAAAGGAGTCAATGCCGGAGCAATTGAGGCAACGGTCTCAACATTGGGTAGAGAAGAGAGAGTACTTTTGCAAGCATCAGGAGAATGTTCTTCACAAGCCTCATCGAGAACATTAATAGCATTAACACTCTCATTAGGTTGCTGAGAAATCTTACCCATGTTGAAGACAATTTGATCGTCACCAACTCTCATGATTAATTCGCCTGCGGCTACATCAATGAGAGTGCGACCGGTCCTCAGGAATGGACGACCAACGATTAATGGAACACGAGGGTCCATCTCGTAGTCAACGACGACAAAATCCGCCGGGAAGGTGAATTTATCAACGCCAACAAAGACATCTTCGGCTATCCCCACTGGATAAGCAACCGTACGGTTGGCTAACTCCAAAGTCATTTTAGTGGGGACTAGCTCGGGGAGAGATAATTGCTTCCAAACACTTAAAGGCATTAAGTTTATACTGGCGCCTAGATCGGCTAGGGCCATGCAATTCTCTACTCCCGGGAAGTTGCAAGGAATCAAGAAGCGACCCGGATCACCAAGCTTGGTGGGCAATTTCCTTAAGAGCACTGCGGAGCAGTTCTCATTAAGTTGGGTCTGAGAAATGTCAAGAAGCTTTTCTTTATCGCTTAGAAGATCTTTAAACATCTTAGCATATTTGGGCATGTGAGCGAGAGCCTCGGCAAAGGAGATGTTAAAAATCAATTGTTTAAACATTTTTAGAAAGTTGGAAACCTGAATATCATCCTTGCTCTTTTGCTTCTCTTTCCTCAACCTTGAAGGATAAGGGATATTGGATGAAGAAGAAGGCTTTAAGGGAATAGGATCACTCACAATCACGGGTGGTGGGGAAATGGGGATAGAAGGTGAAGGAGGTGAGGAAAGTTGCTCGGTTTCCTTGTTCACAATCACGGGTGGAGGTGTAGGAAGCTCGGGTTCCATATAACCTTTTCCACTACGAGTGGTGATTGCTTTCATCTCCCCTCTTGGATTCGCAACGGTAGTACTCGGAAGAGTACCCGAAGAAGAGGGTTGATTACCTTGGATGAGCGAACCAATCATATCACGAAGGTGAACACCTTGATTATTAAAAGAGTTTTGCATGTTGGCATTAATAGCATCGCTGTGTTTGGCCATATCATTCCGTAGCTCGGCTCGAATATCGCTCCCTTGTTTCACCATGTCATTCTTCAAATTGACAAATTGACTCTGAAGATTCGTTACCATCTCACGATTAGTCTTCATGAACGACTCGACGTCGGGATTCACTACCATCGGTTGATTGAGAGGTGGAGCTTGGTAAGCTTGAGAATTTCCTTGAGTTGGGTAGGTGTTTCTTTGGGATGGATATTGATTTTGAGCACGAGGTTGGGATTGATTGTTTCGGTTATAGCTTTGTTGTTGGTTTTGGTTTGCAGGAGGGAAACCGGGAGGAGCAAGATAATTGTTGGAACGATAACTTAGCAAGCTACGGTCTCCTTGAGGACGAGCTTGATAGCCTCCCGTGGGATATGTACCGTATGCCGCGTTAACGTTTTCAGAATAATTGCCTTGAGTAGAAGGACAATCATTATAAGAATGAGGACCACCACATGTGTCACAAGAAATAGCAACGGCTTTAGCTTGTTGAAAGTGGTTTGTGGCTATGGTCATGAAATTCTTGTTCATTTCAGCGAGTTGTCGAGAAATTTCAGTCATCTCAGGATTGGAAGTAGTAGAAGAAACATTGACTCTCGAGTTAGATCTTGAGGATGCGGATGAATCCCAATTCTTGTGGTGAGTAGTCATGTTTTCAATCAACTCTCGACACTCCTCTGGTCTCCTTTTCATAAAAGTACCACCGGCGGCGGCATTGATCGTGTCACGATCACGAAAAGTGAGACCATTGTAGAAGGTATCAATGAGAGTGACGGGGAGCATATTGTGATTTGGATAGCGGTCGATCAAATCATTGTATCGTTCCCAAGCATCGAAAAGCGATTCATCATTCTCTTGCATAAATCCACTGATTTGGTTACGGAGGTTAGTGACCATGGATGGTGGGAAGTAGCGCGATAAAAAGCGTTGAGTCATGTCGTTCCACGTATGAATAGAATTCTTAGGAAGACGGTCAAACCATTTTTCGGCATGGTGAGAAAGCGAGTGAGGAAAGAGTTGGAGGCGAAGGTCATCCATAGAAACACCTGGGGACTTCATGCTTTGGGTAATGGTAATGAATTTGTCGAGGTGTTTGTTGGCATCGTCATCTGGAATTCCGCGAAATGGGTTAGTTTGCACTTGCTGGATCATGTGATGCTTCAACGAAAACTCCTGAGCCGTGACATGCATCGGTGCAATCGGGCCTCCACGTCCGTTCATCGTGGGTTGACATAGCTCCTCCATGGTGCGTAAGTCGGGTAAAGGTAGATTATTCATGTTTTGGTGGGGTGGGTTATTATTGTTGTTGTTATGTTGGGGGGGTGGAATATTGTTGTTGTTGTTTTGTACACCGGCCATGTCTAATTGTTCGAGAGTCTCGGGCTCTGAATAAGACGTGGATCGAGTACGCATACACTAAAAAGAAAATGCAAGAGAAAATATTTTTGGTTTTTATAGGTTTTTTAATGTTTTTGTATTTTTGAAAATTTTATATTTTTAAGGGTTTTTTTGAAAAAAAAAATTTGTGCTTGAAAATAACGTTCCCGAAAGAACGGATCCCAAAATCCAATTTTTCTCACAAGAAACCGTTGATCCTTACGAAAAGAGCCGGCAGCGGCGCCATTTTAATAACTGACTTTTTGTTGGTTAATAAAAAGGTTTTTGCTTGCAAGATCTCTCTTTGCGTTGCTCGTACCCAATTGATATATATCGTTGTTTCGTTCTCGGAATCTTCTCGAATCGATCACGGTCAAAAGTGGAATCGTTGTAATTGGTGACTAAGAAGGGGGAGCTTGATCTAAATCTACTAAATGTAAGAACTAGAAGTAATAAGATTAAACTAAAAATTATAACTGAGAATAAGTACCTCAACACTGACTGGAAAACTCAATTCTGGAACCCTATGCGGAATAACTGCTCTTACTCGGAATAATTAATTCCATCCGGAACTTTGTGCTATGCGGAATAATTTAACAGAAACCCTTATGCGGAATAACCAATTATGCGGAATATTGAACTCTATGCGGAACATTTACCCTACTCGGAAAAATTGCTGCTATGCGGAAAAAGTGAAAAATGCCCTATGCGGAATAATCTAGAAGAAACCCTATTCGGAAAGCAAGGTCCTATTCGGAATAATGGGATTATTCGGAATATGGTAAATATTCCGAATAAAGGAAATGGAAGTCAGCCTATGCGGAATATTCTGGAAGAAGCTCTATTCGGAATAAAACTGCTATGCGGAAAAAGTACTCTACTCGGAAAAATCTACCTTATGCGGAATAAATGGTAAATGCCCTATGCGGAATAATTTTGGAAAAAGCCCTATTCGGAAAGTCTGGGAAGAAAGTTTTACTCGGAATAATTTATATTCCGCGTAACCGAAAAAAAATCTATCTCTACTCGGAATAACTGATATATTCCGAGTAAACAAGCAAAATAACCTCTTACTCGGAATAATTGAAATATTCCGAATAGACACAACCCCAGATTCCCTATTCGGAATCTGGGCAAGATCAGAAACTGGAAGCGAGGAACAGGGGAAATCAAGAACGAATTCAACACCAAAAATCACCAAGTTTTTTTATCAAAACTTAAACCAATTTTACCACTAATCTTTTACTCATAGAAAGCTTGAATCCAAAACAACTAAATCGCAAAACCCACTTACTTTTGGCAATCAAACCGAACGAATCAACTTAAAACTAAGAATCAAGAAAAGATGAAGAACAAGATGATGGAAAGATTAAAAGAAGACTTGTATCAATGATTTCAGATTCAACAAACAAGATGGAAAGATCAAACTTACAAGATTGGAAGAAAATTAAACAAAGATGAAAACCACTCCTTAAGGGAGATGGTTCCTAAGAACTCGGAAAAATAAAAATAACAGAATAGAATATAGTGGAGTCTTGAATGGGAGGAGTATTTATAGGCTTCTCCCTTGGTTGGTGAGTGGGCTTTCTTCCTTTCTTTTTGTCTTCTCGTCTTTTCAGAAAAGTTGACGTTTTCGATTTCGATTCGGGATTTGTCGACGATTAAATTCAACTCGTCTTTTAATTTCTTCGATTAATAGACTTGAGTTTCTTCGACACATGTAATCTTCCGTCTTTGGTCCTTTTCTTCGATAAATCTTCAAATAGGCCCATTGACTTCAAATCTTTTGCATCTCTTGGACAATAGACTTCGTCTTCAGTCTTTTTCCTTGATAAAACCCGTGCAATCCCATGTTTTCTCCAATTTTTACCCGGTTGGCTCTGAAAACACAACAAACACACAAACCACGCATAATTCCAAACAAATGACATTAAATACGTGTTTTGGTCTTGTTTTAGCAAGAAATAAGTGGTAAAAGGATGGGTGTTTTCACACCTATCATGCGACTTAGACAGAGGATGTCAGTCCTCAAATAGTACTATCTACAATATTAGCGCTCATTTTACATGAAATGATTAGTGGTTCACAATTAAAAAGGGACTTTTCAGGCAGCAGTAAACATAATGTCAATCAACATATCTGGAAAGCATACCAAAAATACTTGTATTCTAATTTAGCATTGATGAGACTGCATTATACATAGTCTCATCGTCCAAATCGGGCTTAAATCGCTTAAAAATATCATAAAATACCCCAAAATATGCTTGTGTTTGTTCATTGTGTATTTTAGGTACGGATATCGTGAAACCAACAAAAGAGAACAAGAATCAAGCCAAAACGAACACAGGAAATGAAGTCGCACAAAGAACCGGACCCAAATCATGAATTTCCAAAGAATTCCTTGAAATTTTGAAGATTGTCAAGATTGGTCGCTCAAGAATTGAAAACTTATCAATTTATACCCTTGTAAAACTCAAATATTATACGTGGTTCCCTAACATGTCAAGATATTACATTATTGGCCATTGGAAAATGCTATAGTTGCATGTTTAGTCCTTGGTTGAATGTTTGGAATTATGTTGTGCCATTTTTGACAAGTCCCTCAAAGTAGCTATAAAGGGAATATGAGTATATAAAATGGAAAACTTTATATGCAATGTTTTTGGAAAAGGGACGGCCATAGTTTCCAAGACATCCAAACCTTCACCTCCAATCACCACACACCACATCATCACCCAACCCAATCTGACATCTCCACCTTACACCCCTCTCCACGTCATAATCCACCACCATTCAATGTTAATATTAATTAAAGTTTGTTTAAACATATTTTTTTAGTATTAATATTGAGCGGGTAACACTCCCTGTAGCACCATCACCACTAATCACCCCCAAAACAACCAACCATAAACCCTAATTCGAATCCATAACAAAACAAAGGGGAAAACCCTCACACTTTCCAGATCACTAATTAGTGACTCCCTAATCATAACCCACTCACAAAAACCCTTCACCCGTGACTCCTATGGTCCCCACATGTGTCCCATGCTTCACCAAAATGGTCAAACATGACATCTTTTCAGAAAATCAATGGATGAGACGAATTTATTGCTCCCAAAGGATTAATATACGTTTGAGATCATTCCAACACAACTGGCACAAGGACAATCACATGGGATCAAGTTGACTGACTTTTTCAAGAATTCAAAATTCAAGGGCATTTTAGGGCTTTTCCTGTTAGGGTTTAGGAATTCTAGACTCTTCTTTCTGTTAGTATAAAATGAGGCATAAAGATGTGATGGCCCTTTTGTTCCAGTCTTTGTAATATTTCTTTTAAATGAATATTTAAAGTGTTGAAAAATTCTATTGCAAGCTGAGTTCTAATTTAATATACTTGTTTTAGCTTAATGAATTTTCAATTTTTGCAAATAGTTTAGACTTCATCAAAAGTTATTTTTTCTTCAAATTTTTTGGCATAAATGATATTTGAGATCCGGGTTTATAATCTTGTTGTCTAGGCGTGAGTGACAATCTAATCTAAGCAACGGATTTGTTAACTTGTTAATTTATTTGTTAGTCACTTTTGATTTTTCTTGCAAAAAATATTGGTGTCCCAAAAAAATCTTGGTTTCTATTTAGTTTAATACTTACTGTTTGAACAAACTCATACCAAAATCCTTGACAAGCTTTTGGTTTTAGCTTTTCAAACTTGGTTTGTTTTCATGTTGGTTTTGTTTGTGCAGGCATTGAAGATATCACCCAAGTTTGGACTGTTGTAGTCCCTTGGGTGAGGACTGCTGTAGTCCTTACTTTCTTGTCATTCTTAAGCTTCCCACAAGCCCTCATAAGCCACTCCTAAGTGAGTAGTTGAAGTACAAGCTGGCGGCATCACTCAACTTACTTGACCTGAAATGGTCAAGTATGCTTTTCTCTTATGTGTTGATATGAGTTCTGCTTAGGTGGATAGTGATTTTGATAGTTAGACTGCATGTTTAGTTTCTAGGATATATTGTTAATGCTTATTCTTAGTTCTTCCTGTTTAAGTAGTGATTTAGTTTTGTTATTGATTGATTTTTCATAATTAAGGGGTGTTTGGTTTTTCTGACTTAAGTGCCTTGGGTGACACAAGAGTCACCTAAATTGGTTTGAGCAACTCTCTTGTAGCCTGTTTTTACTAGTTTGTATCTTGGTTTCGGTTAGATAAAAAGAATATAGGATTTGCATGATAGAAGTTTTGACATAAAATCTGCCATAGTATTCAGCAGGCTTTTATTGATCTTAAAATTGTATTTTGATTGTTCAAATCTTAGAATCTGGTAGATTTGCATAGGGTTGCATCAAGTTTTGCCTGTTTAAAATCACCTAAGTGCCAAGTAGATCAGCAGACTTAGACCAGAACATGATTTTGTGACCAGTTAGGGTAATTGCTTGGTTTTGTGCTCTATTTGTGTTTGTGCTTGGTTTTTCTTACTTGATATTGACTCCCTACACTCCACTGAGCGTGGGGGTGCCTTGCTTGTCCAATAACATCAACAAACAAGCTCTAAATAAGCCTAAACCTGTTTTTTGTTAAGGAGTAGTGGGAACTCCTTTCCCACTGCTAGCCTTATTCTTGCCACTACTCCACTAGCAGACAAGGATTGTCAACAAGTCACTATCAGTCCTTAGTTTTTTTTCTTTAGTGCTATAATTTTAGTATTTTTAATATTTTCAAGTTTTCCTAGGTTTATTTATTTATTTTAAGATTTTTCAAAAAGTTAATTTTATTTTTCTGTTCATTTTATTATTTTTTAGCATTAATTTAATTTTAAATTAGTTTTTAATATTCTATTTTTTGTCTTTAGTGATAAAAAAGTTGCTATTTTCAATAATTTCCAACTTTCCTAGTTTAAGTAACATATATTAAGATGTTTAGAAAAGAAAATTCTATTTTTGCATTATTTAATTATTTTTTAGAATTAATTTAAGTTAAAATAGGTTTTTAATTAAACTATTTTTGTCCTATTAGGGCTAAATTTACTTTTTTCAATTTTTTTCATTTTTCTCAAGTTTAGATAAGTAAAATAGCATTTTTGAAAAAGTAAAAATATTTTTCTCATTATTTTATTATTTTTTATGATTATTTTTATTTAAAAACTGTTTTTAGCCTTTAAAAATTAGAAAAATAGTTTTAAAAATTTAAGAAAAATAACTTTTAGTGTTTAATTAATATAAGTAAGATAATTGTTTAATAAAATATAATTTTGGACTTTTTGTTAATTATATTTAATTTTAGGGCTTTAATTTGTATTTAAAATTGAATATTTAATTAATAAAAGGTTTTAAAATTTATCTATTGAATTTTTATTCTTATTTATATTATTTTAGACTTAGTTTTAAATTTTAATTAATTTTTAGTTTAAATTTGTAATTTCGTCGCGTTTTACGTCAAAACGTTTACGTTTTACGTTCTACGTCATAGTTTAATTGTAGTGTAACTCGTCTTTTAATTTTCTCTCTTCAAACCCAAAAACGACACTAATCCAAACTTGATTTTATAATATTGGCACATAAGACATACACCTCCTTCGAGAACGAACTCGCACTTATTCGATTTGTCGGTTTTCCTAAACCGTCGAGTTTAATACTTGCCGATTATACGCGTTTTTCCTAAAACGTGTACGATTATACATACATAAAGCATATATTACCCTCACGGGTTATCAAATCATTTACAAATAAAATATAGTGAGGCTATGAACTCATCTTATCTCTAAAGATTTCTGAATCTCTTTATATCACAACTTTAACAGCTTAACCTCACCAACCTAGATTAATATATTTTGTATAATATCAAGTCCTTGAGTTTTGAGTTTAAATATTTGTTCAATAATACTTGTACATTCTTTGATTATATATTTTGGAGTTATAGTATCATTGTTCGGGCCATTATACTCAGAAGCCATTCTATAAACGTATGAGGAGCGAGGGCACTTTAAATCGTATACCCAACCACTCAGTCAGAACATAATATCGAGATGGAACAACTTTGTTGGAAATTATTTGTAAAGTATCAAGTACCGTTAGTGCAAGTACAAGTACTGTTAGTGTTGGCAAGTACCGTCAGTGTTAACGAGGTACATAGCAAGTACTGTTAGTTATATTATAAGTACTGCTATATTGATTAGGACGAATATATCTTTAGAAAAGATATGTCATAGTTATAGTTAGAGTATATCTTATGTGATATACTTAATAGTTTAGAATATTGATAAGATATCGTATGTGATATACTTATCATTATAGATTATTCTAAGGTTTCTAGGGTTCCTACTAGTATAAAAGGAACATAGGTATAATGAGTTTATTGTACCTCATTGAAAGTCAATTAATAGAAGATCGAATAGTTAAAAGTAATTATGTTCTTATTTGCTTTATAAGTTAGATTCCGCATAACTTATTTGGATGAGTAAGAGTTCTCAAGTGCTCTAGTTTGATTACAAGCAATTGTACAAATTCTTAACAGAATATAGTTCCATTCAAATAGATCAACAAGTGGTATCAGAGCTTGTTGAGAAACTCTAAATAAGAAGAACACAACACTAAAACTCCACTCACACAAAATCAATGTCTCAAGCCGGTGATAATCCTCACTTGGAAGAAATTCCAATTCCTGATCCCATACCACAGGGACAACCTCAAATCGTGCATCATGCACCTGCAAATCCACCCGCACAAGGTGCACAAGCTACAGATGTTGTAGTCACTCATACAACTACACCTTCTTCCCATACTCTTTCTGCTGTGAAACTCCATGTTCTCAAAAGCGATAACTATGAGACATGGGCAATGCAGATGGAACATTACTTGAACCACACAGATCACACTCCATGTAAGGTTATAAAGAATGGGAATACTCCTAAGAAGTTGTATTGGTTACCTGATGGTACATGTTATGCTTTACCTGTTGTCATTGTTGAAGAGGTACAAGCAGAGATCAGAGAAAGAAAGGCCAAAACTGCTTTAGCTATGGCACTTTCAGAAGACATTCGACCTAGCTTTCATCACTTTAAGGATGCAAAGGCTATGTGGGAAACTATCAAGCTTAGATTTGGAGGCAATGACAAGTCTAAGAAGATGAAAAAGATTGTTTTAAAACAAGAATTTGATAACTTCTTAATTTTCAGTATAGAAGGAATCCATAGTGGTTATAGAAGGTTCAGTAAATTGCTTATTCAATTAGCAGTTCATGGACTAGTAATTCCTCATGAAGAAGCCAATATAAAATTCTTAAGAAGTGTTCCATAAGAGTGGAAAGCTATGGCCATGCACTTCGTCACAAGGGATGATCTGAATTCAGATCCTTTTGATCATCTCTACAACAATCTTAGAGTTCATGAGATGGATGTTAAAGGTATTGAAGTAACCAAAGAAACAACAACACCAAAGTCTAACTTGGCTTTTGTGTCAGAAGGAAGCAGCGGTCTTTACTCTCAAAATACCGCTGGTGGATCAAGTAGCGGTACTTACTTCCCAAATATCGCTAATGGATCAAGTAGCGGTACTTACTTCCAAAATACCGCTGGAGGACTAACAAGCAGTACTTATTCTCAAGGTACTGAATGCAGTCCATTAACATCTCGGAATTCACAAGGAAGATCCTCATCAGTGTTTAGTGACAATGATGTCTTCTTATTCTTTGCTAGAGAAGACAACAGACCAAGGTTGACCCTCAATGACTTATTCCAAATGGATGATGCTAACATTGAAGAAATGAATCTCAAATGGCAAGCTGCTATGGTCTCTGTAAGATCTAATAGACTTTACAAAAGGACTGGAAGGAAGATGAATGTTGATCCTAATGACCCATTAGGATATGACAAATCCAAAGTTGAATGCTACAACTATGGAAGGAATGGACACTTTGCAAGGGTGTGCAATAGGGATAAGGCTGGAGGGAGCAGTCAGAAGTCCAAGAACAGCTATAGAACCAGTCCAAGAGTCTCTGAGAGCTTTCCAAAAGGAGATAGTAGAAGTCCCAAAGGAACTAAAGCATTGGTAACTGTAGATGGAGTGGTTAACTGGATAAAAGAGGAAGAAGAAGAAGAGTTTGGTTTGATGGCTCTCTCATGAAGATACTGAGGTACATCCTTGTTCTAAATATTATGTTCTTAAGTTTAATAGTCTAAAAGTAGAACTTGATGAAGAATATCAAAAATTAAACACATGTAATGTAGAAGCAAATGCTTTTAAATAAGGTGTTGCTAAGTTGGAAGAAAATATAGTTTTGTATAAAAAGGGTCAACAAAACTATGAAGAGAAAATTAGAATTTCAACTCTTCAAATGAGAGAAAAAGATGTGGCTATTAAAGCTTTTGAAAAACAACTTATGAAAATAACAGCAGAAAATGAAGTTTTAAAAGCTAGTCTTTTTAATGAAAGGGAAGTGATTAATCAATGGAAAAAATCCTCAAAAGGTATGGATAAGTTGATTAACTCACAAATAGGGTATTATGATAAAACAGACCTAGGTTATATAGAGGACCAACCTGGGATACCCTAACTGACAAGGACTTATCAAAGGGGATTTTTGATAGTTCTAATGAGTCAGTTGATACTCCTAAAAATGATAGGTATGCTGAAGGAATGAAAGTAGTTCCTCCACCTTTATCAAGAATTTTCATGCCCCCCAATAATGATATAGGCATAGAGTTAGATGAGTCAAAGCTGCTATTGATAATAAGTCAAATGATTCAGAGTCAAACTCTAGTACCTTGACCCAAGATAAGCCTGTTGTGACCAAAAACATTATTTATCCACCTTTAATGAGCACCTTTGTGCCTGAAGGACATGTGCCTACAACTAGTTCTACTCCCAAGCAGGTGAAAGCTCCTAGTAAGGCAATGGATAATAATACAAAACATCATAGTAATACCAAGAAGGGTAGGCTAGGTTTTAAGAACACTAAGTCAGAACAACCTTTTGGGTCTTCTTTGAGAAGAAAAGGATGTTATGTTTGTGTTAGTCTAAATCATTTTATTAAAGATTTCACTTTGCATGAACATAAAATTGCAAATCTAAAGACTGCACAAAATGTCACAAAGAAAGGTAATGAGAAAAATGTACAGGTAAATAGACAAATGGGGACTAAGGATGGCAAACCCAAGTTTGATCATACAAAAAGGGTAGTTAAACCTAACAAGATCAATAAGGATAGTCACTCTCTCACTACCAAGGACTTTGTTCCAAGAGAAGTACTTATGAAACAAGGTCTAGTACCTTTGAAGTCTAGCAAGCCAAGTACCGGCAAGCCTAGAACTACAAGTACTGCTAGATCAAAAACAAATACTGCTGGTAAAAAGTCACACAAACCATTGTCCCACAAAACTTCTAGGGATTTATTTGAGCTTGTAAAAACACCTAGAAGTAAGCCTCAACACAAACCAGTGCAAATGTGGGTTCCTAAAGGACAAACATCATGTGTTCAACCTAGTACTGCAAAAACAGTACTTAAATCAAAGAAGCCTAAGCATATAAAGTCACCTTATGTTTTTGACTATATAGCTGGAACCATGAAATATAAGAGTGTATGTAGTCTTACTGGAAAAACCTACTTACCAAACTCTTAAGTATGTAGGTCCCACAAGATCCGAGCCAAATGTGGCTTGGGTCCCTGTTAAAAACTAATGAGTTTTGTGTATGTGCAGGGGCATATAATTGATGAACTGAAAGATAAAGGTATTGTAGATAGTGGATTCTCAAGGCACATAACAGGGAACAAAGATTTCTTTGCTGAATTTAAAGAATTTAGAGGTGGACCGGTAGCCTTTGGTGGAAGTAAAGGCAGGATTACTAGAAAAGGAAAAATCAACACATGAAAGTTGGAATTTGAAGATGTGTTCTTTGTAAAAGAATTGAATAAGTTCAATCTCTTCTCTGTATCACATATGTGTGATAAAAAGAACAAGGTGCTGTTTAAAGATACAGACTGCTTGGTACTCTCCAAAGACTTTGAGATGTCAAAGGAATCTTAAGTACTGCTTAAGGTACCCAGGAAAGAAAATACGTACACCTTTAATCTTCATACTATTACTCCAACAGGTGGCATTACATGTTTGTTAGCTAAAGCTTCTAATGACGAGTCTAATTTATGGCATAGGAGGTTAGGTCATGTGAATTTTAAGAACCTAAATAAATTGGTTAATGGAAATTTGGTTAGGGGGTTACCTAACAAACCTTTTCAAAATGATCTCACATGTACTGCTTGTCAAAAAGGTAAGCAACATAGAGCTTCTTGTAAGACCAAGACTATCAATTCTGTGACTAAGCCTTTGCAACTCTTACATATGGATTTGTTTGGTCCAGTTTCTATTAGGAGTATTGGTCACAAGACCTTTTGCCTAGTTATAATTGATGATTTTAGTAGATTCAGTTGGGTTTTCTTTTTAGCACGGAAGAATGAAACCAATGAATTATTGAAGGACTTTGTCACTTTAGTTGAAAAACAGTTCACTAAACAAGTCTTGATCATTAGGACAGATAATGGGACAGAATTTAAGAATGCTGAATTTGATGAATTCTGTAGGTCTAAAGGTATCAAGAGATAATTTAGCAATCCTAGGACTCCACAACAAAATGGAGTAGCTGAAAGGAAAAATAGGACACTAATTGAGGCTGGTAGGAATATGCTAGCCGATTCCCTTTTGCCAAACACCTTTTGGGCAGAAGCAATCAATACTGCATGTTATGTGTTAAATAGAGTCTTAGTGACCAAGCCTCAAAACAAAACACCTTATGAACTTTTGACTGGTGTTGATCTAACCATAAGTCATTTGAAACCTTTTGGGTGTCATGTGTCTAAATACTCTTGATCAATTGGGGAAGTATGATGGAAAATCTGATTCAGGATATCAAGTAGGATATTCTTTGCAAAGTAAAGCATATAGGGTTTATTACTTAGCATCTAGAAAAGTTGAAGAAAAGGCTCATGTCAATTTCTTAGAGAATAAGCCCAATGTCCCAGGAATAGTTATGCTTGGATGTTTGATTTGGATTATCTAACTAACTCCATGGATTACTGTTCTACGCAAAAAGATTGTCAAACTAACAATGCATGTAAAGAGACTCGTACAACAATTTTAGGTACTCATGAAGGACCTTCTTCATCAGATTCTCAAGATGATGATGTTCATATTTATGTACCTAGTATGCCTATTGTTTCTCTTATGGTTGCCAGCCCCCAAAAGAAGCAATCAATGCCATCCAATGATGATCAAGCCTCACAAGAGCTTTAGAGGCTTAAAGATCAAGAGAAGAATGCTACAACTAATAATAAGCATTCATGAGAAGAATCTTTGGAATCACAACACTCAGCAGTACATATTTAACCTAGCGGTACTTCATATGCAATTACTACTAAGCCAAGTTCTGCAAAGTCTGATGATTTATTAGAAGATGTTCTACAAGCAATGGACAGTGAAGATGCCTATACTAGTCCAAATGAAGGGATCTTCTCCAAAGCTTCCTATGATGAACAGGGTGTAGTAACTGATTTCAATAATTTGGAAACTGAAATACCAGTCAGTTCGATTCCCACTCATAAAGTCAACAACAACCATCCTATAGCTCAAATTATTGGAGACCCAAAGTCTGTTGTGCAAACCAGAAGACAGCTTCAAGCTAATACTAAACTCATGCACTTGTGAGCTATATCGAACAACAGCAGAGAACTAATCATAAGGATACTCAGCATTGTTTGTTTGCTTGTTTCTTATCACAAGTAGAGCCTAAGAACATTTCTCAAGCTCTTGATGAAGAAAGTTGGGTAGATGTCATGCAAGAAGAATTAATGCAATTTGAACTACAAAAGGTTTGGATTCTTGTGGATCTTCCTTCTGGAAAAAGAGTTATTGGTATAATATAGGGTTTTGTTCAATTAAGTTCGTTTAATATAGATATTTTACAATCATATTTTTAACAATGATTGTTCGTTTTTCCTCGACTCACTCGAATTGATATTCAATTTAACGTAAGACTTAACTTTGTTTTTGGTAAATAATTTTTTTTTGGTTTTTTAAACTAATTGAAAGCAATTTAATTAAAAACTATTAAAACAATTTAAATAAAACAAATTTTAAAATAAAACTTAAATCTAAATTTTAAATCTAATACTTGTAATGAAAACTATTTAAACAAGACAAAACTAATTTAATTTTTAATTAAAATCTATTTTTAAACAAAACAATGTTAAATGAAAACTAATTTAAAATTATAAAAGTAAATAAAATATTATTTTTCTTTTTATATTTATTTTTAAAACTGATTAAAGAAAATAATTAAGTAAAACTTTTAATTAAAATTTAAATAAAACTAAAAACATGTATTAAACTAATTAATTAAAAACTAACAATTTAAAATTTCCTATATTAATTGAACTATGCGAAAGTAAACACAAAAGTGGTACTAGCTCAATTGGTTGGTGCGTTTGGATGCTATGCGAGAGGTCAGGGGTTCGAGACCCAGCCCAGACTCTATTTATGCTATATATATTTTTTTGGACAGATAAATCTTAGGCCAAGTGTGCCTGAGAGTTTAAGCAGTGCAGTAATACAAAAGAAACAGACAGCAAAATGCAGACAAGTACACAAAAGCTGAATCAAATAAGCTGATAACAAATAAGCTAAAGAGCAAATACACAAACCAAGATAAGCAAAACGAATAAACTAAGACTGAAATAAGCTAATTAACAAAACATCAAACGAACTAAATAGGCATATACCAAATCATACCAACCAATCAGAAGCTTAAATACACAAACTTAAAATAAATTACCAAAATAAGATATAAATCAAAAGCAGAAAAAAAAACAATTCGATAAGCAGATTTAAACAACCTAACAAAAACCAAAGTAAACCAAATCGATATAAGCAGATATAACTCAAACTAAAGCAAACCAAACCAGATACAAAAATAACATCAAAACAAAAAGCAGATAGAGCAGATTTAAACACAAAAAAAAACAAATAAATATAAACTACTCAAAACATAAGCAGATCCAATAAACTAAATAAACCAAACAATTAATCAAACTTGCAGACTTAATAATCTAAAAAAAATTAATAATAAAACAATAAAGAAGATTTAAACCTTGTGTCGAATCCTTTGGGGAGAAGGATGGCGCTGAGCCACCTTGTGAACCGAAGCAACACAATCAAACACTACCTTCGAATTAACCCGAGAACATCAACACCATCGTCCTTATCTCGGACCAAATCCTCGAACCAAACAGTAAATCTTCCAATCGATGAACAGTAACCTCTTTAATTGATATTATTTCCCAGTGGGGAAAATAACTCACTTTCCTTTTATTTATTTTTTATTTTTTTTTATTTTTTTTTTATTTTTAATAATAATGACAAACTCGAACAGTGATATAAAAATGATAAATAGTAAGCAGATTTAAGATTATAAATAACACCAACAGTAACCAAGAGAAACAGGATTTAAAGATCAAAATTAAACTGGACAGAAATTAAATCAAGATGAATTTAAACTGAAATAAACTTTTTCATTAATTAATAAAAGAGTACAATAACTGGAATTTAAAAAAATACAATATTAAACCTAATCTAATTGCAGAAAAATAAATAAAGAAAAGTGGTATCAAATTACATTGAAGATGGGGTTTTAATAAAGAAACCCTAAACTTGGTGCCCACGGTCTTTAATCAGGATCGTTCTTCTTCTTTTTCTCTTTCTTCTCTTCAAATCAACGGTTGAAATTCACCTTGCAAGCCATGGATTACCAACCTGGCAGATTTGTGTTTCTTTAATCTGAGGTGGAGGCACATGATTTGTGGATTTATGATGTGTGATTTGTTTAATCCAATCAAAACAAGGGATTTGGCCACGTCGGATGGATTGAGGACCACCAATGTGGTGTTCTTCCCCGAAAATTGGGGGGATTTAATTTGATTTGTGTGAATTAAAAGATAAGGGTAAAACCCCTAAATTTCATGGGTAATTTTTATGTGGGTGAATTTAGGGTTTGTGGGATAAACTGTGTATTTGGTGGGAGAGAAAGATGAGCAGTGAAAATGACAGCATTGTTTGTATAGAGTGACTTATGGGGAGGTGGGGTAAAAAAAATAAGCGTTTTATTTTTTTGTGAGTGGTGATGTAGCTAAACACGTGTGTGAGGAGGATATGGGTTGACCGGTTTGAGTGTGTTTTGACTGGGAAATAAACCTTTGACCAAGCAAAGTAAATAAAGATTTAACTCTTTATTTCATCCGTTCCATTTGTATCCAATTGGGCCTGGCCCAAAGATTCTTTCTGTGTCTTGATAGCCAAAGGGCTTGGGCTCAATTTGTATAACACCTTTTTGATCCGTTAGTTTAGGTTCCATTAAGCATAAATGGGCTTGTGAGTCCATTAAGCATAAGTGGGACCCACTAGGCCCAAAATCTTCAAAAATATTTAATCCGCTAAAAACAAACTTGATTTCGGCTTATTTGATCATTTCTTCAAAACCGTGTCGGTGAAGCCGGTTTTCGTGAACTTGGGCACACTTTTGGTCTTTTGACTTTGTCTTCGTCTATTTTTGTACTTTTCTTCAACATTTGACCGTGAAATCCCGTGTTTTCTCTTCTTTTGATCATTTGTACCTATTTTAACACAAAAACACAAAACCACGCGTAATTCCGACTTTTACGATATAAAACACATGACTAGGTCTTGTTTTTCCTTAATTTTAGTGGCAAAAGGATAAGTGTTTACACACTTATTAAATCCCCTACACTTGACCATTGCAATGACCCCATGCAATGCATTATTTTAAAGCATAAAGTTACATTTTCCTCATAATTAAACCATCTCGGCCTTTATTATTATTACTACTACTACTACTACGATGAAAAGATAAAAATTTAAGAGGAAACAAAAATTATAACAATTTATTAACTTGAAATTATTTGATGGAAGAAACTCGTAAAGAAATCTAAGACTTAGATTAGGGCTTTGGTGTCATGAATATTAATCACCCTCAAGTTTCACGTTCCCCATACCAAGCTTAAAAACGAGATCATTGCTTACCATAAGTCCTTAGGTTAAAACCACTTATATAAGATAATTGTGTATTACTCTTTCTCAAATTCCTACTTTGTATCTCTAGATTTTATTGATTGTCATTCACCCGTAGGCTCATTTTACTTATTTGATAATTATTATTCCAAAAATGAAGGCCAAACGGTGCAAACCCGACACTCAAAACCTAACCTCATCCTCAAAAACGTTGTCACTAAAGTAAGCCCACATCAAGGATGATTTAAAACGATTTGGGGAATAAATTCCTGGACCCAAAATTTGGCCAAATAGTACTACTTATTAATTATTTCCTCCAAAGTCATGTAGACTTTATGTGGAGTTTAGCAAGTTCACATCATATACCCTTAGGCTCTTTAAGATGTAAAAATGCTCCCCGTCTATTGTCCACACCCTAAGGCTCCTTGAACGATAAACGAGGGAATTGATTTTTGATCAATTTTTATTCAACACTTACCATGCCATACACCCTAAGGCTCTAATGACAAGGTTCGTGCTACATGCCCCACACCCTAAGGCTCCTTGAGGTCATGTTTTAATCTTATTCTTTCTTTATTTATGATATGTATAGTAGGCCAAATTCTGCGGTCCCATTGTCTGAATACCTCCTACTTAGTGGTTATGAGCCACCTTAGTCGGAAGTCCACAACGCTGGCACCCTCAATGTGTTCATGCTTCAATTACAAGGAGATTAAAGATTTGGCTAAGAGTTAAGATATCGAATCGACACTGCAAAAATCCTCATTTATTAAGCAATTAAATATACAAGCGGGAAGAAAGAGCCACAAAAACTCATATAAGCAAAAATTAACCCTTAAACTTATTATCAACTCTATCATCTCTCGTTCTCCACAATTTAAAATCTCAAGGAATGAGACTCGTGGATGCTTAGCCTAATAAACCAATTAAGGTCCATATGGTTAAGGATACTAGCTAGAGTAAACTTGGATAAGTAAACTCGGGTTGAGTCAAAATATTCACGACGGGCCTAATATATCAAAGATATCAAAACTTGCTAAAACCATTTAATTAATTTATTTATTTTTGACTTTATTTTTGAAATGGAATATAAATACGATGCGATGATAAAAGGAAAGAAAATAAAAGAAAAAACTACTAGGCCAAAATAGATCAAAAATTTGAAAAACGTTGAAATTTTTTTAAATTTTCCGGTTAAATGGGGTCAAATTCATGGAAAATCCCACTAAAATTTCGATAGAAATCCCCCCTACACTTAATATAAACATTGTCCTTAATGTTTAAGCATGTGGGAGAATAAACTCCCCTACACTTAGGACATTGAGTACGTTGTTTAAAATCGAGCTAAGGAAGGGACAACTAAAGTGATTACATTTATTCACGTTTTATTTATATACAAGATAGAATCACAATAGCAAAAAATTATCGAAGGAACCGGGTACACGGGAAACACGGGAACACGGGTCGTGTCAAAAGTACCAAAAGTGGATCATTAAAGCTCATATCCCTGCACAACATCACAACACACAAAACAAACAACCTACACGGCTCCCCTTACACTTATTGTAGAAAATAGATAAAAATATAGATAATCGGGTTGCCTCCCGAGAAGCGCTTGTTTTTGTTAACCGAGTCACGAGCCTGACTCGACCCCGAATTAAATGGTCCATGGGGAAACCTCGAATGTAATACCTGGATCAAATATCTTGTCCTCGGTCCCGGAGGAACATAATAAATGAGAGGCAGGAGGATAAGTCATAAAAGGTAAAAAGGTCCTCTCAACATATGTGAAATATGTGAGGTCGTGATCCACGGGAGGTGGGATGGGTAAAGGAGACAAATTTTCATCCCCCAAAGACAATGGATGGTCACTATTCGGCAAAGCCGTAAAGGTATCAATCATAGAATGGTCAATGTCACCTCCCGGGTCAAAGCACTCATCCTCATTTCCCGGTATGAAATGAGGAGAGTAAAAGCGATACATCACCTGCTTGGGTGTGCATGTGGTAGGACGGGGTGGCAACATAATATGAGAAATATCAGAAGACATATCTACCACCCGCGTCACCTCACCAGACCGAATCAAACGAAAGGTAGGATCAAATCTCTCCACCTCCTCTACGATGGGAGGTGGCATGGCTAACAAAGAATGCTCATCGATAGCAATAGAGTCGGAGCTATCAATGTCCTCCATACCCTCTTCAAAGAGAGGATTCACCTCACTAGAGATGTAGGCGTCATCAAAATCAAATTAAGGGTTCGAATAAATCTTGAAATTTTCATTCTGAACGTCTTCATCAGATAGTGACTCGTCATCACTAGAAGTAAAATCATCATCGAGATCAAAAAGGGGATTAGAGAAAGCCAAAGAATCGTCTCCCAAGATGTCGGTGGGAGGTAATGAATCATCACGAGAAAGAGATTCACACTCAACGTTACTATCGGAAGCAACCGTAGGCTCACTTGGAATTTGGACAAGGTTATCAGCACTAGACTTTATGAATTCGTCAGATTCCTTTGCAGGAATTGTGCTAAGATCCTCATCCCCTAGGATGGTTGAATCCTTAGGCTCGAGAGCCGGCAAGTCGAGAGAAGGAATTACAATTGCACTAGGACATTGAGCACAAAGATCATTCCAAGAAATAGTATTTTCATCGTCATCATCATCATAATAGTAAGAACGCACAAGAGGAGGAGTAGAAACACTAAGAGTAGATACTTTCTCTTGTTGTCTTTTGTCATGCAAGCTAATTTTGAGTTGTTTTAAGCTTTCTAGAATTTCATCCAAACTAGTGCTTTGTTCCTTAAAAGAAGGTTGATGAACGACGGAGTTTTGTGGGGGTTCAAAATTTTGAAAACAGGAATTATAGCACGAATGTGGCTCATAATTCATTGGTTGACAATAAGAAGTATCATGAGGGCCCCTACAATTATTGCAACACGGGTATTGAGAAAAACCCGGTGCATGTTGCGGATAGGGATTGTCATAGACGGGAGGGGGGGAGAAATTTGTGTAAAAGGAGAAGTACGAATTTCTAGAATTGCACAATGGACAAAATCCAAATTGTGTATTGTCGATATCAGAACCACACTTCACACAAGTACACCATGGACATATTGGAAAACCAAGCCATGGTCTCCCACACCGAACGCAAGACAAATCTATGAAGAATTATAAATAAGAGGGGTAGAGAAAAGAATTAAACACAATAGAGGATAAAGAAGAATATTTTTGGTGTAATACCTTAGGAAAAGTATTACTTTTGGATTTTTTTAATTTTTTTTTGGTGCAAATCTTAAGAAAGAATTTGCTTTAGATGATTTTTTAATTATTTGTATTTTTATCTTTTTGATTTTTTATGTTTTAGATTTTTAACAAGAAAAATAACGTTCAAAATCGAACGGATCCCAAAATCCAAATCGTCTCACGACAAATCGTCAATCGTAACGAGCGAAGCGGCAGCGGCGCCATTTTAATATAGGGTTTTGTTTAATTAAGTTCGTTTAATATAGAGATTTTGCAATCCTATTTTTAACAATGATTGTTCGTTTTTCCTCGACTCACTCGAATTGATATTCAATTTAACGTAAGACTTAACTTTGTTTTTGGTAAATAATTTTTTTTTGGTTTTTTAAACTAATTGAAAGCAATTTAATTAAAAACTATTAAAACAATTTAAATAAAACTAATTATAAAATAAAACTTAAATCTAAATTTTAAATCTAATACTTGTAATGAAAACTATTTAAACAAGACAAAACTAATTTATTTTTTAATTAAAATCTATTTTTAAACAAAACAATATTAAATGAAAACTAATTTAAAATTATAAAAGTAAATAAAATATTTTTTTCTTTTTATATTTATTTTTAAAACTGATTAATGAAAATAATTAAGTAAAACTTTTAATTAAATTTAAATAAAACTAAAAACATGTATTAAACTAATTAATTAAAAACTGACAATTTAAAATTTCCTATATTAATTAAACTATGTGAAAGTAAACACAAAAGTGGTACTAGCTCAATGGGTTGGTGCGTTTGGATGCTATGCGAGAGGTCAGGGGTTTGAGACCCAGCCCAGACTCTATTTATGCTATATATATTTTTTTTGGACAGATAAATCTTAGGCCAAGTGTGCTTGAGAGTTTAAGCAGTGCAGTAATACAAAAGAAACAGACAGCAAAATGCAGATAAGTACACAAAAGCTGAATCAAATAAGCTGATAACAAATAAGCTAAAGAGCAAATACACAAACCAAGATAAGCAAAACTAATAAACTAAGACTGAAATAATCTAATTAACAAAACATCAAACGAACTAAATAGGCATATACCAAATCATACGAACCAATCAGAAGCTTAAATACACAAGCTTAAAATAAATTACCAAAATAAGATATAAATCAAAAGAAGAAAAAAAAACAATTCGATAAGCAGATTTAAACAACCTAACAAAAACCAAAGTAAACCAAATCGATATAAGCAGATATAACTCAAACTAAAGCAAACCAAAGCAGATACAAAAATAACATAAAAACAAAATGCAGATAAAGCAGATTTAAACTCCAAAAAAAAACAAATAAATATAAACTACTCAAAACATAAGCAGATCCAATAAACTAAATAAACCAAACAATTAATCAAACTTGCAGACTTAATAATCTAAAAAAATTAATAATAAAACAATAAAGAAGATTTAAACCTTGTGTCGAATCCTTTGGGGAGAAGGATGGCGCTGAGCCACCTTGTGAACCGAAGCAACACAATCAAACACCACCTTCGAATTAACCCGAGAACATCAACACCATCGTCCTTATCTCGGATCAAATCCTCGAACCAAACAGTAAATCTTCCAATCGATGAACAGTAACCTCTTTAATTGATATTATTTCCCAGTGGGGAAAATAACTCACTTTCCTTTTATTTTATTTTTTTATTTTTTATTATTTTTTTATTTTTAATAATAATGACAAACTCGAACAGTGATATAAAAATGATAAATAGTAAGCAGATTTAAGATTATAAATAACACCAACAGTAACCAAGAGAAACAGGATTTAAAGATCAAAATTAAACTGGACAGAAAATTAAATCAAGATGAATTTAAACTAAAATAAACTTTTTCATTAATTAATAAAAGAGTACAATAACTGGAATTTAAAAAAATACAATATTAAACCTAATCTAATTGCAGAAAAATAAATAAAGAAAAGTGCTATCAAATTACATTGAAGATGGGGTTTTTATAAAGAAACCCTAAACTTGGTGCCCACGGTCTTTAATCAGGATCGTTCTTCTTCTTTTTCTCTGTCTTCTCTTCAAATCAACGGTTGAAATTCACCTTGCAAGCCACGGATTACCAACCTGGCAGATTTGTGTTTCTTTAATCTGAGGTGGAGGCACATGATTTGTGGATTTATGATGTGTGATTTGTTTAATCCAATCAAAACAAGGAATTTGGCCACGTCGGATGGATTGAGGACCACCAGTGTGGTGTTCTTCCCCGAAAATTGGGGGGATTTAATTTGATTTGTGTGAATTAAAAGATAAGGGTAAAACCCCTAAATTTCATGGGTAATTTTTATGTGGGTGAATTTAGGGTTTGTGGGATAAACTGTGTATTTGGTGGGAGAGAAAGATGAGCAGTGAAAATGACAGCATTGTTTGTATCAAGTGACTTATGGGGAGGTGGAGTAAAAAAATAAGCGTTTTATTTTTTTGTGAGTGGTGAGGTAGCTAAACACATGTGTGAGGAGGATATGGGTTGACCGGTTTGAGTGTGTTTTGACTGGGAAATAAACCTTTGACCAAGCAAAGTAAATAAAGATTTAACTCTTTATTTCATCCGTTCCATTTGTATCCAATTGGGCCTGGCCCAAAGATTCTTTCCGTGTCTTGATAGCCAAAGGGCTTGGGCTCAATTTGTATAACACATTTTTGATCCGTTAGTTTAGGTTCCATTAAGCATAAATGGGCTTGTGAGTCCATTAAGCATAAGTGGGACCCACTAGGCCCAAAATCTTCAAAAATATTTAATCCGCTAAAAACGAACTTGATTTCGGCTTCTTTGATCATTTCTTCAAAACCGTGTCGGTTAAGCGGGTTTTCGTGAACTTGGGCACACTTTTGGTCATTTGACTTTGTCTTCGTCTTTTTTTGGACTTTTATTCAACATTTGACCGTGAAATCCCGTGTTTTCTCTTCTTTTGATCATTTGTACCTATTTTAACACAAAAATACAAAATCACGTGTAATTTCGACTTTTACGATATAAAACACATGATTAGGTCTTGTTTTTCCTTGATTTTAGTGGCAAAAGGATAAGTGTTTACACACTTATTATGGTACTAGGTGGGTTTTCAGGAATAAAAAGGATAAGAGAGGTGTTGTTGTGAGGAAGAAGGGATATACTATGATGAGGTGCATGTTCAAGATTTCAAGTCAATCTAAAGGTGTCACATCTACATGTTGTGAAAAGGATTTTTAAGTTTCTTAAAAGTCAGCCTAACTTAGGATTATGGTATCCTAGAGATTCTACATTTGATTTGGAAGCTTACTCAGATATGATTATGCTGGAGCTAATCATGATATGAAATCCACAACAAGAGGTTGTCAATTCCTAGGCAGAAGACTCATATCATGGCAGTGTCAAAAGCAAACTATTGTTGCTACTTCTACAACTAAAGCTGAATATGTAGCTGCTGCTCATTGTTGTGGACAAGTAATTTGGATCCAAAATGGGTTGTTAGATTATGGCTTCAACTTTATGAACACCAAGATCTACATTGATAATGAAAGTACCATTTGCATTGTCAAGAATCTAGTCTTTCACTCCAAAACCAAGCATTTTGAATCAAGACATCACTTTATAAGAGATGCTTATGACAAAAGGCTTATTCAGGTTTTAAAGATCCATACAGATAACAATGTAGCTGATTTATTAACTAAAGTATTTGATACAAAGATATTTGAGTTCTTGGGTAACACATATTGGTATGCTCAACCAATAACTGTTGCATATGTTAAAGGGAGGTAACAACTATACAAGTTGTATGCTAATTATTATTGTATAGTGTTTGTTTGTGTTTTTGATATGATTGCAGGTTAGTAGATTAAGATAAAAGAGGTTACAATAATAGTGGAATGCATGAACCGATCTAATTTTTGAGGTACGGTTTTAGAACCAAGTACTGCTAGGCAAATCTGAAGTACCGTGTATGTTCCATGTACCGCTACATAACCATTGTACCATTGAGGGTCTCTTTTGTAAATTTGGTTGTTTCTTCGTGCTTGGGTTTGTTATTCATATAAATACTAACCCCAAGTATACAATTGTTTCACCTAATCTTTTATTTTATACCTCAATTCTATAACCTTCTCTCTAATTTTCGATCATCAAAAATACTAATGGCTGCTCTAGAAGTGATCTCTAAGCACAACCAGGTTGCTAATATTACTCACAATGATGATTCTCTCTCGAAGTCATGTACATTTTGCACTTAATGTAAGTCATGTTGTCTCTATTCCTATTGTTACACAATTTTGGAATACTGATGTCTTAGGTACTCGTCATAATCAACCTTGCATAAGGGCTATGGTTAATAATAGAATTATCTATGTGACTGAAGTACTGCTTAGGGCTAGTTTAAGACTTGATGATGCAAATGGAACTAGTATGTTGACTAACACTGAGATACATGATGGCCTTGTAGCCATGGGTTATGAGGGTGGTAGGGAAAGTCTTACTTTCTTTAAATGGTTATTTTCACAACAATGGAAATTACTTTTTCATGCTATAATTCACTGTTTAAGCTCTAAAAGTACATCTTTTGATCAAATCCCTGCTGCTTTGGCATCAGCTGTTATTTGTCTAGCAAATAACAGAGTTTATAATTTTTAAAGATAATTTTTTGAAGGCATGACTAGGAATTTGGAAGGGTCCAAAAAGTTTTTAATGTATCCTAGATTCATTCAAGCTTTAGTTAATGACCAAATCCCTAACCTACTAGAATTAACAAATATTTAGGATGTCCCCTCTTTCACCAAAACAACCTTTTCTTTCTTGATAAAGAATGGTAGCTCTTTTTCAGGGACAATAACACCACTATTTGCTAATATGTTAGCCCAACCAGCTAATCAAGAAGGTGAGGAACCTAGCTTAGCTAGTGCTTTTCAACAAACTCCTTCTCACCAGAGTCCCCAATCATCTAAAGATTCACAGTATTCTTCTCATCATGATGGTAATCATCCAAATTCTGATGAGATGATCCACACACCTACTGCTTCAATTGCTGCTAGTGGTTCTCCACAGGCAACAGCAACAGAGGTGGTGGATGTGCAAATTTAACTGCTTTGTGCACAAGCTTGTCCAAACAGGTATAGGTTTTGCAAAAAGAGAAGCTTGCTCAGGATAAAAGAATTGCTGATTTGGAAGCTAATTTGATAAGGCTAAGGAGTAAAGTCACTCCTTGGATGAGGCACCACAAGGTAATTCAGAAGGCTGCTCTTAGAAATCAAAAGTTTAGACACTTCAAGAAGAAGCAACTGAATGCAACCAAACAGGGGAGGAATGATGAAGAACAAGGACCTTCTTCGGATATTCATACAAGGATCTCTGGCAATGACATCAATTTTGAAGCTGATGATGACATTGAAAATCTTGAGGTTAATGATGGCATAGAGAATGATGTGGATAATGCAAGTTTGGATCATACAGATATGGAGCTTCAACATGAGGAACCACAACAACCTGTTCATGAGGAACCACAACATGCTGATGGAGACATGGTGGTAACTCAGCCACAACCTCCATCACCAAAACTACAAGCAAACTGGAGTAGTTTTTATCATAAGCTAGAGGAAATAACTGTTAAGTTTCGTGTGTCTACAACTCCACCACAAAGACAATTTTGGTTTTATAAGAAACAGTCTTTCCAAGTACTGTCAAGATCAAGAATGAATGTTGAATCAGACAAGACTGAGGAGTTAGAGATTGAGAAGACAACTTCCAAAGGAGAAAAAGTATCTGGAGATACTTTTGTGATAGAAAAAAGTGTGTCTATAATTGGTGAAGTAAATTTTGCTGAAGAACCAAGTATTGCTAATCCAACTGCATGTACCACTGATGAAAAAGCTTCACTACCATCTTCTGAAGAAAGCCAGACTCCATCTTTTGGAGAAGATGAGACATTAGCACAAGTGTTGCTTGATCTCAAAGAAAAGAGCTCAACTGAGAAAGCAAGGTTAGTAGAAGAAGAGATGAAGACACAGCAAGAAAATATTGCCATTAAAGATAAAGACAAAGGTAAGAAAGTTCAAGCTTCACAGCCCACTACAAAAGGTATTATCATTCAACAACAATCTAATGAAGACGAAGAAAGAAGATCTTCGAGATTATTAAAGAAACTACCTAAGATAAATCCAAAGGATAAGGGCAAAAAGAAATTACAATTTGAATCTGAAGATGAAAGTGATTCAGATGATGATATTAGCAAAGTCATGAACAAGTTTCATCAATTAGAGCATGATGAAGAGGTAGCTCTTAGATTGCAAGCACAAATGCGTGATGAGGAATTACAAGAAGAACTTACAGCAAAGCAACAATTGCTTGAAGCCCAAAGAGTGCAACAAGAATGAAACATAGCAGAATATGATAGGATTCAGATTGAACTAAAGGCAAGTGAACTTCTTGTAGAATCCTTAGTAGCTGAAGAAAGAGATGCTTATGATGAAGAAGAAAAAGATAAGTTGATTAATGATTTGGTAAGGGAGAAACAAAGATTCTTTACAGAAAAGAGAAGAAGAGAAAAAGTTAAGCTTCCAACTACTATGCAAATCAGGAATCAAATGATGTCTTACCTCAATAAGGTTAAGCATTTCACCCATGATCAGCTAGTCAGAAAGACTTTTGGTGAAATAAAGGCTTTGTATGAACAACACAAGAGGAGGAAATTGAATTTTGTTGAGATTGGATCTAAAAAGGACAAAAAGGACATTGAAGATGTCAAGAAAAATCTGACACAACAAAGAAAATTTGAAAGTACCCCCAGACTTGATGCAAGTACTGCTGTACAGAAAGAAGTATCTCCACCTATCAAGACTACATATGTTAGAAAGAAGAAAAGGGTGAAGGAATTTTAAAAAGAAGCAAAGACTGATCAAAGGATGGATGAGGGAAATGCAGCTCACAGTGTTGAAAAAGAGACTGAAAATGTACAAGTAGTACATACACAGTCAATAGTACTTGAAGGAATGGTACATACTGATTTTGAGGAGGGATCCATTGAGTTTGAAGGAACCTACAAAGGTATTAAAAGGAATAGATCAACCAAGAGAAAGCAAGAAGCCAAAAAAAGGCAAAGTCTATAGATCAAGATAGTGATGATGATGAAAGTTGTAGAAACCACTTGAAGATAGTCAAATTTGAAGATCAATGTATTAACACATAAATCTTTGGAAAGAAGTCATCAATCATAAGATGGACTGGTGCTATGAGACAAGGATTGGAAATTCATGGAATAACTTGAACATATGGAACATTTAGGATGTTCAGGTTACTAGAAGATATTCTACATATCCTTGACAAACAAGATATTCAAGACCTTAAGAGATTTGTTCAAGGAGGAAGTGAAGGTCAAGAAGAAATGTCACTATTGAGAAATGAGTTGAAGTTCATGTATGAGCCATACAATTGTGATCAACAAATGTTGAAGGACTTAGAGAATCAGGTTCCTACGTACTGGAGATATTATAGATCATGTGGTATACACACTTTGGATGTAGATGATATAACTTATTACATGCTTCAAGAGAAAAGATATCCTTTCTGAAGAAGGATGTTAGAGAGGATGTTGGAACAACAACTGGATATTTCCGAAGAATCTAATGGTGCTTTTGAGTTGATTAGAATGGTTAAACAGGAACTCAAGGATTTGGAAAAAGAAGAAGAAGCTGAGAAAGAGCCTTAAGTGTTTGACTGTTGGTCACACTTCATAAATGGTTCTCAGTTTACCATGTCTAACAAACATAAGAACTGGCTAGTCCATAAGCAAACAGTTTGTGGTAAATACTTCTCAAATCCATTGAAAGCTGGTAGTTTGCTAAAAATTAAATGGTTCTAACTCATCATGTTTCGAGACAAAGAGTTGGCTAGTCCTAGGGCAAATGGTACTTAAGACATTATCAAATCCGTTGATGGTTGACATTTTACCAAAAACTGTAGGGTTATCAATACACCTTAATCTTTATGAATAAAGTATTGACTATTCCAGAGTGTACGACTAATTGGTAAAGAATAAACCAAATCCGTTGATAGCTGATGATTTGCTAAAAATCATGATGCCAATACAGATTGGTTTGTTGTTAACTGTTTTATATCAGGTAAGAAGATATAGGCAGAAATATTGATTCATAAGAAGACTCATACTTAAAGATTCCAAAAAGGGGAAGAAGACATATGTGGTGTATGTTTTAACTCAAGAAGCTTATAAAGAAGATGAGTTCTTAACACTCAAGGGAAGTGATCATATATGAAGACAATATTATTGCTGCAAAAGAATGTTTACAAGACACAAGAAGATCACATTTTGAACACAAATATGATATTCATGAAGACTTAAGATTATCTTATCAGAAGGAGATCTACATAAAGTGTTTGGCTACATTCAGTTGGATACAAGTAAAAGATTACCAAGTTTAATCTAAGGTTGAAGAGAAGACTGAAGATATGTATTTTAATACATTCAGCATACAGAGAAACAAGAAGAAAACAAGTTATCATTCTTGTTTAAGGGAGGATTGTTGGGATTTATTTGTAAAGTATCAAGTACCGTTAGTGCAAGTACAAGTACTGTTAGTGTTGGAAAGTACCGTTAGTGTTAACGCGGTACATAGCAAGTACTGTTAGTTATATTATAAGTACTGCTATATTGATTAGGACGCATATATATTTAGAAAAGATATGTCATAGTTATAGTTAGAGTATATCTTATGTGATATACATAATAGTTTAGAATATTGATAAGATACAGTATGTGATATACTTATTATTATAGAATATTTTAAGGTTTCTAGGGTTCCTACTAGTATAAAAGGAACATAGGTATAATGAGTTTATTGTACCTCATTGAAAGTCGATTAATAGAAGATTGAATAGTTAAAAGTAATTATGTTCTTCTTTGCTTTATAAGTTAGATTTCGCATAACTTATTTGGATGAGTAAGAGTTCTCAAGTGCTCTAGTTTGATTACAAGCTATTGTACAAATTCTTAACAGAATATAGATTCATTCAAAGGGATCAACAATCTTTGTAGAAAGTTTCCTACTAACACGATACATTATATATTTTAGAAATGTCTTCAAAAGTTAGTATATTATTATCTAGTTTCAAATTTGGCAAAAATAGTCCTTTTTGTTATAAGTTTGGTATATTTACACTTTTAACACCTAAAGTATATAGTTTTAGTATTTGCATTTTAAACCTTCAAATATTAACCTTAGGGTTTCAAACTTTTCAATATTAGTCCTTATAGTTTTAACTTTCATAAAATGACACATTTGGCCCAAAATGTTTATAGTTTCAAAAATGACAATTTTAGTCCTATATTTGTTAAAAATTACATAACAACCTCAAAATTGTACCAAATGATCTAGGAACTTAAAACAAAGTTCATGAACACATTCATAATCATAATAAAATCACTTTTCCATAATTATAGCTTTTGAAATGGATTTTAAGTCATTATTTTATGTAAATTACAAAACTAGGGTTTTAAGACATCTTTGATTTATAACTTCCATTTTAGCATATTATATCAACTAAAGCTTATTAGATTATCTTATTAACATCTTATAAAAATTATAGCAAGTCTTAGAAAAGCATTATAACAAGATCAAAGCTTAGTTAATATAGTGATTACCTAAGTAGCTTCAAAATGACTTTTAGGGCTTCTTATGAACACAACTTCCAACCAAAGCTTCAAGAGCTTCAATGAATTCTTTCTAGACCTGGTTTCTGGTCTTCTAAGAGTCCTAGAACATTTGTAGAAATGGAAATTAGAATAGGTATAGAGATATAAAGAAAACAGGGTTCTAGTTCTCAAATGGTGCAATCTGTCCCTTTTATAGCCAATTCCAAAACTTAGGATCCAAGTTATGTCTTTGGACATATAAGATAAGAAATTATATGATGAAGGGAAGCTATGAGAGTCTATGCAAGTCTAGGATTAAACAATGGAAGCTAGGAACAAAATATCTTGGTTTTGTGGTGCTAAATAGGTCACGACAACAATAAGGATGAGGATGATGATTTGTAGCCTTCAAGTAGGTAATGAACCTAGTGAAAAATATCCCAAAATATCCTATTGATCTGATCTTAGGTTTGAATATGGGAGGGGAAGTGTTTAAATAAGTTTTTTGGGGGAAAACTAAACCGGGTCCAAAACTAAGGATTGTAACTTTATGGTTTGGAAATTCTTATAAATAAGGGTTTAGGAATGTAGTTAGTGATGGATCAAGGTGTAATTAGGGTTTACACATTTTGTTTAGAAGGTTTTGGTCCTTGGTTTGAAGTTTAATAAAGGTTTGAAGTGAAATTGAGAAGCAAACCTAGGCGGGTTAGGGTTTCTAATGATCTAGGGTTAAATATTTGATAAAATTATTATTCTTCACCTAGATACTAATGTAAACTCAATTTATATACTATAAATTGTGTTTTAAGTATCCAAAGAGGTTCTACACTTGGTTTGATGGGTTATTCTAAGTAAACATCTCCTAAGGGTGAAAATACCTATTTTGACCTAATTAACAAGTCATGCATTGAAATCTTGTACCTTGTGCTTTAGGGTACTTGTACATTGATCTAATATAATTTTGTAACCTAATATAATGATATTGGTGTTGGTAGACTTTTCTTAAAAGACTAGGTATTGATTCTAAGTAAAATGCTTAATATGAGCGTTTTTAGGTAATTAAGCCTAATGACTTTGTACTTTGGGTAATTAGTGTTTATATCATTATGTAAACTTATTCTAGGTATTATATGGTATTTTATGACTTCTAATGATTCTACACACTTGGTTTAAGGGTTTGTATATGATAATCATAACCTAGGTGTAATTAAGTTAGCTTATAGTTCTATGCTTCAATAACTTGTACATTGTGCTTTAGTAATTTTTAACTTATCTTAGGATAAATGTATGATATTAATATGATACTTAGTTGAGTTTTATAATTTGTTGTAAAAGATTAGACCTTAATTCAATGTGAAATGAATTTTAGACGCTAATCCAGGTTACTAGGTCTTATACTTGTAATTAGTTTTAGATTACTTATACTTAGTGTTTTAAAATCAAATATATCCTATATATGATAGATTATATCTTTTACATTGGTATTTGATATTCATACATAGATATTGTGTAATTCTTTTATTTGAAATATTAGTTTACCAAGGATTTCTAGGTGGTGATCTAGATTATTATGTACATTTATTTGTACATAACTTTGTATGGTTTGTTCTTACCACTCTTAGATAATATTATGCCATCAAATCATAGTTTACAACTTGTTTATAATCCATAATTACTTATTCGTATGTGTTGTATATTCATAGTTTATCATCCTTGTGTTTATGACTTATTCATAGGGATTCTAGGGTTTCTAAGAGAATTTAGGGCATCATAGTTATATTTGAGATGTTCTTATTCATAGTATACTTATTAGATTACTTTTAGAACTCATATTTGACATATACATTATGTTATTCAACATATAGGAATATGTTGTTGTGGCAATTCAGGTTGTGAGAAGCATTTCATCTTATCAAGTAACGCATAGAAGCAAAATTAGTGAATTTTCATGTCCATTTAATCATAACACATAACATAGATGTGAAATTTATGGGTTGTAATAGTGTGTGAACCCTTTAGATACATGTCTAGAGAAGGAGCGAGTTACTTCATTATGTTCACTGATGACTTCAACTGTTATAGTTATGATTACCTTGTGAAACATAAACATGAGGTGTTTGAAACATTCAAAGAATTTCAAAATGAAGTGGAAAATCAACTCTACACAAAAATCAAGATTATTCGATCCAATAGAGGATGAGAATACATGAGTTTTAAGTTTGTGGAACACTTGAAGAAATGTGGCATTGTGTCGGAAAGGAGGAATAGAACTCTTTTGGATATGGTTCGTTCCATGATGAACTCAACTACTTTACTAAAGTCCTTGTGGGTTTATGCTTTAGAGTCTGCTGCACGCATTGTAATATGATTCCAACATAAAAGGTCGATAAGACACCATATGAGGTATGGTATGGGAAAGCTCTCAAGTTGTCTTATTTAAGGGTTTGGGGTTGTGAGGCTCTCGTGAAGCGGTATGCTCCTAACAAATTAGACCCCAAATCAATTAAGTGTATTTTCTTATTCCCAAAGAAAACGATGGGCTACTACTTCTACTACCCACTAGAGAACTAAATATTTGTTTATTTTACCGGGAAGAAGTCCCTTTACCCGAACTATATATTTGTTGCTCGAAATGTTGAGTTCTTTGAGACAAGTCTCATAGATCAAGAAGCAAGTGGGTGTACTCTACTGCTTGGGCAAGTGGGAGTACTAACGACTTAGAAATCGCCGAAGATGTAGATACACTGCCTTCTGGTAACACTAGCGAATTGCATGATGAAGTTCAACATGAAGATGTGGAACCTTAAAATGTAGACATTCCCGTTCGTAGGTCCGTTAAGACGTTTCAAGCGCCTAATAGATATGGTTTCTATGTAGATGCTGAAGAACACGAATAAGGTGATCATGGTGAGCCTCCTTATTATCAAGCGGCGATTTTGGATGTTAGATCCGATAAGTGGTTTGAAGCTAAGAACACGGAAATGAAATCTAAGAAAGATAATCAAGTATGGGCTTTGATTGATCTTCCTAGGCGCAGGAACCGTAGGGTCTAGATGGCTTTATAAGATAAAGACCGACATGGATGGCAAGATACACACCTGTAAAGCTCATCTTGTGGTGAAAGTGTATATTCAAACCTACGGGCTAGATTATGAGGAAACCTTCTCTCCGGTTGCAGACATGAGAGCTATTCGGATTCTCTTAGCCATAGCGGCATTCTATGACTATGAGATTTGACAAATGGATGTTAAGACCGCCTTCTTAAATGGTCGCATTAGTGAAGATGTTTACATGGTGCAACCTGAAGGCTTTGTTGATCCAAAATATCATAGTATAGTCTGTAAGTTGTAGATATTTATTCATGGATTAAAGCAAGCTTCCAGAAACTGGAATAAGATATTTGATAAAGAAATCAAAATGATTGATTTTGTTCAGATCCCCGATGAGCCATGTGTATATGTCTAAGCTAGTGAAAGTAATGTAGCATTCCTAGTCTTATATGTGGATAACATATTACTCATGGAAAATAGCACTTCAATGCTCGAGGAAGTGAAAGCTTGGCTGAGTAAGTGTTTTCCATGAAAGGTTTAGGTGAAGATGTGTATATTCGTAGAATTAAGATCACGCGAGATAGATCTAAGCGGTTGTTATCTTTAAGTCAAAGGGCTATTTTTGATAAATTCCTAAAGAAGTATAGGATGGATAATTCCAAGAAACGATTTGTTCCAATGTAAGACAAGCCAAACTTAAGTAAAAAGCAAGGTGTAATCACACCTATTAAGGTTAAACGCATACAGAGAGTTCATATGCTTCGGAAATTGGTCTATCATGTATGCAGTAAGATCCAATAGACCCGATGTTGCTCTTGCGCAAATTTTTTGTAGTAGATTCTGACAGAATCCTGGCGAGAAGCATTGGAATGTTGTTAAAACCATTCTAAAGTATCTTAGGAATACTAAAGATATGGAACTTATTTATGGGCTAAAATGAAAAACAAGCTTCACATCCAATGTTATATCGATGCTAGTTTTCAAAGCGACAAGGAGGATACTAAATCCCAAGCTGGGTATGTGTTTGTGCTTAATGGTGGACTAGAAGAGTCGTAAGTAAAGCAATAGTGCATTGTTCTCTACTAAAGTTGAATATGTTGTTGTTGTTGATGCTGCAATGGAGGCTATCTGGATAAAGAATTTTATTAGTGGTCTTGTTGGAGTCATGCCGACTAATAATGAACCTATTGAAATGTTGTGCGATAATTTTGCTGTAATTTCCATCGCTGATGATCCTGGTATCATGGGAGGTGCTAGACATTATCAAAGGAGATTTTACTACATTCGAGAAGTTATAGAAGATGGTGAAATTGTCATTAACAAAGTCCACACAAATGACAACGTCGCAGATCCTTTCACAAAACTAATGCTGTTTAATAAGCATTTTGAGCATGTTGCATCTATTGGTCTTATTCGTTCTGCTAGTCTCATGTAAATCTGTGATAATGTATTTTATGTATTTGGACAAAGGATGCTTAAGAAATTGTTATGAATAAATGAATTAATTTTTGTTGGAAATATTGTTTTCATTTATTAATAATTGTATCATATATTTTCATGTTTAATCCTTGAATATACTATATTCACTTAGTTTATTATATATATATATATTATAAATTTCTACTGTCGATCATTAATATGAGAGTATTAACGAACTAAGACAAATATGAGGGTTGGGTAAGATGATTCTTCTAGACTCATAGGTTATTCAACGTGGTTGAATAATTGAATTATCCCAACCGTGTAGTATTCTTTATGGATCAGTGTCATTAAGAATCTACACATATGGTAAGTATTGTTATCCTTAGACTTGATATGCAAGTGCATCTTTGCATGGATGGATTTCATTTCTTGATTTATAGTAAACGTTGTGTCAATAAAATGGACATTTATAAAACTTATTTCAAAACTTTTTATTACATGTGTTAAAGGTACTAATATTTGTCTTTTTGTACTTCGTTTTTGTCTAGATATCTTTACGAATAGAATGATCGATAAAAATCAAGTCACTTTATTGTTTTTAGTGTTTGATTAGCAAAGTTATGGTATTCTAGGTCTAATTATCACAAACCCGTCAAAAGTGTAAAATAGTATCGTCTACGTAACCGTATTACTCTAAAAACAAATTGCACATACCAATTACTAAGCACAAAGTACAATCAAGTAATGCACAACAAGTAATAAATGCAGAAATGTAAAACTATAGAAAGTATAAGGACTAAAAATGTAAATTTGTAAAGCTAAGGGACTGAAAATGTAAAATTAACAAACTACTAACCAATCTTAACAAAAGTAACAAACTTTGTAACCAACTTCAACAACTATAACAAATCCAGGGACCTGTTTGCAAACCCTAACAAGTTTAATCAAATTAAAGTAAACTAGCAACTTTCCTAAATTCCAGGGACTAGAATGCAATTTACCAAAGTATTATTGAGAAAAACGGGCTTATTGGTTTTTAAGCTATATTTTGAGCTCTGGTCAACCAAATAAGCTGAAAATGGTTTCAAAAGTTTAAAAATTCACTTTAAGCTAGCCATGTTCAAAGAAATAAGTTGTGGTGGTCTAATTCTCTAAAAAGCACTTTTTAAATAAGCTACTTTTAAGAGTTGAGCTTATTGAGATAAGCACTTGACCTGTTTTTCTCAAAAACTGATTATAAACCCAAATAATGGACACCTATCTAATAAAATATGAAAAACCTCCACTGAATAAGCCAGAAAAGCCAATAAAGCCAATAAGCTCAAATCGCTTATGTTGACCAGCGTTGACCAAAATTTGACCAATGTTGACCAAGTTCAAATCTACTTTTATAACTTATAGAACAGATTTGTGGAAGAAAATAAGCAAGTTTATGAAGTAGACAAGCCAGTATTAAAAATAAGCCAAGATAGAATAAGCACTTCTTTATAGAGACTTTATGAGCTTATTTCTAATTAAATTTTGAGAACTGTATCAAATGGCTTATCAAGCCTTAAAGCTAGGATGTTAGGCTTCACAATGAACCAAAATTCAAGGTCTGATTCCAAGAAATGAGCTACTTATGATGGTATGAAGTTGGCTTGTTTTAGGCTAATGAATCTGACTCATAGTTTTTAATGACCTGTACCCTGTTTGACTTATAGGTTGACTACCAAAACTTGCACAACTAATCTTGACCAGTTTTAGAGTGTATGAAAACAGGTTTTATCCAACTTTAATGACTGAATCAATAGATAGCTATAGATCCAAACACCAGTTAAGCTAAGAAGCAAGAATTAAGCTAATCAAGTAGATCAAATCTAACAGATTATCACTAATAACTAACAAATCATATCAACAAGCTAACAAAGATCAAATAGCAGGCATAAGCAGCCAATTTTACACTAGAACTAAGAATGTAGCATGCAGACAACATTTTAGAGGAATTTAAAAGAGAAATTAGCACTTTTTAGCAATGAAGCCACCACTGAAGGAGAAGAGAGTGCCAAACTCTCTTTTTCAGCTTAACAACACCTTATCACCAACAATCATCTACCAAATCACCATTAATCACCATGATCATCATCATCTACCCTGCTACAATGGATGAACTTGAAATTTAGCTAGAACTGGTATCAAACTTGGACTGTAATAAATCTGATCACACAACTAGCTTCCAAATCAACTAACTTCATTTAGTTATTCATGAGAATAGCAGAATCAACAAGCATGAGGGATATCAAAGATGAATGCAGTAAGGTAAGTAGAATTGAGAATTTTGTAAAGTGAATTTTGTTATTAATGGAGTAAATTTGTTATAAAGTCCTAACTAACTCACTTAGGGTGGTTGTCAATCACCCTAAGTAGTTATAACTAGAGAGAGTGAAAGAGAAAACAGGTTTTTGCTGTGTGTATGAATTTCACACTTACGCTACGTTACATGAAATGAAATGAATACAGGGGTATTTATAGACTAGCAATGAGATGTAGGAGAGCTCTATGACGTGTCTTGGCCAATAGGAAGTTGCCAGGTGTCAAATTCTGCAATATTGATTTTCAAGTGTTCTTGCTCAAATTGGGGATTTTTATTCTCTTGATGATTTGTTAATTGGCTTGCTGGGTTATGTTCGCCTTATGATCACGATCATTTTTGCTCTTGAAAGATCTTCATGAAATAGCCTCTAGCGTAATATGCATTCTAGGAAGAGATGTGCCACGTGGCGTTCTTGGATAGGTTGATAAATAATCACACGGATCATTATCCTATTAGTGAAATATGATTGGTGGGATAAGTGATAGTGGATGTACTGTTGTGATATGCCAGCCACTTTCTCTTGCCTCATTAATGAGATGTATGTGGAAATCCATGTCATAAGCATACTTGATTCTCATTGGCTAGTTTTAATATCACTCGGATCAAGCTATATTTAACTTTCCAAATTGGCAGAATTGGTCCTTCAATTTGGCAGATTCTTTGTTTTAAGTATAAGTACTTCATAACTTGACATCTTCAATCCTTTAACTTGTATTTTGAACAATATTTACCCCTTAACTTGAAGTTGACTTTCTTCATAAGCTTTTGACTTTGATGAATTTGCACTTTAAGTCCTTCAACTTTGGCAGTTTGGCAAGAAAGGTCCTTTGACTTTAGAGACTTGTCACAATGAGTCCTTATTTTGTCTTTTCTTCAATATAAATGCCTTGGAATCCGTGTTTGCACCAAATTGTATCTTTTTACCTACAAAATCACAAACAACAAAGAATACCCCATAATACTGCTTTTTCACACAAAATCTAGTATTTTTCTTTGTGTTTTAGGGTTTGATATGTTATAATTGATATGAGGTTTCACTCATATCAGGTACTCATAGACAAAATGAGATTTTGTTCCTCCATGAATTGAGTATAATGCATATTGGGCCCGTCGTAGGTTGATCGGATGTTTGTGTGGCCGTGGCCAAATCGTAGTAAAGAAGTTTCTTTTTACATTTGATAATCTAGATTAATCGTTGAAGCAAGAAACAAAATGTTTATACATGAAATGACATATGATCCATATTCATGATTAACCGTATTAGTAACACATGGGGTGCAATATTAAAAATACCATAAAGGTTGAGCTAGTTTGCTAGAAACCAAAATCAGGTACTTTTGGGAGCATTTATAATGTTGCTAGACTATTAATACTAGGTTTTTGCCAAGTATAATAATTTGTTCGTCTCGGTGTCTAATCAAAATGATCTCCGGTTAAAAGTGTGACTCAATCGTTTTTGGTTAACAAAAAGAAGGTTTTGGTTATCTATTTCTAAGTAAAAGGTAAATGGGAATAGTAATAAAAATAAGCTAAAAACAATTAACTAATAATAACGAAACAATATAAATAACAAAACGTAAATTAAAGAAAAGCAATTAATAAAAATAGAACTAAAAGACGAAATTAACTATCAACTCTGATGAGACTGTATTTATACATAGTCTCATCGTCCAAATCAGGCTTAAAACGCTTAAAATATCATCAAAATACCCAAATATACGCTTGTGTTTGTTCATTGTATATTTTAGGTACGGATATCGTGAATTCACCAAAAGATCAAAGGAATCAAGCAAAAACGAACACGAGAAACGAAGCCGCACAAAGAACCGGGCCCCAAGTATGGAATTTACAAAATTACCCTTGAAGTTTTGAAGATTGACAAGATTGGTCCTTCCTCTTTTGAAGACTTGGCAATTTATACCCTTGCAAAACTCACTATTTGCATTTGGGTCCCTAAATTATCAAGATATTACAAGTTATGCCCTTCAAAATTGGTCAAGATACATTTATGGTCCTTTTATAAAGTTTGCAAAGTATATTGGCCCATTTTCAGCAAGTTGATGAAAGTTGTTATAAAGGGATTTGGACTTTTGCTGTTTTAAATACAAAGTAGCAAGTTTATAGGAATCTAGGGACCAAAGTTGGCAGACATATAAACCTTTCCCCACCTATCATCCTGTCACCTCACCCATCTCCACCACTCTCCTCCCACCACCTCACACACTTCGCCACATCACCACTCAACACCAGTCAACTTCACCCCACTATACTTAAACCCATTTGAATTAATATAATTAATTCATTTTTCCCACTAAACATACACTGTTCACCTTCAACACCAAATTCACCCCTAATCCCATCTTATGAAACCTAATCACTACCTTAACTAAATCAAAGGGGAAACCCCTCATATTTTCCAGACCCATGATTAAACCAAACCTGAACCAATCCACACACCTCCTTCGAGAACGAACCCGCATTTATTCGGTTTTACGTTTTTCCTAAATCGTAAGACTTAATACTTGCCGCTCATACGCGTTTTTCCTAAAACGTGTACGATTTACCTACATCAAATTTTTGGCGCCGCTGCCGGGGAGGTGTTTTTAGTGTGCCATTATTATTATCGTGTTTGTGTGAGTAGTGCGTTTTTGCTTTTCAATTTTTGGAAAGCGTACATATCGCACATACTCATTTTTGTTATTTTTCTCTATTATATTATAGTATCCAAATAAAACGTGTTTAATTTTCCTAAATTAAACACAAACCAATCTTTACTATATTGTAGATATCCATTATCGTTTTCGTTTTTCTTGTGAATATATTACTATATTGTACTTACGTAGAACAATAAATATACAAGTACTCCAAAAGCGTGAAAACGCAACCTTGATTCGGGATTACATCACTCGATCATTGTATTCGAATCCAAATCAAAAGTTTAAAGGCAAAATAGATAAATACTTTCGTGAGGCTTAATTTCAATTAACACAAACTATAAGGTGGGTATAAGGCGGTTTTATTTCACGACCTAAGGGAACAAGGCTCTTAAGTGCTTAGCGCCGCCTCGTTTCCCCCGCTTGCTTGTGTGTGTTTTGAGAAAGAGAGCTAATCGAGGGTTTGCCGCCCAAGTATTATCTACGTATATTATATTTGCTTGTTTTCAAGATTAAACCCTCTTGAACGTTTTGGTGTTCCACCAACGTTCTAAATTCATCGAAGGCGTTCACTCCACGTGATCGTTTTCATTCCTTGAGGCTCCTTTAATCGAGAAGATCGATTCGAGGGGAGATTTGTAGATTTCTGTCTACGTAATACATTCAAAAATCCAAAATAATTAAAAACAATCAAAAACCAAAAAATTGAAAAATCAAAAAACCACAAAAAGAATCTTCTTTGCTACCACCCATTCCACGCTTAGTGCATGCGCACTCGATCGAAGGATTATTCTAATTCTAGCGACGCTTCGAATCGACGCAATCGTAATCGAAGGAATCGACGACGTAGACGAGATTTAGAAACCGACGTTCCTAATATCGTTGTTGAAGAGACCGTAGAGGAGATGGCCGACAATCGTTCGATGATGGAATTACTCCAAGCACTCACCGAGGGTTATAAAGACGCGATCGTAATTCCCGCTATCAAAGCGTAGAATTTTGAGATTAAAAGCGGAATGCTTTCGTTGATCAAAGCTACGAAGTTTCGAGGTCGTGAAGCCGATAATCCTCACGACCATATTCGGAATTTTGATCGTCTTTTAGCCACGATCAAGTTTAAGAACGTCGACACCGATGTCGTCAAGCTTATGCTTTTTCTGTACTCGCTCCATGGTGCCGCCAAGGATTGGTACGAGAAAGAGCCACCTAATTCGATAACTACGTGGCAGGATCTCGTCTCCAAGCTCGTTAATTATTTTTTCCCACCGTCTAAGACAACGTTTTTTAAGAATGAAATTACGAAATTTGAGCAAAAACCGAATGAATCTTTTAGAGACGCGTGGGATCGTTTTAAGGAATTTCTTAGGCAATGTCCTCACCATGGTTTTTCCGAGTTTCACCAAATCGATACGTTTTACAACGGTCTTAATTTTCAAGAACAAGATTCGTTGAATTCCGCCGCCGGTGGCAACTTTTTGTGTAAGACTCCGAAAGATGCATTGATAATTATCGAAAACCGATCCAAGGTTTACCAACTACGCAACGCACCGAGTGTTGCCAATGTCGCCAATGTTAGTAGTTCTAATCGCGACATTGAGAGGGTTGATGCAAAAGTCCACAAGTTAACGAATGTGTTCACGTCTTTTCTCGTCGAAATGCAAAAGAAAGATGCTCCCGCTATGGTGAAAGCGGTTGAGGTTTCGTGTACGTTTTGTGGTGGACCTCATAATTATTACAAGTGTGCGGCTACGGATGGCCAAACGTCGAGTGAGTGCGCTAAATGGAAACAACAGTTTTTCTAATCAAAATAACGCGGGTCCATCACAACAAGGAAATTATAACCAAGGCAACAATTTTAATCAAAACCGAAACAACTTTCAAGGAAATAATCAACAAGGAAATTTTTCGAATCAAAATAAAGGTTATAATCAAGGTCGGAATTTGAATTGGAAAAATCGAGATAATAATCAAAACTCGAGTTTTCAAAACAACAACAATCAAGGTAACAATTTTTCAAGTGGGAATCAAGGAAATTTTCAAAGAAGTAATCAAAACCAAGGGAACTTTAATTCTAATCAAAATAGTTCGTCAAACGATTTTCAAAACTACATGAAAACGAATGAGGCTAATATGAGACGATTAGAGGGAGAAATTGGTACTTTGAAAAACGACTTTTCTAATACATTGAAATTGCAAAACACAAAGATTGAGCAAGGACAAATTGACATTAAAAAGATGTTTTCGGCCATTATGAACAAGTCATCGTGTGCTTCATCGAGTTCGTTACCTAGTGACACCGTTGCAAATCCGAAGGAACAATGTAAAGTCGCCTCGTCTCGTGAGAAAGGTCGTGTGATTACCCCTAACCTTGAAGGATTTCGTGTTGTTCCTTCTTCTCAACCCTCGACTTCTAAGACGTCTTATTGTTCTAAAGTCGATGGGGTGAATGTGGCGACCAAGGAAAAGAGTGCACACCCTCGTGTACCTCAAATACCATCCACGGTTCAAAAAGAGAGCTTTATTGACCTTACGAAAGTAACCCTTGAAGAAACTTGTGCATCGATCCTTCTTAAAAAAACCCAAAAGGCATATGCGGAGAAAGGAAGAGGATCCGGGCCAATTTCTATTACCTTGTGATTTTTCTGAGATTGAGGGATGTTTAGCCCTTGCCGATTTAGGTGCTAGCATCAATCTTATGCCTCATTCTCTTTAAAAATTGATGAGATTGCCTAGACTTACCCCCACGAACATGACTATCGAGCTAGCAAATTGTACGCCTTTAATACCAATTAGAATACCCGAGGATGTCTATGTCAAAGTTGGAAAGTTTGTTTTTCCCACGGATTTCGTAATACCCGATTACGAGTGTGACCCTAAATGTCCCATTATTTTAGGCCGCCCATTTTTATCAACGGCTCGAACCGTAATCGACGTTCACGAGGGGAGACTTACTATGAGATATGGGGATGATAAAATGGACTTTTTCACGAGTAAATCCCAAGTGTCTTGTGATAATGAAAAAACCGAGGTTTCAAAACCTAATGATTCTAAACCTAATGATTTCAAAATGTACACTTTAGCGGAAAGAATGAGGCTTAATGCATGTTTTGAAAAAATTAAGAAAAACGGTTTTAAATACGAGGATTTTAATGATAAAGAATACGTGTACCTAATTCAAAAGGGTATGTGTAAATTTATGAATGAAAATTCACTTTGGGATGTATTCGATGAAACAAGTGAAATACCAATTCCGAAGGGCGACGTTAGTGCCATCATGACAATGACCAAAATGGACTCGTCTTCACCACCTTCGAAGGACCACGTCTTTGAGTCTTCAACTTCTAACTCCATCGAAGTGCCTCCTTTGCCTAGCCCAACACCCGTTGAGGCTAAAGGTTTTATCGACATCGATCCTCTCGTCTTAGAAAAGTCACCTAAGCATAGTCATTCGACTTGTAAGACCATGGTTGTGAGTGCTCACATCGACTCTTTCTTTGACGATGACGATGGTGATTTTACCGAGATTGATCACGTACTTCGAAATCCACATGCAATTTTTGTTTCTGCTAAAAAGAAACATGTGAAGTACAATGATTATGAGTTTGATCCCGAGATTGAGGAAATCATTGAACGAGAGGTAGCTCTTATGCCTTCACTTCCACCTACGAGTGAGGTCGATCTTTCCAAAATCGAGGATGAACTTAATGAGTTGGAACGTCTTATTTTCGATGACGAGCCAACTCATGTGACCAATAATCCAATTCTCGAGGAGTTACCTAATCAACACTCCTCAAATGAGAATTACGTTTACCACATTCGTGAGGATTTAACTTATCAACAATCCCCACAAAAGAATGATGGTTTCGTGCTTGATCGTGATCTTTTTGAGAGAGTTTCTAAGATACTCAAGGAGGGGAATGACAAACCTTGGTTTGACAAGCCTATCTTTGATGAAGAAATCGATGAGATCGACGTTCATGAGGATGACGAATATGTAGACCCCGAGGGGGCGGTGTTCCTTATTGATAAACGTTTTGAGAAGTTATATAATCCGCCACCCCCTCCTACCAAAGACTTAAATGTGAGGATTTTTAGCGCGACTAATTTTGAATTTGACACGCCAAATATTTTCGACATTATCAAATCGGGTTTTCATAAAGAGTTTTTAAACGATGAAAAAGGAAAAGATTTTAAAAATGTTTTAAAAGATTTTTCTACATGTTTAACTTCGTCATCACGTCGTTTTATGAGTGCTACCACCTCGTCTACTCCTTTTGACGATGGTTGGTGTGGATCTAGTGTGGGGGAACCCCCTTACGCTCCCTCACATTTCTCCACCGAAGACGAGATTTACGATCCCGGAATTGCTTGTAAAGGGAAATCTCGGTCTTCCACCGATGCAATAAATGGAAATCGTATCTATTTGCTTGGTGTGAGTCTACCTCGAGTAGCTCATAAGTTTGACTTACCCATTGCCCCACCTTTCTACTTCTTATCTATTTTCTTCTACCCCTTTGGGGTTTTGGCACGTGTTGAAGTGGCATTGTTTTGTCTTTCATCCGAAAACGAAGACGATATCTTTGACCCCGGTATACGTATATCGGGTTTTTAAAGTACTCCATGTACTTTTGGGCATTGTTTATCATGTAAGCCCCACCAAAAATGACCATACCATGATTATCCCTAAATGATCACATTTATGGGGATTCGAGTCGAGCTTTTGACTCGGTTATCAAAAACAAGGTGCCTCGTGGGGGATTCTCATGCTTATCCTCGTAAATATTATCGCTTTCTTAGTTTAATGTAACGAGCGGACTTGTGCTCTTCCTACCTTTGTTTCGTAGTTGTTTGTGATTGTGATTTATTAGGTTCATCGTCATCATTGAAGCCTCTCGTGTTCGTTTTACGGATCACTCGAGCTTCGATCGTTGCCTATGGAGATTCCGATATCCGATGATATCCTTTTATGTTCTAACGTTTATCTTATTAGCATAATTCATAGACGGCTTTTAGGTTATTCGTTTTACCCTTTCCATGCTCGAGATTAAGCATTCGACTTCGTCTCTAGTATGGGGGTGTTTTCACCCCTAGACTCGAAACATTAAGGACAATGTTTAGTTTTAGTATGGGGGTGAGTAGATACTTCACCTTGCTTACGTCAACACGCTATCCACATTTCATCTTTTTGTTATCGTTTTATTGCAAAATAAGGCTAAAAATGGCCAAATTATAAAATTTTTCTAGTTTTTCATAAGTGTTTAAGACACGAATGTAGGTTTTACGATGGTGAGAATAAGAGTAATTTTTTACTCGACCGTGCGTGTTGAGCACTTAGCTTCGATTCGTTAACTTTTTAGGCTAAGTCTCTTAAATGAGGATGAGAAATGATAGAGTTATTTATAAGTCTCGTAATCGTTACGATCTCATGTGTAGTGATTATTAGCTTATTCTCCCCACGCTTTTGTATAATAAATGGTTAATAAATATTGATTTACCGGTTTAGTCACTATTGTTGGTTTCTAATTTGTTTTAGTAGCTTCCATGTAATTAAATTGGGAAGACATCAAGGTATCGCCAGCGTCACGGTTTTGAAGTACTGGCACCCGAATAATCGAAAGCTTCACCTAATAATAAGATTTCAAGTGCTCACCTAAATTAAGCAAAAATTTGAAGCTCACAAGGCCGAAAAATCTATTCCTAAATTGAAAGTGAATCAAGCCTTAATCTTTGAAGCTTTAAAGATCCAAAATTCGCTTTAGCGTGAGGATATACGCCTTTGGCTAATAAAACCATCGATGATGGTGGATAATAAAAGGCAAGGCAAGACCAAAGTCATAATAAAAGCTTCATGGCGAAGTTGAATAAAAGATGGAGGTAAACCTATGATAATAAGGCCCTTCCGTTAGGGGCCGTATAAAAGTCTTGGTAATAAGTCTCATGTTCAAAACCGTTATAAAACCGTGTTTATCGATCCTTCTTGTTGACTTAATTTTTTGACATCGTTGTCTATTAGGATGAATTATTAATTTAATGATTTTGGTTACACCGTTAAGACTCTATTTTTTGACTTAATCTCTATTCACGCATAAGTCAATGATGTATCCTCGTGATCATTAAGACAAAATAAAATATAAGAGATACCAATTAGGAATAAGGGAGTTTAGGTTCGTAATTAACACTCATGAGATGTGATCGTGTTTCTAACTTATAATAACAATGATCTTGTTACACGCTTAGCATGGAATTGGGTGAAAATCGAGGAAGACGAAATTATTTCTAACGAAGCATTCACGTGTTCTTGTTCTATGATCCCAAAAGTCACTTTTTCGTGATGAAAACAATACATTATGTCTAAAACGCGTGTAGTAGTTCATTTAAATTTATGTCTTCAATAAATGTCATCATAAAAAGAATTTTGGAAGTGCTATGATACTTAATTCTAGCATTGCGTGGGGACACGGCAATGGTTTAGTATGGGGGAGTGATGAGACTGTATTTATACATAGTCTCATCGTCCAAATCAGGCTTAAAACGCTTAAAATATCGTCAAAATACCCAAATATACGCTTGGGTTTGTTCATTGTGTATTTTAGGTACGGATATCGTGAATTCACCAAAAGATCAAAGGAATCAAACAAAAACGAACACGGGAAACGAAGCCGCACAAAGAACCGGGCCCCAAGTATGGAATTTACAAAATTACCCTTGAAGTTTTGAAGATTGACAAGATTGGTCCTTCATCTTTTGAAGACTTGGCAATTTATACCCTTGCAAAACTCACTATTTGCATTTAGGTCCCTAAATTATCGATATATTACAAGTTATGCCCTTCAAAATTGGTCAAGATACATTTATGGTCCTTTTATAAAGTTTGCAAAGTATATTGGGCCATTTTCAGCAAGTTGATGAAAGTTGTTATAAAGGGATTTGGACTTTTGCTGTTTTAAATACAAAGTAGCAAGTTTATAGGAATCTAGGGACCAAAGTTGGCAGACATATAAACCTTTCCCCACCTATCATCCTGCCACCTCACCCATCTCCACCACTCTCCTCCCACCACCTCACACACTTCGCCACATCACCAGTCAACACCAGTCAACTTCACCCCACTATACTTAAACCCATTTGAATTAATATAATTAATTCATTTTTCCCACTAAACATACACTGTTCACCTTCAACACCAAATTCACCCCTAATCCCATCTTACGAACACTAATCACTACCTTAACTAAATCAAAGGGGAAACCCCTCATATTTTCCAGACCCATGATTAAACCAAACCCGAACCAATCCACACACCTCCTTCGAGAACGAACCCGCATTTATTAGGTTTTACGTTTTTCCTAAATCGTAAGACTTAATACTTGCCGCTCATACGCGTTTTTCCTAAAACGTGTACGATTTACCTACATCAGACTCGAAAATAAAGTTTACTTAATGAAAAAGGAGAGAATAAAACTAAGATGGTACTTTAAAGCTAAACGAGGCAAAACCTAAAGCGGGTACTAAAAAAAAAGATAAAACTTGAACTTTACGAAAAAATATTAATTTTAAAATTAGACGAAAAATTCAACTAAAAATACGTAACTTTCAGAAATAAAATCGGAACAACTTTCAGATTAAACTTAACAATTACGGAACAAAATAATAAATAAACAAGCTAGCAGGCAGCTAGCTCAAGCTAGCAACCTACTAGCTCAAAATGGCTAAGCAGCCAAGCTAGCATGCTGGTCAAATTAATGTATCGGAATATTAATGTTGAATCCATCGTAATGTCATATGCAACAAAAGTGTCGGAATGTTAAAGGACAGAAAACTATCGGAATGTTTATGTTGTGAAAACTGTCGTAATGTGTATACAAAAAACAAACTATCAGAACGTCTAAAAATAAAAGCTGTCGGAATAACTAAAGTGCCAAAATCTATCGGAATGTGGCTGTCAAAATTAGGGCAGCATTTCATCACAATAAGCCTTATACCTGATCGCAAAGTACGATGCCAGGGGCGATCGGAACCTACCATCGGAAAAACTATCACAATAAGTTGTCACAATGTAAAAACCCTATTGTGATGGAAAAATCACAATATTCGGATGGATGAGCATAAGCTAGTAAACCAATAAGCACTTCTAAAAATAACAATTAACAAAAACTTAACCAACTCAATAAGCACAAATTTGAAAACTTTTAAAATACGAAATAAGCAAACTTTATGAATCAAACTTTAAAAAAAAACTAAACTTTTTAAGAAAACTAAAAAGTAAATAAGCTAAACACAAAATTAAGCCAATAAGCATGTCAAGCTCAAAGCTCAATTCGTATTAAAACTTATAGATGAATAAAAAGATAAACTTTTTAATCAATCAAACATAAAGATTAAACAAAATCAAAGATTATTTCGAATCAAACATAATTAAAAAGATCAAGAAAGGTAGAATGAGAATGATTGTAAAAAGCTTGAAATAAGATTAAGATTAAAGATTCAAAAGTACAAGATTAATGAAAAAGCTTGAAAAACATTAAGAAAAACTAGAGAGAGAAAGTGAAAACTAGAGAGAGAAAGTAATCTACTCCTACTCCTAAAGTAATCTAACTAACCACCTCCTAATGACACATTAGGAGGATATTTATAGGAGGAGTAAAATGTTGGTGCTTTCTTCCTTCTTTCTTCTTGTCTCGACTCGATTTAAATTCTTTGTCTTTCTCGACGTCGTCTCGGGATTTGTCGATATAATTTGAACTCGTCTTATAATTTTCTTCTTTAAATAGACTTGGTTCTTCGACTTCATTAAACTTCCGTCTTTAGACTTTTTCTTCGATAAATCTTCAGAATAGGCCTTGGACTTCCGTTCTTTTTGTACTCTTGATCCTTTGACTTCGTCTTTTCTCGTTTTCTTCGATAAAAGCCCGTGAAAGCCCGTGTTTTCTTCCTTTTTCATCTTTTGGTCCTAAAACACAATAAAAACACAAACCATGCATAATTCTGACATTTACGACATAAAATACATGTTTTGGCTTGGTTATTATTATAATTAAGTGGTAAAAGAATGGGTGTTTTCACACCTATCAACTATCTGTCAATGTTAGTATTAGACTATGCTATGACGGAGACTTCTGCAAGTGGGAGCTGTTGGGATGTGCGTAAGTCATAGTTAGTATTTTATACGGTCGAGAGTACGTGGGCCTAAGGGGTCACACACTTAGACATCGAGATCATCTTTTATTAAGTTCTACAATATAATATGGCTATGTTTATTGTGTAATCTTAGTTTGATAAAAGTGTATACTTATTGGTAATTAATAAATAAGTTAAAAGGTTTAACAAGGGTTGACTAATAAGACTTTATACTTTAAGGTAATTAGTGTAATTACATAATTAAGTAAAAGAGAAAGTCAAAAAGTAAAAACCAAATACCATATGAAGGGTATTCGCCGACCAAGGGTAGAAGGGAAAAGAGGAGGTGATTTTTCTTCTAGAAAGATTTTTTACTTGTAGGTTAAGATGTAATATTCACCATAAATATTCCAAGGCTTAACTATATAAACACATAGATGTTATTCATTGTTTGATAGCATTAAACTAAACTTTTCTCCCTCTCTCTCTCTATCTCTTTGTAGTTGACGGAAAAGAAACCCCCAAGGGTTTTTTGGGTTTGATTTTTATAAAGTATAAACTTAATCAAAATCTAGTAATCGAAGGTGGTTGATTGAGGTATTGTGTGGACTATCTTAGAGAATATATTTATCTTTGGTTTATTGGTGAATCGGTTGGGTGAACAAAAGTTAGGGTTTTGTTTGGTTGGTGACTTGTGTTCTTTCTTGGACTAAAGGTATGCATTCTTTATCTTTATGTTAATTACATTATGTGCATAGTTATATGATCGTATTCGTTGTGTTTACTTAGGATGCATGAATATTATATTCATTAGGGTTGTTAAATTCTAACAATTCTTGTGTGTGGACTTATCTATTTACTTAAACATATAATTCACCAATGTTTTATCCCATGTAATTAAGATGCTTGTTATATGAAGTAAACTAAAGTCTACATGCATCATGATTTCGTCTTCTGATAACCATGCCATGAAAACTATTACCTCGTTATTGTTTTGAAATCTTATTTATTGTCGTAACTCTGATGATAACTTATGAAAACTTCTAAGATCTTGTAATTCCTTTTATGTTAATTAAATCAACAAAGTGTTTTCCAAAACGAATCATGTAGACGTTGTACTTTATGATTGACTGGATGATGTTCATAAAGTCACCCGCCCTCGGTTGTACTTTTCTTGTGAGGTATTTTGGAGGTGTTACGTAAATCTTGCTAAAGAATTCAATCATATAAAGCAACTTAAAAGCTCGACAACTTCATATTTAAATCTATTACAATTTATTTTTTTTCAGAAGATTTTTTTCTTTCGCAAAGAAAACTTATTTTTAGATAATTAGGTTGTTCATTCCAGATGTTAAATTCTTTATTTTCCAAAGGAAGAACACAACTCTTACTTGTTACCAAATAATAACCTAAGAAACTCTCAGATCATATATCCACATTAATTTCTTTAAATTACTAAAAGATGAAAACGGAAACAAAATACATTGAAACCAAGAATTAAGGGGTATTTAGAAATGCTTTGTGTTCAACTTATTTGGTGAATTTAAGATGTTCCAAAAATCTTCAAAAATTGAGCCTACATTAAGCTAATCCAATCAAACCCCATAACATATATGCAGATTCAGCATAACGGTGTTTGGTATTAGTAAATAAAATTGTTCATATAGTTCTTATGTTTGTCATTGCTTATCTAAACTATGTTATGTAAAAATTTTAGTAACATAACAAAAGATAAGAAATGGATAACCGATCAAAAATAAAAAAATCGTAGTTTGAAATTGAAAAGAAATGTAAACATGAAATATAAGTTTCTAGCAACAAACTTTTTTGAACGTACGCTTGTTTTAGACACTAAATCGGTGACATTATAGGAACTTTCGAATCACAACTTAAAGGTTATAATCGTATAATTGCATCCTCAAAGATCAGTATCCAGCAATTAAACGAAATAAAAATACAAACTTAAAAACTGCAGTAAAGTCACTAATAATTCTATCATTTATATGAACGTATATGTGTCAACCCCGACCAAAAGTAACATGTTTAGGCTCATATAATTAAATATGAGCGGAGTAAGCAAGGTTTAATTAAAAAATTATGATTAACAACATATAGTTATATATTACTTCTATTGGAAACACTAATAAGTCGTTTTTTAGTTCGTTTTTCTCTCGGTCTTATCAAATTGATCAACAATCACAAGAAAGTACGTTATCGTTTTTTGTTATTGTTTGTAATTTGATATTTAAACTACTTGGCAAATAGCATTAAAAAAGGAAAAATATTATCTATACTACATATACGTACTAAACTAAAACAACTTGCATGTACCACAAACAAAGCACAAAGTACAATTAATAAAGTGTAACAAACTACAATTATCAAACTAATTTCTAACAAGAAAATAACAAAATGTAACAAACTCGAAAAAATTAACAACCTAAAAAATTTAACTAGTTTTCTAACAAATATAGCAACGATAAAATTCTATAAAATTCTAACTAACTTTTTAACAAACTAATTTTTATAAAACTGAAAATGCAAAAAATTTGTAAAATATTAAAAGTTTAAAATCTAAATTTTATAAAATCTAAAAATGAAATTTTATTTAAAATCTAAAATCAAAGTTTCATTCTATTAATCTCTAATCTTTACGTTTAACAAATTTTGCATCAGTTACTTATTAAACGTTTTATAAGACCATATTAGAATCAAAAAGCCCAAGATAAGAAACCAAGGACCCAACAAATGAATTCATGCTAGTATTAACTAGTGAGGACAAAATAACAAGCAAAAATACAGGGAATGAATTAAATTTCAAAACAATAGAATAACAAGTAAAACCAAATAACTATTAACAAATTACATAAGGTGTACTAAACCTAACGGATTAAAATGGAGACCCAATACAGTAATCTTTCTATATGCGCGTATGACCAATCGAAGTGAACAACAGTCTAATAAAATATAAGATGTCTACTATCCTAACAAACCACTAATACTATCTTGACAGCCCAGTAACACAACAAATGAAATACTAACATAATAGAAATTAGTACTCCAAACTTCAACAGAATAATAGCCAACAAAAAAATGTATTATAGCAAAAATATGCAGGAAACGTAATCTTTCGAGCTTAACCATTTTCCATCCAAGCCAGTCCATTGTCGAGACGAGCTATCCGAACGAAACGAAACCAATATCAAAACTATGCTAACAGTTGAATCAGGACAAGCTATTGAACTAATATTGACGCTACCGAGCCATCAAACCTTACGAACCGAAACAGATATCGAAACATAGTCACCGGAATAAAACTTATCTCAATTGAACAACGATCACGACTATGGCACCCCTATAAACTGTTCAGATGAACAGTGGCTTCTCAAATCAATGGTTGCAACTATGGTAACCAAAAAATAGCAATTCTCCGATCATAACAGCAACGGTAGAATCACGAATAGTAAACATCATTGGTAATGAACAGTAACTTCTCAAAATGAAGTTCTTCAATGGCAGTAATCTTGCAAAATGTATTAAGGAATGTAAAAGATATTGGAGATGAACTCAATTTTTATTGAATTGAGATATGAGTACAATAGGATAGTAATTAATTATCTAACTAACTTGAGAGAAATTTTGTCTAACTAACTAACTAGGTGAAAATTACACCTAGCTAAAATTACCTAATGATTACAATTAAAGAATTACATTGGTATTTATAGATGTTGAAAGAGAGTTAAAGCATCCTTATGACGTGGTTAAGCCAATGAGAAGATGGCATGTGGAAAATATTAGGTTATCCCAATTAGGGTTCTTCGTCATTCTTTAGAAAATTGGAGATTTCTTTATTCCTTACTCTTGATCTAATTGAATTGTATCTTCTTGTAGAGAATTAAATGGTGATCATCTTTGTAGTTTTAAGCTTCTATTAATTCCTTCTTGATATCCTACAAATTGCCTTTGAAGCACTTGGAGGAAAAAAATATTTTTATTCCCTTTCTCTCTCTGGTATTTTGGAGAAGATGCAATGTATAACAGGGATTTAATGCCATTTTATTTATTTATTTGTTATTAAAAAGTTTATTTCTCCTTTAGTCCTTGAACATTCATAATTGTTGCACTTTGAAATTTCAAGCTTTTATCTTTTTCCACTTGCATTTGAAAGGCTTAATCTTTGTATATTCAGCAACTTAAGTCCTTGAATGCTTGGTTTCTTCTTTTCTTCATCTTTTGTCAGATAAATCCTGTGAAAATGCGTATTTGTTCCGAATGCACCTGTTTTGCCTACAAAAGCACAAATAATACAAAAGCCGCATAATTCCGTCTTTTATAAAGCATAGTTTAGTATTTTTGGCTCGTTTTAGTGGTTTTTAGGTGATAATAGATAAGTGTTTTCACACTTATCAGATTCCCCTCCACTTGACCATTGTCATGACCTCATGCAATGAAATACTTTAAAGCTCTAGAGTATATTTTTCGCATAACTAATCCACATTGGCCAATTTATGATTTAATATACGATACTATGCTACATGATGCATGATTTTTAATTCTTAAGAATGCGATGTAAAATATAAACTCTGTTTATATATTTTTGTCTTTTCATGAAATGGTTAGATGGAAATAACTCATAAAGAACACAATGACTTTGATTAGGGTTTTTGTACCATGAATATTTATGATCCTCAAGTTTCACGTTCCCCATACCAAGCTTAAAACGAGATCATTGTCATTCATAAGTAAAATTGCATCGACTTATTCATAAAAATTAATTGTGTTACTATATACCTTCACTTATTCTGCCTCTATCTAATTTTAATTGATCAAATTGCTTTTGAGCAAATATGTCATTATTTGGCGTGAAATATAAGAAATGCAAAATCTGAAAATAAGAAAGTACGGTTTTAATGATAGATAATCATCTTATCCATTACTCGAAAAACCACCTACAATTGATATATATCCGACCTAAAATAATAAGTCATTCGCCTTATGTGTAAGAAACTTATGTCATGCTTTAATAAGTAGCTACTCACTCGCTAAGAAAAAAATAAAACTCACGCAATAATCTATATCTGTCGCCTTTTTGAGACCTTGGATCTTCAATCCCGCAACCCTTGTGAGAGTAATACTGGATTGGAGCAACTACTAAATCCCCGCAACCCTTGTGAGAGTAATATTGGAATTTAATAGCTACTATAATTAACTCTACACTGCCCCTCTTGGGAGTCCTGAATAATTATTTTTTCTTCTTTTTTTCTAGCCACTCATTTTTTTAAAGCCACTCTTATTCCTCTTTCCTTCAGCCCATGTTTCAAAGCTAGCAAAAAGTTCGAGCCTTCGGGATCCCTCTTGAACGGCGGTCGGTCAGTCCTTTTCTTCTGTTGATGCTGAGGAACGTAGTTTCCCGGGAACCAAAAGGTTCCTGGTAACCGGCCGCATCGGCCCGGTAACCTTCGGTCTGTCCAAATGATGTTCAGCAGTCTCTTCTCTACCCAAGTAGCTGTGCGCCGATCCAAGGGACCTGAAAGCAGTTAATCATAGCTCATAGATGTGAATTGAAAAAGCAAGCCAAGTCCATGCAAGAAGGCCCGCTGGATCTATCCGAATGAAAAGCCAGCCAAAGGTGGCTCTTCACATGAAATCATGCAAAGGAAATGCGCAACCCGGCCCGACATGACGTTTACTGTGAATCAAGTCTTTTCTTTGAGTAAAGCCAAAGCCTTTAGCGACTAGCCTGACCTTTTCCTCCTCTTGTCAAAAATCAGGTTCACGCCACCGCCTCTAATGAGACGGAAGACATAAGTTAGAAGACTAGGACACATGCTTTACGACGTTGTATCATAGGGCCCTTTCTTGATATACTAGCTTAGGGCAAAACAAAGACGGAACACTAACCCCGCCTTAGTATAGCCTTTGTGCTTTGTATTTCTATTAGGGACAGACCTTTTTGGAAAAATGTGATCTTTGTTGTCTAATAGAACAAAGACTAATACCTTAATTGAGTCGGTCAAGATCAAATCTGTAGAAGAAAGAAATTATTCCCTTTTTTCTTGTCCAATACCACCAGTACCTGAAATGCATCTCCTTCGCCCGCACGAGAGACTTCTATGCCAGCCGGGAATAACGGCTCTGTTATGAAATCAAGCGGCAGACCGACTCATTTGGTCGGTATTCTCTAATGACTGGTTTTAGGAGATTAGGGACTTTAGTGTGAAACCTGCCTAAGGAAAGAAACTTGAGGTAAGAACATAGATAATAAAAAGGATGCGAAAGCTACTGACTATAGAGAGTAAGGATGCTTTAGCTACTTCCTATATATAGGATTCTATTAGCCGACTTATCAGAGATCGAGACCTCCACGAACAATCGTCGTTTTTTGATGGTTTTTCCGCTTCTCGCAGCTGCTCTTTCCACGCCTCTTTTTATTCCTCACTGATGACGTATAGTCCCCAGCCGGGTCATGAACCCGGCCCACGGGTACTACCCGTGTCCGGCCCATCACGAATGGGTTGGATTAATGATATCTTAGCTTATGGGCTTGAATGAATAGTAGTCGCATAAGATTTATGCGGCCCACGACCCGGCACGGCCGGAACAGGTTTAGACAGAATCACAATCCTATTAGGATTGGGATTTGCCTTAAAGAATAGGATATACACTCACCAGAATTAGAAGATAATAATCAAGTTAATTATGGTGATTATCTTATGCTTGGGGCCGAAGTAAAGCAGTAAGCCTATTAGGGTTTCACTGCCTATATAAGGAACCCCCAAGGGTTCCACAAAGGTATTACATTCTACATACTCTCAACTCCCATCCGATTCTTAAACCCTAACCGATTACTTACTCTCACGCTGAAGTATAATCGTGGGATACATTCCCACGGTAAGCCTAACGCGTGTTGTTTTAGTGTGCAGGATCCCAACAAGATATTTCACTTGGTGTAGGAGCCGGAACCCAGCCAACCCGAATTAAGCCTAAGTCGGATCTAGCAAGGATCATCCAACTTTTGTATCAACAAGTTGGCACCATCCGTGGGACCAATACACTAAGCTAGAGCAAATTTCATCTCAATCTCTTTCAATGACGAAAGGACATCCGCAAGGAAACCCCAGGAACACAAATCCTGCGAATCGGAAGTCCATAGGGGATGGGATACTCATCCCCACTCAGTCCCCTAGCCACCAAACAGGCGGACCAAATAACTGAAGTGTTTTCCCCATGGGTGGGACATGCACGTCCGCCAATACCCCACCACCAACCTCAACCATGGACAACCCTGATCCAGGGAGTGCGCCTAAGGCCCCTAACAAGGGGCCGCGTAGGCCGTCAACTAAAGAAGAAATGGAAGTCGAACCACTTAGTGAGGAAGACCTCGCTCGTGTTCTCACATAGAACTTTGAGAGGATCGTCCCAGGTATCGCGTTAAGGTTAAACCTAGGGAGGAACCTCCAATCTAGGCTCAACTTTGGCAGGGTCGTGTCCGGTACCTCTCCTCAGACTCAAAAGAAGAAGAGGGCACGACCCCAGGAACGAAACCTCTTTAAGGAAACCCCTCAACCTTAGAATTTGTTTGAACGCATAGGGTATCGTGTTATGTAGGAACTACTACAGTCTCGTGAAGAAGGAGATAGATCCGACGATTCAGCCGAATGGCCGGACTTGGAATTAACCAGAAACAATCGCTGCACAAGCGTGTGGGATAGGGTGAATACCGGGAAGAAGACTCCTAGCTCTTCTCATAATAGCGATCCTCAACCGAGAAGTGGGGCACCGCCCCCTTCCCCCGGTCCCTCAGGAGAGGATTCGGATGACCATCCACCCAAGCGTCGCCGACCTAGGCGTACTCCTCCACTGCCATCGGACGATGAGGGGTACTACGGTGGCCCCTACTATCGTGAGGTGGAAGGGGAAGATCTCTCCCGCCCATGATGTGACCCTACTCTCACCCGTCCATGGTATGATCCCAGGGAAGATCCTTTTACTCTCCGCATACGGAATTACTCCGAGGATAAGAAGCGTCTCATGCCCGCGTGCGTCGAGACTTATGATGGGTCTGGTGATCCGGATGATCACCTAAAGATATTTGACACGCATGCGAAAATCGAACAATGTCCCATGCCTATATGGTGTCAGATGTTCAATTCAACCTTGATTGGCAATGCCCATGATTGGTTTGAGGGACTCCCTCCCCGAAGCATTGATAGCTTCACTGAGATGCGCACTGCGTTCAAAAACAATTATACTCAGCGAAAGAAGTATAATAGGGATCCGGTCTCATTGGTAACCCTCAAGCAACGGCCTGGAGAATCTACGGAGGCCTTCACAAAATGCTTCAACGACGAGTGCACGCGCACAAAGACGATGCCAGAACTCCTAAAAATTTCCGATTACATGCATGCCATAACAAACAGGGAATTAATTAGGCGCCTCAATGACAAGCGACCGGAGAGGTATGACGACCTCATGGAAAGGGTCAGAAACTTTATAGAAGGAGAAACCACAGTTGCCGCGGCCTATCCTACAAAGGGAAACAACTATCGATCAAACGACCAGTCCAGGAGACAGTCGAGTGGACAAAGCAACCAAGGCAGTGGAAGGAGCTCGGACTACAAGATCCAAAACAAAGGAGGGCGGTCGGAGGACAAATTTACCCCCTAAAGATGTCTTACCGGGAGATCTTGTTGACAGAAGGGGCGAACATCCCGAGACCCCCCCCCCCCCCAATAACGACTCCGATGGACAGTCGTCAAGGAAATCGCTTTTGCCAATTCCACAACGACAAGGGCCACGGAACGGAGGAATGCATCCAGCTCAAGAAGCACATTGAGTCACTGATCAAGTCAGGCAAACTCAAACATCTGCTCAAGGATTGGAAGGACGGAAAGGATAACAAGAAGCACGATAAGAAGGATCCTCAAAAGGACAAACCTTCGACTATATACATGATCCAATCCTGGCAGCGCCGCACAAAGCATAAAATTAGTCAAAAAATTTCATGCGGCAGAGAAATCTCATTCCCTCCCATCACGGCAAGTGATGTAGCCGATGCGCCTCTCATGATTGAGGTAAGCATTGGAGCACACAACGTTCGTCGTATGTACGTGGATGGAGGGTCATCGGCAGAAGTACTGTACGAACACTGTTTCGTATAGCTACAACCGGAAATAAGAAGCCAATTGGTATCGGCCACGTTGCTGCTCATTGGCTTCAGTGGAGATACTATCTGGCTAATAGGACAGCTGTGTCTGCTAGTAACCATTGGGAATGAAGAGCATTCCACCACGGTGTAGATGAACTTTATGGTTATACGCTCACACTCTCCATACAATAGGATTATAGGAAGACCAGGCATCCTGGCCATACGGGCAGTACCCTATACAGCTCACGGAATGATTAAATTCCCTATGGAAGGGGGAATTGTCACCATCTATAACTCAATCATACCAGCATCCGAATGACACGCCGTGGCAACACCAGTTCTACCTGTTCCCGTCAAGGAAGGATCACCACCCCCAACTGGAAGGTGGCAATCCATCCTGATTATCCGGAACAAGAGGTGTCCATAGGGGGAACGCTATCGGATAATGGCAAGAGGGCCATGTGCTCTCTTCTAAAAGCAAACCTGGATGTATTCGCATGGGAGCCCAAGCATATGACAAGTGTGTCGCGTGCGATAGCAGAACATAGACTTCAAATCCGCCAGGGATATCGTCCTGTTAAGCAAAAGAAGCGCGGTCAAGCACCAGAACGCAACCAAGTAATACTGGATGAAGTACGGAAATTAGTGGAAGCAGGAATTATGCGCGAGGTATACTACCACGAGTAGTTATCCAACCCGGTCATTGTCAAGAAGCATGACGGGAGTTAGCGCATGTGCGTGGACTTCACGGACCTGAACAAAGCTTGTCCACAGGACTGCTATCCGTTACCAGAGATTAACTGGAAGGTAGAATCCCTATGTGGGTATCCCTTTAAGTGCTTCTTAGACGCGTACAAAGGGTACCATCGGATCCAGATGGTGGAAGAGGATGAGGAGAAGACGGCGTTTCATACTAGTTAGGGCGTATACTGTTATACAAAAATGCCATTCGGACTAAAGAATGTCGGGGCAACATATCAGCGACTTGTTGATAAAGCCTTCGACTCACAGATAGGCCGCAATCTGGAGGTCTACATTGACGATCTAGTCATCAAAAGTCATACGGAGGAGGCACTTCTATGTGATGTCCAAGAGACGTTTGACACATTGAGGAGAATTAATATGAAACTGAATCCAAAAAAATGCACGTTTGGGGCAACTGAAGGGATGTTCCTTGGATACATGATCGATCCAAACGTAATCAAACCTTGCCCGGGAAAAACAGACGCGGTGATACAGTTACCATCTCCCTAGACGCGAAAAGAGGTACAATCGTTAAATGGAAAGATGGCCAGGCTAAACAAGTTCTTGTCAAAGTCCGCGGAGAAATCACTACCTCTATTCAAAACACTCAAGAAGTGCATCAAGAAGGGAGATTTATGTTGGACAAAGGAAGTTGAGGAAGCTTTTAGCCAGCTTAAACAGCATCTCGCAGCTTTTCCCATGCTAGTGGCTCCCCGACCTAAGGAAGAGCTCATTATGTATCTGTTGGCTACACACGGAGAAATAAGTGCAGTACTTATGACGGATAGGGACACAGTCTAGACTCCGGTCTACTTCATAAGTAGAACACTACAAGGGCCGGAGTTGAATTATTCCTCTATGGAGAAGTTGGTTTTAGCATTAGTATTCGCCACAAAACGGTTGCGCCGGTACTTTCAGGCGCACCCAATTGTGGTTATTACTGATCAACCAATAAAACAAATCATCTCCAAACCAGATGTAGCCGGTAGGCTACAGAAGTGGAGCATTTTGTTAGGAGAGCATAACATCTCCTATAGACCAAGGACAACGGTCAAAGGCGAAATCTTGGCAGATTTTTTAATTAAGAAGCCAGATAAGGACGGACCGGTCATACAACGAGAGGAAACTCCAGCAGAACCATGGGTCTTGTTCACTGATGGATCCTCGTGCACGGACGGGTCAGGAGCTGGCCTCATCCTTACGAATTCAGAAGGAATGGAGTTTACCTACACCCTGCATTTTGAATTCACAGCCACTAATAATGATGCAGAATATGAAGCGTTGATTGCGGGTTTAAAAATCACCGCTAGAATGGGAGTCCGCAACCTTGAGGCTTACGTAGACTCACGGCTTGTTGCGAATCACATTCTGGGAGGTTACATAGCAAAGGAGGATAACATGGTTCGGTACTTGGAGAAAGTCAAGTCACTCATAGCTACTTTCAGCAAGTTTTCTATCAAGCAGGTACCCAGAGGTGAAAACAAGAAGGCGGACGCTCTTAGCAAAATTGCGTCTACAAGTTTCGCCCACTTATCTAAGCAAGTCTTGGTAGAAATACTAAAGGAAAAGTCTATAACGGAAGGGGAAATCGCAGCTATAGTTGAGGAAGATGGACCTACATGGATGACCCCGATCATCAGCTATTTAACTGATGAGACCCTTCCGGATGATGAGAAGGCGGCACGGCGTATCAGAAGGAAGTCGCAGCACTTTGAGCTCCGAGAAGGTATTCTCTATAAGCGCTCCTTCTTATAGCCGTGGTTGCGGTGTGTCGGACCACGCCAGGCTACCTATGTGATCAGTGAGATACATGAAGGGTCATGCAGTATGCACGCAGGTCCCCGATCCGTAGTGGCACGAGCTCTACGCACAGGATATTATTGGCATACTATGCATAGGGATGCACGGGACATGATTCGTAAATGCAGTGATTGCCAAGTTCACAGACCAGTACCACGACATCCGCAGCAAGAACTGACACCCATCACATCCCCATGGCTATTCTATCAGTGGGGGATTGACATTGCAGGACCTTTTCCCGTGGCTGCAGGGGGAGTTAAGTTCTTGATCGTCGCAATGGACTACTTTACACGATGGATAGAAGCTAAAGCGGTTAAATCCATTATAGGCAAGCAGGTTAAAAAGTTTGTTTAGGAAAACATCGTGCGCCGTTTTGGCTTGCCAGGAGAAATCATCTCGGATAACGGGAAGCAGTTCGCGGATAATCCATTCAAAGATTGGTACGCGACATTTAACATCACGCGGCGCTTCGCATCTGTTAAGCACCCACAGACCAATGGTCTTGTGGAATGAGAAAATAGAAGCCTAGGTGAAGGCATTAAGGCACGCTTGGATGAACGAAGTACCAAGTGGGTAGATGAGTTGTCGCATGTTCTATGGGCGCATAGTACTATGATTAAAACAGCCAATGGGGACACTCCATTCGCGCTGGCCTACGGGAACGAGGCTGTTATACCAGCAGAAATTGGGATGCCAACCATCCGCACGGCGGAGGTTAATGTCGTCACGAACGATGCGCAACTCCGGTTTAATCTGGACTTAGTGGAGGAGAAAAGAGAAATAGCGGCCATCAATGAGGCCAAGTCTAAGGCACGCATGAAGGCTTACTACGATGCCAAGGTTAAAGGTGTTTCCTTTCGACTGGGAGATTTTGTTTATCGTGCTAATGAGGCAAGTCGCGCGGAGAATGCAGGAAAGCTGGACCCCAAGTGGGAAGGGCCGTATGAGGTTACGGAAGCCTTAGGACGGGGCGCGTACAAGTTGCATGACATGGATGGACGTGACCTGGAACGCACATGAAATATCTGCAATCTTAAAAGATGCTATCTTTGAAAGGCTACGGCTTCCGCATAGACACTTCGCTACATAGTTGGCTTCAATGAAGATCCATGTATTCTCTTTTGTTTTATTGCTTTCTAGGATCAATTTGTTTTAGGGATTGTTATTCTTGTCAAAAAAAATCGTAAATGTTCCAATAAAATGTCGTGGTGCCTAGCTAGCTGCACGGCTCGTTCTTGTGCAAATTATTGTCATATTTTTCAGATTCCTTGTGCAAATTATCGTCTTATATATTTAGTATGCTATCTCTTATTCATATGCATTCATTCAAAACCGTATGTACTATTCGCCTCCAGGCGAGGTAAGAGGATTAAGTGAACCTTATAATTCAACTTGTCACCTAAGAGGGATGCAACCCCAGTGACGTGGATCATGTATCCTTGCTAGACACCTTATTCACAAGATATTGTAATAAGTTTCTACATGCCGCACTTACATAGTGTTGTGCATGGTAAAGACGCACGTCGCACGTCTAGTAAAATATAGACTTGGTTTTATTCTAGGTAAGACGTGACATGTCATGCAATATAGATACATGATATCTAAAGAAAATAAACAAGTTTCAAATTCAAAACACAAAATAGCCGTGGTTATCACGGACTTACATAAATATAACAAGTTATAACAATATTGTCAGTTCTAGCTGTGTACATGCACGGACGAATAAGGTACGAATGTTTGCAATATAAGTTACAGAGGTGGTAGGAACTCTCCTATTTCCCTCTTTCCTTCGGCAATCAAGGCACGGAGGACCTCGCCGCGAGCATTTTTACCGTCTTGAACCCTAGTCATGTTGGCATCCAACGCCTCAGTTAAGAGTTTCTCACCCTTTATCACCTTCGAGGTAGAGTCATATGTTGGCAGGGTCAGTTGGATAGGGTTGGCTGTGAGCTTAGTCATGACTGTCTCGTTGGGAGCATCCTTCAGCGACTCAAGATCGTCTAAGAATGGGTGTTGGATTCCCCAAGGGCGGCCTTAGAGGCGGTCATCTTATCTTCAGCTAGAGGGTTATAGTAGGCGTGTTGGGTGATGTCTTCATTTTTGCTTATCAACTCCACAGATTTGATCAAACCTTCGTGCCTACCACGGTCAATGCCGTCCGATACAACATTCGCAAAAGCCTGCAACATGTAAGGAGCCTCCGTTACCTGGGTCACGGCAAGGCGCATCCCATGGCCCACCATCCATCTACGCCCGGCTATGGCCGTGAGCAAGGGAGGGCACAGCACTTGGGCGCAGTCCGTTGCTATCCTACTCAGTTCTCCCTCCGCTACCGTGGCTCGCTCTTCCATGATAGTCTGCGTATGGGTGAGTTCGTCCTTGAGCGTATCGCGTTCTTGAGCAATGGTGAAGGCTTGTACTGTTACGACTTTAGTGGCAGCTTCGGCTGCGGATACCTATAAATAATACTTGGAATTACTACAAGACAATGTGGGTCTTATGTGAACAAATGAGTATCAATAGAAGCGTGTACCTTCTCATTGGATGCAGCTAGGAGGGCTTCCAGCTCAGCAATGCGTCCCTCGCGTGCATTGGCATGGTTGGCTTGTTCCTTGACTGTTGATTCCGCTACAACCAGCGCTGCCTGCAAGGACGTTATAGTCTTCTCATGCTTCTCCACCAGTTCCTCTCTGCGAGCAATCTTCCTATCGGTACGGCTCACGTTGGCCAAGTCTCCTTCCAGACGGCGCCGTAAGGCCGCGCCGACTGTCACCTGGTGCGCCGTGGCTACATCATACTGCTCCACCAGCGTCTCGTGCTCGAGTTCATCCGAGTCTTGTGCCAGCGCTGGAGGATTTATGTGATCCATAAATTCTTTGCACTCAGACTTCGCCTCTAATCTTGTTAAGCTGGACAAGTTCCAGGCTGGACGAAGGTTTGTGTCAGGTTCCTCAAAGCGTGGCTCCTCTTCATGAGTTAAAGCAGGGGATGGAGGTCTCATTGATATCATAGGTGAGGGTTCCCTTTCCACCTCCTTCTCCTGTGATACTATCGACGGGACCGCCCTGTTATTAAAACACACTTATTAGTTTTTATTCGTGGATTATATCTTATGGAATATTGTTGGTACTTACGTAGTGCCAATTATGGGTTCCATGGTAGAAGGAGCCACGGCATCCACAGGGGTTGCCTTCCAGAATTGATCATCGACATGCGGCGAAGGGTTGCCTTGGGCTGTAGAGGTACTGCTTCCCTCTTGGAACTACAGGTGGTCCTGCCTTAGTTTCTTTGGGGGAGCATTGTGTGCCCCTGCCTCAGCCTCCATGTTTTTCGCTACCTTCCTAGTGGTCTTGCGCTTTCTATATTTGGGCTTTAATGGCTGGGGGGATCCAGAATCCTGTATTGTTTCATCTTCTTCACCGGTGCGATTGATAGATGGATCGGTGAGTTGTTCTTCTTCATCTTGGTGCGGAGGGGCATTCTCCAACAGCTGTTTTTCTCCATCTTCATTATAGAAATCGAGGGGGACTTCTGGATAACAGGCTCCTCCTCATCCGACCGCTGTTTAGTTGTTTCTTCCAGTGGGATGGTCATGTTGACGGTGGCCTCTAGTAAGGGGGGTTCACCTTCTTTCAGTAGTCGAGATCCTTGTGGAACTTTGCTTGGATCGCCTTGGCGTAACAAGCCGAACAACTTCATCTCTGCGGACATTTGTATGCATAAGGGTTAGTAAATTCAAAAAGTATTGTTAAACACGTTTGCATCTAATATATAGAATACCTACCCTGTCTACGCTCGGTCAGAAAGCACGGATATCTATCCTCCCTCCCATAGTAATAGCGGCTGATCCCAACTAAGCAGAGGAAGTGCTCCGGCAGACCCTTATGGAATTCAATGCGGTGGGTGTCTAATATTTTCAAATCCTTACTACTATAGTCCTTGGATTTGGGAGGATAGTCGACGGGCACTCTGGTTTTAAAAACAAAAGGGGTGGGGAATACTTTTTCATCTACGAAAAAATAGTGGTCGTACCAACTCTTAAGGGAATCTAAGGGTTTCCTATAAGTCATGGGTGCGGTTGCGGATCGTTTCTTAAACGATAGCCACCCATTCACCATTTGGGGGCTTAGAAAGCCCTGAATAGATTCACGGTAGGGGTTACCTCACACGTATAGCAGGTAATCTCAAATTGATTGATCTTACATGCCCCTATGCAATGAAGTTGGGTTATGTGGAAGTCGTAGTACAGAAGCATATCTACTAAGAACCTAGATAGGGGGATGCGGTAGTTAGTCGAGTCAAATAGACGCGTATACACGCCTATCTTTCCTTTAGGAGCATCCGTAATAGCTTCACCGTCACCTGGATAGGTCGGATGTACGCTTTCAGGAATATAATACTTAGACAAAAAGTCTATGTATTTCTACGCAGGCATCACGTTGAGGACATCCATAATGATAGGGTTATCTTTCACCATGTTTTATAAAAAGGAGTAGAGAGGCGTGATGATCTAACCTGCGGTGGTGGAAATCCGTGGAAAAAAGAAGAGAAGGAATGAGGAATTGAGCTCAAATGTAACAATGGCGTAAAAGGGTATAAACTGTGTGTTTACACAGTAGCACACACCAGCTCTTTTATAGGGTTGCCTCGATTTACGAGGTAACATGGATGTTTGACACGTGTAATCCACTACGCCTATCTGACGGTGGGGATTTCTGACACTTCCAAAACGTCAGAAGGGGCCCACGGGTCATCTCTTACCCAGTTTTACGTGGCTCAAGGGTGGGCCTGACTGGTGCACTTTTGCAGACGAGGTGTCCGACTAATGACTGCCATTAATGCATTCATTAATGTTGTCCCGGCCAGCCTTTTTTGGAGCGGGAATGTTTGAGACGGCAATGTTTACGGGACATTCATTAGTCTAGAGGTCACGCCTACGACTGTGACAACTAGACTGGGGGGACATGATGACGTATAGTCTCCAGCCGGGTCATGAACCCGGCCCACGGGTATACCCGTGTCCGGCCCATCACGAATGGGTTGGATTAATGATATCTCAGCTTATGGGCTTGAATGAATAGTGGTCGCATAAGATGTATGCGGCCCACGACCCGGCACGGCCGGAACAGGTTTAGACAGAATCACAGTCCTATCAGGATTGGGATTTGCCTTAAAGAATAGGATATACACTCACCATAATTATAAGATAACAATCAAGTTAATTATGTTTATTATCTTATGCTTAGGGCCGAAGTAAAGTAGTAAGCCCATTAGGGTTTTACTGCCTATATAAGGAACCCCCAAGGGTTCCACAAAGGTATTACATTCTACATACTCTCAACTCCCATCCGATTCTTAAACCCTAACCAATTACTTACTCTCACGCCGGAGTCTAATCGTGGGATACATTCCCACGGTAAGCCTAACGCGTGTAGTTTTAGTGTGCAGGATCCCAACAAGATATTTCACTTGGTGCAGGAGCTGGAACCCAACCAACCCGAATTAAGCCTAATTCAAGTCTAGCAAGGATCATCCAACTTTTGTATCAACAGTCACAAATAAAAGAAAAATAATTTAAAAGAAAAACACCCGCTAAGTATTAAGCATGACAAAAGTCTAGTACACATAAAATGTTCTAACTTAGAATCTTAAGACGTACTTATACCAACCACGAATGATTTGTCAAAAATGCATAAGAGACAACAAACCGATTAAAACCGCTTTTGATTATTTATTAACAATATATACATGCGTTGACAAGAAAGTAAAGGTTACGAAAGGGGGTCAAATAGACACAAGTAATTAAGATGAGGTTTATCTAGCCCTTTAAACTTACTTCAAACTCTATCATCTCTCGTTCTCCATAATTTAAAATCTCAAATAATGAGACTCGTGGATGCTTAGCATAATAAACCAAATGAAAGGTTTACATGGTTAAGGATACTAGCTAGAGTAAGCTTGAATAAGCAAACTCGGGTTGAGTCAAAATATTCATGATGGGCCTAATATGTCAAAGACATCTAAACTTGTTAAACCATATCCTTTATTATATTTTTTTCCCTTTTTCATTTATATATTTTTTTGAAGAACAAAAGAAATAAAAGACAATGCAATGTGTTATGCAAATGAAAATGATATGCAAAAAATGATGAATGCAATATATTTGTGGCCAAAGTAGATCAAAAATTTGAAAAATGTTGAAAAATTAATTTTCCCAATTATCATGAAAGCAAAGGCAATGGTCTAGGCAAGGTCACTTCGAAAGAAGTCTCCCCTAAACTTAAGATAAACATTGTCCTCAATGTTTAAGAGTATTGGAGTGTAAACTCCCCTACACTTATGACATTGCTAACTTTGTTTAACTCGAGCTAAGGAAAAGATAACTAAAGTGAATTCATTTTTAGACGAAGTTGAATATCATAATAGCAAAAACAAATCAAAGTGAACCGGATACACAGGCCTCCTCCATAAGCTCCATGAATGAAATGAGAGAGAGCAACCCTTGAAACAAACACCAAAAGACGAAGAAAGGCACACCCCTCCACTTCAACTCTACTATAACACCCTCTTATTGGTGGAAAAGATCTAAACCTAGTTATTCGATGCTTGATTTTATTCCCAAAGTCTCTAGCTCGACTTGAACATCAAGGAAAATAAAAGATATCCACTTTGAAGCACGTCTCACATGATACACTCAAACTTAGCACGTTGCCATTTACTATGAAATTTACAATATCCGCCTCGATAAATGCACCGGTCCAACGTGTCTCAATTTGTCCAACATACGAAAGCTCTCAAGTAAGCACCCCAGGATCAAATACATAATTTCCACCTCTATACTCGAACAACTTCAAAGTAGGTAGCATGAACAAAGTAAGCTCATACGAGAAGCCCATATCAACAGAAGTCACACTCTTAAGTGGAGTAGATGAAAACCAATTTTTCCCAAACATACATATCCTAGGATCAAAAACCTCTCCCGTCATGGGAAAATAAGAATATGAGCTCGTATCAACCATATAAGATTCCCCCTTGGATATCAAAGCATCATGAGACAATAAAGGTGTAGGAATCAAAACATTCATAACGATTATCTCCATGTGGTGTCCCTCATCATCATCAAAAGGTGGGAAATCCTCCATAGAAGGCACAGTGAAAGGAGGATCAAGAGTAATAGTTTCTTGTGGAGGAGGTGTAGGCTCTATGGTCCCAAAAAGCAATGTTTCACTAAGAGGAACATCCTCTTCCCAATTAGAAACACTATCATCAACCTCAATATCAATATTTGCAAATGGTGGCATCAATCTCCAAAAGAGAGTCCATATCAAAGGTTTTGAGTTCTAAAGGTGCCTTAGGTGAAAAAGGATCAATCTCTAAGAGTATAGGATTTTCTTCATCAATAACCAACTTCAATGGTGGAAGGGTGGGAATAGAAGGCTCAAAAGGTCGTGTATGAATGAGAGAATCACTCAAAGAGATAATATGATCATGAAAGTCAATAGGTGCAACCTCAAAAACCGGTGAAGATATATCAATGAAAGGTTCTTCTTTTATAGACTCGTCATTAGGATTTACATTCAATGCTTCAATCAAGAAGATAAGAAGATAAACGTTTGATAAAATCTCATGAATATGAACATCTTCCACTTATTTTGTAGGAGCAACATATTCATCCAAATTAGGAAAGTCGTCTTGACACGATAAGTCATCGGATGATATATCATAAGATGCTTCACTAGAATCACAATCATCATCCTGCATTTGTGTCAAGTCTTGCAAAAACTCTTCCTCAGTCTCATTATCCCTTTCTTTGAACAATTCATCAAGATCGAAATTAATAAGTGTGAAAACACTTATCCTTTTACCACTTATTTCCAATAATAACAAGACCAAAACGTGTGATTTATGTCGTAAAAGTCGGAATTATGCGTGGTTTGTGTTTTTATTGTGTTATAGGACCTAAATGTGAAAAAGGAAGAAAACACGGGCTTTCACGGGCTTTTACTGAAGAAAACGGGAAAAAGACGAAGTCAAAAGATCAAGAGTGCAAAAAGAACGGAAGTCCAAAGAATAATTTGGACGACCTGAAAATTTTACCAAACACAGACGATGTATCGGATTCTAATTGTTCTTCTGAGTTAGCAGGTACAGATATAGTTATCTTAGATTTGCTATCAGACAAAACTTTAGGTTTCCAGATTTTCTTACTAGTGGTTGGCTTAGATTCTAGTTGTCTAGTATTCTGAGGTACTCTTTGACTGGGGACATCACCACTGGTAGGCACATTAGTGGGGGCAGACCTAGTTAAAGGGCGCTTTTTCCATTTCTTAGTGCTAGTGTTCCTATTTAAAGGACGCTTAGACCTAACTTCCGTGGATGTGATCCTAGTTAAAGGGCACGTAGTTCCATTTGCAGTAAAGGTCCTACCAGTGGGTTTCCATTGCCATCCAACTTGGGTAAATTTCTTCCCTGTTGGAGTCCATTCAAGATTGTTCTTAATAGCATGCATTTCATTCACGTGATCAATAAGGCATAAATCATGATGCTTAGAAAACATACATTCGTTACAATTCCAACATTTCGCATTAGAATTCATACTTTGCTTAGGTTTCCACTCATAAAGAGGATCTTTTTCAATTGATTCTAGCATAAGTCGACCACTTTGTTTGCCCATGATGTACGTTCTCATGCGACTTTGCCATGATTCAAATAAATCTTTGATGAGCAAAGGCGGGCGAGTATCGGTACCCGAAATGATCGATATATCGGTGAGTGAAGTCATAGTTGGCATAAATGAATGTGAATTCATGTTGTGATCCCTTGAAAAAAAATTATCAAAGATGATCGAACAATGAAATAAGGTTAAGTGTTTTAATGTTGTTGAAATAAAGATGTTGCGTGTTTTTGTGATAGATTACAAACTTGAAACGAAATCCTCTAAGTTGAAAATACTATCTCAATACCCAAACTTCTTAGTTTCAGTGTGAAAATCTCAAAGTGTCGTAAGTCTCAAAATTGATCCGTCGAAATGCTAAAAGTAACCAATCGGAATGTTAAAGAATACTGGTCGGAATACTCACCAATCTGAAAACCGGTCGGAATACGTACCAATCTGAAACCCGTCGGAATACCAGCAAATCGGAATGTTGAAGAATACCAATCTGAAACCCGTCGGAATACTAGCCAATCTGAAAACCAATCTGAAACCCGTCGGAATACTAGCCAATCTGAAAACCAATCTGAAACCCGTCGGAATACTAGCCAATCTGAAAACCTGTCTGAAACCCGTCGGAATACTAGCCAATCTGAAAACCTGTCGGAATACAAACCAGTCGAAATGTTGAAGAATACCAATCTGAAACCCGTCGGAATACTAGCCAATCTGAATCCTTGCCAATCGGAATACTGATTGGAATCCTTAAACCCTTTTTCGATTGTGCTGATCGGAATAACGGTACTGTTACGAACTTTTTAGGCTAAAAAATGAGATTTTCGACAAGAAAAACGTGATTTGAACCAAACCAAAACACCCAAAACACTACTAAAGGTATGTAGAAGATATATGGAGCACTTGGAGAGTCAAAAACACGAAAAAAATTGAAACTTGGGTAAAGATCAATCAAAAACACATGAACACACCAAAGTGAACATGAACAACACAAAACCAACCTTTATTTCATCCCATGCTCTTGATACCAATTGTAGAACAATGATAATCTTTATGAATCAAGAGGGTTGATGTTTTTCTAGAGAGAGAAAGTTAGAGAGAGAAGTGAAAGAAACTTGTATTATGTAAAAGTGAGAAATAAACAACCAACACCTCTTTCCATGGTGGAAAGAGGTTTAAATACCCCAAGTCCTTAAAGGACTTGGGCTTCCGGCCCATGAACATGCTCATGGGTCGGGCTATGTAATAAATGACATTTAACTTAACTACGAGCCTATAACTACATGGTTGGAGTGACCGAGACTTTCTAAATGCGTAAAACGTATTTCCAACAATATTTGGACAACCTGAAAATTTGGACGACCAAAAGACCAAACCTTTGATTCACCAAAAGACGATTGAGTCGCACTTTAGACCGGTTTTCAATTCGAAAAGATTCGGAACTATAACGAACTTTGATACTTTTGGTTGCAAAATCACAAGTATTAAATGGCGCCGCTGCCGGCTCTTTTCGTTAAGATAAACGGTTTCTAGTGAGAGACGCATTGAATTTTGGGATCCGTTCTTTGAACGTTATTTTCCTCGCTTCAAACAATTTCAAAAATCCATAAAAATTATAAAACTTTTCAAAAATACAAAAACATTAAAAAACATTAAAAACCAAAAAAGATTATATAGATATTTCTTGTGTATATTTTTCTTCTGCAGGTGCATGCGTACTAGATCTACAAACTATTCTGAGCCCGAGAATCGTGAAGATTTAGATATGGCTGGTGTTAACAACAACAATAATCACCCACCTCAAAATAATTTGAATAACAACCACAACAACAACAACAACAACAATGTCCTTCAACCTGATTTACGAACCATGGAGGAATTGTGCCAACCCACCATGAATGGACGCGGAGGCCCGATTGCGCCAATGCACGTCACAGCTCAGGAGTTTTCGTTGAAGCATCACATGATACAACAAGTGCAAACGAACCCGTTTCGTGGAATTCTGGATGATGATGCCAACAAACACCTCGACAAATTCATTACCATGACCCAAAGCATGAAGTGCTCCGGTGTTTCTATGGATGACCTTCGCCTTCAACTTTTTCCACACTCACTTTCTCACCATGCCGAAAAATGGTTTGACCGTCTTCCTAAGAATTCTATTCATACGTGGAACGACATGACTCAACGCTTTTTATCGCGCTACTTTCCCCCATCCATGGTCACTAGCCTTCGTAACCAAATCAGTGGATTTATGCAAGAGAATGATGAATCGCTTTTCGATGCTTGGGAACGTTACAATGATTTGATCGACCGCTGTCCTAATCACAATATGCTCCCCGTCACTCTCATTGACACCTTTTACAATGGTCTCACTTTTCGTGATCGTGACACGATCAATGCCGCCGCCGGTGGTACTTTTATGAAAAGGAGACCGGAGGAGTGTCGAGAGTTTATTGAAAACATGACTACTCACCACAAGAATTGGGATTCTTCCGCATCCTTAAGATCTAATCAGAGAGTCAATGTTTCATCTACTTCTACCACCACCAACCCGTCTATTTTGGAACGTGCTATTCTTGATATTAACAAAAGTCTCCAAATTTTGACTTCTAACCAAACTCAACAAGCTAAAGCCGTTGTTATCTCTTGTGACACATGTGGTGGTCCTCACTCCTACAATGAGTGTCCTTCTACTCACGGCAATTATTCTGAAGACGTTAACGCAGCATATGGTACTTATCCTACGGGAGGTTATCAAGCCCGCCCTCAAGGAGACCGTGGCTTGCTAAGTTATCGTTCCAACAATTATCTTGCTCCTCCCGGTTTTCCTCCTGCAAACCAAAACCAACAACAAAGCTTTAACCGGAACAATCAATCCCAACCTCGTGCTCAAAATCAGTATCAATCCCAAAGAAACCCATACCCAACTCAAGGAAATTCTCAAGCTCCACCTCTCAATCAACCGATGGCCGTAAACCAAGACGTCGAGACGTTCATGAAGACCAATCATGAGATGGTGACGAATCTTCAGAGTCAATTTGTCAACTTGAAGAATGACATGGTGAAACAAGGGAGCGATATTCGAGCCGAGCTAAGGAATGACATGGCCAAACACAGCAATGATATTAATGCCAACATGCAAAACTCTTTCAACAATCAAGCTCTTCACCTTCGTGATATGATTGGTTCGCTCATCCAAGGTAATCAACCCTCTGCTTCGGGTACTCTTCCGAGTAATACCGTTGCAAATCCGAGAGGGGAGATGAAAGCAATCACCACTCGTAGTGGAAAAGGTTATATGGAACCCGAGCTTCCTACACCTCCACCGGTGATTGTGAACAAGGAAAAAGAGCAACTGTCTTCACCTCCTTCACCTTCTATCCCCATTACCCCACCACCCGTGGCTGTGAGTGATCATATTCCCTTAAAGCCTTCTTCTTCATCCAATATACCTTATCCTTCAAGGTTGAGGAAAGAGAAGCAAAAGAGCAAGGATGATATTCAGGTTTCGAACTTCCTTAAAATGTTCAAACAATTGAATTTTAACATCTCCTTTGCCGAGGCTCTCGCTCACATGCCCAAATATGCTAAGATGTTTAAAGATCTTTTAAGTGATAAGGAAAAGCTTCTTGACATTGCTCAGACCCACCTTAATGAGAATTGCTCCGCAGTGCTCTTAAGGCAATTGCCCACCAAACTTGGTGATCCGGGTCGCTTCTTGATTCCTTGCAACTTCCCGGGAGTAGAGAATTGCATGGCCCTAGCCGATCTAGGTGCCAGTATAAACTTAATGCCTTTAAGTGTTTGGAAGCAATTATCTCTCCCCGAGCTTGTCCCCACTAAAATGACTTTGGAATTAGCCAACCGTACGGTTGCTTATCCAGTGGGGATAGCCGAAGATGTCTTCGTTGGCGTTGACAAATTCACCTTCCCGGCGGATTTTGTCGTCGTTGATTACGAAATGGATCCCCGTGTTCCATTAATCGTTGGACGTCCATTTCTGAGGACCGGTCGCACTCTTATTGATGTAGCCGCAGGCGAAATAATCATGAGAGTTGGTGACGATCAAATTGTCTTCAACATGGGTAAGATTTCTAAGCAACCTTATTCGTATGAGAGTGTTAATGCTATTGATGTTCTCGATGAGGCTTGTGAAGAACATTTTCATGATGCTTGCAAAAGTACTCCTTCTCTACCCAATGTTAAGACCGTTGCCTCAATTTCCCCAGCATTGACTCCTTTTGGAGAAAGTGACTTGGATGACTTCGAAGCTAGCTTGGGTCCTCTCGATATTAAGTATGATAATTTGTCCACAAATTGGGATGAAGATATTCGTACTATTGAGAGACTTCTCAATGAGGACCCGTTCTCTCCTCCTGCTCCTAAAGAGGTGACTAATGATGATCCATCGTTAGTTTCACCATCTACTGAGGATCCTCCTACTCTCGAGCTTAAGGACCTACCGCCTCATCTTGAGTACGTTTTCCTGGAAGACGACGAGAAGCTACCGGTCATCATCGCAAAGGATCTGAAAGAAGACGAAAAAGCCCGACTTGTCGCTGTGTTGAAGAAGCATAAACAAGCTATCGCTTGGAAAATCTCGGACATCCGTGGAATTGATCCTCATTTCTGCACACATAAAATTCTCATGGAGGACGACTTTAAGCCCACCATTCAAAGTCAAAGAAGGGTGAATCCTAAAATCCATGAAGTCATCAAAAAAGAGGTTATCAAACTTCTTGATGCGGGTATGATTTACCCTATTTCGGATTCACCATGGGTTAGTCCAGTCCATTGTGTGCCTAAGAAAGGCGGAATCACCGTTGTGCCCAATGCAAACAACGAGTTAATTCCTACCCGTCTCGTTACTGGGTGGAGAGTTTGTATAGACTACCGCAAACTCAATGATGCCACGAGAAAGGATCATTTCCCTCTACCTTTTATGGACCAAATGCTTGAACGCTTAGCTGGTAATGAATATTACTGCTTTCTGGATGGTTTCTCGGGTTATTTTCAAATACCCATCGATCCCCAAGATCAAGAGAAGACAACATTCACTTGTCCCTATGGCACATTTGCTTATAAAAGAATGCCTTTTGGCTTATGCAATGCCCCCGGGACTTTCCAAAGGTGCATGTTGGCTATCTTCCATGACATGGTGGAGCAAACCATGGAAGTCTTCATGGATGATTTCTCGGTCTTTGGGGATTCCTTCTCTACTTGCCTTGCCAATTTGGAACGCATGCTTAAGCGGTGCGAAGACACTCGCCTTGTTCTGAATTGGGAAAAATGCCATTTTATGGTAAAAGAAGGCATTGTGCTAGGACACAAAATCTCTAAAGCCGGTCTTGAAGTCGACCGTGCTAAAGTTGATGTCATAGCCAAATTACCTCCACCTTCAACCGTGAAGGGTGTGAGAAGTTTTCTGGGTCATGCGGGCTTCTATCGTAGATTCATTCAGGATTTCTCCAAAATCGCTCGCCCGATGACCCACCTCTTGGAAAAAGATACTCCCCTTATCTTTTCTAAAGAGTGTCTCGAAGCCTTCGATCTTCTCAAGGATAAGCTAACTAAGGCACCGGTCTTGGTTACCCCTAATTGGGAGCTACCTTTTGAATTGATGTGTGATGCTAGCGACTTTGCTATTGGTGCGGTTTTGGGCCAACGTGTGAATAAACACTTCCAACCAATCCACTACGCTAGCAAAACAATGACGGGGGCTCAACTGCATTATACGACAACCGAAAAAGAGCTTTTAGCTGTTGTCTATGCTTTTGAGAAATTTCGCCCCTATCTTGTTTTATCCACCACCATCGTATACACGGACCATTCCGCGTTGAAGTACTTGATGACTAAGAACGATTCTAAGCCAAGACTTCTTCGCTGGGTTTTGCTCCTTCAAGAATTCAACATTGAAATTCGTGATAAGAAGGGAGCCGAAAACCTGGCCGCGGATCATTTGAGTCGACTTGAGGATCCATATCAGGGGGATCATCCGCACAAAGAGATCAATGACTCTTTTCCCCTGGAGACTCTAATGTCTATAAATCTCAATCTTGATGGCACCCCGTGGTTTGCGGACATTGCAAACTACTTAGCGGGTGGTATTCTCATTCAAGGGTTAACATCCCAACAAAAGAAGAAGTTTTTGAACGATGTCAAGACTTACTTTTGGGATGACCCTTATCTATTCAAACAGTGTGCTGATCTGATTATTCGTCGATGTGTTGACGGACCGGCAGCTTTTGACATCCTCCAAGCTTGCCACAAAGGACCCACCGGTGGTCACTTTGGTCCCAACTACACCGCTAAGAAAGTGTTTGATTCTGGATTCTACTGGCCCACCATTTATCGTGACGCTCACGAAATGGTTAAGCATTGTGATGCTTGCCAACGTCAAGGCAAGATCACACATAAGGATGAGATGCCTCAAAATTTCATACAGGAATGTGAAATCTTTGATGTATGGGGCATCGACTTTATGGGGCCATTTCCATCATCCAAAGGGAACAAGTACATCCTCGTCGCTGTCGACTACGTCTCTAAATGGGTTGAAGCTAAGGCTCTTCCTACGAATGATGCGAGGGTGGTTGTGAACTTTTTGAAGCAGCTTTTCGCTCGATTTGGCGTCCCTCGTGCTATCATCAGTGACCGCGGGACTCATTTTTGCAACGATCAATTTGCACGAGTCATGGCAAAGTATGGTGTCAATCACCGTCTTTCCACCGCATATCATCCCCAAACCAATGGGCAAGCCGAAATTTCCAATCGTGGCTTGAAGAGAATTTTGGAGCGTACTGTAGGAGAGCATCGTGCCGCTTGGGCCGATAAGTTAGATGATGCTCTGTGGGCTTTCCGTACTGCTTACAAGACCCCGATCGGTTGTACACCTTATCGTCTTGTGTACGGGAAAGCCTGCCACCTACCCATCGAGCTGGAACACAAGGCGTACTGGGCCTTGAAGTGGGCTAACTTCGACATTATCAAAGTCGGTGATCATCGCAAGGTTCAACTCAACGAGCTAAATGAACTAAGGAATGAAGCTTATGAGAACTCGCTGATCTACAAGGAGAAGACGAAGATGATCCACGATGCTAAAATCAAGAACCGAGAGTTCCACGTTGGAGATCAAGTTCTACTCTTTAACTCTCGGTTGAAGATCTTCTCTGGCAAGTTGAAGAGTCGCTGGACTGGTCCATTCACCGTCGCCAAAGTTTTTCCGTATGGGACCATTGAGCTTTCTCAGCCAAATGGGCCCAATTTCAAGGTGAATGGCCAGCGTTTGAAGCTATACTTTGGTGAGGACATCTCACAGGAGATGATTCCATCCCTCACCATGTTCCCCATGAACTAAATTGGGTCGAGTCAGGCTCATGACTCGGTGAACAAAAACAAGCGCTTCTCGGGAGGCAACCCGTGTTCTATCCTTTACTGCTTTCCTAATAAAGTGTAGGGGGAGCCCCGCATATGTTTGTTGTCTTGTTTCTTGTGATGTGCAGGGATTAAAGCTTCAGAAAGCATCTTGATGACTTTTGACGAACCGTGATACCGTGTTTCCTATCTTCCCGGTTCTATCCTAAACTCTTGTGATTCAATATTTCATATTCTATATGTTCACATTGAATTCACTTTAGTTGTCCTTTCCTTAGCAAGATTTAAACAAAGTGCACAATGTCCTAAGTGTAGGGGAGTTTACTCCCACATACTTAAACATTGAGGACAATGTTCATCTCAAGTGTAGGGGGGACTTCTATCGAAGTAAGTGGTCTTTTCCATGAATTTGCCCTCATTTTAACCGGAAAATTTGATTTTTCGACATTTTTCAAAATTTTTAATCTATTTTGGCCTAGTTGTATAGTTGTATTTGCCTTTGTTATGTTTCCTTTGCTAGAATAAATTTTTAATAAAGTGGTTTTAGATTTTTCTTAGTCGTGAACATTTTGACTCAACCCGAGTTTACTTGCCTAAGTTTACTCTAGCTAGTATCCTTAACATGTTTAAGTCAAGTTTTGCTAGGCTTTTATATAGGGAGCTATAAAACGCGAAAGTCTTAACTCTCACGGGTTAAGAACAAGAACTTTTCGCAAGTTCCTATAATTGATCCTAGAGAGTCGTTTATCAAGGGAACTTTAAAAAGCAATTTCTAAAACTTGAAAAAGTCTAAGAATTTGCAAGATCCTATAGGCGATTCGAAAACCCAAAACTTTGATTTAATAGGCTAAGCATCCACGAGTCTCATTCCTTGAGATTTTAAACTGTGGAGAACGAGATATGATAGAGTCAATTATAAGTTCGGCATTCTTTCGTGAATTTATGTGAGTTAATTATGAGCCTATTCTCCCTCCACTTGCTTAATAAATTATCTGCTAATAAGTAGGGTTGTACGATTTGAAAAGTTACTTAGCTTTTAGCCCCAGATCGTTTAAAAGTTGCTCGGTAATGACGAGAGTTCATAGCCAAGGCATAACTTATGAAGCGGGGCGCGAAGATTGGCGAGTCCGAAAAGGCCCTAACAAGGCATGAGGGCTACATTTTTGTTGCTAAAGATCCAAAAGTGATGTGAAGAATCATTTATCAAAAATCGATATGAAGGATCGAGACACACGACGAAAAGCAAGAACTCCCCAAAAGTCATGGAGAAGTCTATCCGAAAAGACCCTAACAAGGTATGAGGATAAATAGATCCAAGTCCTAAAAGGAGGCGGATCGTTGTATATCAAAGTCCAAAATAAAGATTGGAGAAAAATGAAGAAGTCGTGGTCCAAAGATAAAGAATCTCTCAAAACTTCAAGTGAAGAAATTCCTATTATGAAGAGAAGACCATAATTTCAAGAACGTCTCTCGAAGATTCGAAGTATGAAGTCGCTGCCAAATATCGGCCCGAGAAAGGTCTCAAATCGCGAACCAAGTTATGCCAAGATATGAACTTTCTGATATCCCGAGAAGCAGTTTTAAAAGATTTGGTCCTTTAGCTAACTATTGATTAAATCGTTCACCTTATTTTCGGAATAAATAACTATCGAAATAAGTCAAACAATGCATCCTCGTGATCATTCAAGACAAAAATAAAATATAAGAGATACACCTAGGAATAAGGGAGTCTAAGTGAATAATTGGCCCACATGAGTTCGTGATAGTTTGCTAACTTATAATAACAATGATCTCGTTTTTAAGCTTGGTATGGGGAACGTGAAACTTGAGGATGATAAACGTTCATGGCCGCCAAAACCCAATGTAAGTTTTTAATTTCTTTACTTATTTCTATCTTTTATGTTTAGTATTTAATAAAGGACAAGGTGGGTTATTTATGATGGAGAATGTAAACCGTGCTTTAAAATTAATGCATTGCATGAGGGCATTGCAATGGTCAAGTGTAGGGGATTTAATAAGTGTGAAAACACTTATCCTTTTACCACTTATTTCCAATAATAACAAGACCAAAACGTGTGATTTATGTCATAAAAGTCGGAATTATGCGTGGTTTGTGTTTTTATTGTGTTTTAGGACCTAAATGTGAAAAAGGAAGAAAACACGGGCTTTCACGGGCTTTTACTGAAGAAAACGGGAAAAAGACGAAGTCAAAAGATCAAGAGTGCAAAAAGAACGGAAGTCCAAGACCCATTCTGAAGATTTATCGAAGAAAAAGTCAAAAGACGGAAGTTTAACGAAGTCAAAGAACTTAAGTCTAATAGAAGAAGAAAATTAAAAGACAAGTTCAAATCCCGAGACGACAAAGACGAAGAATTAAAGTCGAGTCGAGAAAACGTGAAGAAAGCAAGAAAGAAGATGCAACACATGCACTACTTCCACCTTCCCTATAAATACCCTCCTAATAGTCATTAGGAGGGTGGTTAGAGTTTTTAGTTAATTTTTCACTTTTTAGTTTTTAGAGAGAGAAAGTCTTAAACTTTCTCTCACTAGTTCATCTTTTACTTTTAATCTTTCAAGATTAACACTTTTGTATGCTTATTTTTATTAATCAAGTTCCATTTTAAGCTTTTATCTCTTAATCTCATTCTACTTTTCTTTGATTTAAGATTGATTTTGGTGTGATTATCATGTGATCCGTGTTGTTCTAATTGATTTCATGCTAAAAAGTTAATCTTTTGATCATTTTATAAGTTTTCATTTGATTAAGCTTTAAGACTTTTGTGCTTATTGGCTTATTTTTATGATTATCTTACTTTTCTTATTAAAAAGTTATTAAAAAGTTTATGTTTTTAGTGTTTGATACGAAAAGTTGTTTGATTTCGGGTTGATAAGTTGATTCTAGTGCTTATTTGATCCGGTTTAAGCATTGATTCGGGTTAGTATTGTGATAAGCTCCAAAATATAGCTTATCTACTTGCTAACCGAATTCCACAATTTTAGGAAGTGGTTCAAACACCCTTTCCGATTGCCCCTTTCCGAGCAAGGTACCCTTTCCGATTGACCAATCGGAAGAGGGCTTCTCCTTTTCCGATCTGCACCCTTATTCCGACGGCACACCATACTCCACATTCCGATTGGTTCATTGATTGCCTATTCCGATTACTTGCTAGCTTGTTATTCCGATCAAGGTCTTGTGGTGTATTCCGATTGACTGTCTTAACATTCCGATTGTAGTTGCTTACCGCATATTCCGATTGACCCATTATTATATTCCGATTGGTGTTCATTATTTAGTATTCCGATTGGGGCATTTGTAGTATTCCGATTGTCAGCACTTGTTACATTCCGATTGCCACCACTCTTCCACCATATTCCGACCATCCGATCGGAAAACATTCCGATCGGGTCCCCTTTTTGGCTTGTTTTTGGTTTCTTTCGATATCACTTTCTTATAGTACTTTTTATTTTCTGAAAATCTTCCAAGTGTTAGTTTAATTTAGTGAGTTAGCATTTTTCCATTGTCACCTTTAAAGTTTTATGCATTTATTTTTACTCGTCATCCAATTTAATCTTTTAACTTCCATTTTACTCAACGACACTTTAATTACTCGCAAATAATTTAAATCAAATCAACCAAACCTTTGATTCACCAAAAGACGATTGAGTCGCACTTTAGACCGGTTTTCAATTCGAAAAGATTCGGAACTATAACGAACTTTGATACTTTTGGTTGCAAAATCACAAGTATTAGAAATCACCAAAATCACTAGTAGTAGCATGAATGTCATCATGTGAGGAAATCTCAATGTGATCATGAGGAGAAGAGGTATCAATACAAAACTCGTCACATGGTTCATTGAAAACACCCTCAAGCTCTCTTTGGATTGCGATAAGGTTCTCAACACTAGACGCGGTTAATTCATCTGAATCGGTGTTTGTATTAGTGCTAAGAGGCTCGTCCCCCATGGTTAAAGAGTTGTTGGGTTCCATGTGAGGTAAAGGTGATGAAGGTGTGTCATCGCGAAGTGTCATACAAATCAAAGATTCGTCATCATCGTCATGAAAGAATCGATAAGACATACAAGCACGAGTATCAAGATATTCTTCTTCCTTTGTATCAATCTTAAAGAGTAAATCATCAAAATGTTTCTTGAGGCAACGAGAGAATTTGTTCAACGATTCACTATACATATCACCAAGTTCTTTGTTATTAATTTGCTTGTTCATTGCATCAAGAGACTTAATGTTCTCCTTTAACCACCGATGCTCTTCTTTCATTTCCTCGAGGCTCATTTCTTTTATACTATTTATCTCCTTAGAAATGCCATCGATCGACTTGTTTATTTGCTCAAGTAAAGAATGAGGCTCATTGCAAATATTAGGGGCATAGGAAGGTGGATCCCTTGGTCAACAATCATAACCATAGTGGGGTTCATTACCACAAAACTCACACATGTAAGTCAAAGAATAGGGTGGAGGTGGATTTCTATAATTAGGTGGATTATAGGTTTGAAAATAGCCTTGATTATGAAATGTCTCTTGATTATAACCTTGGAAATTCCCTTCTTTTGAAAATTCTCATGATGTGAAAATTCTTGATTTTGAAAGGTATCTTGATTATAGCATTAAAAATTTTTATCATGTTGAAAGCCTCCATAATTGGAAAATTCTTGGTTTTGATATGGCCCATTAAAGTTTTGCTCTTGAAATGATGGTGAAGGTTGTGATGAAAAACTGGAATATCCCATATAGTCATTACAGGTGTAGTCTGTTTGAAGGTTAGGTTGAAAATTAAGGTTCGCGGTTTCATTGTAAGCATAACCCTCCCCATAATGGTCATTGTTTTGAGCACATAAATAAGTATCGTGTAGACCACCACAATTCGAACAAGGCGGATAAATAGTGTTGGCGGTTTGTTGTTGCAACATCTCCCACATGGAACGAGTATCCATGTGTAGCAAGATGACCGAATGTATATACAAGTGAACGACGTTTAACACTTCCTTGGGGGAGGAAGTAATACACCAAATGTGGTATGGTTACATGTGTGCGTATACAAGCTATAATAAATTCAAATGAACAAATCTAAACAGGTTTCATGCACTGATTCAAAGCCTAGATCAAGTTTCAAGCATATAAAAGTTACTGATGAACTAAGAACATGCAGTCATGAACACTTGCTGATATACTTGACCACACAGCCAAATTCAAACACTCAAATCTCTTAGATAGGTTATGTTGAGTATGATTTATCACTTTTTATCCTAATTCTAAGCCTAGAACTAGGTGTGCACCAAATCACAAGTCAAAATATCACTTAATCAAGATTTTATGAGCAAATGTTTGATTTAGGTGTTCAAAAGCATATAACTTGTAGATATTCAATTAATAACACTTCTTAAACAAGAACAAGCAAAACATAATAGCAAACACTTTACCAATATCTCTACAACTTCAATATGCAGCTAACCCAAACACCCCTTAATAATTTCAAAACAAGATTTTCAAATCAAAAGTAGGAATTAGGTTAGCACATGCATACATAAGCATCAAAACATCAAACATGAACAGATTCAACAAGATTTGGAGCCCAAGAACAACACATACAATAGCAGAACACAAATATCACAAATATCCAATTTTTCAACAGATTTTGAGATTAAGGGTTCAAACCTCATGGATGTACATCCACACCCACGTATGTTTGAGCTTATGTGCTAGCAAGAACAAGCACAAGCTTCCAATATCAAGCTGCTAAGATGGAGCAAAGTTAGAAGCACAATTATCAAAAACAGAAAAAGAGGAAAACTTGATTAATGCAACCTTTGTTCCCCACACTTGATTATCCCCAAGTTATAAGCCTCACAACACCTTGATATCACAATATCAGGGTGCTATGATCAACTTATAGCCCAAAAATTCCAAGGTTTTAACAAGATTTAGCAAAATATCAAGATTTAAGGAAAATATACAAACTTTTGCACACTCATTTGAAAACAGGTTTTAGGATTCAGATTTAGTAAACATTAAACAATAATAAGCAGGAAATAAGAATGGCACTTGACTCTTCTTCACCAATTTCAAACACACTTCATTAATGAAAATGAGATTTACAGAATTGTGAACTTAGGAAAATTCAATAGCAAGTGCAAATGTTGCACATCCTATGCCTTATATAGGCTACAAAAGAACTAGTGAATGCATAAAAAACGTAAAACCCTAGCTAATGAAGTTCCTGAAATGCCCTTGAGGGTTTGAATATCTTGAAGATCATGTGACTTTTCTTGGCTGTTTGCATGAGTTGGCAAGGTGAAAATGTGATCAATGGCTCATATTGATGCTTAAGATGAAAGCAGAAACAAGGATGGTTGGATGGCTGTCAAGTTTTTGGCATTTTGCTCAAGAGTGTAGCAGGGGAATCTCTTGTGGGGTTCCTGGTTGATGTGTAATAAGTGTGAAAACACTTATCTTTTTACCACTTATTTCCAATAATAACATGACCAAAACGTGGATTTTAAGTCGTAAAAGTCGGAATTATGCGTGGTTTGTGTTTTTATTGTGTTTTAGGACCAAAAGATGCAAAAGGAAGAAAACATGGGCTATCACGGGCTTTTATCGAAGAAAAGACTAAAGATGAAGTCGAAAGATCGAGAATGCAAAAAGAACGGAAGTCCAAGGCCAATTCTGAAGATTTATCGAAGAAAAAGTCTAAAGACGGAAGTTTAATGAAGTCGAAGAACTCAAGCCTAATTATAGAAGAAAATTATAAGACAAGTTAAAATTATATCGACAAATCCCGAGACGACGTCGAGAAAGACAAAGAAAATAAGTCGAGTCGAGAAGAAAGAAATTAGATAGCTTAAGCATGTAATCTCCCCACCTCCTATAAATACCCTCCTAATGTGTCATTAGGGGGGTGTTAGGTGGTTAATCTTTTAGTAGTTAATTTTTAGTTTTTTAAGTGTTTTTATTTTTCTCTCTAGTTTTTCCTTTAAAACTTGTTAATCTTTCCATTAATCTTGTAATCTTTTTATATTCATCTTTAATCAATCAAGCTTATTTTCTTAATTCTCATTCTACCTTTCTTAATCTTTTTCTTAATCTTGATAATCATGTAGTTAATCTCATCTCTTTGATTATGTGATTGATTTGTTCTTGTGATTGATCTTCTAGTTTTGATGTGGTGGATGTTTTAAGCTTATTGTGGTTATTAATCTTTTAGTGTTTAGCTTATTTTTTATTAAGTTGTTTGGATAGATTAATAGGATTGCTTATTAGTTGATTCTAAATGTTTTGATTGTTTAGTGTTTTTATAGTTTTTAATTTGTGGCTTATTTAGTTCTTCTTAAAATTTATTTGGTTAAAGTTTTGGTTAATTGCTTGTTTGGTTTGTGCTTATTTGTGGCTTATTGCTTAAGTTTTGTCAATACTGTTTATTCGTATCTGTGCTTTAAGTTCTTCGGAAAAGGGTCTTGTTTCTCTGAAAACATTCGTTTTTCTGAAAAGCCTTTATTCCGAAATTACCATTTCTATGAATTCATGATTTCTATGAAAAGACATTTATTCTGAAAATCCATTTCTCCGAAAACTTTGCTATTCCGAAGATCTTATTTTTCCGAAAAAGCCCCTATTCCGAAATCATCAATTTCTATGAAAACCCAAGTATTCCGAAGATATCTTTTTTCTGAAAACCCAAGTATTCCGAAAATACATTTTTCCTGAAAATCTCTTTTTTCCGAAGAATCCCTTTTTCCGAAAAGACAGTTTTTCCGAAGATCATCATTTTTCTGAAAACACCATTTTTTCCGAAATAGCTCTTTTTTCTGAAAAGTTACTTATTCCGAAGAAACCCTTTTTCCTGAAAAGATCATTATTCCGAAAATTTCTCTGAATTTGTCTTTATTCCGAAAATGTCTATTTTTATGAAACTCAAATTATCTTCTTCTCAGACTTAGTTTCATTGGTAGTTTTTCTGAATTGTTTTTATTTCCCAACTTTAGTTTTTCCCGCCTTTTTACTTAGCATTGTTTTAACTTGTTTTATCTTAGATTAAATTTTCAAGCTTTCAACGACATTTTTACTTTTAGTAGAATAGATAACCAAACCTTTTTATTCTCCAACAAGAACAATTGAGTCGTACTTTCTTCCAATAATCAATTCGAAAAGATTCGGACGATAAAATTTTCTTACTAGGCAAAAACCTAGTTATTAAATGGCGCCGCTGCCGGCTCTTTTCGTTAAGATTAAAGGTTTTTAGTGAGAGACGCGTTGGATTTTGGGATCCGTTCATCTTTGAACGTTATTTTCCTTGCTTTAAAATTTTCAAAAATCCTAAAAAATATAAAAAATACAAAAAAAATAGAAAACCATAAAAACCAAAAATATTTCTTGTCTATTTTGCTTTTCTTTTTGTAGGTGTGCATGTGTACTCGTGCTCGTAAGAAGAAAGTAGCTCAAGCCGAAGTCATTACTCCACCAATTGTCACCAAGGACAATCAACCAATGATCGAGCTTTTGCAATCGCACGTAGAAGGCAACGTTGATGCTATTGTCATACCCGAGATTGGAGCCAACAACTTTGAGCTTAAATCCGGCTTCATTCAAATGGTCTCTGCTCAACCCTTCTTGGGGCGTTCAATTGATGATCCTCATGACCATATTAAAAGGTTTCTTCAACTCACTAATACGGTTAAGTATAATGGGGTTTCACAAGAGGTAATTCGCTTGCAACTTTTTCCTTTCTCCTTAGAGGGACAAGCCCGACATTGGCTTGATAAGGAACCGCCACAAAGTATTCTTACGTGGACAGATTTAGAGACCAAATTCATCAACTACTTTTTCCCACCCTCACGTACTACCGCTTTGCGGAATGAAATCATTACTTTTGAACAAAAGTATGGTGAGTCATTTAGTGAATCTTGGGACCGTTTTAAGGAACTTTTAAGAAAGTTTCCACAACATGGTGTAACAAAAGTACATCAAATTAATACTTTTTACAATGGTTTAAGCATGAATCATCAAGATTCACTAAATAGTGCTTCGGGGGGGGGGGGGGTAACATTTTGGTTAAGTTTGCTAATGCCGCTTGGGATATTATTGAGAAAAAGTCTAGAGTGTAAACCAAGAGTGTTCGGACCAATGTGGCTAGTGCTAGCACTAATGAGAGCGACAAGAGAATTGATAAGCTTACTTCGCTTGTTGAATCACTTGCTCTCCAAGCCGCCAACAACACCAAAGCTATCAATGCCCAAGTTAATGCTATGACTCAATCATGTGAAATATGCGGGGGATCCCACCCATACACCGATTGTCCTTCGACTCATGACAATCCGGAAAATGTGTATGCCGCCAACGGTAACTTTGCTACAGGAAGCTATCAAGCACGTCCTCAAGGTGACCGCAACTTGCTCAGCTATCGATCAAACAACTTTCTTTCACCCCCCGGTTTTCCCCCACAAAACCCAAACAACCTCAATCGCAACAATCAAAACCAACCTCGTGCTCCAACTCCATATCAAAACCAAAGAAACCCATATCCACCTCAAAGAAACAACCAAGTTTACCAACAACCTGCTTATCAACCACCCGCCTACAATGCTCCTCCCAACCAACCCACCGCATTACACCAAGATTTTGAAACCTACATGAGGACTAATGATGCGATAGTGCAAAATCTTCAGCGGGAAATGCTCAACTTGAAAGCAGATATGGTGAAGCAAGGGAATGATCTTCGAGCTGATATGCGAAACACTTTGGCAAGTCAAACGAATGACTTGAGGAACATGATGGCTAGTTTCTTCCCAAGTAATCAAGCCTCTGGATCGGGTTCTCTTCTGAGTAACACTGTTGCTAATCCAAGAGGGGAGATGAAAGCAATCACCACTCGAAGTGGAAAAGGTTTAAAGGAACCCGAGCTTCCTACACCTACACCGGTGATTGTGACTAAGGAAAACGAGTCTACTTCTCCGGTTCCTCCACCTTCTATTCCTCCAACTTTTACTTCTCTAATTCCACCACCTTCTACTTCTACCCCTCCACCACCTAAGGATGCGAGTGATAATTCTATCCCAAAGCCTTCATCTCAACCCAATATACCTTATCCTTCAAGGTTGAGGAAAGAGAAGTTGAAGAACAAGGATGATATTCAGGTTTCTAATTTTCTTAAAATGTTTAAACAACTCAATTTCAATATCTCCTTTGCTGAGCTCTTGCTCACATGCCGAAATATGCTAAAATGTTTAAAGATCTTCTCAGTGATAAGGAGAAACTTCTCGATATTGCTCAGACCCAACTTAATGAGAATTGCTCCGCAGTGCTCTTAAGGAAATTACCAACCAAACTTGGTGATCCGGGTCGTTTCTTGATTCCTTGCAACTTCCCTGGGGTAGAGAATTGTATGGCCCTAGCCGATCTAGGTGCTAGTATAAACTTAATGCCTTTAAGCATTTGGAAACAATTATCTCTACCCGAGCTAGTCCCCACACGAATGACTTTGGAATTAGCTAACCGTACGGTTGCTTATCCAGTGGGGATAGTGGAAGACGTCTTCGTTGGTGTCGACAAATTCACCTTTCCGGCGGATTTTGTTGTCGTTAACTACGAGATGGACCCCCATGTTCCATTAATCGTTGGACGTCCATTCCTGAGGACTGGTCGCACTCTCATTGATGTAGCCGCTGGCGAATTAATCATGAGAGTTGGTGACGAGAAAATCGTCTTCAACATGGGAAAAATTTCTAAGCAGCCTTCGGAAAACGAGAGTGTTAATTTTATTGACGTTCTTGATGAGGCTTGTGAAGAAAATTTCAAAGACGCTTGTAAAAGTGGTTCTTCTTCTCTTCCCATTGTTGAGACCGTTGCCTCTATTGCTCCATCACTAACTCCATTTGGAGAAAGTGATTTCATATTGAAAGAATTTGAAGCTACTTTGGGAGATGTGGACTTGCAATATGACGATTCTCCCTCCAATTGGGATGAAGACATTCGTACCATTGAGAAACTTCTCAATAAGGACCATATTTCTCCACCATCTCCTAAGGATATCTCTATCGATGAGCCGAATTTGACTACGCCTTCCATCGAAAATCCTTCAGATTTAGAGCTTAAGGACCTACCGTCTCATCTCGAGTACCTTTTCCTTGAAGACAACAAGAAGTCACCCGTCATCATCGCTAAGGACTTGAAAGAAGAAGAAAAATCCCGACTTATCGTCGTGCTGAAGAATCACAAGAAAGCTATTGCATGGAAAATCTCCGATATTCGTGGAATTGATCCTCACTTTTGCACACATAAAATTCTCATGGAGGACGACTTTAAACCCACTATTCAAAGCCAAAGAAGGGTAAATCCTAAGATCCATGGCGTAATCAAAAAAGAGGTTATCAAACTTCTTGATGCGGGAATGATCTATCCTATCTCGGATTCACCATGGGTTAGTCCCGTCCATTGTATGCCTAAGAAAGGCAGAATCACCGTTGTGCCCAACGAAAACAACGAGTTGATTCCTACTCGTCTCGTTACAGGGTGGAGAGTTTGTATAGACTATCGCAAACTCAATGATGCTACGAGAAAGGATCATTTTCCCCTACCTTTCATGGACCAAATGCTTGAACGTCTTACGGGTAATGACTATTACTGATTTTTAGACGGTTTCTCCGGGTATTTTCAAATTCCCATTGATCCCAAAGACCAAGAGAAAACCACATTCACTTGTCCTTACGGAACATTTGCTTATAAAAGAATTCCTTTCGGCTTATGCAATGCTCCTGGGACTTTCCAAAGGTGTATGATGGCTATCTTCCATGACATGGTTGAAGAAACTATGGAAGTCTTCATGGATGATTTCTCGGTTTATGGTGATTCTTTCTCTCATTGCCTTGCCAATTTGGAACGCATGCTTAAGCGGTGTGAAGACACTCGCCTTGTTCTAAATTGGGAAAAATGCCATTTCATGGTAAAAGAAGGCATTGTGCTTGGACATAAAATCTCAAAAGCCGGTCTTGAAGTGGACCGTGCTAAAGTGGATGTCATAGCCAAATTACCTCCACCTTCAACCGTGAAGGGTATGAGAAGTTTTCTTGGTCATGCGGGCTTCTATCGTCGATTCATCCAAGATTTTTCTAAAATCGCTCGCCCGATGACCCACCTCTTGGAAAAAGATACTCCTTTCATCTTTTCCAAATAGTGTCTTGAATCCTTCAATCTTCTTAAGGATAAGCTAACTAAAGCACCGGTCTTGGTTACCCCTAATTGGGAGCTACCTTTTGAGTTGATGTGTGATGCTAGCGACTTTGCTATTGGAGCGGTTTTGGGCCAAAGAGTGAACAAACAATTCCAACCAATCCATTACACTAGCAAGCAATGACGGGGGCTCAATTGCATTATACCACTACAGAAAAAGAGCTTTTAGCTGTAGTGTATGCTTTTGAAAAATTCCGCCCCTATCTTGTCCTTTCTACCACCATCGTGTATACCGATCATTCCGCGTTGAAGTACTTGTTGACTAAGCAAGATTATAAGCCAAGACTTCTTCGTTGGGTTTTGCTCCTTCAAGAATTTAAAATCAAAATTCGTGACAAGAAGGGTACCAAAAACCTAGCCGCGGATCATCTAAGTAGACTTGAGTATCCTTATCAAGGGGATCATCCGAATCAAGAGATCAATGAATCTTTTCCCCTTGAGGCCTTAATGTCTATAAATTCCAATCTTGATGACACCCCGTGGTTTGCGGACATTGCAAACTACTTAGCGGGTGGAATTCTCAAGGAAGGGTTAACGTCTCAACAAAAGAAAAAGTTCTTTAAAGATATTGAACATTATTTCTGGGACGACCCTTACCTTTTCAAACAATGTGCGGATCTTGTCATTCGTCGATGTGTTGATGGGCCGACAGTGGTACAAATCCTTGACGCATGCCATAAAGGACCCACGGGTGGTCACTTTGGTCCCAATTACACCGCGAAGAAAGTATTCGACTCTGGATTCTATTGGCCCACCATTTATCGTGACGCTCACGACATGGTTAAACATTGTGATGCTTGCCAAAGACAAGGAAAGATCACACATAAAGATGAGATGCCTCAAAAATTCATACAAGAATGTGAAATCTTTGATGTATGGGGCATCGACTTTATGGGGCCATTTCCATCATCTAAAGGGAACAAGTACATCCTCGTAGCCGTTGACTACGTTTCCAAATGGGTTGAAGCTAAGGCTCTCCCCACGAACGATGCGAGGGTGGTTGTGAACTTTTTGAAGCAGCTTTTTGCTCGATTCGGTGTTCATCGTGCTATTATCAGTGACCGCGGGACTCATTTCTGCAATGATCAATTCGCAAGAGTCATGGCTAAGTATGGTGTCAATCACCGTCTTTCCACTGCTTATCATCCCCAAACCAATGGTCAAGCCGAGATATCTAACCGTGGATTGAAGCGAATTTTGGAGCGTACTGTGGGAGAGCATCGTGCCTCGTGGGCCGATAAGTTAGATGATGCTTTGTGGGCTTTCCGTACCGCTTATAAGACCCCGATTGGTTGTACACCTTATCGTCTTGTGTACGGGAAAGCATGCCACCTCCCTATCGAGCTCGAACATAAGGCATATTGGGCCTTGAAGTGGGCTAACTTTGACATCAACAAAGCCGGTGATCTTCGCAAGATTCAACTCAATGAGCTTAATGAACTGAGGAATGAAGCATATGAGAACTCATTGATCTACAAGGAGAAGACAAAGATCATCCATGATGCAAGGCTTAAGAACCGAGAGTTACACGTTGGTGATCAAGTCTTACTTTTTAACTCTCGGTTGAAGATCTTCTCGGGTAAGTTGAAGAGCCGCTGGTCTGGTCCATTCACCGTCGCCAAAGTCTTTCCCTATGGCACCACTGAGCTTTCTCAGCCAAATGGGCCCAATTTTAAGGTGAATGGCCAGCGTGTGAAGTTGTACTTTGGTGAGGACATCTCTCATGAGATGATTCCATCCCTCACCAAGTTTCCCATGAACTAGTTTTGGGTCGAGTCAGGCTCGTGACTCGGTTTTCAAAAACAAGCGCTTCTCGGGAGGCAACCCGTGATCTATCCTTTACCGTTTTCATAATAAGTGTAGGGGGAGCCCCGTATGTGTTTCTTGTCTTGTTTCTTCTTCTGTGCAGGGATTAAAGCTTCAAAGATCCATTCTCGATGTCTTTTGACGAACCGTGATCCCGTGTTCCCGTCTTCCCGGTTCTATCCTAAAACTGTCGTGATTCAATATTTCATATCTTATATGTTCACATTAAAATCACTATAGTTGTCCTTTCCTTAGCAAGATTTAAACAAAGTGCACAATGTCATAAGTGTAGGGGAGTTTACTCCCACATGCTTAAACATTAAGGACAATGTTTATATCAAGTGTAGGGGGACTTCTATCGAAGTAAGTGGTCTTTTCCATGAATTTGTCCTCATTTTAACCGGAAATTTTGATTTTTCGACATTTTTCAAAATTTTTAATCTATTTTGGCCTAGTTGTATAGTTGAATTTTCCTTTGTTATGGTTTTTTTCTTTCCTTGCTAGAATAAGTTTTCAATAAAGTGGTTTTAAAATTTTTCATAGTCGTGAATATTTTGACTCAACCCGAGTTTGCTTATCTAAGTTTACTCTAGCTAGTATCCTTAACGTGTTTAAGTCAAGTTTTGCTAGGCTTTTATATAGGGAACTTTAAAACGCGAAAGTCTTAACTCTCACGGGTTAAGAACAAGAACTTTTCGCAAGTTCCTATAATTGATCCTAGAGAGTCGTCTATCAAGGGAACTTTAAAATGCGATTTCTAAACTTGAAAAAGTCGAAGAATTTGCAAGATCCAATAGATGACTCGAAAACCCAAAACTTTGATTTAATTGGCTAAGCATCCACGAGTCTCATTCCTTGAGATTTTAAATTGTGGAGAACGAGAGATGATAGAGTCAATTATAAGTTTGGTATTCTTTCGTGAATTTATGTGAGTTGATTATAAGCCTATTCTCCCATCGCTTGCTAATAAATTTATCTGCAATAAATAAGGTTGTACGATTTGAAAAGTTACTTAGCTTCTAGCACAAGATCGTTTAAAAGTTGCTCGGTATTAATTAGAGTTCATAGCCAAGGCATAACTTATTGAAGCGGGATGCGAAGATTGGCGAGCCCGAAAAGGCCCTAACAAGGCATGCGGGCTACATTTTGTTGCTAAAGATCCAAAAGTGATGTGAAGAATCATTTATCGAAAATCAATATGAAGGATCGAGACACACGACGAAAAGCAAATACTCCCCTAAAGATCATGGAGAAGTCTATCCGAAAAGACCCTATCAAGGTATGAGGATAAGTAGATCCAAGTTCTAAAAGGAGGCGGATCGTTGTATATCAAAGTCCAAAATAAAGATTGGAGAAAAATGAAGAAGTCGGGGTCCAAATATGAAGAATCTCTCAAAACTTCAAGTGAAGAAATTCCTATTATGAAGAGAAGACCATAATTTCAAGAACGTCTCTCAAAGATTTGAAGTATGAAGTCGCTGCCAAATATCGGTCCAAGAAAGGTCTCAACTCGTGAAACGAGTTATGCCAAGATATGAACTTTATGAGGTCCCGAGAAGCAGTTTTAAAATACTTTGTCCTTTAGCTAACTATTGATTAAATCGTCCCACTTTGTTTTCAGCTTAAAAAACAATTGAAATAAAGTCAAACAATGCATCGTGATCATTCAAGACAACAATAAAATATAAGAGATACACCTAGAAATAAGGGAGTCTAAGTGAATAATTGGGCCACATGAGTTCGTGTTAGTTTGCTAACTTATAATAACAATGATCTCGTTTTTTAAGCTTGGTATGGGAACGTGAAACTTGAGAATGATGAACATTCATGACAACTTAAAACCCCAATATAAGTCTTTGATTTCTTACTTATTTTGTTCTTTTAGTTTTCTTAGTGTTTAGCATTTAATAAAGGTCAAAATGGGTTATCTATGATGAAAAATGTAAACAGTGCTTTGAAATTAGTGCATTGCATAAGGACATTGCAATGGTCAAGTGTAGGGGATTTAAAAAGTGTGAAAACACTTATCCTTTTACCACTTATTTCCAATAATAACATGACCAGAACGTGGATTTTAAGTCGTAAAAGTCGGAATTATGCGTGGTTTGTGTTTTTATTGTGTTTTAGGACCAAAAGATGCAAAAGGAAGAAAACATGGGCTATCACGGGCTTTTATCAAAGAAAAGACTAAAGACGAAGTCGAAAGATCGAGAATGAAAAATGAACGGAAGTCCAAGGCCAATTCTGAAGAATTATCGAAGAAAAAGTCTAAAGACGGAAGTTTAATGAAGTCGAAGAACTCAAGTCTAATTATAGAAGAAAATTATAAGACAAGTTCAACTTATATCGACAAATCCCGAGACGACGTCGAGAAAGACAAAGAAATTAAGTCGAGTCGAGAAGAAAGAAATTAGATAGCTTAAGCATGTAATCTCCCCACCTCCTATAAATACCCTCCTAATGTATCATTAGGGGGTGTTAGGTGGTTAATCTTTTAGTAGTTAATTTTTAGTTTTTTAAGTGTTTTTATTTTTCTCTCTAGTTTTTCCTTTAAAACTTGTTAATCTTTCCATTAATCTTGTAATCTTTTTACATTCATCTTTAATCAATCAAGCTTATTTTCTTAATTCTCATTCTACCTTTCTTAATCTTTTTCTTAATCTTGATAATCATGTAGTTAATCTCATCTCTTTGATTATGTGATTGATTTGTTCTTGTGATTGATCTTCTAGTTTTGATGTGGTGGATGTTTTGAGCTTATTGTGGTTATTAATCTTTTAGTGTTTAGCTTATTTTTGATTAAGTTGTTTGGATAGATTAATAGGATTGCTTATTAGTTGATTCTAAATGTTTTGATTATTTAGTGTTTTTATAGTTTTTAATTTGTGGCTTATTTAGTTCTTCTTAAAATTTATTTGGTTAAAGTTTTGGTTAATTGCTTGTTTGGTTTGTGCTTATTTGTGGCTTATTGCTTAAGTTTTGTCATTACTGTTTATTCGTATCTGTGCTTTAAGTTCTTCGGAAAAGGGTTTTGTTTCTCTGAAAAAATTCGTTTTTCTGAAAAGCCTTTATTCCGAAATTACCATTTTTATGAATTCATGATTTCTATGAAAATACATTTATTCTGAAAATCCATTTCTCCGAAAACTTTGCTATTCCGAAGATCTTATTTTTTCGAAAAAGCCCCTATTCCGAAATCATCAATTTCTATGAAACCCCAAGTATTCCGAAGATATCTTTTTTCTGAAAACCCAAGTATTCTGAAAATACATTTTTCCTGAAAATCTCTTTTTTCCGAAGAATCCCTTTTTCCGAAAAGACAGTTTTTCCGAAGATCATCATTTTTCTGAAAACACCATTTTTTCCGAAATAGCTCTTTTTTCTGAAAAGTTACTTATTCCGAAGAAACCCTTTTTCCTGAAAAGATCATTATTCCGAAAATTTCTCTGAATTTGTCTTTATTCCGAAAATGTCTATTTTTATAAAATTCAAATTATCTTCTTCTCAGACTTAGTTTCATTGGTAGTTTTTCTGAATTGTTTTTATTTCCCAACTTTAGTTTTTCCCGCCTTTTTACTTAGAATTGTTTTAACTTGTTTTATCTTAGATTAAATTTTCAAGCTTACAACGACATTTTTACTTTTAGTAGAATAGATAACCAAACCTTTTTGTTCTCCGCCAAGAACAATTGAGTCGCACTTTCTTCCCATAATCAATTCGAAAAGATTCGGACGATAAAATTTTCTTACTAGGCAAAAACCTAGTTATTAATGTGGCATGTGTTTTTAAGGTTGGGATGTGATTAAGGATACCTTAATCATAAATCTGGAGCATCTTAGGGCCTAATTACAAGTAGATTAAGAAAACCCAAATGTGTTCTTGAGATGAATAGTTCATGTTTTGATCCGGTTTTGTGTTTAAAACTTGTGTTTAGCCCCATTTAATTAACTAATCAGATTTAGTTAAATATGGTTATGGGTGGAAAGCTGAGGTGGAAGCAGGGTGAAGTGTGATTGGTTGATTCAAGTGAGTGGGGCACATGTCATGTGGAGAGTGGTTAAGGTAACTTTCATTGTCTGCCCAATTCAGCCCCTCATCTCCTCAATTCCTTTCACTTGCAAATAAATAAGCCAAAATCCATTTTCGTTTGTTAATGAAGTTTCCAACTTCACACTTTTGCCCCAAATACTTTTCCAAAGTATTTTCAGGGGTATTTCTTGCCATTTGTTGATTCTTGAAGGGTTGTTTTGGCATTTTCTTCATAGTTAATGGTCTTGACTTGGATGGTTGACTTCTTGGAGGACTGAAATTGCCAAGTCATGATTTATGAGGGACCATTTTTTGCCAATTCTTCATAGTTAAGGGTCCTTTTTGCAATTTGACATATTTAAAGGACCAAACTTGTAATTTCTTGTAACTTGAAGGCCTTCATGGTATGTTTGACTTCGAGGAGGACTAATATTGACAATTTAGTTTTGTTGAGGGACTAAATTTGCCAATTCTTCAAAGTGGAGGGCCCTTTTGTAATATTGACAAACTTTAAGGACCAATCTTGTAATTATGAAGATACAAGGGTTTAAAGTGTCAATTATTCAATATTGGAGGACCCTTCTTGCATAATCTTCAAATCTTCAAGGGTTAATCTTGGAAAATCCTCATTAGGGCTCGGTTCATTGTGCGGCTTCGTTTCCCGTGTTCGTTTTTGTATGATTCTTGTGATCTTTTGTCATTTTCTCAATATCCGTACCTAAAATACACAAGTAACAAACACAAGCATATATTTGGCCATTTTTATGATATTTAATGCATTTAAAGCCCTTTTTGGACGATGAGAATATGTATAAAAGCAGTCTCATCACTCCCTCATACTAAACCATTGTCGTGCCCTCACGCAATGCTAGAATAAAGTATCGTAGCACCTCCAAAATTCATTTTCTATTCACTTTATTGAATGATAAACTAGCTACACTACTACTATTACTACTACTTGCGTTTTAGACATAATGTATGATTTTCATCGCAAAATGGGACGTTTAGGTTCATAGAATAAGAACACGTGAATGCTTCGTTAGAAATAATTTCATCGTCCTCGATTTTTACCCCAGTTCCATGCTAAGCGTGCAACGAGATCATTGTCATTATAAGTTAGTAATGCTAACACTACTCATATGCCCTAATCACGTACTTATCCTCCCATTTTCCTAAGTTGTATCTCTTATATTTTATTTTGTCTTGAATGTTTCACGAGGATACATTGTTTGACTTATGCGATAATAGAGATTTAGGTCTAAAAATAGAGTCCTAACGGTGTAACCAAGGCCATCAAATTAATAACCCCTCCTAATAGACAACGATGTCAAAAAAATTAAGTCAACAAGAAGGATCGATAAACACGGTTTTATAACGGTTTTGAACATGAGACTTATTACCAAGACTTTTATACGCCCCCTAACGGAAGGCCTTATTATCATAGGTTACCTACATCTTTTATTCAACTTTGCCATGAAGCTTTTATTATGACTTCGGTCTTGCCTTGCCTTTTATTATCCGCCTCATCGGTGGTTTTATTATGGCCAAAGACGTATATCCTCACGCTAAGGCGAATTTTGGATCTTTAAAGCTTCAAAGATTAAGGCTTGATTCACTTTCAATTTTTCATAGATTTTTCGGCCTTGTGAGCTTCAAATTGTTTGCTTGATTTAGGTGAGCACTTGAAATCTTATTATTGGGTGAAGCTTTTGATTATTCGGGTTGCGAATACTTCAAAACCGTGACGCTGGCGATACCTTAATGTCTTCCCAATTTAATTACATGGAAGCTACTAGAAAAGACTAGAAACCAACAATCCAGACTAAACCGCTAAGTCAATACTTATTAAGAAAAAAATATTTACAAGCGAAGGGAGAATAAGCAAACAACGAGAACACATGAGTTTTTGAAAGAATACAAGTACTCTACGTTTAGCATAGTAACTTATAATTAACTCTATCATTTCTCGTCCTAATTTAAGAGACTTAGCCTAATAAAAAGTTAAGGAATCGAAACTAAGTGCTCAACACACACGGTCGAGTCAAAAATTACTCTTATTCTCGCCATTAAAAAACCTACATTTGTGTCTTCAAAAACTTATAAAACATGAGAAATTTTTTAAAATTTGGCCATTTTTAGCCTTATTTTGCAACAAAACGAAAACAAAAAGATAAACTTTGGAAAGCGTGAAGGTTTAGCAAGGCAAGTATCTATTCACCCCCCATACTAAATTTAAACATTGTCCTCAATGTTTCGAGTCTAGGGGTGCAAACACCCCCATACTAGAGACGTAGTCGAATGCTTAATCTAGCATGAAAGGGTGTAACCATTAAATTTAAAGCCGTTTATGAAGTGTGTTATAAACCTAAGGTTAGAACATCAAAGGATATGTCATGGATATTGAGAAAGTCTTCAAAGAAAACGATCGAGTGCTCCTATAAAACGAACACGGGAGGCTCCAATCGTGAAGATAATGATCATCTAAAAACCACAATTCACAAACAACCACGGAACAAAGGTTGGAAGGGCACAAATCCCCACACTTTACTACAAGCGATAATCTGTACATAGGATAAGCATGGGACTCCCCCACGAGGCACCTCGTTTTTGATTACCGAGTCATGAGCTCGACTCGATCCCCTCAATACTAATTATCATTGAGGAAGGTGATTTGGTCGAGGTAGTTCAAGGATGGAACTTCCCCGCCAAAGTAGTGCTTCAACCTATGTCCATTCACCTTGAAATTGGGGCCATCATTTTGAGCTAGCTTGATGGTCCCATATGGAAATACTTGAGTCATGGTGAATGGACCGGACCAACGGGATTTCAACTTACCGGAAAAGATTTTCAAACGAGAGTTAAAAAGCAAAACTTGATCGCCAATGTTAAAAACCCGGTTTTTAATTTATGAATCATGCAACTTTTTAGTATTTTCTTTATAAATTAATGAATTTTCATAAGCAATATCCCTTAGTTCATCCAATTCATTTAATTGCATTTTCCGGTGTTTTCCCGCGGTCTCCATATCATCATTACAATGCTTTAGGGCCCAATAAGCTTTGTGTTCAAGTTCAATTGGCAAGTGACAATTCTTCCCATACACGAGCTTATAAGGAGTGCACCCGATGGGCGTCTTATGAGCGGTCCTAAAGGCCCATAAAGCATCATCCAACTTATCCGACCAAGATTGTCAGTTTTCCCCAACGGATCTCTCCAAGATCCTTTTCAAAGCTCGGTTTGAAACCTCGACTTGCCCACTCGTTTGTGGGTGATAAGCCGTAGAAAAACGATGTGTAACCCCATATTTTCTTAGGACCCTTTCGAATTGGTCGTTACAAAAATGGGTTCCACGATCGCTTATGACCACACGAGGGGTTCCAAACCGAGAAAACAAGCTTTTCAAAAACTTGACTACCACATGAGCATCATTGGTGGGCAAAGCCTTAGCTTCCACCCACTTAGATAGGTAGTCAACGGCGACAAGGATGTACTTATTACCCCGAGATGATAGGAACGGTCCCATAAAATCAATGCCCCAAACGTCAAAGATCTCACACACTTGGATGATATTTTGTGGCATTTCATCTTTTTGTGAGGCTTTTCCTTGTCGTTGGCATGACTCACACGACTTCACAAGCTCATGTGCATCTCGGTAAATAGTAGGCCAAAAGAATCCGGCATCAAAAACCTTCTTAGCCGTGAGATTAACACCGTGGTGACCACCCGTGGGTCCCTCGTGACAAGCTCTAAGGATGTTAGAAGCTTCGGTACCAAAGACACAACTTCGAATAATTTGATCCGCACAAGTCCGAAACAAATAAGGGTCGTTCCAAAAATAGAACTTGACGTCACGAAAGATTTTTCGTTTTTCTTGAGTCGTCATACCCTTGATGATGAAGTTGCCCGCATGGTAATTTGCGATGTCCGCAAACCATGGGGTGGAAGAATCAAGCTTAGAATTCACTACACCAAGTGTCTCGAGCGGAAATAATTCGGTGATTTCCTTGGGCTCGTAAACACTTTGGTGAGGATCTTCCAAACGAGAAAGATGATCGGCCGCTAGATTCTCGGCTCCTTTTTTGTCAACGATTTTGTGATCAAATTCTTGAAGGAGGAGAATCTAACGAAGTAATCTTGGCTTAGCATCTTGTTTAGCCATAAGATACTTGATAGCCGAATGATCCGTATACACTATGCATTTCGTCAAGACGAGATAAGGTCGGAATTTCTCAAATGCATACACCACGGCAAGGAATTCCTTCTCCGTTGTAGTGTATTTTAGTTGAGCCTCGGTCATCATCTTGCTAGTATAGTGAATAGGCAAGAAGTGTTTTTCATGACGTTGCCCCAATACGGCCCCAATAGCGTAGTCACTAGCATCACACATTAGCTCAAAGGGGAGGTTCCAATTGGGAGCAACAAGAATGGGAGCTTCGGTAAGTTTCCTCTTAAGGATTTCAAAGGCTCGTACACAATCTTCGTCAAAGACAAAACGTGCATCTTTTTCAAGGAGATGTGTAGTAGGTCGAGAGATCTTTGAAAAATCCTTGATGAATCGACGATAAAAGCCCGCGTGGCCTAGGAAACACCTAACTCCCTTAACGGTTTTGGGATGAGGTAATTTGGCGATGACGTCTACCTTAGCTTGATCTACCTCAATCCCCGCTTTCGAAACCTTGTGCCCTAAGACGATTCCACTTTTAACCATAAAATGACATTTTTCCCAATTAAGCACAAGGTTGGTTTCCTCACAATGCTTCAACATTCTCTCAAGATTCGATAAACACGAAGTGAACGAACTACCAAACACGAAAAAGTCATCCATGAAGACTTCCATCGTCTTCTCGATCATATCATGAAAAATAGCCATCATGCACCTTTGAAAGGTTCTCGGTGCATTGCAAAGTCCGAATGGCATTCTACGATAGGCAAACGTTCCATATGGACACGTAAACGTAGTTTTTTCTTGATCACGAGGATCGATGGGGATTTGGAAGTAACAGGTAAAACCATCTAAAAATCAATAGAAATCGTTTCCCGCAAGACGCTCCAACATTTGGTCCATGAAGGGCAAGGGAAAATGGTCTTTTCGAGTGGCTTCATTCAACTTTCGATAGTCAATGCACACTCTCCATCTGGTCATGAGTCTAGTGGGAATTAACTCGTTGGCATCGTTTGGCACAACGGTCATTCCTCCCTTTTTAGGGACACAATGAATAGGACTCACCCAAGGGCTATCGGAAATAGGGTAAATCATTCCCGCGTCAAGGAGTTTTAGGACTTCCTTTTTGATGAGTCGTGAATTTTGGGGTTCACCCTCCTTTGACATTGGATTGTGGGCTTGTAATCCTCCTCCATTAAGATTTTGTGGGTACAAAATTTGGGATCGATCCCCTTAATGTCGGATAACTTCCACGCAATTTCCCCTTTGTGATCCTTTAGAACATAGACAAGTGCGGTTTTTTCATTATTTGAAAGTTCTTTCGAAATAATAACCGGCAACTTGTCGTCCTCCTCCAAAAAGACATATTCGAGATGAGGAGGTAAATCTTTCAACTCGAGGATAGGTGGTTCCTCAATTGAGGATTTGGGCTCGATACTCATAACCTCCTCGAGTGGAGGAAATGAGAAAACGGTAAGAAAATCCTTGATAATCGAGAAGTCCTCATCATTGTCGAGGTCTTCGTCACAAGTACGTGGAACATCGAATTCTTACAACGTAAAACCACCACCTTCAAATGGAGTGAAGGTTGGTGTCGAGTTATCAAGAATGGGATCTAACATAGTGGGATTGCCACTATTTTCATCATCACCAAATCCTAGAACTTCTTGTGAAAATTCCTCACAAACAACGTCAATCATATCAACGAGGTTTATGGTTGCAACGGAATAAACATGAGAATTTTGAGAATTTTGAGTTGCGTTTATAACAAGTTCCTCGTCGGTGAAACGTAAGGTGATCTTTCTAGCATGCACATCGATCAAAGCCATAGACGTATCTAAAAACGAACGACCTAAAATGAGAGGAACTTGAGGATCCGCGGGAATATCGACAACGATAAAGTCTACCAGATAATAGAACTTTCCCACTTTCACAAAAACGTCTTTCGCCAATCCACATGCGGGAATCGTGGAATGGTCGGCCAACTCGATAGACATTAGTGAAGGAGTAAGATTAGGAAGATTGAGCGACTTGTAGATTGCAAGTGGCATCAAGTTAATACTAGCACCAAGATCGGCAAAGGCATAGCATTCTTCCATATCTTGGATTGCACAAAGAATCAAGAATTTACCGGGATCACCGACTTTTTGAGGTATGCGATTAAGATACACCGATGAACAACTAGACAATTGTTGCAATTTCTCCTTGTTGTTCAACATACTCTTAAAGTTAGCGGCAAATCGAGGCATCATGACCAAAGCATCGCCAAAACTTACATTAAAATGAACGTCACGAAACATTTTCATAAAAAGCTCAAATTGGTAATTGTCGCGCTCTTGACGTTTCTCCTTTCTAAGTCTCGATGGATAGGGCAAAGGTGGTGTGGGTTGAGGCATAGGCATAGCCTTTGGAATCTCGGGTTCCAAATGTGGTAATGGGTCAACCGTAGGTGTGGCATGAACGGTACTTCGTGGGATTGGGACATGCTCCTTTTCGACCACCCCCTCGGGTTCTTCCTCAATTGCATCCTCCGTAGGAGCAATTGGTTGAGGAGTCGGTTCCTTAAGTGTCTTACCACTACGTGTGGTAATCACTTTCATCTCTCCCTTAGGGTTAGATATGGTGTTACTAGGAAGACTACTCGAAGACGGTTTGCACATAATAGCCTCAAACATAGATGAAATTTTGTCCTCAAACATGGATTGCCTCTTCTCGGTCTTAATCATCTCTTGCTTAATTTCATGTTGCCCTTGTTCTATTTTTTGTTGGTTTTGTTGTAACCTAGTTACATTTCCTTCCATTTTGTTTGTATGGATTTTAAGCTCATTTGCTAACTCGTTTTTCAACTCCTTCTTCAAGTCGTTCTTAAACTCGGATCTTAGGCTAATGATTTCTCTTTGAATGTTGTCAAACCTAGCATCGTTTCCATTAGCGTATTCAACAAATTCATTTGGAAGATCTTTCAAAGTTTGCAAACTCTTGTTGTTGTTTTGAAAATCATTATTTTGATTTTTGTTTGAAACTTGATTATTAGCCCCTTGATTCCCATAGTTTCCTTTGTAGTTGTTTTTAAAACCAACTTGATTGTTTCGATAGTTGTTGTTAGCATTTTGATTTGGAGCAAAACCCGGTGGAGTCAATTGATTAGAGCGGGTAACTTGACCGTTTTGGTTGTAAGTTCCCGTGGCCGCGTAGGCACTCGAAGTGTTACCACCATTGGTAATGCACTCGGAGAAATCATGACCTCCATCACAATACATGCTTGAAACCTCAACCGCTTTAGCCGTAGCGGGAGCACTTTGTTCTCCAACTTTGAATTCAATTAAAAGTCCTTTAAGCTTATCAAAGATTTTGTTTTCCAAGTTCGCCTCAATTTGGCAAGCATCGATGGTATTAGACAAAGAAGGTGAAGCCGAAGACGAAGCCTTACGAACACTGGATATGTTACGAGGACTATACACCTTAGATCTTTTCTCAATTATCAACAACGCTTCCTTAACCGTATTACACAAAAAATTACCACCCACGGTGGCATTTAGATAATCCCTTTCATGATCATTAAGTCCATTGTAAAACGTGTCAATTTGATGCAAGTCGGAAAAACCGTGATGAGGACACTCATGTAACATTTCCTTAAACCTATTCCAAGCCGTTGAAAAACTCTCATTAAATTCTTGTGAAAATTTTGAAATCTCGTTTTTCAAATGCGTAGTCTTAGAGGGCGGGAAAAATTGGTTCACAAACTTAGAAACGAGATCCTTCCACGTCAATATAGAATTGGGTGGCTCTTTCTCTAACCAAATTTTAGTGGGCCCCGCTAAGGAATACGGAAAAAGCATCATCTTAATCGAGTCATTAGCAACATCCTTAAATTTGCAAGTGGCGGTAAGACGATTGAATTGGCGGATATGGTTGTGCGGGTTGTCCTTTTCATCACCACGGAATTTGTTGTTTTGGATCATCGACAACAAACCCGTTTTCACTTCAAAATTCCCCGCAAGGATAGCGGGAATCACAATAGCCTCTCCATAATCCTTGATGGGTGCTTGAAGTAACTCCATCATAGTTCAATTCGCCATGGTTGGTTCTTCTCTTACGATAGGTTCGTCAATAGGAGATTCCTCACTAGAAAGATTAGGAGTAGGTGTTGACTCCTTTCGGTTTCTACGTTTACGTGCACGTCTTGCTTGGTTGCGGGTTTGCATAAACGTCACGTACAACGAGGGGATGAGAAAAGAAGATTCTTTTTGGTGTTTTGTATTTTTCCAATTTTTTTGTGTTTTTTGATTGTTTTTACTTTTTTGGATTTTTGTGATTGTATTAAGTAGACCAAAATCTAAAAATCTCCTCCTTAATCAAATCTCTTGATTAAAGAAGCCTCAAGGAATGAAAATGATCACGTGAAGTGAACGCCTTCGATGACTTTAGAACGTTGGTGGAATACCAAAAAGTTCAAGAGGGTTTAATCAAATGAAACCAAGAAAGTATATATGATACTTAATAATACTTTGGGCGGCAAAACCCTCGATTAGCTTTCAATCTCAAAATACTCACAAGCAAGCGGGGAAAGGAGGTAGCGCGAAGCACCTAAAAGCCTTTTTCCTTAGGGTATATTTTATAATACCCCCCTTATACCCACCTTATAGTTTGTATTTTTCAAAATCGAGCTTCACGAAAGTATTTATCTATTTTTGCCTTTTCTTTCTTGTTTGAGATTCGAATACAATGATTGGGTAATGACCTCCCAATTCAAGGTTGTGTTTTCACACTTTTGGAGTACTTGTGAATTTATTGTTCTACGTATACAATATAGTAATAATATTCACACAAAAAACGAAAACCGATAATACGTATTAGTAGAGTGCTACTAATACAAATAGATATTATGGATAATATAAAAACAACAATTGCCAAATCAAAACACAACACGCCTCCCCGGCAGCGGCGCCAAAATGATATTGAGTAAAATACGTCTTTAAGGAAAACAAACGTAATTAGGGTAAGTACACAAGTAGTTTAGGAAAACCACAAGTTATGACCCAAAGTGGGGATCGTTCTCAAGGAGGCTTGGTGTGTGTGTTAAGAGATGATTAACTTTATGATTATATTGATGAGAAAAGAAAATAGAAATGAGATTAGAAGAGAATGACGGTTACGATTATGATTAAAACTAAGACGATTAGTCGTACACGTAAAACCGTAAAAAGTAGCAAAATTAAAAATTTACCCTAAAAATTCCTAGAAAATTGCAATAAATCCTAAATAATGTAATTAGAGTTTACAAAAGAATCAAAAATCACTCAAACCTTTTATTTAATTAAATAATAACTTTTTAATGCTAATTAAAGCCCAAAAAATCAGTTTAATTAACAAAAAGCCCAAAATGAGATTTTTTCAATTTAAACCTCTAAAATGACTTAAATAAATTTCAAATTATTTTTGAAAAGTTTAAAATTAATAAAAACTATTTAAAAACAATTAAAAACTATTTAAACTTAAAATAATTCTAAAAATTAATCAAATGACAATAAAAATATTCTAAAAATTGTAAAATTCCAAACTTAATGTATTTAACCTAAGAAAAATATAAAAACTTGAAAAATCTAAATTTTAATTTTTAATAATAAAATAATAATAAAATATTAATAAAAATCCAAAATTTAAAAAAATTTCTAAAAAGTTGAAAACTAGCTTATTTTAATCTAATAAACATAGAAATGAAGTTGAAATTACAAAATACCCCTAATGGGCCTAGAAATGGGCTAAAAGACAAAACAATCCCTTAATGGGCTTAATTTGGGTCCAATAAGAAAAAGTCAATCAAATAAGCCCAAAACTTCTTGTCTGACTCAAAGTTTGATTTTAAGAACAAAACTCTAAAGGCCCAAAAGCTGAAAATGTGTTTAAGCTAGCTTATTTCAAAGCAGCTTATTCTTAATAGGCTTTTTGGCCCATTAAGCTATAAGCTGATGCCATAAGCTCAAATTAGACACACAAGCTTCTTTTGAGTTACTTAAGAGATCTGTAAAATAAATTTGAAATAAACACAAGGAATAAGCCTGAATAAGCAATAAGCTATCTTCACAAAACGACAAAATAGTCGTTTTCGAGTTCTAGGCCACCCCAAGAACTGATTCAAGTTTCAAAAGCTTTTAAATGACTTAACTAAGCTTAATCAACAAAAAGTTTTTCAATAAGCACACCCAATAAGCTGGAATAAGCAGATAAGCACTTAATTAAAAGTCAACTTTATGAGTTTTCTAGCAAAAAGTCAAAGCCAAGGTCTGATAAGCTCCAGTTCAAATAAATGGGTCAAATGAGGAAGATTGATCACAATAAATAAGTTGTTGCAAGTTTGGATAAGCCAATATGGCTTATTAATAAGCTGAATGACAAATTACACTAGCAGGGGCTAGTTTTGGATGTTGAGCAGTGGAAACTTTTTCCACTGCTTGACTTAATTGACTATTTGTCTTTAGTGACTTTTTGTGGATTCAAGTTTCACAAAGGCACCCAAATGATCAGTTAATCATAAAGAGTCAATAACAATCACAAAAACACAATCACAATCAGCCAATTAGCACAGTTAATTCAAAAGATCCCCAGATCAGTCACAAACATGAACAATAAGCATATTTGGTTCAATAAGCACTTTTAGCAAAAATCAACCAGCCAAACTTCACCAAATGCATACACAAGCTATAATAAATTCAAATGAACAAATCTAAACAGGTTTCATGCACTGATTCAAAGCCTAGATCAAGATTAAAGCTTATAAAAGTTACTGATGAACTAAGAACATGCAGTCATGAACACTTGCTAATATACTTGACCACACAGACAAATTCAAACACTCAAATCTCTTAGATAGGTTATGTTGAGTATGATTTATCACTTTTTATCCTAAGTCTAAGCCTAGAACTAGGTGTACACTAAATCACAAGTCAAAATATCACTTAATCAAGATTTTATGAGCAAATGTTTGATTAAGGTGTTCAAAAGCATATAACTTGCAGATATTCACTCAATAACACTTCTTAAACAAGAACAAGCAAAACACAATAGCAAACACTTAACCAATATCTCTACAACTTCAATATGCAGTTAACCCAAACACCCCTTAATAATTTCAAAACAAGATTTTCAAATCAAAAGTAGGAATTAGGTTAGCACATGCATACATAAGCATCAAAACATCAAACATGAACAGATTCAACAACATTTGGAGCCCAAGAACACCACATACAATAGCAGAACACAAATATCACAAATATCTTCAACAGATTTTGAGATTAAGGGTTCAAACCTCATGGATGTACATCCACACCCACGTATGTTTGAGATTATGTGCTAGCAAGAACAAGCACAAGCTTCCAATATCAAGCTGCTAAGATGGAGCAAAGTTAGAAGCACAATTATCAAAAACATAAAAAGAGGAAAACTTGATTAATGCAACCTTTGTTCCCCACACTTGATTATCCCCAAGTTACAAGCCTCACAACACCTTGATATCACAATATCAGGGTGCTATGATCAACTTATAGCCCAAAAATTCCAAGGTTTGAACAAGACTTAGCAAAATATCAAGATTTAAGGAAAATATGCAAACTTTTGCACACTCCTTTGAAAACAGGTTTTAGGATTCAGATTTAGTAAACATTAAACAATAATAAGCAGGAAATAAGAATGGCACTTGACTTTTCTTCCCCAATTTCAAACACACTTCATTAATGAAAATGAGATTTACAGAATTGTGAACTTAGGAAAATTCAAGAGCAAGTGTAAATGTTGCACATCCTATGCCTTATATAGGCTACAAAAGAACTAGTGAATGCATAAAAAACGTAAAACCCTAGCTAATGAAGTTCCTGAAATGCCCTTGAGGGTTTGAATATCTTGAAGATCATGTGACTTTTCTTAGCTGTTTGCATGAGTTGGCAAGGTGAAAATGTGATCAATGGCTCATATTGATGCTTAAGATGAAAGCAGAAACAAGGATGGTTGGATGGCTGTCAAGTTTTTGGCATTTTGCTCAAGAGTGTAGCAGGGGAATCTCTTGTGGGGTTCCTGGTTGATGTGGCATGTGTTTTTAAGGTTGGGATGTGATTAAGGATACCTTAATCATAAATCTGGAGCATCTTAGGGCCTAATTACAAGTAGATTAAGAAAACCCAAATGTGTTCTTGAGATGAATAGTTCATGTTTTGATCCGGTTTTGTGTTTAAAACTTGTGTTTAGCGCCATTTAATTAACTAATCAGATTTAGTTAAATATGGTTATGGGTGGAAAGCTGAGGTGGAAGCAGGGTGAAGTGTGATTGGTTGATTCAAGTGAGTGAGGCACGTGTCATGTGGAGAGTGGTTAAGGTAACTTTCCTTGTCTGGCCAATTCAACCCCTCATCTCCTTAATTCCTTTCACTTACAAATAAATAAGCCAAAATCCGTTTTCCTTTGTTAATGAAGTTTCCAACTTCACACTTTTGCCCCAAATACTTTTCCAAAGTATTTTCAGGGGTATTTCTTGCCATTTGTTGATTCTTGAAGGGTTGTTTTGGCATTTTCTTCATAGTTAGTGGTCTTGACTTGGATGGTTGACTTCTTGGAGGACTAAAATTGCCAAGTCATGATTTATGAGGGACCATTTTTGCCAATTCTTCATAGTTAAGGGTCCTTTTTGCAATTTGACATATTTAAAGGACCAAACTTGTAATTTCTTGTAACTTGATGGCCTTAATGGTAATGTTTGACTTTGAGGAGGACTAATATTGACAATTTAGTTTTGTTGAGGGACTAAATTTGCCAATTCTTCAAAGTAGAGGGCCCTTTTTGTAATATAGACAAACTTTAGGGACCAATCTTGTAATTATGAAGATACAAGGGTTTAAAGTGTCAATTCTTCAATATTGGAGGACCCTTCTTGCATAATCTTTAAATCTTCAAGGGTTAATCTTGGAAAATCCTCATTAGGGCTTGGTTCATTGTGCGGCTTCGTTTCCCGTGTTCGTTTTTGTATGATTCTTGTGATCTTTTGTCATTTTCTCAATATCCGTACCTAAAATACACAAGTAACAAACACAAGCATATATTTGGCCATTTTCATGATATTTAATGCATTGAAAGCCCTTTTTGGATGATGAGACTATGTATAAAAGCAGTCTCATCAAACACTAATAATGTTTTTAGGCATCACTTGCATTAACAATCTCCCCCTTTTTGATTACGACAAACTATAAACTCATATACGTAGAAACACAAAGTATCGAATTATTAACGAGTTTATCACTATCATTTCTCCTCCTTTGTCGTAGCAAAAAGGTAAGCACAAGTCTTTGAAGAGAACCGGACTTTGCTAGTAGCTCCTCCTTGGTGGTTGCTCCCCCTTGCTTGGGGCACCAAGTGTATGAGCTAGGGTGACATGCTACACAAAGGTTAGTAGAAAGGAAAGAAACACCAATGTATATATGATCACTACCTACTAAGTAACTTGAGAGGGAGAAGGAGAAGAAATCTCAAATTAGAAGCAAGTATTTGCTAAGTATGTCCAAAGAGGTAAATGATAAAATCAAGGTTCAATTTGTGGAATGGAGGTAGAAATAAACATCCAACCAACGAAGATGATAAATTTGTCAAGGGGTTAAAATTTAGAATTGATGGAATCACCCATAAACAATTGTAAAGATTAACCACGATCAACTCAAAAGGAAGAGAGAATGATCAAATAAAGAAAACAAACACAACACAAAGATTTCATATTACATAAATATGAAAAAGACAAACAAAGTAGATAGTCATACACACAATATGAGTATTTAAAGCAAAAGATATCGAAAATAAACCATAAAGCATAAGCTAGTCTAATAGTGATAATTTTCCAAGATTGCTTAAAAACACCAATGACTCTAAAACAACTAAATTTTTATTGACTCCAAGAGAGTGTAGCCCTTTAGTTGGAAAAATAAGACGATGATGCATCATTCGAAGTTTTGTCCACGGGAACGAAAACTTTAAGAGGAGGTCGAGTGAGGAGGAATTCAAGAAAATTTAACTTCTCATACACATGAGCAAGTTCAATTCGTTGAAATCAACAACAAGCACACGAGGATCCATGATGCAACACAAATTCGGTTGATGGGAGAAGGCCATCACACCTAGGGTTTGGTGGTGGTGAGGAAAGTGGGTAGGAAATGTTTTCACAATTTGTGAGGTTTCGGAAGGTTGAAAGGTCATTGAGTTGAGGGGTGTCAAAAGGTTTTGGTGGTGGGGGGAGATTTTCCTTTTCTCCAGTGATGGGGTTAATGGAGTAGGTCTCATTCCAATACTTGACTGGAGAGAAGGTGGGGTTCTTGGGTGGTTTGGATGAAGAGGGTTCATTTTTCTTGATCCAAATTGGTCTAACCGAGATTTTCGGTTTCTTGGAAAGCTTGGATGAGGAAGCTTTGGTTGAGGAGGTTTGTGACAATGAAATGTCAAGGTTATGAAAGGAAGAGTTAGGCATTGTTAAGGTGTGAGAATGAAATCTCAAGGTGGGGTATAAGAAGAAAGTATGCAAGGCAAAGGTTTGAAAATCAAATGTAAAGTGTCAAGGAATGTTTAGCCAAACTGAGTAAACATGGAATCTTAACAGGGAATAGGGTGATGAAGAAAGACCAAAAACGAGCCATAAAATGACTTTCTGTCTGCGGTACCATATAGGGACCGACAGTTCCTTATCACTTAAGGAACCGCGCGACTTTATAGAGCCGCGTGCAGTGGACTTGAAACCTTGATTTTCCAGGGTTTTGAGAAAAGCTAAGACTTTTCCAAAAAAATTGAAAATCTTGGAATTTTACCTCTATTAGCACTAAATTATGCTAGGGTTGCATAAAGCAACACATTCACAAAGAATGTCTTGACAAAGGGTGACAAAATTTTGGATAACATTTTGAACCAATTTTAGTCAAGTTTTAGAGGTTGTGATAGATTTAGGTTCAATTTTAATTTAGAATTAAAGTTGATTAATGTGCACATAAAGATAGAAAAACATAAGGCTAAGTCCATAATTCATTCTCATAAAACACTCATGAAAGAGATACATAAAGGAAGTAAAGAAGAACAATTAACTAAACTAAAGATAAATTAAAACTAGGTCTTGATTAGTAATCTTCCTTGGCTTGAATTTTCTTGAAAAACATTTTTAAAGAAAATCACCATTCATCTCCTAGGAGGAGGCATGTTAAACAAGGTGAACAAGAAATCTTGCAACCTCATATGAAGTCCCAACATCTCCATTCTAAGGTTTTGAATGATGTAGTTATTGTAGAGGCAACATGGACAATGAGAACCATGAGCTTCTAGGAACCCAAGGAAGTAAGGATCACCCATAAAGAAGGGAAGAGAACACCCAAAATGGGAGTGTTTGAGGGAGGTGGAGGCGGAGGAGGTATGTTCTCCAAGGGTGATGTGGGTGAGTGTGGAGGTATGCTCTCCAAGGGTGAAAAGGGTGAGTTTGGAGGGGTAAATGGTGAAGTCACCATGGTATCAACAATCATTCACAATTGGAATGCTTTGGATGGGTTGTGGTTGGGTAGTTACATCCAAGAGATTACTTGGAGTGAAGGGTGAGGAAAGATCATTCATCCTAGATTGGAATGAAGAGAAGGTAGAACCATGAGAATGGTTGGTTCCATGGGTAGAGGTAGTCTTGTATGGAGCAAGAGGTGGTGAGGTTGATGAAGAAATGAGAATGGGGACAATCTTATTCTTGGGTGTGTGAAAGGGTGAAGAGTTAGGTTTAGGCATTTTAATCTTAATCTTAAGATTTTTCCTTGAGGTGGAGGTTTTGGATGAGTTTGAGCTTCTTGTAGAAACCATGGTTGAAATGAGAGGTTTAAGGTTTAAGGAAGAATGGTTTGATGTGTGAAGAACATGGCTAACAAGGTGGGTTTAAAAGGGTGAGGGGATGATCCAAACTAGTAATGGGTTAAAAACAATTTATGTGAACAATGAATTTAGCTAACCTAGTTTAGGAAATGTGCAGGTTTTTGCAAAGAATCAAGCAAGGTTTACACAGATTAAGGAAAATAGTGTAAAGCAAAGATTCTGTCAGACACAGTAGCCGGTGGTTCCTTATCTAGGGGCGGCGGTTCCTTATCAGTAAGTTACCGCGGGACGATATGGAACCGCGACCAGTGGTGTTCAAAATGGTACTTCCTCAAACTTTGGTTAGCCCAGATTTTTACCAAAGGATTTTCAAGCCAAAGTTAACTACTGACCAAAATATAGGAAGCTAACTAACACATAGGATGCACAAAGCTATGCAAATCATAATCACAATGGCATAGGAAATCATTTAGGATAAATAACAAATAATCCAAACAAGTAGAATTTAGTTAATACACCACCAAGATAATAAAAAAAATGTTCAACATTACATGTTTACCAACATGTATTCTTTGAAGCACTTCAAAGTCTTCACCTTCTTTTCTTGCCCATTCCCTTGATCATATTCACCAAATACTTGAATCCCTTCCTTGACTCAACCCGATGTTCATGCAATTCACCTCGAGTCCTAAGATTTTCATGGTAGAGATGCTCCATGTTGAGATCTTCCGGTACTTCACTAGAGGAATAATGAGGTGGGGGAGCTAAGTCTTCAAGTCCATCCACGAATGAGTTTGAGGATGGGTGGGAATTACTCGAAGAGTTGAAGTGAGAACTAGAACCTATGCCATCACCATCACTTGTTGGCATATAGGTGTCCTCATCATCCGTCTCTTGATGATCGGATTTTCGCGAACCTCGATCACTTCTAGGCTTTCTTGTATATACCTCTTGAATAGGCAACATAACCCGATGAACTGGGTGAAAGCGAGAAACGTCGAGGTGGGGAAAGTCATGAGCAACCCTTTTGAAAAGGCGAGTAAGAAGCATAGCATAGGGAAGGTTTGTTTTGGGCTTTGAAAGGGCATAATTTATTCGTCGAGCGATATAGAATGCCAAATTGTACTTGCTTGATGTAAAGATGCAACACAACATATGCACCATATAAGCCGGGATATGATCTCGGTTTCCACCAAGACAAAATACATTCTCCCTAAGGATATTTTCCCATTGGACCATAAAATTCTTAAGGTCGCTAGAGAGCACTTCATAGTGATTCACATTTCGCACATTAGAATGAAGGCTTCTCACAACATTTCCATCACGCTCTTTCGAAATGATGTCAAGGATAAAATCCGGATCAATTTCGGCGTGGTCATTTGGAGGTTTATCGTAGGATTCCAAGAGAGCATCAAGTCTTCATTTATCCGTGAAACGACAAGTGCCTTCATATGGCACACCAAGAATTTCACCAAAATTTTCGAGAGAGTATTGAATCATTTGATCATTCAACAAAAATCGAATGAGGATTTCGCCATTGTATTCAAACATGGAGTAAGTGCTAAAGAATTCTAGAAGAAACAAGGGGTAAATATCTTCTTCTATGTTGAGCAAGCAATCAAACCCCCGAAAGCTCAAACATAGATTGGATATAGTCATAACCTGTTATTCCCTCATCAACAACTCTACCCTCATGGAAACATCAAGTAGAAAGGGATGAAAATGAGTTTCGAAGTTGAGTGGAAGCATAGGTTTGGGAAATGTTTGGCATGTATTGTTTAGTAAGTTGATGATCCTTTTGGTATTGTGAAGGCATGATTAGTACCTAAATAAAAACACAGGAAAATATTTTTCCAATCACTCATATGAAAATAAAATCAAAAATCAAAATATGAGAATGTGTTATATCAATTTCTTGATAAACAAAGGATTAAATCCATATCATTCTCATGTTCACAATGTATCTATTCCATCATTAACCAAGAACATATGAACTATGTTAGATCAACAATGGACTAGAACATTGGTTTTTCAAAACAAGGTTTTTAGGTAAGCATTAATAATGCAATTACCTATTTGTTCATGGGTTCATCTCAATTCCATCTTTTAACCAAAATCAATTAGCCAAAATTCGGATTTGTTCTACAAGTGGGTTTTAATGAAATCTTAATGAATATGAACCTAAGGAATCATAGTAAGATAACCATGTCAACCCATATTCCTATTAAGGTTCTAATTCAATTTTAATTTTAAAAATCCCCAATTATGAAAGGATGAACCCTATAACAAAATAGATGAAATTGAAAGAAAGTACTTACAATTAATTGATGTTTGATGAAGTATGAGTGAAACCCAAAACTTGAAATCAATTAATTTGAGTGATTGAAGGTTTTTGAAGCTTCAACAATGGTGGAAAAGGTGGAATCCGTCGGCTGTGTGTTTTTGGGAGAGAGAGGGTTTAGTTTGAAAAAGTTTATTTTAATAAAACTGACGCTCTGACAAACTTTATTGCCCGCGGTACCTTATCGATAAGGAACCGCAGGTTTGAGCCGCCAGAGATAAAGAACCGCCTGCAGAGGCTGGTTTTTATCAATGAAATACGCCAAAATTTTGAAAACCAAGTTTTCTAAAATACTTAAAAATAAATCTTAAACCTTTTAAAATATCATTGGATCATCATAACACTAAGCAATATGCCTTAATGAAGGATTACGAGTTGAATCGAGATCGAAAAGAACCGAAACGGACAAACGACTACTCGTAGCGAAAAAGCAAAGTGGAGAGAAGTCAAGGGAAGTGAATCAAGACTAAGATCAATGCTCAAGGGATTATTGACAATCTTCAAATCGTGGAGACGAAGAGCTTGTGTCATATATAGTGGTTTAAGACGTGCCTTTCCGGTGAGATGTTAAACGACTTTGGTAATGAATGAACACAAAGCAAATATTGATGCATAGACTAAGATCACTTTCAATAATAGTCTTAGTTTAAACCAAAATATGAGCAAGGTATTAATTCACTTTCTCTCCCACAAAGGGCCTACTAACCGTATGGGTGCAAACCATGGAAATCATGCTTGATACTTTAAGCTACTACTAACTCACTCTACATCACCATAGTGAGTCAAGTATCCAAGCAATGAAGGTTTGAGAGGATAAAAGAAAAGAATCACAAACCACAAACAAATGTCAAGGCAAGGATGACAAGAACAAGCACATAGTCAAGTAATGATCAAAAGAATGATCAAAGGGCGTGTTGAAGAACGAAAGCGTACCTTGGCTTCAAAGAGCAATCCAATCCGTCAAGAAATCAATGCAATGCCCAACAATGACTATGATGAGTACTAAGTCTTCAAGGAATAGTATCATTCCCAATCATCTTGATATCATCATTCAAAGATGTTGAAGATCAATGAAGATGAGTCTTCTACAAGTGCAAGTAACTCAATCCACAACCAATTAAATGATTGATCTTCATGAGTACCTACACAAAGCAAGATGCAAACTAGTAGATACATTTCAAGAGAAGATCTAAAATGCATAAAGGCTACTAATCTAAGAGGGATGCAATATTATCAATTAAAAGACCTATTTTCCAAGAAAAAATAGTTTTGACCAAAGAGAAACTTTAGTGCAACTTGACCTTCTAATTTGAGGAGACAATGGATCGATCCAAGTTTTAAAGTACAATATACTTCAAAGATCTTGAGTGACCATCGCTCTGATACCAATTGTAGAAACTAGAAGGGGGGGTTGAATAGTTTCTCTTCTATTAGTCACCTAATTAAAATTAATTTCAATTAGGTTTGTATCAAAAACTATCTTTTACTTGAAGCTAAGTTGCATAATGATTAGGTTCAATTCAAATGCATTAGCAATGGTAATAGGTAAGTATAATGATAATAAAATAAGTAAAGAGTAAAGAAAGAGACAACCTAGTGACAAGACACCAAGATTTATAGTGGTTCGAAAACGAGGCTCTATCCTCGTTTCTACTCCACTCCTCGAGTACACCTACTCGAGATTTCCACTATATCCACAAGCTCCCTTCTTGGCGGAGAAAGCCTTACATCGTCGCTTACATTATTTTCCGACACTAAGCTAAATGTCGAGACCTAATCATTAGCTAGGACCAATCTACACAACGTTGCCTACTTCACAATTTAACGACACAAGGCTAGATGTCGAGTTCTAATCTCAAGGTAGAACCAATCTTCACGACGTTGCCTACTTCACCATTTTACGACACAAGGCTAGATGTCGAGTTCTAATCCAAAGCTAGAACCAATCTTCATGACTCTTCACTTTGAAGCTAAGTGAGAACTTCACACAACACAACTACTAATCACTTTCAAGTTTAGTGAGAACTCACAAGACACAACCACATCACTTTATAGTTTAGTGAGAACTACTACACAAATATATTACAACTCAACTAGACATATCCAAGTACACACATGTAGCTTGGATCTACACAACACAAATCCAAGCAAACACATATGTAATGGATGTACACAACAAATCCAAGTATTCACAAATAGCTTGGATGAACACAACTAGTCCAAGTATTCATAAATACAAATGGATAAACAAAAACAAAAAGGCTAACATGATGAACATGACTAATTCATGGATTCATCTTTTTCACAACACTAGTGAGTGAGTGATCTTCTCATTGGACAATGTAAAGGAGGGGATCAAGAGGATAATCATATGTAAACATACTTAACACTTTAAGTGATCATTTACTAATGATTATGCTATAGAAAAGAGAAAGGGGGTTGAGAAAAACGTCCAAGAGGCTTATTGGAAAATGAGATTTGATCCACTATTTATAGAAGACAAAGTCCAACGGCTAGCTGGGCGCGGATCCTTAATTAGCCGGCGGTTCCATATCGCTAAGGAACCGCCTAGCTATTTAAGATACCGCCCAGTAGAGTCCGCTCCCTTTTTTGTCTTTTAGTGGGGTAGGAATATCTGAGGTTTTTTAAACCTTCAAAGGATATTCTTATGGCATATGGAATATGCCATTTTCAAATTTACATTTTCCATTTTAATAAAACATTTTCTTAAAAAGAAAGTTTATTAAAAAATCTTTTGTCATATTAACAAAAGTGAGTTTTAAGGATAATCACTTTGATGATCACTAAGTATGATTAAGAAAAGTTAGTGATATGATTATTACCTTGATGATAGTGTTAGTTAAATAATTCGTTTTGTGTTTTACACTAAATGTGTTGTATAGTTTGTTGTGATCAAAACTAAGAAAGATTAGTTAACACTAATAATGTTTTTAGGCATCACTTGCATTAACATGTTTGTTTGTGTTATACAATACTTGATAAAAGTTATATCAACGGAAAATACATTCAAAACTATCCATTCATATATATTGCATCAAGTGTTATCTAATACACAAAAAAATAATTAAAGTAAAAGTTGCAAAGAAAAGATTTTGAAAGTCAAATATGAACACTTATTTTAGGACGGAGGTAGTAATAGTTTAAAGGCAAGAGAACAATTTAGTAATTTACCCACTGAAATCATGACAAAAGTTCCCTAAGGAACATGCATCCAAAAAAAAAAGGAAGCAATCTCCACCATTCATTTAAATAACATCTAATGGTGTAAACACACTTTCATCATATTTCTTAAAAATTAAATATCTCCCAAACCATTAATCGTTATGAAAAAATAATTATACCGTCACGACGGGAATTAAATTATCTTTCTATAGATATGCACTTCTAAATACTTTCGGCGAACTTTTTTTAAAAACTTTCGTAAAAAAATCATATGTGATTCTCGAAAAATTACATGTGATTCTCGAAAACTCATGTTTGATTTATTATTTTAAAAATCACATTTGAATTTGTAATGTCACATGCGATTTGTGAAAATCACGTGTATTTTTTTACGAGAATTTCAATATTGTAAAATCGTTAAAAATATATGAAAATAACCGTCTATTAAATGACAAAAATATTTTCGTTATTACTTTAAAATCACATGTGATTTATGTGAATTACATTAGAAATGTTTGAATTACATGTAATTTTGTCAATATATTAAAATGTTTGTTGCAATTAATATAAAATATGTTCATTTTACCGGGGTGGAGTCCCCTTTACAAAAAAAAAATGTAAAACAAATTGGCTTCTGAATTACATGTGATTCGGTTAATAATTACATGTGATTTTGCTTGCATTACATGTGATTCAAGCATTCTGAAACTGTAACTTTTTCTAACAAACCCACATTAAATGAATCACATGTGATTTTTTTAATCATGTAGTATCTATTTTCATTTATGTAAAATATATAAAACAAATTGGCTTCTAAATTACATGTGATTTTGTTTGACTCACATGTAATTCTGCTTGAATTGCATGTGATTCGGTGATAATTACATATGATTTTGCTTGCATTACATGTGATTCAAGTATTCTGAAACCTTAACTTTTTCTAACAAACCCACTTTAGATGAATCACATGTGATTTTTTTAATTATGTATTATATGTTTTCATTTATGTAAAATATATAAAACAAATTGGCTTCTAAATTACATGTGATTTTGTTTGAATCACATGTAATTTTACTTGAATTGCATGTGATTCTATGATAATTACATATAATTTTGCTTGCATTACATGTGATTCAAGCATTCTGAAACCTTAACTTCTTCTAACAAGCCCACTTTAGATGAATCATATGTGACTTTTTTAATCACATGTAATCTTGTTAATATATTAAATTGTCTGCTTGAATTATATGTAATTCGATGATAATTACATGTGAATTTGCTTCCATTAAATCACATGTAATTCGATGATAATTACATGTGATTTTGCTTGCATTACATGTAATTCAAACATTTCGAAACCTTAACTTCTTCTAACAAACCCACTTTAGATTAATCACATGTGATTTTGTTTAAATCACTTGTAATTCTGTCAATATATAAAAATGTTTTGTTGTCATTCATATAAAATATAGAAAGTAAACTGGCTTCTGAATTACATGTGATTTTGTTTTGATCACATGTAATTTTACTTGAATTACACGTGATTCTCTATGTGTTTTTACATGTGATTCATGTAAAATATATAAAGAAAATTTGTTTTTGAATTAGTTATAAGTTTATTTTAATCACATGTAATTCTGCTTAAATTACATGTGATTTAATGATAATTACATGTGATTGATCCGAATAACAAGTTACTTATAATAAATCCAAAATCATAATTTTCGCAAAACCGTAAGTAATTTTTTCAAACACTTGTGATTTGTGTCAAATGACATGATTTTTACCAAATCACATATGATTTGTGATAAATTTTCTTTTTAATGATACGTACTTCTATATACTTTCGACGATTTCTTTTTAGTTTCCGCACTCACGGATCACATGTGATTTATTACTTTATAAAGCACACGTGAATTTGTAAAATTATTTACAATTTAAGGATTTCTGAAATCACACGTGATTTGTTACTTTAATATCACATGTAAATTTATGAAATCACATGCGATATATGGAATCGCACATGCATTTTAGAAATACAAATCACAATTCATTTTACAAATTACTAGTGATTTTACAAATTATGTGTAATTTTTTTGACGAAAATTTTAACAAAAAATCATCGAAACTATATGAAAAAGCTAGTGGCGTAACTTGTTACGTGTTTACATTCGACTGTAAATAATTACACTAATAAATAATAATAAAAGTTATTTATTTATTCTGTAAAAAAATTTAATTTTTTTTTTAAAATCACAAGTAATTTTTCAAATCACATGTGATTTTTATAGTCGAAAATCGCTATAATAAAAAATCGTCAAAAATATATCAAAGTGCCTATCTAATGAAAGATAAGAATTTTTTTCGCCGCAATAGTGTATTTTTTGTAATATGACGATTTATCGTTTGAAAGATATAGTGTTTTAAGAAAAAGGTGAAAAATAAATTTTTATTTTTTATAAAAAAAATAAACGGTTGAGATTGATTCCTTTTTTCTTTTTCTTTTATGATTTCATGTTCTACGTAGAACTCTCTCCTGAAATCACACTTTTGACGAGTGAAAAAACAATTTTAATTTTATTTTATTAATATTTCTAAATAGAAAAAGTAAAATCAGTATCCCAAAAGAAAACACAAATAGAAAGAAGTATAAAATAATTCCCAACCGCCACAAGACACACACAATTGTGTAAAAAAAATAAAATCAAAACCCCCAAAAAACAGTCGCTAATGGCCGAAGAATCAGACATATTAATCGAAGTAGAAGCAGCAGAATCAGTTTATGGCGACGATTGCGTTGTTGTCACTAAATACCCTCCTCATCTTAACCTTTTTATTAAGCCTCGTACCGCTGAAGTTTCATCTCAACAGGTTTATACTATGTTTGATTCATTATTTGATTAATTGGGTCTTGATTAGTTCTTGAATTATGTTTTAAGGGGGGTTTTAATAAGATTTAATGTTTTTATACTTGAATTAATGTTTTTATGGATAATTTGACATTGTTTTGTTTTAATCTAACATTTTTTTTTATAAAAGTAAACATGTTTTAACTTTCTTTTTGTATAAATTTAACAATTTTATACACAATAACCTTTTTATGTATAAAGCTCAACTTTTTTATACAAAATTTAGGGGGTGTTTGTTCCTGTTAATATAGCCGGCTTACAGCTTATTTGATTTCAGGGGCTGTTTTATTAGCTTATATAACGTAAGCATATTTCGGCTTATGTAACATAAGCCTCAATTTTGTGGCTTATTTGGAGATTTATAGGCTTATATAATATTATTATGATATAATAAAGTAATAAACTTATATAAGTCCATAAGTCTGCTAATAAGCTTAAAAAATTGGGTTTATGAAATATAAGCCGAAATATGCCTTGTTTTCGGCTTATATAACATAAGCCTCAATTTTATAGCTTATTTTGAGACTTAGGGGCTTATATAAGTTTATCATGATATAATAAACTTATATAAGCCCGCAAGTCTCCAAATAAGCCACAAAATTAGGGCTTATGTTATATAAGCCGAAACGGGCTTACGTTATATAAGCCAAAACAAATACCCCTTAGGCTTATGTTTAATAAGCTCACATTATTGTGGCTCCCAAAACCAAAGAAGCCATAAGCCGGCTATATAAGCCGAAACAAACACCCCCTTAACCAATTAATGTAGAAATTTAGCATTTTTATAATAATTCAATTGTCTCATGTATAAGTTTAGTATTTTTGTATATAAATTTTACAGCTTTATGTATAAGTGTAACGCTGTTGTATAGAGTTTTTTTTGTTCATTTGATTAACTAAAATGTTTGTGTACTATTTGGGTGATTATTAATGAGTAAAGTGAAGTTTTATGTATGAAATTGTGACCTTATGTATAAAACGGACATTGTTATTGATAAAGTTAATATTTTTATATAAAATGCTTGACATTCGGCTTGCATATGACCCAGATGGTACACAAAACTAGTTTTTATAGACGCAAATACGCAACAAAAATGCAATCACTAAAAGTGAATAAAACGATACAAATATGAAAGTCGGTGTTTTATTTATTTAGCCGTCACCGTTTAAATATTGGAACTGTTGTAAAATGCGGAGTAAGTTCGTGCTTTTGGATGATACGAAAATGAAAGAAGAGTTACGAGTACTCACTTTCTCTCGTCTGTTTTTGCAGTTTGTGGAAGCAATTATAGGGATACGAGCAACTACCAAGGTATTGCATTCTCAGAGAGATTTTATTTACAGTAATTGTTAAAAGGCAGGAAACGAGATTGTCTCGGAGATAATGATTTGTGGCTTGTGTTAGTTAGAGTTATTAAACTTTTACTAAATCTTAATATACACCACAAAGAACATTTATTGAATCCCTTAAATGTAATATTGTAAGTTTCAGAATTGGCGAACTACGGCAGCTTGATGCAATAAGTTATGGTGTGGAACGATGAAATGAAATTATAATGTGAATATGTCATATAAGTATCAGATGGTACCTTTCTTTTATATCAGTTATAGAGTGTGTAAATCTTAACCAGTCAATGAATCGACCTCTAAGTGGTATAAAATTGTTGTTTTATTTTTTACCGTAACAAATATTTATTTTAATGCAGTACCCTGATGAACCACCAGAGATTACAATTATAGATTCCAAGGGCCTTGATGGAAAAAGACAAAAAGACCTTATAACGAGTATTCGTGACAAGGGATGTGAACTCTCTTCAAACTCGATGCTTGTAGCACTTTGTGAGGTAGTTTATTATCTCTAGACAATCTAAATAGTTGTAAATTGTTTTTGTTAAATATCTGAAGTATTTTCTATTCATATTTATTGTTATGGGGGTGCACGGATGTGCAGTTTTAAAGTGATTATATGATTTTGAATAATCTGACGATTAACTGTTAATATTGGGTGCTTAAGTTGTTTGGAAATGTAACAAACAAATAATACGCTGTTTAAGACTTCAAGTCTCTGGAAAATTTTGTTTCTTAAGATATTACTACGTAAAATAACCAGAGCGGACAATTTTGTGGGAACCAGAGATGTATCCATGACGGTGTGAGATTTGCCAAGCTAAGCACAATCACAACCCACCAACTCAAATAAGGCTGGACCGGTTCACTGAACGCCACCAAAATATAGCAAGTCCTCTAGCAATTAGGTTGTGAAATACGTAGTAAAATTCTTGCACAAATCAGGTTAAAAAGAGGTAATTAGAAAATCCCATATTTTCCCACATTTAGTATGAAACCAACGATTTAAAGTTGTTTATCTAATTCATAAAGAACGAGTATATAAGTTGTTGTTGTTGGTATGCTAATTTAAACATCAGGGTTATTGCGTTAAATGTAAAACAAAATCCCTTTATAAATAGAAACACAATATCCTAATCCGAACTTTATGGTTATTGCGTTAAATTTACAATGAAGACCCAAATGTCCCTTAAGTTGATTCACTTGTTGAATTATTGATTTACTTAATTTTTTTACTAGGAAGCAGTGGAGAAGCTAACTAGCATGAATCATCCGGATGGAGATTGTCCGATGTGTTTACATCCTTTGGTTGAAGAGGGTGCATCAAATGATTCCTTAGCATTTATGAAGTTAATGTCTTGTTTCCATTGCTTCCATTGGTAAATCTCTTTTTTTAGTGTGAATTGATTGGGGTTCTTGTGCTCGAGTGTTGAAGATAATGAATTATAACGCTCTAATTCATTGTTAATTCAAATGCAGTGAATGTATTATAAGGTGGTGGAATTGGCTCAAGACGCATAAAGATCTAGATGATGCTAGCTCATCTGGCTCAACTGCACATCGGCAAAAGACTAAAACTCAACCAGGTGATATGGTCTCTTCATGAAGTTGCTTATTGTTATGCACATGTGGAGTATTTTTTATCCATACAAGCGGTCTATATAAGTTGAGAGCCTATTATGGAATTATTTGTAATTAAACCTGATCCCAGATTGAAAAAATAAAGTGATCTATTTTGTTGGAATGACTTATGTCAGTGTTCATTAGGGAAAAATATCACATGAACACCGAGCATAAAATGATAGATACTGAATTACTAGGAACAGGAATAGGATAGTTTTATTGATAGTGGCCCAGTTCGAGAGGGGCAAGGTCTCCTTTTACAAGGTCTCCTTTTACAGGAAAAGACATATAAAAACTGAAGTGATGATAACAATGACAAGAGACCTATTATTTATACTATCCTTCTTAGACTTAAATAAGGTAAACTGCTAAATCAAAATCAAGTGCAGTAATTGCTCCCTGATTTTGTGCATAATTGATATGAGTAAATCAACCATCAATTATTGTGGATTCAACCAATTCCCAAATATAGAATTCCACTGCAGTGGGTCTTTATCATTACTTCCCTCCCGGTAAAACGTCTTGTCCTCAAGACGGAATGCAGGAAATTGCTCAGCCATTAGATCATAGGTTTCCCATGTTGCCTCTTCTACAGGCCGATTACACCATGAAATCAGCAATTCCAAGTTCGGGCGGCCTGCTTCATAAACCCAACGATGCGTCATGACAGAACTTGGTTGCAAGTCAATTTCCCTGTCTTTAGTGATGGGTAATGGTGTAGTCGGGGTTGGTATGCAGCGTATAACTTCTGGTTTAATGGCTAGATGTTGGAAACTGGATAATTCTTGGGGACCAGTTACAACGCCTTTTAGTTTATACCGCTTCCCATCTATTGAAAAAATCATGAACAATTCTTTCCAGTTGGCTTGAATCGTATTTAATGTGGCTAACCACTGAACACCCAAAACTAGATCAGCCCCTCCAAGAGAAAAAGGATGAAAATCTTGAGTGATTTTCAGATCATTAATCTGTAGAGGAAGATTTTTGCAGATTTGACTACATCGAATTATATCCCCGTTACCAATTTGAACCCCGAAAGACGCTACTGGCTGCGTAGCCAGCTTCAGTTCTTTCACCAGACCATCTGAAATGAAATTGAGTGTAGAACCCCCATCAATCAAAATTAAAACTTTAGTAGAATGAAGCTCACCATGGACCTTCATCGTGGTAGGCTGGTTCTTCCCCAAAATAGCATGCAAACTTATTTGAGCAGCAGATTCTTCTTCGATACAGTCGATGCCGAATGAACCTGTTGTAAAGGATTCTTCGACATCCTCATTAGCCTCTAGAACCTTAAAGGTAGCGGTTTTGCAACGATGTCCCGGTCCATATTTATCGCCACATCTGAAGCATTCTCCCTTTAGGAATCGGTCTTGTTTTTCTGCGTCGAACGTTCTGAAAGTATTTTTTGGTTGGGTTGTTTGGGCTTGGGTGAAAGTTGTTGGTTTAGAATCAGGTTGAGAGGGTTTTGAATTTGGGGTCCAAGAATCATTTTTTTCGGGTCCGTGGGTGGTGAGTTTAGATTCAAACTCTAGAGCCAGACTCATGGCGCTATATACTGTACGAGGCTTGTGAATTCGTACATCTGATCTTAACTCATCTTTGAGGCCATTTAGGAACACCCCCAAAAGACAATGATCGGGCCAATTAGAAACCCGAGAGGATCTCTTAGCGAACTCTTGTCGATATTCCTGTACTGAACCAGTTTGTTTAATGCTACACAGGAACTCATCCGGGTTCTGGAATTCTGCCGGTCCAAAGTTTTTGGTAAACGCCTGGACCAATTCTTCCCAAAAAATGAATTGACCGTTAGAGAGCCATGAATAGAGGTCCAAGGCATCCCCTTCTAAGTGCATTGAAGCTATCTCTACCTTCTCTTCATCGGGTGTTTGATAATACTTGAAGTATTTTTCGGCTTTCAGCAGCCAACCGCGAGGGTCTCCGCTACTAAAATTCGGGAAATCAATCTTGTTATAGGGTCTATACGACTGTCGACCCCTCCAAGAACTTTCCCCATCGAAATTCTTGCTTCCTTTGGATCTGGATCGATCTCCTTCCTTCAAAGCTGCTATATCTTCCTTCATCGTTTCGATTGCCTCCAATTTCGCGGCTATTGCAGCCAATTGAGTGGCAACTGGATCGTTCTCGCTATTCCGGGTTTGCACCATGTTTCGTTTCCCGGCAATGGAACCAATTGATAGATACTGAATTACTAGGAACAGGAATAGGATAGTTTTATTGATAGTGGCCCAGTTCGAGAGGGGCAAGGTCTCCTTTTACAAGGTCTCCTTTTACAGGAAAAGACATATAAAAACTGAAGTGATGATAACAATGACAAGAGACCTATTATTTATACTATCCTTCTTAGACTTAAATAAGGTAAACTGCTAAATCAAAATCAAGTGCAGTAATTGCTCCCTGATTTTGTGCATAATTGATATGAGTAAATCAACCATCAATTATTGTGGATTCAACCAATTCCCAAATATAGAATTCCACTGCAGTGGGTCTTTATCATAAAAGCTTAACTGTCAAATGGCCGGAAAATATGATGAGTGGGCAAGAGTTGATTAGAACATAAGGTAGAATTAATGTAATAGAAATACATTAGATGGACCAATAAAAATTTTGAAAAATGGTACGAGGATGTTACAAAAATTTTCCTAGAGCATTGTAAAGTCGTAACGTCCCATTGCAAGAAAAGCGCTTTTAGCGGTCTTGATTATATTCCATAGTACCTATTCCTTACCCCTGGGAGGGATGGCTCGCCATGCCCCCTGTCAATAATCTTGTTGATTATTTGTCATTGTTAATATTTTGTTTCTTTTATCTGATAGACATGCAAAACATGGAAGATGGGAAGGGTATCTGCCCCGTCTGTCGTAAGGTGTTCCATGCTAAGGATCTTGAACATGTGCTCGACTTGGTCGGGGCTCATTCTGAGTTGGTAAGAAAATTTATAATTTACTCTCGTAAAGCTCGTTCTTTCCTATTAGCGTAACCACTACTATCTTTCACAGTTGGTAAGAAAATTTATAATTTGCTCTCTTAAAGCTTTCGTCTTTCCTATTAGCTTAACCACTACTATCCTTCATGTTTTTTTTTTTTTTTTTTTTTTGCCTAAAGCTTTTGATACCCTTTGTCACTCATGTGGTGGTTCTTGCATTATTAATTATATTTGTAGTACTTAGGTGGATTTATGAGATGGGTGATTTTACCTATTAGAATCATTGTGTTCTCACGTTTTGCTGCAAGCTAGTCGGAACAAAAATGTATCAGATTTTGTAAGAGTAATAGGAGTATTATTCAAAATGCATGGACTTGACGTCTAAAACATAATCAAATGTAAATTTGCCTCCTGATTTAAAGGCTCATAATTTACAGCTCAAAATTGAAGTTATGTCTTTGCTGCTTGATAACTAGATATGGTCCCCTTCTACTACGTATAATGACTTAAACGAGATAAAATAGATAAATGTATTGAAACAAAGATTTCAGTAGAATTAAAAACAACATAAATAAATGCAAACAAATATCAGAAAACCGATATTAAGTATATTTTGGTCTTTTTATGCTTGACCTAGATTCATGCTACGAGTGTTATGTAGTGGCACAACAAACCCTCATGGCTGTATGGTATGCTATGATTTATCACGTGTGAAAATTTAGTATATAATGGATATAGTTACGTTACAATCGACAACAATACCTAAGGTTTAAAGGTTTAATAATTTTTCTTTCCAGTCAGAATTCTTTTTTAATTTGTAGAACAATCCAAGCGATCTTTTTATATCTCAACATTAAGTAATTGCTAGGCTTAGTCAAGGTTGTAAATATCGCTCGGCGGGGTCTTGGCGGTCGACCACCGCCAAGCGATATATCGTCTTGGCGGCGATATATCGGTTTCTCGGCGGTTACTATAAATTATCATTATTTTATATATTTTATCATTACTTTATATATTTTTATCACTATTTTCTATATTTTTTAAATTTATTTAATATAAATATGAAATTCTTATATATTTTTATAATTTTATTAATGTATTCATTAGTTTTAATTATATCTCTTGTAAAATTTACATTAAAAATAAAAACACAATTAAAAAAATCAAAATATCAAAAGTCAACCGATTTTTTTACTGATATTGACCGATATTGCCTGATATTGACCGATATTTGACCAAAACGCCAAGTTGGCCGATATGCTCCATGGCGTGGCGGTGGACCACCGCCAAGCGATATATCACCGATATATCGGCCGCCATGACCGATATTTACAACACTGGGCTTAGTATAGGTTACGTGCCAACTAGACCTATATGCAATGCCATATCGTATCCAGTAAGACACACTCATATCTAATCAACGGGTGTAAGGGAAATGGCAATCTGGCTCTTACGACTTATGTTAAGTGGCAAATTAGGGTGGTTGAAAAGATGAGCGGCAAGGTAAGTCTCTAATATTTCCGATGGCAAATTTACTCTTAAAACCAGAACACATTAGCTGGCAACAGTGAGCTGTTTTGGACAAATTATAGTTATGCGATTAGGAAGACCCCATCGTGCTTGGTACTTGTTCACATTTTGCTCTTCTTGTAGGTTGTGGTGTTCTTTTAGGATAATCTAAAAGGCATACAGCTCTTTTAACTTTTTTTTTATGAAGGCTACCCAACTATTCAACTTCTTATATTTAGGGAAATGGCAATCTGGCTTTAGCGGCTTATGTTATGTGGCAAATTAGGGTGTTTGAAAAGATGAGCAGCAAGATAAGTCTTTAATATTTCCGATGGCAAATTTACTCTTAGAACCAAAACACATTAGTTGGCAACAGTGAGCTGTTTTGGACAAATTATAGATATGCGATTAGGAAGACCCCAGCGTGCTTGGTACTTGTTCACTATTTGCTCGCTCTTGTAACGGTGTGGTGTTCTTTTAGGATAATCTAAAAAGGCATCCGGCTGTTTAACTTTTTTTATGAAGGCTACCCAACTATTCAACTTCCTCTATTTTAGGTCAAAATGTATTTGTGCTTCTCTACCAAGTCCGAAAGAAAAACAGGTTGGATCAGGAGGATAGCCTTTAGTTTGTTTGTAAATTTAAAATACTGTTGGGTACTTTTTCTGGTATCTGCAGTGAAAACATACGGTATAAATGTCAGTGATTGTATCCTTGGTTTTGTCTTGTAGAGTTGTTTCACAAGTTGTGTGGTCTTCTTATACACCAGCTCCTACTTTTCTTATATTATCTATCGTGCATGCCCAATGGGTTTATATTTAGACGCAGACACAACCAGTTTATTCTCATTTTCCAAATTTCAATCTTAAGGTGAAACAAAGACTGATTGTGAATAATTAATTGTATTTCACGAAATTTATTTTCAGAATTCCGAGGACGCCAAAGATACAGAGAACGATAACCTTCTTCAATCGGATTCAGAAAATACAAGGCGTCAGAAGTTTGAGGCCATCCTGAAGCTACAGCAGGAAAACAATGGCTTGATTGAGCCAAAAAAGACGGAGGTTTTGATGCCTGGAATGTTCCTTCCCCGTCCTGCCCCCACCCCCACCCCCACCCCTAGCCCCACCACCACTGCTACAGACGCTGCGAATGGTGAACAGGCAACTGAAACTAAAACGAACACTGGAGTTTCGCCGAATAACCGCCGTAGAAGGTCGGCGCCAAGAAGTAACCCCGTCCCCTCCGCTACAGACAAAGAAGCTGTGAATGGTGAATGGGCAGCTGAAACTAAAACAAATGCTGGAGGTTCGTCGAATAACCGGCGTAGAAGATCGGCACCAAGAAGTATTCCCATCCCCACCGCTACAGACAGAGAAGCTGTGAATGGTGAACAGGCAACTGAAACTAAAACTAATGCTGGCGTTTCGTTGAATAACCGCCGTAGAAGCTCGGCGCCAAGAAATATCCCCATCCGCACTGCTACAGACAAAGCTGCTGCGAATGGTGAACAGGCAACTGAAACTAAACCGAACGCTGGCGTATCGTCGAATAACCACCATAGAAGCTCGGCGCCAAGAAGTATCCCCATCCGCACTCCTGCTACAGACAAAGAAGCTGCGAATGGTGAACAGGCAATTGAAACTAAACCGAACGCTGGCGTTTCGTCGAATAACCACCATAGAAGCTCGGCGCCAAGAAGTAGGTACAGAGGAAGAGGAACGAGTTCAAAAACTCAACCTGATGGACAATGGGTCATGAAGGAGAATGGAAATGCTCAATGAAGGATTCTTATATATTTCTATCTATTACTATCATACTTAAAATTATGGGTGGATTATTATCATATACAAACAACATTTTTGACCTTAAGTCATCTGTTCCCTTCTTTTTTCTTTTGGTGATCATGGTTTTTGATCTTTATGGCTGATTAATTCGCGATGGTTGAGCCTGCCATCGCACAAACTCAAACAACTCAGACAGGTAAAACTCTGACCCATTTGAACAGTTTTAAGCCGACATCGAAACACAGACAGGTGATCCTTACAAAACAAGAGCACTTATTCCTTATAATCAGTCAAAATACTTTTGGGAAGCCTTATGCTGAAATTACATTGCATTCCTAAATATCCGAAGCACCACACAGAGACTAAACAGCCTTTCGGTATCTTCTGTTGGTCTACATCCGCCTTGGACAAGAATGTTTGTGTAATTTAAAACACAACGGGATAGCAATCTTGCTTCAACATGATCAAACTAAATGAAAATAGACAGAAGACGAAACTCCAGTGTTCGCTTTAGTTTCGTTGTTAGAAGAGATAATTTGGTTGTTATTAAGACCACCGGAAAAAGTTCTACATAACCTAATCAACCAATCACAACCATCTATTTTTTTATCTAACAACAAAAATATATTTTTTAAAAATTCAATATCTCACAAACCGTTAATCGTTACACAAAACGAAACATACCATCGTGACGAGAATTAAATCATCTTTAAACGAGGGGCACATGTATATACTTTCGACAAACTTTTTTTCCGACTTTTTTTCTTAAGTCACGTCTGAGAGAATCATATATGATTCGTCACGAAACATATATGATTCGTCACGAAACATATATGATTCGTCACGAAACATATATGATTTTCAGAAAATCATATATGATTCATATCACATATGATTTTCTGAAAATCATATATGATTCGTGACGAATCATATATGATTCGTGACAAATCATATATGATTCTCTCAGACGTGACTTAAGAAAAAAAGTCGAAAAAAAAATTCGTCGAAAGTATATACATGTGCCCCTCGATAGAAATATGATTTAATTTTCGTTGCAATGGTGCATTTTTCGTCACTTAGCGATTTACCGTTTGTGAGTTATTTAACTTTTAAGAAAAAGGTGGAAAGTTAATTGTGATTGGTTGATATGGTCTATGCTAAAAAGAAGGTCTATGTTTATCTCAACTCTAAGAGCACCGAGTCAGGCATGACGGTTGGTCATTTGCTATTTTTATAAAATAAATTAGTTTATAAATATCCGTTTTCTTAATAATTTTTATACATTTTCAGATCAAATCTTTATATACGCACTATATTTTTCTCAAGTCAAAGAAATAGATTCTAATCAAATTTTTTTACTGATTCGGATGAGGACGAAGAGTATGGCTTTAGAATTTTTAGAAGTTGCGTTATGCTTTTTTGAGCTTTCACTTTTCAATTTCCAATAATCTCATGAAACACGATACATATTATTAAATACTAATATGACATCTGATGAAAGTTGGAGGTAAGAAAGGTAAATATTTTTCTATTATATTTTTACTTTGCAAAGTTTGTTTTGAGTTTGACAGGTTTGGAAGAGTTGAAGGGCTAAATGTAGCAAGTGGCTCAAACTTGAGTCAACCCTAGACTTGGAGCTTAAATACATGTTTCTCGTTCTTTCCGTCATTCAGTTTTTGTTATCTCTTTGTTTTCATCTCTCACATAGCAATATCCGCCATTGTTGATCTTGTTGATTTGTTCTTGTATATTGATCTTGCCTGTAAGATCAAGTATACATTGTATTTCTTTGATTTCTGAGTTGTATGTACGATCACAAAGCTAGGTATCACATTTGAAGTGATAGCCTAACGCAGTTATAGAAAAATAAAGGGGAGGTTGGTTGATTAAATCTGATTCTTGTGTTTTGTTTTAATAAATCGAATATGGTATCAGAGCCTTTGGTTCTTGATATCTGAGTTTTAAAACGGTTTTTTGTATCAATCTTGATTAATCTTGTGGTTAATCGTGTTCCTTTTGTGATTAATTGCAAGATTTGTCATTTTTTAATTTTTTAGGGTTTTAAAATTTGGGGGTTTTGTGATTCTTGGTGATCTGTGGTGTTTAATTGGGTTCTGTTGTGCTTAATTAGCTCAATTGAGTTTCTGGTAAGGTTAATTGAAGAAACCCTAAAATCCAGAAATTAGGGTTTCATTCAATTTTTTGGGCATTTGTTACTTTGTGTTAGTTATTTGTTATAACTAACTTTTTCAGGTTGTTTTTCCGCTGTGCTTGTTGGTTGTAATAAGATCTTCTTGATCTTATTGGTTCTTGGGTTTCTTTGCTTGTTGCTGCGCGTGTAGTAACACCTCTCTCACTCTCTCTTCTTTATTTGTTGTTTTTAGAAGGGGTTTTAGGTGTCGAAGGGTTTAGTTAGTCTTGGTTGTTGGTTATTGTGGAGTTACAAGGAGGTTGTTGTGCTTTGTTTGATCTTTGTGTGCTTTCATTATGTCTGTTTCTAAGAAAGGTGACCAGGATGATGATCCTGTTAGTGATACTGAAACTGAAAATGAAACAGTCATTCATACTAATGACCCTTTGTTTTTACACCTTACTGACACAAATGGGCAGCCCATTGTGAGTGTTAAACTCACTGGTCTTGAAAATTATAAGGTATGGGCTGCTGCATTTAAGCTTGCATTGCATACTAAGAACAAATTGGGTTTCATTGATGGTACTTGTGAAAAGAATAATGATGATAATGTTTTAGCTGATCAATGGGATAGATGTAATGCTGTGGTTTTATCTTGGATCCTTGGATGTATCTCTTTTGAGTTATATCAAGGACAAATTTTCTCTAAAAATGCTAAAGATGTGTGGGATGAATTTAAAGAAACTTACGATAAAATTGATGGATCTGTTATCTATAATTTGCACTATAAGATTTGTTCTCTTACACAATCTGGCTCTTCTTTGTCTGAATACTATCACAATTACAACAGTCTTTGGAGGCAGTTTGACTCACTTGTCAATCTTCCTTCATGTAAATGTGATGGTGCTCCTCAAATGAAGAGTCACAACTCTCTTATTAGACTCATGCAGTTTTTGATGGGCCTTGATGACACTTTCAGTGTTGTTAGGAGTCAATTACTAACTGCAGACCCTTTGCCAGATGTTAAATCTGCTTTTGCTACTCTATCTAGGGTTGAGTCTCATAAGAATAATCTGGTTCATGTTGTGAGTGATAAGAATACTGCTACTGCTTTTGTTGCTAAACCTAATAATTGGAATGGTAATAAAAATTCTCAAAACAGTCAAAATGGTCACAACAGAGGTCCTAATAAGAATAACAATAAGTTTGTTTGCACTCATTGTAATATGAATGGCCATACTGTTGATAGATGTTTTGAACTTAATGGATATCCTCCAGGTTTCAAGAAAAGGAATACTGGAGGATCTAATGGTTCTAATAATGTCTCTAGTTCTCTTGGTAATAATGTTGATCAGGGATCTGGGAAATCTCTTCCCTTCACTGCTGATCAGATAAATAGACTCATGGCTTTGATTAATTCTAAGCCTGATATTGGTGAAGTGCAGTCTTGTGCTGCAGGTATTAAATTTGGTTCTAATCATGTCATTAGTTTTGTCACTTGTAGATTCTTTAACTTTAATACTAATATAAGTACTTATAGTACTTATATTGGTTGGATCTTTGATTCGGGAGCATCACAACATATGACTTTTTCAACTGAACACTTATTTGATGTTATTGATGTGTCAAAATTAAATATATTTGTTTCACATCCTAATGGAACTATTGAACATGTTAAGCATGTTGGAAACTTTAAACTATCAAGTAAAATTACTTTGAAAAATGTGTTGGTTGTTCCAGGTTATAAGGTCAGTCTTATTTCTGTTCATAAGTTGGCTAAAGATAGTAAATTTGTTGTTTCCTTTACTGAATCAAAGTGTTTTGTTCAGGATTCTCATCAAAAGTCCCTCTTGGGGACTGGTAGTGAAAATAATGGACTTTATCTGTTTGATTCAGGTAGGAAATTTGTTAATAGTGCTATCACTAAGTGTAATTTGTCTAAGTGTGTGTGGCATAACAGACTTGGTCATCCCTCTGACCAAGTTTTAGCTATTCTTAAGGATAAAATCCATCTTGATTCTGCTAGTAATGTTCAGCCTTGTGATGTGTGTCATATGGCTAAACAAACTAGAGATCCTTTTCCTATAAGTGATCATAAGACTAAATGTTTGGGTGAAATTATTCATTTGGATGTTTGGGGTCCTTATAGGGTTAAAAGTAGAGATGGATTTAGATTCTTTCTTACTATTGTTGATGATTATACCAGGGCTGTGTGGTTATACATGCTTAAAGGCAAAGATGAGGTTTTTGATAAACTTGTTGAGTTTTATAAGCTAATCAAAAATCAATTTGATGTTGCCATCAAAGTGTTTAGAAGTGATAATGGAACTGAATTTGTTAATCATAAATTTGAAAGCTTTATTAAACAAAATGGTGTTATACATCAAACTACTTGTGTGTATACTCCACAGCAGAATGGTATAGCTGAGAGAAAACATAGACATTTACTTAATGTTGCTAGAGCCCTCATGTTTCAGGGGGGATTACCTTTGAACATATGGCCTGAATCTATTCTTACTGCTGTTTATTTGATTAACAGGATTCCTAGCTCAGTCCTCTCTGGAAAAAGTCCTTATGAAATGATTTATAAAACTGAACCTAATATCTCTCATTTAAAAAGTTTTGGGTGTCTTTGTTTTAGTACTGTACTTAATAATGTGGATAAGTTTGCTGCTAGGTCTGAAAAGTGTGTGTTTATTGGATATTCATTCACTAAAAAGGGTTATAAGTTGTTTGGTATTGAGTCAAAACAAGTGTTTTATTCAAGGGATGTCAAGTTTTATGAAACAGTGTTTCCTTTTAAAAATGATGTTTGTAAAAATGGTTTGATCTTTGAAGATCAGGGAGTAAATAGTTTAAATATTTTTGATTTAGCAGTAAACAACTCTGATGATCCCCATGATGATTTGAGAGATGAAAAATTAGGAGATAGAGGTAGCATTTTAAAAGAGTCTGTCTTAGCTGAGAAAGTATCTACTGATACTCCTATCATTGTTACCAGTGATACTCAGGGGTCAGAGTCTATGAATGATAAAAGTCATAGTCTTGGAAACCAGTATAACTTAGGCAATAATGATGCTAATGATATTGACAATAATGTTGCCCTAGATGATGAAAATTATGATTCTGAGGGTGAAGAGTTTATAGAATTCAACCAATATTTTCAAAATAATAGTCCAGAGGAAACTGAGCTAAGAAGGTCTAGTAGACCACATAAGTTGCCTAGTAAACTTAGTGATTATGTGCTTGACAAGAAAGTTAAATATGATATTAACACTGTGGTGAACTATAATAACTTGTCTTTGCATAATTTTGTGTTCACTAATAACTTGAACAAAATACATGAACCTAAGTCTTACAAAGAGGCAGCCAAAGACCCTAGATGGGTTGAGGCTATGAATGAGGAGATGGAAGCTCTTAATAGAAACAATACTTGGGTGATTGTTGATCTACCTCAAGGTAGAAAGGCTGTTGCATGTAAATGGCTATGGAAGGTTAAATACAAATCTAGTGGTGATGTTGAGAGATATAAAGCTGAGGGAATAGACTATGAAGAAACCTTTTCACCTGTTGTTAAAATTGTAACTGTTAGGTGTCTTCTTTCTGTTGCTGTGCACAATAATTGGCCTGTTTATCAGTTAGATGTAAATAATGCCTTTCTTTATGGAGATTTAGATGAAGAAATTTATATGAATCTTCCTGAAGGGTATGGCTCTAACTCAAACAAGGTGTGCAAGTTAACAAAATCTTTATATGGGTTAAAACAGGCACCTAGAAAATGGAATGAAAAGTTAACAAGTGTGTTAATTGAAAATCGTTTCTGTCAAAGTAAAAGTGATGTTTCTTTGTTTACTAAGACTGAGAATGAGTCTTTTGTTGCCCTGCTTGTTTATGTAGATGATATTATTATTACAGGGAACAATGAAAGTATTATCAATGACTTTAAAGAATATTTGAGTTCAAAATTTAAAATTAAAGATCTTGGTAAACTCAAATATTTCTTGGGTATTGAAGTACTTGATACTGACTCAGGATTGCGTCTTAATCAAAGGAAATATTGTTTGGAGTTGCTATCTGAATATGGAATGTTGGCTTGTAAGCCAGCTAAAGCTCCTATTCCAGATGCATCTAAGAAAAAGAAAAAAATTATCGAAGATGAGATTGATACTGTGCTTGAAAACAAAACTTGTTATCAAAAGATTGTTGGTAAATTGATATATCTGACTCTAACTAGGCCTGATATTGCTTATGCTGTTCATTGTTTAAGTCAGTTTATGCATGATCCTTATAAATCTCATCTGAAATTAGCTTTTCATGTTCTTAGATATCTGAAAAGGTCTCCTGGAACTGGCATATCTTTTAAACATAATAATAATCTGAATCTTAATGCTTTTGTTGATTCTGATTGGGCTAAGTGCAAGATAACAAGGAAATCTGTTACTGGATATGCTGTTTATCTGGGTGATAATCTTGTATCATGGAAAAGCAAGAAACAATCTGTTCTAGCCAAATCTTCAGCTAAAGCTGAATATAGAGCTATGAATAGTGTGGCTTGTGAACTCATGTGGATACTTAAGATTATGAATGATCTTAAAGTAAAAGTGAATTTACCTGTGCCTATCAGTTGTGATAGCCGTTCTGCAATTCAAATTGCAGCCAATCCTGTATTTCATGAAAGAACTAAACATTTTGAGATTGATTTATATTTCTTAAGGGAAAAGGTATCTGCAGGTTTGATCAAAACTGTTAAGGTCAAATCTGAAGATAATGTTGCAGACTTGTTTACCAAAGGGTTGTCTATTAAAGATCACAATTCTTTTTGTGAGCTTTTGAAGCTTGTTGATTTGTATCAGAAGTCAAATTAAGAGGGGGTATTAAATACTAATATGACATCTGATGAAAGTTGGAGGTAATAAAGGTAAATATTTTTCTATTATATTTTTACTTTGCAAAGTTTGTTTTGAGTTTGACAGGTTTGGAAGAGTTGAAGGGCTAAATGTAGCAAGTGGCTCAAACTTGAGTCAACCCTAGACTTGGAGCTTAAATACATGTTTCTCGTTCTTTCCGTCATTCAGTTTTTGTTATCTCTTTGTTTTCATCTCTCACATAGCAATATCCGCCATTGTTGATCTTGTTGATTTGTTCTTGTATATTGATCTTGCCTGTAAGATCAAGTATACATTGTATTTCTTTGATTTCTGAGTTGTATGTACGATCACAAAGCTAGGTATCACATTTGAAGTGATAGCCTAACACAGTTATAGAAAAATAAAGGGGAGGTTGGTTGATTAAATCTGATTCTTGTGTTTTGTTTTAATAAATCGAATACATATAAAGATTGTTATGATGCTCATAATCGTATAGTGGTTGCTTTCTTCTTTGAAAACCCAATGTATGACGAAAAAATACTCACGCGGTCTTGAATGAGCCGATCAACATTCACGCGCATTGTTCGGAAATTAACTGACAATTCATTGTATTTTCAACATAGTTGTGGTGCTTCTGGGTAACATGACATTTCCCTATTGATGAAGTGATGCAATTCGTCAGTTGACAAATGACACCGTTCCTCATCCTCTATATGAGTACGTGCAAATGGGTGAAAAGAATTCCTGTGATTCTCTTCAAGCTTTTTGTAATGCTATTACGGACTGTGGAGAGGAGTGTTTGCAAAGCTTACTTACAATGATGCTGGAAAACTCGATGCTTTTCACGAGCGAAAACATGTGTTTCATAAAATGTTAGGAAGGTTGATTGTCTTGGGCTAATTGCCCAAATGCTAGATGGCAAAAGCGTTCGAAATTGATGAAGAAAACTGAAACCCGAACCGATTGGGTCGGGATCGGATATGGGTTGACGGGTTTGAGTACGGGTTCGGGTAAGAATGTTTTTTTTTCGCGGGTATGGGTTCGGGTACGGTTCTAGTAATACCCGCCCCGTTTACCGTTTACCGGTACCTGTATTCGTACCCGTTTACCAGAATTCATATCCGTTTTTATTGTTATTTTATGCAAGTCTTAAATTTATGGGAAATTGTAAACCAAGATTATTAAACGAATTATATGATCATTTAGTTACATTTTGTCTGTATTAATATCTTTGTGATCAAGCATATTTGGATTTTGTAGTTGTTAATTTTAATCATGATTTGTTCGATACATTAAATCGCATGATATGATATTGAAGTAGTATTTTTTATCTTTTAAAAACATTGATTATATTAAGGTGTTTTGGTTATTTTCAGTGTTTTTTCTTAACTTTATACTCACAATTATGCTCAACGAAAATTTAGTTGTGGATATCCGATACTCGCAGGTAAAATCTAAAAACCCGATAGGCAATACGAACCGGGTACCCATTGAGTAATGGGGCGGATACAGGTACATATATTATAAACGGTTACGGGTTCACTAAAACCGACCCAAACCCAACCCGTTTCCATCCCTACTCAAATGCATAACTTAATGTTTTAGGGATGATCACGAGCCACATCAATTCACTTTATTGGAAGTGGATTGTACGTGAGTATTTTTTGTTGTCTTCAGGGCTAACAACAGCATTAACGTTGTACGTCAATCGTATATTTTCAACAACTCGAAAATGAGAAAGCAATAGAGGTTATAGCTGTGGCTAAAGAAGTGACTTATAAGTGAGGATATTATCTTAATAATAGGATATATTTGTAATTGTCTGTTCTTGTTAAGTCTATTTCGGAGTTAGATTCTAATGATATGAATTGAATAAGGTATAAGAACATGCGTGAATCCACAAAGAAATATGTGGAATGAGGGTTTAGCGTGATAAAGAAAAAGTGAATTACACTAAAAAAATACTCGCATGACCTATGTTGCTAAAGAAGATAATAGATATGCCGTCCACATGCATCATATTACATAATATGATTATTGAAGACAAATGAAGTGCATCTCTCCCGACTTTTATCCAAAAGAGCAACGTCATGATGATAATCTCGAAAGAACGCACAAGTATATTTACAAGTTATTAAAGATACAATGAAATAACTCATCTAAACATTAAAGCTGATTTAATGAAATACATATGTCGTTAAATAAATGAACATTAATATGTATCTTCGTTTTATTAGAATTTTTATTTTAACATATATTTATTCTATTTGAATTATTGATGTGATATTTTTTAGTTATTAATGAAATTTTTGTTTTGCGTAAAGGATTGAAAATGAGTAAAATAGAAAGGTAAGACTAGTGTGCTGGGTCATTTCGTTACATTCAGTTGGTCACAAGATTGTTATAGAAAAAGAAACTAATACGACAATAATGTTCACAATCTTAAGCTTGTGACCATTACAGATCGCCTTTACATGGTAATTTGAAGTGAAAAACGATCTTCTCAAGTTGAATGTAATTTGATAAGTCAGGTTAACCATTCACAATAAGATAAATATAAATAGGGGTCATTAAATTTCATTAAAAAAACTTTTACATATATAGCTTAATTGTAAATGATTAACATAACTTATCAAGTTATCTTCAATTTGAAGGGATCTTGATATATTTTTGTGAAACACTTTAGAACCTAGATTTTTGATATGTAGGCTTCCCATCTTATGCTTCTTAATTTGAAGTTCACACTCTCTCTCGTATCTCCTATGAGATATACATTTTTTTCTTCGTAATCTCAGTTGGACATTTAGAGCAACTGCATTCACAAAACTTTTAATAGATATTTACTATTTTACCAAATCACTTGGATAACTTTTTGCCATTGTGATCAAAGGTCTAACAAAAGAGTGAAGGACTTGATGACACCGATTAACAAAGATGACCACAAGGACTTAGCAAGCACAACACTTGACACACACTTGGAAGAATAAACATTCAACTCACAAATGAAAAACACTATTGTTTATTATCTTTCTTTCTTTTTCTGTCATACAACGGCAATCTTGGCCCCTCATATAGGCTCAAAAGCATTCATTACAAGTACGTATTTATCTACCAATTCAATAGTTATTATTGAAACACCCAACCTTAACTAAAGATAAGAAAATGATCAGGCTCTTAAAAGTAAATGACAACAAAAGGGAAGTCCAAAAGTGTTGTGGACACCAACTCACAACTAATATGCAGGACCAGAACTTACTCATATAGCACATACCGTGTCATTCTCCCCTGGTTGAAAAGAACTCTTGTAGCAATTCTTAATTTTCGAATCAATATTTATAATTCAACTTTTATTTATCATGTTTGTTTAAAAAAAAATATATAAAAAAAAAAAAATAATTATAATTATTATTGAATTCTCGGCTAGCCGCCAAGGTTATAGCTTTAACCTATCAATAACATGTTTTTTTTTATTATTTACCGGCAATGTCTAGGTTAGACATCGATCGTAAGTATTATTCTCATGATATAAAAATATTATTCTTTATTATCGTCGTAATAATTTTTCGTTTAAAGGGCATTCTTTGTAATTTATGACAAACCTTTTAGCGTCGTTCATTTATATAATGCGTTAATATTTATTATATGATAAGTCTTAGTTTTTATATCAAAATATCAATGTTATCTGAATGTCAAAGGTTTTTATTTTATATTAAGCGTTTATTTTTCGTGCTCTCGGCGTAATTTTTAGATCGCGTAACTTTTAAAATATCGGGTGTCGATAATACCCGCTATATCATAGCACTGGATAAAAGTTAACAAATAAAATCATGCATGAACCCATTACCTATCTAAAGTGACGTATTACAATAAATACTCATATGTATTTATTTCACTAATAGATATATATGTAGTGAATAGGTATCTTGGTTTCCTTATATTTTTTTGTACAACAAGAGTGTGCGTGTCAAATAGTAGTACACGTGTTTTTATAATGTTGATGTGTATCAAAAAAATTCGAGTATTATATGTAAAATATAATTTCAAGCACATAATGGTTTTAACTATATATAACACCAGTACTGAATAAGATATGTTCTCGTCAAGTAATGAAGGTGTGTTTTTTTTACTATTAAAATTAAAAGTCCGAGTTTGATGCAAGTATACATTTATATGATTTTCTCGGATTTTCATCACGTTAACTTTCACTATATTCATCGCTTTATTTAAGGTGAGTTCATAGCCTCGCTTTTACTTATTTAATTGTTTTATTAAACCCGCGAGGGGGATACATGCTACTTTTTACGAATGGACGCAAGTGCTTGAAGTGTATGCTTATTTTATCCCATTTAGTCATGAACCGTTAATTACTTGGACCGACTGTACTGGTCGAGTAAACGTGAATGCTGTGAATAGATCTATTGGGATTGACCTCCTCGTCCGGGTTTAACGGAAAACCGACTGGACGCATTGTATTTGAAACTTGAACGGAACAACGGATGTTAATGTTCGGTTTCATGAGCTAAATGCGATAACTGATGCTATCTGACTTTGGAAACTGAATACTTAAATCTTGTGGTCCACTGCTTTTATTTGCAAACCTATGAATTCACTCAACCGTTGTGTTGATGATTTTAGCATGTATTTCTCAGGTACTCAGATTTAAGAGCAGCTGGAGCATGGAGTCGCACTAGATATTTTAAAGGCAATAAAGTACTGATTACCATTTGATAATCTTTTTGAAAATGTTGATTATCACATTATTGTGGGACCTACTTGTAAACTCTGATTTTAAATTATTGAATGGATTAAACTTTTGAAATGCCTCTTTTGAGTGCGTTTTCTGTAACTTGTGTGCTGTTCTATGAAGTAATACTCCCAATGACCCTTCCGCTGCTATCCGAAATTTGGGAGTGTTACAGATTGGTATCAGAGCACTTGTTATAGAGAACTAGGTCATTTTTAAAACCTGGACTATAACAGCTCTTTCGCTAAAATAATTTTATTGCCTTGAAGATCATCCGTACGCGCTCATGCTACCCGAAAGCTTGTATAATATGTATATTGGTATACATTATTGTTTCTCGTTAGTATGTTTATATGAAGGTTTTATTTATATAAAGATCGAGCTAAAAGACATTGCGAGTGAAGCAATGGTTTTTGCAACGTTTTCATGACTTTTATAACACTAGTTTATATAAATATGAACGCACCATTTCTGCTTTCGAGTTTTAATACTCGTCTTGTGATCTGGAATCGTATATGTTGTTTCATAACCCACCGTTGTAAAGTCTTCCAGTTGATTAGAGTACGGATTTGATTTATCACCCCGTGATGTGCCAATTTGGGGCAACTATTTCTTTTGAAACACGATTTATTGTGTTCCTTGATTTTCTTATCACTTTGAATGACTCAAAAGAATCATGTCGTAAAGGAGATTATTATTTTCTATGGAACATCTGATTTGGTCCTGATCTCGTGTTTTGTGCAAACGATGCTTAGGTAGCCTAATTTATAATAATCTTGTTGAAACGAATTCGTCACTCGTTTGAACAAGAAAATTATAAATTACCGAACCATTATTTTATAAATATTAATTAGATGGACCTGACGAACCCATGTAATTAATTATTTGTAAATGAGTGTGCTTAAGCATGTGGCATTCGCACAAATTGTTTCATTTCGACTCATACATCGATTTTACGATTAATCCGTTTACGAATGACTATTTTTATTCTTTTTTTTATTTTATATTTTTGATACATTTGTATGGATTATTTCGAGCGTGTATCGACTCTTTTGAACTTAAAAGTACTCTCACTATTTCTCAAACGTATCATGAACATGTAAAACAACCGAACTCTGGGACAGAGTTCTTTTGAGGTGGTTCGACTGTAGCAATTCTTAATTTTCGAATCAATATTTATAATTCAACTTTTATTTATCATGTTTGTTTAAAAAAAAATATATAAAAAAAAAATAATTATAATTATTATTGAATTCTCGGCTAGCCGCCAAGGTTATAGCTTTAACCTATCAATAACATGTTTTTTTTTATTATTTACCGGCAATGTCTAGGTTAGACATCGATCGTAAGTATTATTCTCATGATGTAAAAATATTATTCTTTATTATCGTCGTAATAATTTTTCGTTTAAAGGGCATTCTTTGTAATTTATGACAAACCTTTTAGCGTCGTTCATTTATATAATGCGTTAATATTTATTATATGATAAGTCTTAGTTTTTATATCAAAATATCAATGTTATCTGAATGTCAAAGGTTTTTATTTTATATTAAGCGTTTATTTTTCGTGCTCTCGGCGTAATTTTTAGATCGCGTAACTTTTAAAATATCGGGTGTCGATAATACCCGCTATATCATAGCACTGGATAAAAGTTAACAAATAAAATCATGCATGAACCCATTACCTATCTAAAGTGACGTATTACAATAAATACTCATGTGTATTTATTTCACTAATAGATATATATGTAGTGAATAGGTATCTTGGTTTCCTTATATTTTTTTGTACAACAAGAGTGTGCGTGTCAAATAGTAGTACACGTGTTTTTATAATGTTGATGTGTATCAAAAAAATTCGAGTATTATATGTAAAATATAATTTCAAGCACATAATGGTTTTAACTATATATAACACCAGTACTGAATAAGATATGTTCTCGTCAAGTAATGAAGGTGTGTTTTTTTTACTATTAAAATTAAAAGTCCGAGTTTGATGCAAGTATACATTTATATGATTTTCTCGGATTTTCATCACGTTAACTTTCACTATATTCATCGCTTTATTTAAGGTGAGTTCATAGCCTCGCTTTTACTTATTTAATTGTTTTATTAAACCCGCGAGGGGGATACATGCTACTTTTTACGAATGGACGCAAGTGCTTGAAGTGTATGCTTATTTTATCCCATTTAGTCATGAACCGTTAATTACTTGGACCGACTGTACTGGTCGAGTAAACGTGAATGCTGTGAATAGATCTATTGGGATTGACCTCCTCGTCCGGGTTTAACGGAAAACCGACTGGACGCATTGTATTTGAAACTTGAACGGAACAACGGATGTTAATGTTCGGTTTCATGAGCTAAATGCGATAACTGATGCTATCTGACTTTGGAAACTGAATACTTAAATCTTGTGGTCCACTGCTTTTATTTGCAAACCTATGAATTCACTCAACCGTTGTGTTGATGATTTTAGCATGTATTTCTCAGGTACTCAGATTTAAGAGCAGCTGGAGCATGGAGTCGCACTAGATATTTTAAAGGCAATAAAGTACTGATTACCATTTGATAATCTTTTTGAAAATGTTGATTATCACATTATTGTGGGACCTACTTGTAAACTCTGATTTTAAATTATTGAATGGATTAAACTTTTGAAATGCCTCTTTTGAGTGCGTTTTCTGTAACTTGTGTGCTGTTCTATGAAGTAATACTCCCAATGACCCTTCCGCTGCTATCCGAAATTTGGGAGTGTTACAACTCTCCCTCGAGTTTAAATCATTTTCGCCATGATATGGAGAAAGATCTATGACATTAAAGGTACCAGAGACTTTGTGATGTCCAGGAAAATAAACTTTATAAGCATTTTTCCTGATGCATTGGACAATTTTAAACGGACCATCACCTCGGTTCTGGAGTTTAGCATGTCGGCCAGGTGAGAAACGCTCCTTACTCATCTGGATCCAAACCAAGTAACATTCTTTAAAAAATACGGCCTTTTTGTGCTTGTTAGCTTGCTTTGCATACTTTTGATTTTCCCTTTCTATGTTTAGTTTTACCTTTTCATGTACTCTTTGGCAGCTTTCGTACCTTCATCTCCATCACCACTATAACTCGAGTTTATGGTAGAGGTACAAGGTCAAGAGGACTCGAAGGATTGCACCCATACACAACCTCAAACGAAAGATCTGTTATAACCAAACTCTGCTTGTGGTAGACTGGTAGTACAAGATCCCATTGTCGTATATTTTCCCCTATTAAGCTTCTTAGTAAATTTCCAAACTATGATTCACCGTCTCAGTTTGCCCGCCTTTTTTAGGGTGATATGGCAATATGCAAAATTGAACTGTAGTTTTGTTCCTAGCTTTCTCCAAAGGGTTTGCCAAAAATGGCCTACAAACTTTGGAGCTTGATCACTTGTAATGGTCTTGGGGATTCCACGTAACTTAACAACCTCTCTGAAGTAATGATCAACGACATTAGTAGCATCCATTGTCTTGGAACATGACACAAAGTGTGCCAATTTTGAAAATCAATTAACAACAACCATTATCGAGTCTTTTTTCCCTTGAGTTTGTGGCAACCCTATTATAAAGTCCATGCTTACATCTTCCCATGGTGCACTAGGAACAAGAAGCAGAGTATAAAGCCCAGTATTATGAGAATTTGACATTGCAAGATGACATGTTCGACACCTTAAATTGTGATGATTAAAACCCTTCATCATTTTTGGTAAAAAGAAACGATCATTGAGCAAAGCAACATATTTATCTCTCCAAAAATGTCCACCAAGCCCAACCTCATGAGTTTCCTTGACTAGCTCAAACCGAAGTGAACAATCGGGAATGCACAAACGATTTCCATGGAAAAGAAAACCTTCTTGAAAAATAAATTTTTATATGTCCCGTTGGTGTAGGGATTAATCACTTTACTAAAGAAACCATCTTCTTGATACAACTCTTTTACATTGTCAAAACCAAGAACACTAACTTGCATTGTGGACAACAAGGAACGTCTACGACTCAAGGCATCAACCACTCGATTTGTAGCACCACATTTATGCTTGATGTGAAAAGTATAAGCTTGCAAAATGCCACCCAACGTGCATGTCGAGGTCTTAGTTTATGTTGACCATTAATGTACTTTAATGCTTCATGGTCAGAATATAAAATAAACTCCTTTGAGACGAGATAATGCCTCCAATGTACGAGAGCTCGCACAATAGCATAGATTTTTTTCGTATGTCGTGTACTTCCTTCGAGAATCTGATAATTTCTCACTAAAGAATGAGATAGGTCAGCCATCTTGACCTAGTTAGGCACCTATGTCAACACTTGATGCATCACAATCTAACTCGAAAATTTTCTCAAAATTAGGTAAAGCAAGAACTGGAGCCTCAGTTATTTTAACCTTTATCAGTTCAAAACTCGATTGAGCTTCACTTGTTTATTTGAAAACCCTACCTTTTAAACATTCGGTTATTGATAAGACGTTCGAGCTAAAATTTCGAATAATGAAACAAGCCCAAGAAAACTTCACAAATCCTGTATTGTGGCTGGAGTCGGCCAAGAGGTAATTGTGTCTATTACAAGGATTCCTTCATTCAAAATAACATAGCCGAGGAACACCAAGCGATGGGTCAAGAATTCACACTTCTTCAAGTTTGTTGATCCTAAACTCAGATCTTAAACCTTAGCTTGTAAGGGTTGTATTAGCAAAGACGAATCCAAACTAATACTAGAGAAACTTTGTCTATAAGAATGAACTAAGTACTACTACGGAATATAATACTCAATATAAGAACAATGTGAATAAAACGATTACAAGCTTTAATATTTTGATGATACGAGCACTCTAATTAGTGTTAGGATTTACAACCTTAAATCAAAACGTAATCAAGTAGTTATATGCCAATAACCTAAGGCCTACTTTTATCCACAAGGAGCCTTGCACAAGATAACTATGAACTATAATAAGAAGATATACTAAAAATAATAACGGAAACGCGTAAATATCTTCTCTCCAGTTATATCATCACAACAGGGGCATATTCACATACTTTACACCATATCCGTTACCTGTAAGCGTATCTACGTCGAAAGAAATGGGGAACCCGTGTACGTAAGACGGGTGGGTGTTCTCGAATGCTTGGTTTCCCGTAATTAGACAGAGTCTGATCAACTACGTTTTAGTTCGGGAAAAGACGTAAAGAATTTTGGAAAATCATTGTCAAATGTTGTGGCTACAAGACGGATATACTATCCGCATAAACATGCCACAGAAGTACGTCTTATGTTGGCCTTAAGACGAATGAAATATTCGCGCTATGCTGCATCATTAGCGGGTATAAGAAGTACGCCTTCAAATGTTCATGATGCAGCATACGGGTTCCACCTTCACCTTCACAAAACCTTCTTATCATCCTCACGTTAGAGATGAATAAGAATGATACCCTGCCAATTCCAGTGTTACCCCGGCTATAGAACAAGTTTTATTCTTACGGGGTCCTTACCGTCTACTCACGGGAAACCAAGCATTCGAGCACACCCACCCATCTTACGTACACGGGTTCCCCATTTCATTCGACGTAGATACGCTTACAGGTAACGGATATGGTGTAAAGTCTAGTAACCTTGGTGATGACCTCGCATACTAGACTGGGGGGACATGATGACGTATAGTGGCTACGCTCACTATTCGTAACCCCAACCCATTATCTTTTTGCTAATGGTAGCCCATTTACGAGTGGAGTCATATGTTACGGATGACCCACGAGGATGTCCTAAGCAATAAGCCGCACGCGGTTGTTAGTGAGCGTGATACACGAATGAGTCTAGCATAACATGATCATGGACCATATCATACTAGACTGGGGGACATGTTGACGTACAGTCGGTAATGGGCTCGGCCCGCCAGGCCCACGGCCCATACACACCTTACTTATCCTACAAGAAACCCTAAGCCTATATAAACAGGGGTAGGGGGTCTCATTATAATCAGGTTTTCACTCACAACTACACCTCTTATACTACGTATTAATCCGATACTAACTTGACCATCGGAGGTGGACCCCGGGGCTCCGGCCTCGGGTCCACGTCTAACCGGTTTACCTTTGTTTGCAGCATTACTCCGGACTCGGGAAGACGATTAACGGCCCAGGAGAGTCGTCAGACCAGCCCAGCCAAACTATGCTCCAACAAGCGGGAAAAGATCCACTGTCTTCTTTAACTCTAGCAGGTAGAACTTTGCAAGTAGGGTGAACTCTGACAAACTAACATAGGGAATGACTTAACATTTTATTCCCAACAAAGTTAACATATACCTTCTGATTGGACAACACCTAAAATTTTTGACGAAGGTGCTCTAAGTGCTCGGTGGTTCCCTTGCTAAACACAAGGATATCATCAATATATCACGACAAACCTGCCAATAAAAGGTTTAAAAACAAGATTCATTAGTCTCGTAAATGTACTAGGAGCGTTAGAATGCCCAAATGGCATTATAAACCACTCGTACAACCCATCTCATGTTTTAAAAGCTGTTTTCCACTCCTCGCCAGGTCGTATACGAATATGGTGATACCCACATCTAAAGTCAATTTTTTAGAACACACAAGCGCCGTGAAGTTGGTCCAACATATCATCGATACTTTATAGTTATCTTGTTAACCGCTCTACTATCCACGCGCATACAAAAAGAGCCATCTTTCTTTGGAACAAGAAGGACCGGTACAGAACATGGTCTCATGCTTTCTCGCACCATTACTTTCTTTAACAACTCATCAACCTACTTTTGGAGTTCAACATTTTCACTCGGTGATAAGCTGCTTTGTTTGACAAAGTTTCTCCAGGGACCAAATCTATGTAGTGTTGAACATTTCTCATTGGAGGAAGACCTGCTGGAATTTCATGTGGGAAAATACAATGAAACTGGTCAAGTAAAGGAGCAATACGTTAGGGAGTTTCAGGTGTTCATCTCCTACTTCCTTTAGTACCAACGCATAAGCTACTTTAGATTGTTGCAAAGCTTCACGAAAATCCGATTTAGATGTAAACAAATTACCTTCTCCTTTGTTAGCACTTACTAATGCCTTTATTTTGAAGGACCTAAGACAATATTGACCCCGTTCATCATAAAAGCATATGTGTTTTTCAGCCCATCGTGTACAGTTTGTCTATCAAATTGCCACGGTCTTCCATTTTTTTTAATAATTATAACTGAAAGCAATTACAAGGCAAAGAATTAAAACAAGAAGTTTTTTTCAAAAAAAATGTATTCATTTTTTTCTAATTTCTCTGTTAAAATGATGAAAATAAATATAGCAAATTACATTACAAATCTCTTAATTTCTCTTGAATTTTCTATTTTTCTTTTTTTTTTTCTATCAAACATGTAAAACCCGCATATAAATACCATGAACAGTACAATACGTAAACCTACGAACAAATTAAAACTTTCCATTTATGTCATGTACACGTGTCACGAACATTAAATTCAGAAACTACGTATGTATTAATACACGATAATTATTAAGTGCATAATAATACATGATAATTATTAAGTATAATAATTATAATCACGAACATATGATCAGAACAATTATAAACACGATAATTATTACATATAATAATTATAACACGACTATTGAAACACGACATACACGGAGTATAATTGACATGAGTATTAAGAAACGATCTAGAATGAATAATAAAAACGAATGTACACGAGTAATAACTTAAACATAAAAGGCACGGGTTTGGCCTTGTGGGCCTTGGTGTCCGCGGCAATCAAAGAAAGGAGGGGGCCCAAGACCATTTTTGTACTTAAATGGTAAAAAGTAAAAACACAGGAAACCATTTACATAATTTTTACAGAAAAAAATAAAACCCTAGCCCCTTTGGTCCCCATAGCCGCGACACACAACAAGGAGAAGAGGAGAGATCGTTTTAATTTTTGATCTTTGGTTTATTAGTGATTGTGTTCGTGTTCATTTTCTTTTCAATCACGTATTGGGGTAAAAACATCAAACCTTTATCTTATTAATTTCTTTTAATTTATATATGAACACATGATTAGATCTTTAAAAACAGTGATTAAACATGTTATAAATTTAATAAAACATGAAAAAGGGTTTGTTTGGTTTGTTGTTGGTTCGGCAGCCCCCTAGCCAAGAGTCCTGAGACTCTCGGTGCATCTCTGTCCACAGCTGAGACCCCCTTAGGGGCTTGGTGTGTGTCTCGGACGAGCAACAGGAACCACCGGCTATTTCCGGTGGCTATGTGGTTCGAGCAGGGGGAACACGCAGAGCAGCAGGGGGAACTACCGGCCTAACCGGTGGGAACCTTGTGTTGGCAGTGGCTAGCCACGACGCAGCAGCAGCAGCTGCCGCCGTTGGCTGTGCAGCCGCCAGCCACCACAGTCGCGGCTATGAGTGGTGGTTGGTGTTTGGGTTTTTGATTTTCGTCTCGGGATTCGGGCTCGGGATCGTATGTTAATTTTTACAAGATTTATTAAGTTAATTAACGTGTCTAATAATTAATTTAATTAAAACATGGACTTAGGTTATATTATTTTTATAAATAATACATGTTTAGCCTAAGAATATTTTATCATATAATTTTAGACTATAGTTTTATTAATTAATTATTTAATACATGGACCTATAATTAATTAATAATTCATGACTTAGGGTTATTAATTAAAATTAATAATACATGCTAACCTAAGTATTTATTTAGACTTAATTTAATTAAACCAGGACTTAATTAAATTTATATAACCTTTAGTTTATTAATTAACCATGATATATTATTAATTAATAAAACATGAACTATCATTATTAATTAATAATCAGTTATAACCTATAGTATTTAATTAATAAACTACACTATTAATTACATGACTTATGAATTTTAACCAGTAAGCATTAGCTTATATTATTAGCTTATTATTCCAGCTTATTTCTAATTATGGAAACTTTCTATTTTAGGAAACTTACTCTATTTTTAGAAACTGATATAATTTTGGAAACTTTCTATTTTTGGAAACCTGCTATTTTTAGAAAGTTACTTATTATTACACTACAAGTATAATGATGCAAGAATACAAGATAATACATAATCAGAAGACACGAAATACATGAATGATACATCATATAATTTAAAACAGTAAAATAAGACAAGAACACATAAAACAAACTAAGAACATACAAGAACCAGTAACATACTCAGTAATCAGACAACTCATACATGTCCCTTATTTATGTAGCATTAGTGAGGTCGGAGTAGGACTTTGCATCCTTTCATCTTTCCTCGTTCACTGGACATAAGGTACGGATATTCCGTCCTTCAGTATGGACATTCTTTTCCTTATTAGGATTCCCCGTTTGTAGACAACTGTATTCCCAAGTATATGTTTTATATGTTTTGATATGCTTATGTTAGTTTTAAATGCCTAAGCCATATACATGCATGACCATGTCACCTAGTTATGGAGGTACCATAACTATAACACTTGAGGCACCGGTGTTATGACTTCCCTACCGCGGAGTGATTGCTCGTGGAGTCCCTTTACAGTTTTGGCCTTATATTCATATTATCATGTGGGGCGTATGGGTGCATCCTAGTTACATGTTTTACATGATTTTCATGGTGAATGTGTTGTGTGCCTTGCATCATTCACAAGGAGTTGATCCCTCCTACCCATACTAATTAATTAGAGGCATCACCTCTAATTGCATGACGAGGTCTCCCCTCCAAGTATTCATGCACGGTGGAACCTCATGACGTATATGAGCTATTGGCTAATTAATACAGTTTTCATATAAAAACATAAGTCTTTTCAAACTATAAAACCAGTTTTATGAACATGTTCCAGGTTATCTAAGACTTATACATTTCCGTTGCTATTAGTCTTATTATGCTTATGTCAATTCATGCTATACTTGTATATCCGTTCACTGGGCGTTATGCTCAATCGTTTTCCTTTCATGTTCCCAAACGGCAGGTACTCAGGACACTCGTAGACTTTGAGAGTATGTGCATACGGATGGAAGCTATCTAGCCTTCATTACTTTATGCATTTTCCATACATTACGATACTTCATTTCTTTTGGACATTGTTTAGTCCTTTTCTATTTCAGTACTTATATTCATGTGTGTGAGCTTATGTGGGACTACCGATGTTTGATTCTGGTATTTCCTTTTATGGTCATTTAATTTTGGACATTTACCTTTGTAACACCCCATTTGTTAAAATGGAATATCACAGTAATATATGGCGTGTCATCAAAGCATGTAAGGTAAATGTCTAAACATTCATGACCATAAATAGAAATACCGGAAACAAAACATCGGTAGTCTAAGTAACTCAACACAAGAAAACCTAAGTACTGAAAAGGAAAAGGACTAAACAATGTCCAGCATGAAATAAAGTAAGATAAAGTATGATAAATGCATAAGATATAGAAGGCTGGATAGGTTCCATCCGAATGCACATACTCTTGAAATCCTACTTGCGACCTTGGGTACCTACCGTTTGGGAACATGGAAATGGAAAACCGCTGAGCATAACGCCCAATGCACAGATATACAATAAAGCATAGAAACATAGAGTATGAAATCATAAAAGAGCATATAAAGCATGGAAGGCAGCGGAAATGAATAAGTCAGGGGAAACCTAGATGTATAACATGTTTACTGGTTTTAGTTTTGAAAACATAGTTTATGTTACTTATGAAAATCTGTATTAGTTTAATATACCAAAAGCCAATATAGGTCATGAGTTCAACAACGTGCATGAATACTTGGAGGGGTGACCTCGTCATGCAATTAGAGGGGATGCCTCTAACTAAATGGTAATGGGTAGGAGCGATCAGCTCCTTGTGAAGGATGCAAGGCACACACCACATTCACCATGAAATCATGACTGACACTATAACTAGGATGCACCCATACGCCCCACATGATAATATAATAATAAAGGCTAAATAAACAGAAAGGGACACCACGAGCTATCACTCCGCCGTGGTGAAGTCATAACACTAGTACCTCTAGTGTTATGGTTATGGTACCTCCATAACTAGGTGAAACTGGCATGCATGTATATGGCTAAGGTAACTAATAAACATAAGCATTTAAATCTGTAACTACTGGGAAAACAGTTGGCCACATACGGCAAATCCTAATAAAGGAAGAGATTGTCCTTACTGAAGTACGGGAAATCCGTACCTTGTGTCCAGTAGAAGCTAACGAAAAAGCTGAAGAACCTACTCCGCCTTGACGGATAATACTACATAAGAATAGGGACGTGTATGAGTTGTCTGAATTACATGTGTTTTACTGGTTTTGTGTGTTCTTAGCTTATTATTCATGTTATATCATGTTTTAACTGTTTTAATTGTTTACTGTAGTTATTCTTGTATTATGTTTTTTATTATTCATGTAGTATGGTATTATAATATTTGTATTGTAATACTAAGTAACTTTCTAAAAATAGTAGGATTCCATAAACAGTAAGTTTCTAAACATAGAAAGTTTCCAAAAATAGTAAGTTTCTAAAAATAGAAAGTTTCCAAAAATAGTAAGTTTCTAAAAATAGAAATAAGCTGGATTATTAATGTCAAGTAAAGTTTAATTAGTAAAATACAAGTCATGGTTTAAAGGTTATAGCTTATTAATTAAATAATTTGGTTAATTAATTAAACTATACATTATAAGAATTTAATTAAAATACATATTTTAATTAAATTAAGCTAAGTATAATACTTAGGTTATACATGAAATATTAATTTTAATATTTAACCTAAGCCATGCATTTAATTAAATTAAATAGTCTAGAAATAATTTTATTAGATATATTTTCTGATTGTTTATACTTTGCCGAAACCCGAACCTGTGATTTAAAATTAACCCGAGCCCGTACCCGTGTGTCACAAATAAGCCGAGCCAAACACCCTTGACAGTGGCTACCCGGCTTAGCCGGTTGCCACTGTCCGAGTCTTTTACCCACTACCGAGCCACGACTAGCCGCTGCCGGGCTCGGTTCACACCGGTTCAACACCGGTTCCTACCGGTTCCCACTGTTTCTATTGTTTGGTAACCACTGTCAAAACAAAAGTCCCACCGAGACCCTATTGGTCTCGGTTGACATGCAATACAAACCAAAACCACACCCCGACTTGCGGTCGGGGTTCCTTTGCCTGCGTCCGGGCCAAACAAACTCAAGCCGAGACCATAAGTGGTCTCGGTGGTGGTGATGTAGCCACGCCAAGAGCTTCGGCTCTCGGTTTGTGGGTCTCGGACGAACAACAAACACCAAACACCCCCTTTAATCATTGATTTAATTAATCCCACATGTTTTATAACTTGTTTTTAAGATTAATTAAAATAATAACATGAATTCATAAAAGAATTAATAAGAAAAGAAAGGTTTGATTATGCCAAACACGTGGAAGAAAGGTTATGATCACGAACACGTACACACAAAAAATTAAGTAGCAAAAATCGTCCCATACACCCCCTTTGGTGATGAACAGCCGGCGACAAGGAGAGGAGAGGAGCAGGGTTTTCTTATTTTTTTGTGTAACCTAAAATAGGACAAAAGGTTTCCTGTGTTTTTATTTAACATGGGTTTTCAATGGGTCATGGCCAAAAGGCCCACCCTTCTTCGTCCTTTTGATAGCCGCGACCAACATAAAGCCCGAAGGCAAAACCGGACGTTTTCCTAAGTCAATTTAAATGTCATGCATGTTCGTGTTTATTTATCGTGAATTTAATTATCGTGATTACAATACATTTATAATATATCTACGTACATACATGTTATTTAATATCGTGACACGTGAATTATATTATAAATGGAAAGTTTAAAAATTTTATCGTATTTTCGTGTATTTACTGTTCATGGTATTTTAATGCGGGTTTTACAATTCTTCCCCTCTAAAAGAACAATTCGTCCTCAAATTGGAGAAACATAAACTGAAAGAAACATACCCGAATCAGAACTGGAAATGAGGGTAAGAAGCCCGTATAGACTCCTCCGTCTCCCAAGTGGCTTCCCGCTCAGGATGATCCCTCCAGAGGATTTTGACGAAAGGGATCGTCTTCCTTCGCATGACAGGGTCTTGTCGCTCGAGAACTCTCTCGGGTTCCTCGACATATGAAAGATCCTCTCGAATCAGATCAAGCGGATACTCGAAAACATGAACTGGATGATAGTTTTATCCTCTGAGTTAGGACACATGAAACACGTTGTGAACGTGTGATAGCTGAGGCGGTAACGCTAAACGATATGACACTTCACCAACGCGTTCTATGATGTCAAACGGTCCGATGAAGCGAGGACTGAGCTTCCCTTTGATTCCAAAACGTCTAACTCCCCGTGCGGGTGATAACTTGAGGAAAACGTGATCACCTACATTGAAAGATACATCTCTACGACGTTTATCAACATAGCTCTTCTGGCGAGCACGAGCCTCCTGAATCTTCGCCTTAGCGACAACAACCTTCTCATTGGTCACCTCAATCATCTCTAGACCCTCAATCAGTCGTTCACCCACCTGATCCCAGCAAATTGGGGCGCGACACTTCCTATCATACAACATCTCAAACAGTGCACACTTGATGCTAGCGTGCCAGCTGTTGTTGTACGTAAATTCCACTAGATAGATATAATCATCCCACCTTCCTGTCCACTCTAGAGCACACGCCCACAGCATGTCCTCCAGTGTCTGAATGGTACGTTCCGACTGTCCGTCGGTCTAAGGATGAAAGGCAATGATAAGCTTAAGTCTGGTGCCCCAAGCTTTCTACAAACTCTGCCAGAAACGTGATGTGAAACAGGGATCTCTGTCAAAGATGATTTCTGATGGAGTACCATGTAGTCTTATGATCTCCTTCTGAAAAGTGTCTGCCATTTTGCTGACCGGATGCTCCTTGCGGATCGGCATAAAATGAGCAGATTTAGTCAATCTATCAACAATAACCCAGATGGCGTCGTTCTTCCTCTGAGTCACAGGAAGACCAGTAACAAAATCCATGGAGATTTTATCCCATTTCCATGCTGGAATATCTAAGGGTTGTAGTAAACCACTAGCTCTCTGGTGTTCGATCTTAACCTGCTGGTAGATCATACATTTAGAAACGAAGGTGGCAACATCCTGCTTCATACCACTCCACCAAAAATGCTACTTGATGTCGTGGTACATCTTGGTAGAACCACGATGTATGGTAAATGGAGAGTTGTGAGCTTCAGTCAGTACAGCTTCCCTGAGTGTAGAGTCATCAGGAACCACTAGTCTAGTGCACTGCCATAAGATGCCGTCATCATCAACACGAAACTCCGTCTACTGATCAAGGTTCTGAATGATAGCCCAAATCTCACCATCGCCCTTCTGATATTCCTTGATCCTAGAATGTAAGTATGGTTACCCTATAAGATTCGCCCAGTAACCGTGCTGTCCTCGTACACAAAACTCACTATCAGTCATCTCTAGGTCACGAATGATCTCCTTTGCAATCCAGATGCCAACAATCATACCCGACCTTCTGCTTAGAGCATCTGCCTCCACATTCTCCTTACCAGGATGGTACTGAATGTTGGTGACGTAATCCTTCAGTAGCTCTAACCATCTTCTCTGTCTCATGTTTAGTTCCTTCTGGGTGAAGATGTACTTGAGACTCTTGTGATCGGTGAATATGTCACATGATTCACCATACAAATAATGTCTCCAGATCTTTAGTGTGAAAACAACTGCTTCAAGCTCCAAATCATGAGTAGGATAGTTTTCTTCATAAGGTTTTAGTTGCCGTGATGCGTATGCAATAACCTTCCCATGTTGCATGAGAACGCATCCTAGACCCTTTCCTAAAGCGTCATTATAGATCTGAAATCCACCTGAGCCAGATGGGAGAGTAAGAATCGGTGCAGTCAACTAACTTCTGCTTAAGGTCTTCAAAGCTCGTCTCTCTTTCCTCAGTCTAGATGAATTTCTCCCTTTCCTTATCAGCTTTGTCAAAGGTAAGGCTAGCCGTGAAAAGTTCTCTACAAACCTGCGGTAGTAGCTAGCTAAACCCAGAAAACTTCTGACCTCTGTTGCAGATGTAGGTCTCGGCCATTTGGTGATAGCTACAACCTTTGCAGGATCCATGGTGATCCCCTTTGCAGATACAATATGGCCCAGAAATGCCACCTTGCTTAACCAGAAATCACACTTGGAGAACTTGGCATACAGCTGCTTCTGACGAAGAATCTGCAAGACTGTACGAAGGTGTTCCTCATGTTCCTCCTTGGATTTGGAGAAAATCAGGATGTCATCAATGAACACGATAACGAACTTTTCCAGAAACTCATGGAAGACACGGTTCATCAAATCCATAAAGACTGCTGGAGCATTAGTGAGTCCGAATGGCATGACTACGAACTAGTAGTGCCCATAACGTGTACGGAAAGCAGTCTTAGAGATATCATGCTCTTTAACCCGTAACTGATCGTAGCCGGACCTCAGATCGATCTTGGAGAAATACTTGGCGCCCAGAAGTCGATCGAACAAGTCATCAATACGCGACAAAGGATAACGATTCCTGATCGTGATCTTGTTCAGCTCACGATAGTCTATACACAAACGCACGCTGTCGTCTTTCTTCTTCACGAAAAGTACCGGTACACCCCATGGCGATACACTAGGACGGATGAAACCTCGTTCCAGAAGTTCCTGCAGCTGATCTTTTAATTCTTTAAGCTCTATAGGAGCCATGCGATAAGGAGCCTTGGAAATTGGCTCTACACCTGGAATGAGCTCAACTCCAAACTCGACTTCACGAACAGGTGGTATGCCCAGAAGTTCATCAGGAAATACGTCAGGAAATTCTGACACAATAGGCTGATTATGGATCGATGGAGACTCGACAGTAATGTCATGAATATTGGCTATAAAGCCCTGCCAGCCGTGAGTTAGTAATGCACATGCCTCCATGGATGAAATAATTTGTACCGACCTCACTGGCAGAAAACCATGGTGTATGTACTCTGGAGATTTAACATTACCGAAGATAACTCGATAAGTGTGGTAGTATATCGTAGCCTAGTGTTTGGATAACCAGTCCATGCCCAATATCAAATCAAAATCGCACATGTACAAAGGAAGTGCGTCAACTCTGCAAATTTTATCATCAAATTCTAGGGGAAGATCTATGTACACCTGGGTGATTCGTACAGAGTCCCTAAGTGGTGTGGAGATGCATAAGGCATTATCTAATGGCATAGGGGAAATCCTAACACGTACAGTAAAATTAGTGGATATGACTGAATGAGTCGCTCCAGTATCAAATAGAACACATGATGCCAAACCATTCATAAAGAGATTCCCGGTGATGGTACCTGAAGTCTTGTTCGCCTGATCTCTAGTAGTAGTGAACACGCGACCAGAAGTAGGAGGTGGTTTGGAGTCGGCATTTACAGAGGTGCCTTCTATCTCACCTTGGTGACAATCCTTCTACTGATGGCCTTGTTGGCCACACTTGAAACAACCACCAGTACCTCGACGACAAACACAAGAATGTCTATGCGAACAAGTAGGGAAGATAGGATGCGTGAATCCTCCAACAAGCGTCCTAGCTAGCTGAGAGTCTGTTTCAGGATTACATGCATGAGACATGTTCATGGAACATACGCATGATTACATAGAAGGTTTAATAGTTACTAGATGAAGTAGAACGGTTAGGATGTGAACCTCTACAGTCCTGATCCCTGTCGTTGTTGTGGTTCCTGAATTTAAATCGTTGGAGTGTCAGAACACCACAACATAAGATAGTTTGACATGAAAGAAGGTAAATACAGGGACCTGCTATTGTTGAGTTATTGGCATTGTTACGGTAATTATCATTACTGCCACGCCTATCTGAACCAGACGGTCGTTGGTCTGACCGTTTCCTTTAGATGCTTGCTGCTGAGCGATCGCAGGCTTACGGTCGTCAGTCTTCTGTCTGAAATGTAAAGTTGAACAGAGGATGATATGAAAATGAAAATACTGAAAGAGATGAAAGGTTTACAATTGGTGATTGAAGATACCTCTTCACTGATCGATCATCACCAAACTCCTCTCGTTCCTGAAGCATCTCAAGCTTTCGGGCTGCATCGGCCACCTGTGCCACTATAGTGAACGTAACACAAACCAAACTGTTGGCAACCGAAGTGCGAAGAGCCCAGCGAAACTTCTCAGCTTGCTCCTCAGCAGTACCAACTGCTGCTCCCAAGAAACCAGCCAAATGGAGAAACCTCTGTATGAATTCGTTGCTGTTCTCCCCAGCAACCTATCGGATATTATGATAATCCCTCTTTATCTTCTCCTGCTCAGCATGTGGGAAGTACTGATTAAGAAAGAGCTCCTTAAACTGGTCCCAAGTCAACAATGCAAACCAATTATCACCATCATTGGACTGCTTGACCGACTTCCACCACTGCAACACATCACCTTCAAACTTATAGCAAGCCAGTCTTGCCTTGAAAACACCGTCACAACCTATCGCATCAAATATCTTCTCGATGTGATAAATCCAAGCTTCCGCCTCGTTGGGGCTGTCAGTCTGCTCAAACGAACGAGGTCATTGTTGTTGAATTGCTCCAACCAAGTCATAAGAGTAACAGGTGGTGAAGGTGGAGGATTGTTGTAGTGGTTCTCAGGGTGAGGGCCAAATTGAACGCCATGAGCTTGAATTTCAGCATGAACTTCGTCCCTGATTTCATTGCGAAGTTGGGGAAGGATGGCTTGCAAAGCTGCATTGACAACTGCAGCCAATTCTTGAGCATTGCGTGTGTTCACCATCTAACAGTTTAAAACAAAATGCAACATAAATAATAAGTCTGATAAAATATGACATGAATAGAAAATGCATGAACAGCGTATAAAACATGAATTTATTTATGATGCATAAACGGTTTTAAAATGCATTGTAAAATAAAATATGATGATATGTCCATGAGTGAACGCCTATGGGTCGGTTCACAAAATAAAAGGACAAGTGTGGACGCCTATGGGTCGGTCCACTAAACAAACAAAAGTTTCGATAAAAGAACATGCTACTAAATAGGGCCAGTCGTGTACCAACCATTACTTAGTCAAAATTCCTGCGACAATGAGATGAAATGCATGAAATGAATACATGAAATGAAAAAGAAATGAATGCATGAAAACCGACGATCAGTTCTAGGAAGACGCTAGTGACTACCCGTAAGTCACATGTCATGTTTTACAGAGCTACAGGTCGAAACCTTGGCTCTGATACCATAATTGTAACACCCCATTTGTTAAAATGGAATATCATAGTAATATATGGCGTGTCATCAAAGCATGCAAGGTAAATGTCTAAACATTCATGACCGTAAATAGAAATACCGGAAACAAACATCGGTAGTCTAAGTAACTCAACACAAGCAAATATAAGTACTTAAAAGGAAAAGGACTAAAGAATGTCCAACATGAAATAAAGTAAGATAAACTATGATAAATGAATAAGATATAGAAGGCTGGATAGCTTCCATACGAATGCACATACTCTTGAAATCCTACTTGTGACCTTGGGTACCTACCGTTTGAGAACATGGAAATAGAAAATGGCTGAGCATAACGCCCAGTGCACGGATATACAATAAAACATAGAAACATAGAGTATGAAAGCATAAAAGAGCATATAAAGCATGGAAGGCAGCGAAAATGAATAAGTCCTGAGAAACCTACATGTATAACATGTTTACTGGTTTTAGTTCTGAAAACATAGCTTATGTTACTTATGAAAATCTGTATTACTTTAATATACCAAAAGCCAATATAGGTCATGAGGTCAATAATGTGCATGAATTCTTGGAGGGGTGACCTTGTCATGCAATTAGAGGGGATGCATCTAATTAAATGGTAATGTGTAGGAGGGATCAGCTCCTTGTGAAGGATGCAAGGCACATACCACATTCACCATGAAATCATGACTGACAATATAACTAGGATGCACCCATACGCTGTCACACCCCAACATGGCGGAAAATGGGGCGCGGCGTATGTATATCATCACAACATGGCGTGTCTATAGAGATAACTAAATGAAATGGAAATGTCATAAAATGGTGACACAAATGTCATGACAATATCTCTACAAAATACAGGAGTCTAGGCAAGTAGGTAACAATCCTACCTCTTACCCAAGACAAACAATTGCCACAAACAAAACATCATAAAGGTGTCCACAAAGTATCACTTATTCAAAACACATTGAAATAAACTAAGAATGAACGGAGATCTCCTTGTAAATGCAATCCTAATGCCTCCAAAGCTAGCTACTTCTATTCTCAAGCTTAACCACATTCTCACCTGAAAGAGATACTAAAACACGTCAACATAAAGTTGGTGAGAGTCATAGGTTTAGACTCCAACACCAAAATCAAACCATAAGCTGTGAATAATAACCAAATTTAAGAACATATGGACAATGTGATACAAACATGCATTAACAACTAATATTCAAGATTTAACAAACCAAACCAAATCCAAGGCTCCCATCCTTACCAAACACCTTGGTCCCATAGGCTCCCATACACCTATGAACCAATCCCAAGGCCCCGCCTTGTCATCATCCCCTTGTTACCAAGTCAAAACATAAAACAATCATGAATCAACTAGCAGTTAATCACATAAGTATGCACAAGTCCATCACCAAACACAAAAAATTCACAGCATAATGTATAAAAACAAGACAGTGTCTCTTCCATCCCATCTGGAAGTCAAAATCATTAGTAGACATGGGACTATGAAACTCACCTGATTGAGCTTCTCTGAAAGTTCGCGCACTAGCAAAAAGCTAACAAACAAAAGCACACAATCAAAACATGAACCAAACACTAAGATGGCTCATCAACCTATGATGGACATATAACCTTCTCCCATATATATACCTCATTTATATGCTCTAAGCATCTCATTACACCCCTCTATAAAGCCCTTAACTTAGTTTACTTCATAACCCGTCCCGTTAACATTTTACCCAAAACAGTCCCGGTTTTTAGGTCTCCAAACTATAAGACAAAAACACACCTAAACATACCCATGATCTCTGTAAAGGAACCCCTATGCCCTTACATATGTTAGCTAACTCCTCTCTTTTTCCCCAACCTTAAAGCTACTGTTAAGGCCCCGATATATATATATATATATATATATATATATATATATATATATATATATATATATATATATATATATATATATATATATATATATATATATATATATATATATATATATATATATATATATATATATATATATATATATATATATATATATATATATATATATATATATATATATATATATATATATATATATATATATATATATATATATATATATATATATATATATATACTTCTGCCTATCCGCATTTTACCGATTTTGAACATACAAAAAGTTTGTTATGATTAGGGGGTCTTACCCTAACCCATTTGCTTAGCCACCCTTCAGGTCTCTTATTTAATATATAAACCAACACACATGCTCATTAGAGGGCTCAAGTGTACTCCTAAGTACCCCAATCACCTTAAAACATAAATTAAACCCGACTGATTTCAAAACTGTTTTGACTTTCGACTGTTGTAACCTGTTTTTGACCCACCTCCCGACCTCCAATTTAGTTCTCGTTTCTTGCATTTGAAAGCCACTTCAATTACATATTCAGGGATGCTTGGATCGCAAAATAAGAGTTTATATGATCAAAACAAGTGACTCAAAAATCTGCCCAGTTTTTAAAAACGAATTTAAACATGATTAAACCCTAATTAACATCACTAATAATCACCAATCATTATCCTAATCATGTTAATTGTTATAAAACCCCTAATTACAGATCTATTAAGAATTCTAATCCATCATATAAATTGATTACATAAAACTTGAAGCCTTAATGCTATAAAACAAGAAAACTATAAGAATTAAATCAAGATTTTTACCTCAAATCTTCAAGAAAATTATTTTTGATGAATCCCTAAATTAGGGCTTGTAATAGTTCTGCCAAAAGGGGAGAAAATTATTAAAAACTGATTTTTGTGATATAAACATGGTATTTATATGTTTTATATTAAAAAGGCTTTTCCAAACTGGGCTCAAGTTGGGTCTTTTGGCCCATTATCCTTTCTTTTTCTTTTCTAGTCGGTTTAAAACCCGATTCATATATATATTTTTTTATTTTTTCTTTTTAAGACTTATTAATATTTTATTAATAATACCTTAAGTTACCTTAATTTATTTCAGCTCCTAAAACCTCAAAACCGTAAAACTAGTCAATTTACGCGTATACCGTAAAAAACGTAAAATATACAGTTTTAAAAAAACTCTTGAATTTTTGAAATAAACTTTTAAACTAAGTCCTAAATGACTTAAAACCATCCCGAAAAATACTCCCATGACTAAACACCTTACCCGAGACCTCTAAATGCTAAACCCCAAATCGTAAAAAAAATACGATTTACTATAATACTTATACGTATACGTAAACACCAAAATAACACCATTTCATTTCATAGTCACCAATTTGTGACCTCATGAACATGAAATAACCGTTCCTCGATTTACTTATGAGTACCATATACCCATAAACGATGTCCACACCAACTTCGTTCACGCAAAATGAACATGTAAACACACAAAACACATAGTCACACATAAAATAACCTAAAAATAAGACCGAGTGACGAACCTCAAAACCACGGTTGTCACATCACTCCCTCCTAATAGAAATCTCTTCCCGAGATTTAATCCTTAGGATCGTCATTATCAAATAGCTGAGGATACTTGCTCCTCATAAATCCTTCCCGTTCCTACGTGAACTCTAGTCCACGTTCCAAATTCCATCTTACCATAACTACGGTATATTACCCTTTTTTCCAACGTCTTAGCTTCACGACCCAAAATCTCTACCGGCTCTTCGATGAAACGAAGAATCGTATCGATACTAATATCATCTAACGGTACTTGCAAGTCAGTTCTTGCTAAGCATTTCCTCAAGTTTGATACATAAAATACATCACGCACACTACTCAATTCCTCCGGTAATCTCAACCTATACGCCACTAGCCCAATCCTTTCAAGGATTTTAAATGGACCCACAAATCTAGGTGCTAACTTCCCTTTCTTTCTAAACCACATCACTCCTTTCCATGGTGAAACCTCTAGCATAACCTTACCTCCAATCTTAAATCCCAACAGCTTATGCCTCTCGTCCGCACAGCTCTCTTGTCGGTTCTTTGCCATTTTCAACCTCTACTTAAGCACTGCCACCACCTCCATAGTTTTCCGATCCACCTCCGGTCTAATACGTTGGCCGCTTCAAACTTCATCTCACTATAACGGTGATCCACCTCATCTCCTATGAATTAACTCTAACAGTTTCTACTACAATTCCTATCACCAGACCTAACGACTTCTATCTTCTACGGATTTTCCATCATTCAGAAGTTCTCCCAACCTTTATCACATCCAATGGTATATGCAGGATTGCATAACCAAAAGCTTCCAATGACATTCACATGAAACATGTCATAACCACCACCTCATCCTTGCTTTCCCATGCTCGGAACCAAGTAACTAACAATCCTTCATACTAACAGGTGCTACACCTTTTCTCTAGGTGAACGTTCCATTGTTCATGACTACTAACCTCTTGCTATAACGGTTTTACCTTCAATATCACCCCACCATCTTGACAACCTCTTGCTCCCTCTAATCATTCTTCCTCCATACTACTTTTCGCTTGTATTTCCACAATCTTAATTTCCATACCATCTTATATCCCGTCTTCAGCCTATAATTTAGGCATTTCCTCCTTTATTCCCTACATCCTCATCAATGGGGAACATGCCCCTATCACTGGTGATTCTCTCTTTGTAGGAGAATTCTTCCTAATATAACGCGTTCTGCAACTATCTCCAAATCTCACGCCAATGCTCTAGGCGTCTTTCTCAATTACCTCTATAGTATGCTCATACCAACCATTAGTCTATCAGCGATATACTATGCTTGCTTCGCATCGTTTCTTCCCTTGCCATAATCCTTCATAAGGCATTCCATACCTATTAGGTTAACTTTTACACAAAACCTCCTATTCCATCGCATTTGTGCGCAATCCTTCCAACTTCTCAACTATCTGACTTCTCATTCCTCTTGAAATATGGGATGAATTAGTCCGTCTATCGACTATCACCCAACTCTCATCATACTTATTACTCCACCGCATTAAGTATCCCTTCCACCAAATTTGACCTTACATTGCCCTTTCTAAGCCACTCCTATCTATGTAGGAAGTATAGTCTACGTCCCTTTTCTCCATATGATTGTCCAAGCCACACAACATAAATGTTGGCGCGTTCTCTGCTTTAGACAACTCAACTCGTGCAACCTACATCCTGCATCCAAACCACCCTAATACATCATCCATATAGTTCAAGTTCGTCTCAGCTTCACTTCATTCTTTTTATTCCATGTCTCATCAACCATGCTTGCCTTTCCCAGATGGTACTTAGCCTTGCATTTGTCTTTCATCACTTAAATCCACCCATCACCTTTGCCAAATGTTCAATAAAAAAGATTGAATATGTGTTAGAGACATTCATGATCCGTATAGATCATTCTCTACGTCTAGTACCCCAAATGCCACTAGCATTCTAAGCAGATATAACAGTCCAACTCCACTAACTAAGTCTTATCTATTTCTTCCAAATCTTTAGTTCCTGCATCGTATAAGCAATCGCCTTTCTTTGTCGTTCTCGCACACCTCCAAATCCTTGCTCCACGTATCGTCATGCTTCGCGAATTCATCCAGTCCTTCCGACAATGCCAAGACCGAATCATTATCCAATCACCTCTTCAGCCTCCAAAACGCTTCCTCATCCCTCTTTACTTCGCCCCTTGCTGGTTCCATGATATACCATCATCTCTAACTACTCATCCTGGTCAAATTAATCCTAAAACTCACACTTGAAAATCTCACGTATAATTCCCTTTCCTAACAACTCCAAAACCAACTCATAATTCGCCTCACTCTCCTTTTTAGACTTTGAGTAGATCAAGATGTCGTCGATACTCCCAATGACTACTCGTTTATATACGTTCATGCACACTCGGTTCATTGACTCCATGAAAACCACTAGTGCTCTGGCGAAGCTAAATGCATAACCGTAACCCAAAGCATTCATACAACATCCTTAGCAGTTTTCAACTACGTCCTACTTGCACCCTCTCTTAGTGGCAATACGAATAAATTCCTACCTTTCTACTCGCAAAATTCTACACGCATTCTAAAAGACCAATACTTCCTCTTACCAAACTATTCAACCGCTTTCCACATCCAATCTACTACTAAGCAACTCAACTTTTATCTTGCATTCCTTGCAATTTCTAACAACTCCTGTTTTTAAATCATTCCATCAACAATTGCCTTGGAAAGGCACTAACTACAACTCCTCTCACTTCTCCTACTTGCTCTATTCATAGTTCTACCTCAAAGTAATAGGCAAACCTACTAAATCTCAGGAAATTTTCAGAAAACTGACATGCCTTACGAACAATCATAAATACCTTTGAGGTATTATATCCCCTTACAACACTCTCTATGGCGCGTTACTTGTGCCAATATCCATACATTATACAAATCTCTATTCATCTCCCTTGGCACTCCTAATAGACCTCATGACCACATTAGTTCGTCTACGAACTTCTAACTCTTTCTTCCCCACTAAGGGCATTCAGACCATTCTCTCATGGTCACCTACTTAATCGTGTAGGCGCGACCAAGTCTTTCATATGACTACCTCAACGCTCCCAATCAATACGCAACCAAAACTACATCCTGAATCCACTAGATACGATCGACGAATCAAACCCACGGATAACTAACGACATTTCACGTGCACGAGTTAAAACAGACCAAAACCACGAAAACTCAAAAGGAAAACTCAAACAGGTACCAATTCAAATGACTCATGACAAAGAAAAATGATCCAAGAAACACTTAATGGCAACCAAAACATCTTACGCCCCGCGTCATATTATTTAACTGTGCACAAGATCGACTTTTCCAAAAGAATATATTTTTTTTCTTTACCTCCCCACATCTATGTGACTCAAACAATCTACAAACAACCCTCTTGACGAACTCAAAACTCAACTCAAAGACTAGGTATCCCGTGCATCCCAAATTATAAAAATAAACTACTATTCAAAACTCAACCTTTAACCCGACACTTGTACAATAATTTCTACCAGGATACTGACCTCCCATGACTATACATTCTGAATATTTGAAAAGTACGTTCCGAGTACATAATTTTAGGCTTTTGAATCACCCAAAAAGCATTAAAAACGAACAAGTTACGACCAAAACAATTTTATACTAGTTGTTTTAAAAACTAAAGAATAAACTTAGTGATTAATGCAATCCTTTTAAATGAAAGAAATAATTGTATGTGAAATTTTCATGAACTAAATTTAACCTTGTATAAATAATTATAAATGACGTAAATCGGTTAAACTCAATTATATAAACTATGTAAGTAGAAAGAAATTTTATTTCACTTTATTTTTTTAAAAACAAGTCTTTTAGAATTTTGAAATAAATAATTGTTGATTAAGAATTCTTATGTTACATCTTGTTTCAAACACGATTCCAACACCTTACCCTTATGTTACCGTATACAACCAACTATCCAACCCTATAGTAGATTTCTAAGTCTATTCAATATATACCGACAAAAAGGAATGTAAGACTCAACACAAAAGATTTCATTATCCCAAAAGAAATCTCAATTTATTTCAATATACTTAACACCAAGGACACCATTTTAAAACGGACACGTGAAATAGGAAACTCGAAGAATACACCACAACGGAGGTTTAATATCTAAAAAGAAGCGAGCTAGCCACCCTCCTAAGGATACAATCGATAATTATAGGGGATCATACATATATAGGCATATCGGGATACATATACTTAAATATGTCTAACATCTACTATACAAGCATGTATTAACCCTCTTTCATGCAATCATACTTAGGAATCCATTGGAGTTATGGTACTTGTATAACTATGTTGGCCACATACTTATACAATTACCCTTTCCCTAATGCACTCCCTCCTATGATGACACTTATAAGAATTAAAACAACACATAACACATATATCCATCTACTCACATAAGCTCATAACCACATAAACAATAAAGTCCAAAACTCCATCCATAAAAAAAATATAATCAAACTATTGGAATACATAAATCCATAGTCTAGCTAAAACAGCATGGACTAAAGCCAAAACGAAAACATAATCAGTTATAATTCATGTCGCCCATAAGAGTGGAAACAGCTTAAAATCCTTCATATCCACCTACTCCTAATAACTCGAACCACCACATGATTCTTAGGGACATGACTTAAACATCAAAAGTAAAATACTATACCTCAGGTACATAAAATAACTCAACAAAAGACAGAAACTACCATGTACCAAATTATGTACTATAATGTACAATATAAGCAAAATACAACAATGACTAGCGTGGATGATTATGGTTCAACCTTCACTAGTCACAACCCGAAAAGAAAATAACATGTGGCTAAGTATGAACTACTATGGTTCAACCCATACTAGTCAAAACTTAACAGACATCGCAAGTAAAAACCAATAACATGACTTTAATTAATATAAAATGCACACATACTCCTATGACGCCTATATGTAGGGACCCTTAAGCTATATACTAGGTTACTAGACTAGGCAACCTAATTCTCTATAACCATTGGCTCTGATACCATTCTGTCACACCCCAACATGGCGGAAAATGGGGCGCGATGTATGTATATCATCACAACATGGCGTGTCTATAGAGATAACTAAATGAAATGGAAATGTCATAAAATAGTGACACAAATGTCATGACAATATCTCCACAAAATGAAGGAGTCTAGGCAAGTAGGTAACAGTCCTACCTCTTACTCAAGACAAACAATTACCATAAACAAAACATCATAAAGGTGTCCACAAAGTATCACTTATTCAAAACACATAGAAATAAACTAAGAAGGAACGTGGATCTCCTTCTAAATGCAATCCTAATGCCTCTAAAGCTAGCCACTTCTATTCTCAAGCTTAACCACATTCTCACCTAAAAGAGACACTAAAATACGTCAACATAAAGTTGGTGAGTGATAGTTGTAAAATTACCCCTTTAGGAAAAGGAAGTCCAATTAGGGCAAGTATTAACGAGTAGTTTAGGAAAACCACAAGTTATGACCCTAAGTGGGGATCGTTCTGAACGAGGCTAGTGTGTTATGTGTGTAATGACTTGGATTAGATTTGTGATTATATTGTTGAGAAAGAAAAATAGAAATGAGATTAAAAGAGAATGACGGTTACGAAGACGGATTAAACTAAGTCGAAAAAGGTGTACACGTACAATCGTAAAAAGCACCAAAATTAAAATTTTACCCTAAAAATTCCTAAAAATTACCAAAAATCCACAATAATATTCTAAGAGTTTACAAAAAATCCAAACTTGCCAAAACCTTTTAATTAATTAGATAATGACTTTTTAATGCTAATTAAAGCCCTAAAAATCAAAATTAATTATTAAAAAGTCCCAAACAAGATTTTAAAGTTTGTAAACCTCAAAAATACCCTAATTAAGCTAAAAAGTATTTTTCAAAATTTTAAAACCACTAAAAACTTTTTTTAAACAATTAAAAACCACTAAAATCAATTAAAACTTAAATTAATTCTAGAAAATAATTAAAAGATTCTAAAAATATTTGGAGAGTTGAAAATTTCCTAATTAAGTGTTTAGAACCTAGGAAAAATATAAAAACTTAGAAAATCAGACTTTTAATTTTTAACAATAAAATAATATTAAAATAATATTAAAAATTCAAAAATCATAAAAAATTCTAAAAACTTGCAAACTAGCTTAATTTAACCTGAATAACTCAGAAATGAAAGTGAAATTACATAAATACCCTTAATGGGCCTAGAAAATGGGCTAAACCCAAAACAGTACCTTATTGGGCCAAATTTGGGCCCAATAATAAAAAGTGTTCAAAATAAGCCCAAAAAGCACCGGTTGACTCAAAATTTTATTTTAAAAAACTTTTTCCAAAGGCCCAAAAGCTGAAAGTGTGAAATAAGCTAGCTTATACCAAACAACTTATTCTTAATGGGCTTTTTGGCCTATTAAGCTATAAGCCAATGCCATAAGCTGAAATTACACACTAGCTTCTTTTGTCCTAAATAAGACTTTTGCAAAAAGAAATTTGAAATAAGCCCAAGGAATAAGCCTGAAAATGCAATAAGCAATCTGTAGAAAACGACAAAATAGTCGTTTTTGAGTTCTAGGCCACCCCAAGTGCTGATTCAAGTTCCTATAGCTTTTAAATGACTTAATTAAGCAAAATCAACAAAGAGTTTTCAAATAAGCTGACTCAATAAGCTAGAAAAAGCAAATAAGCACTTATATAAAAGTCAAATAAGTTGGTTTTCTAGTAAAAAGTCAAAGTCAAAGTCTAATAAGCTCCAGTCTACTCAAATGGGTCAAATAATGAAGACCTATCACAAAAAATAAGTTGTTGCAAGTCTGGATAAGCTAGAATAGCTTATTGATAAGCTGAGTTCAAAATAACACTAGCAGGGGCTAGTTTTGGGTGTTGATCAGTGGGAACTTTTCCCACTGCTTGACTTATAGACTTTTTTTGTCTTTAGTGACTTTTTTGGAGATTCAGATTACACAAAGGCACCCAAATGATCTTTGGATCATAAGGAGTCAAGAACAATCAAAATATCACAATCACAAACACCCAATTGATACAGTTTAATCAATAAAGCACCAAATATGATACAGACATGAACAAATAAGTAGTTGAGCACTTATAAGCAGTTTTAGCAATAATCAGCCAACCAAATTCAACCAAATGCGTACACAAGCTATTATAAACTCTAATGAACAAGTTTAAACAGTTTTCATGCAATGGCTTAAATCCTAAATCAAGATTCAAGCTTATGAATGTTACTGATGAACACTAACACATGCAGTTTTACACTTTGCTGATGTATTTGACCAATAAGCCAGATTCAACACTCAATATCTATCAAATAAGTTATAATAATGATGTTTTAACAACTTCCAACCCTAAGCATGCACAAATACTAGATTTCACCAAAATCTTAGGTCAAAAACAGTTAAATTCACCAAGTTATAGCAGATTGTTTGATTTGAAGTTTCAAACCCAAAAACTTGCAGCAAAACACTCTCAACAAGGCATATATCAAATACCAAGTACAAACAATACCTTGTAGCAACACAATATCAAGATGCAATCAAAAACAGGTAATCCCAAACTCCCCTTTATCTTTTCAAATCCAAATTTAAACAAGAAAAAGTGAGATTTTAGACCACCCAAGCTCAAATAAACACAATAACAAGTAAGATTAACAGATTCAAGCAAGTATAAGCCACAAAATACACAAGAGCAAAGGCAACACTCAAATATCACAAATATCCAAAATATTTTCAGATTTTTGGATTAAGGGTGTGTACCTCATGGATGTACATCCACACCCACGGATTTTGAGCTTATGTGCTAGCAAGAACAAGCACAAGCTTCCACAACAAAGCCTGCTAAGAATCAACAAGGTTAGAAGCACAAGTATAAAATTAGAAACTTGAAAAATCCTTGATTGATGCAACTCTTGTCCTCCACACTTGATTATCCCCAAGTTATAAGCCTCACCACACCTTGATAACACAATATCAGGATGCTATGATCAGCCCTATAGCCCAAGAATTCCAAGATAGACCAAGAACTTAGCAAAATATCAAGAAAATGAAGAAAATGTGCAAACTTTTGCACACTCCTCTTTTGAAAACAGGTTTTTGATTCAAATTTAGTAAACAATAAACATAAACAAGCATAAATAAGATGGCACTTGGTCTTTCTTCAACACACTAAACACAAATTTCATAAATCTGAAAATGGGATTTATAAGTGCTTGAACAAGGAAAAACCAAAAGCAAACGTACAAGTGAGACCCTATGGCTTTATTTATAGCCTTACAAGTGAACTAAGAACAGATAAAAGTGCTAAACCCTAATGCTTGAACTTCCAAAATTGCCCTTGTGTAGTTTGAATAATTTGAAGAATCATGTGACTTTTCTTGTTGTTTAGTGGCAGCTAGCATGTATGAGTGCATCCAATGGTTTGTATGAAGCTTAGAAAGTAAGCATGATTCTCAAACGTTGGATTTACTGGCTTGTTTTTGTTTGGACGTGAAGGGTGGGGCAGGGGAGGTAGCATGTGACAAAGGGGATGATGATGTGGAATGTTTTAAGGTTGGGTTGGGATTATAGGACCCTTAATCATTGTTCTGGAAAGAATTAGCTTTTAATTCATAATGATTAAGGAATGCCTAATTGTGTTCTTGAGCTGATGAACACAAGGTTTAATCTGTTTTAAGGGTGATTAATATTTAAAAAGGTGTTAAGGCGCCAAGGTTTTAATTAATTAAAAAGCTGGTGAGTGGAAGGCTGAGGTGGAGGCAGGGAGTGGTGTGATTGGTGGAAAAGATTGAGTGGGCTACGTGTCACCATCTGGTTGGTCTAGGTTAGAATCTTGTCTGCCAGCATTAAACCTTCAACTTTCAGCAACTTGCCATTTCCATTCCAAACTTCTATCAACGCCCAAACTAGCTATAACAACTTTTGCATCTTTACACTTTTGCCCCAAAAACTTTTGTGAAGTAAATTCAGGGGTATTTCTTGCCATTTTGTGATTTTTGAGGGACTGTTTTGGCAATTTCTTGATGGATAATGGTCTTGACTTGCTTGTTTAGCATTTTGAAGGACTGAAATTGACAAGTCTTGTTTGATGAGGGACCATTCTTGCCAAATGTTGAAAGTCAAGGGTCCTTTTTGTAATTTTGGGATTTTCAAAGGACCAAACTTGTAATTTCTTGTACTTTGAAGGACTTCATAATGTATTTGACTTTGTGGATGATAATGGTTGACAATTTAGCTTTGTTGAGGGGCTAAACTTGCCAATTCTTCAAAGTGGAGGGCCCTTTTGGTAATTTTGACAAACTTTAGGGACCAAACTTGTAATTATGAAGATACAAGGGTATAAAGTGTCAATTCTTCCATATTGGAGGACCCTTCTTAATAATTCTTCAAATCTTCAAGGGTTTATCTTGGGAAAGTCTTCATTAGGGCTTGGTTCATTGTGCGGCTTCGTTTCCCGTGTTCGTTTTTTTATGATTCTTGTGATCTTTTGTCATTTTCTCAATATCCGTACCTAAAATACACAAGCAACAAACACAAGCATATATATATATATATGGGTATTTTGATGATATTTAATGCATTTTAAGCCCTATTTGGACGATGAGACTATGTATAAAAGTAGTCTCATCACTCCCCCATACTAAACCATTGCCGTGCCCTCACGCAATGCTAGAATAAAGTATCGTAACACCTCAAAAATTCATTTTTATTCACTTTATCGAACGATAAACTAGCTACACTACTACTATTTCTACTAATACTTGCGTTTTAGACATAATGTATGATTTTCATCGTAAAATGGGACGTTTAGGTTCATAGAATAAGAACACGTGAATGCTTCGTTAGAAATAATTTCATCGTCCTCGATTTTCACCCCAATTCCATGCCAAGCGTTTAACGAGATCATTGTCATTGTAAGTTAGTAATGCTAACACTACTCATATGCCCTAATCACGTACTTATCCTCCCATTATTCCTAAGTTGTATCTCTTATATTCTATATTGTCTTGAATGTTTCACGAGGATACATTGTTTGACTTATGCGATAATAGAGATTTAGGTCTAAAAATAGAGTCCTAACGGTGTAACCAAGACCATCAAATCAATAACCCCTCCCAATAGACAACGATGTCAAAAAATTAAGTTGACAAGAAGAATCGATAAACACGGTTTTATAACGGTTTTGAACATGAGACTTTTTACCAAGACTTTTATATTCCCCCCCTAATGGAAGGGCCTTATTATCTTTGGTTTACCTCCATCTTTTATTCAACTTCACCATGAAGCTTTTATTATGACTTCGGTCTTGCCTTGCCTTTTATTATCCACCTCATTGGTAGTTTTATTAGCCAAAGACGTATATCCTCACGCTAAGGCGAATTTTGGATCTTTAAAGCTTCGAAGATTAAGGCTTGATTCACTTTCAATTTTGCATAGATTTTTCGGCCTTGTGGGGCTTCAAATTGTTTGCTTGATTTAGGTGAGCACTTGAAATCTTATTATTGGGTGAAGCTTTTGATTATTAGGGTGCCAATACTTCAAAACCGTGACGCTGGCGATACCTTAATGTCTTCCCAATTTAATTACACGGAAGCTACTAGAAAAGACTAGAAACCCAATAATCCCAACTAAACCGCTAAGTCAATATTTATTAAGCAATAAGTATTTACATGCGAAGGGAGAATAAGCAAACAACGAGAACACATGAGTTTTTGAAAGAATACGAGTACTCTACGTTTAGCATAGTAGCTTATAATTAACCCTATCATTTCTCGTCCTCATTTAAGAGACTTAGCCTAATGTGTAGTTAAGGAACCAAAGCTAAGTGCTCAACACGCACGGTCGAGTCAAAAGTTACTCTTATTCTCGCCATCGGAAAACCTACATTTGTGTCTTCAAACACTTATAAAACATGAGAAATTTTTTAAAATTTGGCCATTTTAGCCTTATTTTGAATCAAAAACGATAAACAAAAAGATAAACTTTGGAAAGCGTGAAGATTTGGCAAGGCAAGTAGCTATTCACCCCCCATACTAAAGTTAAACATTGTCCTCAATGTTTCGAGTCTAGGGGTACAAACACCCCCATACTAGAGACGTAGTCGAATGCCTAATCTAGCATGGAAAGGGTGTAACCAATAAATTAATAGCCGTTTATGAAGTGTGCTAATAACCTAAGGTTAGAACATCAAAAGGATATATCACGGATATTGAGAAAGTCTTCAAAGCAAACGATCGAGTGCTCCCATAAAACGAACACGAGAGGCTCCAATCGTGAAGATCATGATCATCTAAAGTCCACAATTCACAAACAACCACGGAACAAAGGTTAGAAGGGCACAAATCCCCACACGTTAACTACATTAGAAAGCGATAATATATACATAGGATAAGCATGGGACTCCCCCACGAGGCACCTCGTTTTTGATTACCGAGTCATGAGCTCGACTCGATCCCCTCAATACTAATTATCATTGGGGAAGGTGACTTGGTCGAGGTAGTTCAAGGATGGAACTTCCCCGCCAAAGTAGTGCTTCAACCTATGTCCATTCACCTTGAAGTTAGGACCATCATCTTGAGCTAGCTCGATGGTCCCATACGGAAATACTTGAGTCACGGTGAATGGACCGGACCAACGGGATTTCAACGTACCGGAAAAAATTTTCAAGCGAGAATTAAAAAGCAAAACTTGATCCCCAATGTTAAAAACCCGGTTTTTAATTTTAGAATCATGCAACTTTTTAGTTTTTTCTTTATAAATCAATGAATTTTCATAAGCAATGTCTCTCAATTCATCCAATTCATTCAATTGCATTTTCCGGTGTTTTCCCGCGGTCTCCATATCATCATTACAATGTTTTAGGGCCCAATAAGCCTTGTGTTCTAACTCGATAGGCAAATGACAATTCTTTCCATACACAAGCTTATAGGGAGTGCACCCAATGGGCGTCTTATGAGGGGTCCTAAAGGCCCATAAAGCATCGTCCAACTTATCCGACCACAATTGTCGGTTTTCCCCAACGGATCTCTCCAAAATCCTCTTCAACGCTCGGTTTGAAACCTCGACTTGCCCACTCGTTTGTGGGTGATAAGCCGTAGAAAGCCGATGTGTAACCCCATATTTCCTTAGGACCCTTTCGAATTGGTCATTACAAAAATGGGTTCCACGATCGCTTATGATCGCACGAGGGGTTCTAAACCGAGAAAACAAGCTTTTCAAAAACTTGACTACCACACGAGCATCATTGGTGGGCAAGGCTTTGGCCTCCACCCACTTAGATAGGTAGTCAACCACAACGAGAATGTACTTATTACCACGAGATGATGGGAACGGCCCCATAAAGTCTATACCCCAAACGTCAAAGATCTCACACACTTGGATGATATTTTGTGGCATTTTATCTTTTTGTGAGGCTTTTCCTTGTCGTTGGCATGAATCACATGACTTCACAAGATCTTGTGCATCTCGGTAAATAGTAGGCCAAAAGAAGCCGGCATCAAACACCTTTTTAGCCGTGAGATTAGCACCGTGGTGACCACCCGTGGGTCCCTCATGGCAAGCTCTAAGGATGTTAGAAGCTTCGGTGCCAAATACACAACGCCGGATGATTTGATCCGCACAAGTTCGAAACAAGTAAGGGTCGTTCCAAAAGTAGAACTTGACGTCACGAAAGAATTTTCGTTTTTCTTGAGTCGTCATACCCTTGATGATGAAGTTACCCGTATGGTAATTTGCAAAATCCGCAAACCATGGGGTGGAAGAATCAAGCTTAGAATTCACTACACCAAGTGTCTCGAGCGGAAATGTTTCGGTGATTTCCTTGGGCTCGTAAACACTTTGGTGAGGATCTTCCAAACGAGAAAGATGATCGACCGCTAGATTCTCGGCTCCTTTTTTGTCAACGATGGTGTGATCAAATTCTTGAAGGAGGAGAATCCAACGAAGTAATCTAGGCTTAGCATCTTGCTTTGCCATGAGATACTTGATAGCCGAATGATCCGCATACACTATGCATTTCGTCAAGACGAGATAAGGTCGGAACTTCTCAAATGCATACACCACGGCAAGGAACTCCTTCTCCGTTGTAGTATATTTTAGTTGAGCCTCGGTCATCGTCTTGCTAGCATAGTGAATAGGCAAGAAGTGCTTATCATGACGTTGCCCCAAAACGACCCCAATAGCGTAGTCACTAGCATCACACATGAGCTCAAAGGGGAGGTTCCAATTGGGAGCAACAAGAATGGGAGCTTCGGTAAGTTTCCTCTTAAGGATTTCAAAGGCTCGTACACAATCTTCATCAAAGACAAAACGTGCCTCTTTTTCAAGAAGATGTGTAATGGGTCGAGAAATCTTTGAAAAATCCTTGATGAATCGACGATAAAAGCCCGCGTGGCCTAGGAAACTCCTAACTCCCTTAACGGTTTTAGGATGAGGTAATTTGGCGATGACGTCTACCTTAGCTTGATCTACCTCAGTCCCCGCTTTCGAGACCTTGTGCCCTAAGACGATTCCACTTTTAACCATAAAATGACACTTTTCCCAATTGAGCACAAGGGTGGTTTCCTCACAACGTTTCAACATTCTCTCAAGATTCGACAAACACGAGGTGAACGAATTACCAAACACGGAAAAGTCATCCATGAAGAATTCCATCGTCTTCTCGATCATGTCATGAAAAATAGCCACCATGCACCTTTGAAAGGTTCCCGGTGCATTGTAAAGTCCGAATGGCATTCTACGATAGGCAAACATTCCATATGGACACGTAAACGTAGTTTTTTCTTGATCACGAGGATCGATGGGAATTTGGAAGTAACCGGAAAAACCATCTAAAAAGCAATAGAAATCGTTTCCCGCAAGACGCTCCAACATTTGGTCCATGAAGGGCAAGGGAAAATGGTCTTTTCGAGTGGCTTCATTCAACTTTCGATAGTCAATGCACACTCTCCATCCGGTCACGAGTCTAGTGGGAATTAACTCGTTGGCATCGTTTGGCACAACGGTCATTCCTCCCTTTTTAGGGACACAATGAATAGGACTCAACCAAGGGCTATCGGAAATAGGGTAAATCATTCCCGCGTCAAGAAGTTTAAGGACCTCCTTTTTGATGACGTCGTGAATTTTGGGGTTCACCCTCCTTTGACTTTGGATTGCGGGCTTGTAATCCTCCTCCATTAAGATTTTGTGAGTACAAAACTTGGGATCGATTCCCTTAATGTCGGATAACTTCCACGCAATTGCCCTTGTGGTCCTTTAGAACATCGACAAGTGCGGTTTTTTCATCATTCGAAAGTTCCTTCTCAATAATAACCGGCAACTTGTCGTCCTCCTCCAAATAGACATATTCGAGATGAGGAGGTAAATCTTTCAACTCAAGGATAGGTGGTTCCTCAAGTGAAGATTTGGGCTCGATACTCATAACCTCCTCGGGTGGAGGAAATGGGAAATCGTTAAGAAAATCCTTGATAATCGAGAAGTCCTCATCGTTGTCGAGGTTTTCGTTACAAGTACATGGAACATCGAATTCTTCCAACGTAAAACCACCACCTTCAAATGGAGTGAAGGTTGGTGTCGAATTATCAAGAATTGGATCTAACATAGTGGGATTGCCACTAGTTTCTTTATCACCAAAACCTAGAACTTCTTGTGAAAATTCCTCGCAAACCACGTCGATCATATCAACGAGGTTTATGGTTGCAACGGAATAAACATGAGAAATTTGAGAGTTTTGAGTTGCGTTTATAACAAGTTCCTCGTCGTTGAAACGTAAGGTGATCTTTCTAGCATGAACATCGATTAAAGCCATAGACGTATCTAAAAATGAACGACCTAAAATGAGAGGAACTTGAGGATCCGTGGGGATATCGACAACGATAAAGTCTACGGGATAGTAGAACTTCCCCACTTTCACAAAAACGTCTTCCGCCAAACCACATGCGGGAATCGTGGAATGGTCGGCCAACTCGATAGACATTAGTGAAGGAGTAAGATTAGGAAGATTGAGCGACTTGAAGATTGCAAGTGGCATCAAGTTAATGCTAGCACCAAGATCGGCCAAGGCGAAGCATTCCTCCATATCTTGGATTACACATGGAATTAAAAATTTACCGGGATCACCGACTTTTTGAGGTATGCGATTAAGATAAACCGACGAACAACTAGACAATTTGTGCAATTTCTCCTTGTTGTTCAACATACTCTTAAAGTTAGCAGCAAATCGAGGCATCATGACCAAAGCATCGGCGAAACTCACATTAAGGTGCAAATCACGAAACATTTTCATAAAAAGCTCAAATTGGTAATTGTCGTGCTCTTGACGTTTCTCCTTCATAAGTATCAATGGATAGGGCAAAGTTGGTGTGGGTTGAGGCCTAGTAGGCATAGCCTTTGGAATCTCGGGTTCCAATGTTGGTAATGGGTCAACCGTAGGTGTGGTATGAGCGGTACTTCGTGGGATTGGAACATGCTCCTTTTGGACCACCACCTCGGGTTCTTCCTCAATTGCTTCCTCCGTAGGAGCAATTGGTTGAGGAGTCGGTTCCTTAAGTGTCTTACCACTACGTGTGGTAATCACTTTCATCTCACCCTTAGGGTTGGATACGGTGTTGCTAGGAAGACTACTCGAAGACGGTTTACACATTATTGCGTCAAACATAGACGAGATTTTATCTTCAAAATTGGATTGCCTCTTCTCGGCCTTAATCATCTCTTGTTTAATCTCGTGTTGCCCTTGTTCCATTTTTTGTTGGTTTTGTTGTAACCTAGTGACATTTCCTTCCATCTTGTTGGTGTGGATTTTAAGTTCATTAGCTAACTCATTTTTCAACTCTTTCTTCAAGTCGTTCTTAAACTCGGATCTTAGGCTAATGATTTCTCTTTGATTATTGTCAAACCTAGCATCACTCCCATTAGCGTATTCAACAAATTCATTTGTAATATCTTTCAAATTTTGCAAACCTTTGTTGTTGTTTTGAAAATCATTTTGATTCTTGTTTGAAACTTGATTATTAGCCCCTTGATTACCATAATTTCCCTTGTTGAAATTGTTTTTGAAACCAACTTGATTGTTGCGATAGTTGTTGTTAGCATTTTTATTTGAACCAAAACCCGGTGGAGTCAATTGATTGGAGCGGGAAACTTGACCGTTTTGGTTGTAATTTCCCGTGGCCGCGAAGGCACTCAAAGTGTTACCACCGTTGGTAATGCACTCGGAGAAATCATGACCGCCACCATAATACATGCAAGAAACCTCAACCGCTTTAGCCGTAGCGGGAGCACTTTGTTCACCAACTTTAAACTCAATCAAAAGTCCTTTTAGCTTATCAAAAATCTTGTTTTCCAAGTTCGCCTCAATTTGGCAAGCATCGATGGTAGTAGACAAAGAAGGTGAAGCCGAAGACGAAGCCTTACGAACACTAGACGTGCTACGAGGACTATACACCTTAGATCTATTCTCAATTATCACCAAATCTTCCTCAACCGTTTTACACAAAAAATTACCACCCGCGGCGGCATTCAAATAATCCCTTTCATGATCATTAAGTCTATTGTAAAACGTGTCAATTTGATGCAAGTCGGAAAAACCGTGATGAGGACATTCATGTAACATTTCCTTAAACCTATTCCAAGCCGTTGAAAAACTTTCATTAAATTCTTGTGAAAACTTTGAAATCTCGTTTTTCAAGTGCGTAGTCTTAGAGGGCGGAAAAAATTGGTTCACAAACTTAGACACGAGATCCTTCCACGTCAATATAGAATTGGGTGGCTCTTTCTCTAACCAAATTTTAGCGGGCCTCACTAAGGAATACGGAAAAAGCATCATCTTAATCAAGTCATTTGAGACATCCTTAAACTTGCAAGTGGCGTTAAGACGATTGAATTGGCAGATATGGTTGTGTGGATTGTCCTTCTCATCACCACGGAATTTGTTGTTTTGGATCATCGACAACAAACCCGTTTTCACCTCAAAATTCTCCACAAGGATAGCGAGAATCACAATAGCCTCTCCATAACCCTCGGTGGGTGCTTGAAGTAACTCCATTATAGTTCGATTCGCCATGGTTGGTGCTTCTCTTACAATGGGTTCGTCAATAGGAGACTCCTCACTAGAAATATTGGGAGTGGGAGTTTTGTTCTTTCGTTTACGTGCACGTCTTGCTTGATTACGAGTTAGCATAAACGTCACGTACAACGAGGGGACGAGCAAAGAAGATTCTTTTTGGTGTTCTGTATTTTTCAATTTTTTTGTGGTTTTTGATTGTATTAACCTTTTTGGATTTTGGTGAATGTATTAAGTAGACACAAATCTACAAATCTCCTCCTTAATCAAATCTCTTGATTAAAGAAGCCTCAAGGAATGAAAACGATCACGTGAAGTGAACGCCTTCGATGACTTTAGAACGTTGGTGGAACACCAAAACGTTCAAGAGGGTTTAATCAATGAAAACCAAGAAAATATATATGATACTTAGTAATACTTTGGGCGGCAAAACCCTCGATTAGCTCTCAAAATCAAATACTCACAAGCAAGCGGGGAAACGAGGCGGCGCGAAGCACTTAAGAGCCTTTTTCCTTAGGATATATTTTATAATATCCGCCTTATACCCACCTTATAGTTTGTATTTTTCAAGATTGAGCTTCACGAAAGTATTTATCTATTTTTGCCTTTTTCTTTGGTTTGAGATTCGAATACAATGATTGGGTAATGACCTCCCAAGTCAAGGTTGTGATTTCTCACGTATTTGGAGTACTTGTGAATTTATTGTTCTACGTATACACTATAGTAATAGTATTCACACAAAAACCAAAAACCGATAATACGTATTAGTAGAGTGCTACTATTACAAATACTATTTATGGTTAGTATATAAAAACAACAATTCCAATCAAAACACAACACGCCTCCCCGGCAGCGGCGCCAAAATGATAGTTGTAAAACTACCCCTTTAGGAAAAGGAAGGCAATTAGGGCAAGTATTAACGAGTAGTTTAGGAAAACCACAAGTTATGACCCTAAGTGGGGATCGTTCTCAAGGAGGCTAGTGTGTTATGTGTGTAATGACTTGGATTAGATTTCTGATTATATTGTTGAGAAAGAAAAATAGAAATGAGATTGAAGAGAATGACGGTTACGAAGACGGATTAAACTAAGTCGAAAAAGGTGTACACGTACAATCGTAAAAAGCACCAAAATTAAAATTTTACCCTAAAAATTCCTAAAAATTACCAAAAATCCACAATAATATTCTAAGAGTTTACAAAAAATCCAAACTTGCCAAAACCGTTTAATTAATTAGATAATGACTTTTTAATGCTAATTAAAGCCCTAAAAATCAAAATTAATTATTAAAAAGTCCCAAACAAGATTTTAAAGTTTGTAAACCTCAAAAATACCCTAATTAAGCTAAAAAGTATTTTTCAAAATTTTAAAACCACTAAAAACTATTTTTAAACAATTAAAAACCACTAAAATCAATTAAAACTTAAATTAATTCTAGAAAATATTAAAAGACTCAAAAAATATTTGGAGAGTTGCAAAATTCCTAATTAAGTGTTTAGAACCTAGGAAAATATAAAAACTTAGAAAATCAGACTTATAATTTTTAACAATAAAATAATATCAAAATAATATTAAAAATTCAAAAATCATAAAAAATTCTAAAAACTTGCAAACTAGCTTAATTTAACCTAAATAACTCAGAAATGAAAGTGAAATTACATAAATACCCTTAATGGGCCTAGAAAATGGGCTAAACCCAAAACAGTACCTTATTGGGCCAAATTTGGGCCCAATAATAAAAAGTGTTCAAAATAAGCCCAAAAAGCACTGGTTGACTCAAAATTTGATTTTAAACAACTTTTTCCAAAGGCCCAAAAGCTGAAAGTGTGAAATAAGCTAGCTTATACCAAACAGCTTATTCTTAATGGGCTTTTTGGCCCATTAAGCTATAAGCCAATGCCATAAGCTGAAATTAAACACACAAGCTTCTTTTGTCCTAAATAAGACTTTTGCAAAAAGAAATTTGAAATAAGCCCAAGGAATAAGCCTGAAAATGCAATAAGCAATCTGCAGAAAACGACAAAATAGTCGTTTTTGAGTTCTAGGCCACCCCAAGTGCTGATTCAAGTTCCTATAGCTTTTAAATGACTTAATTAAGCAAAATCAACAAAGAGTTTTCAAATAAGCTGACTCAATAAGCTGGAAAAAGCAAATAAGCACTTATGTAAAAGTCAAATAAGTTGGTTTTCTAGTAAAAAGTCAAAGTCAAAGTCTAATAAGCTCCAGTCTACTCAAATGGGTCAAATAATGAAGACCTATCACAAAAAATAAGTTGTTGCAAGTCTGGATAAGCTAGAATAGCTTATTGATAAGCTGAGTTCAAAATAACACTAGCAGGGGCTAGTTTTGGGTGTTGATCAGTGGGAACTTTTCCCACTGCTTGACTTATAGACTTTTTTTGTCTTTAGTGACTATTTTGGAGATGCAGATTACACAAAGGCACCCAAATGATCTTTGGATCATAAGGAGTCAAGAACAATCAAAATATCACAATCACAAACACCCAATTGATACAGTTTAATCAATAAAGCACCAGATATGATACAGACATGAACAAATAAGCAGTTGAGCACTTATAAGCAGTTTTAGCAATAATCAGCCAACCAAATTCAACCAAATGCATACACAAGCTATTATAAACTCTAATGAACAAGTTTAAACAGTTTTCATGCAATGGCTTAAAGCCTAAATCAAGATTCAAGCTTATGAATGTTACTGATGAACACTAACACATGCAGTTTTACACTTTGCTGATGTATTTGACCAATAAGCCAGATTCAACACTCAATATCTATCAAATAAGTTATAATAATGATGTTTTAACAACTTTCAACCCTAAGCATGCACAAATACTAGATTTAACCAAAATCTTAGGCCAAAAACAGTTAAATTCACCAAGTTATAGCAGATTGTTTGATTTGAAGTTTCAAACCCAAAAACTTGCAGCAAAACACTCTCAACAAGGCATATATCAGATACCAAGTACAAACAATACCTTCTAACAACACAATATCAAGATGCAATCAAAAACAGGTAATCCCAAACTCCCCTTTATCTTTTCAAATCCAATTTTAAACAAGAAAAAGTGAGATTTTAGACCACCCAAGCTCAGATAAACACAATAACAAGTAAGATTAACAGATTCAAGCAAGTATAAGCCACAAAATACACAAGAGCAAAGGCAACACTCAAATATCACAAATATCCAAAATATTTTCAGATTTTGGGATTAAGGGTGTGTACCTCATGGATGTACATCCACACCCACGGATTTTGAGCTTATGTGCTAGCAAGAACAAGCACAAGCTTCCACAACAAAGCCTGCTAAGAATCAACAAGGTTAGAAGCACAAGTATAAAATCAGAAACTTGAAAAATACTTGATTGATGCAACTCTTGTCCTCCACACTTGATTATCCCCAAGTTATAAGCCTCACCACACCTTGATAACACAATATCAGGATGCTATGATCATCCCTATAGCCCAAGAATTCCAAGATAGACCAAGAACTTAGCAAAATATCAAGAAAATGAAGAAAATGTGCAAACTTTTGCACACTCCTCTTTTGAAAACAGGTTTTTGATTCAAATTTAGTAAACAATAAACATAAACAAGCATAAATAAGATGGCACTTGGTCTTTCTTCAACACACTTAACACAAATTTCATAAATCTGAAAATGGGATTTACAAGTGCTTGAACAAGGAAAAACCAAAAGCAAACGTACAAGTGAGACCCTATGGCTTTATTTATAGCCTTACAAGTGAACTAAGAACAGATAAAAGTTCTAAACCCTAATGCTTGAACTTCCAAAATTGCCCTTGTGTAGTTTGAATAACTTGAAGAATCATGTGACTTTTCTTGTTGTTTAGTGGCAGCTGGCATGTGTGAGTGCATCCAATGGTTTGTATGAAGCTTAGAAAGTAAGCATGATTCTCAAACATTGGATTTACTGGCTTGTTTTTGTTTGGACACGAAGGGTGGGGCAGTGGAGGTAGCATGTGACAAAGGGGATGATGATGTGGCATGTTTTAAGGTTGGGTTGTGATTATAAGACCCTTAATCATTGTTCTGGAAAGAATTAGCTTTTAATTCATAATGATTAAGGAATGCCTAATTGTGTTCTTGAGCTGATGAACACAAGGTTTAATCTGTTTTAAGGGTGATTAATATTTAAAAAGGTGTTAAGGCGCCAAGGTTTTAATTAATTATAAACCTGGTGAGTGGAAGGCTGAGGTGGAGGCAGGGAGTGGTGTGATTGGTGGAAAAGATTGAGTGGGCTACGTGTCACCATCTGGTTGGTCTAGGTTAGAATCGTGTCTGCCAGCATTAAACCTTCAACTTTCAGCAACTTGCCATTTCCATTCCAAACTTCTATCAACGCCCAAACTAGTTATAACAACTTTTGCATCTTTACACTTTTGCCCCAAAAACTTTTGTGAAGTAAATTCAGGGGTATTTCTTGCCATTTTGTGATTTTTGAGGGACTGTTTTGGAAATTTCTTGATGGATAATGGTCTTGACTTGCATGTTTAGCATTTTGGAGGACTGAAATTGCCAAGTCTTGTTTGATGAGGGACCATTCTTGCCAAATGTTGAAAGTTAAGGGTCCTTTTTGTAATTTTGGGATTTTCAAAGGACCAAACTTGTAATTTCTTGTACTTTGAAGGACTTCATGATGTATTTGAATTTCTGGATGATAATGGTTGACAATTTAACTTTGTTGAGGGGCTAAACTTGCCAATTCTTCAAAGTGGAGGGCCCTTTTTGTAATTTTGACAAACTTTAGGGACCAAACTTGTAATTATGAAGATACAAGGGTATAAAGTGTCAATCCTTCCATATTGGAGGACCCTTCTTCATAATTCTTCAAATCTTCAAGGGTTTATCTTGGGAAAGTCTTCATTAGGGCTTGGTTCATTGTGCGGCTTCGTTTCCCGTGTTCGTTTTTGTATGATTCTTGTGATCTTTTGTCATTTTCTCAATATCCGTACCTAAAATACACAAGCAACAAACACAAGCATATATATGGGTATTTTGATGATATTTAATGCATTTTAAGCCCTATTTGGACGATGAGACTATGTATAAAAGCAGTCTCATCAGTGAGAGTCATAGGTTTAGACTCCAACGCCAAAATCTAACCATAAGCTGTGAATAATAACCAAATTTAAGAACATATGGACAATGTGATACAAACATGCATTAACAACTAATATTCAAGATTTAAAAAACCAAACCAAATCCAAGGCTCCCATCCTTACCAAACACCATGGTCCCATAGGCGCCCATACACCTATGAACCAATCCCAAGGCCCCGCCTTGTCATCATCCCCTTGGTACCAAGTCAAAACATAAAACAATCATGAATCAACTAGCAGTTAATCACATAAGTATGCACAAGTCAATCACCAAACACAAAACATTCACATCATAATTTATAAAAACAAGACAGTGTCTCTTCCATCCCATCTGGAAGTCAAAATCATTAGTAGACATGGGACTATGAAACTCACCTGATTGAGCTTCTCCAAAAGTCCGCGCACTAGCAAAAAGCTAACAAACAAAAGCACACAATCAAAACATGAACCAAACACTAAGATGGCTCATCAACCTATGATGTACATCTAACCTTCTCTCATATATATACCTCATTTATATGCTCTAAGCATCTCATTACACCCCTCTATAAAGCCCTTAACTTAGTTTACTTCATAACCCGTCCCGTTAACATTTTTACCCAAAACAGTCCCGGTTTTTAGGTCTCCAAACTATAAGCCAAACGCCCACCTAAACATTCCCATGATCACTGTAAAGGAAACCCTATGCCCTTACATATGTTAGCTAACTCCTCCCTTTTTCCGCAACCTTAAAGCTACTGTTAAGGCCCTGATATATATATATATATATATATATATATATATATATATATATATATATATATATATATATATATATATATATATATATATATATATATATATATATATATATATATATATATATATATATATATATATATATATATATATATATATATATATATATATATATATATATATATATATATATATATATATATATATATATATATATATATATATATATATATATATATATATATATATATATATATATATATATATATATATATATATATATATATATATATATATATATATATATATATATATATATATATATATATATATATATATATATATATATATATATATATATATATATATATATATATATATATATATATATATATATATATATATATATATATATATATATATATATATATATATATATATATATATATATATATATATATATATATATATATATATATATATACTTCTGCCTATCCGCATTTTACCGATTTTGAACATACAAAAAGTTTATAGTGATTAGGGGGTCTTACCCTAACCAATTTGCTTAGCCACCCTTCAGGTCTCTTATTTAATATATAAACCAACACCCGTGCTCATTAGAGGGCTTAAGTGTACTCCTAAGTACCCCAATCACCTTAAAACGTTAAATTAAACCCGACTAATTTCAAAACTGTTTTGACCTCCGACTGTTGTAACCTGTTTTTGACCTACCTCCCACCTCCAATTTAGTTATCGTTTCTTGAATTTGAAAGCCACTTCAATTACCTATTCAGGAATGCTTGGATCGCAAAATAAGAGTTTGTAGAACTATAGATATGATCAAAACAAGTGACTCAAAAATCCGTCCAGTTTTTAAAAACGAATTTAAACATGATTAAACCCTAATTAACATCACTAATAATCACCAATCATTATCCTAATCATGTTAATTGTTATAAAACACCTAATTACAGATCTATTAAGAACTCTAATCCATCATATAAATTTATTACATAAAACTTGAAGCCTTAATGCTATAAAACAAGAAAACTATAAGAATTAAATCAAGATTTTTACCTCAAATCTTCAAGAAAATTATTTTTGATGAATCCCTAAATTAGGGCTTGTAAAAATTCGGCCAAAAGGGGAGAAAATTAATGAAAAACTGATTTTTGTGATATAAACATGGTATTTATATGTTTTATTAAAAAGGCTTTTCCAAATTGGGCTCAAGTTGGGTCTTTTGGGCCATTATCCTTTCTTTTTCTTTTCTAGTCGGTTTAAAACCCGATTCATATATATATATATATATATATATATATATATATATATATATATATATATATATATATATATATATATATATATATATATATATATATATATATATATATATATATATATATATATATATATATATATATTTAAGACTTATTAATATATTATTAATAATACCTTAAGTTACCTTAATTTATTTCAGCTCCTAAAACCTCAAATCCTTAAAACTAGTCAATTTACGCGTATACCGTAAAAAAACGTAAAATATACAGTTTTAAAAAAACTCTTGAATTTTGAAATAAACTTTTAAACTAAGTCCTAAATGACTTAAAACCATCCCGAAAAATACTCCCATGACTAAACACCTTACCGGAGACCTCTAAATGCTAAACCCCAAATCGTAAAAAAAAATATGATTTACTATAATACTTATACGTATACGTAAACACCAAAATAACACCATTTCATTTCATAGTCACCAATTTGTGACCTCATGAACATGAAATAACCGTTCCTAGATTTACTTATGAGTACCATATACCCATAAACGATGTCCACACCAACTTCGTTCACGCAAAATAAACATGTAAACACACAAAACACATAGTCACACATAAAATAACCTAAAATAAAGACCGAGTGACGAACCTCAAAACCACGGTTGTCACATCTTCTGTCACACCCCACCATGGCGGAATATGGGGAGCGACGTATGTATATCATCACAACAATAACGTGTCCATAGAGAGAACTATATGAATTAGAAATGTCATAAAAGGTGACACAAATGTCATGACAATATCTCATCAATGCAGGAGTCGAGGTAAGTAGGTAACAGTCCTACCTCTTACCCAAGACAAACAAATAACACAAACAGTCCAATACGTTGGCCGCTTCTAACTTCATTCAACTATAACGGTGATCCACCTCATCTCCTATGAATTAACTCCAACAGTTTCTACTATAATTCCTATCACCAGACCTAACGGCTTCTATCCTCTATGGATTTTCCATCATTCAGAAGTTCTCCCAACCTTTATCACATCCAATGGTATATGTAGGATTGCATAACCAAAAGCTTCCTATAACATTCATATGAAACATGTCATAACCACCACCTCATCCTTGCTTTCCCATGCTCGGAACCAAGTAACTTACAATCCTTCATACTAACAGGTGCTACACCTTTTATGTAGGTGAACGTTCCATTGTTCGTGACTACTAACCTCTTGCTATAACGATTTTCCCTTCAATATCACCCCACCATCTTGACAACCTCTTGCTCCCTCTAATCATTCTTCCTCCATACTACTTTTTGCTTGTATTTCCACAATCTTAATTTCCATACCATCTTATATCCCGTCTTCAGCCTATAATTTAGGCGTTTCCTCCTTTATTCCCTACATCCTCATCAATGGGGAACATGCCCCTATCACCGGTGACTCTCTCTTTGTAGGAGAATTCTTCCCAATATAATGCGTTCTCCAACTATCTCCAAATCTCACGCCAATGCTCTAGGCGTCTTTCTCAATTACCTCTATAGTATGCTCATACCAACCATTAGTCTATCAACGATATACTACGCTTGCTTCGCATCGTTTCTTCCCTTTCCATAATCCTTCATAAGGCATTCCATACCTATTAGGGTAACTTTTACACAAAACCTCCTATTCCATCGCATTTGTGCGCAATCCTTCCAACTTCTCAACTATGTGACTTCTCATTCCTCTTGAAATATGGGATGAATTAGTCCGTCTATCGACTATCACCCAACTCTCATCGTACTTATTCCTCCACCGCATTATGTATCCCTTCCACCAAATTCGTCCTTACATTGCCCTTTCTAAGCCACTCCTATCTATGTAGGAAGTATAGTCTACGTCCCTTTTCTCCATATGATTGTCCAAGGCATGGAACATAAATGTTGGCGCGTTCTCTGCTTTAGACAACTCAACTTGTGCAACCTACATCCTGCATCCAAACCACCCTAATACGTCATCCATATAGTTCAAGTTCGTCTCAGCTTCACTTCATTCTTCTTATTCCATGTCTCATCAACCATGCTTGCCTTTCCCAGATGGTACTTGGCCTTGCAATTTTCTTTCATCACTTAACTCCACCCATCACCTTTTCCAAATGTTCAATCAAGATGATTAAATATGTGTTGGAGACGTTCATGATCTGTATAGATCATTCTCTACATCTCGTACCCCAAATGCCTCTAGCATTCTAGGCAGATATAACAATCCAGCTCCACTAACTAAGTCTATCTAGTTCTTCCAAATCTTTAGTTCCCGAAACGTATAAACAACCGCCTTTCTTTGTCGTTCTCGTATACATCCAAATCCTTGCTCCACGTATCGTCATGCTTCGTGAATTCATCCAGTCCTTCTGATAATTCCAAGATCTGCTCATTATCCAATCCACCTCATCAGCCTCTAAAACGCTTCCTCACCCTTCTTTACTTTGCCCCTTGCTGGTTCCACGATATGCCATCATCTCTGACTACTTGTCCTGGCCAACTTAATCCTAAAACTCACACTTGAAAATCTCACGTATAATTCCCTTTCCTAACAACTCCAAAACCAACTCATAATTCGCCTCACTCTCCTTCTTAGATCTGAGTAGATCAAGATGTCGTCGATGCTCCCGATGACAACTCGCTTATATATGGTCATGCACCCCTGGTTCATTGACTCCATGAAAACTGCTAGCGCCTCGGCGAAGCCAAAATCATAACCATAAACCCAAAGCGTTCATACAACATCCTTAGCAGTTTCAACTACATCCTCCTTGCACCCTCTCTTAGAAGCAATACGAATAAATTTCTACCTCGTTCTACTCGCGAAAATATACACGTATTCTAAAAGACCAATACTTCCTCTTATCAGACCACTCAACCGCTTTTCACAGCCAATCTACTACTAAGCAACTCAAATTTTACCTTGCATCCGTTGCAATTTCTAACAACTCTTACTCTTAAAATCATTCCATCAACAATTTCCTTGGAAAGACACTAACTACAACTCCTCTCACTTCTCCTACTTGCTCTATTTATGGTTCTACCTCACAGTAATAGGCAAACATACTAAATCTCAGGAAATTTACGAAAAACTTACATGCCTTACGAACAATCATAAATACCTTTGAGGTATTATATCCCCTTCCAACACTCTCTATGGCGCGTTACTTTTGCCAATATCCATACATTATACAAATCTCTATTCATCGCCCTTGGCACTCCTAAGAGACCTCATGACCACATTAGTTCGTCTACGAACTTTTAACTCTTTCATCCCCACTAAGGGTATTCCGACCATTCTCTCAGGGCCACCTACTTAATCATGTAGGCGCGACCAAGTCTTTCATATGTCTACCTCAACGCTCCCAATCAACACGAACCCAAAACTACATCCTGAATCCACTAGATACGATCAACGAATCAAACCCACGGATAACTAACGACATTTCACGTGCACGAGTTAAAACAGACCAAAAACACGAAAACTCAAAAGGAAAACTCAAACATGTAGCAATTCAAATTACTCATGACAACAAAAAATGTTCCAAGAAACACTTAATGGCAACCAAAACATCTTCCCCGCGACATATTATTTAAACCGTGCACAAGATCGACTTTTCCAAAAGAATATTTTTTTTTCTTTCCTCACCACATCTATGTGACTCAAACAATCTACCAACAACCTTCTAGACAATCTCAAAACTCAACTCAAAGACTAGGTATCTCGTGCATCCCAAATCGTAAAAAAAACTACTATTCAAAACTCAACCTTGAATCCGTCACTTGTACCAAAATCTCGATCAAGCTACTGATACCCCATGACTATACATACCAAATATTTGAAAAGTACATCCGAGTACATAATTTTAGGTTTTTGAATCACCCAAAAAGCTATAAAAACGAACAAGTTATGACCAAAACAGTTTTATACTAGTTGTTTTTAAAAAAAATTAAAGAATCCTCTTAGTAATTAACGTAATCCTTTTTAAATGAAAAGAAATAAATGTATGTGAAATTTTCATGAACTTTGTTTAGTCTTGCATAAATAATTATAAATGGCGTATATTGATTAAGCTCATTTATATAAACTATTTAAGTAGAAAGAAATTTTATTTCACTTTGTTTTAAAGAAAGTCTTTTAGAATTTAAAATAAATAAGTGTTGATTAAAAAAAATCTTATGTTACATCTTGTTTCAAACACGATTCCAACACCTTACCCTTATGTTACCGTATACAACCAACTATCCAACCCTAGAGAAGATTTCCAAGTCTATTCAATATATACCGACAAAAAGGAATGTAAGACTCAACACAAAATATTTCATTATCCCAAAAGAAATCTCAATTTATTTTAATATACTTAACACCAAGGACACCATTTTAAAATGGACACGTGAAATAGGAAACTCGAAGAATATGCCACAACGGAGGTTGAATATTTAAAAATAAGCGAGCTAGCCACCCTCCTAAGGATACAATCGATAATTATAGGGGATCATACATATATAGGCATATCGGGATACATATACTTAAATCCGTCTAACATCTACTATACAAGCATGTACTAACCCTCTTTCATGCAATCATACTTAGGAATCCATTGAAGTTGTGGTACTTGTATAACTATGTTGGCCACCATACTTATACAATTACCCTTCCCCAATGCACTCCTTCCTATGATGACACTTATAAGAATTAATACAACACATAACACATATATCCATCTACTCACATAAGTCATAACCACATAAACAATAAAGTCCAAAACTCCATCCATTAAAAAAAATATAATCAAACTATTGGAATACATAAATCCATAGTCTAGCTAAAACAGCATGGACTAAATCCAAAACGAAAACATAATCAGTTATAAGTCATGTCGCCCATAAGAGTGGAAACAACTTAAAATCCTTCATATCCACCTACTCCTAATAACTCGAACCACCACATGATTCTTAGGGACATAACTTAAACATAAAAAGAAAAATACTATACCTCAGGTACATAAAATAACTCAACAAAAGACAAAAACTACCGTGTACCAAATTATGTACTATAATGTACAATTTAAGCAAAATACAACAATGACTAGCGTGGATGATTATGGTTATGGAGGAAGAATGATTCAAGGGAGTAAGAGGTTGTGAAGATAGTGAGGTGATATTGAAGAGAAACCGTTAGATCAAGAGGTTAGTAGTCACGAACAATTGAACGTCCACCTAGAGAAAAGGTGTAACACATGTTAGTATGAAGGATGGTTAGTTACTTGGTGCCGAGCATGGGAAAGCAAGGATGAGGTGGTGGTTATGACATGTTTCTTGTGAATATTATGGGAAGCTTTTGGTTATGCAATCCTGCATATACCATTGGATGTGTTTAAGGTTGGGAGAACTTCCGAATGATGGAAAATTCGTAGAGGATAGAAGCCGGTATGGTGATAGGAATTGTAGTAGAAACTGCTGGAGTTAATTCATAGGAGATGAGGTGGATCATCGTTATAGTGGGATGAAGTTAGAAGCGGCCAACGTATTGGACTGGAGGTGGATCGGAAAACTATGGAGGTGGTGGCAGTGACTAAGTAGAGGTTGAAAATAGCAAAGAACCGACAAGAGAGCTATGCGGACAAGAGGCGTAAGCCGTTGAGATTTTTCTAACAACTCCTGTTTTTAAATCATTCCATCAACAATTGCCTTGGAAAGGCACTAACTACAACTCCTTTCACTTCTCCTACTTGCTCTATTCATGGTTCTACCTCAAAGTAATAGGCAAACCTACTAAATCTCAGGAAATTTTCAGAAAAACTTACATGCCTTACGAACAATCATAAATACCTTTGAGGTATTATATACACATAATAATATAATAATAAAGGCTAAATAAACTGAAAGGGACGCCATGAGCTATCACTCCGCCGTGGTGAAGTCATAACACTAGTGCCTCTAGTGTTATGGTTATGGTACCTCCATAACTAGGTGAAACTGGCATGCATGTATATGGCTAAGGTAACTAATAAACATAAGCATTTAAATCTGTAACTTCTGGGAAAACAGTTGGCTGCATACGGGAAATCCTAATAAAGGAAGAGATTGTCCTTACTGAAGGACGGGAAATCCATACCTCGTGTCCAGTAGAAGCTAACAGAAAAGCTGAAGAACCTACTCCACCTTGACGGATAATACTACATATGAATAGGGACGTGTATGAGTTGTCTGAATTACATGTGTTTTACTGGTTTTGTGTGTTCTTAGCTTATTATTTATGTTATATCATGTTTTAACTGTTTTAATTGTTTACTATAGTTATTCTTGTATTATGTTGTTTATTATTCATGTAGTATGGTATCGTAATACTTGCATTGTAATACTAATTAACTTTCTAAAAATAGTAGGTTTCCATAAATAGTAAGTTTCTAAATATAGAAAGTTTCAAAAATAGTAAGTTTCTAAAAATAGAAAGTTTCCAAAAATAGTAAGTTTCTAAAAAATTGAAATAAGCTGGATTTTTAATGTCAAGTAAAGTTTAATTAGTAAAATACAAGTCATGGTTTAAAGGTTATAGCTTATTAGTTAAATAACTTGGTTAATTTATTAAACTATACATTATAAGAATTTAATTAAAATATATGTTTTAATTAAATTAAGCTAAGTATAATACTTAGGTTATACATGAAATATTATTTTAATATTTAACCTAAGTCATGCATTTAATGAAACTAAATAGTCTAGAAATAATTTAATTAAATATATTCTCTGATTTTTTATACTTTCCCGGTACCCGAACCTGTGATTTAAAATTAATCCAAGCCCATACCCGTGTGTCATAAATAAGCCGAGCCAAACACCCTTGACAGTGGCTACCCGACCTAGCCGGTTGCCACTGTTCGAATCTTTTACCCACTGCCGAGCCACGACTAGCCGCTGCCGGGCTCGGTTCACACCGGTTCAACACCGATTCCCACCGGTTCCGACCGGTTCCCACTGTTTTTGTTGTTCAGTTCACACTGTTAAAATAAAAGTCCCACAGAGACCCTATTGGTCTCGGTTGACACGCGATACAAACCAAAACCACACCCCGACTTGCGGTCGAGGTTCCCTTGCCTGCGTCCGAGCTAAACCAACCCAAGCCGAGACCTTAAGTGGTCTCAGTGGTGGTGATGTAGCCACACCGAGAGCTTCGGCTCTCGGTTTGTGGGTCTCGGCCGAACAACAAACACCAAACACCCTCTTTAATCATTGATTTAATTAATCCCACATGTTTTATAACTTGTTTTTAAGATTAATTAAAATAATAGCATGAATTCATAAAAGAATTAATAAGAAAAGAAAGGTTTGATTATACCGAACACGTGGAAGAAAGGTTATGATCACGAACACGTACACACAAAGAATCAAGTAGCAAAAATCGTCCCGTACACCCCCTTTGGTGATGAACAGACGGCGGCAAGGAGAGGAGAGGAGTAGGGTTTTCTTATTTTTTCGTGTAACCTAAAATATGACAAAAGGTTTCCTGTGTTTTTATTTAACATGGGTTTTCAATGGGTCATGGGGCAAAAGGCCCACCCTTCTTCCTCCTTTCATAGCCGCGACCAACATAAAGCCCAAAGGCAAAACTAGACGTTTTCCTAAGTCAATTTAAATGTCGTGCATGTTCGTGTTTATTTATCGTGAATTTAATTATCGTGATTACAACACATTTATAATATATCTACGTACATACATGTTATTTAATATCGTGACACGTAAATTATATTATAAATGCAAAGTTTTAATTTGATCGTATTTTCGTGTATTTACTGTTCATGTGTACTGTTCATGGTATTTTAATGCGGGTTTTACAACCTCCCATGCTTTGATGACACGCCATAATTATCCTGTGACATTCCATTTATCAAAATGGGGTGTTACAATTATGGTATCAGAGCCAAGGCTTCGACCTGTAGGCTCTAAAAACATAACCTGTTAATAAGTGTGAAAACACTTATCCTTTTACCACTTAATTATAATAATAACCAAGCAAAAACGTGTATTTTATGTCGTAAATTTCGGAATTATGCGTGGTTTGTGTTTTTGTTGTGATTTAGGATCAAAATGTGAAAAGGAAAGAAAACACGAGCTTTCACGGGCTTTTATCGAAGAAAAAGACAAAAGACAAAGTCAAAAGATCAAGAGTGCAAAAAGAACGAAAGTCCAAGGCCTATTCTGAAGATTTATCGGAAAAAAAGTCTAAAGACAGAAGTTTAATGAAGTCGAAGAACTCAAGTCTAATAAATGAAGAAATTATAAGACGAGTTCAAGTAATCCCGAGACAAAGTCGAAAAAGTCGAAGAATTTAGAAGACGAAAAGACGAGAAAGAAAGAAAGAAAGAAGGAAGCTTCCAACACATGCTAACCTCCCTTCTCCCTATAAATGGAGACTTCATTTCATTTTTCGTTTTGTTAGCTAATTTGACAACTTAGCTCTCCACCTTTAATTACTTGCACTTTCATATTGTCTTTACTTAATTGTCAATTTAATTTCCTTGTCTTGCACCTTAAATTTCTTGCCTTTAATTCCAAGTAAGTTAATTTTGTTGTTGAATCTTTATTTTCCTTTAATCAAGATTTTCATTATCATTCTTATTCTACTTTTCTTGTTTTTGATTTGATATTGATTCAGATTACGCATTCATTTTGCTTGATCTTATTGCTTATTTGATTAAAAAGTTTACCTTTTTATTCCTATCTAGGCTTTCATACGATTTAAGCTTTGAGCTTGACATGCTTATTGGCTTATTTTGTATTTAGCTTATTAGTTTTAAAGTTTTCTTAAAAGTTTTATCTTTTTAAAGTTCGTTTATAAAGCTTGCTTATTTTGTGTTTCGAAAAGTTTTAAGTTTGTGCTTATTTAGTTCGTCTTATTATTGCTTTGGTTTAGTTTTTGATAAGTGCTTATTGGAAGTGCTTATTGAGTTTTTAGCTTATTTCACTTTATCGGATGGCTTGGTGCTTCATCGCAAAAGCTTGGGGTTTTGGATTTCGACAGCCTACACTTATTCCGATCGTTGCATCGGAATAGGGTTTTGAGATTCCGACCGCTTTTCCCCCTTACTCCGATCGTGATTGCGATAGCTCATTGCGATCGTACATTGCGACGGGTCTTAAGGCTTTATTGTGACGAAGTGCTGCCAAAATTTAGTTTGCCATATTCCGATAGTTTCCCTTTTATGTATTCTGATAGCTTTGTTTTCATATATTCAGATCGATTCATTTTTGTTATTCCGATAGATTAGTTTTGTTTACATTCCGACAGGCCCTCATTCCGATAGGTGGATTCTGACGGATTTGGTTTTATTTTAATATTTTGTCTTAGTTTAATTTTTAAGTTTGCATTGTTTTAAGTTTTCGAATTGTCATTTTTATTACATTGTCTAATTACTTTTTGTCGAGTTTTAATTTTTGTCATTTAATTAATTTACCTTTAAAGTCTTAATTTCTCGTCATTTACTTTTAAAGTTTTAAATTTTGCACATTTACCTTTTAATTAGTTTTAGCTTTAATTACTTGTTATTTACTTTAAAGTCTTGCAAATTTATTTTACTACAAGGACCAATCTATTATTTTATCCACCAAAAGACGACTGAGTTGCACTTAAACCAGTAATCAATTTGAATAGAAACGAAGAAAAATTTTCATAGTAAAATTCAGTATATTAAATTGGCGCCGCTGCCGCTTCGCTCGTTACGATTGACGATTTTTCGTGAGAAGTTTTGGATTTTGGGATCCGTTCATTTTGAACGTTATTTTTATTGTTAAAAACCAAAAACATAAAAAAAATCAAAAACTTAAAAATACAGAAAATTTAAAAACATCAAAAGCAAACTCTTTCCTTAGATTTGCACCAAAAAAATTAAAAAATCCAAAAGTAATACTTTTCCAAAAGTATTACACCAAAAATATTACGTATTATTGTTATTTTTCTTATTTCGATTTCTTTCGCTTTTTATTGTGAATATATATTTTTCTAAAAAAAATACAAAAATATTTTTCTTTTACTATATTGTATTACGTAGAACAATCAATTTACATATTTCCAAATAAGACCTTAGTTGGGATTTCATCACCTAGCTATTGTATTCGAAGCCAAAACGAAAAATCAAGGCAAAATAGATAAATACTAATAAAAAGTTTGAACTCGATTTATACAAACTATAAGGTGGGTATAAGGCGACGAGCTATAAAAGGCCGTCTAAGGAAAAAGGTTTTTAAGTGCTTTGTGCCACCTCGTTTCCCCGCTTGCTTGTGCGTATATTGAGAGGGACGACCGATTATTGGTTTGCCAACTTAAATAGTATTACGTATATATTTTTTGTAGCTTTTTAATATTGAACCTCGAGAGGGATAATCCCTTTCCTCTCAAAATCGACCGAGGTCTCCTACCTCATTCCTCGAGTTTAGTTGTATGCGCACTCGCGCGCGTGCACACATACCGAGTGGTGTACCAAATACTTCTAATTCTTCCAAAAAGAAGAAGAAGAACAAAAAGACCGTCAATCAAGCCGATCCCGAGAATCGAGCTTTGAACAATACGATGGAAACGGATAAACGACCAATGATTGAGATTCTACAATCTCATGTTGAGGGAAATGATGACGCGATTGTGGTACCGGATATTGAAGCGAATAATTTTGAACTAAAAACAGGGTTTATTCAAAAGGTTTCCGCTACACCATTTTTAGGCCGTACTAATGATGACCCACACACTCATATAAAACATTTCATACAATTGGCAAACACCGTCAAATACAATGGGGTGCCACAAGAGGCCATTCGTTTACTCCTCTTTCCTTTTTCCCTCGAGGGACAAGCCCGGATTTTGCTTGATAAGGAACCACCCCAAAGTATTACCACATGGATTGATTTAGAGACCAAGTTCATTAACTACTTTTTCCCACCATCACGGACCACCGCTTTAAGGAATGACATCATTACCTTTGAATAAAAATATGGGGAAACGGTTAGTGAGTCTTGGGACCGTTTTAAGGAGCTTTTACGAAAATGTCCACAACATGGTTTTACCAAAGTGCATCAAATCAATACGTTTTACAATGGTTTTACTCTTAATGACCAAGACTCACTTAATAGTGCCACGGGGGGTAATATTCTTGTGAAATCCATGAACGAGGCTTGGGCAATAATTGAAAACAAGGCAAAAGTTCAAACCAAGATTGTACGGACTAAAATAGCTAGTGCTAGTGATAATGAGGTGACTAATCAAATTAAGGAGCTTACTTCAATTATGAAACACCTTGTTTTAAGAGATAACCCTCCCACTACACATGTAAATGCCTTAAAAGAGACTTGTGAAACGTGTGAGACTTGTGGTGGACCACATTCGTATTATAATTGTGACAAGGTTTACAATCAACAACAACAAGTTTATGCTTATAACACCAATGAAAATGAGAGGGTTCACTTTAAACCAAACGTTGATGTTAACCATTTGTCTTATAAGAGTACTAACTATTTGGCTCCCCCGGGTTTTGTAGCTCCACAAAGACCACCCCAACCCGCCCAAAATACCCAATACTAAAATAGGAACCAAGGTCCTCAAATGGGTAATTTTCAAGGGAATTCAAATACAAGGGGTTTTAACCAAAATCAAGGGAATTTTTAAGGTCAAAATCAAGGGTTTAATACTCAAAATCAAGGCTGTAATAATCAAGGTTTTCAAAATCAAGGGTTTAACAATCAAGGGTATAATCAAATGAACATGCATAATCCTCAAATGGATTTGGTTCTACAAAACTTGACCGAACATGAGAAAACTATGAAACAAATGCAAGAGTCCACCGATAGGAAGTTCGTGCAAATGTTGCAAGCCCTTAGACCCCAAGGAGCCTTACCTTCTAATACCGAGATTGACCCTCGTGCTAATGTGAGTGCTATCACTACTCGAAGTGGGGCCACTTTAGTGGGACCTTCCATCTCTTCGCCCATAAAGGAGAGACAAGGCCCAGAGGTCATAATGAGTAATCCTACTCCCCCTTCGGTGATCCCTCCCACTACCACTCCTAGTACTAGTTCTCCATTGCCTAATGAGCCTAACCCTAAGGTTGTTCAAGAAGTGAGTCCTTCTCTTTCTCAACCTTCAACTTCAAAGCCCAATATCCCTTATCCCTCTAGGTTAGACAAGGCTAAAGTGCTCACCAAAGATGACGTTCATGTTTCCAACTTTTTGAAAATGATTTCCCAAGTGAATGTTAACGTTAGCCTTATTGAAGCACTTGCTCAAATGCCTAAATTTGTGAAAATGTTCAAAGATTTGCTCAATAAGAAGGAAAAAAATGGTAGAGCTCGTTAACACTCGTTTAAATGAGAATTGTTCCACGATTCTTCTCAAAGAGCTTCCCGAAAAGCTAGGAGATCCCGGACGATTCGTGTTACCTTGCTCGTTTCCTCAAATTGATGATTGTATGGCTTTAGCGTATCTCGGCGCTAACATCAATCTTATGCCACTCTAGGTATGGAAACAATTATCATTACCCGAACTTGTACCGACTCGCATGACTCTCGAGTTAGATAATAGAACTCTTGCATACCCCATTGGTATTGTCGAAGACGTTTTTGTTCAAGTTGGTACATTCACTTTTCTCGTGGACTTTGTCGTCGTCGATATGAGATGGATCATCATATTCCGTTAATACTTGGTAGACCATTCATGAGAACCGGAAAAGCTTTAGTCGATGTTGCCAAAGGTGAGCTAATCTTAAGGGTCGGGAATGAAGCACAAGTTTTTAAAATGGGGAAGATCACAACCAAACCCAATGGAAGAGAATCAACGAATATGATTAATGTGCTTGATGATTTTGTCGTCTACAACAATCCTCTTTTCGATTCTTGCTATGACAATCCACTTTTCCAAGATGATGTGGATGATTCTCTCTCCAATTTAGATCCCCCACCAATTCATGAGTCTCCACCGATCTATAATGACTATGATGATGATTCTAGTTTTGATATGGATGATTATGATGATTTTACTTCTGAGTATCCATACATGCCAACTGATGATGACTTTGATGATGTTGATACTCTTTCGAGTGATTCTTCACATGATGACCTTGCATCTACTTTTGATGAAGATCCTCCACCAACAATACTTGATCCTACTTTGGATGACTACTCATTTGAGGAAGACTTTGCTACTTTTCTCAATACCTACTTCCCCAATGAGAGTGATTCTCCTCCTTTGGACTTTGATTTTGGTCTTTATCCTCCTTCGAATATTAAGAAACCTATTTCAAAGGAGAAGAAACCGGATGACACCGATATCCGTAGCACTTATGTCTTGACACCTCTCTATCCACCTTCTGAGGATGAGATTGTGAGATTTATGAGCGGATCTTCTTCAAGGTCTACTGAGCCTGATTGTTATTTTCCTCTAAATGAAAAGGTGTTCGATCCCGGTATTGCAATTTTTGAGCCATCTCAGTATCCATCTAATGAAATAAAAGGAAAGATTTTCATCTAATGAAATAAAAGGAAAGATTTTTGGAACTTTTGGAGATATGCTTGCACCTCATCACCCTTGCTACCACCGTTCTCAACAACTGCTTAAGGGAACCTTGCCTACTCTTCTTTGGCTTGCCTTGTTCGCCTTAAGCTTGTGTTACTTGATGGATGAAAACCATGTCTTTGATCCTGGTGGATGTGTTTCAAGTTTCTTCCTATGCTAATCAAGGTCGAGTCAGGCTCACGACTCGGTTAACAAAAACAAGCGCTTCTCGGGAGGCAACCCGTAGTATCTATCCTTTTTCTTTTGTTTTTATAATAAGTGTAGGGGGAGACCCTAGTATATGTTTGTTGTCTTCTTTCTTATCATGTGCAGGGATTTGAGCTTTCAAAGATACATTCTTGATGACTTTTGACGACCCGTGATTTCGTGTACCCGTCTTCCCGGTTCTATCCTAAACTCTTTTGATTCATTATTTTATCAATTATGATTGAAATAGGAATCACTTTAGTTGTCTCTTCCTTAGCACGATTTAAACAACGTGCACAATGTCCTAAGTGTAGGGGAGTTTACTTCCACATGCTTAAACATTGAGGAAAATGTTTATATTAAGTGTAGGGGGACTCCTATCGAAGTTAAGTGGGATTTTCCTTGTATTTGTCCTCATTTTAACCGGAAAAATCGATTTTTCGACATTTTTCAAATTTTTTAATCTATTTTGGCCTATTAGTATTTACCTTTGTTATAGTTATTTTCTTTCTTTGCTAGAATAAATTTTAATAAAGTGGTTTTAATTTTTAAACGTTGTGAATATTTTGACTCAACCCGAGTTTACTTGTCCAAGTTTACTCTAGCTAGTATCCTTAACGTGTTTAAGTCAAGTTTTGCTAGGATTTTATATAGGGAACTTTAAAACGCGAAAGTCTTAACTCTTACGGGTTAAGAACAAGAACTTTTCGCAAGTTCCTATAATTGATCCTAGAAAGTCGTTTATCAAGGGAACTTTAAAATGCGAATCCTAAACTTGAAAAAGTCTAAGAGTTTGCAAGATCCTATAGATGACTTGAAAACCCAAAACTTTGATTTAATTAGCTAAGCATCCACGAGTCTCATTCCTTGAGATTTTAAATTGTGGAGAACGAGAGATGATAGAGTCAATTATAAGTTTGGTATTCTTTCATGAATTTATGTGAGTTGATTATAAGCTTTTTCTCCCATCGCTTGTTAATAAATTTAATTGCAATAAATAAGGTCGTACGATTTGAAAAGTTACTTAGCTTCTAGCACAAGATCGTTTAAAAGTTGCTCGGTATTAATTAGAGTTCATAGCCAAGGCATAACTTATTGAAGCGGGATGCGAAGATTGGCGAGTCCGAAAAGGCCCTAACAAGGCATGATGGCTACATTTTGTTGCTAAAGATCCAAAGTGATGTGAAACATCATTTATTAAAAATCAATACGAAGGATCGAGACACACGACGAAAAGCAAATACTCCCCTAAAGATCATGGAGAAGTCTATACAAAAAGGCCCTAACAAGGTATGAGGATAAATATATCCAAGTCCTAAAAGGAGGCGGATTGTTGTATATCAAAATCCCAAATAAAGATTGGAGAAAAATGAAGAAGTCGTGGTCCAAGTGAAGAATCTCCCAAAACTTCAAGTGAAGAAATTCCTATTATGAATAGAAGACCATAATTTCAAGAACGTCTCTCAAGATTAGAAGTATGAAGTCGCTACCAAATATCAGTCCGAGAAAGGTCTCAAATCGTGAAACGAGTTATGCCAAGATATGAACTTTATGAGGTCCCGAGAAGCAGTTTTAAAAGATTTTGTCCTTTAGCTAACTATTGATTAAATCGTCCTACTTTATTTTCAGCCTAAATAACTATCAAAATAAGTCAACAATGCATCCTCGTGATCATTCAAGACAACAATAAAATATAAGACATATACCTAGGAATAAGGGAGTCTAAGTAAATAATTGGCCCACATGAGTTTGTGATAGTTTGCTAACTTATAATAACAATGATCTGGTTTTTAATCTTGTATGGGGAACGTGAAACTTGAAGGTGATAATCATTCATGACATTCCAAAGCCCTAAGGTATGTCTTTGATTTCTTTACTTGTTTTCTTCCTTTAAATGTTTTATCTCTTTAATAAAGGTCAATGTGAGTTAATTATGATGAAAAATGTAAATCGTGCTTTGTAATTAATGCATTGCATGAGGACATTGCAATGGTCAAGTGCAGGGGATTTAATAAGTGTGAAAATACTTATCCTTTTACCACTTAATTATAATAATAACCAAGCCAAAACGTGTTTTTTATGTCGTAAATGTCAGAATTATGCGTGGTTTGTGTTTTTGTTGTGATTTAGGATCAAAATGTGAAAAGGGAAGAAAACACGGCTTTCACGGGCTTTTATCGAAGAAAAAGACAAAAGACGAAGTCAAAAGATCAAGAGTGCAAAAAGAACGGAAGTCCAAGGCCTATTCTGAAGATTTATCGAAGAAAAAGTCTAAAGACGGAAGTTTAATGAAGTCGAAGAACTCAAGTCTAATAAATGAAGAAATTATAAGACGAGTTCAAGTAATCCCTAGAAAAAGTCGAAAAAGTCGAAGAATTTAGAAGACGGAAAGACGAGAAAGAAAGAAAGAAAGAAGGAAGCTTCCAACACATGCTAACCTCCCTTCTCCCTATAAATGGAGACTTCATTTCATTTTTTAGTTTTGTTAGCTAATTTGACAACTTAGCTCTCCACCTTTAATTACTTGCACTTTCATATTGTCTTTACTTAATTGTCAATTTAATTTCCTTGTCTTGCACCTTAAATTTCTTGCCTTTAATTCCAAGTAAGTTAATTTTGTTGTTGAATCTTTATTTTCCTTTAATCAAGCTTTTCATTATCATTCTTATTCTACTTTTCTTATTTTTGATTTGATATTGATTCGGATTAAGCATTCATTTTGCTTGATCTTATTGCTTATTTGATTAAAAAGTTTACCTTTTTATTCCTATCTAGGCTTTCATACGATTTAAGCTTTGAGCTTGACATGCTTATTGGCTTATTTTGTATTTAGCTTATTAGTTTTAAAGTTTTCTTAAAAGTTTTATCTTTTTAAAGTTCGTTTATAAAGCTTGCTTATTTTGTGTTTCGAAAAGTTTTTAAGTTTGTGCTTATTTTGTTCGTCTTATTATTGCTTTGGTTTAGTTTTTGATAAGTGCTTATTGGAAGTGCTTATTGAGTTTTTATTTCTATCGGATTTCTTGGTGCTTCATCGCAAAAGCTTGGGGTTTTGGATTCCGACAGCCTACACTTTTTCCGATCGTTGAACCGAAATAGGGTTTTGAGATACCAACATCTTTTCCCCCCTTATTCAGATCGTGATTGCGATCGCTCTTTGCGATCGTACATTGCGACGGGTCTTAAGGATTTATTGTGACGAAGTGATGCCAAAATTTAGTTTGCCATATTCCGATAGTTTCCCTTTTAAGTATTCCGATAGCTTTGTTTTCATATATTCAGATCGATTTCATTTTAGTTATTCCGATAGATTAGTTTTGTTTACATTCCGACAGGCCCTCATTCCGATCGGATTCCGATAGGTGGATTCCGACGGATTTGGTTTTGTTTTAATATTTTGTCTTAGTTTAATTTTTAAGTTTGCATTGTTTTAAGTTTTTAAATTGTCATTTTCATTTACATTGTCTAATTTACTTTTTGTCGAGTTTTAATTTTGTCATTTAACTAATTTACCTTTAAAGTTTTAATTTCTCGTCATTTACTTTTAAAGTTTTAAATTTTGCACATTTACCTTTTAATTAGTTTTAGCTTTAATTACTTGTTATTTACTTTAAAGTCTTGCAATTTTATTTGACTACAACGACCAATCTATTATTTTATCCACCAAAAGACGACTGAGTTGCACTTAAACCAGTAATCAATTCGAACAGAAACGAAGAACAATTTTCATAGTAAAATTCAGTATATTAAATTGGCGCCGCTGCCGCTTCGCTCGTTACGATTGACCTTTTTTCGTGAGAAGTTTTGGATTTTGGGATCCGTTCATTTTGAACGTTATTTTTATTGTTAAAAACCAAAAACATAAAAAAAAAAATCAAAAACTTAAAAATACAAAAAATGAAAAAACATCAAAAGCAAACTCTTTCCTAAGATTTGCACCAAAAAAATTAAAAAATCCAAAAGTAAAACTTTTCCTAAAGTATTACACCAAAAATATTACGTATTATTGTTATTTTTCTTATTTCGATTTCTTTCGCTTTTTATTGTGAATATATATTTTTCTAAAAAAAAATACAAAAAGATTTTCTTTTACTATATTGTATTACGTAGAACAATCAATTTACCTATTTCCAAATAAGACCTTAGTTGGGATTTCATCACCTAGCTATTGTATTCGAATCCAAAACGAAAAATCAAGGCAAAATAGATAAATACTAATAAAAAGTTTGAACTCGATTTATACAAACTATAAGGTGGGTATAAGGCGACGAGCGATAAAAGGCCGTCTAAGGAAAAAGGTTTTTAAGTGCTTTGTGCCACCTCATTTCCCCGCTTGCTTGTGCGTATATTGAGAGGGACGACCGATTATTGGTTTGCCAACTCAAATAGTATTACGTATATATTTTTTGTAGCTTTTTAATATTGAACCTCGAGAGGGATAATCCCTTTCCTCTCAAAGTCGACCGAGGTCTCCTACCTCATTCCTAGAGTTTAGTTGTATGTGCACTCGCGCGCGTGCACACATGCCGAGTGGTGTACCAAATACTTCTAATTCTTCCAAAAAGAAGAAGAAGAACAAAAAGACCGTCACCCGAGAATCGAGCTTTGAACAATACGATGGCAACGGATAATCGACCAATGATTGAGATTCTACAATCTCACGTTGAGGGAAATGATGACGCGATTGTGGTGCCGGATATTGGAACGAATAATTTTGAACTAAAAATGGGTTTTATTCAAATGGTTTCCGCTACACCATTTTTAGTCCGTACTAATGATGACCCACACGCTCATATAAAACGTTTCATACAATTGGCAAACACCGTCAAATAGAATGGGGTGCCACAAGAGGCCATTCGCTTACTCCTCTTTCCTTTTTCCCTCGAGGGACAAGCCCGGATTTGGCTTGATAAGGGACAAGCCCGGATTTGGCTTGATAAGGAACCACCCCAAAGTATTACCACATGGATTGATTTAGAGACCAAGTTCATTAACTACTTTTTCCCACCATCACGGACCACCGCTTTAAAGAATGACATCATTACCTTTGAACAAAAATATGGGGAAACATTTACTGAGTCTTGGGACCGTTTTAAGGAGCTTTTACGAAAATGTCCACAACATGGTTTTACCAAAGTGCATCAAATCAATACGTTTTACAATGGTTTAACTCTTAATGACCCAGAATCACTTAATGGAGAACAAGAGATGATATAGTTTAATCATAAGTTTCTAAAATAAATTCTTCTTTGTATAAGTATTTTTGTGTTTGATTTAATCTCCTCGTATTTATTTTTCACGCTTGAATAATAATTGCTTAATAAATGAAGTTTTTAGCGGTTTAGGCTTAATATCTTAATTCGTAACTCCTTTTTTTTCTTCCCTTGTAATTAAAGTGAGAACACATTAAGGGTGTCAGCGTCATGGACTTTTGATCATGGGATTGCGGAAATTTGGCTTACTAAAAATATCATATTAATAAATAGAATAAATAAAAACATGTTCTCTAGGAGCCTTCGGGTGGGAGTCATGTAGCACTAACCTTGTCATTAGAGCCTTAGGGTGTATGGCAAGGGGACGTGTTGAATAAAAATTGCTTCATCATCATGAGCCATAAGGTGGGATGGTGAATGTCAATTCTCTTATTTTTGTCCAAGGAGCCTTCGGGTGTGGATTTTAAATAAGGAGCACAATTGCATTTTAAAGAGTCACAAGGTGATATGATGTAGTTGTTGCTAACTCCATTTATAAGGTCATAATTGATTTGGAGGTTTTTATTGTTGCTTTTAAGTAGACCTATTAGCCAAATTTCGGGTCCGGGGATTTATTCCTTAAATCGTGTTAAGTTATCCTTGATGTGGGCTTTCTTTAGTGACAACGGTTTTTGAAGTCGAGGTTAGGTTTTGAGTGTTGAGTTTACATCGTTTTTGCCTTCATTTTTGGATTAATAAATATCGAATAAAGTCAAATGAGCCTCTGGGTGAATGACAAATAAAATCTAGAGATACAATTAGGAATAATAGAAGATTGAGTTTAACACAAATTACTTGTATGAATTGTTTTAATTTTGGTTCTTATGATTAACAATGATCTTATTTTTGCACTTGGCATGGAAAAGTGAAAAGTCGGGGACGATGAATCTATTTGATGTTTTATGATCCTAAAAGTTATTTTTCAATAATGAAAGCTTTAAATTATGTCTTTGCAAAATAAAATTTCAAAAAGTCAAATAAAAGTGTAGTTAGTGTTTAATTTTATCATTGCGTGAGGAACGGCAATTGCTTAGCAAGGGGGAGTTTGATATGAGTGATTTTACTCATATCATTTATATAAATTAATGGGCTTAAAATGTATAAATAACACGAATATAGCATTGTATATGTGTTTTTCTTGTTTCATGTGTGTAGGTAACAAAGATCACAAAAAACCGGCAAAAACGACACGAGTTTGAAGAAAAGATCGACAAAGCCAAAGTCAAGCTCGTTTTTAGCGGATTTAATCTTTATGAAGACATTTGGGCTTTGTGGGTCCCACTTATGATTAATGGGCCAAAAAGCCCATTTGAGGAGATGTATAATTTAATTTTGGTTTCATGGCCCAATAAGCCCAATTCACAAGATCATAAGAGGAATTGGAGTATTTACTTTGGGCTACAAGCCCATTTTTAATTTACAAGTATAAACATTGGACGAGTTTTACTTTTCAGTCAAACATAAACGTCTTATTCACACACACAATAATTCTCTTTTGATACAAACAATAAAACTTACTTTTTCATCTCCCTCACCATTCTCTTTCACCCTCACCTGTAAAAACTACTATTCCCCAACCCTAACCCTAGTAAATAAAATTGGGGCTTTTGCCTAATTAAGGCGCGTGTGCATACACGCGTCTTAATTAATTCCCTACTTTTTCTGAGAAGGAAGATGGAGGTCCTATGGGTGACATGGCCTTTTTCTTGCCTGTGATTGGCTTAACCACCTCATCCCAACCAATCCTCCAATAAGAGAATGCCACGTCATCTGGGAGAAAGCACAAGAAGCACAAGTTCCTTCCAAGCTGGTGATCCGTGTGATCATGAGTATCTATCAACCGTTGGATCAAGATGGACATGAGAGAGAGCATGAAGATGCCGAATCAAGGGCTCTGATTGAGGGTTCTTCTCAACAAACTCCTCACGCCAAGCCCCGGGTTCAACTATAAAAACCCCCTCTTCTCAATGTATTTTTCATTCCATTTTTTTCACTTATAGTTATAATGTTAAAATAGGTTTAGAATAATTTGTATTTTCCTTTTTAATTGTTTTGTAATATTTTTCTAAGATTAATAAAAAGTGGATTTGAGTTTCAGTGGTCTTTATTAATTTACTGTTTTAATTGATTATTCTTGTTATAATCTGTTTTGATATTATATGAATATTAATTGATTAAAGTTAATTAAATAGCTTTGATTGATTAATAAAAGTGAATTTGGAATCAATTTATCCCTACTGGATAAATAAAAGCTATTGGGTTCGAATGATTGCTGGTTCAGAAAGAAAATTTGTTTGGTTCGATTGTTAACAAAACTGGTTCGAGATCTCTGTCACTGTATGGTTCGTGATGTTGATGGTCCGGTTTGGATTCAATATGGTGTAAGGTTATAAGGTGGTGTTGATTCGGTCTAAAGTACGCTTAGCGCGTTACTACGTCATCAACGGATCATCAATATTAAGTTAAGCTCGATTTATTTTTATGTTTTTGTTTTCTTAATAATCTGCTTATTATAAATATAGGACTGTTGTAATTCAGTGTTTTATTTGCTACCTAGGTTATTTGAGAAGATTGAGTTGTTTAGATAAAGTAATGTGTAGTTTTCTGATAACTGACTGATGCTGATAGCTAATACTATGAATGGGTAGAGTTTGAGGTTTTACAAGTTATATTTTATTTGAATTATGAGATTTGATGAATCTGTGATAGGATTTAAGAAGAATTGAGTTATTTGAACTAAGTCTGATATTGTTTAACTGTTATAAAGATTACTGTGATTAATATAATGATGTAGAAATTATTTTGGGAAATTTTGCATTCTCATTTTACTATAAAATCTGAGTTATAAGCCTAATCTGTTTCATTTATTTTGCAAGTCTTGATGTCTGAAGTTTTTTAAAAACTTTTTTTTATACAGTCTGTTGAATAGTTGAGGTCTTTTAACCTGATTTTGAATTAAATTGACTTAAGTCTGATAGCTTGTGGTTTACTCACCATGTTTTAAAATCTGTTATTGGTTTTTACTTGTATTCTTCATGCTGAGATTTTAAGAGTTAGCTTAAGTTTGCTGCTATGTTGTGACTTTACTGTTATGTTGATTGCTGCGAATTCATAATTGTATTTTTGGCTGATTGTTTGTTCAATAAGTTTCAAAGACTAGCAGATTCAATTGATCTGCTAGTTTTGTACTGATTTTTATTAGTCATATTACTGCCATTCTAGTCACTCATGTGACTTGATTTTCTCTTAAATTGTCCAAAAAAAATTTTAATTCACAAAAAAAAAGTTCCCAATGGGACTCGAACCCTTGACCTCAAGGTTATGCACCAAACGTGTTTACCACTGGATCTAACTTGTTGTTTTTGTTATAATACGGTTCGTCTCATTAATATAGTCAATTAACTCAGCTGTCAGATTTTGAAAGTTATTTAATTACATAGTTTTTATTTTTATTTTCTTTTATAAAATTTACAAATAAATAAATAAAAACAAATATAAAAAAATGTTTTATTCATTAGTTAGTAAATATTAGTTTATTTAATTTTTGAGTTTAAAATTAGTTTTTAGATAAATTAGTTTTTTTTCTATAATATATATTTTAATTAGTTTAGGTTTTAAATAAAAATTGGTTTTATAAATAGATTTTGTTTAGATAAAAAGTTTTATTTAAATATTAAATAGATTTAATTAGATTTAAAAATCTTAAATAGTTTTAAATTAGTTTAATTAGTTTTTTATAAAAAATTTAATTAATGTAAAAGTAAATTTGATTATATAGTTAAAGTTTTAATTATTTTTTAATAGTTTAATTGAAGTTAATTTAAAATAATTGCTTTGAAATAAAGTAACGGGGAACGATTCATGCACTTAGGTTTTAATTTGTAGGATTAAATTTTAGTTTAAAAACCGATAACCCATTTGAATCAATTGTCCAAATCGAAACAAAACGTCTCAAATTCACTCGATCTTCGTGTACAACGAACTTGGTTCATCAACGTGTTTAATTAAATCCGTCTTTGGTGAATTTAGTCTATTACTTTTTCCTAAAGGTAATTTTCTAAGTTTACCCTATAACGTATCTAATTAATATACATTCCACGATACATCAGTAATCCTTTGTTAATTACCATCAGATTAATAACGGTTGTCTCTCATTATCACCAGCAAAATTTACAGTTTCGATAGTTAATTACGAGGGATGTAGGTGAATCCTATATCTCCGCCCATTACATAGGTAATAAACAAACTATCAGGAAGAAACACATAAAACAACTACAAAGTCATAAAGAACATGAGGAATACTAAAATTTCTTACATCTACTGTCTTTGATTCCAAGATTATCATCAATAGAATGGACTCTGCCTAGAATATCTTGATCATCATACATAACAGCATCGTATGGGTCGTAGTCATCATCAACATTTTTGTAAGAATCTTTCCATTGTTCCCGTACACTATTAGTCCCATAACCCTTATCAGACATTTTAGCAGGCTAAAGTTATGTCATATCATTTTCTACACGCCCGACTACAACATATTCATTAAGCTCTCCTGAAAAATCACCCATTTTCCTAGGAACTGGAATCCTTTGATCATTAACAAGATTAACTTGTCATAATTTTCTTTTCAATCTTGTCAATTTTCTCAATAGTCGGGGTATAACTAGCTTCTTAATGAGGAGTATACCTGAAACATCATCCAAACCAACCGAAATAGAAGTCCCACCATTTGTCCCCAAACCCTTGTTATTTTTCACAAAATTGAGCGCATAATTTTTTTGAGTTACTAACCTCTTTACTTGGCTAACCTTTTTACAAGGACCCGCGACAACTTGCTTTTTCCTACCACTTGAATTAGTATTCTTCTTTCCTACCATTCAGTATTCCTGAATAACCAGTTTAAAATTCAACTAAGGGCCAACCGGTACACCCGTGGCTATTTGCTTAGGTTTGCTTACATTCTTTGCACCAGTTGATCTCGTAACTTTAGGACAATCCTCAAGTATATGGCTAAAAATATTATAACTCGAGCATCTAGAAGGTCTCTACTCATATTCAACACGAATAATGATTAAATAAAACCCTCACTTTTGAGTTTAGGCATAGCCACCATAATAGAATTCTTCAAACACTCTAAAATTTAAATTGTCCCCCACTAACATACTAAAACCCTTCAACACTCTAAAATCTTATAAAGCATATAGTGGGTGATTTTAGCATAATTTTTATAAAAATTTGAGAGTTTGTTTAATTCTTTCCATCAAAAACTCAAATTGTCCCCCACTAACTCACTAAGACTTTTCAACACTCTAAAACTTTATAAATTATTCATCTGTAGCTAATAATTATCAATTTATCATTTAGGTCCTATCTTTTTACCGAGTCTTATCGTTAATGTCAATTTTTTTGTCTCTACCAATATTATATCTTAGTTTTGCCACTAGCAACGACTCCTTATGACACCATTCACTTCGACTCCTTATGACACCATTCACTTCTACAAAACTTTTGAGTATACATAATATTAAAAAATTGACATTACATTAAAAATGTTTTATAACTAGATGAATATACTTGAGTAAACATAACATTAAAATAAATATAGTTGATGTAACACTCCCAAATATTCATACTTTAGTTCAGCAGAAAAGTCGTTGGTGTTACGGGATAGCACATTACTCAAATCATAGACAACGCTTAAAAATCGCGTCGCTGAATAATAAAGCATTTTTCCATTCATGAATATCAAATTTACATAGGTCCCAAGTCATAGTATTTCATACAATTTTACAAAACATTTGAATGGAAATTGTTATTTAATTGCGGGCCATAAATTCTTGTCGTCTTCCCGAGAATTACCTTAAAGTACCTGAGATAAAACATGTTAACAAGAAAAGGTCAGCGAAAACGCCGAGTGAATTCATAGAGTTTAATAAACCATTAATATATCACCGGTATATATAATCGTTACCGAAAATCATTTTATACAATTCCTTGTCGTAGGCCATAAAATAGGCCAAAGACATTTTATACAAATCCTTGTCATAATTCATAATATAGGCGTCTGCCTTCAAAACCATTATACGAACCATTGTCGTAAAAACATCACACAATACATTTTATAACGTTGTATAAGGTGTAACTAAAACCGTTATATGAAAATGGTTATGTAAAACCAAAACACGAACATAATATCAATAATAAGACCCCGTATTGCTAGTCAGGCAATATATTATAATTCAATTCGTATATCAGTAATTTCGTTATTGGATTATCATAAGCCGCATGACATTGCTACCTTACTATAACAAACAACGGGTAGCTAACCCGAAATTCATTTGCCCATCTAAAACAGCGTGTCGTCACAATAATCACGCTTATATAAATCTTCTCATACATAAATTCGCTTACCAATCAATGTGGCACGACGGGGATCAACCGTCAAGGCGCGATCTGGGGTGATCTTCCCCAAATAGTACTATTATATGCATAAGCGTCTACCGAATCCCGGTAGTTCACAATTTATGCTAATGGGACTTTTAGTGACATAACCTAACTATAATAATCCATTTCATTTCATTCAGCGGGTCATAATCTATCATCGGGTCATATAATCCTTCGGGTCCATATCACTAAGCAAACAGCCGGGACAACTGGTGTCCTATTCTAATTAAAACTAACATGTTATCTCCCTTGTGGGTTTATAAAACATTTCATAAAACATTTAAAAGAGTGCGAGGATATGAACTCACCTTGATTGGGAAAGGCGGTTATCAGCGATTTGGATGTACGGTACGTGCTTCAATCACGGAAACCTAGACAAATAATACTCGTCTTAGACTTTCGTCCAATGACTTTATAAAAACAATGGTTATGTATATATATGATGACATAAGTATGATGATGATCAAGTGGGATTTTTATCTCTTCATACACATTATAGTGTTATGTGTTAGTCAAATTTTTGACTAGTTACACTAGTTTCACTTATTTATATATTAAGGCCCAATAAGCCCATTAAAGTCCAATACATCATATTAGTCCAATTTTATACTTTTAATATCAGCCCTATACTCACATGTTGGGCCCAAGTGGGTTAAGCCCAATGAGTAAGTCCATTAGTGTTTATCCAAACTTGTTAGGTTAATAGTCCAATAAGGCTACTTTGGCCCGTTAATGTTCATATGTTATAAAGCTCGGGTTTTATCGGTTTTTACTTGTAAAATGTACTTATACATCAGTAGATAAGTTATAAAAAGTTTACATTAGACGGGTCCGACCGTCTAAGTTTTAATTGACGAAAACGTTAATCTTTCGGTTTTAGCCGAAAAGACGTAAAACTTATGTATATAGTTTTATATCTTATAAAACATATCAAATTGCCTTTTTTATAAAATGTCACATTTACTTATCAAAGTATATACTTATTTATAAGTATTATATAAGTTAGTGGGTTTTAGGTATACATTTTATATTTGTTTTACTTGAGTGCTAATTTTATAATATATACTTTTATTTTACAAATCTGATTATGAAACTCACTTTCACTATTTTTACCATATCTTGAGTTCTACCAGGAGATAGAAGCTCATTTTTGGGCAGCATAAACTACATGATATGTGTTACAAGTAACTCCTGTTTAGATACTGCTCAATCAACTTCTAATTATGTCTAATAATCGTCCAAAACAGACTATACAGATTTGAACTTTAATAATGTTTTGATCATATCACTCATTTTATGGATTCCATTGAGTGTCCAACTCTCACATATGTAAAAGTCATATACCTTACTGTATATTAAATTTTCCAAGTCATTTTAACAAGTTATCATATGGTTCTTTACTGTTTTATACAACCTACTATTTTAGTCATGATTTCAACATCTTTTCATGTAGCTTTTAATCTTTTTAACTAAATTTATCAACACAAGATCCCTACATAATACTTTGATCATCATATATCATCATATACATATACATTTAAAAAGAAAATACAAAATTACATTTACAAAATAACAAGGAAATAGAGAGAATGATCTTGTTACCAACCAAGATAGTGAAAGTTATGATCAAGGCTTGGATTTTGATGACAAATCTTGTGGTAAACCAAAAATCAACTTCAAGATCACCCAAATTTAAGAACACCTTGTGGAAAATCAGCCCCAAGACACCAAGGAAACTCCTTTGTAGATGTTATGATTACCACAAATCAACAAGACTTCAAGAGGACATCATCTTATGCAAGAATAACATAATATTTGTGGATAAATCTAGATCAAAATGGGTGTTTATGGTGTAGGTTGGACGGAAAGAGGGAGAGAATGAGAGAGTTATGTGTGAGATTTGCATGTTTGAAATGAGTAGCTTGTTTAGTTACTAGTGGTTTTTGTTGTAACATGGTTTTGGTAAGTAAACTAGGACAAGTGTCCTAGTTTGTCTAATAAGTTGACACATCTTTGATATGTTGGCTAAGCTTGCCGTCCCATATGTGGGGGTGGGGCAAGTGTTATCTTGTCTCATCCACATTTATTTACGGGTACTCCTCGATTCTAGTTTCCTTGATTTGCGTGCCCTCGGGTCGTTTTACGAAAAACGTTTTTATAAATTCTGAATCAATGGCACAAAACGAATCTAATAAAAATTGTCTCATCAAAAACGGAGTTCAAAAACGTAAATACGTAAACCTTGGGTTTCTGGTTTAGTCTTAAAGGACGTTAAATTATGCACGTATGTCCTAATATCTTCTCTTAAAATTGTTATTTTATGAACCAACACAAATTCAAAATTCCAAAATAGTATTCAAGGATAAATTTATTTCCTGAAATGTCAGACTGTCACCAAAAACGGTGTATGTAAACGTAAGCACGTAACGTAGAGTCCTCCGGTTTAGACGTAGTCGATGCTACTTTAAGATGTAAACTCAAATTACTTCCTAAAAATGAGTGAGTTCATAATATAACATTAAAATAATGTTTTAAAATAATACTTGAGAATAAAATATCGACCATAAATTGATGGATTGTCACAACATTTACCCCTAAACAGGATCGTTGTCCTCAAAGATCAATTTATCTTACTACTCGCTTCTTATAGAGTTAGAGCCATGTGTGTATTTCCTCCACATTCAGTCCTTTCTCTCAAGTATAATTCATTACAATACGCGAGTTTCATCAAACATAACTACGGGAACACAATCAGGCTTAATGTTGACTTACGTTCTCTATCCATGATGTTCACGGGTTTTTGATGAATGCAACTTTTCGTCGATATAAACTTCATCAAGAAGTAATCAGATTTTCACTTGATAGGCATTTTATCAAGTTCGATATACGAAACATAATTCACGCAGCTCTTGAAGTCCTAGGGTAGATCCAGCTTATATGCCTTTCAAACCAATCTTTTACATTATCTCAATGGTCCCATACAACGGGGAATATTTCCCATGATCTTTCAGATCATAAATTCATTTTTCCAAGGTAAATTTTTTTGGCATAACTTCGCTACCCATCCTGCACTTCAAGATCCACATTTCATATTCACATAACCTCCTGCCCACTACCGGTAGTCAATAATCAGATCCTAATTTCAACAATCATTTCAGGTTTCACGGGTCGGGTATTTTGTAAGGTTAGGTTTGTTATCATAGGCAACCTTAAACCTAAAAGACATGTCCAACTCACAATGGGTGTATGTCGGGTATCTTCATCCCAAATCCTGCCTACAGATGCTCTTATATTTAGATCCTCACAAGATTCGATCTCAATCCTAATACGATAATTATCAATGATAATCTCTCCAAAGGAAAACGATTATACGGTTTATTACCAAAGGTCAATTATTCAAGCATAAAACAAGACTTCTAGTGTTTGTATCGTTACTTTACCTCGTCCCTTCGATTTGGGGTGGTAAACAGTACTCTCATCAAGATTCGTTCCCAATGATTTCTGAGGAAATCTCTAGAAATTCTACGCGAAGCGAGGTTCTTGATAGAGATGATCGATACAGGCACACCATGCTTACACAACTCTTTTAAATACAAAAGAGTCAATTTCTTCATCGAGAATCTATCATTAACGGGAATGATATTAGTAGATTTGGTCAGTCTCTCGACGATAACCCAAATCGAATCAAATTCAAATGATGACCTTTGCAATAGTTAGACGTTTACTAATGTATGAGGCGATGTCTGCTAATACAAGGTTTTAGCCAGGTATGAAAATTTGTTCGTCTCGATTCAATTCGAATTGATTTCCGGTTAAAAGTACGACTCAGTTGTATTTGGTTAATAAAAGAAGATTTGGTTATCTTTTTCTAAGTAAAAAGTAAATGCAAGCCTAACGCTAATAAAATAAAAGAACTAATAAAAAGACTTGTATAAAAACAATTAATAAAACAAATAATAAAACGTGAATTAAAGCGAAACAATTAATAAAGATAAAACTAAAAGACGAAATTAACTATCGACTCGAAAATAAAGTTTACGTAATGAAAAAGGAGAGAATAAAACAAAGATGGTACTTTAAAGCTAAACGAGGCAAAACCTAAAGCGGGTACTAAATAAAAGATAAAACTTGAACTTTTGGAAAAAAAATACTAAACTCAAAATTGATGAAAAATATAACTAAAAATACGTGACTTTCAGAATTAAAATCGGAACAACTTTCAGATTAAACTAAACAATTACGGAACAATATTAATAAATAAACAAGCAGGCAGGCTACCAGCTCAAGCAGGCAACCTACCTGCTGAATTTGGCGGGAAAGTGATAAGCTAGCAGTTAGGCATGCATGTCACATTTATATTTATAATGTTATACGGAATCTAATTGGTGTCTATCTGGATTATAAATTATGATGATGACAGTCTCTTATCCGGAATAAAATTGGTTATACGGAATAAAGTTCGGAAAGTTATACGGAATGTTTTTATCTTTGTATTCTTATCCGGATTAAATGGTTGGGATCCTTATCCGGGATATTTTCATTTGGGCTTATTCGGGAAACAATATTTCTCTTATCCAGGATGTGTAGTTAAATGCTTATCCGGAATGTTACTAAGAAGCTTATCCGGAATATTGGGATTTTGGAAAAACCCGGATAAGAACAAAAATTGCAAATAAGCAAAACTAAAAAATAAGCAAAAATCTAATAAGCACTTATCTAAAAACTTAATCAAATTGATTTTAAGAAAAAGCAAATAAGCCAAAATTTAAAAACTTTTAAAAACACTAAATAATAAAAATATTTAAAAACAACTTTTAATAAGAATTAACTAATAAGCATTTAATTAAAAATAAGAAAATTAACACAATAAGCACTAAAACACTATAAGCTATAAAAATCAAACACATAAAAACCAATAAGCACAATCAATCAAAAACATTAATCAAACAAAAACATGATTAATTAAACTACATGATTATCAAAATCAAAACAAGATTAAAAATAAAGAAAAGTAGAATGAGAATGATTAATTGAAAAGATTGAAATTAAGATGATTAAAGATCCAAAAGTACAAGATTAATGAAAAAGCATGGAAATTTAGATTACACCTACTCCTACTCCTAATCTAAAAAAACTAACTAAAATCTAATTAACTAACTAACACCCTCCTAATGACACATTAGGAGGGTATATATAGGAGGAGGGGAGGCTTGGTGTTGATGCTTTCTCCTTCCACTTTGTCTCGACTCGACTTAAATTCTTTTTCTTTCGCGACGTCATCTCGGGATTTGTCGATATAAATTGAACTCATCTTATAATTTTCTTCTTTAATTAGATTGGTTCTTCGACTTCATTAAACTTCCGTCTTTAGACTTTTTCTTCGATAAATCTTCAAAATAGGCATTGGACTTCCGTTCTTTTTGCACTCTTGATCTTTTGACTTCGTCTTTTCTCGTTTTCTTCGATAAAAGCCCATGAAAGCCCTTATTTCTTCCCTTTTCATATTTTGCTCCTAAATCACAATAAAAACATAAACCACGCATAATTCCGACATTTACGACATAAAATACACGTTTTGGCTTGGTTATTATTATAATTAAGTGGTAAAAGGATGGGTGTTTTCACATCTATCAAATCCCCTACACTTGACCATTGCAATGCCCTCATGCAATGCATTAATTTCAAAGCACGGTTTACATTTTTCATCATAACTAACCCACCTTGGCCCTTATTAAAAAAAATAGAAATATATACAAAACAAGTAAAGAAATCAAACACTCACATTGGGGTTTTTGGTTGTCATGAATGTTTATCATCCTCAAGTTTCACGTTCCTCATACCAAGCTTAAAATCGAGATCATTGTTATTATAAGTTAGCAAACTAACACGAACTCATGTGGCCCAATATTCACTTAGACTCCCTTATTCCTAGGTGTATCTCTTATATTTTATGATTGTCTTGAATGATCACGAGGATGCATTGTTTGACTTATTTCGATAGTTTATTTAAGCTGAAATAAAGTGGGACGATTTAATCAATAGTTAGCTAAAGGACAAAAATCTTTAAAAACTGCTTCTCGGGACCTCATAAAGTTCATATCTTGGCATAACTCGCTTCACGATTTGAGACCTTTCTCGGACCGATATTTGGCAGCGACTTCATACTTCAAATCTTGAGAGACGTTCATGAAATAATGGTCTTCTCTTCATACTAAGAATTTCTTCATTTGAAGTTTTGAGAGATTCTTCATACTTGGACCACGACTTCTTCATTTTTCTCCAATCTTTATTTTGGATTTTGATATAAAACGATTCGCCTCCTCTTAGGACTTGAAACTATTTATCCTCATACCTTGTTAGGGTCTTTTTGGATAGAATTCTCCATGATCTTTAGGGGAGTATTTACTTTTCGTCGTGTGTCTCGATCCTTCATATTGATTTTTGATAAATGATTCTTCACATCACTTGGGATCTTTACCAACAAAATGTAGCCCTCATGCCTTGTTAGGGCCTTTTCGGACTCGCCAATCTTTGCATCCCGCTTCAATAAGTTATGCCTTGGCTATGAACTCTAATTAATACCGAGCAACTTTTAAACGATCTTGGGCTAGAAGCTAAGTAACTTTTCAAATCGTATGACCTTATTTATTGCAAATATATTTATTAACAAGCGATGGGAGAAAAAGCTTATAATCAACTCACATAAATTCATGAAAGAATACCAAACCTATAATTGACTCTATCATCTCTCGTTCTCCACAATTTAAAATCTCAAGGAATGAGACTCGTGGATGCTTAGCCAATTAAACCAAAGTTTTGGGTTTTCAAGTCATCTATAGAATCTTGCAAGTTCTTAGACTCTTTCAAATTTAGAATTCGCATTTTAAAGTTCTCTTGATAAACGACTTTCTAGGATCAATTATAGGAACTTGCGAAAAGTTCTTGTTCTTAACCCGTTAGAGTTAAGACTTTCGCGTTTTAAAGTTCCCTATACAAAAGCCTAGCAAAACATGACTTAAACACGTTAAGGATACTAGCTAGAGTAGACTTGGATAAGTAAACTCGGGCTGAGTCAAAAGATTCACAACGTTTAAAAATTAAAACCACTTTATTAAAATTTTATTCTAGCAAAGAAAGTAAATAACGATAACAAAGGAAAATACTACTAGACTACTAGGCCAAAATAGATCAAAAATTTTGAAAAATGTCGAAAAATCAATTTTCCGGTTAAAATGAGGACAAATACAAGGAAAAGCCCACTTAACTTCGATAGAAGTCCCCCTATACTTAATATAAATATTGTCCTCAATGTTTAATCATGTGGGAGTAAACTCCCCTACACTTAGGACACTGTGCACGTTGTTTAAATCTTGCTAAGGAAGAGACAACTAAAGTGATTCCTATTTCAATCATAAATGATAAGATAATGAATCAAAAGAGTTTAGGATAGAACCGGGAAAACAGGAACACGAGATCACGGTTCGTCAAAAGTCATCAAGAATGGATCTTTGAAAGCTCTAATCCCTGCACATGATAAGAAAGAAAACAATAAATACATACTAGGGTATCCCCTACACTTATTATAAAAACAGATAAAGATAGAGAGATAATCGGGTTGCCTCCCGAGAAGCGCTTGTTTTTGTTAACCGAGTCACGAGCCTGACTCGTCCCCGAATTAAATGGTCCATGGGGAAGCCTCGAATGTAATACCAGGATCAAAGACCTTGTCCTCGTTCCCGGAGGACATTAATATAGGAGAGGCATGAGGATAAGTCTTGAAGGGTAGAAAAGTCCTTTCAACATACGAAAAGTATGTGAAATCATGATCCACGAGAGGTGGGGTGGGTAAAGGAATCAAAATGTCATCCCCAAAAGACATATGATTATCACTGAGCGGCAAAGCCGTAAAGGTGTCAATCATGGAATGGTCAATGTCACCCCCCGGGTCAAAGCACTCATCCTCGGTAATGGTTTCTAAAGGTTGGGATAAAAGGTGCCCGGGAGGGGGACTTGGGACAATATCTTCATGCATCAAATTATCAAAAAGAATATCCCCCTCCGTGTCATCATCATCAATACCCGGAGGTATTGAGAGAATGTCGATTTCCTACATAGTTGTATCATTATTCTCAACTGAAGTAATAGACGGAGGTAAAGACTCAGAAATAGGAGCAGAATTCAACGCTTTAATTTTAGCAATAAGAAGATGAACTTTCAGTAATTTGTCGCGAAGAATAACGTCTTCCACCTCATCTATAAGACCAAGTTCAGTGGTGAACTTCTCGTATGTCGGAGAGAATAAATCAACATCGCCTTCATCGCCCGGAGGAGAAGGAGAAATTTCAAAAGTGAAATTCTCATAGCATGGAGTAAAATCATCATCATTAAGATCGACCTCGTCCGTAAGCTCAGCAAAAGTAGGGACATCACAAACCTCCTTAAATAAGTTGTCGAGACCAAATTCACTAATCTCACTCGATGAATCACAATCCTTAGACGCATTTGGGATATCAAGAGTAGGAGTAGTAATCTCATAAGATGGGTTGAGATTATAGATATCATCCTCGTCATCATCATAATAGTAGTATGGACGCACAAGAGGAGGAGTATAATCACTATGATTAGATACTTGCTCTTGTTGCTGTTGCTTTTCTTCCTCTCTTCCTCCGCGTATGCTAGCTAATTCTTGTTGAACGTATTGAAGTGTATTCAAAAAAATGGCTCGTTCTTCTTCACTCATTCCAACAGAAGGTTGATGATCGAGGGAGTAATGTGGGGGTGTTGGAAATACGTTTTTAAGTATTTAGAAAGGATCGGTCATTCCAATGATATTGGGCTCGTGATCCAATATAGCCCATATAGCCCACATGTAGGGTGGGCTATATATACCCCCTCCTAGCATGTTAGGAGGGGTTGGTCATTCTCATTTTCACACACTTAATCTAATCTTCATTTTCTCTCCAACCTCTCTCTACTTTCTCTCTCTAGTTCTTCATCTATCTCTCTCTCTCTAGTAATCATCTCCATAGTTAGATAATCCAAGGATTACGAGGACCTACAAATGGTATCAGAGCCTTGGTTTGATTGGTTTGTTCTTGTGTTCTTGATTTTTAGTGATTTTTAATCTTAAATGTTGATCCCAAACTTAGATCGATTAGCTTTGTGTATACGAGATTAGATCAAGTAATACACGTAGAGAAACCTTTGTATATGCTTTATGAATCTAAGTGTTATGCGGAATCTAACACTTAAACAAGAACACACAATGATAGAAACAAACTTTCACTTTGATTATCAATGTCAAACTTGCTTACAATGAAAGATGTTTACGAATGAAAACTTATATGAAACTTATATTAAACATTAACCTAAAGGCCTTCTTTTATAGACATAAGAAGCCTTGTACAATAATCTACGTATCAGCTATTCTAGGTAAAGATAAATATAGAAAATACATTGTCATTCCTATCCTTACTAGAAGTATTCTAGAATATAATAAACGTGTAGAATATATCTTCCATCAGTGCTTGTCTTCAATGTGTCAACGCTTGACTTTAACTTGTCAACGCTTGAGCTGTCAGCGCTTGTTTTGTTCTTGTCAACGCTTGTTTTGTTCTTGTCAGCGCTCAAGTGATCTGGCCTTAATTTATTCCCAACAATCCTCCCCTAAACTTGATATCCACTCTTATGATCAAGTTTCTGAATAAGCATTAAGGACTAGGAGGAATCTTACAAACCTTCTCATATTGATAGTGAATAAATCTGATCAAATCTTTTGCCACGTCACTTGAATAATCTATTTCCAGCTGAGTGTCCTTCATCTTCTCCAAAATAGCCTTGGATATGAAATACTGAGCATCCATAAGTAAAAACTCAGCAAACTTTGTAGAGCTCAAATGGTATACACCAGCAGCTGAATATAACCTCCATTGAAGACCACTGAGGTCATCTTCAAGATCCTTCCAAATTGCAGGATCCTCATCTTTTGGTCCACACATTCTTTTGAATGTGGTCCAAAGTTTTATTCCATTAGCTGAAGTTGGTGCTTCAGCCTCATACTTGGTCTCCAGCAACCTCCAAAGGTCCACCAAGTATTCTCTATCACAACTTGCAAACAAAGATATGAGAGTGGTAAAAGTGTGTACCTCCTTTCCAAATCTGCCAATCTTCCAAAACCCACATTCATCTTCTTCATAGCTCACAATTGGGTTTCTGGAATCTAATGGTAACACTTGCACCATATCTGGAGCTTCTAATGGGGAGAGCTTGAGGCTCTTTCTTATAACTGCTTCACTTGGATATAGTGGATCCATATCTTTTGGAAACTTAAATGAAATTCCCTTCTTTACTGGCCTGGGAACAATCATAGCTTTCTTGAGTTCCATTTCTTCTGCAAGTTCCTCCTTTCTTTCATCTGAAAGAAGTCTGAGAGTGTTTGCTTCCTGCACTCTCACCCAAATGGGATAAGCCCTGTTTTCCAACTCATCAAATGTCAAAGCCTTCAACTTCTGATATGTCCATCCAACTCCATGACATCTGAGCAACATAAAGTAGAGCTCCCTTCTATCCCTTTTCAACTCTGAGAGAATATTGCTTGCCTTGTGTTTCAAAATTACCTGGCAATCCTTCTAAACTCTAAGAAGAAGCTCCAAACCCCATATTTGATCTGAAATGGTCAAGTCTGGATTATCCATGCATCTTTCTTCCCAAGCATTGTACATTTGAACCACCTCTAGCATGTCAAAGTCAACCTGCAATTTCAACTCTCTCAGCTTCTCTTTGGCCAACTCATCCCCATACTCAAGCCTTTCTGGTTCTATAATCATCACACTTGAGTCTGAGCTAGCTCCATCACTTCCTTCTTCAGAAGTCACAACAAATGGTGACTTTTCCTTTTCATCCTGTTCCATGATTTGTACAGCCAACCTTCTATCAAATTCAACTTGAGCTGCATCCTTTGGAACAATCTCCTCTACCATTATACCCTTACCCTTATCTGATGGTGTAATGGTTGGTAAGGTAGATGGTAATACCTGAGTAGAAACCTCCTTGATGATAGATGATGACTGGGATACACCACCTTCATGTGCAGGTTTGTCAACGCCCAAATTTGTCCTATCAGCGCACAAAATACTTCTATCAGTGTCCAAATTTTCCTTGTCAACGCTCAAATATCTTCCCTCAGCACCTTGTGTAACCTCTCTCAACATAGCTGTAAATGATAAATTTAAGTTGGTGGGAGAGACTAAGGACGTATCAAAACCTGTTTGTTTCTTCAAAGTTGTAAGGGCCTCAGCAACATCCATTGATTGACCATCATGGCTGCCCTTATCACTCATATTTATTGGATCTTCCTCCAATTTGGAAGATTCCCCCATACCCCTCCTAGCACGATCACTTTCCAAAACAACAATCCTCTCCCTCAGTTGCTTGAGTTCAAGGCCTTGTGAGCTGACTACTTGTACTAAGTCTGCATTTTGCTTTTGCAAGCTAATGCAGACTACCGTCAATTCCATAAGAGTCATTGGTTCCAGTCTGCCCTCTTCTAAAATGGGGATTTGACCTCCCAAGTCAAATTCATTGGGCATGGATGAGGACTTAATGATGGTGGGACTGCCTTGGCCAGCATCTAAGCCAGAACCAATAGTCCCAGCCTCATCCAGGGCACCAGCCACACTTGTGGTGGTGGTTCTCTCTGCTTCATGGCTAGGAACACCAGAGGAGAACACTCTAGTAGTCCTTGGCATTTCATCAACCTATATTCAGGGGGTGTGGAAGATGGTGTGGAAGAATGGGTGGATGTGGGTTGGTTAAGGGGTGTTTGGGATTGTGAAGGTTGTGTGTCAGCGGTGGAAATAGGCACATCAACGCCAACATTGAGTGTGTCAGCGTTGAAGGATTCTGAGTCAATTTGCATTTGTTCAGGTGAAGGTAAAGGTTCAGGAATTGGTTCAAGTTGTGGTTGAGGGTCAATTTGAGGTTGGGGGTCTGGTTAGGGTTGTGCTGCTGCAATAACAGCAAGCATGGCTTGGGTTAAAGGTAGGTCACGATGGGGTGGTGAGTTCATCTTCATAAAAATAGCTTTCTTTTGCTCAGGGATCTTATAAAAATCATTGTGATCCCTTGAGCAGTAACCTTGAACATCAAAAACCATTTGCAGAAAACGGGGATAAGCTAAAGTCATTTTGGTCCCCTTGTTTTTACACATCCCCTCAAAAATCATTTTAGAATAGTTAAATTTTTGCCCTGTTGCAATGCACACAATAGCACTGGCAATGGATCTATTGATCTCATTGTGTGCAGTACATTTGGGACTCAAACATTGAAGGAGGACATGTATGAGGTACTTCCAGGCTGGGGGAAATTCATGCTTATGATACTTGTTGAGAGTACCTTCATCAGGAAAAGGATATCCCAAAGCCCGAAGCCCTTGTTCTATTTCATTTATGGGAAGGGTGGCTATACCATCAGCATCATCAAGATGCAAGGCTTGGCGGACCAAAGCCTCAGTAACCACCCAAGGTCTCCCATGAACAATAGAAGTCAATGTGGTCACTCCATTAACTGTTGAGGAACTAACAGTGTTCCAAAACTGCTTAATGTGTGTGACTGGAATGAGTGGTGCATGAGAAAGAGCATACCTTAATGGGGATGCGTTCAAATATGCCACCATTTGTGTGTATTGAGGAAACAGAGTATCATCAGCGACAAGATATGAAATCATGTTGTGTTGAGATCTGAACCCCAATTCCAATTCTGTTGGTTTAAAATTTGGTGCCATTGATGAAAGCTGTTAATTTTAAGTGAAGAAGATGAAGTTGATAAGAGAAAATTGTTAGTTGATAAGAATTATAGATACCCTGTTTAAAATAGGAGCGAAATTTATAGGAGAAGAAGATGCATGTGATAGGCCCAAAAATAGGCAAGTATTTTCAAAAATCAATCATGAAAATATTGAAAAAGTTATAAGTTATCTCATGCATTAAATGAAAGTATCAACTCCTAAAATTACGGCCTAAAAATTTGTCAAAAAGTAACAACTGGGTAGGTCCCATTAAGTGTCAACGGTCAAAAATAACCTATCAACGCCCAACGGCTATAATCTTGTCAACGTTTGCCTATAGCCATGTCAGCGTCCAATTTGGTCACAACAACGCTTGGAAAATTCTTGTCAGCGTCCAAAAATAAAAATATTTTTAAAAAGTGAAAAATGACCTTAACAAGTAATTTATCCTAGAGAAGATAACCAAAAGCTGATAATTATTATAGGGCGGCAAGCACTGTCCAGTTATGTACACTTGCATAAGCAAGATAGACATAACAGTCCTCTAGTGTCCCTTGCTAACCAAAACTCTTAACAACCAAGTTACCTTATAAAATCCTTGTTACTCCCAGGTAAATCCCATATCAAAATCATTCCCAAGTCTCCCAACAGACCACAACCAATTCTAGGCCAAAAATGTCTTGGCAGCATGCACAGTATATCAACTTTGCATGCTACAGTGCCTCATGATTTAGTAAAACTAACTCATACTCACCTGTGGACACAATCTAGAATTGTGATAAGAGTATCATATGGATACCCAAACATCCTAAAGGTTCCTAAAACCTCCCCTTAAACTATGATACAAAAGTTTGCTAAAATCATGCATGAACATAAAAATTTATGTCAAGATAGGAATGAAACATTCCAACCATCATCCATAAATAAAAACTTGTCCAAATGCTTCTCCATTGATCCATAAGCAACTCTGTATCCAATGGTATACTGCTAACACCATCTGCACATTTAGATTGAAAACCACAAAACTAACATTGTTGCTGACAACACCCCGATAACACATAACAGCGTTGAGGGAAGCTTTGTCAGCGTTAGACAATTATATTGCTGACAACGTTGCAAAGACACTTATCAGCGTTCAAGCAACCTTTGTCAGTGTTAGAAAAATATAGTGGAAAATCTAAATCATCAATAAGACCAATAACAATGCATCATCCTGTACATACCTTTACAAAAAGACTCCAAAACACATATTATGTGAGATTGACCATTCCAATACTTGTTACCAAGTATTGAATTCTCCCAGCATCAAAAGGTTTAGTTAATCAATCTGACACATTTTCCTCAGTGTCAACCCTATCTGGTTGTATTAAACCTTTCTCAAAGCAATCTCTTATAAAAGGTGTCTAATTTCTATGTGTTTAGTTTTAGAATGATGTACAGGATTCTTAATGATGCATAACGTACTATTATTGTCAACAAATATCTTGGTATGCATGAAATTATACCCATAGTCCAACAGCTGGTTCTGAATCCACAAAACTTGACCACAACATGCAGCTGCAGCCACATACTCTGCTTCAGTTGTAGAATTAGCCACCACTGTTTGTTTCTTGCATTGCCAAGATATCAACCTGCTCCCAAGAAATTGACATCCACCAGTTGTGGATTTCCTATCAAATTTATCACCTCCATAATCACTATCTGAATATGCAATCAGCTCCAATGGTGAATCCTTTGGGTACCACAAACCAAGACCAGGATAGCATCTTAGGTACCTAAAGATCCTCTTCACAGCATAAAGGTGACATTCTTTGGGAGTCACTTGATGGCGTGCACAAGCACACACAACAAACATAATGTCAGGTCTGGAGGCAGTAAGATACATCAAGGATCCAATCATGGATCTATAGTGCCTGACATCAACATCTTTCCCATCTCTAATCTTTCCCCAAGGGTGTTCTCTATCCATAGGAGTAGTAGCCCTCTTTTCATGTGGAGAAAATCCAAACTTCTTCAAGATCTCAGCAACATATTTATCCTGGGAAATGAAGATACCATCTTCTTTCTACTGAACTTGTAAACCAAGAAAGAAGTTCATCTCCCCCATAGCACTCATCTTGAATTTGTCTGTCATAAGCTTGGAGAAATCCTCACTCATCTTTGGATCAGTAGACCCAAAAATGATATCATCAACATAGACCTGCACAATCAACACATCCTTGCCCTTCTTCTTTGTAAATAGTGTCTGATCTATGGTGCCCCTCTTGAATCTATTATCCACCAAATAGGTAGACAGAGTACCATACCATGCTCTAGGGGCTTGATGAAGGCCATACATAGCCTTTTTGACTCTATACACTTTATCTGGATGCTCTGGATCCTCAAAACCAGGAGGTTGCATTACATAAACTTCCTCAACAATGGTGCCATAGAGAAAGGCACTCTTGACATCCATTTGATAGACTGTGAAGCCCATGTAGGATGCATAGGCTAGAAAAATCCTTATAGCTTCAATCCTTGCAACTGGTGCAAAGACTTCCTCATAGTCTATCCCCTCCTCTTGTGTATAACTTTGAGCCACTAACCTTGCCTTGTTTCTGACCACAATGCCTCTTTCATCTCTTTTGTTCCTGAGAACCCATCTTGTCCCTATAGGTCTGACATATCTAGGACAATCAACCAGATCCCAAACATCCTGAATTGCAAATTGATGAAGCTCATCCTGCATTGCTTCCACCCAACTTGGTTCTTTGAGAGCATCAAATATTTTCTTGGGTTCCTCTTGTGACAGAAAACAGGCAAACAAACATGCTTGCACAAGAGGGGTATCAACCTTCTTGTGTATATTAGCAATAAACCCACCAAGACCTTGATGAGACCTTCTAGTCTGAACTGGAGTCATAACATCACCAATGATCTGGGAAGGGGGGTGATTCTTCATTGTAGAAGTGAGAACTCCTCCTTCAAAAAGTCTGGTGTCCTCAACCTCATTCTCCATATTGCTAATGTCTTCTTCATCAGACTCTCTTCCATCAACATGAGGATGAACCTCTTCATATATATTGGAAGGTTCACCTTGTTCAAAATTGGAAGAGAAAAGATGGGCAGAATTGTTGTCAACGCCTAAACCTTGTTTGTCAGCGCTTGGGCTAACAACGCTTGAACTGTTGTTGTCAACGTCTGAGCCATCAACGTCTGAGTTGGTCTTGTTAGCGCTAGATTTGCCTTTGTCAGCGCCTGAAGGACCATGCATGTTTGTATCTGGTGGTGCTTGAAAACCACCATTATCTTGTCCAGCAGCAGCAGCAGCAGCAAAAGCATCTGTCCAAATGGGAATTGTGACATATTCTAATATAGGAGATGCCTTTTCTGCTTGTGATCCAACCTTCTTATGAACCTGTGTACCTGAAACATCAACACCTTGTTCCTCCACAACATTTGAAGTTACCTTCACAATGTCTGGATTAGTGACAGGCATATAATTTAAAGTTCTAGATAAGGGTTCCAAGTCAAACAACCAATTAGGACCACTTTCAGGATCACTAGGTTTATTCTCTAAAAACCTAACATGTACTCTTTCAACTATATGTTTATCCTCTTTAAGATAAACCCTATAACCCTTGCTCTGGACTGAATACCCCATGAAGTAACCCTCATCACCTTTTGCACTAAATTTCCCTAAGGCATCACTAGTATCCAAGACTACTACATGACAACCAAAAGGTCTGAGAAAACCAATATTAGGTTTTCTTACCCAAAGTAACTCATAAGGTGTTTTGTTCTGAATTTTGTTAGCCAATGCTCTATTTTGCACATAGCAAGCTGTATTAACAGCCTCATCCCAAAAGGCTATAGGAAAGTAAGCATCAGCCAACATTGTTCTGGCTGCTTCAATTAGGGTTCTATTTTTCCTCTCAGCAACCCCATTTTGTTGTGGGGTTCTAGCAATACTAAATTGCCTTGTAATTCCTTTCCTGGCACAGAAATCATCTAGCTTCTTATTCCTAAATTCTCCACCATTATCACTCCTAAGCATTTTAACCTCATTGCCAGACCTCTTCTCAATCTGAGTGATAAAATCAATAAGAACATCAGCTGTGTCACTCTTCATAGCTAGAAAGAATGTCCAAGTAAACCTAGAAAAGTCATCTGTGATAACAAAGCAATATGACTTACCATTCAAACTTTCTATATTGGTTGGACCAAAGAGGTCCATGTGAAGCATATGAAGAGGTCTAGAACTAGTATGCACCTGCTTGGACTTGAATGAGACCTTGTGCTGCTTGCCTTTAAGACATGCAACACAAGAGTGGTCATTGTGGAAGGCCTTCTCAAGCAAACCATCAACTAAACCAAGTCTCACAAGTGTATTTATATTTTTAAAATTTATGTGCCCTAGTCTCCTGTGCCACAAATTACTCTCATCAACTGAGGCCTTAGCATAAAAACAAGACATATTATTGTTCATTTTAATCCTATTTAAATTCACATTATATATGTCCTTATGCCTAGGTGTTCTATACTCAATATATTTCTCATCAGGGATCTTAAAATCCTTGCTTAACACCAAACACTCAGTATCAGTAAAAAGAACTTTATTTTTGTTATCACAAACTTGTGATACACTAAACAGGTTATAATCAAGTTCTTTTACCAGGAAGACGTTCTCAAAACGCAGATTATTGGTGAGAAGGGTTCCTTTGCCTGTGATAGTATCATATCCACCTCCAAAGTATACCTTATCACCATCTTTAATAGGAGTGAAATTCGTCAGATAGTCTTCCTTCCCTGTCATGTGCCTTGAGCATCCACTATCCCAATATCCATAATCATTGATCTGTCTTTGAATGCCCTGCACATAAAGAAAACAAATTAGTTTTCTTTGGGAATCCAAGTCTCAGAAGACTTGGATTCATCTGGTTGTTCAATAAGAACAGACTTAGTTCTCACAACAACCCCATTCTCATCCTTTTTAGGATGAAATACCCAGTTAACCCCAATAGATTTTGTAATGACCTTTGAAATGTAATTAAATCTATTACAAGTCATTGAAATCCCATTATCATTAGGGTTTTGATCTTTCTTGGGTCTCCATGTTAAGCTTGAATAAGCTTTAGACCCCTTACCTTGTGGCTGCAAATATTTAGGTCTGGTCACGTTTCTGTCAGCGTTAGAATTTGTCCTGTCAACGCTGAAATTACCCTTGTCAATGTTGAACCTAGGGTTTGCTACAGAAACCCATTGCCTATTTGACCAGGTGTTTGTCTTTTGAAATGGTCGTTGTCCATGAGTGTTAGACCCTCTAGTAAAGAATGGGGCAGGTCTAATCACTTGTGGACTTTGCTGCACACAAGGTTTGGGTCTGACAACGTTTGACTTTCTAACAACGTTGACTTTGTTCCTGTCAGCGCTGAAATTGCTCATGTCAGCGCTGTATTTGGGAGCGTTGACACACTTGTAAGCCAAATGTGAAAAGCTACAACAAGTGTAACAGGCTTTCTTAGACACAACCTTAGGTCTAGAAGAGAAGAAACCTGTTCCATGATTGCTAACTTGGCTCTTGGGTGACCTAGTATTCCTATACATCTCTGCATATTTAATGGTAGGTCTTCTAACAGTGTTTGAGCCTAGGTCAACAGCTTTACCAGTGATTGGGTTAGTAACCTTAATGGGTGGTGATTCATTAGGACTTTCACATAGCAAGCCACCCTTGACAAATAAAGTAGGGTTAGCCTTCTTCCACTCATTCAGGTCAGTCAGTTTTTGTTGATACTCTTCAACTGGAGTGACAACTCTTGGTAGAGGAATGAATTCCTCCTCTTGGAGCTCTGGCAAACCAGTCCAAGATAGGTCCTTTTGTTAGACACCATAGAAGTCACCAGCTGGTGGTGGAACCAAAGAGTAATCATTCATCCCAATCCCAGTCATGTCCTTAGGATCCCTTTGTTTAGCTACACAGTCTCCTAGGGTTTGGGTGGCTCTATCAAATCTTTGAATGTTAAGGCCAACATTGTCTTTATTTTTAATAGCCTCATCTAACTTAGCCTGTAACTCACCATTAACCCTTTCCATGATATTTCTAATATCCATACTAGCATCTAACTCATGTTTTAAGATATTGATTTTATCTTTTAAATCAAATTCCATTTTCTTGTATTCAGAAACGGTTTTCTCAGTTTCATTAAGAGCTAGTTGGTAGTTAGACAATTTACATCTTTCAGTACTCATATCATCTAATAATCTTAACACCTCCTTGTTAAGTCTTTCAGTATTTATCCTACAGCCTTTGCTACAAAAAGCATCATCATATACCTCATTATCAGATGAAGAGGAGGAGTGTGCCATGAGAGCATATTCAACATGCTCTTCTTCTTCAATATCAGCAACCAAAGCTTTGTCCTCTTCAACATTCTTAGCCAGATAGCTCCAATCCCATCCCATACCATCAATTCCTTGAACTGCAACCATGGCCTTGGAATCCTGAGCTTTAACAACCTGACTTGAGGGTTTACCAGCATCAGATCTTCTAGGAGATTTGCATTCCCTCATGAAGTGCCCCATACGATGGCAGTTGTAGCATTCAACTTTGGATTTGTCAAATCCAGCTGTGTCTTTAGCATTGAAGGTCATTTTCTTCATAAACCTTCTGTTCCACCTGTTTGCTCTTATACTAGCAAGAGCCATGTTCCACTTGATGTCCATCTCTTCCAAGTGCTCATCACTTATCTGCTCAAGGTCCTCATAAGTAATCACTGAACCATTAGGCAAAGAAGCAATGTAAGCACAAACAGTATCTAAATTCAAACCAGCAGGTGTAACTCTTGGGGAGTCACTCTTGAATGTGTCAGCATCTGAATAGGAGACGTTGACAGGACTTGTTCCAGCGCTGACATATGATGATCCAGTAACTGGATGCACGTAAGAGTCCTTCTGATTGAATTGACCTTCACTATGAGAGAAGAAGGCCATGTAGCTGGTAGTAGACTTGCTTCCATGTTCTGAAAGAGTTTCATCCTCCAACAGCCTTAGTTTGTTGTAGATGTCATCAAACGAGGAGCTCTTGTAAGTATTGTTGGCAAGAATAGATCTTGCCTCAATCTTCCATGCCTCACCAAGACTTTTAAGAAAGGTAGCATTAATATCAACATCACCAACTTGTGTCCCCATGAAGGACAACTTGCTTGTAATGTCAAGCAATCTGCTTCTCACACTACTTAGTTTCTCATTGGGTTGAGCCTTGAAGACAGCATAATCATGCATGAGTTGCTTTTTTTTCTCTTCCTTAGTGTCTGCATTGCCACCATGTGCAACTTCAAGAGCTTCCCAAAGGTCTTTAGCAGATTCATAACTTCTGTATTTATGCTGATTCTCTTGTCCCAAAGAGAGCTTCAGAATATTTAGGGTTTTCATGTCAACCCTTCTCTTTGCAATGTCTTCAGCAGACACAGCTCTACCATCATCAGGTTTTTCCCTCTTGTCAGCTTCTGAACATCCAGCAACAGCTGTTCTTGCAGAAATAGCATTAAGAATCTTTTGAGCCTTATTGAATGTGTTTCCATATTCAATAACCTCCCAGAGTGTGTAGTCATAGATCCCCAGATATTGTTCAAAGTTGAACTTCTACTGATCAAAGTTGGTTGCATCAAGCATAGGAATCTTGATGTTTGGTAAAGGCGAGGAGGAAGAGTTGGTGATTTCTGGAGTTGACATGATGTTGTTAGGGTTTTTGAGAAAATGAGGGTTTTGGTGATTTCTAGGGTTCTTGTGTTCTTTAAGATCAAAAGTTTCTCAACAAGCTCTGTACCACTTGTTGATCCCAAACTTAGATCGATTAGCTTTGTGTATACGAGATTAGATCAAGTAATACACGTAGAGAAACCTTTGTATATGCTTTATGAATCTAAGTGTTATGCGGAATCTAACACTTAAACAAGAACACACAATGATAGAAACAAACTTTCACTTTGATTATCAATATCAAACTTGCTTACAATGAAAGATGTTTACGAATGAAAATTTATATGAAACTTATATTAAACATTAACCTAAAGGCCTTCTTTTATAGACATAAGAAGCCTTGTACAATAATCTACGTATCAGCTATTCTAGGTAAAGATAAATATAGAAAATACATTGTCGTTCCTATCCTTACTAGAAGTATTCTAGAATATAATAAACGTGTAGAATATATCTTCCATCAGTTCTTGTCTTCAATGTGTCAACGCTTGACTTTAACTTGTCAACGCTTGAGCTGTTAGCGCTTGTTTTGTTCTTGTCAACGCTTGTTTTGTTCTTGTCAGCGCTCAAGTGATCTGGCCTTAATTTATTCCCAACATTAAAAAACCCACGTTTAAATTTTTTTGTGTTTTTTGTGGTTTGATCTTCACCAATATCATCTACATATACGTGTTAGTGATTTGGGTTACTTGGATCGCTAAAAAACGCAAATTTTTTGGTGTTTGAATTCATTTTGAGCTTCAAGATTCGTCTTTTTTAAAGTACAATACGAGTTCCTTGTTTTTCTCTTCATTTTGCAAGATCTGGTACAATTTCGCAATTTTTGTGATAAATTGCGAATTTGAATCATCTATTCATTGCGGATTGGTTCTATATTACATATTGCGGAATTGTTGGATAATTTCGGAATTGAGCAATATTGCGGAATTAGGTCTCTATTGCGAAATCTTTGCCCAATTGCGAAATTAAGCACATTGCGGAATCTTGGCATAATTCCGGAATTGAATCATTGCGAAATATTTGCCTATTGCGAAATCTTTGCCTGATTGCGAAATCTTTGCCTATTGCGGAATCTTTGGTTAATTCCTGAATTGAGCCCTATTGCGGATTTAAGCATTTATTGCGGAATTATATATTTATTGCGAATTTGAATCCTTTATTGCGGAATCATTTATTAATTGCAAATTTGTCTCAATTTTGCATTGCGGAATTGTGGTAATTCAAGTATTGTGGAATTGAAACTTACTTCCGATTGCGGAATTGTGTCTCTTGAGGATTGTGGAATTAAATCATGCGAAATTATTGATTTTTTTCAAGATTTAGGAAAACCATGATTTAGAAAATTTCGTACAAACTTCGTGTGTAATTTTTCCTTGGAGATTTTTGGTTTCTCGAGAACACCTATTTAGAGGATTTAATCATTTTTCTTCAATACTCAAGGGATTTAATCGACGACAACTAACACAATAACTTTCTTTCATTGATCGATCGACAAGTAATCTTTATCTTCATATATCATCGATTTTCAATGGAGTCGTTTAATTCAACATCTCAAGAGGGAGAATTTCATCTCATGCAAAATACAGCTAGAGAAAGTGGTATAACGTCCTTTCAACTAATCCAGTCTCATCTAGTGACCATTTCTTGGTTTCAAGGAGGAAACAAATTTCTGACACTCTTCGGTCAAGATCGTTATATATTCATCGATTCAATATTCTTCAACTTGAACCAACTAGCTGAGCAACTTCACAAAGAAGACTTTAATCACTCTGTATCAGCATCTGCATATCAAGCTCTAGTACACAACTTACGCACTTCTTCAAATTCAACATCGTTAAGTCTGACAATTCAGGGATATGTCAGTCATTTCTTCAGTACACACAAACGGAGGTTAAAGAGTTCTGTGGTACATTGTTGAAATTAATGACTTCGGTCTCATCTTCGATTTATGAAAGATCCCGACTTCAGCAAGCGTATGATAATGAAGTGCAAGAATCTACGATGCAGATGCAAGAGGAGAATGATTATACGGTTGACAACTTGGAGCCTAAAGATTGCAAGAGCAAGGATTCGGGAGGAAAGCATGATACAAGCAGCATGTCAGGGATTGATGACACCATACCCGTATATGACGAAGAGTCTACAAATACGGTACAAAGGAATGTGGTATATGATGTCTATGGCGATGAAATACCGCATGTTGCGCATTCCGAACCTAATTATGACAAACATGGGATGGAAAAGGGTGATAGTTTTACCACTTCAGATTCATCCGATGTGAGTCAAAATGGGGGAGAAATTATTCAGAATGCTATAGTACATCATGATAAATGCTTTATGACTACTTCACTAACTGATTCTGATTCCAAGATTAAAGAGCTTGAAACGATTTTAGCTCAGCAATCTAAAGCTCTTGAGGATGCCAAAATTGATTTTTCAAAGAAAACGGATAAATTTAAAAAGTATTTTGAAAAACTTGAAAATTCAAACGTTTTTCTAGAAAGAAAATTAATATTCAAGATTCTAAAGCTGAAAAAGATAATTTTGTGAAACAAATTACTTTGCTAGAATCTAAGTTAGCATCCCAAGATAAATTGCTTAAAGATAATGAGAATTTAAAGGCCCAAGTTCAGGAAAAGGTTTTTGCTATAGCTGCATTGAAAAACGAATTAAGGAAAACTAAAGGAACTAGTGTGGACACTAAGCTTGAAAAACCATCAATCTTGGGGAAACCGCCTCAAATTCAGTCTGTTAGACAACCGGCTGCATTTAGATCTGAGCGACCAAAATCCTCGAGACCGCGGTTTGCCTCCCAAGTTGAAATGGTTCATCTTTCTAGACCAGTCACTCCACCATCTAGGCCCAATGTGACTAAAACAGCTTTTGCACGACCTAATCACATGATTTCCTCTAGTCTCCCTAGACATAGTCCAAAGAACACGTCTAGAACTAGTTCAACTGACGTTCACCAAAAATTTGGTCTAAGGGATGCTATTCAAAAGACACAAGTAAGAGATAAGAATTTTAAACCTAGTGAGATGCCTTCTAGATTACCCAACACTGCTAACCGTAGCATGTCATATCCTAGGAGCATCAATCAATCATCTAGGAATTCTAGATCTTACTCGGACATTAAATATGCTACTTGTAAAACATGTAGGAAATGTGTCTTTAAAGCCAATCATGATTCTTGTGTCAATAAATTACTTAATGAGGTGAACTCCCGTGCTAAACTTAAATCCCAGTGGGTGGCTAAAATCAAACCCATTGGTAAAATGTGGCGCCCCATTGGAAGAACTTTCGCTGTTGTAGGAAATGAGTGCCCTTTAACTAGGATAGTCTCTGATTCTACTAAGACTACTAGGGAGGAAATTGCAAAGGATGATACATCACTTAAGCCTGAACTTAAGGTTTTCTATAAAAGGAAACGTTTACCCACTAAGACAAGTGAATCATCTCCTCAGGTCACCTCTAGCACAAGAAAAGAAAACTGTGAATCCCCGCATGGTTCTAAGATAGATATCGCTAACCCACATAAAATCATACAAACTCCTAATGAGAATGCAGGTACCAAAGTCAACGTTCAACAAGAACACAACGGTCCAATCTTTGTATATCGTACAACTAAGAACACTCTTAGAGTTTGGTTGCTGAAGAAGCTGATATCTAAGAAACAAGTGTCTCAGGGGACTCGCAGTTAAGCTGCACAAAGGACTTATAGTCACATTACAGACTGTAACTCGATCTTCAAAGAAAGGAAAGTTTATCGCCGATGATAAACTTATCCTCACAACGAGAAATTAATTTTTCTCGGGCATGAGCTTATATAAAAAACATTCCAAGTTTTTAAGCTCATGCACAATGGCTCACATTCAAATCACAGTCTATGACCCGAACTTCAGAGAAAGGGAAATTTATCTACGCAACGATAACTTACCCTCAAAACGAGAAATTAATTTTTCTCGGGCATGAGCTTATATTAAGAACATTCGATGTTTTTTAGCTCATGCACTATGACTTACAATTAAAATATCAGACTGTAACTCGGACTTCAATTTTAGGAAAGCTTATCTTTAAAGATAGCTTATCCTTGTAACGAGAAATTAATTTTTCTCGGTCATGAGCTTGTATTAAAATATTCCAAGTTTTAAGCTCATAAAGAAAAGTGTATCTTTTAAATAAGAGAACTTTTCTTCTTAACGAGAAATTCGTCTTTCTCGGTCATGAGCTTTACGTGAAAACATTCAAAGTTTTTCAAGCTCATGAAAACGACTTCTAAGTAAATGTCAACTTAGAACTCGTTCTTCAATTAAAAGGAAAGTTTATCGCCGATGATAAACTTATCCTTACAACGAGAAATTAATTTTTCTCGGGCATGAGCTAATAATAAAAACATTCGAAGTTTTTAAGCTCATGCACAATGACTTACAGTTAAATATCAGAATGTAACTCGGATTTCATATTTAGGATAGCTTATCTTTAAAGATAGCTTATCCTCGTAACGGGAAATTAAATTTTCTCGGTCATGAGCTTGTATTAAAACATTCCAAGTTTTAAGCTCAGAAAGGAAAGTGTATCTTTTAAATAAGAGAACTTTTCCTCATAACAGGAAATTCATCTTTCTCGGTCATGATCTTTACGTTAAAACATTCAAAGTTTTTCAAGCTCGTGAAAACGACTTCTAAGTAAATGTCAACTTAGGACTCGTTCTTCAGTTAAAAGGAAAGTTTATCGCCGATGATAAACTTATCCTTAACAACGGGAAGTTTACAACTTCTCGGACTTGAGCTCGTTTTGCAAGATATTCAACATCTTAAGCTCAAGTAATTGGTTTTCAAAACGTTGAACACAATTTTTCGAGAATTTCTCAAAAAAGGTTTTCTAAATCTTTCAAAATTGTGTTTTCAAAAAATGTTTTGATAAAAAGAGCATGTCTTCTGGAATCGATAATATTTACGATACTAGAAATGTCATTCAATAATGACACGGGGTTGTAAATAAAGTTTGAGCAGAAGTTCAAATGTTTTAAAACATGCTCAAAATGGTTTGCTATTATTTCAGATAGTAACCCGCTTTTCATACTCAAGTCAAGCATTTCACCGGAAAGCTTTGACTCAACAACGGGAATTACTTTTCTCGGGCATGGTTTACTTTATAACCATGTAAGGGATTGTGTTTATGGAATAACACAATTTAACACGATTTGTTAAAACAAGAGAAATCTTGTTTTTATGAAGTTATCATCTCCACCAACCGTAGCAATTTACAATTGATATCTACATACTCGACGATGCGACTACTCAAACGGCGACTACAGCTCTTTCAATAGAACACGGGTCAACAATTGAGGGGGAGCAATTGTCCAGCATTCAGAATCCTTGATGCCGAGAGTGCCAAGTTCACATATTGGTGTCAAGACAACGATATCAATCATACACATGGAGTCAAGAGATAAATTCAGACGTGATGAGGCGACCAACATTCGTGAACAAGAACCATGTGCTTCTTTCATATGATGTTCTCCATCATTCAGGTCCAACCTCATAAATCGCTAATCTTGTGAATACATTATCATATATGATCTTTGCATGTGATAAGTACCTTACACTTATGTTTAAAAGGTATTTAATTTACGTTTCAAGTACACCCTCATTAATTTGAGGGGGAGCTTGTGTAATTCATGAAGATAATTGGATTTGCATCTTTCTTCCCAAATTTTCTTAAAACGCTATTAAATCAATTGATATTAAAAACATCGACTGGGTTAATATTTTTAATATGGGGGAGAAAATGTGATTTAATATGGGAAATGATTAATCACAAATGGTTTGACTTATAGTGATAGCTCATCCTGACATGTGCGAAATGTTTTCGAATATCGTGGCATATGTTAAGGGGGAGCAAAATGGATTTGTACTTCAAAATGGATTTCATGATGATTTATACTTACCCGCAACCCATTTATTTCACGGCGATGAAGATTGTGGTGACATAAGGATGGTAGGATAGGTTAAAGTCCAATGATTCCTCTAGAACTGGAGGAATCTTCCCAAGGACATTCCATAGCTAGAAATAGTAGTCCTTAGGAAAGATGGAGAAAGATTGTGAACGTAGCTAAATGCCGACCAAGTACTTAAATTAGCACTGGAACAATCACAACAAGGTGCTAGTGATGACATATTGGTAAGCATTGAAGAGGTTGAAGAATGAAAAAGAATTGTAAAGATAAAGGGTGTAAAGAAAGAAGCCCTACTTACAACTTAGGCAGAAACCGGGTCAATACATATGCTATTAAGATCATTGTTTAATGATTCTTGATATTGAAGACAGACATCATGGACCCAGTGATGCAAGGCACAACCCATCCCAGCTAACTCAGATATCTCTTAAAAGATATTTGTTTTAATCACACGAAGACAACACATTATATATTGATTTATTCACTCCGAATAAATTGGTATTGAAATGGTGGCACTCCTCTCCAGCCTCCGATCACTAAAAATCCAAAATGCACGATCGAGTCTAGAGCCATTTGAGATCATCAAATATCTCATTAGGACACACTTTCATAATTTCTTGCTTCTTCACACACTGTGAAAAGTAAGAAAGATCTTAAGAGTCCTACGTAAAATCTTCATGATCTTGCCTGAACATCCGAGTAATACGAAAGTATTTACAATGAAGATGGAAATCCTTCTTGAGCGAATATCAAAAAGCTTATGGTAGGTGACTTGTGCGATTCTTTATGAATCAAACTTGTGATAACTGGAAAACAACAGTGGTTTAATTCTTAAATGAATTTAAACACGTTCCAGGCCTCTACGCAATATCTTAGTGATCTTGCCAGAACACTCAGAGTGATACCTTAGTGTTCACAGTGATGAGTGGAAATCCTTCTAGTGTTAACCTCAAACAGCACTTGGTAGGTAACTTGCAAGATTCTATACGAATCAAGCTCGTGATAACTGGAAAGCAACAATGGTGCTGTTCTTAATTGAATTTCACTTGTTCTAGGAACATGAATTGACGGCTTCAAATCATGTGGATATTATTATCCAAATGATTCACTCTTTATGTACGCAGTCAGCTTTGGACGGTCGAATAAAGAGAACGGGTTTACCCGTGAAATCTTGTCAAGGAGGTTCTTAATTGAAACTACCTGCCACAAGTACGATATTTAATATCGTCCAACGGTCTTCACTAACCTGCTGTAAAATGCTACCGAATTAGAATGAAATGTTCAAGGCCATTTCACCTGTGTATATGTTTTGTTGCTAACGCTCTTATGTAGCATAACAAGAAGGTGGCATTGCGGTGTTCAATCCAGAAGAAGTCGTCAACACATGCTTATGCTTTCTCCACTTAATACCTCAATAAATTCAAGAAAGTCTAAAAGTCAAGTCTTCCGCTGTATCAAACTATAAAGCTTTCAATAATTTATAAAAGTATAAGTATGTGGAACATGAAGTTACGAGGAGGAAAATATCACAAGTGATGAATGCACAAGGTCAAAGCAAGGACACATGCTCAAGACCAAAGTCAAAGATCTCATCAGCATATTCACAAGAACAAGATCGAAGACTCAAGCATAGTATGCTAGGTTTAAGATTTTGTAAAATGGTGTGACCTCCCTTTGGGAGAGATTGTTGGAAATATGTTTTTCCAAGGAAAGTCTCGGTCACATTATTGTTAGCATAGATCACGAGCTATAGACTATTTAGGACATTGTAACTTGGAGTGACCTCCCTTTGGGGGAGATTGTTGGAAATACGTTTTTACGTATTTAGAAAGGATCGGTTACTCCAATGATATTGGGCTAGTGATCCAATATAGCCCATATAGCCCATGTAGGGTGGGATATATATACCCCCTCCTAGCATGTTAGGAGGGGTTGGTCATTCTCATTTTCACACACTTAATCTAATCTTTCATTTTCTCTCCAACCTCTCTCTACTTTCTCTCTCTAGTTCTTCATCTATCTCTCTCTATCATCTCCATAGTTAGATAATCCAAGGATTACGAGGATCTACAGGGGGATCGGAATTATAAAAACCGGAATCATAGCACGGGTTTGGTTCAAAATAATTCATCGGTTGACAATAAGAAGTATCGTGAGGGCCCCCACAATTGTTGCAACACGGGTATTGAGAGAAACCCGGTGCATTTTGTTGATATGGATCGTCATATATGGGAGAGGGTGAAATAGTGTCATTAGAAGAGAAGAATGAATTGAAATATGAATTGATCAAGTTGCACGATAGACAACGGCCAAATTTGTAATTAGGGATATCCATTCCACACCGTTCGCATGAACACCATTGACAGGAATGACTACCAGAAGATGGTCTTCCACACCCTACACAGTCAACAAACGAATCCATTAAACACAATAGATAAGCAAGAAGAATATTTTTGGTGCAAAACTTTCGAAAAAGAAATGATTTTTATGATTTTTCAAATGTTTTTGGATTTTTGAAACTTTTGATATTTATGGATTTTTGACAAATTTTTGAAAAATGCAAGAAAAATAACGTTCACGAGTGAACGGATCCCAAAATCCAACGCGTCTCTCACAAAAAACCGTCAATCTTCACGGAAAGAGCCGGCAGCGGCGCCATTTAATACAAGGTTTTAGCCAGGTATGAAAATTTGTTGGTCTCGATTCAATTCGAATTGATTTTCGGTTAAAAGTGCGACTCAGTTGTTTTTGGCTAATAAAAGAAGATTTGGTTATCTATATCTAAGTAAAAAGTATATGCAAGCCTAACGCTAATAAAATAAAAGAACTAATAAAAAGACTTGTATAAACACAATTAATAAAACAAATAATAAAACGTGAATTAAAGCGAAACAATTAATAAAAATAAAACTAAAAGACGAAATTAACTATCGACTCGAAAATAAAGTTTACGTAATGAAAAAGGAGAGAATAAAACTAAGATGGTACTTTAAAGCTAAACGAGGCAAAACCTAAAGCGGGTACTAAATAAAAGATAAAACTTGAACTTTTAGAAAAAATACTAATACTAAAAATTGATGAAAAATATAACTAAAAATACGTGACTTTCAGAATTAAAATCAGAACAACTTTCAGATTAAACTAAACAATTACAGAACAATATTAATATATAAACAAGCAGGCAGCCTACTAGCTCAAGCAGGCAACCTACCTGCTGAATTTGGCGGGAAAGTGATAAGCTAGCAGCTAGGCATGCATGTCACATTTATATTTATAATGTTATACGGAATCTAATTGGTGTCTATCCGGATTAAAAATTATGATGATGACAGTCTCTTATCCGGAATAAAATTGGTTATACGGAATAAAGTTCGGAATGTTATACGGAATGTTTTTGTTTTTGTATTCTTATCCGGATTAAATGGTTGGGATCCTTATCGGGGATATTTTCATTTGGGCTTATCCGGGAAACAATATTTCTCTTATCCGGGATGTGTAGTTAAATGCTTATCCGGAATGTTACTAAGAAGCTTATCCGGAATATTGGGGTTTTGGAAAAATCCGGATAAGATCAAAAATTGCAAATAAGCAAAACTAAAAATAAGCAAAAATCTAATAAGCACTTATCTAAAAACTTAATCAAATTGATTTTAAGAAAAAGAAAATAAGCCAAAATTTAAAAACGTTTAAAAACACTAAATAATAAAAATATTTTAAAACAACTTTTAATAAAAATTAACTAATAAGCACTTAATTAAAAATAAGAAAATTAACACAATAAGCACTAAAACACTATAAGCTATTAAAATCAAACACATAAAAACCAATAAGCATCAATAAAAAACATCAATCAAACAAGAACATGATTAATTAAACTACATGATTATCAAAATCAAAACAAGACTAAAAATAAAGAAAAGTAGAATGAGAATGATTAATTGAAAAGCTTGAAATTAAGATGATTAAAGATCCAAAAGTACAAGATTAATGAAAAAGCATGGAAATTTAGATTACACCTACTCCTACTCCTAATCTAAAAAAACTAACTAAAATCTAATTAACTAACTAACACCCTCCTAATGACACATTAGGAGGGTATATATAGGAGGAGGGAAGGCTAGGTGTTGATGCTTTCTCCTTCCACTTTGTCTCGACTCGACTTAAATTCTTTTTCTTTCTCGACGTCGTCTCGGGATTTGTCGATATAAATTGAACTCGTCTTATAATTTTCTTCTTTAATTAGACTTGGTTCTTCGGCTTCATTAAACTTCCGTTTTTAGACTTTTTCTTCGATAAATCTTCAGAATAGGCCTTGGACTTCCGTTCTTTTTGCACTCTTGATCTTTTGACTTCGTCTTTTCTCGTTTTCTTCGATAAAAGCCCGTGAAATCCCTTGTTTTCTTCCCTTTTCAAATTTTGCTCCTAAATCACAATAAAAACACAAACCACACATAATTCCGACATTTACGACATAAAATACACGTTTTGGCTTGGTTATTATTATAATTAAGTGGTAAAAGGATGGGTGTTTTCACACCTATCATCTGCCTTCATAATTTGTCATCAGTACAACTTCTTCAGATAAGATACATTCAATATAACTAAATCTCAAAATCCTCCATATTTAGGCAACCACAAGCGGCCTTTTATACATTTAACGCCATAGGCTTCTCAATTCTAATGGTTCACATTAGCCGCGAACCCCTTTTATTATCTATATTATCCTTTTTACAAGCATCGGCTATTTTTTTATATTTTTTTTATTTTGCTCGGCAATTTATTTTGCACAGTCATTACTAAGGAACACATCCTAATTGATTCTTTATCCTTTCTACATAATGTGTCAGTATCTACATTCTCCTTCCCTGATGAAATAATTATCATGACCACAATTCACTCATAAATTCTTTCTTCATATTTTCTAAGTTTTAGTTTCGTCTCATTTATCATCTTTATTAGTTTTGCTCAATCCGGCGTTTAAAGCATCGATAAATATTACTAGTAATTAAATAAAAAATATTTAATTTTATGAAACGTAAACGTGAAAAGTTTTAAATTTCTCAGTTTGTCCAATTATAGAAAAATGTTCAAAAATAAGTTTGAATTTACTTAACACGATTTCTGTTGATTTATCGAAAATAATTAATAAGATCCGTAAATGTTCGAAAAATCTTTGTTTATACGTTGGTCAAAATTTTCTTAGTTGGAAAGCAAAAATTTTCGCTTCAAATTCCAAGTCATGGTTTAAATAGTTTTCCTCAATTCCTCTTAGGTTGTCTTGAGGTATACACAAACATTTACTCTTAGGTGAGTTTAGTTAATTGATCTGGGTATGAAGGAATGATTCCTTAACATTCCTTTGATAAATATCTGTCAAACATTTTTGCACTTTCTTTTTGGTATAACCCAAAGCCTTAATGGCTCTAATCTTTGAAGAGTCAATATAGATTCTATTATCTATTAATCACATGGTTAAATAATGTAAAGGATTAAGCCTTAAATCTCATGTTAAATATTCAAGGTACAAGTTTTCACTACTCGGCCAATTCAGGGCAGTCTATAAATGATTATTAACTCCTTCTTATTCTTAACAAATAGATGGTCCTTAATGATCACAAGCATGAATTTATCAAATTACAGCCTACACACGTGATTCACCAAATTTATGGATGCTACATGTGCATTAGTCAATCCAAATGACATAACATGAAACTCATAATGTTCATTACGAGTTCTAGATGTAGTGATTGGAATAGATAATCTTTTTCGCGGACGCGAAGTTGATGATAACCATATCGTGGATCAAATTTTGAATATACGCTAGAACCTTGTAAATGATCGAATAAATCTTCCATCTTGGGTAATGGATATATATTTTGATCGTCAATTTACCTAGTTCACGGTAATCAACAAATATAAGAAATAATAACACCACAGCTCTCCATGATGACGAGCTCGGTAGAATAAAAGATTTTTCCGACAACTCTCTTTGTTTTACGGTAACACTTTCGATTCAGATGGTGCTGAAGTAGGGTGCACACGCCACAGGTGCAGCACCGGGAATATAATCAACACCAAATTCGACTTGCCTTAATGGCGAAAGTCTAGGTAATTCATCAGCAAATACCTCAAAAAGTTTCAAATAACAGGAACATCTTTTAAAAAATTTACTTTAAGTTCTTTCTAGATTACAAGATCAATGACTAGTTCATAACCATTCATGGTATAATTTCAAGCCTAAATGCAGGATATGGTCACCCATCGGGTATTATTTAGATCACTTTTGATAATCAACATCTTATCTTTTAGGGGATTTTTACACGGGCTCCCATCAATTAAAACAATGACATCATGTCATAATCAATCAATCCATTCTACTGGCACTACCAACTTTCCAATTTTATTACCGTTGATAAGATGTGAACTTCTCAAAATTATAAAATAACTCATAATCCTTCTTAAATTCAAGGATATCTGGAGACATAGCTAACATTAAAAGAGTAAGGTCAACGTACAATCTACACGAGAGAATTTCAAATCAGAAATAGACGAAAACATTAACGAATATGAATATATCCCATGTTTTCATAATTTGAGTACGCATTCGAAAGCTCCTCGGATCGTTACCCAGGTCATTCAAATGAAATATAATCAAAAGAAATTATAGGAACGTCGATACACCCAGTCGGGTATCAACACTCGGTAATTAGATACTTTTCCAAAGAATCTCACTACGAGAGAATTGGACAAGAAAGGGTTGTCAATTGTCAAATAAGACAATATCCACAGATGAGTAAATTCGACTCGGAAGAATAAATAGTACGGGGACATATGTAGGTGTCTATAAGAATATGTCCCTATTTTTTGCACTTCTTGCAGATCTCGTAAAAATTCAATCTTTCACAATTACAAAGAAAATGTAATGTTTAGTAACAATTTCATGGTGACTACTAATCAACCTTGCATGGCCCATTCCAAATTGTACGTAGGCACGCAACTATATACAATTTTAGGATTAACGATGCAATACTCAGTTGTCAAAACTTTGTCATCATGTTTAAAATATATATATATTCATGTTTAATCATGAAATAAAAATCAAATGAGTTTACATAGAGGTTCTTTGTTATGAAAACAATCAAGTTTTCTAAGGTGTTTCAAAAACAACTTTATTTCGATAACAATTACTTATAAATCTCACTTTGAATAATCCATACGGTGATGAAAATTCATTTTTTCTCAAGGGATACTGCTTTAAATTTATAAAAACAATGAGTGATCTGCAAAAGAGTGATGAAGAGTTGTTTACCAAGAACTAACTACAAATAATAGGAAATGAGCTTAGCCAATTAATCATGAGGTTCATGACCTCGATGGCACTCAAAAAGAATAATTCACAACGTAACTCAAATCAAGATGAGTACTTGTTCAATGGTTGCATCACTAATGCGAACATTAGGATGAAGCAATAAAAGATAGATAACATCGATATATGTAGGATTTAGCAATCAAAGGTAGTCTTTTCATTAATCACAAACAAGTCAAAATTGTACCGTAACACATTACGTGTTGCCATGTCATACAGTTCCAAAAACTCATCCTACCAACTGATGTCTCAGTTAAGTTAGGGATTTTAAAAGATACTACAATGAATACTAATCTACAAGAGTCATTAGGTGTTCCACCTGTCCCGGAAGATCCATCAGTCCCAATTCAGAAGAAGTTTTCTTCAATTTATTTCCTGGACACTGGGCATCCTCGTCATTGGACAATGGCCTGGGAACCATCCTTAACACGAATCAACATTCATTTAAAACCTTATAATTCAATCACAGGACTTAACGACTTCCTCTTAACAATCTCATATTCCATACGAGTTGAATTCGTCTTTATTCAAGTTTTCAACCAACTTATACTCAATGCGACATCCTACCTCATTTTCTAATACTTTCAACCATATTCTTAGATCTTAAAAGGGCAATAAAAGCTCGATATGAACAACACTTAATTTCCAATCCTATAGCTCTTACAACAATAATTATCAAATGAGTCACTAGTATTAAATGACTCACACATTCAATAAGACTTCTAGGAAAGGTACTAGTGGCATGAGGCTTTTGGGTAAAGGCTCCAATGACAGCCTCAAGTGCAACATTCACCCTTTCGATTTCAAATTTAAGAATTGGGTGACACCGAATCAGATGACACCTTTCTAGGTGGTAAGGTTTGTCAAACTCCATTCTATAAGGAAAGATCGTCATGACATCGATATCAGATTTAATCTCGCCAATTCTTCTTCAATATCACAATCAACTAATATCAACATTTCTACGAATATCAACCATATTGTTGGGATCATAAATATCCACAACTTGGTTTAGATCTGGAATAGCTAGAATTCCTACGGGAATAGCTTCGATTGATTTGCTAGGGGAGTTAGGTTTTCTTGTGACAATCTACGTCGTATAAATACCTCGTATAAATATTAAAATAATCATCAAACAATCATGTAATCAAATTACATCATATATATATATATATATATATATATATATATATATATATATATATATATATATATATATATATATATATATATATATATATATATATATATATATATATATATATATATATATATATATATATATATATATATATATATATATATATATATATATATATATATAATCCAAGTTATATATATATTAAAATAACACTTCTCAGTCTGGCCTTGTCGGTAACTCAGGAATTCTTCGGCAACGTTATAGTCAAAAGATATTTAGACATTTTGAGAAAAATGTTTATAGTTAAAAGATTTTGAAATATTTTATTCAAAACCTTGTTTTCTTTAAAATCTTTCATTCTCTATTACGAGAGCTCTGATACCAAACTGTAACACCGCAAAATATTCATACTTTAGTTCAACGGAAGAGTCGTTGGTGTTACGGGATAGCACATTACTCAAATCATAGACAACACTTAAAAATCGCGTTGTTGAATAATAAAGCATTTTTCCATTCATGAATATCAAATTTACATAGGTCCCAAGTCATAGTATTTCATACAATTTTACAAAACATTTGAATGGAAATTGTTATTTAAGTGCGGGCCATAAATTCTTGTCGTCTTCCCGAGAATTACCTTCAAGTACCTGAAATAAAACATGTTAACAAGAAAAGGTCAGCGAAACTCCGAGTGAATTCATAGATTTTAATAAGCCATTAATATATCACCGGTATATATAGTTGTTACCGAAAATCATTTTATACAATTCCTTGTCGTAGGCCCTAAAATAGGCCAAAGATATTTTATACAAATCCTTGTCATAATTCATAATATATGCTTATGCCTTCAAAACCATTATACGAACCATTATCGTAAAAACATCATACAATACATTTTATAACGTTGTATAAGGTGTAATAAAAACCGTTATATGAAAATGGTTATGTAAAACCAAAACACGAACATAATATCAATAATACGACCCCGTATTGCTAGTCAGGCAATATATTATAATTCATTTCGTATATCAGTAATTTCGTTATTGGATTATCATAAGCCGCATGACATTGCTACCTTACTATAACAAACAACGGGTAGCTAACCCGAAATTCATTTGCCCATCTAAAACAGCGTGTCGTCATAATAATCACGCTTATATAAATCTTCTCATACATAAATTCGCTTACCAATCAATGTGGCACGACGGGGATCAACCGTCAAGGCGCGAACTGGGGTGATCTTCCCCAAATAGTACTATTATATGCATAAACGTCTACCAAATTCCGGTAGTTCACAATTCATGCTAATGGGACTTTTAGTGACATAAACTAACTATAATAATCCATTTCATTTCATTCAGCGGGTCATATAATCATTCATCGCGTCATATAATCCTTCGGGTCCATATCACTAAGCAAACAGTCGGGACAACTGGTGTCCTATTTTATTTAAAACTAACATGTTATCTCCCTCGCGGGTTTATAAAACATTTCATAAAACATTTAAAAGAGTGCGAGGCTATAAACTCACGTTGATTGGGAAATGCGGTTATCGGCGATTTAGATGTACGGTACATGCTTCAATCACGGAAACCTAGACAAATAATACTCGTCTTAGACTTTCGTCCAATGAATTTATAAAAATAATGGTTATGTATATATATGATGACATAATTATGATGATGATCAAGTGGGATTTTTATCTCTTCATACACATTATAGTGTTATGTGTTAGTCAAATTTTTAACTAGTTACACTAGTTTCACTTATTTATATATTAAGGCCCAATAAGCTCATTAAAGTCCAATACATTATATTAGTCCAATTTTATACTTTTAATATCAGCCCTATACTCACATATTGGTCCCAAGTGGGTTAAGCCCAATGAGTAAGTCCATTAGTGTTTATCCAAACTTGTTGGGTTAATAGTCCAATAAGGCTACTTTGGCCCGTTAATGTCCATATGTTATAAAGCTCGGGTTTTATCGGTTTTTACTTGTAAAATGTACTTATACATCAGTAGATAAGTTATAAAAAGTTTACATTAGACGGGTCCGACCGTGTAAGTTTTAATTGACGAAAACGTTAATCTTTCGGTTTTAGCCGAAAAGACGTAAAACTTATGTATATAGTTTTTATAACTTATAAAATATATCAAATTTCCATTTTTATAAAATGTCACATTTACTAATCAAATTATATACTTATTTATAAGTATTATATAAGTTAGTGGGTTTTAGGTATACATATTATATTAGTTTTACTTGAGTGCTAATTTTATAATATATACTTTTATTTTACAAATCTGATTATGAAACTTACTTTCACCATTTTTACCATATCTTGAGTTCTACGAGGAGATAAAAGCTCATTTTTGGGCAGAACAAACTACATGATATGTGCTACAATTAACTCTACTTTAGCTACTGCTCAATCAACCTCTAAGTGTCTCTAATAATTCGTCCAAAACAGACTATACAGATTTGAACTTTAATAATGTCATGATCATATCTCACTCATTTTATGGATTCCATTGAGTAGCCAACTCTCACATATGTAAAAGTCATATAACTTACTGTATATTTAATTGTCCAAGTCATTTTAACAAGTTATCATATGGTTCTTTACTGTTTTATACAGCCTACTATTTTAGTCAGGATTTCAACATCTTTTCATGTAGCTTTTAATTTTTTTAACCAAATTTATCAACACAAGATCCACACATAATACTTTGATCATCATATATCATCATATACATATACATTTAAAAAGAAAATACAAAATTACATTTAAAAAATAACAAGGAAATGGAAAGAATGATCTTGTTACCAACCAAGATAGTGAAAGTTATGATCAAGGCATGGATTTTGATGATAAATCTTGTGGTAAACCAAAAATCAACTTCAAGATCACCCAACTTTAAGAACACCTTGTGAAAAATCAGCCCCAAGACACCAAGGAAACTACTTTGTAGATGTTATGATTACCACCAATCAACAAGACTTCAAGAGGACATCATCTTATGCAAGAATAACATAAGATTTGTGGATAAATTTAGATCAAAAGGGGTGTTTATGGTGTAGGTTGGACGGCAAGAGGGAGAGAATAAGAGAGTTATGTGTGAGATTTGCATGTATGAAATGAGTAGCTTGTTTAGTTACTAGTGGTTTTTGTTGTAACATGGTTTTGGTAAGTAAACTAGGACAAGTTTCCTAGTTTGTCTAATAAGTTGACACATCTTTGATGTGTTGGCTAAGCTTGCCGTCCCATATGTGGGGGTGGGGCAAGTTTTATCTTGTCAATCCCCATTTATTTACGGGTACTACTCGATTCTAGTTTTCTCGATTTGCGTACCCTCGGGTTGTTTTACGAAAAACGTTTTTATAAATTATGAATCAACAACACAAAACGAATCTAATAAAAATTGTCTCATAAAAAACGGAGATCAAAAACGTAAATACGTAAACCTAGGGTTTCCGGTTTAGTTTTAAAGGACGTTAAATTATACACGTAAGTCCTAATCTCTTCTCGTAAAATTGTGATTTTATGAACCAACACAAATTCAAAATTCCAAAATAAAATTCAAGGATAAATTTATTTTCTGAAATGTCGGACTGTCACAAAAAACGGTGTATGTAAACGTAAGCACGTAACGTAGAGTCCTCCGGTTTAGACGTAGTCGATGCTACTTTAAGATGTAAACTCAAATTTCTTCCCAAAAATGAGTGAGTTTGTAATATAATATTAAAATAATGTTTTTAAATAATACTTGAGAATAAAATATCGATTATAAATTAACGGATTGTCACAGTTAACATAAATAAATATACTTTTAGAAAGTGTGTAAAGAATAATACTGTACTTGTCAAGGAAGTACAAGACGAATAGAGAGCCATTTAATTTTTTTTCATTCTACGTATATAATAAAAAAGCTAGGTTGAGAAAGGATTTTGAAACCAACCATAAAGTAGGAATAAAACTTCAAATTTTCAGTAACACTTTTAACAAACCTAATAACTTAATTATTTTTTATTAAGACATTTAAGTTCTAGCCCTGGACGGTGGTGGTACTGTACTGTGTTTTTAAAGAACAAGCAAACATGAAAACATATACAAAGAAGTCAGAAAATAATGATTGAATAGATATGAAAGCATTGAAAATGATTTTGACCACACCTATAATGGCCGGTGATGTTGGTTTATTCCTTTGTGCAAAAGGGCTGATTCAATTATTTAACAACTCATGTTTCGTTATTAATACAAGACAAACATCACCTTTTTCTGATGGGTACACTTGGTGTGTTTCTTAATGTGTAATTGTCTATTTGAAAAATCAATGTGAGGACGGTATGTTTTTCTCCCGTGCACGCCAGCCAAGGACAAAACTAACACCAAATATGATCGGATGTACAAAATTTTTTAAACATAAATCGATGAGCGAAAATTTCACCATGCACGCAGACATAGTCACAGCAAACATAAACTTATATAAAAAAAATACTACATTAAAAGCTTACAATTTAATACTTGTGTATTTGAAAATGTACCTGTGTGCTAAAATGTGCCATAAAAGAAGTATTTAAAGGCTTTATACATTACCGGAAAGAAAATATGATCAGGGAGGACGATTCAAAAGAGTTTGCAGCTAGTATGATTTGAGTTGAAAACCTTTTATTAGAATTTAAGATTCTTGCCACTAAACTATATCCCATTAGGGTTTCTTAATCATGTTGTAAATGTACACCGTATAAAAGAAATTCATATATTATCTTTCTAAATGCATACTAACATGGATCTACAGAACATATATTAGTGCCCAGCCATTATCCCCGCAAGGTAAGTATGCCCAATTCAAGTTGAGTTGCATTTAAGAGGTTAGGATTCATATATGTTAATTTGGGGGATTTTGAGTAAAGAGGTAAAAATTGATGAGGTAATATGTTAAAAGGATCAAGTTCCTTTAATTGTTCATGTTAGATTGGTGATTTGAAGGGTTTATCATACGATGATAGATGATCATAATAAGCATGTTAATAATTATGTTGATACTTGATAGTTGATGGTTATTCTTGTTTAGGAATAAAATAGCTTGGTGTTGGCACTTGTAAGGCCAACTTAGGTTAAGTTGGTGGTTATATTTATGTGCTTTCTATACTAGTTTAGCCTGGTTAGTTGTTTAACTAACTACTAATAATTATATATTATATGATCCATGAATCCATGATACTTGGATCATGTGATGTTAGCATGTTTTACCATTTACTTACTAAGCTTTAATGTTTATTTGTTTAGTTGTTTATGTTTTACCGGTTTAAGCTCTCAAAGTAGGGCCGCATAGAGGCAAAAGTGTTAAGGAATGAAGTGATGGTTTAGAAGTACTTGCCATTTTGTGCATAGTAGGCAAGTAGAACTCTCGTAACCATGCTTCGGACAAGTTAAACCCCCTAATGTTTTGTAATGTGATAGTCTTTCGCATAACTCAAAATCAAATGTTTTTAAGTTAATGTTCTCAGTAAGTTGTATGCAAATGTGATATGTACTTGACATTGCGAAATGGGTAAACTTGAGTGTGTAGGTTAAGACCATTGTTTAGGTTAATTTGGAGCTTTTATGCGTTTTTTTATTCGAAATGAGTATATAAACATAAAATATATGAAAGAATTACATATATACTCGCTAAAACTTGCATTTTTGCATGTATACTTAAAACATGCTTAACTTGCATTACACATCGTTTATTAAAAACTTGTATATTGAGTGTATATACAAATATGTAAGTTTGACTGGGTATGTATACAATAGTTTACCCTATATAGTTGAAACTCACATGGTTCACGGACACAAAACGACTATACTAGCCGGCTGAAAGCTTTGAACATTCGCCTTTGTTTGGTTCCTAGCCAGTTCTAGGGTTCGAGAGAGAAATTCCTACTATAAAAGTAAGAAGGTGATCCAATTAGTAGAATGCTGCTTATCGGTCGACACATTCCCTCACGTTACTTGTACGCTATCGGTCATTGAGGAATACTTAGGCTTAGAGGGTGGTCCCTCTTTCTCACGTAAAAGGTATCAGAGTTTAAACATGCCGCATTTTACTAGGGAAATAATCGAACTATGGGAACGAATCTATGGGGCTCTATCACCTTCTTTGGTCAGATCTTCCTACCTTTTCCAATTACAATTCACAACGCGCTTGACTAAACTAATCTAATCGAAATCAAGACTCCCATGCCTTTCTTGATCGGACCAAGCCAACTGGCGATTTCCGACAAATCTTTCCTAATTTTTAGAGCAAGAATCAGAACTACATGGATGAAATGGAAAGTGTTTCTTATGAAACCCCTCGTCCGCCTCTGTGTGCAGAGAAGATTAGAAGATAGTATATTTCCAACTTTTAACTAAAGTTTTTCTATATTATTTTTTAAACATAGATTAGTTTTGATTTACAGAAGGGATAGTGGTAGCTTTCTTGAGCATCCTTCTTGCACCAGCCTTAAATGGGCAAGTTGAGCTTACAAAACCATTTACTAGATCAAGGTATGTCTTGAGATCATGGCATGTTGCTACATTAATACTGTTTAACTGTAATGATTCTCGGCTACTTAGCCGTAGCTCGTGCCCTATGTTGGCATAAACCCATTGGCTTTCTTTTACGTGCTTTTGTATCCAACCTGTTAGATGTGCTACACGAGCATTTTGCTTTTGTGTCACTTCCTCATGGTCTTCAACAAAAATGCCAGGTACTTTTGTGATTAGGTCGTCAGAATTGACTATGCGTAAAATCTTTGTTCCTTGTTGCTCTAGGTGGCGACGAAAGCTTCGGTTCCCAACCCTAGGTCCGCCAAACGAGATGACTGAGACGTGAGGTGAGAATTTGATGGTGGTCTTAATATCGTAGGCAGCAAGAATGGCTAAAGAAGCTCCTAAAGAATGGCCCGTGATGGTCAAACTTATTTGTTCATTGCGGTACTTTTTTAGTAATCTTAGAACTTCTTCTTGTAGTAATTGTTGTAAACTCGGGCAGGTGTCACTGCCGGATGTATACAAGCTTAGAACTCCAGCCTCGACCATGGGATCATCCTTTTGTTCATGTGACACATCCGCACTACAATGAGCTAGAGTGGCTCGTAGATTCTCTAGCCATTCTAGACAAGTGGCAGTGCCACGCAGGGCGATGACTATGTCTCGTCTTCCAAGCCTAGAAATTTCCTTTTTGTCTTCACAGACCGCCACATAACCTATCCAACTAGATTGGACTTGCATCCAACGAGGCATCCTGTCTATCCAACTTGGCAAAGAAATGGAAGATGTGGCGTGTAAATTTTTCGTCACACGGTACCCACATTCATGGAAACCAGAACGTTCCAGCATCGTGTTCTTAGTATAACGGCATGCAGCATATGTAGGAGAAGCAGGATCAAAATCGAAAGATTGGTATGCAGCCTCGACGAAGCTACCATACCTTATGATCTCGCCACGTAAACCATCATCAAGAGGGTCTAATAAGCCTTCCCAATTCTTGGTTCCATGGTATTCCTTCCACTTCTTGCTTAGTCGACTTGGAGGACATGCATGCCGTTCTTCCCCCGAGTCGACAAATAAGCGCTCCCATTTACTAGGAGCACTCGTAGTTGTACTAGACATGGAAAAACATGACCAACATGGTGGTTCCTGCAGTGGTACAATTGTAGCTTTGAAAGGAAATAGTGATTTGAAAGTAAGCCTCATTGCTACGGAGTATATGGATAGTAAGGTGGGGCGTTGAGTGTTGGAGCTAGTTTATGCAAGTAAGAAGTTGGTGTTTATATGGTTGCAATATATACACGTGTAACAAGGCTATGAAATCAAAAGTTTAGGGCTCTGAAAATGACCTTAGAAATTAGAATGCATTCAAATTCTTAGTTGGATTTTGTTTCTTTTTCAACCAATGTAAAAGTATTTATTTATAAATACTTAAAAAAAAATTAAAAAAAATTATTTATTTATAAGAGTCCGGTTATTTAAGATACCTTGTATCCTTTGGATACAAGGGGACAAATCTGGACCGTCCATCTCATCTTATCCAACAACCCATATTAAAAAAAAAAAAAAAAAAAGCGGAGGGGTAGTTTCGTCATTTTACCCCTCCCACCTAACACCACCTACCACTCTCTGGGATCGATTTCTTCTTCGTCTTCTCTCTAAAACACACATAAACACACACACACACACACACACACACATATTTACATCTTAATTTATCAACACAAACATCAAATCCTTCGATCATCACCGTCACAAATCGATCATCCTCTTCATAAATAAGGTAAAGTTCATTCGATCTGTTTTGATTCATCTTTTTTAGCTTATTCGATGTGAAGAAGCTTATAACTCATCTTATTTTTTATAGCTTATTTGATAAGTTACATGAATTTAACATGTCAAATGATAAGGTAACTTGATGCTTAATGTGAATAAGCTTATTGATAATCATCACCTTTATTATGATGAATTATAAGCTAACTTATTAGCTTATTTTCATGAATTATAAGGTTTTTTAGCTTAATCTCGCTGAACATATTTAGTGTAACCTGTTTGTGAAGTATCATATATGATATACTATATCATATATGATATAAGCTAAAATATCATATATGATGAGATATATCATATATGATAATGTGGTTGAAAATTGAATTAACTCTTTTTTTAATGGATTAATCTGGCTGAACATATTTAGTATGACTTGCTAATGAAGTATCATATATGATATGCTATATCATATATGATATAAGCTAAATATCATTATATGATCAAATATATCATATATGATTATGTGCTTGAAAATTGAATTAAATCTTCTTTTTTGTGTAGAGAAGGTTGTTTACAAGGCGTGTTGAACATTACAAGCATCCAAAAGACCAAGAAGCTTAATGAATAAGCTCGTGAATTTTTCTTTTACGTTTATTGTTTGTTTTTTCTTGTAATCTCCTAATGGAGTTTTGAAGTTTATGGACGATTTTGTAATCAATTGGTATCTCGTACAACATCTTGTTAATATGATTTAACTTTCTTGGTATTATGTCACGATGGTTTTTATAAATTAAGTCATACGGAGTATATGATCATGCACTATCATATATGACACTCAAGAAAAACTTGGATTTATTAAATAAAGAATCTGATGAATTCATGATTACAACAAAGAGTATGCACAATTAATAATCAAACACTTGTTCATAACATAAAAATGTACTTTTGAACAGAATCATATATGATAATTCAAACCGAACGTAACCTAATGTAAAATCATATATGATATACCTCTGATATCATATATGATAACAATTTATACAAAATCAAAAAAATGCAAAAAAACAGATTATCAAATGATGAATTCATGAACAACGCCTACTCCGTCTTGATCCTTAAAACATATCCATGCACATCCTCTTGTTATAATCAACATCCCTCTCTGCTTTGCTCCAAAGCTGCCAATCGCACCATCTCCGTCTGACTGCATTTATAAAAGATAAAAAGAACATATTATGCAACATTTTAACACCAAAATAAATTACTCATATATATGATAGAAGACAAGTTTCAAGAGTTTATATTGATTTTCTAAAAAATACTCATACAGAATCTGTTTTTTCCTATGGTTTATTTGATATATCATATATGATAGTTATATCATATATGATATATCATCAGTTATCATATATGATATATCTATCATATATGAAAAGTGATGATATATCATATATGATATATATATATCATACATGATATATCAAGCTTATTGCAGCCTACATCAGCAAACTTAATCCAACTTACATAAAATACCTCACGATTTGTCAACATAAGCTAATAAGCTAGCTTATTCATAACTCTCGTGTAATTTGTAAGCTTATTCACATAACTCCTATCTAATTCTCAAGATTATTTATAACTCTCATCTAATTAAAAATCTTATTCAAACAAATAAGCTTATTCACATAAATCACCTAATTAAAAGCTAAATAGAATAAATTGATCAAAATAAGAACAATCAATCGGAATAATTCGATCAAAATAAAAACTATCAATTGGCATATTTCGTTCAAAAAAGCTAATGAAAATAAATTAATAAGCTTATTCAAAATCAAATAAGCTAAAAAAAATAAGCATAGATTATAAGAATACAAACCTGATATGAATTCGTGTTAAGTAATCGATCTAGTTAATCGATTGTGATGGATTCATGATGATGTTGTGATTGTTCGCTTCAAATTTTAGAGAGAGAAAGTAGATCGGGGCAGAGAGAGAAGTGAAAGAACGGGGTGTGTGTTTTTATGAGAAAGAAAGGAGAAAGTTGTGTAAATTGAGGATTTAATCTCAGCCCTTGAATGAGATGGAGATGGATGGTGGGGATGAGTCCCCTTGTATCCTAGAAAACTTTGGTATCCAAAAGAACTTAAATCTAATTCTACAAAATTCGTCATAAATACTACTCGTAGTTTTAAGTAGATTTTAGTGATTGATTTAAACAAAAGTCATCGACTAATTTTTTTGTTATATGATTTTCTCAGTAAATATTATTACTTGAAAAACAGTTATATACAAATGATATAAACGGATCATATATCCGTCCATTACATAAACAAATAATTTTCTATCAGAATGAAACATACAAAGTTACTACAAAGACGCGTAAAACATAATGAAGACTAAAACTTCTTACTTTCATGGACTTTAATTCTAAAATTTTCAACAATAGACTAGATATCGCTCAAAATATTATGATCATCATACATATCATCATCATATGGGTCATAGTCAATATTAACATTCTTGTAAGAATCTTGCCATTGTCCCACAGACTATTAGTCCCATATCTCATTTCAGACGTTTTAGCAGCCAAAAAATTTGTCATATCATTATCCACAGGTTCAAATACAACCTCGTCATTAAGCTCACCTAAAATATCACCCCTTTAATAGGAATCAGGTTCTTCTAATCATCCACAAGAGCAAATTGCCCTTCAACAATCTTCTTTTCAATCCTGTTAAACTTCTTAATAATCGGGGTATGGCTAGCATGCGGACGAGAAGCACCATCCTCAGACATAAATCCATCCCAAAATAACCAAACCACCCGACTTAGAATTCCCATCATTCGTACCCTAATCATCATCATTTTCAACAGAACTACATGCAACAAAAGAATTAGAGTTACTAACTTCTTTACTTGGACTAACATCTGTACTAGATCCTGCAACAACTTACTTTCTTCTACCAGTTAAAGTAGTATTCTTCTTGCCTACCATTCGATATTCTTGAGTAACCTTAGGAGCACCCGGTTTAAGTTCACCTTAGGACCAACCATTACACCTATAGCTACTTGCTTAGGCTTGTTCATATTCTTTGCACCAGTGGATCTCGTAGCCTTAGGATATCTTCATATACATCACTAAAGATCTTACAACACGTGCATCTAGGAGGTTTCCATTGATGTTTAACACGAATAATGCTTAGATAAAAACCCATACCTCTAAGTTTAGGAACAACCACCACAATAATGTCTTTCAAATCTGCATCAACACGTATCAATCGTTGCTCTAGTATAACTAGACCTAACCCATGATTTCAAACACATTTAAGCCGTATAAGAATCAAGCATTGATGACGCCCACAATGACTATTTTTTATACACGTTATCCATGGTTTTGTAAGGAATATTTGTAACACCCCATTTAGATAAATGGAATATCACAGGATAATTATGGCATGTCATCAAAGCATGCAAGGTAATATGTACAAACATACATGACCAAAAGGGAAATCCGGAATCAACATCAGTTCTCATACATAAGCCCAAAACATAAATGAAATAAATGAAATAGGAAGGACAAAACAAGTGTCCAAGCAAGCATAAGTATATGAGGCAAAAGGAGAAAAAGTCCAAGGCAGCTTCCGTCCTATGCACGTGCTCCAAATGCTCAAGCCTGTCCTTGGGTACCTGCCGTTTTGGGACATGGAAAGGAAAATATACGGCTGAGCAATACGCTTAGTGAACGGATATAATGACAATGATATGAATGGCATAAACATAAGTAAAATATGAAATGAAAGAATGAAAAGATAGTGCAGCGGAATAATGTAAGTCATGGAAAACCTGGTTTAAGCTTACAAGACTAGTTTTATATTTCTGAAAAGACTTATGTTTAGTTTATACTGAAAACTGTATTTTAAATATGTCCGGATCCCATATAGATCATGTTACATCAACGTGCATGAATACTTAGAGGGTTGACCTCATCATGCAATTAGAAGGGCTGCCTCTAATTAATATATAAAATGAGTAGAAGGATCAGCTCTTGTAACGGATGTAAGGCACACACCGCAATTACCATGAAATCTTGCTAAACTTTTCCTAGGATGCACCTATTCGCCCCACATGATAATAGTAACATTGGCCAAATACTTTAAAGGGACGCTGCGAGCAATCACTCTCACCGCAGAAGAGTCATAACACCAGTACCTCTAGTGCTATGGTTATGGAACCCCCATAACTAGGTGAAACTGGCATGCATGTATATAGCTCAGGCAATCTAAAATAATCATACATATACTGATGTGTTTAAGACACTTAAACTACTGGGGAAAAATAGATGGCTGCAAACGGGGAATCATAATATAGGAAAGATGTCCTTACTGAAGGACGAAATATCCGTACCTTATGTCAAGTAAAACGAACGTAGAAGATCACTCCGACTTCACAATCACTACATAATGAAGGGACATGAATGAGAGTCGATCTTACTTATACATACTTGTTATTTATTTTACTTGACATGTTCATACTTATTATACTTGCTCTTGTCTTGTCTTATTATTTCATGTTTAAATCATGTGTTTCTCATAGTTTTATGTGTTTTTGATTCATGTGTTTCATGTTTTTAAGAGCTATAGTACTTGTTATAACATAATGAGTAACTTTCTAAAAATAGCAGGTTTCTATATATAGTAACTTGAAAAAATAGCAGGTTTCCATATATAGTAACTTTCCAAAAATAGTAAGTTTCCTCAGATAGTAAGTTTCTAAAAATATAAAGTTTCCATAATTAGTAAGTTTTCAAAATAGAATGTTTCCATATTTAACATGTTTCTATAAATAGCATGTTACCATATTAAATGTATTACCATAAATAGCTTGTTACCATATTTAGTGTATTTCCATATTTATCATATTGCTATAATTAGTATAATTCCATAATTAACATGTTTCTATAATTAATCATATGCTTATTTTGTATCGTGTATAATTATATTATAAAGTTTAATAAATATTAATTACTTAGCTTAACTTATTATTATTAATTAATAATGTCATTTCATGTTAGTATAAGTTAATATTAATTAATAATATTACATGTTTCATGTTAGTAAACTTTATCTTAAAAGATATAATTTAATTAACATAAGTTTTCTTGATTGACTAAGTGTACATGACTAATTATATAATATAATTATTTATCATAAAGTTTATTTAAGTAAAGTGGACATAAATAATATCATGTTTTATTAGCTAAACAAATATATCATAAGTCATGATTATTAACTAATTTAATTAACCATGTATTTAATTAAACCAATCAGTTAAATAAAATACATGTTTTATAAAAGCTTGCCAAACACCCCCTTGCGTGTTTGGTGTAACCGAACCCCAACGAAACTCCACCGAGACCATGGAGGTCTCGGCTTAGCCTCGAAAACAACACATCATCACAGCCCGTCGGCTGTGGTTTGCGGCCGACCAACACAGCAGCCATCGACCTGCTGTCGGCGCCACTACTGTCCCACGCAACCCCTGGCCTAGCCAAGGTTGCAACTTCTTGGTGTTGTGTCCCCCTGCTGTTCGCTGAGTACCCACCGAATGTGGCCGGTTTCCACTGTCGATTCAAAGGTCACACCTGCTAATGCCGGTACCCACTGTCGAGCCCACTGCACCCCTGTCGGGGTTGTTGGTGTTGCGACTGTTTTTAACAAAAACCACACCGATACCCATTAATGGTTGCGGCTGGTGGAGAACAAATTACCACCGAGAGACATAGGTGTCTCGGTTTGTGTGCAAATCAAACACAAACATCATCTCTATCCCGACCCCATGTTTACTATTTATTAATAACATGATTACACCACTGTTTTAACGATTCTTAAAGATTTACATGATTAAATATCAACGATTAAAGATTACGCGTGTACCTTATACGTGTTAGGGTTTAGGTATAAAACATGGATCACGAACCTTGACCTTTGAATTTAAAGACCCACGATATGTTTCTTCTTTTTGGTGTGGGGAACGACGGCAGAAGGAAAACACAAGGGACGATCGTTTGTTTGTTGTGTTTTAGGGTTTTTTGAATACTTGCCAAAAATAAAATAAAATCCCCCAGCCTATTTTGTTTTATGCGGCCTTGGTGACCCTAAGTGGGCCTTGAGCCCATCCTCCCCCTCTTTGGACGCCAGCCCACAACATCACACCTTTACTTGTTTTATTTCGTGTTTAAAAGTATACTCACGCGTGTTCGTGTTTTCCAATGACGTGTTTATTATTTCTTGATATATTTTATACATGTGATGCGTAAATACGTATAGTATATTAATAATAATAAAATACGAAATTACTTGTCGTGCTTAATTAATATATGTAATGACTGTGTTAAATGTTCCTATCGTGTGTCGTATATTAATAAGTCGTAAAGTTTTAATTTATACGTAATTTCATGTAGTTAATGTTCTAAGAAATTTTAAGAGCGGGTTTTACAACTCTTCCCTCTAAAAGAACAATTCGTCCTCGAATTAGAGATACGATAATCTGGAAAGACATGGACGTGACGTGACTATAGAGAATATGGGACATGACGTGTCTAAAGGGGACATGGAACATGAAGTGACTGAAAAGAACATATCTGAATTATGGAGGGAAAAGAGGATAAGAAATCCATATGGACTCCTCCGTTTCCAAGTGGCTTCCCGCTCGGAACGGTCCTCTAAAAGATCTTGGCGAAAATAATGATCTTGGTCTTCATGACTCTGTCTTGACGATATAGAAAAGCTTCTGGTTTATCATCGTAAGATGTATCCTCATGAATCTGATTGAGTGGATAAGGAATAACGTGCAAAGATAACGAAACATTATGATGCAAAATAATCTGGAATAACTGACGTTAGTAACGTCTGAGCAACGATGCGCGAGACATACTGAAACGTAGTACGTGAAAAATTGTGAACGTGATACGTGGAGATATGGTGAACGTAATGAGAAAAAATATGTGGACGTGATACGTGCAACATATCGTGAGCGTGATATGAGAACGTAGGGTGAACATGGTATGGGAACATATCGTGAACATGCGATAACTTAGGAGGTAACGACGAACGATACAAGATGAGACGTGAAATATTACGTGAAACGTATGTCTGAGGATGGCAAGTCATACTAAGCTTGAGTCTGGTCTCCCAAGTTTTCTGCAATTCTTTCCAGAACAAAAAGTGAAAAGTATATCGTAAGATAGGATAGGATCATAGACGTGAATGATGTCATGAATGTGAAAGTGAAAAGCAAATCATAAAAATGAAAAGGGATATAAATGTGAACAAGGTCGTGAACGCTAACACAAGACGTAACTAGCGAGCTAAAATAGTCATACTGACGTGAATGTAAATAATGGATGCCAACGTGAACCTTTATCTAATCTGATAGCTGAAAGAGTGCCGCGTAATCGTACGATCATTGGCCAGAAAATATCTGATAATCTGCTACTGTGTACTCCTCTCGGATGAAAGAAAACGTGTAGGCTAGGTTACATGATCGAACGACGATCCATAAATTTCTGAAGGTTGAAATGACTGAAAGCATGTTGGCGTTCTATCTTAACCTGCTGATAAGTCAGGCATTTAGATATGAACCTAACTGCATCTTGTTTCATGCCTCTCCATCAAAATATGGTTAAGATCATGATATATCTTTGTAGGACCTGGATACATAGTCATTGGAAAGCTATGAGTCTTTGATATTAGACTTCTCTTAGCATAGGATATTCTGGAACACATAATTTAGTATTGGATTCTATCCTTTACGCGTAAGCTGAGTCATGATAAGATTAACCGTAAGAATTAATGTGATTCAGCGTGTCACTATAATCAACCAGAATTTGTACTGGAAAAATTTCAGGGTGAAATTTCTTTTGTCGTAGAATTTGTAACATAGTGCGAATATAGTCTTCATGCTCTTTTCTAGACTTAGAGAAAATCAAGATGTCATCAAAGAAATAAAATGAATCTGTTTATGAGTTCGTGGAAACTCAATTCATCAAATCTATAAATGCCGCTGGAGCATTCGTGAGACCAACACAAAAATCATGAATTTAGCATGATCAAATGGTGTACGAATGGCAGTCATGAAAATGTCCTGATCTTTTATTCGTCACTGTTGGCAGCATGATCATGAATCGATCTTAGATAAGTGCTTAACACCCTCTAGTTGATCGTATACGTCGTCAATAAGTGGAGGAGGATAACGGTTATGAAGGGTGGTTTGTTTAAATCGACGGTAGTCGACACATAATCTTATGTTATCGTCCTTGTCCTTGAAGGTTCTTCTGGAATTTATATGGGAAGATTTTGGAGTAATCGGGTGGCTATGAATAAAAGGAACTTCAGTGGTCGTGTCATAAATGATAGCTAGAAAATCTTCGTAGCCATGGGCTAACAGAACACATGCTTGTGAAGCAGAAAGTAATGTACAGATTTTCTTGATGGAAAACCATGCTGAATGTATTCAGGAGCATGAACATCGATGTACTTAATATGATATAAATGGCGACCAGTCGTAGCATGGTGTGCTATTCATATTCCATAATCAGAATCATATTTAACTCGCATCTATCCGAGGTAAGTGCGTTAGCAGATTGGATCTTATCATTAGACCTGGAGGAAAACCTTCATATACATGGGTGATACGAATGACGTCCTTTATTGTCTTGACATGTGTCTCGAGATGCGAAACGAATAAAATTCAAAATCTTAGGTTATCATGCCAGAATTGGTGGATTGGTTGGACTGCTGACCCTTTGTATATCTGATCACATCCGTGCCCGGTGTTCTGTTATGATTACTAGAATAGTTTTTGTCACAGTAGTGGTTACTATCGTCTTGTCTGTCAGTCCCATGAAGGGTCATTCTCATGACGGTGATTCATGTAACTATTCAGCTGAGTGGCTGGCTGGTACCGGTTCTCACTCATATGACTGAAAATATAACTGATTGGCGTGTGACATATAACTAAAAGGTAGAGACATGGATTGTGACAGAAATCGTTTGTTATGAAGCATCTTCTCGTCCGATCGCTTTGATCTAACACATTTGTCTTCGTCTTGTAGGATCTCCAGGTTGTGAGCATTATCCACATCTCGCAGAGTCTCCAAATAATCAACAGCATCAACATTTAGTAACATCTCCAAGTTATGAGCGCCATCAGCATCTTGTAGAATATTGATAACGACCTAATTATACATATTCAACCTATCATTATAATGCCACTTTGTAGTATAAATAAGAGCTTCCGATACTTAATATGTTGTGTTTTATATGCAGATGTAAAGTATGAAGGAGCAAAGTGAAGATATACAAAGAAGGGGCCTCAATATGCAATAAAGCCAAAGTTATTAAAAGAAGATTCTGAATCGCCCAGAAGTGCGGCACACAAAGTTGTAAGTGCGACGCACATTCGCATCTCCAAAGTGCGGTGCACTTGAGGAGAAGTGCGGCGCACATTTGACCCCAGACAGCACTATAAATAGAGGCCATTTCCATTCAATTTACACACCTCTCCCTCAATACTCCATAGCTCGAGTATTTTAGTCCTTTTAGTAAATTTTCAGTATTATCCACTTTTGGGAGATACTTGTAACGAGAGTATTCCACTCTTCAATTCTTGGAGGAACGATACAATCGTGACACTTGTGTACTCGTTTATTCAACCCAATCTAAGTATGATGTTCTCTTACTCTTTTCCAATTGTTACTTTGATTACTATGTTAGGCTAAGCTATTTGTGACTATATGGGTATGTGACTATAATTAGTGATGATGCTATGATATTATCCTTTATAAATGAGTTCAAGCTAATGTTGTAGAACCATTTTACCTCTTAGTTCTACAAACCATATTTTATCTAAGTTGATTTGTTACAATAGTTTGGCGTTGAGAAATGCAAATTGTTATAATAAGTTTTCTAGAACTTGTCTATGGTCATGAATCTTTGGTTGGAGAAATCCGCTTAGAAACTTGATAAAATATTGAACTTGTTGGCAACTTGTTTTGAGCTTAGTCGCTTAAATAAACATAAGTCTTGAATCAACCCAAGTAAATTGTGTAAACGCCGATTTGATGAAAAAGGATTATCACACTTTATCTACATAAACATATCTCGATCATTATTATCATCATCATGAACTTATACGAACTATCCCATATTAGTCATATTTGTTATTATTGATATTACTTCAACCATTTATTTCTTCAATTGTTATCTTGATTACCAAAACGAAACTAAGTCTCAGCGAACGATCCTGGCTTACCACTACAAAGCTATATTACGAACGAAAGGGTATACTTGCCCGTGTTTGTCTTCTAGTCCCTTGTTTTGTCTAAACCTTGTAATATAAATTTAAGACTTGCAAACGAACATCAAGTTTTTGGCGCCGCTGCCGGGGACTTATAATTCTGTTTTGTAACCAAATTAGTATAATCCTTGAAGAAATTGAACCATTGCTACTCATTTTAAACAAAAAAAGTTTCTGCAGTAAAGAAAGTACGCCGCACAAACCAAAAAGTGCGCCACACTTCCTGTAGCGAACCCAAGTGCGCCGCACAAAACCAAAAGTGCATCACACATTTTTACTGAAAACACCAAAAACCTTATTGGATGCACACCCGTTCATCCAGAACACCACCAACATCACTGTTACCTGAACCTGAACCTACCCTGAAGGCTACGTAGACTTCATCACCGTTTACCTTTATCTAGGAGACACGAACAAACTCAACCTCACATAATTAACCAACCTTTTGACAATCTTTCACAAATCCTATTTCTCACCAAACTCATCAACCGTTACGATCCAATGTCGGACACTGATGATGAACCTATGTGGTCAGCCGATAGAGTTGTCGCACCAACTCCTGGCTCTGCAATCGTTTTACCTGGAATTGCAAACGATTTTGCAATCAAAGGGAAGCATTTAACCCTTGTAAAAAATAACCAATTTGATGGTCGAATCAAAACCGATCCTCACAAAGACATCCATGAATTCAACGGAATTTGTAAAATGTTCAACTATGGAGAAGGACAAGCCGAAGTCGTCCAACTCATGATGTTTCCATCATCCCTGACTGGAGAAGCCAAGTCATGGCTCGATGAACTTAACGAAGGAACCATTCGAACATGGTAAGGTCTTAGAACTACTTTCATTAGCCGATTCTTTCCTCCTGTCCTATTTGAAAAACTCCTCGGAGAAATCCGAAGCTCTTCTCAACAAGAACGAGAAACTCTCACTGACGCATGTTTAAGAATGAAAGAACTACTCAGAAATTGCCATGGTCATGGACTTAAGAAAGAAGGAATAATCAAAATTTACTATCATGGTCTTGACGATGTTACCCAAGATGCATTGAACGCAGCAGCGGGCGGAATTTTCCTTTACAAAACCCCTAACCAAGCTTACCAATTATTGGATGACAAAGTCCTACTTAATCTTGATTGGTCCAAAAATCACAAAAACAAAAACTCGCGAAAAACCGTAGCTTTTGCCAAAGGAAGCAACAACCCAACCGACACCGAGAAAATTATGGCTCGAATGGATGCCATGTCTCTTAAGATTGAAGAGATTAAACACAAAACCTGCAAACACTGTGGAGGAAACCATCCTTCTAGTGAATGTGATGACGATAATACACCCATGACGAAGGAAGAAGAAGACAACTTTATGAATACCTTTCGTCGAAATCGATTTTATAACGATTATCGTAATCGCGACCGCGATAATTGGAGATCAAATGATAAACAAGTTAAGATCGAGACGACAAGAAACCCACTCAAACCAAAGACAAAAACAACCTCGAAAGCAAAATCGACAACTTTATAGAATCTCAAAGAAAAACCAACATTTTTGTTCTAGAGACATTCACTGACTTAAAAACCAAGTTCGAAACCACAACTAAAAACCACCAAGCTTCCATTCAAAACCTTGAAGCTAAATTTGATCGTTTGGACGATAAACAATCGAATCGCGCTTCTGGTTCTTTACCAAGCAATACCAACCCAAATCCCAAGAACAACAAAAAATATCAACCCCCACAAGCTCGTAACAAGCAAGTAAATTCCGTATTCACGCAGAGCGGTTTATCTTACGAATCACCTACCAAACCTACTCAAGTTACACCAATCGAAATTCCATTCGATAGTGATAATGAGGATGAAGCCCAACCAACCCATACCAAACCAAACCCAACACCCAAACCATATAAACCAAAAGTACCATATCCACAACGCTTACGCAAGCAAAAGATGCAAGCTAACTATGGTAAATTCCTCGACATAATACAAGAAGTTCGAATTAACATGCCTTTAGTCGATGTTCTGGCTGGAATGCCAAATTATGGCAAATTTATCAAAGAACTTATCAAGAGCAAGCATAAGTTTGAAGAAGTCTCTTCAACTTTTCTAAACGATGAATGTTCTGCCATTATCCAAAACAAAGTACCACCAAAACTGGGAGATCCTGGAAGTTTCCTAATCCCATGTACTTTTCCTCACTCATACTCTTGCAACGCCTTGGCCGATCTTGGCGCAAGTATCAACCTCATGGCATACTCTTTGTATGCTAAACTCTCTAAAAATGTTTTAAAACCCACAAAAATGAGCGTTCGACTCGCGGACCGTTCTTTCCAATACCCAATAGGGATAGCTGAGAACATGCTCATAGAAGTCGGAAAATTTGTTTTTCCTGTTGACTTTGTAATCTTAGAAATGGAAGAAGATAACAAGGTACCCCTTATCCTTGGTAGACCTTTCCTACACACAGCTGATGCTATAATTAAAGTAAAGCAAAAACAACTCAGCCTTGGAGTTGGAGAAGAGAGAATTTCTTTCTCTATCGACGAAGCTATGAAACACTCGTACTCTAATGACGATACTTGTTTTAGTATCGATGTAATTGAAGAAATAGTTGAAGCCGATTTCGACGCGCTTCTTGACGAAGGATGCGAAATTTTGCATTGTCTCGAAGGAACTATCATCGAAGAAGATCTTTTTTCTGAATTTGATGCCTTCATAGCCGACCATACCGATGATGAACCAATCAAAAAAATCGAAGAAGAAATCGAAACCCAATTTGAAACCATAACTTTCTAAACCAATTTCAAAGTTAAGAAATCTGTTGAAGAACCTCCTACAGATTTAGAACTTAAACCTCTTCCTGAACATCTAGAATATGCTTTTCTTCACGAAGGAAAATTACTCCCTGTAAATATCCCATCCCAACTTTCGGAAGAACACAAAGACGATCTAATTGACATTCTCAAGAAGCACAAACAAGCTTTTTCTTGGAAAACTTTTGACATTCCTGGCATATGTCCATCGTTCTGCAAACACAAAATCCAACTTTTGGATAACAAGAAACCAATTGTTGAAAAACAACGAAGATTAAATCCTAACATGAAGGATGTTGTTAGAAAAAAAATCCTTAAACTCCTAGACTCTGGAATAATCTACCCAATCGCCGATAGCCCATGGGTTAGTCCTATTCATTGTGTACCTAAAAAGGGAGGTATCACTGTAGTAACTAACGAAAACAACGAATTAGTACCAACACGAACCATCACCGTATGGCGAGTTTGTATTGATTAACAAAAACTAAATGATGCAACCGCGAAAGATCATTTTCCTTTACCCTTTATAGATCAAATGTTAGAAAGACCCGCAGGAAATGAATACTTTTGTTTTCTCGATGGTTTTTTTAGATACTTTCAAATCCCAATCGACCCTATGGATCAAGAGAAAACTACGTTTACTTGTCCATTTAGAACTTACGCTTAGCGCATGCCTTTTGGCCTATGTAATGCACCTGCTACTTTTCAGAGGTGTATGATTGCAATCTTTCACGATATGATTGAAGAATCAGTCGAAGTCTTCATGGAAGATTTCTCCGTCTTTGGAAATACTTTCGGCACATGTCTAAACAATCTCGATAAAATGTTAGCACGATGCGAAGAAGAAAATCCTGTGCTAAACTGGGAAAAATGTCACTTTATGGTTAAAGAAGGAATTGTGCTTGGACACAAAGTGTCTGGAGCCGGCCTTGAAGTTGACAAAGCAAAAATAGACGTGATCGCAAAACTCCCACCACCTACTAATGTTAGAGGCATTAGAAGTTTCTTAGGTCATACCGGTTTTTACCGACGATTTATCAAAGACTTTCCGAAAATCGCAAGACCTTTAACTCAACTTCTAGAAAAAGAAAGAACGTTCGATTTTACCGACAAATGTTATTCAGCATTCAAAATACTTAAAGAAAAACTTACATGCACACCAATTATTACAAGCCCCAATTGGAACCTTCCATTTGTGCTTATGTGTGATGCTAGTGAACATGTCCTTGGAGCCGTCCTTGGACAAAAAGATGGTAAACAATTTCATCCCATCTATTTTGCAAGTAGAACTCCTAACGCAGCCCAACAAAATTATACAAATATGGAAAAATAACTCATGGCTGTATTTTAAGCGTTTGACAAATTTCGTTCCTACCCCGTGTTGTCAAAAAGATAGTTTACACCTGTTGGAAATACGTTTTTACGTATTTAGAAAGGATTGGTCACTCCAACGATATTGGGCTCGTGATCCAATATAGCCCATATAGCCCACATGTAGGGTGGGCTATATAAACCCCCCTCCTAGCATGTTAGGAGGGGTTGTTGGTTCACTTCCATTTTATATAATCACATTTTCCATCTTCCTTCATCCTCTCCTTTCTCTGTCTTCTTTCTCTCTCTAGTTCTTCCACTTCTCCTTCCATATCAATAGATTATCCAACAATGTCTAATCCTTAGATAAACACGATCCTACATTTGGTATCAAGAGCATGGTTGATTCTTCGAATTGGCGTTTTTTAATCTATTGATTTGGTAATAAATTTTTATTTTTATTTTTTTTCCTTTCTTTCTAAAAGCTTTTTCAATTTTTATTTTTTTTGTCCCGAATCTGATAAACAATTTGGAGTTGCGTGTCATCATTCTTTCTATCATCAGTTTTTGATATTTTTTTTTGTGGGAATCCATTTTTTTTTTCTATCAAATTGGTGGATAATCTTATTCATTAAAAAAAAAAATATCAGTTTGTATTTACTAAAAAGTATCAATTTTTTAATTTTTGGTTTTTTTTAGTCTCCTGATCCAAGTTTATTAGTCTGTTAAAGTTGTTGTTGGTTTTTGTTTTTTGTTCTGTCCTGTTTATCGGAAAAGGATTTATAGATTATTCCGATGCATTTTTTTTGTCCTATTCCGATAAGTAAGATGCCTTATTCCGATACTTCGACATTTTGATCGCAATAACCCTCGGGTTCTACTTTGCGATCAAGGATTCCGATATCTTATTCTGACGTGGATTCTGATCGTACTATACGATCGTGGATTGCGACGGTTTTTAAGGGTCATTGTAACGAAACTCTGTCGAATTTTTTATCAGGACATTCCGATGGAAGTGTTTTGATAAACATTGCGATGGTGAGTTTTTTAAATATTGCGATGGTGGGTGTGGTTGATATTGCGATTAAGATGAAACATATTGCGATGGAACTATAACTTACCTAGACTCGTTTTGACCAAACCAACAGGACTCGAACCTAGACTCGACAACATAAAAAGACCTCACCGACACCCTCCAACAGACTCGTCTTAACTGGCAGGCAGTTTTAATCATACTTGTCTAATCTCAAAACAAACACTCGAAACAGATCAACAGACTCTCACCTCACCAACACCTTCGCAACACAACCCCCAATACTCCCTCGTCTAGACCCTCACCCTCGAAAACTCACTCTAACCCAAGCAACACCCTCGACTCACAACCCTCAACCTTCGAACATTTTCACAGACCCACCCTCACATCACCACTCAAAACTATCGACCATCATCTCTCGACACCATATCTTAACCTATTTCCCATCGACACCTACTCAATCTACAACATCGAGACTCGAAAAACAAAACCAAGATCTCAGATTCATTTTTTTCTTTTTGTTCACATGCATGTCAGGATCAATAAAGATCTAAACACACGAAATATCTGATCATCATAGATCTTTATCGAAGGTTACACCTTCTTTCGATTTTCGAAGATAAAGAAAGACTAATAACAAATATGTTATTAATCAAACTTTGTTTTGATTTGACACATAACCAACATGCAATCAAAGTTAACCTACCCGAGATCCTTTGAAGGATCTTGAAGTCTTGTGCTTTAACTCTCGTCTTCGATTTCTTATCAATCGTATTCGGTTTCTTATCAGTGTTTCGGATTTAGGATATGGGATTGATTTTGTGGATGAGTTGAAAATCAATTTTGTGGGATGAGATTTGGTTATGTTGAGAGAAAATAGGAAGATGGGGGGCGGAGTTTTTGAGATTAGGGTTAAGAGTGAGTTAGATTAGGGTTGTGGACTTGTATTAAAAAGATGGGGGCCCGATTTGTTCCATTCTTGTCAACTTGTGTTAAACAAAAATAAGACGTGTCTTACGTGTTAGATCAATTTTTGGGAAGTGACATTTGTTAGAATACCACACGTTTTTTTTTCTTCGAATATTGATGTTAAGTGGTTGTGTGAATTTTTTACTTTATATCTAAATTTTTAACTATTTCAATTTTATTCAAATTTTTATTTTGAATAAATTTTGTGATATTAAGATTTAGTCGGGACAAAGTGTTGTGACAAAAGTGACGTGACAACGTGACAAGTGACACAATTGCATCAAAACATTGCATCAATATCTCGTTTTGTCGTTGGTTTGTAAAAACCCGAGAAATCAATTTCTCGTCAAATTATTCTCTCCTGTTGCCACTTACCTTTCATCAAACATCAATGGAATCGTTGAGTTCGACAGTTCACGAGGGAGAACTACAACACATGCAACTCAAAGAGATCAAATTGCGTCAAAAGACATTGGAAATCTTTCACACGCTCAAGACACATATTGCACTTCTTTATCCGCACAACATGCCTGAACTTCCAGCCACGGTTCAAATATTCTTTGGCAAAGTGGATAATTTTAAAGAGAAGATTTTCAATAATTTGGATGAGTTACGGTTGCAACTTGAAAAGGAAAATCTTCATGAGGTTAAAGTAAAGATATGTCTAGAACTCCTTCGCACTCAGTTTAAGGATTTCTTTGCCTCAACAATGGTACCTCCTTATGATTATTCGACTCAAATTCTTCACCAGCTTTTCAACGCGTATACGGGTTGGAAGACTGAAACCTTTAGAAGTGGTTTACTCAATCACATCAATATACTTGAGAAGTGTATTGAGGTCAGGTTAGTTAATTACAAGGAGATACGTTTGAAAGAGGGTCGGATTCAAATCATCAAGGAGTCGTCTAAATCATTGCATGCAACAATACCTCATGAACATGAGAAACAGACACGTTTCACGCTATCGTCAACAGATGATCAGCTCTGCCCGATGAAAGAAATGGGGGCCAATTTGGTCGTCCCGGTAAGCAATGACATGGAATCAGGAGGAACGCATGAAACAAGCAGCGAGTCACAAGCACCAACTGTTCAGGTGCCAAGTTTCAACAATATACAGCATGTTGGGCTTTTTGAACCTAATTATGCCAAACATGGGATGGAAAAGAGTGATAGCGATACCACTTCTGATTCATCCGATGTGAGTCATAATGGGGGAGAAAGTGTTGAAAATGCTAAACATCATGATAAGTGCTTTATGACTGCTACGTTAACCAATTCTGCTTCTAGGATTAAAGAGCTTGAAATGATTCTAGCTCAGCAATCAAAAGAGCTTGAGGATGCCAAACTTGAATTTTCTAAGAAAACGGACAAATTTGAAGCATACTTTGAAAAACTTGAAAAGTCTAACGTTGTTCTTGAACGAAAATTGGATCAAACAGTTCTAGATTCTAAAGCTGAAAAGGATAATCTTTTGAAACAAATTAAGTTGCTTGAATCTAAATTGGCATCCCAAGATGAATTTTTCAAAGAAAATGAGACCTTAAAGGCTCAAGTACAGGAAAAGGTCTTTGCTATAGCTGCGTTGAAAAACGATTTGAGGAAAACTAAAGGACCTAGTGTGGACACTAAGCTTGAAAAACCATCAATCTTGGGGAAACCGCCTACAAATCAGTTCATCAGACAACCGACTGTCAGACAACCTACTGCATTTAGATCCGAGCGACCACAATCCTCGAGACCGCGGTTTGCCTCCCAAGTTGATTTGGTTCATTTTCCTAGACCAGTCACTCCACCATCTAGGCCCAATGTGACTAAAACAGTTTTTGCAAGACCTAATCACATGATTGCATCTAGTCTCCCTAGACATAGTCCAAAGAATACGTCTCGAACTAGTTCAAATGACGTTCGCCATACATTTGGTCTAAGGGAAGCTAAGCAAAAGACACAAGTAAGAGATAGGAATTTTAAACCTAGTCAGATGTCTTCTAGTTTACTTAACACTGCTAACCGTAGCATGTCATATCCTAGGAGCATCAATCAATCATCTAGTAATTCTAGATCTTACTCGGACATTAAATATGCTACTTGTAAAACATGTAGAAAATGTGTCTTTACGGCAAATCATGATTCTTGTATCAAGAAACTACTTAATGAGGTGAACTCCCGTGCTAGACTTAAATCCCAGTGGGTTGCCAAAATCAAACCCATTGGTAAAATGTGGCGCCCCACTGGTAGAACTTTCACCCTTGTCGAAAACGAGTGCCCTTTAACTAGGATAGTCTCCGATTCTGTTAAGACTACTAGGGAGGAAATTGAAAAGGAGGATGCATCACCTAAGCATGAACTTAAGGTTTTCTTTAAAAGGAAACGTTTACCAGCTAAGACAAGTGAATCACCTCCTCAGAACACCTCTGGCACAAGTAAGGCCAACTGTGAACCCCCACTTGCTTCTAAGATAGATATCGCTAACCCTTATCCAAGCATGCAAATTCCTAATGAAAATGCAGGTACCAAAGAGGATGTTCCAAAAGAACGAAGCGGTCCAATCATTGTATACCATTCAATTAAGGACACTCTCAGAGTTTGGTTGCTAAAGAAGCTGATATCTAAGAATCAAGTGTCTCAGGGGATTTCCAGTTAAGCTTACAGTGCATAAAGGACTTATAGTCACATCACAGACTATAACTCGATCTTCAAAGAAAGGAAAGTTTATCGCCGATGGTAAACTTATCCTAACAACGAGAAATTAATTTTTCTCGGGCATGAGCTTATATAGAAAACATTCCAAGTTTTTAAGCTCATGCATGATGGCTCCTCGTTAAATGACAGAAGATGACCCGGACTTCAGAGACAGGGAAGTTTATCTACGCAACGATAACTTACCCTCTTAACAAGAAATTAAGTTTTCTTGGACACGAGCTTATCCTAAAACCATTCAAAAGTTTTAAGCTCGTGTATAAGGCTCTTCATTAAATGTCAGATGATGACCCGATCTTCAAATTAAGGAAAGTTTATCGGCGATGATAAACTTATCCTCACAACGAGAAATTAACTTTTCTCGGGCATGAGCTTATATTAAAAACATTCGAAGTTTTTTAAGCTCATGCACAATGACTTACAGTTAAATATCAGACTGTAACTCGGACTTCAATTTTAGGAAAGCTTATCTTTAAAGATAGCTTATCCTCGTAACGGGAAATTAAATTTTCTCGGTCATGAGCTTGTATTAAAACATTCCAGGTTTTAAGCTCAGAAAGGAAAGTGAATCTTTTAAATAAGAGAACTTTTCCTCATAACGAGAAATTCACCTTTCTCGGTCATGAGCTTTACGTTAAAACATTCAAACTTTTTCAAGCTCATTAATAACAGGATTTTTACTCGTTGAAAGTTCGTTTTCTCGGAATCTCTTCGAATTGATCTCTGGTTAATTGTGCGACTCAGTTGTTCTTGGTGAATAAAATAAAGGGGTGTCGTTGTCTAAAACTAATGAAAAGATAAAAACTTGAAACAAATAAAAATGAGATAAAGAGACAATAATGAAAGATTAAAACTTAAAACTTAACGGGAAATGAATGACGAGAATTTAAAGGCAATAAAAGTAAAAGACTCAAATTAAAATTTAAATTGAAAGGAAAGCGAGTAAAAGTGCAAGTAAAGAAAACGGGGGAAAAATAAAGTTGAAAACCAAAAACTGAAAAATCTATTCGGAATACTAAGATATTCCGAATAGAGACACCTATTCGGAATAATCAGATATTCCGAATAGAGAATCCTATTCGGAATAATCAGATATTCCGAATAGAGACACCTATTCGGAATAATCAGATATTCCGAATAGAGAATCCTATTCGGAATAATCAGATATTCTGAATAGAGAATCCTATTCGGAATAATCAGATATTCCGAATAGAGACTCCTATTCGGAATGATCTGATATTCCGAATAGAGGACTAAATGAGCAGACCATTCGGAATCTTTGGCAAGATACAGTAACTTTTAACGAAGAACAGGGGAACAATGAAAGAGTACGAATTTGATCTAATCTAACCGAAACAAACCAAAAGATTAAACCAAAACAATCAATAAACATCAACTAACAATAATCAATCAAAACAAATCATCAAAACTAACAAACAAAGCCAAATCAATCAAAACCCACTTGATTAAAAATAAGAAAACTCAAAAACATGAACACAAAGATCTAGAACAAATCAACAAGAAAGGATGAAGATGATGAATTAAAAGCTTAATTAAAAAGTAAAGATTCAATAACAAAAGCTTAAACACAAATTAATCTAGAGAGAGAAAGCATAATTTTAGAGAGAGAAACTACCTACTCCTAATCTAATCCTAAACTAAGACTAACCAACCCTCTCACATGTTGTGAGGGTGGTATTTATAGGAGAGAGGAGTAGTTGGTGGCTTCCTCTTTCTTTCTTTCTTGGTCCTCAGTCTTTCAGTCTTTCAGTCTTCATAAATTTTTCGACTTTTAAGACTTCGTCTCGGGATTTCTTTGAACTCGTCTTATAATTTCCTCATAATTTGGACTTGAGTTCTTCGGCTTTATTAGTAAACTTCCGTCTTTTGACTTTTTCTTCAATAAAAGCCCGTGAAAGACGTGTTTTCTCCACTTTTCACCTTTTCGTCCTAAATCACAACAAAAACACAAACCACGCATAATTCCGACATAAATGACATAAAATATACGTTTTGGCCCGGTTATTATTGTAATTAAGTGGTAGAAAAGATGGGTGTTTTCACACCTATCAAATCCCCTACACTTAACCATTGCAATGTCCTCATGCAATGCTTAGCAGTAAAGCAAGGTTTACACTTTCCATCATGAACAACCTACCTTGGCGTTTATTAAACAACTAAGGAAAATCAAAAAAGATAGAAAATAACAAGATGCAACAAGGAAAAAGTCATGTAAAGAAATCTAAGGCTTACATTAGGGCTTGTGTGTCATGAATGTTTATCACCTTCAAGTTTCACTTTCCCCATGCCAAGCTTAAAAACAAGATCATTGTTAGTACAAGTTAGCATAATCAAACATTTACTCATGCGGTTCAATTAATCACTTAAACTCCCTTATTCCTATGGGTATCTCTTATATTTTATTGATGTCTTGAATGATCACGAGGATGCATTGTTGACTTATTTCGATAAGTCATTTAAGCTGAAAGCAAAGTAGGACGATTTGATCAATAGTTAGCTAAAGGACAAAATCTCTTAAAACTGCTTCTCGGGATATCAAAAAGTTCATATCTTGGCATAACTTGGTTCACGATTTGAGACCTTTCTCGGGCCGATATTTAACATGTACTTCATACTTCATATCTTCGAGAGATGTTCTTGAGATAATGGTCTTCTCTTCGTTATTGAGTTTCTTCACTTGGAGACTTTTGAGGAGTACTCCAGCTTTGTTGACCACGACTTCATGATTATTTCTTCAATCTCTAATTGGGATTTTGAGATACAACGATCCGCCTCCTCTTCGGACTTGGATCTATTTATCCTCATACCTTGTTAGGGTCTTTTCGGATAGACTTCTCCATGATCTTTATGGGAGTTGATTGCTTTTCGTCGTGAGTCTTGATCCTTCATATTGATTTTGGGAATAATGCTTTTCATATCACTTTGGATCTTCAGCAATAAAATTGAATCCTCATGCCTTGTTAGGGCCTTGTTGGACTCGCCAATCTTCGCGCCCCGCTTCATAAGTTATGCCTTGGCTATGAACTCTTATCATTACCGAGCAACTTTTAAACGATCTTGGGCTAGAAGCTAAGTAACTTTTCAAATCGTACGACCTTACTTATTGCAGATAATTTATTAGCAAGTGATGGGAGAAAAAGATCATAATTAACTCACATAAGTTAATTAGAGAATACCAACTTGTAACTAAATCTATCATTTCTCGTTCTCCACAATTTAAAATCTCAAGTAATGAGACTCGTGGACACTTACCCTAATAAACCAATTAAGGTCTATATGGTTAAGGATACTAGCTAGAGTGAACTTGGATAAGTAAACTCGGGTTGAGTCAAAATATTCACAACGGGCCTAATATATCTAAGATATCTAAACTTGCTAAAACCATTTTATTAAAATGCTAGAAAGTAACAAAAATAAAGGAGACTACAACTAGGCCAAAATAGATTAAAAATTTTGAAAAATGTCGAAAAACTGATTTTCCGGTTAAAATGAGGAAAAATACAAGGAAAAGGCCACTTAACTTCGATAGAAGTCCCCCTACACTTAATATAAACATTGTCCTCAATGTTTAAGCATGTGGGAGTAAACTCCCCTACACTTATGACATTGTGCACTTTGTTTAAATCTCGTTAAGGAAAAGACAACTAAAGAGATTCCTATTTTAATATTAAAAAATATAAAATAGTGAATCGAAAAGAGTTTAGGATAGAACCGGGAAGAAGGGAACACGGAATCACGGTTCGTCAAAAGTCATCAAGAGTGTGTCTTTGAAGCTCTAATCCCTGCATATGATAAGAAAGAGAACAAGAAACACCAACGGGGCTCCCCCCTACACTTATGGTGAAAATAGATAGATAATTGGGTTGCCTCCCAAAAAGCGCTTGTTTTTGTTGACCGAGTCACGAGCCTGACTCGTCCCCGAATTAAATGGTCCATGGGGAAGCCTCGAATGTGATACCAGGATCAAAGACCTTGTCCTCGTTCCCGGTTGACATCAACAAAGGAGAGGCGGGGGGATAAGTCTTGAATGGGAGAGAAGTCCTTTCAACATACGAGAAGTATGTGAATTGAAGATCCACGGGAGGTGGGGTGGGTAAAGTAAGCACATTGTCCTCCCCCAAAGACAATGGATGTTGAGCAATCGTCAAAGCCGTGATGTCATCAATGATAGCATAATCAATGTCACCTCCCGGGTCAAAGCACTCATCCTCATTTCCCGGTATAAAACGAGTAGAGTAACAGTGATACATCACCCGCTTGGGTGTGCACGTGGGAGGAGGAGTAGGTGGCAATATAATATGAGAAGTATGAGAACAGTTACCTTCCACCTGCGTCCCTTTTTCAGGAGATTCACATCTTTCCACCTCTGGGATAGAAGGTGTAGTGTCATCGTGTAATAAATCCTCTAGAAAAAGTATATCTCCCTCCACATCACAATACCCGGATATGTATTCCACGGGGGTATCAATATCAAGATATTCATCGATCTCGGGAATGTGCAAACCATCATCACGAAGGAGTGAAGTATTTTGCTTAAGAAATTCCTCCTCGTCGAAAATAACCTCAATATCGTCATCACTCTCCTCATTATCTATAGGGCCAATAATATGCTCAGGGATATGAGTACTTGTCTGATCTTGCTGCTGAAAAAATGACTCCATACAAGTTTGCAGTGTGTGTAAAAGCTCTTTCGATTGCTCTTGAAAAGCTGTAGCAAGATCGACAATTGGTTCTTGGGAACTCATCCCGTGACAAGGCTGATGATCGAGTGAGTGCGGTGGGGGCTCAAGATTTTGAAAACCGGAATTATAGCAAGGTTGTGGCTCATAGTTGTTCAACGGTTGGGAATAATTAGAAACCGGGTTTGGTTCATAATAATCCATAGGTGAAGAAAACTGAGGACACGGATTTGGCTCATAACAATTCATTGGTTGACAATAATAGGTATCGTGAGGACCCCCACAGTTGTTGTAAACCGGGTATGGAGAAAAATCAAGTGCATCTTGTGGATAGCTATTATCTTTGTCATAATTGTACCCCGGTTCTTGCCCGTGACCATACGGGTATCGAACCGGGCACGAAACATGCCAATGAGAATCGCTTCCACAATAGATGCACGGGGGAACAGGAGGTAGGTTCAAAAAGTACGAATTAGTCGAGTTGCACAAAGGACAAAATCCGGATTGTGTGTAGTCGATATCGTTTCCGCACCGCTCACATGTGCACCATTGGCAAGAGTTGTCCCCAGATAATTGTTTCCCACACCGGACGCAATGGACATAAAAATCCATAAAGAAAGATAGATAAGCAAGAAGAATATTTTTGGTGCAAAACTTTGAAAAAGAAATGCTTTTTATGATTTTTCAAATGTTTTTGGATTTTTGAAAATTTTTGACAAGAAAAATAACGTTCACAAGTGAACGGATCCCAAAATCCAACGCGTCACTCACAAAAAACCTTCGATCTTCACGAAAAGAGCCGGCAGCGGCGCCATTTTAATAACAGGATTTTTACTCGTTGAAAGTTCGTTTTCTCGGAATCTCTTCGAATTGATCTCTAGTTAATTGTGCGACTCAGTTGTTCTTGGTGAATAAAATAAAGGGGTGTCGTTGTCTAAAACTAATGAAAAGATAAAAACTTGAAACAAATAAAAATGAGATAAAGAGACAATAATGAAAGATTAAAACTTAAAACTTAACGGGAAATGAATGACGAGAATTTAAAGGCAATAAAAGTAAAAGACTCAAATTAAAATTTAAATTGAAAGGAAAGCGAGTAAAAGTGCAAGTAAAGAAAACGGGGGAAAAATAAAGTTGAAAACCAAAAACTGAAAAATCTATTCGGAATACTAAGATATTCCGAATAGAGACACCTATTCGGAATAATCAGATATTCCGAATAGAGAATCCTATTCGGAAAAATCAGATATTCTGAATAGAGACACCTATTCGGAATAATCAGATATTCCGAATAGAGAATCCTATTCGGAATAATCAGATATTCCGAATAGAGAATCCTATTCGGAATAATCAGATATTCCGAATAGAGACTCCTATTCGGAATGATCTGATATTCCGAATAAAGGACTAAATGAGCAGACCATTCGGAATCTTTGGCAAGATACAGTAACTTTTAACGAAGAACAGGGGAACAATGAAAGAGTACGAATTTGATCTAATCTAACCGAAACAAACCAAAAGATTAAACCAAAACAATCAATAAACATCAACTAACAATAATCAATCAAAACAAATCATCAAAACTAACAAACAAAGCCAAATCAATCAAAACCCACTTGATTGAAAATAAGAAAACTCAAAAACATGAACACGAAGATCTAGAACAAATCAACAAGAAAGGATGAAGATGATGAATTAAAAGCTTAATTAAAAAGTAAAGATTCAATAACAAAAGCTTAAACACAAATTAATCTAGAGAGAGAAAGCATAATTTTAGAGAGAGAAACTACCTACTCCTAATCTAATCCTAAACTAAGACTAACCAACCCTCTCACATGTTGTGAGGGTGGTATTTATAGGAGAGAGGAGTAGTTGGTGGCTTCCTCTTTCTTTCTTTCTTGGTCCTCAGTCTTTCAGTCTTCTTAAATTTTTCGACTTTTAAGACTTCGTCTCGGGATTTCTTTGAACTCGTCTTGTAATTTCCTCATAATTTGGACTTGAGTTCTTCGGCTTTATTAGTAAACTTCCGTCTTTTGACTTTTTCTTCAATAAAAGCCCGTGAAAGACGTATTTTCTCCACTTTTCACCTTTTCGTCCTAAATCACAACAAAAACACAAACCACGCATAATTCCGACATAAATGACATAAAATATACGTTTTGGCCCGGTTGTTATTGTAATTAAGTGGTAGAAAAGATGGGTGTTTTCACACCTATCACTCATGAAAACGACTTCTAAGTAAATGTCAACTTAGGACTCGTTCTTCAGTTAAAAGGAAAGTTTATCGCCGATGATAAACTTATCCTTAACAACGGGAAGTTTACAACTTCTCGGACTTGAGCTCGTTTTGCAAGATATTCAACATCTTAAGCTCAACTAATTGGTTTTCAAAACGTTGAACACAATTTTTCGAGAATTTCTCAAAAAGGTTTTCTAAATCTTTCAAAATTGTGTGTTCAAAAAATGTTTTGATAAATAGAGCATGTCTTCTGGAATCGATAATATTTATGATACTAGAAATGTCATTCAATAATGACACGGGGTTGTAAATAAAGTTCGAGCAGAAGTTCAAATGTTTTAAAACATGCTCATTATGGCTTGCAATTATTTTTGATAGTAACCCGCTTTTCACATTAAAGTCAAGCATTTCACCGGAAAGCTTTGACTCAACAGCGGGAATTAATTTTCTCGGGCATGGTTTAATTTATAACCATGTAAGGGATTGGGTTTACGTAATAACACAATCTAACACGAATATATGTACGTGTCAGTGCATTTATTTGTTAAACAAGAGAAATCTTGTTTTTATGAAGTTATCATCTCCACCAACCGTAGCAACTTACAACTGATATCTACATACTCGACGATGCGACTACTCAAACGGTGACTACAGCTCTTTCAATAGAACACGGGTCAACAATTGAGGGGGAGCAATTGTCCAGCATTCAGAATCCTTGATGCCGAGAGTGCCAAGTTCACATATTGGTGTCAAGACAATGATATCAATCATACACACGGAGTCAAGAGAAAACTTCAGACGTGACGAGTTGACCAACATTCGTGAACAAGAACCATGTGCTTCTTTTATATGATGTTCTCCATCATTCAGGTCCTAGCTCGTAAATTGCTAATCTTGTGAATTCATTATCATATATGATCTTTGCACGTGATAAATACCTTACACTTGTATTTAAAAGGTATTTATTTTACGTTTTAGCACACCCTCATTAATTTGAGGGGGAGCTTGTGTAATTCATGAAGATAATTGGCTTTGCATTTTTCTTCCCAAAATTTTCTTAAAATGCTATTAAATCAATTGATATTAAAAACATCGATTGGGTTAATATTTTTAATATGGGGGAGAAAATGTGATTTAATATGGGAAATGATTAATCACAAATGGTTTGACTTAACGTGCTGCTCATCCCGACACGTGCGAAATGTTTTCGGATATCGTGGCATATGTTAAGGGGGAGCAAAATGGATTTGCACTATCAAAATGGATTTCATGGTGACATACACTTACCCAAAACATCTCTATTCACGACGGTGAAGATTGTGGTGACATAAGGATGGTAGGATAGGTTAAAGTCCAATGATTCCTCTAGAACCGGAGGAATCTTCCCAAGGACATTCCATAGCTAGAAATAGTAGTCCTTAGGAAAGATGGAGAAAGATTGTGAACGTAGCTGAATGCCGACCAAGTACTTAAGTTAGCACTGGAACAATCACAACAAGGTGCTAGTGATGACGTATTGGTAAGCATTGAAGGGGTTGAAGAATGGAAAAGAATTGTAAAGATAAAGGGTGTAAAGAAAGAAGCCCTCCTTACAACTTAGGCAGAAACCGGGTCAATACATATGCTATTAAGATCATTGTTTAATGATTCTTGATATTGAAGACAAACATCATGGACCCAGTGATGCAAAGCACAACCCATCCCAGCTAACTCAGATATCTCTTAAAAGATATTTGTTTTAATCACACGGAGACAACACGTTATCTATTGATTTATTCACTCCGAATAAATTGGTATTGAAAAGGTGGCACTCCTCTCCAGCCTCTGATCACTAAAATCCAAAGTGCACGATCGAGTCTAGAGCCATTTGAGATCATTAAATATCTCATTAGGACACACTTTCATAATTCCTTGCTTCTTCATACACTGTGAAAAGTAAGAAAGATCTTAAGAGTCCTACGCAAAATCTTCATGATCTTGCCTGAACATCCGAGTAATACGAAAGTATTTACAATGAAGATGGAAATCCTTCTTGAGCGAATATCAAAAAGCTCATGGTAGGTGACTTGTGTGATTCTTTATGAATCAAACTTGTGATAACTGGAAAGCAACGGCTGTTTAATTCTTAACTGAATTTAAACACGTTCCAGGCCTCTACGCAATATCTCAGTGATCTTGCCAGAACACTCAGAGTGATACCTTTGTGTTCACGGTGATGAGTGGAAATCCTTCTAGTGTTAACATCAAACAGCACTTGGTAGGTAACTTGCAAGATTCTATACGAATCAAGCTCGTGACAACTGGAAAGCAACGATGGTGCCGTTCTTAATCGAATTTCACTTGTTCCAGGAACATGAATTGACGGCTTCAAATCATGCGGATATTATTATCTAAATGATTCACTCTTTATGTTCGCAGTCAGCTTTGGACGGTCGAATAAAGAGAACGGGTTTACCCGCGAAATCCTGTCAGGAAGTTACTTAATTGAAACTATCCGTCACGGGTACGATATCTAATATCGTCCAACGGTCTTCACCGACCGGAGGTAAAATGCTACCGATTTAGAATGAAATGTTCAAAGCCATTTCTTTCGTGTCTACTTATGTTGCGGCATTTGAAGACGGTGGCGTTGCGGAATCCAAGAAGAAGTCGTCCCCACATGCTTATACTGCATACACTCAGTACTTCAACGAATTCAAGAAAGTCTGAAGGTCAAGTCTTCCGCTGTATCAAACTATGAAGCTTTCAAGAATTATAAAGGTTTAAGTGTGTGGAACATGGAGTCACGAAGAGGCGAATATCACAAGTGATGAATGCACAAGGTCAAGGCAAGAGAACATGCTCAAGACTAAAGTCAAAGATCTCATCAGCATATTCACAAGAACAAGATCGAAGACTCAAGCATAGTATGCTAGGTTTAAGATTTTGTAAAATGGTGTGACCTCCCTTTGGGGGAGATTGTTGGAAATACGTTTTTCCAAGGAAAGTCTCGGTCACATCATTATTAGCATAGATCACGAGCTATAGACTATTTAGGACATTGTAACTTGGAGTGACCTCCCTTTGGGGGAGATTGTTGGAAATACGTTTTTACGTATTTAGAAAGGATTGGTCGCTCCAACGGTATTGGGCTCGTGATCCAATATAGCCCATATAGCCCACATGTAGGGTGGGCTATATAAACCCCCCTCCTAGCATGTTAGGAGGGGTTGTTGGTTCACTTCCATTTTATATAATCACATTTTCCATCTTCCTTCATCCTCTCCTTTCTCTCTCTTCTTTCTCTCTCTAGTTCTTCCACTTCTCCTTCCATATCAATAGATTATCCAACAATGTCTAATCCTTAGATAAACACGATCCTACAACACCGATCATTCAGCTTTAAAATACTTGTTCAAAAAGCAAGATGCCAAACCTCGTCTAATACGATGGATATTGCTTTTACAAGAATTTGATTTGGAAATTAAAAATAAAAAAGGAACTGAAAATGTTGCTGTCGATCATTTATCTCGCATAGTGAATGCTGATTCTAGCGATGATGAAATCGACGATTTTCCCGATGAGCCTATAATGCAAGTAAGTACTAACAATACACCATGGTTCGCAGACTTTGCAAACTATTTGGCTGTAGGTATTTTACGAAAGGGAATGACACACCAACAAAAGAAAAGATTTTTCTCTGAACTAAAAAAATACTTTTGGGACGATCCTTACTTATTTAGAATCTGTCCTGATGGAATAATCCGACGTTGTATTTCCGGATTTAAATCTAGAAAAATTGTCGATGACTGTCACTACGGACCGACCAGAGGACATTACGCCACAAACACCACCGCTAAAAAAGTATTTGACGCTGGCTTTTATTTGCCAACAATTATGCATGAAGCCTATACCTTAGTACGACTATGTGAAGCATGTCAAAGGACTGGAAATATTTCTAAAAGAGATGAAATGCCTCTAAACAACATCCAAGTCTGTGAAATATTTGACGTGTGGGGTATCGACTTCATGGGACCATTTCCTAAATCTTACAAATGTGAATACATTTTAGTCGCCGTCGACTATGTATCGAAATGGGCCGAAGCTCAAGATTTACAAACAAACGATGCCAGAGATGTTATCACATTCTTAAAGAAATTATTCTGTCATTTTGGAATGCCAAAAGCACTAATAAGCGATAGAGGAACTCATTTTTGTAACAAACTCAAGGAAAATGTTATGAAAACATATGAAGTGAACCACTGATTTACCACATCTTACCACCCTCAAACGAGTGACCAAGTTGAAAACACTAATAGAGCTCTCAAACGTATACTTGAAAAGACCATTCAAAACAACCCTGCTTGTTGGTCTAAAAAATTAGAAGATGCTCCATGGGCCTTTCGTACCACATTCAAAACACCAACTGGAACCACACCATACAAACTTTTATATGGAAAGACATGCCATCTGCCAATAGAAATCGAACACCGTGCATATTGGGCACTTAAAAACTGCAACCCGGATCTTATTGCAACGGGAGAAAAACGTAACTTTCAACTTCACGAGTTAGATGAATTTCGACATCACGCTTATGAAAGTTCACGATTATATAAAGAACGAACCAAAGTTTGGCATGATCATAAATTACGACAAGGAAAAGAATTCAAAAAAGGAGACAAAGTACTTCTCTTTATCTCGAAATATAAATTCAAGCAACCTAAGCTTACTTCAAGATGGACTGGACCTTATCTAGTAAAACACCAATATCCATCTGGATATGTTGAATTATATGGTCAAAACAATAGCACCTTTATAGTCAATGGGCATAGACTTAAGTTCTACCATGAAGAAGAACACTGTAATGAAATTGAAGGAGAAGAAATTCCTTTCTTCTTAAAATAGATCCGAGTAGCTGAGTTTGGCTGAAGACTCTAAACTTAGCGCTATCGGAAGGCAATTCATATTTTATCCCCCATCTTTCAACTTAAGTGTGGAGGAGGACCTGTAAATACATAAAACCGTCCTTGTATATATTGCATTTGTTTTGTTTTGTTTTATAGCATGCAGGAAAATAGCAAATTGGAGGTCTAGCTGGACTCATCTCTCGAAATCCCGTAATTTTCTACTAAGCCCCGGGAAGTTCTCGTTTCCCTTTGCATTTTTCCTATTTTTAATATTTTATCAGTTATTACCTCGAGAACGATGTTCAACTTAAGTGTGAAGGAGGTGACAAATAGAAAAAATGAAATAATAAAAATATATAATAAAATTTCTCCACATGAAAATCTTTTTGAAAAACAATAAAAATATATATGTTTTGTAAATAAATAAGTTTTTAGCAAAGCAAAAATCTCATTGATTGACATTATAATTTAGCACAAATTCCATTTCACAAATATGTTAGAAAAACTTAGCCTTATATTTCTCTATTTTGTGTGAAAGCCGATAATCTAGTATGCTTCAGAATTTGTGCTTGATCATCATTTACTAAACCGCAGTGAGGTTAATTTATAGATATTTTTGAAAGGAAGCAAAATAAAATCACCCTTATATCATTTTAGTTAAGCTACACTGGCTTACTAATATATGTGGCACTCATACGCATATGTTATATAATCCATTGTACCAATATCCTTAGATGTTATGCCAAACCACTTGTTAAGTTATAAAGTTTATGATGTTCTCTTAACGACTAAAATTGTTATGCCAAACCAATATCCTTAGATGTTATGCCAAACCACTTGTCAAGTTATAAAGCCGATAATCTTGACTGATGTCTTGACATGTGTCTCGAGATGCGAAACGACTAAAATTCAAAATATTAGGTTATCATGCCAGAATTGGTGGATCGGTTGGACTGCTGGCCCTTTGTATATCTGATCACATCCGTGCCCGGTGTTCTGTTATGATTGCTAGAAAAGTTGCTGTCACAGTAGTGGTTACTATCGTCTTGTCTGTCAGTTCCATGACGGGTCATTATCATGATGGTGATTCATGTAACTATTCAGCTGAGTGGCTGGCTGGTACCGGTGCTCACTCATATGACTGAAAAGACAATTGATTGGCGTGTGACATATAACTAAAAGGTAGAGACATGGATTGTAATGGAAATCGTCTGGTTATGAAGCATCTTCTCGTCTAATCGATTTGATATAACACATTTGTCTTCATCTTGTAGGATCTCAAGGTTGTGAACATCATCCACATCTCGCAGCGTCTCCAAATAATCAGCAGCATCAACATTTAGTAACATCTCCAAGTTATGAGCGCCATCAGCATCTTGTAGAATATTTATAACGACCTAATTATACATATTCAACCTATCATTATTGTTGGAAATTCACTTTATGTGACGACATTAAAGAATTCCCATTAGTTATCATAGTCACACACGCTTGACTAGACTAGGAACGTTGTATAGTTTAAGTAGCGTGTGTGACTATATATACCCCTCCTAGGCTTCCAAGGAGGGGTGTTGCTTGTGTCATTTTCTGATTTAATATATTTTCCTTTCTTTCACACAACCTCTCTCTTCTCTCTCTCAACAATGGCTACCACCACCATATTCCACCATGTTAGACCACCGGATCTATTATAGCAAATCCACAATTGGTATCAGAGACTCGGTTCAATCCTTGCATAGTGTTTTTTTCGATTTGGTGGTCTAAACATTTTTTGTTGGGTCTCGTTCTATAATCTTTTTGGTCCGAATCTTTCATTTTTGTCACGGTTTGTGTTTTCATTTAATATTCACAAGTATTTGTCACGTTCGCATGTTCTTATATCCATTCTTATCATGTCAAAAGTTGTCATCTTTATGTCCCTGGTTTAATTTTTTAGACCTGGTTTTATATCTTGTCATATCTAGTTTTAGTGGTCCCCAACTGGTAACAAATCACGGTCATATCTGCTGGTATTCACATCCCTCTGGTCCAATAGTAACATTTTCAGATCTGTCCTGGTTATGGGTTCTTTTGTTTGCATTTTTTTAAGATGAAGATAAGTTTTACCCAGAAAAACACAGATCCTAAAAATCAGGAAAAAGTACCGTTGGATAAGTTTCTCTGCTGGTCATCTTTACGATGGCAACATCGCATTGAGTGCGATGGGTTGACTACGATGGTACCACTGCGATGGCTCCGTTGCGATGGGTACCATTGCGATGGGTACCATCGCGATGGGACACCGACTGCGATGGACTCATGGTTACGATGGCAATCTTTTTTGACTTCGATGGGTTTAAAATGACTGACTTCGATGGACTTTTCTTTTAACTGCGATGGGTCTAAAGTTTTAGACTGCGATGGCCATTTTGTTGTTAGACTGCGATGGACATAATACTTTTTGACTGCGATAGAAATCTTGTTTAGACTGCGATGGGGTTCAAAGTTTGACTGCGATGCCTATACCTTTTGGACTTCGATGCAGTTTAACAAATCTTGACCATGCAGTTTTTGACCGAAACCATCTCAACCGAGTCAACTCGGTAATTACCGAGTTGACTCAGTTAACTCACTGAGTCATATATCACAAAACTCTCAACCTTATAACACCTCAACAAATCCTCATCTAAACCTAATCCCAACGTCTCCTAATCCCCCATCTCATCTAAGACTCGAACTCAAACAGAAAACTTAAAAATCATAAAATACAATCTCAGACTATTCAGTTTTCGTGACTTAGAATCGTCAAAATCACAAAGATTTAACTATTCACTCACGAAACTAAATCAATCATCATAGATCTATTTTTTGAAGGAAAACCCTCATTTAATTTTCGAAATGAAACAAGATTTATAACAAAATAGTTATGATCTATTTGTTTCTTTCGTTAATTGTCGACATGCAATTAACACAACTTACCCGAGACCTTTATTCATTTAAAGATCTTGATGCTACGATCGATTATGACTGTTGGGATTGATGTTATTTGTTGGTTGAGATTAGATAGATTAAGATGGAGATGTATTTATTGATGCATGATTGATCTGGTGGAGGGGCGGAGGTTACGATGAAGGGGTGTGAGAGAGGATTTTTGGGAGGAGGAGTTTGGTGGGGGCGGAAATAACAATGTGCCTGATTAAGGGTTAAACTGTGAGTGAAATTAGGGGTTGGGGAGTGTTTTATTCCCAATTGATGGAACGGTATATTATTTTTGATATGGGCCTTAGACTCGAATTTTTAACAATATATTGTTTGTGATTTGGGCCATGGTTTCTCAAATGGGCCGGTTATTTGAACATTTGACATGGACGAAAACTTGATTTCATTGTAATGATAAATTTCAAATTTTAAAATTTTATCATTTACATGAATTTAATGTTTAATTTTTCGGGACTCCATCGAGACAACGTGACGAGTCAAAAGTGACGTGACAAAGTGACGAGACTATGTGACAAAATTTATTTGACGAGACCGAAGAAAAATTTGGCGATTTTTTAGTGACTACAGATTTTTTTTGGATCGGGTATTAATTATTTGAAGACGGAGACGAATTTCTTCGAAGGCGTGTACTTATTTTATCCTTGAACAGATAACTTGCTCGTGCTTAATCTTAGAATGAAGACTTGTTTATCTAGTTTCCGGGATCGGGGTGGTTGGTTGATGACTCGGATAACTATCACTTAAAGGGGTTACATTGTTGTACTCAGTGTCACACGCTTAGTCGACGTGGATAATTTCAAGAGGTGTTGTGCTTATAGACTTCTTCAGTGATGCATTGGGTACTTAGAGATTTCTCCACCGTTCTTCATTCAACAATTGTGCAAGCTTAAGTCATAAGATCGAAGGATTCTTATTCAGTTTCACGTTTGATGTATCTGGTTCATTCAATCAGTGGTCACTTCAAATTGCTTTCACGTGGGTTGGTAAAGATAGCCATGGAGAGTTTATGAGAAGAGATTTTCGATCAACAGCTGATTCTCACAAAATATATAATTCAGCTTATTTATTATTCTCACGAGATTTTAGGTACATGTGCGTACAATATATTGATGGTTCCGAGTTTCGAAACCATCAAGGGGGAAGAAGAAGACACATTGAACGCACAACGAGTACACGTGATGAACTTCATACCTTCTTTTGATTTGAAGACATCCCAGGATGACATTTGTCATAGCCGCAAAGAAAATCAGTGTTTTAACTCGTGGCGTTATCAATCTCTAAACGGTACACTACTGATTCGATGTTTAATTGTTTGGTTGTTGGAATTATTCATCATCATTATCCTATATGCACTCCCGGGACTTAACTGACTCTGGTGCATCTCCGGAAGAAGACATGTGCATTTCCGGGACTTAATTGACTCTGGTGTTACGATGTCAACTTCATGAATGGGATAAAGTGTCCACTTCAGTATTTGAGCTTCATAATTGGGATTGATTTACTTTCTTCAACTATGTGGGGAAGAAATGTCTTGATTCTTTCTTGTATGCATAACTTGAACTCTCAGGGGGAAGAAAAATTCAGAAGAATTATTCAAGCGTGAGAAGAAAAGTTGTTGATCTACTTGGTGTACCCCTTACTTTCAATCCCTCTTAGCAACGTTATTAATAAGTGTGAAAACACTTATCCTTTTGCCACTAAAATCAAGGAAAAACAAGACCTAATCATGTGTTTTATATCGTTAAAGTCGGAATTACGCGTGGTTTTGTGTTTTTGTGTTAAAATAGGTACAAATGATCAAAAGAAGAGAAAACACGGGATTTCACGGTCAAATGTTGAAGAAAAGTCCAAAAAGAGACGAAGACAAAGTCAAAAGGTCAAAAGTGTGCCGACGATCACGAAACCGGCTAAACCATCACGGTTTTGAAGAAATGATCAAACAATGCCGAAATCAACCTCAATTTTTAGCGGATTAAATCTATTTAAGATAATCGAGCTTTGTGGGTCCCACATTTGGGTTAATGGGCTAAAAAACCCATTTGAAAAATATATGTACTTTGTAAAATTCCACAAGCCCATTAGGCCCATTTCACATGAAAATAAGTTTACAAGTGTTACTCTTGGATCCATATTTGGCCCAATTCACAACTACTTAAATGAAACATTGGGCCAAAGTCCATTCGGTGACTAGTTTTGGGATGGATAAAACTTCTTTTACTTTGGTCAAATCATTCAAACACGTTTTGTTTTGTCACAAATGTATTACCCTTACCCTACACCCAATCCCACACGATTCTACCCCAACTCCACTCTTCCCCACATGATTCTTAGCCTACACCTCACCAACACACAAACAAAACCCCACACGGTTTTATTTTTATTTCACCCCACAAATAAAACGTTTTGTTTTTACCCCATAATCCCATGTGATGAAAACAAGAAAAAAATAAACCACCCACTACTTCTTCTCTCCTAAAACGCAGCTTCACCATTTACTTTTTACCCAACTTTCTCAAACCTTAATCTCCCAATACACCCATTTTACCCAATGAAATTTGGAGGTTTCACCAAATTCGTGTGATTCACACGCACACAAATAAAACCCCCAATTTTTCGGATCAAGCAATCACTAGATGGTCCTCACATCATTCCAACGTGGCAATCCGTGGGCAAGAGTATTTACAACCGTTTGATCAAAATAAGAAGAAAGAGAAGATGAAGAACGGTTAAGATTGATTGCTTAATTCTTAAGCTATGAAGATGGTTTTGAGGGTTTGCCTATAAAAACCCCCACATCATGTAATTGAGGGGATCCATCAAGCTTTTCATTTTTTTTCTCAGTTTTTAATTAATTAATTTTAGGAGTAGATTTAATTAGATTTTATTTTTTTTGCAAAATTAGAATAGGTTTAATGTAATCTTTAATTTCCAGTTTATGTAATTTAATTTTTAATTAATGAAAAATTAGTTTTATCATTTTCGAATCCATTTTTAATTTCTGTCAAATCTTCAGTTACTGTTTTTGTTCATCATATTATTACTCTATTAAAATTTTTTAGCTACTGTTTTTGTTGTTATTATTATATAAAAAATAAAAAAAAATAAAAAAAAATAAAATAATAAACATTACTGTTCGAGGAAGATATTGTTCGTTGGTGTTCTTCTTGGTTCGAGATGTTTTTCTTGGTTCGTTGGAACTACTTGATGGTGATGTTGATGATTTGAGGTGGTGTTCGATTTGTTCAAAGACGGCTCAGCGCCGATCTTCGACCCAACGGAATCATCGAAAGGTTCTCACACTCTTTTAGTTTTTGTTGTTAATTTTTAGATTAATATTTGATTATATGCTTGTTTAAGTTTAAATGTTTCTGATTGATCTTGTTTACTGTTTTTTTACTGCTTTTTTTGTTTTTAGTTTATAGTTATTGTTTGGTCATTTATTTAGATTTGCTATTATATTTTGTCTGTTTGAATTCGAGTATAAAATTTAGATCTGCTTAATTTGTTAGTTTGGAAGATGTTTTTGTTTATTAAGTTTTGATAGTTTATTGTTTAGAATCTGCTTATTGTTTATTTTTTGTTTTAAAATTTCAGTAGTTTATTTTGATCGTTTGCTTATGCTTTTTGTTCCAGCTTATTTCCATTACAGCTTATTTGTTTATTTGTTTGCTGCTTTTCAATATTCGTAGCTTATTTGATTCAGTTTTTTTGCTTGCCTGCTTATTAGTATTGTCTGATAGATAGGATTTGAGTATTGTTGGATTTGCTTTTTATTGTTTTATTATTTTAGATATTATACATTCTATCATAGCTTATTCAGGTTAGAATATTTGCTTATTTGTTTTTTTTTTCCATCTGTTTTTTTTGGCTTATTGATTTTTAACTTTTCATCTGTTTTTTTTTTCTTCTTTAATATTGCTGTTGGATTGCTGTCTGAGTTACAATACTCAATAAAAAGTCATAAAAATAAAGTAACAAATAAATTGTCTGTCCTGGGGTTCGAACCCAGGACCTCTTGTTGGGTCGAATTATTGAGTTGATAAGTCAAAACACAACAAAATAAGAAGACAAGGGCTAAAAAGTACAAGTTGCAAAAGAACAAGCCGTTGGAGTCTTTTTATTACTTTAGCTTTCTTTGTAAGCTATGTTTTCTAGTATATAAAGAAAACATAGGACGTAGGTTTTATAATATATCATTCATTCACAATGTAAACCTAAAGTGTGTGTCGCACTAGACGTGGGATTCAATGTATACACGTCTAGTGGATGTTTGTTATTAATATAATGAACTTCCCATTTGTTTTAATTCGTGTCTTTGTGCCTAAACACCTTGTCATGATCATTGTTCTTTTCCGCTATGTTATCATATGAATGATGATCAACCTAGATATATGGTTCATAACCATTGAGTCGAACGATTATGGGATCAACAATTGGTATCAGAGCCTAAGGCTCTTGATATCTAGGTCCGACGAGGTGTTCGTGTATGGTGAAGAAGAAAAATTCGTAGAGTTTTTCTGGACGTTTTTGTGTGCGCAGCAGTATTCAGAAGGTCATAACTTTTGATTGCACCGTTGGATCGTCACGAAATTTTAGATGTGTGTTCTACATACATAGATCTAAACATCCACCAGAGGGATTGTCGAGTTTTATCCCCAGGCAAAAGTTATTAAGCGTCGAAGTCGGCTGATGGCAGATTTTCAGTTTTCTGCTTTTAACATAAAATCATGAACTAGGGTTCTTCAAACCCTAGATCTACTTAAAAGCAGGAAGAATTGCAGTTTGTGGCTGTTATGATGGAAGAATCGAGCTAGGATTATTAACAAACCCTAATTAGGGTTTCGGTGCATATATTACTAAACCCTAGATCGTTTCTCATCAGAAAAGATGGTTCAGCAAAAGCGATCACAGCAACTTATGCATTCACACGATTGATTTATTCACATGATGCAAAGGTTTCTATTGGTCCTTTTGATCTATGTTCACACGGTCCATGATTTCTGATTGGTTGATTCATTACATTCACACGGCCACGGCTTAAACCCTAATTTGTTATAAGTTTGATCCTCTACATGCTAGTTCAACAAATTACCGTGAGTCCCTCATTCTGATTGGTGGAAATCGTTATGTTCACACGGACAAGATGGTTTCTGTTCACACGAGGAGAATGTTTTGATTGGCTAATTAAGTTTGTGTTCACACGACTATTCCATGGTGCTAATCATCTACATGTTATTCACTGTATTACCATGAGCCTCTTGTTCCCATTGGTAGAAATTATGCATTCACACGGCCATTCGTTTCTTATTGGTGGATCTTATGTTCACACGGTTCATCAAGTCTTGATTGTGTTCACATGAAGGAAGTATTCCTATTGGTTGAAGTTTAAAGTGTTCACACGGTTATAAAACAAGGAAGTGTGACGTTTATATTCATTGTTTTAACGTTGATAAAGTTTTGGTGAAACGCTGATAAGAACGAAGAATGAACGCTGACAGGATATAAGGTTGGCGCTGACGTTTGTTATTTGGGCGCTGACAGGAAGGGTTTCGACGCTGACAGAATAAGTCAACACTGATGGAGTTGACAGTGTCGTCCGATATATGTGTTTCAACGCTGATAAGTATTGTCAGATATCGGACAATACATCTGACCAAGATATTGGACAGAAGAGATATTGGACAACACAAAGTTTGCTGCTGTTTGAGAAAACTGGTATGTTTTAAGCACACAAAAAGGAGGATAATACACACAAAGGTACATGGAATCTCCGTTTAATTCAGAATATCATGATGATATTTATGGCTCGGATATTTTTAAATGGATTAATGATTTTTAAGTAAGTTAGCAATAATTCATGAAGACTTTGTTTAATATTCGAATATGTAATCGGGATAGCCTTGTGAAAGAGTTATTCGTCTTCTAACTTTTACATATGAGGATATTGGTTCATTAAGACTTGTCATGAAGAGGTGTTAGCTTAAGGGGAAGAATTCTTATGGTAAGATTGATGATTGAAGAAGATTTTCGCGAGTTTGTGTTCTATCATATCTTAAAGTCATGGACTTCCAGCCACTGACTTTAAAGGTAACTTGTTCGTGCTTTACATGGATGGTGATGAAGACTTGTCATAACACTTGAAGGAGTTACATTATCGTGCTCAGTGTCTCACATAGGATGAGAATATTGACAAGGGATCGAGGTCTACTTATATTTTTTCTCTATTTGGTATAAGTTCTTCATCACATGGATAAACAAGACATGGAATATAGGTTTGTGGTATTCTACTTCTGCATCAAGACTACTTTATTTATTTTTCTTCAGGATCATTACATAGAGCTACTTTTGGAGAATCTACAAGATTGCATACTTTCACATATTCCCTATTGATGTGTCAAAAAAAGGGAAGAATATGTGCTATACTTAAGGGGAAGCTTCTTGGAGATCATGTACTACATACAAAGGATTCATGCTTAAGAGGAGTGTTTTGACATCATCAACTAGGGGAAGATTGTTGGGTCGAATTATTGAGTTGATAAGTCAAAACACAACAAAATAAGAAGACAAGGGCTAAAAAGTACAAGTTGCAAAAGAACAAGCCGTTGGAGTCTTTTTATTACTTTAGCTTTCTTTGTAAGCTATGTTTTCTAGTATATAAAGAAAACATAGGACGTAGGTTTTATAATATATCATTCATTCACAATGTAAACCTAAAGTGTGTGTCGCACTAGACGTGGGATTCAATGTATACACGTCTAGTGGATGTTTGTTATTAATATAATGAACATCCCATTTGTTTTAATTCGTGTCTTTGTGCCTAAACACCTTGTCATGATCATTGTTCTTTTCCGCTATGTTATCATATGAACGATGATCAACCTAGATATAATGGTTCTTAACCATTGAGCCCAACGGTTAATGGGATCAACACCTCTCGCATAACCACCAAATGCCCCAACCATCTCTACTAGACATCTTTTTGAGTTTACTTTCTCATTGTTTTATTAATATAGTTTCTTTTTATTGTGGCAGTTTTTAATTAAATTAGTTTAAGTTAAATTAGTTTAAGTTTATTTAAATTTTATCAAAACATTTTAATTTTTTTAATCCAGTTTTTTTTATAAAAATACAAAAAGACAAAAATAAATTTATTTTATTTACTTTCTTTAAATTTTTTAAATTAGTTTAAATTTACTTTTATTTAAAATAGATTTATTTTAAGTTTCCAAATTTAGTTTTAAAATTAGTTTTATTAAGTTTTCATTTACTTTTAAAGTTTTATTAAAAGCTAAATTTTGTTTTCAAAATTAGTTTATATAGATTAGTTGTCATTTAAATTAGTTTACTTTTTAAATTAGATAAAATAGTTTTTTATATTAAATAGCAATTAGTTTAAATATACCAAAAAAATACTTTTCACCAAAAACAAAGTTAAGTTGAAACGTAATCGGAAATCAATTCGGATGAGTCGAGGAACGATAATAGAAAAAAAAAGGGTATTCAAAATCTTTTTATCAGTTATCATGTTATATGATGGGATTTGCTTGTTAGATTCCGCTGTGCGCTTAATCATTCTAAGCTTTATTGAAAGCTTTGAAGTTGCTTACGAGGATTGTCGGTTTAGGGGGAAGCTATTTAAAAGCTGCTACATCAAGTTTATGTGGCATGAATTAGGGGGAAGTTAATTCAGAAGCTTCTCCTTAACCAGAAGTGTATGGGTTACTTAGCTCGTGCCGTTACAGTATTTCTTCTACAAGTTACTTTAAAGATGAGTCGTTTTGAAGACGAAGGCCTCAGAAGACTTCATCAGCATTAGACGCTTCATGAAAGCTCTTGTTCTTAATCATTATGTACTTGTTAGGAAGAATATTGTAAGGAATTCTACACGTCGTCCCATGGGGGAAGATGGTTGGAAATTCACTTTATGTGACGACATTTAAGAATTCCCATTAGTTATCATAGTCACACACGCTTAGACTAGACTAGGAACGTTGTATAGTTTAAGTAGCGTGTGTGACTATATATACCCCTCCTAGGCTTCCAAGGAGGGGTGTTGCTTGTGTCATTTTCTGATTTTAATATATTTTTCTTTCTTTCACACAACCTCTCTTCTCTCTCTCTTAACAATGGCTACCACCACCATATTCCACCATGTTAGACCACCGGATCTATTATAGCAAATCCACAATATTATAATGCCACTTTGTAGTATAAATAAGAGCTTCCGATACTTAATAGTTGTGTTTTATATGCAGATGTAAAGTATGAAGGAGCAAAGTGCAGATATACAAAGAAGAGGCCTCAATATGCAATAAAGCCAAAGTTATTAAAAGAAGATTCTGAATCGCCCAGAAGTGCGGCGCACAAAGTTGTAAGTGCGGCGCACATTCGCATCTCCAAAGTACGGCGCACTTGAGGAGAAGTGTGGCGCACATTTGACCTTAGACAACCCTATAAATAATGGCCATTTCCATTCATTTTACACACCTCTCTCTCTCTCAATACTCCATAGCTTGAGTATTTTAGTCCTTGTAGTAAATTTCTAGTATTATCCACTTTTGGGAGATATGTGTAAAGAGAGTATTCCACTCTTCGATTCTTTGAGGAACGATACAATCGTGACACTTGTGTACTCGGTTATTCAACCCAATCTAGGTATGATGTTCTCTTTCTCTTTTCTAATTGTTACTTTGATTACTATGTTAGGCTAAGCTATTTGTGACTATATGGGTATGTGACTATAATTAGTGATGATGCTATGATATGATCCTTTATAAATGATTTCAAGCTAGTGTTGTATAACGATTTTAGCTCTTAGTTCTACAAACCATATTTTATCTAAGTTGATTTGTTACGATAGTTTGGCGTTGAGAAACGCAAATTGTTATAATAAGTTTTCTAGAACTTGTCTATGGTCATGAATCTTTGGTTGGAGAAATCCGCTTAGAAACTTGATAAAATATTGAACTTGTTGGCAACTTGTTTTGAGCTTAGTCGCTTAAATAAACATAAGTATTGAATCAACCCAAGTAAATTGTGTAAATGCCAATTTGACGAAAAAGGATTATCACACTTTATCTACATAAACATATCTCGGTCATTATTATCATCATCACGAACTTATACGAACTATCCCATATTAGTCATATTTGTTATAATTGATATTGCTTCAACCATTTATTTCTTCAATTGTTATCTTTATTACCAAAAAAAAACTAAGTCTCAGCGAACGATCCTGGCTTACCACTACAAAGCTATATTACGAACGAAAGGGTATACTTGCCCGTGTTTGTCTTCTAGTCCCTTGTTTTGTCTAAACCTTGTAATATAAATTTATGACTTGCAAACGAACATCAAATATCAACAAGTGGAATATGCCTGAGATGATTTAGACTCGACTATCGAATACTCGTGGAGTATTGTAAATGAAATACACATGGATTACAGAAGGTGCAATACACATGGGATATGGTACATGGAGTATACGTGGAATACGGTACATGGAATGATCGGTATGAGGTCGATCATCTGACATGATTTTAAAGGAAAATAATTCGTTAAACGGTTAGAAAAGCGAATTGGAATGAGTATCATGATAGCCTAGCAGTTCCAGCATAGACATCATTCTGGTTGCATAGAGAAAACGCTAAAACTGTGGTTAAACGAAATTCAGCGATGATTTGCATGAAAGCTTAATTAATGAAAACCAACCATGACTATCATGAAAGTAGGATTAAATGAAATCTATCAATGTCTTGTATGAAAGCATAACCAACATGATGAAAGCATAATCAAGATAAGAGACGTAAGACATAATCAGCATGAAGACGAAATCATCATGAAGAAACATGGAACAAAATTAACATGAAGGAGCATAAAACATAATCAGCATGAAAACGAAGTTAACCATTATAGTATGAAAACATAATTGACATAAAGAACATAACAATCAATGAGGGGACATGAAAGAAATATGACTGTAATGAAATGAAATCTGAAAAATCGTTGGTGTGGACGACCATGGGTAGGTTCACAAAACAAAACTGACATGAGTAGGGATGAACGCCTATAGGTCGGTACACCAAAACAAAATTGACATGGCAAGGATGAACACCTATGGGTCGGTTCACAATACAAAGTTGACATGATCAAGGGTGAACGCCTATGGTTCGATTCACAATACAAAATTGACATAAGCAAGGGTGAATGCCTATGGGTCATTTCACCAAAACAAAATTCGAATGGAAATCACATGCGACTAAATATGGCCAGTCCTGTGCCAACCATTACTTAGTCAAAATATCTGCAACAATAATACATGAAAATGAGTAAGTGAAAATCAACTGTCAAAACTTAATAGAAAACGTATGACCAAGTATGAACTACGGTGGTTCAGTCCATATTAGCCAAAGTTCTCAAGGAACATCATGCATAAAACAATGACATGTAACTGAGTATGGATGACGGTTGTTCAATCTATATTAGTAAAAATAATTCTGAGGAAAACATCATGGTTAAAACATCAAGGTGCTGAAAATATCAATACGTGGAATAACAAGCGTGAGCTTAGGAAGCTCCTGGTGACTACCCACTAGTCACATGTCAAGTTTTAGAGCCTATAGGTCAAAACCTTGGGCTCTGATACCGCAATTGTAACACCCCATTTTGATAAATGAAATATCATAGGATAATTATGACGTGTCATCAAAGCATGCAAGGTAATATGTACAAACATACATGACCAAAAAGGAAATCCGGAATCAACATCGGTTTGCATACATAAGCCCAAAACATAAAAGAAATAATTCAAATAGGAAGGACAAAACAAGTGTCCAAGCAAGCATAAGTATATGAGGCAAAAGGAGAAGAAGTCTAAGGCAACTTCCATCCTATGCACGTGCTCCAAATGCTCACCTGTCCTTGGGTACCTGCCGTTTAGGGACATGGAAAGGAAAATATACGGTCGAGCAATACGCTTAGTGAACGGATATAATGACAATGATATGAATGGCATAAACAAAAGTAAAATATGAAATGAAAGAATGAAAAGATAGTGAAGCGGAATAATGTAAGTCCTGGAAAACCTGGTTTAAGCTTATAAGACTGGTTTTATATTTCTGAAAAGGCTTATGTTTAGTTTATACTGAAAAATGTATGTTATATATGCCCCAGCCCATATAGATCATGTTACATCAACGTGCATGAATACTTAGAGGGGTGACCTCATCATGCAATTAGAGGGGCTGCCTCTAATTAATATATAAAATGAGTGGAGGGATCAACTCTTGTAACGAATGCAAGGCACACACCGAGTTACCATGAAATCTTGCTAAACTTGTCCTAGGATGCACCCATTCGCCCCACATGATAATAGAAACATAGGCCAAATACTATAAAGGGACGCTGCGAGCAATCCCTCTCACCGTAGAAGAGTCATAACACCAGTGCCTCTAGTGCTATGGTTATGGAACCCCCATAACTAAGTAAAACTGGCATGCATGTATATAGCTTAGGCAATCTAAAATAATCATACATATACTGATGTGTTTAAGACACTTAAACTACTGGAGAAAAACAGATGGCTGCAAATGAGGAATCCCAATATAGGAAAGATGTCCTTACTAAAGGATGGAATATCCGTACCTTATGTCCAGTAAATAAAGACGAAAACGAACGTAAGATCACTCTGACTTCACAATCGCTACAAAATGAAGGGATGTGAATGAGAGTCGGTCTTATTTATACATACTTGTTATTTAGTTTACTTGACATGTTCATACTTATTATACTTGTTTTTGTCTTGATTATTATTTCATGTTTAAATCATGTGTTTCTCACAGTTTCATGTGTTTTTTATTCATGTGTTTCATGTTTTTAAGTGCTATTGTACTTGTTATAACATAATGAGTAACTTTTTAAAAATAGCAGGTTTCTATATTTAGTAACTTTCCAAAAATAACCGGTTTCCATATATAGTAACTTTCCAAAAATAGCAAGTTTCCTTAAATAGTATGTTTCCAAAAATAGAAAGTTTCCATAATTAGTACGTTTTCAAAAATAGAAAGTTTCCAAATTTAGCATGTTTCTATAAATAGCATGTTACCGTATTAACTGTATTACCATAAATAGCATGTTATCATGTTTAGTGTGTTTTTATATTTATCATATTGCCATAATTAGTATAATTCCATAATTAACATGTTTCCATAATTAATCATATGCTTATTGTATATCATGTATAATTATATTATAAAGTTTAATAAATATGAATTACTTAGCTTAACTTATTATTAATAATTAATAATATCATGTCATGTTAGTATAAGTTAATATTAATTAATAATATTACATATTCCATGTTATTAAACTTTACCTTAAAAGATATAAATTAATTAACAAAAGCTTTCTTGATTGACTAAGTGTACATGAATAATTATATAATATAATTATTTATTATAAAGTTTATTTAAGTAAAGTGGACATAAATAATATCATGGTTTATTAGCTAAACAAATATATCGTAAGTCATGATTATTAACTAATTTAATTAGCCATGTATTTAATTAAACTAATCAATTAAATAAAATACATGTTTCATAAAAGCTTGCCAAACACCCCCTTGCGTGTTTGGTGTAACCGAACCCCAACGAAACTCCACCGAGACCATGGAGGTCTCAACTTAGCCTCGAAAACAACACATCACTACAGCCCGTCGGCTGTGGTTTACGGCCGACCAACACAGCAGCCATCGACCTATTGTCGGCGCCATTGTTGTCCCACGCAGCCCCTGACCTAGCCAGGGTTGCAACTGCTTGGTGTTGTGTCCCCCTGTTGTTCGCTGAGTACCCACCGACTGTGACCGGTTGCCACTGTCGGTTCAAAGGTCACACCGGTTGATGCCGGTACCTACTGTCGAGCCCACTGCACCCCTGTTGGGGTTGTTGGTGTTGCGACTGTATTTAACAAAAACCACACCGACACCCATTAAGGGTTGCAGCTGGTTGAGAACAAATTACCACCGAGACACATAGGTGTCTTGGTGTGTGTGCAAATCAAATACGAAGATCATCTCTATCCCGACCCTATGTTTACTATTTATTAATAACATGATTACACCAATGTTTTAACGATTCTTGAAGATTTGCATGATTAAATAGAAAAGATTAAAGATTACACGTGTACCTTATACGTGTTAGGGTTTAGGGATAAAACATGGATCACGAACCTTGACCTTTGAATTTATAAACCGACGACCTATTTCTTGTTTTTGGTGTGGGAAACGACGGCAGAAGGAAAAACACAAGGGACGATCATTTGTTTGTTGTGTTTTAGGGTTTTTGTGAATACTTGTCAAAAATAAAATAAACTCCCCCCGTCTATTTTGTTTCATGCAGCATTGGTGACCCAACGTGGGCCTTGATCCCATCCCCCCCTCTTTGGACGCCAGCCCACAACATCACCCCTTTACTTGTTTTAATTTCGTGTTTAAAATTATACTCACACGTGTTCATGTTTTCCAATGTCGTGTTTATTATTTCTTGATATATTTTATACATGTGATGTGTAAATATGTATAGTATATTAATAATAATAAAATAAGAAATTACTTGTCGTGCTTAATTAATATACGTAATGACCGTGTTAAATGTTCGTATCATAAGTCATAAAGTTTTAATTTATACGTAATTTCATGTAGTTAATGTTCTAAGGGATTTTATGAGCGGTTTTTACAATATTTGGTTAATAAACGAACTTATATTGCTAATATTATGCAAAGTTGAATTTTTATGTTCGTAGCTAGCCAAGAAGAAGAAGAAGCCTAACAAAAAGAACAAAATACGAATAAAAGGAGAGAACTAGAGAAATAAAGGCGAGGGAGAAAAAAGAACGATAGCTTCGTATGTTAAAAAAATGATGTTTTGATAAAGTGTTAAGAAGTATTGAAGAAAGAAAGTGAAAAAAATAAAGAAGGGCTAAAAAGAAAGATTTCAAAAGATATGGAAAAAGGGTAGAGCATCCACCATCGAGAGGAGCAGCCACTGGCTACTAAGCATGGCGACTGCCTAGTCGGGTATTACGAAAGAGTTGTCATACGAATCTAATAAGTGGGAGCCCGGTCATTTCCCTTCTTTAACTCCTTATAGTAATTTTTTCTCTAAGCCTATTTAAGTATATAATAAACCTATGGGTGCTAGTTCTAAGTTTGCCATCTCTATTGATAATTCTAACTATTGACAAAGGTTCGAACACCAAATTGATAATCCCAAAAAAGTTCTAAACCCTACTAGTTTCCAGGAGGCTGAAGGACGAATTTCCAACAAGTATGGGTGATTAGAATAGTTTGGAGTAGTGTTTGATTAGAGGCTTAGGATTGCTCTAAGTCCAACTTTTCTTCTTTATCATTTGGAACTCGTTGTGGTAAAATTCTTACTAGTGATTTTCTTTTTTTAATTGTTGCAAAGTGTTATGATGTTAAGTGAAATGATGAATTTTGGTATGATGTATTTTTGTGTTGATATGATTATGGAGTAGTGTGATATGCTTGTGTGAGGGAAATTAATTCCAAAAAGAGAGCTTTGACTATGATAGTGAAAATCTTATTCAATTTGTAAGGATGTTAAATTCAAAAACATGTTTTGATAATCCGTAAAATATGGCTTAATTGGATTTAAAGGTTTTAAAGGATTTCCTCTTAGCTTTATTCCATAAGGTTTATGCATGAATTGGTATGGTTTCTTGGTAATTGACACTCCACGGGACGGACTGATTAAAAATACTTGTTGCAAATTTATCACGGGTAAAGGTCAAAGGACCCGTTTAACCAAGCTTATCGATTGATCTTTTCAACAAATGAATATAAATTGTAGCTGGAAAAGATGTTCATAGGTCGAAAGAGCTCATCTTGATCAGCTTGTTAATATTGATTTTATGAAAACCACTGATAGGTGTGAAAACACCCATCTTTTCACCACTTAATTACGATAATAACCAAGCCAAAACGTGTATTTTGTGTCGTAAATGTCGGAGTTATGCGTGGTTTGTGTTTTTGTTGTGATTTAGGATCAAAATGTGAAAAGGAAGGAAAACACAGGCTTTCACGGGCTTTTATCAAAGAAAAAGACGAAAGACGAAGTCAAGAAATCAAGAGTGCAAAAAGAACGGAAGTCCAAGACCAATTCTGAAGATTTATCGAAGAAAAAGTCAAAAGACGGAAGTTTACTAAAAGCCGAAGAACTCAAGTCTTGTTTATGAAGAAATTTCAAGACGAGTTTAAAGAAATCCCGAGACAAAGTCGTTAAAGTCGAAGAACTTAAAAGACGAGGACTAAATGATAAACTAAAGAAAGAAGAAAGAGGGGAGGAAGCTTCCTTCCACTAATCCTCCTCCTCCCCTATAAATAGATCATTAGTGTTAATTTCATTCTTGTTGGCTAGTTTGACAAACTATGCTCTTCCATCTTTAATTTTTGCACATTTAAATTCATGTCATTTACTTAATTGTCTTGCACCTTTAATTCCTTTAATTCCAAGTAAGTTTCTTTTTCATGTTATTGATTCTTTATCTTTATTGTTGATCTCTCATCTTCCTTTCTTGTGATTGATTTAATCTTATGTTATGTTCATGTTTTTGAGTTTTTATTAAATTGATTAAGTGGGTTTTGATTATTGTGATTATTATTTTTAGTGTTATTGATTTGGTTTGATTGGTATTGATTAGTTGATCATTTGTGGTTAGTTTGATTTAATCTTTTGGTTGATTTTGATTAGTTTTATTTAAATTAGTGTCCTATTTCATTTCCTTGTTCTTCGCTACTGTTAACTTTGCCAGATTCCGAATCAGTTCAATTTATTCCGAATGAAGCTTTTACTTTCATTTCAGGATCAACTTATTATTCCGGATGAAGGCTTTGTTTTAATTATTCCGAATCAGCATTTTATTCCGAATGAAGCTTTTAGTCTAGGTTATTCCAAATTAGTGTTTTTATCTTAATTATTCCGCATCAACTAATATTTCGAATCAACACTTTTTGGTTATTATTCCGAATGAAAGTTTTCTCCTAATTATTCCACATGAAGCAGATATTCCGAATAAAACTTTTATTCCGGATAGCAATCATTCCAGATGAAGGGGTATACTCCGAACCAAGCAACATTCCGAATCAAGGCAGTTATTCCGGATGAACCCATATTCCGAATGAAAGAATTTATTCCGGATGAAAAGATTTATTCCGGATGAAGGACTTTTTCCGGATGAAGCAATTTATTCCGGATGAAGGACTTATTCCGGATGAAGGTTTTTATTCCGGACGAAGGTTTTTATTCCGGATGAAGGGTGTATTCCGAATGAGCAGTTTTTTCTTAGTTTTGTAATTTCAGTTTAATTTTATTTTAAGTTTATGTTTTTGAATTTTAAACTTTACTGTCACACCCCACCATGGCGGAATATGGGGCGCGACGTATGGATATCATCACAACATGGCGTGTCTATAGAGATAACTAAATGAAATAAGAAATGTCATAAATGGCGACACAAATGTCATGACAATATCTCAACATGCAGGAGTCTAGGTAAATAGGTAACAGTACTACCATTTACCCGAGACAAACAAATAACACAAACATATCAAACATATAGGTGCCAACATGCATCACTTATAAAAAAAAAACATAAAGGTAAACTAAGAAGGAAACGGGGATATCCTTCTATATGCATTCCTACGCTCTCCAAATCCTAGCCACATAAGTTCTCACGCTTAACCACGTTATCACCTGAAAGAGACACTAAAACACGTCAACATAAAGTTGGTGAGAGTCATAGGTTTAGACTCTAACGCTAAATCAGTTACAAGCTGTGAATAACAAACACCAATATAATAACATATGGACAATGTGCTACAAGTATGCATTAACAACTAAAAATTCAAGATCAAACATATCAAACCAAATCCAAGGCTCCTACCTTGCCAAACAACATGGTACCATAGATGATCAGACTATGTACCTATCCCAATGCCACTACCTTGTCATTAACCATTGGTCCCATAGACGATCACGCTATGTACCTATCCCAAGGCCACTATCTTGTCATTAACCATTGGTCCCATAGGCGCCCATACACCTATGTACCTTTCCAATCCAGATCATACACAAACAAGAATCACATAGCAGTTAATCACATAATGTACACACAAGTCCATCTCAAACCTTAAAAACATTCACAGCATCAATTTATAAAAAACTCAACACAGTGTCTCTTCCATCCCATCTGGAAGTCAAAATCAAAAGTAAACATGGGACTATGAAACTCACCTGATAGCTTCTTCACAAGTCCTCGCACTAGCAACGAGCTAACAAACCAAAAACACACAATCAATACCCGAACCAATTACCAAGATGGCTCATCAACCTATGATGGACATCTAGCCTATTCCCATGTAATTACCTCATTGTTAAGTTATAATCACCCCATTACCCTTCCTTAACAAGTCCCTAACTTGGTTAAGTTTAATAGCTATCCCGTTCATAATTTTACACAAAACAGTCCCAGTTTTAGGTCTCAAAACTTTAAGTCAAACGTCCACTTAAATATACCCATGGTTTTTGTAAAAGGAATATTCACACTTTTATACATGTTAGTTAAATTCTCCCACTTGCCCTAATCTTAAAGCTACTATTAAGGCCCTGATATATGTATATATATTGCTACCTATCCAGAATTCACTGATTTTAAACGTATGAAAAGTTTGTTACCATTAGAGGGTCTTAACCTAAACCACAACCTTAGCCCAAGTGCAGATACTCACCAAAACATATAAACCATCTATCATGTTCGTGAGAAGATCCCAATACAACCCTGAGTACCCAGAACAACCCAAAACTTAAAAAGAAAACAGGCTGAATTCAAAACTATTTTGACCTCCGACTGTTGTAACCTGTTTTTGACCTACTTCTCGACCTCCAATTTAGTTCTAGTTTCTTGCATTGGAAAGCCACTTTAAATACCTTTTCAGGGATAGCTTGATCGCATCTTGACTGTTCCTAGAACTCCATATATGATCAAAACAATTGACTCAAAATTCTGCCCAGTTTTTAAAAACGGGTTTAACAAAATCAACCTCATTAATTAACCCTAATCCCTCTAATTACAAGCCCTAATTTATTTAATCATTAAAATATGATTAATATACTGTTTTTAATTAAACCCTAACCTAAATCCATCATAAGATGATCATAGAAAACATTAAAAACAATTAATATGAAAAGGGTTAAGAAGGTTTTACCTTTGAATTAATAGAAGATGAAGAAAACCTAATTTTTGAAGAACCCTAATTGGCCATCATTGATGAATTTCGGCTAGGAGATGTTATGGAGGTTAAAAACCTGATTATTATGGTTATGAGTTGGGTTTGGTTAAGTCCTAAAGGCCCCCTAATCTCATTACAAGTCCATTGGGACTGTTTTGGGCTTTTCCCTTCTTTCTTTCTTCTTTGGTGCGTCTAAACCGACCCAAACACCTCTAAATTCGTTTTTTTATTATTATTTAATATTATATTATTAATATTACTTTAATTTTCCTTAATTTATTTCAGCTCCTAAAGCTTCCAAAACCACAAAACCGTAAAACTAGTCGAATTTACGCGTTTTACAGTAAAAGATGTAAAATATACACTTTTAAAAAAATCTCAAATTTTGCAATAAACTTTATAACTAAGTCCTAAATGACTTAAAACCATCCCAAAAAATATTCATATGACTAATTACCTCATCCGCGACCTCTAAATGCTAAACCGTAAATCGAAAAAATACGATTTTCTATAATACATATACGTATACTTAGAACCACCAAATAACACCATCTCACTTCATAGTCACTACCATGTGAACTCATGAACATGAAATCATCACACATCGTTTCATTCACAAGGTACCCCGTACCGGAAACGATATCCAAACCACAATCTATACACACCAATAAGCACATAAACACGTAAAGACACGCAACTAGCACAAAATAAAACTAAGTAACGAACCTCAAAACCAGGGTTGTCACATCACTCCCTCCTAATAGAAATATCGTCCCGATATTTACTCCTTAGGATCAAATACACAGACAACAAGTCACACGAGGATACTTGTTCTAAAAGAACCCCTCTCATTTCCACGTGAACTTTAGTTCAAGTTTCAAAATACCACATATACAAACCAAAAACAATTAAACTCATTGCCAAACTCTTGACCTCACAGTCAATAAATCTCCTAGATGACTCTTTGATAAAACAAAGACTCTCATTAACACAAGTCCCGAATAACCGTACATGCAAAATGCATTCTCAAATAACCTTTACCAATCTCAATACATGAAATGTACCATGTATACAACTCATTTCCCCTAGGAAATTCTATGCTCATAAGCTAATGGTCCGATCTTTATAAAGATCATAAATGGACCTACAAAACTCTACATCAACTCTTCCATTTTACCAAAACATACCACCCGTTACTATGGGTGAAACTCCCTACATAACTTTGTCACTAACTCTAGTGGTTTCCTCCTTTTCTACATAGCATCCCTTGTTGCTCTCATCCTTTCCACAACCATCATTACCACATTAGTAGCCTCTTTTACCAATTCTAGTCCACAATAGGGACAACTCACCCTATCCTTTCATATAGTGCCTCAAATGGCATTTATCGACTTCTAGTATGATAACTATCATTATATGAAAACTCAGCCATCGCTAACGAGTTTCCTAACTACCTCTAAATCAATCAGTATAGATCAGTGCCATTCCCTTTTCCACACTACGACAGTATTAGCCTGCTTGTGCTTTATTCTACTCACTAAGCTCTACCAAAGTTTTACCTTCGGTTCCTATCTCGACCTATTTCATTCATGCTTCGCTTCTATACACACTTCCTTCTTCTTCTTCAACTCCTACCATACATCACGATGTGATGCTTCCCATCGTTTCTTCGCTTGCCATAATCCTTCATAAGGCATTCCATACATATTAGGCTAACTTTTACGCAAAATCCTCTATTCCATCACATCCGTACGCAATCCTTCCAACTTCTCAACTATGTGACTTCTCCTTCCTCTTGAAATATGTGATGAATTAGTCATTCTATCGACTATCACCCAACTCCCATCGTACTTAATCCTCCACCGCATTATGTATCCCTTCCATCAACTTCGTCCTTACATCACCCTTTCTAAGCTGCTCCTATCTATGTAGGAATTATAGTCTACGTCCCTCTTCTCCGTATGATTGTCCAAGCCACGCATCATACACGTTGACGCGTTCTCTACTTTAGGCAACTCAACTCGTGCAACCTATATCCTTTATCTAAACCGCTCCAATACGTCATCCCTATAGTTCAAGTTCGTCTCAGCTTCACCTCATTCTTCTTATTCCATGTCTCATCGACCATGCTTGCCTTTCACAGATGGTACTTGGCCTTGCAATTTTTTTCGTCACTTAACTCCACCTACCACTGATGAGACTGTATTTATACATAGTCTCATCATCCAAATCGGGCTTAAAACGCTTAAAATATCATCAAAATACCCAAATATATGCTTGTGTTTGTTCATTGTGTGATTTAGGTACGGATATCGTGAATTCACCAAAAGATCAAAGGAATCAAGCAAAAACGAACACGGGAAACGAAGCCGCACAAAGAACCGGACCCGAATCATGATTTTCCTATCAAGTCATTGAAGTTTGAAGATTTGGCAACTTTGGTTCCTCTACTTTTGAAGACTTGTCACTTTTGACCCTTGTAAAACTCAATTATTACAAGATTGGTCCTTAAGTTTCAAGAAAATACCATTTTGGCCCTTGAAGAATGCAAGTTGTGCATTTTAAACCCTTGGTAAAAGTTTGGAAATGCCATGTGCCATTTTTGACAAGTGCATCAAAGTTATTTACAAAGGATTAAGAGTTTGGAGTTGTTTTATACAAAGTGAAGAAACCTTGGAAAAGCAGGGGGTCTTTTGCCATAAACCAAACCCATATCCATTAAATACCCAACCAAACCCGTTTACCCTACCCAAACCCACCTTTATACCCGACCAAGCCCAATACCCGGCCCAGTCCCCACACACCCAGTTTATGGGGTCAAACGAGTCAAACTTATTAAAGTTTTCCCACTAAACAAAAGTTTAAAAACTTAACACCCCCTAATCAGATCAAATCCCCACTAAACACCCCTTAAACCCTAAGTTTACCCAGGGTGAATTAAAACCTAATCAAAGGGTTTTGAGCCAATCTTTTCCAGTTTATTAATTGACCCTCCCCTAACCAAAACCCACCAAAAAACACACTCACCCGTGACTCCTAGTGGGACCCCCGTCCTCCCCTGTCTCCCCAAGAATGGCAACAAACGAATCCTTTGACTCAATCAACGGCTGATCCTTCAAGCTTGGTCCCAAAGGAATTCTTGGACGTCTGAGATCATTCAAACACAGCTGGACAACATCAACATCACTTCACATGATGCATTTTGACCAAGATTAAAGTTCAAGACCAAGGGCTTTCTTGGAATTTCGTTTGTTAGGGTTTACTAGTTTTTTCAATTCTAGATAGTTCTTTTCCATATTATAAATAGACATTCGGGTTGTGAATGCTATTTTGTTCCAGTTTTTGTAAAAATTTTAAGTGAAGTAATACAAAGCAGCTTTTAATTTTTATACAACTGAGTTCCTTTTAAATTCTTGTCTTAGTGTAATCAGTAACCTTTGTTTGGGAAAAAGTAGTGTAAGTTTTCATTTCAAGTTTAGTTTAAAAAAAAAAGTTTTTCATTATCTTTTATTTATCCACATTTTCTGAAAAAACAAATTGTGAATCAAAACCCCATGGAAGTGAAAGTGGAAGTAGGGTTTTGAGCTTCACAACCTGTTTGGAAGGTTGATGTTCAAACTAAAGAGATTTCAAAAAGTTGGTGATTTCAAAGGATTATGAAAATTCAGTTTTCATTTTTCTTTCTTTACTCAGTTTTACTGTATCAAAAGCCATAAGCTACAAGCCTATGGCCTTTGATACTTGAAGTTTGTTCCTGTTTGGTGGTGTTATGTGCAGGTATCAAGAAACAAGCAACCATCATTCCATTTCCATCTTTCTGTTTTGTTGAAGACATATTGCACCCTGGTTCTGTTGTTGAACCTCAGCAGGGTTCTTGCACTTCTCACAAGCTTTCATAAGCTCTTATACCACCTTTTTGAAGGCATCAGCTGACCTAGGTTTTGCTTGAACCCAAAAAAGTATAGGATATTTGAGTTTGATGTGTTGCTTATGTGATTGTTGTGAAACCTGTTTTTTATGAGCATTTAAGTGTTTATCCAGTCTAGTTTAGGATCTGTATGCATGATTTGGTAGTTTGGAATTAGTTTTGAACTGTTTAGATCACTATTGCTTTGTTAATTTCAAGTTTCAGAATATAAGGGTGTGTTTGGGATTAAGGTTTAAGCTGAAAAAGTAACACATTTTTGATTTAAAATCCACCTAGACATGTTTTAATAGGTTATTTTAGTTATTTCAGTATTTGGTTTTCAAAGTTTGGTAGGTTTGTTAGATATTGCATGCTCATCTTTTTGGCAAATAGCATAACAAATCAGTAATGCATTTATCTGCCTTGTTTTAGCTTGAATTTGCCCACCAACTTGTAATCTGCTAGATATTAGGAGCACTTAGGGTTTGTTATTAGTTATATGTGATTTGGTTAAGATTTGTGCTAGTTGTGAAGGCTTAAAATTCGTCCTAGTGTCAAAAACACCATCAACTGTTCATCAGTTAAGGGCTAGGTTCATCAGTCACTTTAATTGGTCATTGGTGTGAGATTTTTGTGAATAGCTTGTGTTGTTTATTGCTTAAACTGACTCCCCACACTTCCATGAGTGTGGGGGTGCCTTATTGCCCAAGAAAAAGCTCCATAAAAGCTTTCATAAGCTTTTCATTAAGCTGTCACTTTATTTACACTAGCAGTGGGAACTCACTTCCCCCTGCTAGTTTGCTGGTTCCCCCTGCTTGGCTAAAAAACAAAAACAAGCAAAAGGTCACTATCAGATTCCACTTTTTTTTGTCTTTAGTGGTGATATTTAGGTTTTAGACTTTAATTCTTTTTCCAATATTTTTCTTTTTTAATTCTTAATTTTTCTGTTTAATTAGTTTTTATATTACTGTTCATTTTATATTTTTTAGGTTTTATTGCATTTTTAATTACTTTTATTTATTTCTGATTTTGTCTTATAGTGCATAAAAGTTATATTTTTTAGTTTTCAAATTTTTCTTAGATTAAGAAAATTAATTTAAGATTTTTAGTTTAAAACATATTTACTGTTCACTTTTTTTAATTATTTTTTATAATTAATTTAAGTTAATTAGGGTTTAATTATTATTCAGTTTTGTCTTTTAGTGCAAAATTTTACTTTTTTCAAACTTTTTCAATTTTCTACTGTTCATTAGGGTAATTTAAGATTTTTAAAATTATCAAATTAATTTTGGCATTATTTTATTATTTTTTAGGATTATTTTAATTTAAAATTAGTTTTTAGTGATTAAAAAATAGAAAAATAGTTTTTAAAATTTAGAAAAAATAGTTTTTAGTCTTTAAATAATATAAGTTAGTTATTAGTTCAATAAATTAATATTTTGGGCATTTTGTTAATTATATTTAATTTTTGGGCTTTAATTAGCATTAAAATTTGAAAATTAAATTAATAAAAGGTTTTAAAATATATTTGTTGGATTTTTATTCTTATTTATATTATTTAAGACTTAGTTTAATATTTTAATTAATTTTTAGGTTTCATTTTTAATTTCGTCACGTTTTACGTATTTACGTTCGCGTTTTACGTCAACGTCGTAGTTTTAATCGTAGTCGTAGCTCGTCTTTACTTTTTCTCTTCTAAACCAAAAACGTCACTAATCCAAACATTGTTATTTTATATATTGGCACATTAATCCACACACCTCCTTCGAGAACGAACTTGGAATTTATTCGTCTTCACGGTTTTCCTAAATCGTGTCGATTAATACTTGTCGCACTTATACGTTGTTTTCCTAAACGCGTATTTCTACGATTATCAACCACCTTTGCCAAATGTTCAATCAAGATGATTGAATATGTGTTGGAGACGTTCATGATCCGTATAGATCATTCTCCACGTCTCGTACACCAAATGCCTCTAGCATTCTAGGCAGATATAACAATCCAGCCCCACTAACTAAGTCCATCTAGTTCTTCCAAATCTTCAGTTCCTGCAACGTATAAGCGATCGCCTTTCTTTGTCGTCCTCGTACGCGTCCAAATCCTTGCTCCACATATCGTCATGCTTCGCGAATTCATCCGTTCCTTCCGATAATGCCAAGATCGGCTCATTATCCTATCCACCTCTTCAGCCTCCAAAACGCTTCCTCATCCTTCTTCATTTCACCCCTTGCTGGTTCCATGATAACTCGATCTTACTCAGGTTAAAATTTAAAGTTATTTGTCGTGTGTCTAATCGAATTGATCTAGGTTCTCTGTGTGACTCAGTTTTATTTTGGTGGAACAAAGATGTGTCGTTGTAGTTTTTAAAATTAAAAGTGCAAAACGATTAAAGTAAATGACTTGAATGTAAATCTAAGTCTAATTAAAATAAAGTGCAAGTATTTAAAACGTGACTGAAATTAAAGGGCACTAAAGTAAATGACGCAAACTTAAATCTATCTAAGGCAAACTTAAAACGCAACTAAAACTTAAACTAAGGCAAGACTAAAATTTAACTAAGGCAAATAAACTTAAAGTGCAATTAAAATAAAGGCGGGAAAAATAAAGCTTGAAAATAAAAGACTGAAATTAAAGAACAGATACTAAAATAAAACTGAAAGAAACCTTGATTCGGAAGTTCTGAGTTGATCCGGAACTTTTTGAGTTCCGAATGAACCTATCTTGATCCTGAACTCCTTGACTCGGAAGACTTCCGGATGAAGCCCCTTGGTTCGGAACTTGGAAAGTTCCGAATGAACACTCTTGATTCGGAACTTTTGAGTTCCGAATAAATCTTCTTGATCCGGAACTTTTTGAGTTCCGAATGAAGTCTATTGATCCGGAACTTTTTGAGTTCCGAATGAACAATGCTGACTCGGAAGTTTTGCCCTTGATCCGGAAGTTTGAGACTTCCGAATGAGCAAGTCTTTACTCGGAACTTTTGAGTTCCGAATGAACACTCTTGATCCGGAACTTTGAATGTTCCGGATGAAACCCACTGGTTCGGAACTTGGAAAGTTCCGAATGAACAGCCTTTCTTGCCTTGGCTCGGAACTTCACCTGGAAAGATCAGTAGCAGAACAAACACCCCCGAAGAACAAGGGAATCAAAGTAAAGACGATCTAACACAAATTTAACCAAAATCAACACAAAGATTTAATTAAACTAATAACGAAACAACAGTTAAACATAATCAAACAATTTAAATCAACAAAACAAACAAATTTAACCACAATAATCAAAAACCCACTTGATCAAAATAAAAGCATGAACATGAACACAAACATAAACATAAAAATCAAAGATTTAGAAAGGTAGATGAGAGATTAACAAGATAAAGTAAAGATTGACAAGAATTAAATGGAAACTTACTTGAAATTAAATGAATTTAAGGTGCAAGACAAGGTAATTAAATTGACAAGTATTTAAATGACAAGGTAATTAAAAGTGGAAGAGTAATTGTCACACTTAGCCAACAAGGAAAATGATTAACAACTAATGAATATTTATAGGGGAGGATTAAGGAAGCTTCCTCCCCTCCTTCATTTCTTCTTAATTGCGAGATTAAGTCCCTCCTCCTTTTAATCTTCATTAATTGCATCATTAGTCCTTTATTCTTCTAATCTTCTTTAAACTTGGACTTTAAGGACTTTTTGGCTTGGGATTTCTTTGAACTCGTCTTTAAATTCTTCAATAAAATAGACTTGAATTCTCCGGCTTTTGATAAACTTCCGTCTTTTGACTTTTTCTTCGATAAATCTTCAGAATTGGTCTTGGACTTCCGTTCTTTTTGCACTCTTGACTTCTTGACTTCGTCTTTCATCTTTTTCTTCAATAAAAGTCCGTAAATGCCCGTGAATGTCCGTGTTTTCTCCACTTTTCACCTTTTCGTCCTAAATCACAACAAAAACACAAACCACGCATAATTCCGACATAAAAGACATAAAATACACGTTTTGGTCCGGTTATTATTGTAATTAAGTGGTAGAAAAGATGTGTTTTTACACACATATCAAATCCCCTACACTTGACCATTGCAATGTCCTCATGCAATGCATTAGTTACAAAGCAAGATTACACTTTTCATCATAATTAATCCACGTTGGCCTTTATTAAAGAAATAGAAAATTAACAACATACAAACTAAAGAAATCAAAAGCATACCTTGGGTTTTGGAAATGTCATGAATAATCATCATCCTCAAGTTTTCACTTTCTCCAAACCAAGCTTAAAAAACGAGATCATTGTTATTATAAGTTAGTAGACTAACACGAACTCATGTGGGTCAATTACTCACTTAGACTCCCTTATTCCTAGGTGTATCTCTTATATTTTATTATTGTCTTGAATGATCACGAAGATGCATTTTTGACTTATTTCGATAGTTATTAAGTCTGAAAATAAAGTGAACGATTTAATCAATAGTTAGCTAAAGGACAAAATCTTTTAAAACTGCTTCTCGTGACCTCATAAAGTTCATATCTTGGCATAACTCGTTTCGCGATTTGAGACCTTTCTCGGACCGATATTTGGCAGCGACTTCATACTTCAAACCTTGAGAGACGTTCATGAAATAATGGCCTTCTCTTCATAATAGGAATTTCTTCACTTGAAGTTTTGAGAGATTCATACTTGGACCACGACTTCTTCATTTTTATCCAATCTTTATTTTGGACTTTGATATACAACGATCCGCCTCCTTTTATGACTTGGATCTATTTATCCTCATACCTTGTTAGGGTCTTTTCGCACTTCTCCATGACTTTTGGGGAGTATTTGCTCTTCGTCGTTTGTCTCGATCCTTCATATTGATTTTCGATAAATGATTCTTCCCATCACTTTGGATCTTTAGCAACAAAATATAGCCCTCATGCCTTGTTAGGGCCTTTTCGGACTCGCCAATCTTCGCATCCCGCTTCAATAAGTTATGCCTTGGCTATGAACTCTAATCCATACCGAGCAAATTTTAAACGATCTTGGGCTAGAAACTAAGTAACTTTTCAAATCGTACAACCTTATTTATTAGCAGATAAATTTATTAGCAAGCGATGGGAGAATAGGCTCATAATTAACTCACATAAATTCACGAAAGAATACCGAACTTATAATTGGCTCTATCATCTCTCGTTCTCCACAGTTTAAAATCTCAAGTAATGAGACTCGTGGATGCTTAGCCTATTAAATCAAAGTTTTGGGTTTTCGAGTCGTCTATAGGATCTTGCAAATTCTTAGACTTTTTCAAGTTTAAAAATCGCATTTTAAAGTTCCCTTGATAAATGACTCTCTAGAATCAATTATAGGAACTTGCGAAAAGTTCTTGTTCTTAACCCGTGAGAGTTAAGACTATCGCGTTTTATAGCTCCCTATATAAAAGCCTAGCAAAACTCGACTTAAACACGTTAAGGATACTAGATAGAGTAACTTAGATAAGTAAACTCGGGTTGAGTCAAAAGATTCACAACGTTTGAAAATTTAAACCACTTTATTAAACATTTATTCTAATAAGGAAAGGAAATAACTATACAAAGGGAAAAACTAATAGGCCAAAATAGATCAAAAATTTTGAAAAATGTCGAAAAATTGATTTTCCGGTTAAAATGAGGACAAATACAAGGAAAAGACCACTTAACTTCGATAGAAGTCCCCCCCTACACTTAAGATAAACATTGTCCTCAATGTTTAAGCATGTGGGAGTAAACTCCCCTACACTTAGGACATTGTGCACTTTGTTTAAATCTCGCTAAGGAAAAGACAACTAAAGAGATTCCTATTTTAATATTGAGAAAATATAAAATAGTGAATCGAAAAGAGTTTAGGATAGAACCGGGAAGAAGTAGAACACGGAATCACGGGTCGTCAAGAATCATCAAGAGTGGATCAGTGAAGCTCGAATCCCTGATTAAGAAGTGAGGAGAGGGAATAGCAAACCAAAGGGTCCCCCCTACACTTAGGATAAAGAAAGCTAAAAGATAGATGCATGGGTTGCCTCCCAAGAAGCGCTTGATTTTTGTTAAGCGAGTCATTAGCCTGAATCGACCTTGATCATCAACGGAAGAAGCATGAAACATATCCACCAGGATCGAAGACATAGTTTTCGTCCATCAAATAGCACAAGCTTAAGGCGAACAAGGCAAGCCAAAGAAGAGTAGGCAAGGTTCCCTTAAGCAGTGATGGAGCATGGTGGAAGCAAGGATGAAGTGGTGCAAGCATGTCTTCAAAATTTCCAAAGATTTTTCCTTTTATTTCATGAGGTGGATACTGAGATGGCTTAAAGACTTCAATACCGGGGTCGAACACCTTTTCCTTTAGGGGAAAATAGCACTCAGGCTCAGCAGAGTGTGAAGAAGATCCGCAAAGAAGCACAACCTCGTCCTCAGAAGGGGGACAAAGAGGTGTCAAATCATATGTGCAATGGATATTTGTCAACCGGTTTCTTCTCCTTTGACAGAATGTTCTTCAAATCCAAAGTAGGATCAAGACGATAATCTTCAAAGTCATAAGGAGGAGCATCACTCTCATGCGGGAAGTAAGTGTTGAGAAATTCAGAGAAGTCTTCCTCAAATGAGTAATCGTCCAAAGTAGGATCGAGTGATGGCTGAGGATCTTCATCATGTGAAGAATCGCTCGAAAGAGTATCAGCCTCATCAAAATCATCGAAAGTGGGCAACTCGGGATACTCAGAAGTACAATTATCAAAATCATCCGAATCTGAGCTAGAATCATCATCATCATAAGCATCAAAGACCAGTGGAGAATCATAAATGGGAGAAGCGTCCAAAGTGGATCGATAATCATCCACATCATCGTCAAAGAGTGGGTTATCGATGGAAGAATCGAATAGACGATTGTCATAGACGGTAAAGTCATCGAGCACATTAATCATATTCACTGATTCTCGTCCATAGTATTTGCCTGTAAGCTTCCCTATTTTGAAAATTTGTGAGTCATTCCCGACTCTTAAGATTAACTCACCTTCGGCAACATCCACTAAAGCACGTCCGGTTCTCAAGAATGGCCGACCAAGTATTAAAGGAATACGAGGGTCCATCTCATAATCAACTACGACAAAATCGACCTGGAAAGTAAATGCGCCAACTTTAATGAACACGTCTTAGGCTATACCAACAGGGTAAGCGAGAGTGCGGTTCGCAAGTTCAAGAGTCATCTTTGTTGGAGTGATGTCGGGAAATCATAGTGTTTTCCAAACACTCAGTGGCATCAAATTAATACTAGCCCCGAGATCAGCAAGGGTAGTAAATTCTTCAGTTTTGTTGAACACGCAAGGTAACACAAAACGACTGGGATCTCCTAGCTTTTCCGGAAGTTCTTTAAGAATAACTGCAGAGCAGTTTTCATTTAAGCGTGTGTTGGCGAGTTCAATCAGCTTCTCCTTCTTGTTAAGCAATTCCTTAAATGCTTTAACAAATTTGGGCATGTGGACAAGTGCTTCAAGAAAACTAATGCTGAAGCCCATTTGAGAAATCATATTGATATATTTTGTCACTTGAGAGTCCTCCTTTGTTAGCTCGTTGGTCTTGCCTATACGAGAAGGGTATGAGATATTGGGTGTATAGGTGGAAGGTGAAGGTGTAGTCGGTAAAGGTTGAGATGTTGAAGGGTCCTTCCGAGATACAACGTCATGACGAGGCGGAGACGGTAATGGTGCACTAATACTAGGTGTAGGAGGAGTAGGGATACATGGTGGTGGAGGAGGTGTAGATGATGGGGGTGGGATTGGTGGTCCTACGATGGTGACTCCACTACGAGTAGTAATAGCACTCACATTGGCTCGCGGATTGGTGACGGTGTTTGAAGGTAGAGAACTTGAAGAAGAAGGTTGAGCGGCGGGCAAGAAACTAGCCAATAGATTCTTTAATTCATTTGTTTGAGTGCTGAAGGAGGATTGAATATTATCACGAACCTCGGTTCTAATCTCATTTCCTTGCTTCGTGATATCTCCTTTCAAATTGATTATTTGGCTTTGCAGATTCTTAATTTGCTCACCTTGGGTTCTCATTGTGGCTTCAACATCGGTGTTTATGGGTGGGGTTTGTTGAGCGGGTGGGTGATAAGGATTAGAAACTCTTGGTGGGATTTGGTTGCTTCTATTGTAGTTGTTGGCCGGGTTTTGGTTTTGAGGAGAAAAACCGGGTGAAAGGTAGTTGTTGGAACGGTAGCTCAGCAGATTTCTATCCCCTTGTTGTCTAGCTTGATAATTTTCCGGTGAATAATTACCATAAGCTGCATACACATTTTCTGGATTTCCTTGAGTCGAAGGACAATCGGTGTATGAGTGAGGACCGCCACATGTTTCACAAGGATTAGCAACCGCTTTAACTTGTTGTTGTTGTTGGTTTGAAGCGAGAAGCGTAATACTTTTGCTCATTTCAGTCATCATGCGGGTGAGTTCGGTCATCTCAGGGTTTGCTGAGGTGGAGGAAACATTGACTCTCGGGTTGTTCCTTGAAGAAGCAGAGGAATCCCAGTTTTTGTGGTGAGTAGTCATGTTCTCAATAAGCTCTCTACACTCCTCGGGTCTCCTTTTCATGAATGTGGCACCGGCGGCTGTATTAATCGTATCACGATCTCGAAAAGTCAATCCGTTGTAGAAAGTATCAATCAATGTAACGGGAAGCATGTTATGGTTTGGACATCTATCGATCAAGACATTATATCGCTCCCAAGCATCAAAAAGAGATTCATCAGGGTCTTGCATGAAACCGCTGATTTGATTGCGAAGGCTCGTGACCATGGATGGTGGAAAGTAGCGCGACAAAAAGCGTTGAGTCATGTCATCCCAAGTGTGAATAGAATTCTTCGGGAGACGATCAAACCATTTCTCGGCATGATGTAATAAAGTATGTGGAAAGAGTTGTAGGCGAAGTTCATCCATTGTGGCACCAGCCAACTTCATGCTTTGGGTGATTGTAATAAACTTGTCGAGGTGTTTGTTGGCATCATCATCAGGCAATCCACGGAATGGGTTTGTTTGTACTTGCTGAATCATGTGGTGCTTCAACGAAAACTCAGGAGCGTTGATTTGCATCGGCGCAATCGGTCCTCCTCGTCCAAACATGGTTGGTTGACAAAGTTCCTCCATGGTCCGAAAATCGGGCTATGGAAGAACATTGTTGTTATTGTTGAGGTGCGGTGGATTATCGTTGTTAACACCAGACATAGCTAAATCTTCTTGAGGCTCGGGCTCTTGATAAGTAGAAGATCTAGTACGCATACACCTGAAAATGCAAAAGAAAACAAAACCAAACACAAAGACAATATATATACAAAATAAAGATAAAATCTTTTTGGCTTTTTAAAATTTTTAATTTTTTTATGATTTTTTTGAATTTTTTTTTATGCAAGAAAATAACGCTCACAAGTGAAAGGATCCCAAAAAGCAACGCGTCTCTCACAGAAAACCGTTAATCTTTACGAAAAGAGTCGGCAGCGGCGCCATTTGATAACTAAGATTTTTAGTCCAATTAATTAAGTGTTCGTTGTGTTGGTCTAATCGAATTGATCTAGGTTCTCTGTGTGACTCAGTTTTATTTTGGTGGAACAAAGATGTGTCGTTGTAGTTTTTAAAATTAAAAGTGCAAAACGATTAAAGTAAATGACTTGAAAGTAAATCTAAGTCTAATTAAAATAAAGTGCAAGTATTTAAAACGTGACTGAAATTAAAGGGCACTAAAGTAAATTACGCAAACTTAAATCTATCTAAGGCAAACTTAAAACGCAACTAAAACTTAAACTAAGGCAAGACTAAAATTTAACTAAGGCAAATAAACTTAAAGTGCAATTAAAATAAAGGCGGGAAAAATAAAGCTTGAAAATAAAAGACTGAAATTAAAGAACAGATACTAATATAAAACTGAAAAAACCTTGATTCGGAAGTTCTGAGTTGATCCGGAACTTTTTGAGTTCCGAATGAACCTATCTTGATCCTGAACTCCTTGACTCGGAAGACTTCCGGATGAAGCCCCTTGGTTCGGAACTTGGAAAGTTCCGAATGAACACTCTTGATTCGGAACTTTTGAGTTCCGAATAAATCTTCTTGATCCGGAACTTTTTGAGTTCCGAATGAAGTCTATTGATCCGAAACTTTTTGAGTTCCGAATGAACAATGCTGACTCGGAAGTTTTGCCCTTGATCCGGAAGTTTGAGACTTCCGAATGAGCAAGTCTTTACTCGGAACTTTTGAGTTCCGAATGAACACTCTTGATCCGGAACTTTGAATGTTCCGGATGAAACCCACTGGTTCGGAACTTGGAAAGTTCCGAATGAACAGCCTTTCTTGCCTTGGCTCGGAACTTCACCTGGAAAGATCAGTAGCAGAACAAACACCCCCGAAGAACAAGGGAATCAAAGTAAAGACGATCTAACACAAATTTAACCAAAATCAACACAAAGATTTAATTAAACTAATAACGAAACAACAGTTAAACATAATCAAACAATTTAAATCAACAAAACAAACATAACCACAATAGTCAAAAACCCACTTGATCAAAATAAAAGCATGAACATGAACACAAACATAAACATAAAAATCAAAGATTTAGAAAGGTAGATGAGAGATTAACAAGATAAAGTAAAGATTGACAAGAATTAAATGGAAACTTACTTGAAATTAAATGAATTTAAGGTGCAAGACAAGGTAATTAAATTGACAAGTATTTAAATGATAAGGTAATTAAAAGTGGAAGACTAATTGTCACACTTAGCCAACAAGGAAAATGATTAACAACTAATGACTATTTATAGGGGAGGATTAAGGAAGCTTCCTCCCCTCCTTCATTTCTTCTTAATTGCGAGATTAAGTCCCTCCTCCTTTTAATCTTCATTAATTGCATCATTAGTCCTTTATTCTTCTAATCTTCTTTAAACTTGGACTTTAAGGACTTTTTGGCTTGGGATTTCTTTGAACTCGTCTTTAAATTCTTCAATAAAATAGACTTGAATTCTTCGGCTTTTGATAAACTTCCGTCTTTTGACTTTTTCTTCGATAAATCTTCAAAATTGGTCTTGGACTTCCGTTCTTTTTGCACTCTTGACTTCTTGACTTCGACTTTCATCTTTTTCTTCAATAAAAGTCCGTAAATGCCCGTGAATGTCCGTGTTTTCTCCACTTTTCACCTTTTCGTCCTAAATCACAACAAAAACACAAACCACGCATAATTCCGACATAAAAGATATAAAATACACGTTTTGGTCCGGTTATTATTGTAATTAAGTGGTAGAAAAGATGTGTGTTTACACACATATCATTCCATGATACGCCATCATCTCTAACTACTCATCATGGTAAACTTAATACTAAAAACTCACACTCGAAAATCTCACGTATAACTCCACTCCAAAACCAACGCATAATTCGCCTCACTCTCCTTCTCAGATTTGAGTAGTTCAAGATGTCGTCGACGCTCCCGATGACAACTCGTTTATACACGTTCATGCACACTTGGTTCATTGACACCATGAAAACCGCTAGTGCTTTGGTGGAGCCAAATACATAACCGTAAACCCAAAGCGTTCATACAACATCCTTAGCAGTTTCAACTATGTCCTCCTTGCACCCTCTCTTAGCGGCAATACGAATAAATTCCTACCTCGTTCTACTTGCAAAATTCTACACGCATCTTAAAAGACCGGTACTTCCTCTCATCAGACCACTCAACCTCTTCCCACATCCAATCTACTACTAAGCAACTCAACTTTTATCCGGCATTCCTTGCAATCTCTAACAACTCTTGTTTTTAAATCACTCCATCAACGATTTGCCTTAGAAGGGCACTAACTACAACTCCTCTCACTTCTCCTACTTGCTCTATTTATGGTTCTACCTCACAATAATAGGCAAACCTACTAAATTTCAGGAAATTTTCAGAAAACTTAAATGCCCTACGAACAATCATAAATACCTTTGAGGTATTACTTCCCCTTCCAACACTCTCTATGGCGCGTTACTTGTGCTAATATCCCACAAATCTGTATTCATCTCCTTGGTACTCCTAAGAGACCTCATGACCACACTAGTTCATCTACGAACTTCTTTCCTCCCCACTAAGGGTATTCTGACCGTTCTCTCATGGTCACCTACTTAAGCGTGTAGGCGCGACCAAGTCTTTCATACGACTACCTCAACGCTCCCGAACAATACGAAACCAAAACTACATCCTGAATCCATCAGATACGATCAACGAATCAAACCAACGGATAACTAACGACATTTCACGGGCACCAATTAAAACAAGTCAAAAACCACGAGACTCAAAAGAAAACTCAAACCCAGAACATGTATCAGTTCAAAATGACCCATGACAACGAAAAATAATCCAAGAAACACCCAATGGCAACCAAAACATATTACGTCCCGCAACATATTATTTAAACCGAGCAAAAGACCGACCTTTCCAAAATAATATACTCTTATTTATTATTATTATTATTTTTTTACCTCCCCACATCTATGTGACTCAAACCATCTACAAATAACCTTCTAGGCGATCTCAAAACTCAACCTAAGGACTAGGTATCCCGTGCACCCCAAATAAAAATAAACTACTATTCAAAACTCAACCTTGAATCCGACACTTGTACAACAATTCCGACCAGTCTACTGACCTCCCATGACTATACTTTCTGAATATTTGAAAAGTACGTTCCGAGTACATAATTTTGGCTTTTGAATAACTCAAAAAGCTCTAAAAACGAACAAGTTATGACTGAAACAATTTTATATTAATGAAAGATAAAATTGTATGTGAAATCTTCATAAACTCAATTTAACCTTGAATTAATAATTATAAATGATGTGAATTGGTTAAACCCAATTATATAAATTATGTAAGTAGAAAGAAATTTTACTTCACTTTATTTTAAAGAAAGTCTTTTAGAATTTGAAATAAATAAGTGTTGACTAAAAAGAAATCTCATGTTACATCTTGTTTCAAACACGACCCCAACACCTTACCCTTATTTTACCGAATACGACCAACTATCTAACCCTATACTAGATTTCCAAGTCCGCTTTTCCATATACCAACCAAAAGAAATGTAAGACTCAACACAAAAGATTTCATTATCTCAAAAGAAATCCCAGGTTATTTCAATAGACTTAAAACCAAGAACACTGTTTTAAAACGTACACGTGAAATACGAAACTCAAAGAATACGCTACAAGACACAGTTCAAAAGATTCAAAACGTCGTTGAAACTCCACCAAACTCCAGCACCATAAAACACGAACAAACACAAGGTACGTTCAAGCTATAATAACTAGTGAACGACCATATACCATAACTTAACACATCGTAGTATATATACATCCGCATATGTATACCTATTGAATCCCCCAAACATACTAGTTATCATACACGTAAGTCAATCAATCGCTTTATACGCTCGTTTTTTCCATACGAGTAATCACCATCTCACCGTGCCACAACAAGGCATAAAGCCCACCTCCAAAACAAAACCATATCGTGTTACCCCAAAATCACACAACACATCTATAACCCAAAACATATAACACAAAAAGAACAATAGCCATATCGTAGGTAGCCATTACATAAACTCATATATAATACGTATACCCAAATTCTACATCTCATCATATACAAGCATGTACTAACCCTCTTTCATGCAACCATACTTGGGAACCCATTGAAGTTGTGGTACTTGTATAACTATGTTGGCCACCATACTTATACAATTACCCTTTCCCCAATGCACTCCCTCCTATGATGACACTTATAATAATCAATACAACATATAACACATAAATCCATCTACTCACATAAGCTGATACCCACATAACCAATAAGATCCAAAACTCCATCTATAAAAATAACATAATAAAACTCTTGGAATACAGAAATCCATAGTCTAGCTTAAACAGCCTAGACTAAATCCAAAACGAAAACATAATCAGTTATAAGTCATGTCGCCCATAAGAGTGGAAACGGCTTAAAATCCTTCCTACCCATGTACTCCTAGTAACTCGAACTACCACACGATTCTTAGGGAACATGACTTAAACATCAAAAGAAAAATACTGTACCTCAGGTACATAAAATAACCCAACAAAAGATAGAACTACCATGTACCAAATTATGTACTATAATGTACAATTTAAGCAAAATACGACAATGACTAGTGTGGACGATTATGGTTCAACCCGCACTAGTCACAACCCAAAAAGAAAATAACATGTGGCTAAGTATGAACTTGTTCAATTCATACTAGTCAAAACATCACAATAAATAACATTCAAACACATCAATTATATTAAAATGCACACATACTCCTATGACGCCTATATGCAGGGGCCCTTAAGCTATAGACTAGGCTACGCGACTGGGCAACCTAATTCTCTATAACCAGGCTCTGATACCATTCTGTCACACCCCACCATGGCGGAATATGGGGCGCGACGTATGGATATCATCACAACATGGCGTGTCTATAGAGATAACTAAATGAAATAAGAAATGTCATAAATGGCGACACAAATGTCATGACAATATCTCAACATGCAGGAGTCTAGGTAAATAGGTAACAGTACTACCATTTACCCGAGACAAACAAATAACACAAACATATCAAACATATAGGTGCCAACATGCATCACTTATAAAAAAACATAAAGGTAAACAAAGAAGGAAACGGGGATATCCTTCTATATGCATTCCTACGCTCTCCAAATCCTAGCCACATAAGTTCTCACGCTTAACCAGGTTATCACCTGAAAGAGACACTAAAACACGTCAACATAAAGTTGGTGAGAGTCATAGGTTTAGACTCTAACGCTAAATCAGTTACAATCTGTGAATAACAAACACCAATATAATAACATATGGACAATGTGCTACAAGTATGCATTAACAACTAAAAATTCAAGATCAAACATATCAAACCAAATCCAAGGCTCCTACCTTGCCAAACAACATGGTACCATAGATGACCAGACTATGTACCTATCCCAATGCCACTACCTTGTCATAAACCATTGGTCCCATAGACGATCACACTATGTACCTATCCCAAGGCCACTACCTTGTCATTAACCATTGGTCCCATAGGCGCCCATACACCTATGGACCTTTCCAATCCAGATCATACACAAACAAGAATAACATAGCAGTTAATCACATAATGTACACACAAGTCCATCTCAAACCTTAAAAACATTCACAACATCAATTTATAAACAACTCAACACAGTGTCTCTTCCATCCCATCTGGAAGTCAAAATCAAAAGTAAACATGGGACTATGAAACTCACCTGATAGCTTCTTCACAAGTCCTCGCACTAGCAACGAGCTAACAAACCAAAAACACACAATCAATACCCGAACCAATTACCAAGATGGCTCATCAACCTATGATGGACATCTAGCCTATTCCCATGTAATTACCTCATTGTTAAGTTATAATCACCCCATTACCCTTCCTTAACAAGTCCCTAACTTGGTTAAGTTTAATAGCTATCCCGTTCATAATTTTACACAAAACAGTCCCAGTTTTAGGTCTCAAAACTTTAAGTCAAACGTCCACTTAAATATACCCATGGTTTCTGTAAAAAGGAATATTCACACTTTTATACATGTTAGTTAAAATCTCCCACTTGCCCTAACCTTAAAGCTACTATTAAGGCCCTGATATATGTATATATATTGCTACCTATCCAGAATTCACTGATTTTAAACGTATGAAAAGTTTGTTACAATTAGAGGGTCTTACCCTAAACCACAACCTTAGCCCAAGTGCAGATACTCACTACAACATATAAACCATCTCCCATGATCGTGAGAAGATCCCAATACAACCCTAAGTACCCCAAACAACCTAAAACTTAAAAAGAAAACAGGCTGAATTCAAAACTGTTTTGACCTCCGACTGTTGTAACCTGTTTTTGACCCACTTCCCGACCTCCAATTTAGTTCTAATTTCTTGCATTGGAAAGCCACTTCAAATAACTTTTCAGGGATAGCTTGATCGCATCTTGAATGTTTCTAGAACTCCAGATATGATCAAAATAATTAACTCAAAATTCTGCCCAGTTTTTAAAAACGGGTTTAACAAAATCAACCTCATTAATTAACCCTAATCCCTCTAATTACAAGATCTAATTTATTTAATCATTAAAATATAATTAATATACTATTTTTAATTAAACCCTAACCTAAATCCATCATAATATGATCATAGAAAACATTAAAAACAATTAATATGAAAAGGGTTAAGAAGGTTTTACCTTTAAATTAATAGAAGATGAAGAAAACCTAATTTTTGAAGAACCCTAATTGGCCACCATTGATGAATTTCGGCTAGGAGATGTTATGGAGGTTAAAAACCTGATTATTATGGTTATGAGTTGGGTTTGGTTAAGTCCTAAAGCCCCCCTAATCCCATTACAGGTCCATTGGGCCTGTTTTGGGCTTTTCCCTTCTTTCTTTCTTCTTTGGTGCGTCTAAACCGACCCAAACACCTCTAAATTTGTTTTTTTATTATTTAATATTATGTTATTAATATTACTTTAATTTTCCTTAATTTATTTCAGCTCCTAAAGCTTCCAAAACCACAAAACCGTAAAACTAGTCGAATTTACGCGTTTTACCGTAAAAGACGTAAAATATACACTTTTAAAAAAATCTCAAATTTTGCAATAAACTTTATAACTAAGTACTAAATGACTTAAAACCATCCCGAAAAATATTCATATGACTAATTACCTCATCCGCAACCTCTAAATGCTAAACCGTAAATCGAAAAAATACGATTTTCTATAATACATATACGTATACTTAGAACCACCAAATAACACCATCTCACTTCATAGTCACTACCATGTGAACTCATGAACATGAAATCATCACACATCGTTTCATTCACAAGGTACCCCGTACCGGAAACGATATCCAAACCACAATCTATACACACCAATAAGCACATAAACACGCAAAGACACGCAACTAGCACCAAATAAAACTAAGTGACGAACCTCAAAACCAGGGTTGTCACGTTTACTTTTCCCGCCTTTTTACTTAGTCGCACTTTTAATTTACTTGTCTTTAGTTTAAGTTTGCCTTATTTACTTTTAAGTTTGCCTTTTTATTTCTCGTCACGTTTTTAATTTCTCGTCATTAATTTCCCGTCAAGTTTTTATCTTTTAGTATTTCTTTTTACCGTCTTTATTTTATTTTTATTGTTTCAAGTTTTTATTTTTAATTAGTGTAGAAAACGACAACCATTCTATTTCTTTTCCACCAATAACAACTGAGTCACACATTTAACCAGTAATCAATTCGAGAAGATACCGAGAAACGAATTTTCTTACTAGTAAAATCTCTTGTATCAAATGGCGCCGCTGCCGGCTCTTTTTGTGAAGATTAACGGTTTTTTGTGAGAGACGCGTTGGCTTTTTGGATCCGTTCACTCGTGAACGTTATTTTTCGTGTCCAAAATTTTCAAAAATCCCAAAAACATTTGAAAAATCATAAAAAGCATTTCTTTTTTCAACGTTTTGCACCAAAAATATTCTTCTTGCTTATCTATTTTTCTTTATGGATTCTTATGTCCATTACGTCGGGTGTTGGAGACGACTATATGGGGGCGAATCATGTCAATGGTGTTCATGCAAGCGATGCGGAAGAGACCTTCCTCCCATTTTCATCGATTCACAAATAGGATTTTGTCCATCGTGCAATTCGATTAACTCATCCTTTACTTCTAATGAACTTACTCCCCCCTATTGCATGAATTGTGGAAGCGATTCTCATTGGCATGTTTCGTGCCCGATTCGATACCCGTATGGTCATGGGCAAGAACCGGGTTACAATTATGACAATGGTAATAGCTATCCACATGACGCACCCAGTTTTTCTCCATACCCATGGTGCTATATTTGTGGGGGCCCTCACGATGCTTCTTCTTGTGATCCGTCGAAGGTCTTTGAGAAAATTCCGTGCTATCACCCCAGCGTGTATAACTTTGAGCCCCCACATCACACCCTCAATCATCAATCCTCTCAGCAAATTAGTCTTGACCAACAACTCACTTCTTTGAACCATGTTCTAGAAAGTTTAGCTCAAATCCGAGCTGACTTGCATCAGGAAAGGCAACCTTTGCTTGATGGTGACGAAATCTTGAAATTCACCAACACCTTTTTGAGCCAATTTGGTCGTTTTTCCTTCTTTTCTACACCAAAATGTTTAATTACAGCGTGGTATAGAATTGATTTAATTGAACATACTCGGGGAGATGAACAACAAAAAATGCTTCATGAGCTTCTTAAAGATGTGGAGGTTATCAAGGAAGAGTTAGCCGACTATGTCACTCCTAATTGGAATGGTCCCGTCTATTATGATGATGATGACGACGATGATGTCTACGCTCTCGACCCATCTACTGAAGTTGCTACTCCTACTCTCGATATTCCTAATGCGTCTAAGGATGGTGATTCATTGAGTGAGATAAGTGATTTCGGTCTCGACAAATTATTTGATGATGAGGTTTGTGACATGCCTACTGCTATGGAATCTGAGGACGACGTTGCTCTTACGGAAGAGGTCGATCCTAATGATGACAATTTTTATCCACGCTATGAGAATTTCACTTTTGAAATTTCTCAATCTCCACCGGGAGATGGGGCGATGACGATTTATTCTCTCCGGCTTACGTGAAGTTCACCGATGAACTTGCTCTTGAAGATGAGGTGGAAGACGTGATTTTCCACGACAGATTACGGAAAGTGCATCTTCTTATTGCTCAAATCGAAGAGTTGACTTCTCCTCCTATTTCCGAGTCTTTACCTCCATCTATTCCTTCCGTTGAAGATAATGACCATTGCTGGAAGAAATTGACATTCACTCAATACCTCTGGGTATTGATGATGATGACACGGAGGGGGATATTATTTTTGATAATTTGCTGCAGGAAGGTATTGTCCCAAGTCCCCCTCCCGAGCACCTTTCATCCTCCCCTTTAGCCACTATTACGGAGGATGAATGCTTTGACCCGGGAGGTGACATTCACTATTTCATGATTGATAACATTACGGCTTTGTCGAGTGCTCAACATCCATTGTCTTTGGGGGATGACAATGTGCTTACTTTACCCACCCCACCTCCCGTGGATCTCGATTTCACATACTTTTCGTATGTTGAAAGAACCTTTCTCCCATTCAAGACTTATCCTCCCGCCTCTCCTTTGTTGATGTCAACCGGGAACGAGGACAAGTTCCTTTGATCCTGGTATTACATTCGAGGCTTCCCCATGGACCATTTAATTCGGGGACGAGTCAGGCTCGTGACTCGGTTAATATAAACAAGCGCTTTTTGGGAGGCAACCTAATTATCTATCTATCTTTACCTGTTTTCACCATAAGTGTAGGGGGAGCCCCGTTGGTGTTTCTTATTTTCTTTCTTATCATGTGCAGGGATTAGAGCTTCAAAAGACACACTCTTGATGACTTTTGACGACCCGTGATTCCGTGTTCCCGTCTTCTCGGTTCTATCCTAAACTCTTTTGATTCTATATTTTATATTTTTTAATATTAAAATAGGAATCACTTTAGTTGTCCTTTCCTTAGCAAGATTTAAACAAAGTGCACAATGTCCTAAGTGTAGGGGAGTTTACTCCCACATGCTTAAACATTGAGGACAATGTTTATATTAAGTGTAGGGGGGACTTCTATCGAAGTTAAGTGGTCTTTTCCTTGTATTTGTCCTCATTTTAACCGGAAAATCAGTTTTTCGACATTTTTCAAAATTTTTGATCTATTTTGGCCTATTAGTTTTTCCCTTTGTATAGTTATTTTCTTTCTTTGTTAGAATAAATTTTAATAAAGTTGTTTTAATTTTTAACATTGTGAATCTTTTGACTCAACCCGAGTTTACTTATCTAAGTTTACTCTAGCTAGTATCCTTAACATGTTTAAGTCAAGTTTTGCTAGGCTTTTATATAGGGAGCTTTAAAACGCGAAAGTATTAACTCTCACGGGTTAAGAACAATAACTTTTCGCAAGTTCCTATAATTGATCCTAGAGAGTTGTTTATCAAGGGAACTTTAAAATGCGATTTCTAAACTTGAAAAAGTCTAAGAGTTTGTAAGATCCTATAGATGACTCGAAAACCCAAAACTTTGATTTAATAGGCTAAGCATCCACGAGTCTCATTCCTTGAGATTTTAAATTGTGGAGAACGAGAGATGATATAGTCAATTATAAGTTTGGTATTCTTTCGTGAATTTATGTGAGTTAATTATAAGCCTATTCTCCCATCGCTTGCTAATAAATTTATCTGCAATAAATAAGGTTATACGATTTGAAAAGTTACTTAGCTTCTAGCCCAAGATCGTTTAAAAGTTGCTCGGTATGGATTAGAGTTCATAGCCAAGGCATAACTTATTGAAGCGGGATGCGAAGATTGACGAGTCCGAAAAGGCCCTAACAAGGAATGAGGGCTACATTTTGTTGCTAAAGATCCAAAAGTGATGTGAAGAATCATTTATCAAAAATCAATATGAAGGATCGAGACACACGACGAAAAGCAAATACTCCCGTAAAGATCATGGAGAAGTCTATCCGAAAAGGCCCTAACAAGGTATGAGGATAAATAGATCCAAGTCCAAAAAGGAGGCGGATCGTTGTATATCAAAGTCTAAAGTAATGATTGGAGAAAAATGAAGAAGTCGTGGTCCAAGTATGAAGAATCTCTCAAAACTTCAAGTGAAGAAATTCCTATTATGAAGAGAAGGCCATTATTTCATGAACGTCTCTCAAAGATTTGAAGTATGAAGTCGCTGCCAAATATCGGTCTGAGAAAGGTCTCAAATCGCGAAGCGAGTTATGCCAAGATATGAACTTTTTGAGGTCCCGAGAAGCAGTTTTAAAAGATTTTGTCCTTTAGCTAACTATTGATTAAATCGTCCCACTTTATTTTCAGCCTTAATAACTATCGAAATAAGTCAACAATGCATCCTCGTGATCATTCAAGACAATAATAAAATATATGAGATACACCTAGGAATAAGGGAGTCTAAGTAAATAATTGGCCCACATGAGTTCGTGTTAGTTTACTAACTTATAATAACAATGATCTCGTTTTTAAGCTTGGTTTGGAGAATGTGAAAACTTGAGGATGATCATTCATGACATTTCCCAAACCCTAAGGTAAGTTTTTGATTTCTTTACTTGTTTTGTTATTTTCTATCTCTTTAATAAAGGACAATGTGGATTGATTATGATGAAAAGTGTAATCGTGCTTTGTAACTAATGCATTGCATGAGGACATTGCAATGGTCAAGTGTAGGGGATTTGATAGGTGTGAAAACACCCATCTTTTCACCACTTAATTACAATAATAACCAAGCCAAAACGTGTATTTTGTGTCGTAAATGTCGGAATTATGCGTGGTTTGTGTTTTTGTTGTGATTTAGGATCAAAATGTGAAAAGGAAGGAAAACACGGGCTTTCACGGGCTTTTATCAAAGAAAAAGACGAAAGACGAAGTCAAGAAATCAAGAGTGCAAAAAGAACAGAAGTCCAAGACCAATTCTGAAGATTTATCAAAGAAAAAGTTAAAAGACGGAAGTTTACTAAAAGCCGAAGAACTCAAGTCTTATTTATGAAGAAATTTCAAGACGAGTTTAAAGAAATCCCGAGACAAAGTCGTTAAAGTCGAAGAACTTAAAAGACGAGGACTAAATGATAAATTAAAGAAAGAAGAAAGAGGGGAGGAAGCTTCCTTCCACTAATCCTCCTCCTCCCCTATAAATAGATCATTAGTGTTAATTTCATTCTTGTTGGCTAGTTTGACAAACTATGCTCTTCCATCTTTAATTTTTTCACATTTAAATTCATGTCATTTACTTAATTGTCTTGCACCTTTAATTCCTTTAATTCCAAGTAAGTTTCTTTTTCATGTTATTGATTCTTTATCTTTATTGTTGATCTCTCATCTTCCTTTCTTGTGATTGATTTAATCTTATGTTATGTTCATGTTTTTGAGTTTTTATTAAATTGATTAGGGAAAATTTCATATATATCCGTATTTTGATACCAAATTTCATATATATCCAACCTTACTTAGAAATTTCATATATATCCCTCACTTTAATACAAAATTTCATATATATCCAATTTTACTTAGAAATTTCATATATATCCAATTTAAAACTTAAAATTTCATATATGTCCATATACCTAATTTATATATAACTAAAACCTTAAAATACATATTAAATACTATTTAAACTTAAAATAACCATTATATCTATGTTTCTCTACCTAATAATATGTACATCTAATTACCAAAACAACAACAAATCATTAAAATTCTATAATAACAAATCTAACTAACTTTACAATAGATAATAAGCCAACAATCAGTATTCTTATCAAGTTGTGACACTACTTCCGTCTTCAATTTTACAAACACAATTTATTGGTTCCATCAATATCTTTATCACTTTCTTCAATTTTTTATATTATCCAATAATTTTAGTTTTATTACGATTATTTTATCATTTTAACTATATGGTAGTAAGCTTTATTTTCTACTAATCGAATGATATTAGTTTTGTGTTTGTTTGGTAATTATAATTAGATCTTTTCTTTTTTATTCTTAAATATTTTGATAAAATATGCTTTGCATCAATGTATCTGCATATAATAATTTGAGACAATGTTTATAAAAATATATGAATATATATGTAAGTATAAGAAAAAGAAATAAGTGTATAATGGTTATTTTATGTTTAAATGATACTTAATATGTGTTTTATGCTTTTAATTATATATAAATTGATTATTTGAACATAAATGAGATTTCAAGTAAAAAATTGGACATATATGAAATATTATGTTTAAAATTGGATATATATGAAATTTTTAAGTGAGGTTGGATATATATGAAATTTTGTGTCAAAAGAGGGACATATATAAAATTATCCCAATTGATTAAGTGGGTTTTGATTATTGTGATTATTATTTTTAGTGCTATTGATTTGGTTTGATTGGTATTGATTTGTTCATCATTTGTGGTTAGTTTGATTTAATCTATTGGTTAATTTTGATTAGTTTTATTTAAATTCGTGTCCTATTTCATTTCCGTGTTCTTCGCTACTGTTAACTTTGCCCAGATTCCGAATCAGTTCATTTTATTCTGAATGAAGATTTTACTTTCATTTTATTCCGGATCAACTTATTATTCCGGATGAAGGCTTTGTTTTAATTATTCCGAATCAGCATTTTATTCCGAATGAATATTTTAGTCTAGGTTATTCCGAATCAGTGTTTTTATCTTAATTATTCCGCATCAACTAATATTCCGAATCAGCACTTTTTGGTTATTATTCCTAATGAAAGTTTTCTCCTAATTATTCCGCATGAAGCAGATATTCCGAATAAAACTTTATTCCGGATGAGCAATCATTCCGGATGAAGGGGTATATTCCGAACCATGCAACATTCCGAATCAAGGCAGTTATTCCGGATGAACCCATATTCCGAAGGAAAGAATTTATTCCGGATGAAGGACTTTTTCCGGATGAAGCAATTTATTCTGGATGAAGGACTTATTCCGGATGAAGTTTTTATTTCGGATGAAGGTTTTTATTCCGGATGAAGGGTGTATTCCGAATGAGCAGTTTTTTCTTAGTTTTGTAATTTCAGTTTAATTTTATTTTAAGTTTATGTTTTTCAATTTTAAACTTTACTTTTCCCGCCTTTTTACTTAGTCGCACTTTAATTTACTTGTCTTTAGTTTAAGTTTGCCTTATTTACTTTTAAGTTTACCTTTTTATTTCTCGTCACGTTTTTAATTTCTCGTCATTAATTTCCCGTCAAGTTTTTATCTTTCAGTATTTCTTTTTACCGTCTTTATTTTATTTTTGTTGTTTCAAGTTTTTATTTTTAATTAGTGTAGACAACGACAACCATTCTATTTCTTTTCCACCAAGAACAACTGAGTCGCACATTTAACCAGTAATCAATTCGAGAAGATACCGAGAAACGAATTTTCTTACTAGTAAAATCTCTTGTATTAAGATAAATATACATGGATTAAGATAAATATACATATGATTTGTGATTCATATTGTTAACCAAACATACTAAATTCTCCGGATGGATAAAATAGAATTCACACTTGCATTAATTTTTGATATGATTTCGTTAAGTTTCTTCATTTATATGGTAATAATGATGGTGATAATCTTATTACTTATACACTTTTATATAATGATTATACCAAAATACCTTGGAACGAACGTGACTTTCCTGACTTTGCTACAATTAAATGAGTATACTTGCTCATATGCGTTGTTAAGAGTTAGCAAGTCTTAATTATAAATTTAAAACTAGGAGTGCATGATGCACGTCAAGTTTTTGGCGTCACTGCTGGAGATTTGTTTACTTTGATCATGTTATAACCATTATAAATTAGTAACGGTGTTGGAAACTTAGGTTTATGTTAATAATGAAGAACTAATTTCTTTTGGAATTAATGCTAGTTCTTGTTAGATGTTCTTAATAATAACATGTGTTATGCATTTTGTGATATTTTTGATTACAGGTTTTAGTGTGTTTGTTTTATTATGTGTTCATTTCAAAAGAAGTGTCTAATACATTTTCAAGAAAAACATAAATTGATGTTTTGATTAAGCTAAAATAGATTGTTTTTGTCAATTTGATGAAGGTATGTTTATTAAATATGTAATTTTTAAGGTTTTAAAAAAATTTGGCCAAAAGATAAAAATTAGAAAAATTAAAATTAAAAGATTTGAAAAAAATATAAAATGTGTTTTCTTTGCAAAATTTATAGGCATGCAGCCGTCGGCTCCCCTAGCCCGCTGTTGTGGCTACACACGCGAAGTTTGTTTTGCCCGCGGTTCCTGACTTCGGCTAAAAAGGTTTCACTTTCGAAGTTTGTTTCGCCAGTAGCTCCTGCCGTTGGCCGAAACAGACCCGGATGCGAAGTCTTGTTTGCCTGCGGCACCCCTAGCTCGTCGACGACTCCCCTAGCCAGCCGATGGCTGCTCTTTATATGCACTATTGTTTTTAATTTTTTTTGTTTGTTTGAATTAAATGCTTGTTTGTATGTTTGTTTAAAATATTAATATGTATTTTTTTTGCTTATTTAATAAAATTTTCTCATTCATATATCATGTTATGCTAATGCTTATGTTTGTGATGTTTTGTTATATTGTTTGTTTAGTTAATTACTTGAACACGAAAACATCAAGCGAGATTTTCGCCTACTTGAATAACTTGGAAGGAGAGTTGAGTGATGAATGTGATTTGAGCATAACTCAGATTGAAATAAGTGAATAAAAAATGGATTTATTTGAAGCTCTTCCTCATAAGAGCGTTTTGATGGAAGAAGATAGACACGAAAAGGTGTTGTTTTCTAGAGCGTCATACCATGCCCACTATGAACCATGATGAGGTTTGATACGCAATGCAATAATGATAATCAAGGGGTATGGGACACAGAACTTAATTTAACATATCCTAGAAATTACATGCGAAGGAGATGCTAGGAAATCTTGGTTTTGTGCGTTTGGATTATACAAAATATGGAAGGAGAGTTAGAAAAGTTATAGTAGACATTCATGGCTATAACTTCTTGATGAACTTTTTGATCATCGATCATGAAGATATCATTGAACCTTCGGTTTTCTTTAAGTACAAATTTCTATGGGAAACCCGGTGCACGGTTGATTTTACACTTAATACACTCAAGATTGATTTGACAATGCTAAGAAAGGAGGTAGATGACTTTGTGTAATTCTTGGTAGAGAGAGGACCGCACGAAGAGATAGTTGAGTAGGAGGTAGTAAAGATGGGTAAAGGGAAACAGAACAAGAGTCTTGAAGCAAACAAACTTACACCCATCCATTACATGCCCAACACCTAACCCAAAAGTGAGGAAGCTTCGTCTTCCGCATTTGTACCCGCTCAACCACCACTATTTTACCCATTGTCCAAAAAGCAAGAAGAAAGAGTTAAAGTGATGTTGGATAAAAAGTAAGAGGAATTGAAGGAAGCCAAGCCTATCATTGAGGTCTTGGAGAATTATGTGAGCTATAAAAAGAAGCTGGATGAAGTAGAGATGAGAAAATAAAGGCTAGGGGATAAGGAGTTTAATGAAGAAGTGAAGGAAAGGATTACTGAACACGGTTTGCCCAAGAAGTTGTCGGACTTAGGAACTTTGTTCTTCCAGTTTTGGTGAATGGGACTACACCATTTGACGCATTAGTCGACATAAGCGTTAGTGTAAATGTCATGTCATACACCATTTATCAAAAGATTAGAGTGTGCAACCTGGTTCCTTACTATGCAAGTTTGACTATGGCAGACAAGAAGCAAACTAAAGCCATGGGAATTGTGAAAAATGTTAGAATTCAAATTGATTTTCAAGCTTACGTTGTGTATTTCCTAGTTTTAGAGATCTCGAAAGATAAAGACTTGCCATTGTTGTTTGGAAGGACGTTTTTGAGAACATGTGGAGAAATCATTAAATTAGGGAGGGATACCATGGTGATTAATGATGGTGTAACTATTCATACATACCAACCTAAACCTATGATTTTGAAAGTGAATTGGAAGATGAATGGCTTGGATGCTTTGAGGTAGGCTGTGACGAGGATGGATATCCAAAGTATAGATCGTTAGGTGCATCATATCTAGACTGTGATGATGAAATAGAAAGAGATTTAGCTATGTGTTAGGTCAATTCAGTGCCTAATGATCTCACCGATGGATTTGAATAACAATAGCCTAAGTGAAGTATTAACCTTGAACATAATGAAGTCACTAAGTGAATAGTCACTCAGTGAGTTACCTTCGAGTTCCTAGACTGAGTCTAAAAGAAATACTCGAGTATTTAGAGAGGTGAAGCTCAATGAATGACTTATAAAACGAAGAAGAAGGTGATGGGTTCAGTGAGTTGTGGCAATAGACTCACTAAACCCCATACGATCTTCTAAAGAAACAAGTATCCTCCAAGACTGAAGTAAAGGCGGGATAAGTTGATACAATCAAACACTTGAGTTCTAAACTCTTGTTGATAGAATCGTCAAGCTTAGAAATCGTTATGATTGGACTAGCTTGTTAGTGAGGAGATCACCAAAACACACATTGTCTATTCAATCCCTATTGTAGCTTCGTATACAATAGGGTATAATTCTTTAATAAAGCTAAGAGTTAAACGTTGAAAACCTTTGTGTTATTTACTTTACTTTGTATTAAGTTTATTACATTATTTAACAATGGGTTAGGATTATACTTAGTATTCTTAAGTATAGCACTAATTACAAGGGACCAACAAGTGGTATAAGAGTGGTAGGATTATAAAACTTTTTTAACTACCGTCTCAATGTTTTTAAAACCTTGATCCATTATGGCTGAAAGTAATGTACCGCAACTTGTTAACAAAAAAGGAGCAAGTTACTCTGTTAACGCTCCTAAGTTAGAAGTTGAAAGATTTAACAAATGGAAGAAAAGAATGTTATGTTATTTGATGGGAATGGAACCTTATTACATCACTTGTATTAAGAATGGTCCATTCAAACAAAAAACAGCAGCTGGTGATGACAAACCTGAAAACCAATGGTCTGACGATGAAAGGAGAGTGGTCAATCAAGACCAACGTCTCAAAAACATCATAATATCTTGTATTCCTGACGATATTATGGAGGCTGTAATCGAGTGTGAGACGGCCAAAGAGACTTGGACAGATCTTGTTCATAGTTTCGAAGGACCATCCGACACTAAGGAAAATTGGATTTATGGACCTGAAGTTAGAATATAACACTTTCAGGGCCAAACCATCTGAAACACTTCCTCAGACTTATACCAGATATAAGACCTTGCTCAATGAGCTAACAAATGACAGGGTGAAACTGTCTAAGCATGAAATCAATGTTGATTTTGTGAACACTCTCCCTAAAAAATGGCTTGGTTTTTCCCAAGGACTGAGAAATGCTAATCACATACAGACTCAGGATCTTGCAGACATTTATGGAAGATTTATTTATGAAGATAATCTAATAAATAGAAGATATCCTGAGTTTAAGAAGGCCTTAATAACAGACACCTCAGCCAAACCTACCCCAGTTGATCATGGACCCATTACAACTGCTTTTTACTCAAATTCAATTGTTCAAGATTTTCAGGAAACCTCATATGATGAGGTTGATGAAAGATCTAGTGCTGAATACATAAGGGATCTAAACATGTAATATCATGAAAGGGGCATGTTGGCAAATACCAAACGTTATATCAAAAGAACTAGATTTGCTGGAAATCAATCCACTGAGGGAGTGGATTGTTACCGATGTGATAAAACTAGGCATTTTGCAAAATATTGTCTTTCAAAAACTCCATTGGGCTCATATAAAAGTCAAAATTATTCATCAGGCAATGACAATTTTCAACCCAAGTTTACACCAAAACTAATTCAGGTTTCTCTAATTAACCAAAGCTTTCAGAATAATAAGAAAATTGAGAAGGACTATAGGTCTGAATATAAAAAGGTTAAAGCAAAACTTGCACTCTTAGAAACTGAACCTTCAACTACTCAGACTCAAAAGCCTTCTCAGAACAAAGCCAAAGGTCTGGTAGCTGAAACCTTTGATTGGGATGACGAAGAATTGTCTTCAAAAGATAAGGGTTGATGGCTCTAGCTGATGATGAACTATCAGTTGGGAAGAGTCATGCTCGAAATGGAGAATGGGTTGACATCACAATGAGAAAGGTAAACATGCTCCTCTCTATGGATGAAGAGTCGGATTAGCAAAAGTTCCTTAAGTATATAAACATTGACCTATCGTTTGTTGAAGAGCAGAGATTAAATCTTCTTTTAAAATATAATAAACTTGTTTTTGAATTAAACAAATGTAGAGAAGATTTATTGATTTTGAAACAAGCCAAACTTGAAGCAGTAAGTTGTCAACTTCAGAACACTGAACTCACTAAAATCAATCATGCTCTTCAAGAACAACTTAAGGAAGAAAAATGCATCAATGAGAAATGGACAAATAGCTCTACCTTAGCTTCTCAGTGTATAAACAGTCAAATTCCTAACCAAAAGAAGAAAATTCTTGTGGCACGACAACTCACTGAAAAGCCACCTACTAAGGAAATGAGTGAAAAACCATTTCTTCCAGCCTCAGTAGGGTTTGATCAAGAAATGATTTCAAAGTCAAAAGACTGGGTTGAAAGATCGAATCCTGAGAGTGTGTAGCCTAACTTTGATACTAGAAAAATATTAATCCCTGAATCTCAGGCTATTAATGAAAAACTGGTCTTAATGAAGAGACTGATGTCCTAAATATATCCAGTAACACAAAAACACCTAGTGTTGCTGCTGGACATTCAGACTCCTCTGCATCCTTTGAAAAATCTTCAAGGGGCAAGTCTATGTTCTTAATTAATTCCACTATCTTATCAAGAACACTCACCAAGAGGAAGAGTTAGGTTAGGTTGTACTGAACAAACAAAGCCTTATTCAAAAGTGATATCAAATCACACTATGTCAGGAACTGTCACTGAGAAAACAACCAAACCTATCTCTCCCTCAGGGACTCCTACAAACTCAGTCAACTCCATTCCTGTTGTAAATCAAGAGGAGTTAAGTAGATTGTTCCAACTTTTCATGGAAGAGAAGCAAAATTCAGCCTCTAAAACTCAGGGTGAAACATCTGTGTCCTCACAGCCTGAATCATCAACAAGTAACAAAACTGAACCTGAGTCTTCTAGGAAAGTTAAAACAAAGAAACCTTCCTGTGAGCTATGTCACTACACAAATCATACCACTGATAACTGCTTTAGAGTTCTGTATTGCATGAAGTGTAAAAGTGAAGATCACAGGACAGCAGATCATGAGATGCACATGGCTTCTATTAGAAATGCTAATAGATATAATGCTCAGCCTTACAACCATGGGCCCGCCTCTCAACAAATCAGAAAATCCAAGGCTAAGCCTTACCCACAATGTACACATTGTGGCATCCCTGATCATAGGCCTGATGATTGTGTATACTACCCTGAGTGTGATATTTGTGGAAGCAATGATCATACTACCTCAGGACACAATAGAATAATCATGGTCAGAAGGGGATTGCTAGCTGAGTCATCTCAAAGCACTGAATCCTCAGTCGGACTAAGCTGTAACACATGTGGAAGAAACATTCATTCTACCTCTGACCATGCTGAGTTTGAGTACTTCAAACGAGGTGAAAGACGTCAGGCTCCTAGAGCCAAAGAGCCTACTAAAGAGTAGGCTCACAAGAGAAACTAATCCACCTCGTTATTTGTGCAGAAACACTTCAAGGAGCCTGTCTGGTACTTAGACAGTGGGTGTTCAAGAAGTATGACAGGGGTCAAAATTTATCTACACAAATACGTGGAGCAACCAGGTCCTAAGGTAGTATTCGGTGATAAATCTACTTGTGTTACTGAGGGATATGGTTCAATAAAATGTGGTGGAATAGTTTTCTCAAAAGTAGCGTTTGTAAAGGGTTTGAATTATAATATCATCAGTATCAGCGAACTGTGTGATGCTAAGTACATTGTTCAGTTTGATGATAAGCAAGGAACAATCTTCAATGCGAACAAAGAAATTGTGCTGAGTGCACCAAGAAGAAATGATGTATATGTCTTAGACATGTCATCTGTAACTCACTCAGGAGCATGTTTCTTCACTCAAGCCTTAGACTCTGTCAATTGGCTTTGGCACAAGAGACTGTCACATCTCAATTTCAAAGACATGAACAAACTTTCAAAACAAAACAAAGTTCTTGGCTTACCATCTCGTGTGTAGTCAAAAGACAAACCATGTTCAGCCTATGAAAAAGGTAAACACAAGAGAGCTTCTTTCAAGCCAAAACAAAACTTTTCTATCAGGAAGTGTCTTTATCTTCTTCATATGGACTTATTTGGCCTGTCAGTCCAATGTCCATAAATCATGAGAAATATACCCTTATGATTGTTGATGAATACTCTAGATACACATGGGTATACTTCCTGAAAAAGAAAAGCCAAGCTCCTGAATTCATAATGTCTTTTATCAGGCAAGTAGAAAATCAAAATGACACTAAAGTTAAACAAATAAGAACTGATAATGGAATAGAATTCAAGAACCAAGAACTTGAGAGTTTTTGTGATGAGAAAGGAATTTATCAGAACTTCTCTTCTCCCTACACACCTAAACAAAATGGTGTGGCTGAAAGGAAGAATAAAACTCTTATTGAAGCTGCACGAACCATGCTCAGTGGATCCAATCTTTCAAAACACTTCTGGACTGAGTCTGTGAAAATAGCTTACTATACTCAGAACAGATGTATTATAGTCAAAAGACATGATAAGACTCCTTATGAAATATTCAGGGAAAGGATTCCAGATATCAGCTACTTTCATGTGTTTGGATATCCTGTGTTCATTCACAATCAAAAGGACCATCTTGGTAAATTTGATGCCAAAGCTGATGATGGATATTTTCTTGGATACTCTTTTGTCTCCAAAGCCTTCAGGTTCTTTAACACAAGGAGACAACAAGTTGAGGAGTCATTTCATGTCACCTATGATGAAAGTATGGATGCCATTAACTTCACAAATCAATCAATGGAAGAGATTGGGATCAATGACTCATCAAGATATCCTCCTGATGAGTATGAACATAGTCCCTCAAAGCAGTATCAAACTGATGCTGATATATCCTTCCATATAACACCTCACAATAGGTCAATCGATAACCTAATCACAAATCAACATGTCCCTGAAGTTATCCCTACTCAGGCTGAAGAATCAAATGATTCTCTCATCCATGAAGACGCTGAGGGGATAATTGATGAGAATATCGATTTTTCTGTCACTGAAAATCCTTCAGTGAGAAGTGATGTCCCAGTACTAAGTACTGAACCACCAGTCCCTGATACTCATCAACTATCTACAAGATCTAATCCAAGTCCTCAGGACAGATGGTCAAGACAACAACACATAGAGCTTGTAAATATAATTGGTGATGTGTCTGAGGGATGCTCACACATAGTCAGGCTGCTAAACCTTCTGCTGCCTCAGCCCATGAATGTCTGTTCGTAGACTTTCTCTCTGAAGTTGAACCCAAAAAGGTTTCAGTGGCCCTGACACATCCAGGGTGGGTTGAGTCCATGCAAGAAGAGCTTAATCGATTCCTTAGGAGCAAAGTATGGAAACTTGTTCCTCTCTATAAAGGGAAATCAACTCTTGGTACAAAATGGGTGTTCAAAAACAAGACTGATGAGGATGGAATTCTCATTAAAAACAAAGCTAGGCTTGTTGTTTAGGGGTGTGGTAACCTTGAAGGCATTGACTATGAAGAAACCTTTGCCCCTGTAGCAAGAATGGAAGCCATAAGGATTTTCCTCGCCTATGCTACTTACATGAACTTCAAAGTTATCCAAATGGATGTAAAAAGTGCCTTCCTAAATGGAAAGATCACTAAAGAAGTTTATGTTGCTCAGCCTCATGGCTTTGAAAGTTCTAAGTTCCCAAACCATGTTTGTAAACTTGACAAAGCCCTATATGGACTCAAACAAGCACCAAGGGCATGGTATGAAACTCTCTCTACCTTCCTGATAATGAAAAAATTTGTTAGGGGGAAGATAGACAATACCTTGTTTATCTTTAGAACCAAGGAGGATGTTCTGCTAGTTCAGATATATGTTGATGACATCATATTCGAATCTACTAACTATGACCTTTGTAGAAAGTTTGGAAAACTTATGACAAAGAAATTTGAAATGAGTATGATGGGTGAATTAACATATTTTCTTGGACTACAAATCAAACAGGGGGACAATGGAATCTCATTATGTCAAGAAAAATACAGTAGAGAAATACTTAAAAAATATGATATCTCTGAGTGTGCTTCAGTAAAGACTCCTATGGTTCCCCCAACAACTTAGGTCCGGATCTCACTGGTAAACCAGTCAATCAAACCTTATTCAGGGGAATGATTGGATCATTAATGTACCTAACATCAACCATGCCTGATATTCAGTTCTCAACAATTCTATGTGCAAGATATCAGGCCGATCCCAAAGAATCACATCTTACTGCTGTTAAACGAATCTTCAGGTACCTGAAGGGTACTCCTTCACTAGGTCTATGGTATCCTCGTTGCTCAGGCTTCGATCTTAAAGGATACTCAGACCCAGACTATGCTGGCTACAATATGGATAGAAAAATTACCTCAGGTGCATGTCAATTCCTAGGTGGCAAGCTAGTATGTTGGAGTAAAAAGAAACAGCAGTCAGTCGCAAGTATTTTTTACATTCAACCTCCCCCAACACTATGAACTTTTGCTTTAAGTATAGGTAGCCTCCCTTAACTAAAAATCCTGACTCCGCCCCTGGCTGAGGCTGAGTATGTGGCAGCTGCTGGTTGTTGTGCAAACATCCTTTGGATGAAGAGTTAACTCAGGGACTATAATATGGAATACAAAGTAGTCCCCATCTTTTGTGACAACACTAGTGCGATTGCCATTTCAAATAATCCAGCCCTACACTCAAGGACTAAACACATTGACATAACAAGGACCACATCTTAAAAGGAGATACTGAATTGCATTTCATCCCCACCGAGTATCAGCTAGCTGATATATTTACTAAACCTTTGGATGAACCAACGTTCACTAGACTGAAAGCTGAACTTGGTATGCTGAATATTGATTAATCAGGCTCCCTGATTACAACGGATTTAGTATAATGTATATTCTTGATCCTCTCCCAGAGTAAATATCTATTATTATCTCTCCCTTGACACTGAGGTACATTAAATGATGTAACTAAATGCTCTAAGGATTTAGTTACTTAATGTCCTTGGTTGGTGAGTCACAATATTAAATAAGGAACATATATATTCTTTCAATAAATTGTCATAAACCAGTCAAGGGGTCACCAAATGTCAAGTATCCCACTAAGAACTAAATGCTTACCCTTTTTCTAGCAAAATCCGTTGTAAAAACGTCCTTTCAAATGCACGTGACCCCACGTCATCTCTGCAAAAGCGTTATCTCTACAGTAACGGAACAGTTGCCAAGAAAATAAGGGGACCACTTGTACATTTTCATTCAATGCGGATGTGAAAAGAAATTATAACAAATAAAACTCTCTTTCACATCCGAGCCTATAAATACCCTACAATCAAAACAAACACATACACACAAAGACTTTAGCAATCTTACTCTGCCAATTTTTTCTCTTAAAGAAAAGTGTGTGTGTTCAAACGTTGTTTCCAAAGAAAGTTTTTTGTAAAAAGGTAATCACATTGATCACTTGTTTTATTGTTATATAGCACAAACAATCAAAGTTACTTAGTGTTTGTAACTCTTGATCCTCTTTACAAGGCAAAAGTTTGCATTAAGTCACTTGGTGAACCTTGTTGTATTATAACAGGAAACAAGTCTTGATTTGATTTCCACAAAGTGCCATTGTCCTTTTCTTCAACTCTTCAAAAAATATAACTTAAATGGACTATCCAAATCTATAACATATGCCCCTCAGGCTGAGCATCTCATCAGTGAGGGTATCCACTTTGCAGGAAACAACTATGAGGGAAATTTCAATTACCCGAGTAGTGTATCAGCCTACAAACCAATTTGCAAATTTTTGAAAAACTGTGATTGGGCTGATGCTTTCACTAATAACCCCTTAGTCTTTTACCATGAATATCTCAGGGAGTTCTGGTATACGGCTGTAGTTGTAACCCCCACTACCCAAGGGCCTAAAGGTTCTTAGGGGTCTGAGACCAAGTCGCATAAGAATTGTGTCATTGCGTTCACTGTGAACAATAGGAAGACGCCATTAATTCTAGACTTTAAAACTTTTTTGTCAAACTAGTGGACTCGATTATAACAATGGAAAGTATGTTGCACATCCTGACATCGAGTCAGTTAAAAAAGGCCTATAAGAAATCGGGGTCCCTGAATTACTTGTGACTAAAACCCCATTGATCAAAACTGCTTTCCCTATGGCTTGGAGGATCCTGGTCACTTTTGTGATTCAGGTGATCGGTGGGAACTATTCATCTACTTCGCAAGTTAATTCTACTCAGCAGATGCTAATCTACAGTCTCATAAATGGACTGAAGATTGACATAGGAGAGTTAATTTATAATGATATCGTAACCAGGCTCCTTAAGGAGTCTAGGCAAAAGTATGTTTTTTACCCAAGATTCATATCATGCGCCTTAGAACGGTTACTGGGTTCCCTTTACACTTAGGAAAAATTCAATGTTTTTTCTACTCCCATCCTGAGTTCCACAAACTTTTCAAAGAACCCATCTGAAGTCAACCCCATTGAATTGATGGATCACATGACTGAGGTGATCAGTCGTGAATCATCCGTGTCTCCCATTCCCTTCTTACCAAAGAAGGGGAACAAGAAGCCTCAGACCGTGCCAAAGACCAAACCAACAATGGCATAGGGCCCTGAGGCTTCCACGGCACGCCCCAAAAAGGCCAAGGCTAAAAAGAACACCCTTGTTCAGACCAAGCTTCATCTACCCCAAGGAAAGAGCTTTCGGGAGGCCCTGATACATCACGGTTAGGGTCGACGGGCCAACCTACTGGTCCTCTTGATGGGGAAGGAAACATACAACCTTCTCCTACGGGACTGCCTTCCACTCAGTCCGATGATGGCACTCGTAAATCACACCCTTTGCCTGAGGACAAAACTAAGGCCAAAGACTCAGAGAGATGCCTACAGGTAACACACCTCGCTGATAGGCCTATCACTTCCACCAAATCCAATGAAGGCACACTAGCTCACAAGTCTTTGCCTGAGGACCCAAAACTCGATTCCTTAGACTCAGAGGGACGCCCATGGGTAAAACATCCCGCTAATAGGAATCTCACTTCCACAACTCCCGAGGAAGGCACACTAAAACAAAAGTCTTTGCCTGAGGGAATCACTACTGATCCCAAAGACTCAGAGGGACTGCCCACGGGTAAAACACCCCGCTGATAGGGATCTCACCTCCACCACCGATCAATCGTAAACTGCCCCTGAACATCAGTTGGCTAAAACCCAAGCCTCATGAGTTAGGGCAGGGTGTGACGATAACCAACGCAAACCTTCTTTTGGAGGGGATCTGGACAAACCACAAGGATCACTGAACTTTGGAGATTTTGTAAATCTACTAGAGGAGCCTAAAGAGCTACTCCAAGGTTTCAGTGACAACGATTACATGATTGAGGCTGGGGATGAACCTGACACTCAGGCCCCTCCTTAATCAGACCAGAAGCCACAGTCCCTACCCTTGTTCGAGGACATAAAGCCCTACCCTGAGGCTCAACAAAAGCCCTCCCCTGAGGCATCCAAACAAAAAGAGCCCTCCCCTGAGGTAACTAAAAAGCCCTCCCAAGAGGCAAAACTTGAAACCTCTTCGTTGGGGACTCAGACTGTGGTTCTGGATACCACTTTTGATCACACCAAACCTGTTACTGAGAAAGTTTTGTATGAAACCCTCGATGAATTCAGAACATATGGTGATCGTTTTGACATGGATGAGGAGAAGATGATAATTCAGGTTGACAACCAAATGGAGTTCATCAGCTCTGTTAATAGTAGTCATGAGAATCAAGAGAAGAAGCTCATCAACTTCCTCAACCATGCTCTTCCAACTGTTGAGGCGAATGTGTCCTGAAATACAACCCTAGATGGACTGATCACTAGTACTGCTGAGTCCACTTCCAGGGTTAGTCAACTTCTGGAGTTATTGCAAGAGGACATGCTCACTGAGGTCTTCACAAAGTTGGACTCTCTCAGGTCTGACTTGGATATAGTGAAGGGTAAATGTGATGCCATCTATGAGGATGTTCACATGGATTCTGAGGCAAAATTTAGATTGGGGAAGGCTGCACAAGGTTATATGGCTAATGCCTCCAATCTTTCTGAAATCTCTAAGTCACTAAAGGATGCTGATATTCCTCGACTTAGGACAAACATCACCACCATGGAAAACACTCAGTCCCTCATTCACTTGGATGTTAAGACCATCAAAGCTGATACTCAGTCCATGAAGGAAATGGTGACTAAGATGTTTCAGGCTTTTAAGGGGTCCTCCACCATCACTTCAGGACCATCACAAAGGGCAAAAGCTGGGATTAGTCAGGCTGATCCTTCAACTTTTGAGGGGGAGAATGTGCCACCGATGATGCTTACTTGGAGTGAACCTCCTTCTCACGCTGAGGGGGAGCAGGAAGAAATTACACAACCCCAACCTCAGGTGCCTGTGATCCCTACACCAGAACCCTTAAACCTGCCAGTGGGAACCCAGTATGGTCAGCGGCTGGGCCGAGAAGGGCAAGACCACAGGCTACAGCCGGTAGCAGTGGGCCGAAGGCAGGGGAAACCGGCTTGGGCCGGTTTGCCACTATTTTTGGTGGGTTTGGTTCGGACCGGTTCATAGCTTCACGGGTCCGGTTCACGACATGTTTTAATAAAAATAATACATGGGTTCGGTTTATTATTTTTACAAGTATATTTATTTACAAGTTAAATAAATTAATTTAACATAGTATATAATTAATTTATTTAAAACATGGACTTAGGTTTATTATTATTATTTAATAATACATGATTTTGACCTAAGTATTTAATTATGTAATTTAGACTATAGTATTAATTAATTATTAAAACATGACATATATTTAATTAATTTCCATGACTTAGGTTATATTAATATAAATATTAATACATGTTTTAACCTAAGTATTAAATACACTTTAATTTAATTAAATCATGATTATATTTAATTAAATCGTATATCATATAGTTTATTTAATTAACATGTTATAATTAATAAATTATAGCATTAAACACATGACTTAGTATATTTAACTAGTAAACCTTAAGCTTATCGTATTAGCTTAATAATCCCGCTTATTTCTAATTATGGAAACTTACTATTTTTGGAAACTTTCTATTTTTAGAAACTTATCTATTTTAAGAAGGTAATCTATTTTTGGAAACTATCTATTTTTGGAAACTTTCTATTTTTGGAAACTTTCTTATTTAGGAAACCTGCTATTTTTAGAAAGTTACTTATTATTACACAACAAGTATAATAATACAAGAAATACAAGTAATAATTAATCAGAATATCCGGAATCCATGATAAACACATCATAACGATAAAATCAGTAAAACAAGGCATGAACATATAAAACAAGCTAAGACATGTTAAAATACCAGTTACGTACTCAGTAATCAGAATACTTATACACGTTTACTATTTATGTAGCATTAGTGAGATCTAAGTAGGACTCTCTTCCATTCGTCTTCTTCGTTCACTGGACATAAGGTACGAATTCTCCGTCCTTTCAGTATGGCCATTCTTTCCTTATTAGGATTCCCCGTATGCAGCCAACTGTTTTCCTAGTATATGTTTTATATGTTTTGATATGCTTATGTTTAATTTAAATGCCTAAGCCATATACATTCATGACCGGTTTCACCTAGTTATGAAGGTACCATAACCATAACACTAGAGGCACCAGTGTTATGACTTCACCACGGCGGAGTGATAGCTCGTGACGTCCCTTTCAGATTTTGTCCATATTATGATGTTATCATGTGGGGCGTATGGGTGAATCCTAGGTTACATGTTTTTAACAGATTATTCAGGTGAATGTGGTGTGTGACTTGCATCTTTCAAAAGGAGTCGATCCCTCCTACCCAAACTTATATTAATTAGAGGCAACCCCTCTAATTGCATGACGAGGTCACCCCTCCAAGTATTCATGCACGTTGATATTTCATGACCTATATTGGCTTAATGGTTAACATGTTAAACAGTTTTCATAAGATAAACATAAGGCTTTTCAAACTATAAAACCAGTTTTACTAAGCTATACAATGTTTTCTAGGACATAATCAATTCCGCTGCTATATGTTGTATATGCTTATTCATTCGATGCTTGTATATCTGTGCACTGAGCGTTATGCTCAACCGCTTTCCTTTCATGTTCCCAAAACGGCAGGTACTCAGGGCCGCTCGTAGACTCTAAACGTACGTACATATGGATTGGAAGCTTTCTAGCCTTCATTACTTTATGCTTATCATCATACATTTTGCTACTTGTTTCCATGGACATTGTTTAGTCCTTTTCCGTTACAGTACTTATGTTTGTGTGTGATGAGCTTATACTTTGGGGTACCGATGTTGTTTCCGCTATTTCCTTTATGGTCATGTAATGTTTAAGACATTTATCCTTGTATGCTTTGATGACACGCCATAATTACGCGTGACATTCCATTTACCGAAATGGGTTGTTACAATTATGGTATCAGTGCCAAGGCTTCGGCCTATAGGCTCTCAAAACACGACCTGTGATTAGTGGGTAGTTACTATGGTCTTCTTAGAACTGACAGTCGGTTTTAATGCATTCATTGTTTTCATGCATTCATATATATTTCATTGTCGCAGGCTTATGACTAAGTAATGGTTGGTAAAGGACTGGCCCTATTTAGTCGCATGTACTTTTATCGAAACTTTTAACTTTGGGACCGACCCATTGGCGTCCCCTCGCCATGTCTTTTGTTTTGAGTGAACTGGCCATAGGCGTTCACTCTCGCGCATATAAAAGTTTTCATAAAACTGCATCATGCATTCATGTACTAGTTTTCCTACATAAAGTTTTTCTCATGATTTATTGGTATAAAATTTTTTCATGTATATATTTTATGTTTGATCAGTTTAATCATGTATTTTTATGTTATACTGTAAGATGGTTCTCACACGCGAGCAGGAACAACTCAATGCAGCAGTCCAAGCTGCGATGCAAGCTTTGCTTCCTCAGCTGAGGAACGAAATCAGGGCTGAGGTGCAGGCTGCCAACAATCAGCAACAACACCCAGTACCTCCTCCTCCTCCATCAACATTGGTCACATGGCTAGAGAGATTCAACAAGTAACGCCCTCGATCCTTCGAGAAAACTTATAGCCCTAGTGAAGCTGAAAGCTTGTTGGCTCATATTGAGAAGATATTCGATGCAATGGGCTGTGACCCCGTCTTCAAGTCGAGGTTGGCCTGTTACAAGTTCGAAGGTGATGTGCTAGGATGGTGGAAGGCACTCAAGCATTCTGAGGGAGGTGATGATTGGGTGGCTGGTTTGACTTGGGCTCAGTTCAGGGAGTTAGTGATGGGACAGTTCTTCTCCAAGGCTGAGCAAGACAAGCTGAAGAGGGAGTACCACGAAATCAGGCAGAGAGCTGGGGAGAACAGCAACAAGGTCATGTAACGCTTTCTTCGTTTGGATGGTTTTCTTGGCGCATCAGCAGGTACTGCCGAAGAGCAAGCATACCACTTCCGGTGGGCTCTTCGTACATCGGTCGCCAACAACTTGGTGTGTGCTACGTTCAACACGGTAGCACAAGTTACCGGTGCAGCATCTAAGCTGGAGATGCTGCAAGAAAGAGAAGAGTTCGGGGAAGCAGAGAGACCCGAGAAGAGGTAAACATTCGTTATTCAGCGGTGACCATTCCGAATTCTTTTATTATTATCCAATATTTATCTCTCTTTAAATTGCATCTTTTAGGCAGAAGACTGGGGACCGGTCTCAGCCGGCTACCCAACAACAGCCTACTCAGCCCAAGGGAAACGGTCAGACTCACGAACGTTCTGCTACGGATAGGCGTGGCGGTAATGATAATTACCGTAACAACGCTGGAAAATTCAACAGCAGCAGGTCCTTACACTTACTCATTTTCTTATGATTATATGCAATAATTCATAATTCTGATACATTAGCAATCTTCTACCAGGAATCATGGTAACGGGAGGTACCAGAACCAAAGAGGTTCACAGCCTAACCGACCAGCTATTACTGGTATTACATCTTACGATTTTCCGCATTGTCCTTTTGTACCTATAAACCATGTCTCATGTATACTGTTCTTAACAGGCTCCCAGCCAACAAGGGCACCTGCTGGAGGGTATACTCATCCTTTTTGCAATACCTGCAACCGTAGGCACCCAGGGCGCATGCTACAAGTGTGGCCTTACTGTTCATCGCATGAAGGACTGCCGCAAGGGCGAGATGGAGGGCACATCCGGACATGCCAATTCCAAGCCGCCTCCTACTAGTGGACGCGTTTACACGACTTCTCGCGATCAGGCCAACAAGTCTACAGGTACCATCACTGGAATCTTGTATATGTATGGTCAAGCTACATGTGTTTTATTTGACGCGGGTGCTACTCATTCGGTCATTTCTACTGCTTATGCTAAGAATGTTAGGATATCTCCTATGCCATTAGATAATGTACTAAACATTTCCACGCCTTTAAGAGACTCTGTACACATAACCCATGTGTACAAGAGCCTTCCCCTAGAGTTTGACGACACGATTCGTCTTGTTGACGCACTTCCGTTGTACATGAGTGATTTTGACATGATATTGGGCATGAACTGGTTATCCAAACATCACGCCACCATAGACTGTCATACATATCGGCTCATCTTCGGTGATGCCAATGCACCAGAGTACATTTACAACGGGTTCATACCCAGAAGGCCTATACAAATCATATCAACCCTACAAGCACGTGCTTTACTTTCACATGGTTGTGAGGGTTATCTAGCTACTGTTCATGACATGGATGCTGAATCTCCATCAATTCAGAATCAGCCGATAGTGTCAGAATTTCCAGACGTATTTCCAGAAGAACTTCTGGGCGTACCACCTGCACGTGAAGTAGAGTTTAATATCAAGCTCATCCCAGGAGATGAGCCGATTTCTAAGGCTCCTTATCGTATGACTCCCATAGAGCTGAAGGAGCTGAAGGACCAATTGCAAGAACTTCTAGAACGAGGCTTCATTCGACTGAGCGCATCTCCATGTGGCGCACCGGTCTTATTCGTGAAGAAGAAGACAATAGTATGCGTCTTTGCATAGATTACCACGAGCTCAACAAGATCACCATCAGGAATAGGTATCCTTTACCACGCATTGACGACTTGTTTGACCAACTCCAAGGGGCCATACATTTCCCCAAAATTTATCTGAGGTCGGGCTATCATCAGCTACAGGTTAAAGAGCAGGACATCGCTAAGACTGCTTTCCGTACACGCTATGGGCACTACGACTTTGTAGTCATGCCATTTGGCCTTACCAATGCTCCAGCTGTGTTCATGGATTTGATGAACAGAATCTTCCATGAATTTTGGAAAAGTTCGTCATTGTCTTCATTGATGACATCCTGATATTCTCTAGGTCCAAGGAGGAACACGAAGACCATCTTCGTATAGTGCTACAGATTCTTCGCCAGAAGCAGCTGTATGCTGAATTCTCCAAGTGTGAGTTCTAGTTAGACAAGGTGGCGTTCTTAGGTCACATTGTATCAGTAGAAGGAATCACCATGGATCCAACAAAGGTTGAGGCTATTACCAAGTGGACAAGACCGACATCAGCGACTGAGGTTCGCAGTTTCCTAGGCTTAGTTGGTTACTACCGTAGGTTCGTAGAGAACTTTTCCCGTTTAGCACTACTATTGACCTAACTGATGCGGAAATGGGAGAAATTCGCCTGGACAGAAGAAACAGAGAAGAGCTTTGAAGACCTAAAGCAGAAGTTAGTATTTACACCCATTCTTACTCTCCCATCTGGTACAAGTGGATTTCAAATCTATAGTGATGCTTCAGGGAAGGGACTTGGCTATGTTTTTATGCAACATGGGAAAGTGATCGCGTACGCTTCACTGCAGCTTAAGCCTATGAGGAAAATTACCATACGCATGACTTGGAACTTGCGACAGTCGTGTTTGCATTGAAGATATGGAGGCACTACTTGTATGGAGAATCATGTGACATTTTCACAGACCACAAGAGATTGAAGTACATCTTCACTCAACGTGAATTGAACATGAGACAGAGGAGATGGTTAGAGCTGTTGAAGGATTATGACATTAATCTGCAGTATCATCCCGGAAAGGCGAATGTAGTGGCAGATGCACTTAGCGGGAAGTCTGAAATGATAAACGACATTAAAAATGAGGAGGAAATTATAAGAGACTTAGAGCAACTAGACACTAAGATCATGGTACGTGGACATCACGGTTACTGGGCTAATCTTAGAGTGGAACCTGAGTTACTCTTGAGGATCAAGGAAGCTCAGAAGGATGACGGTGAAATCTGGGCGATAATTCAGAACTTAGAGAAACAAACATAATTTCGTATAGACGAAGACGGTATCTTATGGCAGGGCACGAGACTTTGTGTTCCTGATGATCAAGAAATCTTTGAAGCATTGTTAGCTAAGGCTCATAGCTCCCCATTCTCCATTCATCCTGGTTCGACCAAGATGTACCACGACATCAAGTAATAATTTTGGTGGAGTGGTATGAAACAGGATGTTGCGACTTACGTATCCAAATGTCTTACCTGCTAGCAGGTTAAGATCGAGCATCAGCGATCTGGCGGTCTTCTACAACCGTTAGATATTCCAGAGTGGATGTGGGACAAGATCACCATGGATTTTGTTACCGGTCTTCCGCAGACAAAGAGGAGGCACAATGCGATTTGGGTTATCGTGGATCGACTTACTAAGTCAACTCATTTCTAACCGATCAGCAAGGAAGATTCGGTCAGTAAACTCGCTGATACTTACAAGAAGGAGATCATGAGGTTTCATGGTGCTCCATCCAGTATCGTCTCGGGCAGAGATCCTCGTTTCACTTTGCGATTCGGTAAGAGTTGTAGAAAGCTTGGGGTACAAAACTTAAGCTTAGTACGGCTTTTCATCCTCAAACAGATGGGCAATCGGAGAGAACGATTCAGACATTAGAAGACATGTTGAGGTCATGTGCGTTGGAATGGACAGGAGACTGGGACGATTACATCTGTTTGGTAGAGTTTGCATACAACAACTGTTGGCACGCTAGCATTAAGTGTGCTTCATTCAAGATGTTGTATGGTAGAAAGTGTCGTGCCCCAATCTACTGGGATCAGGTTGGTGAACGAAAACTTGAAGGACCAGAACTGATTGAGTTGACCAACGAGAAGGTCGCTGTATCTAAGCAGAAATTGCAAGAAGAACGATCACGTCATAAGAGTTATGCCGACAAGCATCATAGGGACTTACATTTTAACGTAGGAGATCACGTCTTTCTTAAGGTATCGCCAACATGTGGCGTTAAGCGTTTTGGAATCAAAGGGCAGCTCAGTCCTCGATTCATCGGACCATTTGATGTCATTGAGCGAGTCGGTGAAGTATCTTATCGTTTAGCGTTACCTCTGCAGCTTTCCCACGTTCACGGCGTTTTCCATGTGTCCTTACTCAGAGGGTACAAGTATCATCCCCTTCACATGGTTCAGTATCCACTGGAACAAATTCGTGAAGATCTTACCTTCATAGAGGAACCCGAACGAGTTCTTGACAGGCAAGAACGAGTCATGAGGAAGAAGACGATTCCATTTGTCAAAATCCTTTGGAGGGATCATACCGAGCGGGAAGCCACTTGGGAAACGAGGAGTCTATCCAGACTTCTTACCCTCATTTTAAGTTTTGAATTTGGGTATGTTCCTCTTTTTCAGTTTACTTTATCTATAATTCGGGGACGAATTATTCTTTTTTAGGGGGAAGAGTTGTAAAACCCGCATGCTTTTACCATCAATAGTACCCTTAGTATCGTACGTACATGATTAAAACTTTCCTTTTATAACATGAATACGTTTCACGAACGTAAATTACAAGAACTACGTACGTGTTATTACACGATAAGTATTAAGTATGTATTAATGCACAATAATTATTATCAATAATATTTATAATCACGAACATGAAATCATGAACGTAATAAACACAAACGTACAATTAGGTATTTACGTAATTATTATTACGACTACGTACAAGTATATATTATAACACGAAAATTTAATAATAACGTCACGTAAATACAAGCACACGAAAACATACTAATTTAGAACACGAAATAGCTACGGGTTTCCCTTTGTGGGCCCCGGTAGCCGCGGTAAGGAAAGAGAGGGGGGGGGGGCAGCCCATGTTGATATTATTAAAGAAACAAATATGGAAAAAACATAAACATTACAGAAGAATTTTTAGAAAAGCAAAAACCCTAAAATTCTTCTTGCTCTCTCCTTAGGCCGGCGGCTACATCAATCCAACAAGGGGATTGGTTGATATTTAATTAACAAATCACAAGTACATGTTCGTGTATTCAAGATCTATTGATTCCATGTGTTTTGGTAATCCGAAAACCTTTCTTTTTATTTTCTTTTATGTTTTATACAAGTATGATCATGGGGTTTGAAAACACAAGAATTAAAACAAGTAAAACCATGGTGGGTAAATAATACAAGGGTGTTTTCGGATTTTGGTATTCGTCCGCCACACAAACTGAGAGCCACAAGGCTCTCGGCGTCGTTTGTTTTGCACCACCACACGAGACTCATGTCTCGGTGGTGGGTCTCGGTCAACAGCAGGGAAACAAGATACCTCGACGTGTGTCGGGGGTGTTTTGTGGTTTGGTTTGTCTCGGCAGCCAACACAGCCCCGCCACCGGCTAAAGCTGGTGTCTAATTATGGTAAGCAGGGGGAACCGCAGGCAGCAGGGGGACCACTGGAAACTGCCAGTGGGAACCCGGTGTGGTCAGCGGCTGGGCCGAGAAGGGCAAGACCACCGGCTATAGCCGGTGGCAGTGGGCCGAAGGCAGGGGCAACCGGCTTGGGCCGGTTTGCCACTGTTTTTGGTGGGTTTGGTTCGGACCGATTCATGGGTTCACGGGTCCGGTTCACGACATGTTTTAATAAAAATAAGACATGGGTTCGGTTTATTATTTTTACAAGTATATTTATTTACAAGTTAATTAAATTAATTTAACATAGCATATAATTAATTTAATTAAAACATGGACTTAGGTTTATTATTATTATTTAATAATACATAATTTTAACCTAAATATTTAATTATATAATTTAGACTATAGTAATTATTTAATTACTAAAACATGACATATACTTAATTAATTTCCATGACTTAGGTTATATTAATATAAATATTAGTACATGTTTTAACCTAAGTATTATATATACTTTAATTTAATTAAATCATGATTATATTTAATTAAATCGTATAAAATATAGTTTATTTAATTAACATGTTATAATTAATAAATTATACCATTAATCACATGACTTAGTATATTTAAGCAGTAAAACTTAAGCTTATCGTATTAGCTTAATAATCCAGCTTATTTCTAATTATGGAAACTTACTATTTTTAAAAACTTTCTATTTTTAAAAACTTATCTAATTTAAGCACTTAATCTATTGTTGGAAACTTTCTATTTTTGGAAACTTTCTATTTTAGGAAACCTACTATTTTTAGAAAGTTACTTATTATTAAACAACAAGTATAATAATACAAGAAATACACGTAATACTTAATCAGAATATCCGGAATACATGATAAACATAGCATAACGATAAAATCAGTAAAACAAGGCATGAACATATAAAACAAGCTAAGACATGATATAAATCCAGTTACGTACTCAGTAGTCAGAATTCTTATACACGTATACTATTTATGTAGCATTAGTGAGATCGAAGTAGGACTCTCTTCCATTCGTCTTCTTCGTTCACTGGACATAAGGTACGGATTCTCCGTCCTTTCAGTATGGACATTCTTTCCTTATTAGGATTCCCCGTATGCAGCCAACTGTTTTCCCAGTATATGTTTTATATGTTTTGATATGCTTATGATTAATTTAAATGCCTAAGCCATATACATGCATGACCTGTTTCACCTAGTTATGGAGGTACCATAACCATAACATTGGAGGCACCAGTGTTATGACTTCACCACGGCGGAGTGATAGCTCGTGGCGTCCTTTTCAGCTTTTGGCCATATTATTATGTTATCATGTGAGGCGTATGGGTGCATCCTAGGTTACATATTTTTAACAGATTATTCAGGTGAATGTGGTGTGTGCCTTGCATCCTTCACAAGGAGCTGATCCCTCCTACCCAAACTTATATTAATTAGAGGCAACCCCTTTAATTGCATGACGAGGTCACCCCTCCAAGTATTCATGCGTGTTGATATTTCATGACCTATATTGGCTTAGTGGTTAACATGGTAAACAGTTTTCATAAGATAAACATAAGGCTTTTCAAACTATAAAACCAGTTTTACTAAGTTATACCAGGTTTTCCAGGACTTAATCAATTCCGTTGCTATATGTTGTATATACTTATTCATTCTATGCTTGTATATCCGTGCACCTGAGCGTTATGCTCAGCCATTTTCCTTTCATGTTCCCAAAATAGCAGGTACTCAGGGACGTTTGTAGACTCTAAGCGTACGTGCATATGGATTGGAAGATTTCTAGCCTTCATTACTTTATGCTTATCATCATACATTTTGCTACTTGTTTCCATGGACATTGTTTAGTCCTTTTCCTTTACAGTACTTATGTTTGTGTGTGATGAGCTTATAATTTGGGGTACCGATGTTGTTTCCGGTATTTCCTTTAAGGTCATGTAATGTTTAAGACATTTATCCTTGTATGCTTTGATGACACGCCATAATCACGCGTGACATTCCATTTACCGAGATGGGGTGTTACAGTGAAAATAACTTGCTATACTCAGAATAGATGTATTATAGTCAAAAGACATGATAAGACTCCTTATGAAATATTCAGGGAAAGGATTCCAGATATCAGATACTTTCATGTGTTTAGATGTCCTGTGTTCATTCACAATCAAAAGGACCATCTTGGTAAATTTGATGCCAAAGCTGATGATGGATATTTTATTGGATACTCTTTTGTCTCCAAAGCCTTCAGGGTCTTAAACACAAGGAGAAAACAAGTTGAGGAGTCATTTCATGTCACCTATGATGAAAGTATTGATGCTATTAACTTTACAAATCAATCAATAGAAGATATTGGGATCAATGACTCATCAAGATATCCTCCTGATGAGTATGAACATAGTCCCTCAAAGCAATATCAAACTGATGCGGATATATCCTTCCATATAACACTCACATTAGGTCAATCGATAACTTAATCAAAAATCAACATCTCCCTGAAGTTATCCCTACTAAGGCTGAAGAATCAAATGATTCTCTCATCCATGAAGACGTTGAGGGGACAATTGATGAGAATATCGACTTTTCTATCACTAAAAATGCTTCAGTGAGAAGTGATGTCCCAGTACTAAGTACTGAACCACCAGTCCCTGATACTCATCCACTATCTACTAGCTCTAGTCCAAGTCCTCAGGACAGATGGTCAAGATAACAACACATAGAGCTTGTAAATATAATTGGTTATGTGTCTGAGGGGATGCTCACACGTAGTCATGCTGTTAAACTTTCTGCTGCCAGGGCCCATGAATGTCTATTTGTAGACTTTCTCTCTGAAGTTGAACCCAAAAAGGTTTTAGAGGCCCTGACACATCCAGGGTGGGTTGAGGCCATGCAAGAAGAGCTTAATCAATTCCTCAGGAACAAAGTGTGGAAACGTGTTCATCTCTCTAAAGGGAAATCAGCTCTTGGTACAAAATGGGTGTTCAAAAACAAGACTGATGAAGATGGAATTGTCATTAAAAACTAAGCTAGGCTTGTTGGTCAGGGGTGTGGTCAGCTCGAAGGCATTGACTATGAAGAAACCTTTGCCCTTGTAGCAAGAATGGAAGCCATTAGGATTTTCCTCGCCTATGCTACTTACATGAACTTCAAAGTTTTCCAAATGGATGTAAAAAGTTCCTTCCTGAATGGAAAGATCACTAAAGAAGTTTATGTTGCTCAGCCTCCTGGCTTTGTGATATCTGAGTTCCCAAACCATGTCTGTAAACTTGACAAAGCCCTATATGGACTCAAACAAGCACCAAGGGCATGGTATGAAACTCTCTCTACCTTCCACATAATTAACAAATTTGTCAGGGGGAAGATAGACAATACCTTGTTTATCTTCAGAACCAAGGAGGATGTTCCGCTAGTTCAGATATATGTTCATGACATCATATTCGGATCTACTAACTATGACCTTTGTAGAAATTTTGGAAAATTTATGACAAAGAAATTTGAAATGAGTATGATGGGTGAATTAACATATTTTCTTGTACTACAAATCAAACAGGGGGGGACAAGGGGATCTCAATCTGTCAAGAAAAATACACCAGAGAAATACTTAAAAAATATGATATCTCTGAGTGTGCTTCAGTAAAGACTCCAATGGTTCCCCCAACAACTTAGGTCCTGATCTCACTGAGTCATGAACTGTCACTGAGAAAAAAACCAAACCTATCTCTCCCTCAGGGACTCCTACAAACTCAGTCAACACCATTCCTGTTGTAAATCAAGAGGAGTTAAGTAGATTGTTCTGACTTTTCATGGAAGAGAAGCTGAACTTTGCCTCTAAAACTCAGGGTGAAACATATGTGTCCTTACAGCCTGAATCATCAGCAAGTAAGAAAACTGAACCTAAGTCTTCTAGGAAAGTTAAAACAAAGAAACCTTCCTGTGAGCCATGTCACTACACAAATCATACCACTGATAACTGCTTTAGAGTTCTCTATTGCATGAAGTGTAAAAGTGAAGATCACAGGACAACAGATCATGAGATGCACATGGCTTCTATTAGAAATGATAATAGATATAATGCTCATCCTTACAACTATGGGCCCGCCTCAACAAATTAGAAAATCCAAGGCTAAGCCTTACCCACCATGTACACATTATGGCATCCATGATCAAAGGTCTGATGATTGTGTATACTACCCTGAGTGTGATATTTGTGGAAGCAATGATCATACTACCTTAGGACACAATAGAATAATCATGGTCAGAAGGGGAATGTTAGCTGAGTCATCTCAAAGCACTGAATCCTTAGTCGGACTAAGCTGTAACACATATGGAAGCAACGTTCATTGTACCTCAGGCCATGCTGACTTTGAGTGCCTCAAACGAGTTGAAAGACGCCAGGCTCCTATAGCCAAAGAGCCTACTAAAAAGTGGGCTCACAAGAGAAACTAATCCACCTCGTTATTTGTGTAGTAACACTTCAAGGAGCCTGTCTGGAACTTAGAAAGTGGGTGTTCAATTATGGCAGGGGTCAAAAGTTATCTACACAAATACGTGGAGCAACCAGCTCCTAAGGTAGTATTCGGTGATAACTCATCTTGTGTTACTGAGGGATATGGTTCAATAAAATGTGGTGGAATAGTTTTTTCAAAAGTGGAGTTTGTAAATGGTCTGAAGTATAATCTCATCAGTATCAGCCAACTGTGTGATGCTAAGTACATCGTTCAGTTTGATGATAAGTAAAGAACAATCTTCAATACGAACAAAGAGATTGTTCTGACTACTCCAAGAAGAAATGATGTATATGTCTTAGACATGTCTCTGTAACTCACTCAGGAGCATGTTTCTTCGCTAAAGCCTCAAACTCTGTCAATTGGCTTTGGCACAAGAGACTGTCACATCTTAATTTCAAAGACATGAACAAACTTGCAAAACAAAACAAAGTTCTTCGCTTACCATCTCTTGTGTACTCAAAAGACAATCCTTGTTCAGCCTGTGAAAAAGGTAAACACCAGAGAGCTTCTTTCAAGCCAAAACAAAACTTTTCTATCAGGAAGTGTCTTTATCTTCTTCATATGGACTTATTTGGGCCTGTCAGTCTAATGTCCATAAATCATTGGAAATATACTCTTGTGATTGTTTATGAATACTCTAGATACACATGGGTATACTTCCTAAAAAAGAAAAGCCAAGCTCCTGAATTCATAATGTCTTTTATCAAGCTTGAGAGTTTTTATGATGAGAAAGGAATTTCTCAGAACTTCTCTTCTCCCTACACACCTGAACAAAATGGTGTGGCTGAAAGGAAGAATAGAACTCTTATTGAAGCTGTACGTACCATGCTCAATGGATCCAATCTTTCAAAACACTTCTGGACTGAGGCTGTGAAAATACCTTGCTATACTCAGAACAGATGTATTATAGTCAAAAGACATGATAAGTCTCCTTATGAAATATTCAGGGAAAGGATTTTAGATATCAGCTACTTTCATGTGTTTGGATGTCATGTGTTCATTCACAATCAAAAGGACCATCTTGGTAAATTTGATGCCAAAGCTGTTGATGGATATTTTCTTGGATACTCTTTTGTCTCCAAAGCCTTCAGGGTCTTTAACACAAGAAGACAACAAGTTGAGGAGTCATTTCATGTCACCTATGATGAAAGTATGGATGCCATTAACTTTACAAATCAATCAATAGAAGAGATTGGGATCAATGACTCATCAAGATATCCTCCTGATGAGTATGAACATAGTCCCCCAAAGCAGTATCAGACTAATGCTGATATATCCTTCCATATAACATCTCACATTAGGTGAATCGATAACTTAATCACAAATCAACATATCCCTGAAGTTATCCCTACTTAAGCTGAAGAATCAAATGTTTCTCTCATCCATGAAGACGTTGAGGGAACAATTGATGAGAATATCGACTTTTCTATCACTGAAAATCCTTCAGTGAGAAGTGATGTCCCAGTACTAAGTACTGAACCACCAGTCCCTGATACACATCAACTATCTACTAGCTCTAATCCAAGTCCTCAGGACAGATGGTCAAGACAACAACACATAGAGCTTGTAAATATAATTAGTGATGTGTCTAAGGGGATGCTCACACACAGTCAGGCTGCTAAACTTTCTGCTGCCAAAGCCCATAAATGTCTGTTTGTAGACTTTCTCTCTGAAGTTGAACCCAAAAAGGTTTCAGAGGCCCTGACACATCCAGGGTGGGTTGAGGCCATGCAAGAAGAGCTTAATCAATTCCTCAGGAACAAAGTGTGGAAACGTGTTCCTCTCTCTAAAGGGAAATCAACTCTTGGTACAAAATGGGTGTTCAAAAACAAGACTGATGAAGATGGAATTGTCATTAAAAGCAAAGCTAGGCTTGTTGTTCAGGGGTGTGGTCAGCTTGAAGGCATTGACTATGAAGAAAACTTTTTCCTTGTAGCAAGAATAGAAGCTATCAGGATTTTCCTCGCCTATGCTACTTACATGAACTTCAAAGTTTTCCAAATGGATGTAAAAAGTGACTTCCTGAATGGAAAGATCACTGAAGAAGTTTATGTTGCTCAGCCTCCTGGCTTTGAGAGATCTGAGTTCCCAAACCATGTCTATAAACTTGACAAATCCCTATATGGACTCAAACAAGCACCAAGGGCATGGTATGAAACTCTCTCTACCTTCCTTATAATTAAAAAATTTGTCAGGGGGAAGATAGATAATATTTTGTTTATCTTCATAACCAAGGAGGATGTTCCGCTAGTTCAGATATATGTTGATGACATCATATTCGGATCTACTAACTATGACCTTTGTATAAATTTTGGAAAACTTATGACAAAGAAATTTGAAATGAGTATGATGGGTGAATTAACATATTTTCTTGGACTCCAAATCAAACAGGGGGACAAGGGGATCTCAGTCTTCAAGAAAAATACACCAGAGAAATACTTAAAAAATATGATATCTCTGAGTGTGCTTCAGTAGAGACTCCCATGGTTCCCCCCAACAACTTAGGTCCTGATCTCACTGAGTCATGAACTCAGTCAACTCCATTCCTGTTGTAAATCAAGAGGAGTTAAGTAGATTGTTCCAACTTTTCATGGAAGAGAAGCTGAACTTTGCCTCTAAAACTCAGGGTGAAACATCTGTGTCGTCACAGCCTGAATCATCAGCAAGTAACAAAACTGAACCCGAGTCTTCTAGGAAAGTTAAAACAAAGAAACCTTCCTGTGAGCTATGTCACTACACAAATCATACCACTGATAACTGCTTTAGAGTTCTCTATTGCATGAAGTGTAAAAGAGAAGATCACAAGACAGCAGATCATGAGATGCACATGGCTTCTATTAGAAATGCTAAAAGATATAATGCTCAGCCTTACAACTATGGGCCCGCCTCAACAAATAAAAAAATCCAAGGCTAAGCCTTACCCACCATGTACACATTGTGGCATCCATGATCAAAGGCCTGATGATTGTGTATACTACCCTGAGTGTGATATTTGTGGAAGCAATGATCATACTACCTCAGGACATAATAGAATAATCATGGTCAGGAGGGGAATGTTAGTTGATTCATCTCAAAGCACTGAATCCTCAGTCGGACTAAGCTGTAAAATATGTGGAAGCAACGTTCATTCTACCTCAGACCATGCTGACTTTAAGTGCTTCAAACGAGGTGAAAGACGCCAGGCTCCTAGAGCCAAAAAGCCTACTAAAAAGTAGGCTCACAAGAGAAACTAATCAACCTCGTTATTTGTGTAGAAACACTTGAAGGAGCCTGTCTGGAACTTAGACAGTGGGTGTTCAAGAATTATGACATGGGTCAAAAGTTATATACACAAATACGTGGAGCAACCAGGTCCTAAGGTAGTATTCGGTGATAACTCATCTTGTGTTATTGAGGGATATGGTTCAATAAAATATGGTGGAATAGTTTTTTAAAAAGTGGCATTTGTAAACAGTCTGAAGTATAATCTCATCAATATCAGCCAACTGTGTGATGCTAAGTACATCGTTCAGTTTGATGATAAGTAAGGAACAATCTTCAATGCGAACAAAGAGATTGTTCTGACTGCTCCAAGAAGAAATGATGTATATGTCTTAAACATGTCATCTATAACTCACTCAGGAGCATGTTTCTTTGCTAAAGCCACAGAATCTGTCAATTGGCTTTGGCATAAGAGACTGTCACATCTCAATTTCAAAGACATGAACAAACTTGCAAAACAAAACAAAGTTCTTGGCTTACCATCTCTTGTGTACTCAAAAGACAAACCTTGTTCAGCCAGTGAATAAGGTAAACACAAGAGAGCTTTTTTCAAGCCAAAACAAAACTTTTCTATCAGGATGTGTCTTCATCTTCTTCATATGGACTTATTTGGGCCTGTCAGTCTAATGTCCACAAATCATTAGAAATATCCCCTTGTGATTGTTGATGAATACTCTAGATACACATGGGTATACTTCCTGAAAAAGAAAAGCCAAGCTCCTGAATTCATAATGTCTTTTATCAAGAAAGTAGAAAAACAAAATGTCACTAACGTTAAACAAATAAGAACTGATAATGGAACAGAATTCAGGAACCAAGAGCTTTCGAGTTTTTGTGATGAGAAACGAATTTCTCAGAACTTCTCTTCTCCCTACACACCTGAACAAAATGGTGTGGCTGAAAGGAAGAATAGAACTCTTATTGAAGCTGCACGTACCATGCTCAATGGATCCAATCTTTCAAAACACTTATGGACTGAGGCTGTGAAAATAGCTTGCTATACTCAGAACATCTGTATTATAGTCAAAAGACATGATAAGACTCCTTATGAAATATTCAGGGAAACGATTCTAGATATCAGCTACTTTCATGTGTTTGGATGTCCTGTGTTCATTTACAATCAAAAGGACCATCTTGGTAAATTTGATGCCAAAGCTAATGATGTATATTTTCTTGGATACTCTTTTGTCTCTAAAGCCTTCGGGGTCTTTAACACAAGGAGACAACAAGTTGAAGAGTCATTTCATGTCACCTTTGATCAAAGTATGGATGCCATTAACTTCACAAATCAATCAATGGAAGAGATTAGGATCAATGACTCATCAAGATATCCTCCTGATGAGTATGAACATAGTCCCTCAAAGCAGTATCAAACTAATGCTGATATATCCTTCCATATAACACCTCGCAATAGGTCAATCGATAACTTAATAACAAATCAACATGCCCCTGAAGTTTTCCCTATTCAGGCTGAAGAATCAAATGATTCTCTCATCCATGAAGACGTTGAGGGGACAATTGATGAGAATATCGACTTTTCTGTCACTGAAAATCCTTTAGTGAGAAGTGATGTCCTAGTAATAAGTACTGAACCACCAGTCCCTGATACTCATCAACTATCTACTAGCTCTAATCCAAGTCCTCAGGATAGATGGTCAAGACAACAACACATAGAGATTGTAAATATAATTGGTGATGTGTCCAAGGGGATGCTCAAACGCAGTCACGCTGCTAAACTTTCTGCTGCCTCAGCCCATGAATGTCTGTTTGTAGACTTTCTCTCTAAAGTTGAACCCAAAAAGGTTTCAGAGGCCCTAACCATCCAGGGTGGGTGTAGGCCATGCAAGAAGAGCTTAATCAATTCCTCAAGGACAAAGTGTGGAAACTTGTTCCTCTCTCTAAAGGGAAATCAGCTCTTGGTACAAAATAGGTGTTCAAAAACAAGACTGATGAAGATGAAATTGTCATTAAAAATAAAGCTAGGCTTGTTGTTCAGGGGTGTGGTCAGCTTTAAGGCATTGACTACGAAGAAACTGTTGCCCCTGTAGCACGAATGGAAGCCATCAAGATTTTCCTCTCCTATGCTACTTACATGAACTTCAAAGTTTTCCAAATGGATGTAAAAAGTGCCTTCTTGAATGGAAAGATTAATGAAGAAGTTTATGTTGCTCAGCCTCCTGGCTTTGAGAGTTCTGAATTCCCAAACCATGTTTGTAAACTTGACAAAGCCCTATATGGACTCAAACAAGCACCAACGGCATGGTAGGAAACTCTCTCTACCTTCCTGATAATGAAAATTTTTGTCAGGGGGAAGATAGACAATACCTTGTTTATCTTCAAAACCAAGGAGGATGTTCTGCTAGTTCAGATATATGTTGAGGACATCGTATTCGGATATACTAACTATGACCTTTGTAGAAAGTTTGGAAAACATATGACAAAGAAATTTGGAATGAGTATGATGGGTGAATTAACATATTTTCTTGGACTACAAATCAAACAGGGGGACAAGGGGATCTTAGTCTGTCAAGAAAAATACACTAGAGAAATACTTAAAAAATATGATATCTCTGAGTGTGCTTCAGTAAAGACTCCCAAGGTTCCCCCCAACAACTTAGGTCCTGATCTCACTGGTAAATCAGTCAATCAAACCTTATTCAGGGGAATGATTGGATCATTAATGTACCACACAGAAACTAGTCCTGATATTCAGTTCTCAACAATTCTATGTGCAAGATATCATGTTAATACTTAGATTTTGTCTAGTAAGAAAATTATCGTTGTACCAATCTCTTCGAATTGAAAACCGGATTTTATGTGCGACTCGGTCGTTCTTTGGTGAAACAAAAGTGTGTCGTTGTAGTATAATCAAAATGTGCGAAACAATTAAAGTAAAATGACGTTAAGATAAAAGGCGTTTAAAATAAATGTCGGTAAAAATAAAAGGGCGTTATAGTAAACCTAAATCTAATTAAAAGTAATGGGTGCAAATATTTAAAACTTGACGGAAAGTAAATTGATTAAACGAGTTAAAATAAAAGCGTGACGAGAATTAAAATTTGACAAAGTGTTAAAATGTTAACTTAAAAAAATAAACAAGACAAAATATAAAAACAACCTACCATCGGAATACATTCCGATCAAATCTCGTCGGAATGTGCACAACCGTCCAATCGCAATATGAGCTTACCCCCAAATCGGAATGTAGATTGGAATACCAATCGGAATATGTCACTTACCCTGATCGGAATAACCAAACGAATCCCAATAGGAATATCTTAAATCCTCCAATCGGAATGCTGCTCAACACCCTCCAATCGGAATACCAAACGCACCTTTGATCGGAATATATAGAAGAGTCCTGATCGGAATGTTGCTTACTTACCCTGATCGGAATGTTGAAAACCCTTTCCCGACCAAGCCAAAGAGCTATGGTCGGAATGAAAAACCCTTTTCCGATTTACCAGATCGAAATATGGTGAAAAGAAGGCAAAATAAGCTAAACAAATAAGCTATAATTCTAATAAGCACAAGACAAAAATCCTAAGGTAAACCGTATAAAAATAAGCTACTAAACTGAAATTTAAGGACTTTTAAAACACGAAAAGGAAAAGGTTTATGAAAAACAAACTTTTATATAAAAATAACTTTTATCAAAACTTTATAAACCTAAAAAATAAACACAATAAGCTATAAAAATTAATGATCTAAAAGAATCAAAAGCATAAAAACTTGATCTTTAATCAAATAAGCAAGATAATAAACACATAAACATAAAGATTAAAGCATAGAAAGAAAGGTAGAATGAGAGATTAAAAACAAGAAAATTAAAGAACACTTACTTGGAAATTAAATGTATTAAAAATGCAAGACAAGTATTTAAATGTGCAATAAAGTAAATGTGCAAGTAATTAAAAGGTGGAAGACTAATTGTCACCTTAGCCAACAAAACTAATGAAATGAAAAATGAGGGGTATTTATAGGAGATTAGGAAGGTGTTTAGAGGAAGCTTCCTCCCCTCCTTCCTTTCTTCTTAATTGCACCATTAAGTCCTTCCCTTCTTAGTCTTTTGTTAATCTTGGACTTTTATGACTTATGGCTTGGGATTTCTTTAAACTCGTCTTTTAATTCTTCAATAAATAAGACTCGAGTTCTTCGGCTTTTGATTAACTTTCGTCTTTCGACTTTTTCTTCGATAAATCTTCAGAATTGGTCTTGGATTTCCGTTCTTTTTGCACTCTTGACTTCTTGACTTCGTCTTTCATCTTTTTCTTCAATAAAAGCCCGTAAATGCCGTGTTTTCTCCACTTTTCACAATTTCGTCCTAAATCACAACAAAAACACAAACCACGCATAATTCCGACATAAAAGACATAGAATACACGTTTTGGCTCGGTTATTATTGTAATTAAGTGGTAAAAAGGATGGGTGTTTTCACACCTATCAAATCCCCTACACTTGACCATTGCAATGTCCTCATGCAATGCATTAGTTACAAAGCAAGATTACATTTTTCATCATAATCGATCCACGTTAGCCTTTATTAATGAGATAGAAAATTATAAACATTAAAAGTAAAGAAATCAAAAACATACCTTGGGTTTTGGAAATGTCATGAATAATCATCATCCTCAAGTTTTCACTTTCTCCAAACCAAGCTTAAAAACGAGATCATTGTTATTATAAGTTAGTAGACTAACACGAACTCATGTGGGCCAATTATTCACTTAGACTCCCTTATTCTTAGGGGTATCTCTTATATTTTATTGTTGTCTTGAATGATCACGAAGATGCATTTTTGACTTATTTCGATAGTTATTTAGTCCAAAAATAAAGTAAACGATTTAATCAATAGTTAGGTAAAGGACAAAATCTTTTAAAACTGCTTCTCGGGACCTCATAAAGTTCATATCTTGGCATAACTCGCTTCGCTATTTGAGACCTTTCTCGGACCGATATTTGGCGGCGACTTCATACTTCAAACCTTGAGAGACGTTCATGAAATTATGGTCTTCTCTTCATAATGGAATTTATTCACTTGAAGTTTTGAGAGATTCATACTTGGACCACGACTTCTTCACTTTTCTCCAATCTTTATTTTGGACTTTGATATACAACGATGCGCCTCCTTTTATGACTTGGATCTATTTATCCTCATACCTTGCTAGGGTCTTTTCGGATACACTTCTCCATGACTTTTGGGGAGTTTTTGCTTTTTGTCGTGTGTCTCGTTCTTCATATTGATTTTCGATAAATGATCTTTCACATCACTTTGGATCTTTGGCAACAAAATATAGCCCTCATGTCTTGTTAGGACCTTTTTGGACTCGCCAATATTTGCATCCCACTTCAATAAGTTATGCCTTGGCTATGAACTCTAATCCATACCGAGCAACTTTTAAACGATCTTGGGCTAGAAGCTAAGTAACTTTTCAAATCGTACAACCTTATTTATTGCAGATAAATTTATTAGCAAGCGATGGGAGAATAGGCTCATAATTAACTCACATAAATTCACGAAAGAATACCAAACTTATAATTGGCGCTATCATCTCTCATTCTCCATAGTTTAAAATCTCAAGGAATGAGACTCGTGGATGCTTAGCCTATTAAATCAAAGTTTTGGGTTTTCGAGTCGCCTATAGTATCTTGCAAATTCTTAGACTTATTCAAGTTTAGAAATCGCGTTTTAAAGTTCCCTTGATAAACGACTCTCTAAGATCAATTATAGGAACTTGCGAAAAGTTCTTGTTCTTAACCCGTGAGAGTTAAGAATTTCGCGTTTTATAGCTCCCTATATAAAAGCCTAGCAAAACTTGACTTAAACACGTTAAGGATACTAGCTAGAGTAAACTTAAGATACGTAAACTCGGGTTGAGTCAAAAGATTCACAACGTTTGAAAATTAAAACCACTTTATTAAAGATTTATTCTAGCAAAGAAAGAAAAATAACTATACAAAGGTAAAAACTAATAGGCCAAAATAGATCAAAAATTTTGAAAACTGTCCAAAAAATTGATTTTCCGGTTAAAATGAGGACAAATACAAGGAAAAGACCACTTAACTTCGATAGAAGTCCCCCTACACTTAACATAAACATTGTCCTCAATGTTTAAGCATGTGGGAGTAAACTCCCCTACACTTAGGACATTGTGCATGTTGTTTAAATCTTGCTAAGGAAAGGACAACTAACGAGATTCCTATTTTAATATTGAGAAAATATAAAATAGTGAATCGAAAAGAGTTTAGGATAGAGCCGGGATAATGGAACACGGAATCACGGGTCGTCAAGAATCATCAAGAGTGGATCATTGAAGCTCGAATCCCTGATTAAGAAGAGAAGAGAGGAAATAGCAAACCAACGGGTCTCCCCTACACTTAGGATAAAGAAAGCGAAAAGATAGATACATGGGTTGCCTCCCAAGAAGCGCTTGATTTTTGTTAACCGAGTCGTGAGCCTGACTCGACCTTGATCATCATAGGAAGAAGCATGGAACATATCCACCGGGATCAAAGACATAGTTTTCGTCCATCAAATAGCACAAGCTTAAGGCGAACAAGGCAAGCCAAAGAAGAGTAGGCAAGGTTCCCTTAAGCAGCGATGGAGCACGGTGGAAGCAAGGGTGAAGTGGTGCAAGCAGATTTCCATAAGTTCCAAAGATATTTCCTTTTATTTCATTAGGTGGATACTAAGATGGCTGCAGAATTTCGATACCGGGGTCGAACACCTGTTCCTTTAGGGGAAAATAGCACTCAGGCTCAGCAGAATGGGAAGAAGATCCGCGAAGAAGCACAACCTCGTCCTCAGAAGATGGACAAAGAGGTGTTAACTCATACGTGATGCGGATATTGGTGTCAACCGGTTTCTTCTCCTTTGAAAGAATGTGCTTCACAAAGTAGGATCAAGACGATAATCTTCAAAATCATAAGGAGGAGCATCACTCTCATGAGGGAAGTAAGTGTTGAGAAACATAGAGAAGTCTTCCTCAAATGAGTAATCGTCCAAAGTAGGATCGAGTGATGGTGGAGGATCTTCATCATGTGAAGAATCGCTCGAAAGAGTATCAGCCTCATCGAAATCATCAAATGTGGGCAGATCGGGATACTCAGAAGTAAGGTCATCATAATCATCCGTATCTGAGCTAGACTCATCATCATAAGCATCAAAGACCGGTGGAGAATCATAAATGGGAGAAGCGTCCAAATTGGATAGAGAATCATCCACATCATCTTGAAAAAGTGGATTATGAATGGAAGAATCGAATAGAGGATTGTTGTAGACTGTAAAATCATCGAGCACATTAATCATATTCACTGATTCTCGTCCATATGATTTGCTTGTAAGCTTCCCCATTTTAAAAACTTGTGCATCATCCCCGACTCGTAAGATTAACTCACCTTCAGCCACATCAACTAAAGCTCGTCCGGTTCTCAAGAATGGCCGACCAAGTATTAAAGGAATACGAGGGTCCATTTCATAATCAACAACGACAAAGTCGACCGGGAAAGTAAATGTGCCAACTTTGATGAACACATCTTCGGCTATACCAACGGGGTAAGCGAGAGTGCGATTTGCAAGTTTAAGAGTCATCTTCGTTGGAGTGAGGTCGGGTAATGATAGTGTTTTCCGAACACTCAAAGGCATAAGATTTATACTTGCCCCGAGATCAGCAAGGGCAGTAAATTCTTCAGTTTTGTTGAAAACGCAAGGCAACACAAAACGACCGGGATCTCCAAGCTTTTCCGGAAGTTCTTTAAGAATAACTGGAGAGTAGTTTTCATTTAAGCGCGTGTTGGCGAGCTCAATTAACTTCTCCTTCTTGTTAAGCAATTCCTTAAATGCTTTCACAAATTTGGGCATGTGGACAAGTGCTTCAAGAAAGCTAATGTTGAAGTTAATCTGAGAGATCATCTTCACATAGCGTGACACTTCAGAGTCATCCTTGGTTAGCATTTTGGTCTTGCCTAAACGAGAGGGATAAGGGATATTAGGTTTAGGTGGTGAAGGTGAAGGCGTAGCAGGTAAAGGTTGAGATGTTGAAGGGTCCGTCCTAAGAGCGTCGTCATGACGAGGCGGAGACAGTAATGGTGCACTAATACTACGTGTAGGAGGAGTAGGGATAAATGGTGGTGGAGGAGGTGTAGATGATGGGGGCGGGATCGGTGGATCGACAATGGTAATTCCACTACGAGTAGTAATGGCACTCACATTTGCTCGCGGGTTGGTGACGGTGTTTGAAGGTAGATAACTCGAAGAAGAAGGTTGAGCGGCGGACAAGAAACTAGCAAGCATATTCTTCAAATTATTTGTTTGATTGCTGAAGGAGGATTGAATATTTTCTCGAAGCTCGGATCTTATCTCATTTCCTTGCTTGGTAATATCTCCTTTAAGATTGATAATTTGACTCTGCAGATTCTTGATTTGTTCACCTTGGGTTCTCATGATGGCTTCAACATCGGGGTTAATGGGTGGGGCTTGTTCGGCGGGTGGGTGATAAGGATTAGAAGCTCTTGGTGGGATTTGGTTGCTTCTAGTGTAGTTGTTGGTGGGGTTTTGGTTTTGAGGAGAAAAACCGGGTGCAAGGTAATTGTTTGATCGGTAACTCAGCAAATTTTTGTCCCCTTGTGGTCGAGCTTGGTAATTTTCCGGTGAATAATTACCATAAGCTGCATACACATTTTCCGGATTTCCTTGAGTCGAAGGACAATCGGTGTATGAGTGAGGACCACCGCATGTTTCACAAGAAGGTGCAACCGCTTTAACTTGTTGTTGTTGTTGGTTTGAAGCGAGAAGCGTGATACTTTTGCTCATTTCAGTCATCATGCGGGTGAGTTCGGTCATATCAGGGTTTGCTGAGTTGGAAGAAACATTGACTCTCGGGTTGTTCCTTGAAGAAGAAAAGGAATCCCAGTTTTTGTGGTGAGTAGTCATGTTCTCAATAAGCTCTCTACACTCCTCGGGTCTCCTTTTCATGAATGTGCCACCGGCGGCTGCATTAATCGTATCACGATCTCGAAAAGTCAAACCGTTGTAGAAAGTATCTATTAAGGTTACAGGGAGCATGTTGTGGTTTGGACAACGATCAATCAAGACATTATATCTTTCCCAAGCATCAAAAAGAGATTCATCGGGTTCTTGCATGAAACCGTTGATTTGATTGTGAAGGCTTGTTACCGTGGATGGTGGAAAGTAGCGCGATAAAAAGCGTTGAGTCATGTCATCCCAAGTGTGAATTGAATTCTTCGGGAGACGATCAAACCATTTTTCGGCATGATGCGATAAAGTATGTGGGAAGAGTTGTAGGCGAAGAACATCCATTGTGTCACCAGGAAACTTCATGCTTTGGGTGATTGTAATGAACTTGTCGAGGTGTTTGTTGGCATCATCATCAGGCAGTCCTCTAAAAGGATTTGTTTGCACTTGCTGAATCATGTGGTGCTTTAACGAAAACTCCGGAGCGTTAATTTGCATCGGCGCAATCGGTCCTCCTCGTCCAAACATGGTAGGTTGACAAAGCTCCTCCATGGTCCGAAGATCGGGCTGTGGAAGAACATTGTTGTTATTATTGAGGTGCGGTGGATTATTGTTGTTGTTAACACCTGACATATCTAAATCTTCTCGAGTCTCGGGCTCTTGATAATTAGAAGATCTAGTACGCATACACCTGAAAATACAAAAGAAAAAGAAACCAAACACAAAGACAATATATATACACAATAAAAATAAAATCTTTTTGGATTTTTGAAATTTTTAATTTTTATGGATTGTTATCAATTTTAATTTTTATGGTTTTCTTTGTGCAAGAAAAGTAACGCTCACAAGTGAACGGATCCCAATAAGCAACGCGTCTCTCACAGAAAACCGTTAATCTTTACGAAAAGAGCCGGCAGCGGTGCCATTTAATATTTAGATTTTGTCTAGTAAGAAAATTATCGTTGTACAAATCTCTTCGAATTGAAAACCAGATTTTATGTGCGACTCAGTCGTTCTTTGGTGAAACAAAAGTGTGTCGTTGTAGTATAATCAAAATGTGCAAAACAATTAAAGTAAAATGACGTTAAGATAAAAGGCGTTTAAAATAAATGGCGTTAAAAATAAAAGGGCGTTATAGTAAATCTAAATCTAATTAAAAGTAGTGGGTGCAAATATTTAAAACTTGAAGGAAAGTAAATTGATTAAACGAGTTAAAATAAAAGCGTGACGAGAATTAAAATTTGACAAAGTGTAAAAATGTTACCTTAAAAAAAATAAACAAGACAAAATATAAAAACAACCTACCATCAGAATATATTCCGATCAAATCTCGTCGGAATGTGCACAACCGTCCAATCGGAATATGAGCTTACCCCCAAATCGGAATGTAGATTGGAATACCAATCGGAATATGTCACTTACCCTGATCGGAATAACCAAACGAATCCCAATCGGAATATCTTAAATCCTCCAATCAGAATGCTGCTCAATACCCTCCAATCGGAATACAAAACGCACCTTTGATCGGAATATATAGAAGAGTCCTGATCGGAATATTGCTTACTTACCCTGATCGGAATGTTGAAAGCCCTTTTCCGACCAAGCCAAAGAGCTATGGTCGGAATGATAAACCCTTTTCCGATTTACCAGATCGGAATACGGTGAAAAGAAGGCAAAATAAGCTAAACAAATAAGCTATAATTCTAATAAGCACAAGACGAAAATCCTAAGGCAAACCGTATAAAAATAAGCTACTAAACTGAAATTTAAGGACTTTTAAAACACGAAAAGGAAAAGGTTTATGAAAAACAAACTTTTATATAAAAATAACTTTTATCAAAACTTTATAAACCTAAAAAATAAACACAATAAGCTATAAAAATTAATGATCTAAAAGAATCAAAAGCATAAAAACTTGATCTTTAATCAAATAAGCAAGATAATAAACACATAAACATAAAGATTAAAGCATAGAAAGAAAGGTAGAATGAGAGATTAAAAACAAGAAAATTAAAGAACACTTACTTGGAAATTAAATGTATTAAAAGTGCAAGACAAGTATTTAAATGTGCAATAAAGTAAATGTGCAAGTAATTAAAAGGTGGAAGACTAATTGTCACCTTAGCCAACAAAACTAATGAAATGAAAAATGAGGGGTATTTATAGGAGATTAGGAAGGTGTTTAGAGGAAGCTTCCTCCCCTCATTCCTTTCTTCTTAATTGCACCATTAAGTCCTTCCCTTCTTAGTCTTTTGTTAATCTTGGACTTTAATGACTTATGGCTCGGGATTTCTTTAAACTCGTCTTTTAATTCTTCAATAAATAAGACTCGAGTTCTTCGGCTTTTGATTAACTTTCGTCTTTCGACTTTTTCTTCGATAAATCTTCAGAATTGGTCTTGGACTTCCGTTCTTTTTGCACTCTTGACTTCTTGACTTCGTCTTTCATCTTTTTCTTCAATAAAAGCCCGTAAATGCCGTGTTTTCTCCACTTTTCACAATTTCGTCCTAAATCACAACAAAAACACAAACCACGCATAATTCCGACATAAAAGACATAGAATACACGTTTTGGCTCGGTTATTATTGTAATTAAGTGGTAAAAAGGATGGGTGTTTTCACACCTATCACATGTCGATCCCAAAGAATCACATCTTACTGCTGTTAAACGAAAGTTCAGGTACCTGAAGGGTACTCCTTCACTAGGTCTATGGTATCCTCGTTGCTCAGGCTTCGATCTTAAAGGATACTCAGATTCAGACTATGTTGGCTGCAATATGGATAGAAAAAGTACCTCAGGTGCATATCAATTCCTAGGTGGCAAGCTAGTATGTTGGAGTGCAAAGAAACAGCAGTCAGTCACAATGTCCTCTGCTGAGGCTGAGTATGTGGCAGCTGCTGGTTGTTGTGCAAACATCCTTTGGATGAAGAGTCAACTCAGGGACTACAATGTGGAATACAACGTAGTCCCCATCTTCTGTGACAATACTAATGTGATTGCCATTTCAAATAATCCAGTCCTACACTCAAGGACTAAACACATTGACACAAGATATCATTTCCTCAGGGACCACATCTTAAAAGGTGACATTGAATTGCATTTCATCCCCACTGAGTATCAGCTAGCTGATATATTTACTAAACCTTTGGATGAACCAACGTTCACTAGACTGAAAGTTGAACTTGGTATGCTGAATATTGATTAATCAGGCTCACTGATGACAACGAATTCAATATAATGTATATTCTTGATCCTCTCTATGAGTAAATATCTCTTATTGTCTCTCCCTTGACATTGAGGTACATTAAATGATGTAACTAAATGCTCTAAGGATTTAGTTACTTAATGTCCTAGGTTGGTGAGTCACAATATTAAATAAGGAACATATATTCCTTCAATAAATTGTCATAAACCAGTCAAGGGGTCACCAAATGTCAAGTATCCCATTAAGCATTAAATGCTTACCCTTTTTCTAGCAAAATCCGTTGTAAAAACGTCCTTTTAAATGCATGTGACCCCACGTTATCTCTGTAAAAGCGTTATCTCTGCAGTAACGGAACAGTTGCCAAGAAAATAGGGGGACCAGTTGTATATTTTCATTCATTGCGGATGTGAAAGAAATTATAACAAATAAAACTCTCTTTCACATCCGAGCCTATAAATACCCTATAATCGGAACAATCACACACACAAAGACTTTAGCAATCTTACTCTGCCAAATTTTTCTCTCAAAGAAAAGTGTGTGTGTTCAAACGTTGTTTCCATAGAAAGTTTCTTGTAAAAAGGTAATCACATTGATCACTTGTTTTATTGTTATATAGCATAAACAATCAAAGTTACTTAGTGTTAGTAACTCTTGATCCTCTTCAACAGGTAAAAATTTGCATTAAGTCACTTGGTGAACCTTGTTGTATTATAACAAGAAACAAGTCTTTATTTGATTTCCACAAAGTGCCATTGTCCTTTTCTTCAAATATTCAAAAAATATAACTTAAATGGCACTATCTAAATCTATATCATATGCCCCTCAGGCTGAGCATCTCATCAGTGAGGGCGTCCACTTTGCAGGAAACAACTATGAGGGAAATTTCAATTACCCGAGTAGTGTATCAGCCTACAAACCAATTTGCAAATTTTTTAAAAACTGTGATTGGGCTGATGCTTTCACTAATACCCCCTTAGTCTTTTACCATGAATATCTTAAGGAGTTCTGGTATACGGCTGTGGTTGTAACCCCCACTACCCAAGGGCCTGAAGGTTCTCAGGGGTCTAAGACCAAGTCGCATAAGAATTGTGTCATTGGGTTCACTGTGAACAATGGGAAGACGTCATTGATTTTAGACTTTATAACTTTTTGTCAAACCAGTGGACTCGATTATAACAATGGAAAGTATGTTGCACATCCTGACACCGAGTCAGTTAAAAAGTCCTAAAAGAATTCGGGGTCCCTGAGTTACTTGTGACTAAAACCCCATTGATCAAAACTGCTTTCCCCATGGCTTGGAGGATCCTGGTCACTTTTGTGATTCAGGTGATCGGTGGGAACTATTCATCTACAGAGGAAGTTAATTCTACTCAACAGATGCTAATCTACAGTCTCATAAATGGACTGAAGATTGACATAGAAGAGATCATTTATAATGATCTCGTAACCAGGCTCCTGAATGAGTCTAGGCAAAAGTATGTTTCTTACCCAAGATTCATATCATTAGCCTTAGAATGGTTATTGGGTTCCCTTTACACCAAGGAAAAATTCAATGTTTTTTCTACTCCCATCCTGAGTTCCACAAACTTTTCAAAGAACCCATCTGAAGTCAACCCCATTGAATTGATGGCTCACATGACTGAGGTGATCAGTCGTGAATCATCCGTGTCTCCCATTCCCTTCTTACCAAAGAAGGGGAACAAGAAGCCTCAGACCGTGCCAAATACCAAACCAACAACGGCACAGGGCCCTAAGGCTTCCGAGGCACGCCCCAAAAAGGCAAAGGCTAAAAAGACCACCCTTGTTCAGACCAAGCTTCATCTACCCTAAGGGAAAGAGCTTTCGGGAGGCCTTGATACATCACAGTCAGGGTCGACAGGCCGACCTACTGGTCCTCTTGTTAGGGAAGGAAACATACAACCTTCTCCTACGGGACTGCCTTCCACTCAGTCCGATGATGGCACTCGTAAATCACAACCTTTGCCTGAGGACAAAACTAAGGCCAAAGACTCAAAGAGACGCCTACGGGTAAGACACCTCGCTGATAGGCCTATCACTTCCACCAAATCCAATGAAGGCACACTACCTCACAAGTCTTTGCCTGAGGACCCAAAACTCGATTCTTTAGACTCAGAGGGACGCCCACGGGTAAAACACCCCGCTGATAGGAATCTCACTTCCACAACTCTCGATTAAGGCATACTAAAACAAAAATCTTTGCCTGAGGGAACCACTACTGATCCCAAAGACTCAGAGGGACGCCCACGGGTAAAACAGCCCACTGATAGGGATCTCAACTCCACCACTGATCAATCGCAAACTGCCCCTGAGCATCAGTTGGCTAAAACCCAAGCCTCAAGATTTAGGGCAGGGAGTGACGATAACCAAGGCAAACCTTCTTTTGGATGGGAGCTGGACAAACCACAAGGATCACTGAACTTTGGAGATTTTGTAAATATACTATAGGAGCCTGAAGAGCTACTCCAAGGTTTCAGTGACGACGATGACATGATTGAGGCTGGGGATGAACCTGACACTCAGGCCCCTCCTCAATCAGACTAGAAGCCACAGTCCCCACCCTTATTCGAGGACATACAGCCCTCCCCTGAGGGTCAACAAAAGACCTCCCCTGAGGCATCCGAACAAAAAGAGCCCTCCCCTGAGGTAACTAAAAAGCCCTCCCAAGAGGCAAAACTTGACACCTCTTTGTTGGGGACTCAGACTGTGGTTCTGGATACCACTTTTGATGACACCAAGCCTATTACTGAGAAAGTTTTGTATGAAACTCTAAAAGGTGTCTTAAACCATGCTTCAACTACTCTAAAAGCTGAAGTAACTCAGACTCATGAAGACCTTGCTTCCAAGAATGATGAACTCCTTGATGAATTCAGAACGTATGGTGATCGTTTTGACATGGCTGAGGAGAAGATGAGAATTCAGGTTGACAACCAAATGGAGTTCATCAGCTCTGTTAATAGTAGTCATGAGAATCAAGAGAAGAAGCTCATCAACTTCCTCAACCATGCTCTTCCAACAGTTGAAGCAAATTAAAGACAACCCTAGATGGACTGATAACTAGTACTACTGAGTCCACTTCCAGGGTTAGTCAACTTCTAGAGTTATTGCAAGAGGATAGGCTCACTAAGGTCTTCACAAAGTTGGATTCTCTTAGGTCTGACTTGGATATAGTGAAGGGTAAATGTGATGCCATCTATGAGGATGTTTACATGGATTCTGAGGAAGAATTTAGATTGGGGAAGGCTGCACAAGGTTATATGGCTAATGACACCAATCTTTCTGAAATCTCCAAGTAACTAAAGGATGCTGATATTCCTCGTCTCAGGACAAGAATCACCACCATGGAAAACACTCAATCCCTCATTCAGTTGGATGTTAAGACCATCAAAGCTGATACTCAGTCCATGAAGGAAATGGTGACTGAGATGTTTCAGGCTTTCAAGGGGTCCTCCACCATCACTTCAGGACCATCACAGAGGGCAAAAGCTGGGATTAGTCAGGCTGATCCTTCAACTTTTGAGGGGTAGAATGTGCCACCGATGATGCTTACTTGGAGTGAACCTCCTTCTCACGCTGAGGAGGAGCAGGAAGAAATTACACAACCCTAACCTCAGGTGCCTGTGATCCCTACACCAGAACCCTTAAACTCAATTCCCCCCAACCCTGAGCCCTCAGTATCTAATTTAGATAGGGGCAAAGGCATTGCTGATGAAACCCTAACACCTCCACCCAAGAAGCTTGTAAAAGCTTCAAGAGAAAGAAGGCCTAATCCTAATGCCATTGTCTTGATACCTTATGAGATTAATGGAAAGATGTACAAGATGACTCCTGAACAAATTCAAGAGTACTTAGACAGAATAGAGATGGCTAAGCCTAGTGAAGCAACAAGGGCTGAGATTCTAAGGGTATCCGCTGAGTTTGTGAAGGAAGTGGGTGGTGACCCTGAGGCCTTGTTAAGTAAAAAAGGGGAGAGGAGTTCATCCAGAAGCAAGAGGAAGAACTCAAGGCTATTCTGGACGAAATGGTCTTGAAGCAACAACAAAGAACCACCCAACTGAAGAAGTTATATGACCAATACACCAAAGTCATCACTCAAAGAAGGAAGCCTGAACCAATCACAAACCTTCAAATTATTCCTCATACCACACCAGTCTTAGATCTGTTTATAGAAACAATGATGAAAGGAATTTTGAGGTTATGAAAAAATTTTCGTTTGGTGATTTTGGTCTCAGTGAGTGGGACGAAATGGGTAGGATCTTCAGGACCAAGATAAATAAATGTGTCCCTGTGATACTCAACTCTCTCAGTAAGAGATATGAGAGGTTGAATCAGATCAAGGAACAGTTAGGAATCACTGAAGATCTTCCTTTAGCCGAACAGGATCCTACCAAGACTCAGGGAAGAAAAAGAAAAAGAGTTGAGCTTGAAGTTGAGACTAAGATTCCTAGGTTAGACTACAATCGTACTCTCCCTGACAATGTCCCCTTTGTGAACAGTATGGTCATAGAAGAACCTGAGTGGGGTATCTTCTTCATTGATGTATTAGGGACCAAGCTTTTCAAAGAATGAGTGACATCAAGAAATGCACCACTGAGAGTGTTCTCATCTTTCTGGTGATCGCTGGAAAAGTTCACACTGATGAGAATAATAGATTTGCTAAGAAGCTCAGGAAGATAATTGCTAGGAGGTCTGATAAGGAAAAGGTGTTAAAGTCATCAAGGGTGAAGAGGGAAGCAATGGATTCCTGAATAATTGTAATCTTTTGTTTTATTTATGTTTCTTGTATCAGACTATTCAGTCTTTGTATTGATGAATAAAACTGAAGTACTTTGTTAAAACAAGTCTTTTCATCAGTAGAATAGTTTGTGCAAGAAGAATCCTCTTTGCTCACTTATAACAATTTCACTTAGGCATATTTTATATCCAAATAGGGGGAGATTGTTAGGTTAATTTAGTGCCTAATGATCTCACTGATTGATTTGAGTAACAATCAGCCTAAGTGAAGTATTAACCTTGAACATAATGAAGTCACTAAGTGAACAGTCACTCAGTGAGTTACCTTCGAGATCCTAGACTGAGTTTATTAGAAAGACTCGAGGATTCAGAGAGGCGAAGCTCAATGAATGACTTCTAAGACGAAAAAGAAGGTGATGGGTTCAGTGATTTATGGCAATAGACTCACTGAATCCCATACGATCTCCCTGAAGAAACAAGCATTCTCCAAGAGTGAAGTAAAGGCGGGATAAGTTGATTGTGATAAGATGGAGTACATCACACAATTAGCGTGACTTACCCTTTAAGATAGATATGGTACTGACAAGTGTAAAAGGACTTATGTCCTAATAATTATAATAGGCTAATACAAGATTGTACACTGTACCAATAAGTCAAGAATGGCAATTCTTTGTCTTCTATCTAACTTTCCTTCTATAAATAGGATGCTTGTAAAAGGAGAGAACAAGTTTGTACACTTAATGCTTTAGTCATTCACAAACAAAGTTTCTCTATCCAATTACGATCAAACACTTGAGTTCTAAACTCTTGTTGATAGAATCGTCAAGCTTAGCAATCGTTAGGATTGGACTAGCTTGTTACTGAGGAGATCACCAAAACACACATTGTCTATTCAATCCCTATTGTAGCTTCGTATACAATAGGGTATAATTCTTTAATAAAGCTAAGAGTTAAACGTTGAAAACCTTTGTGTTATTTACTTTACTTTGTATTAAGTTTATTACATTACTTAACCATGGGTTAGGACTATACTTAGTATTCTTAAGTATAGCACTAATTACAAGGGACCAACACTATGTAAGCTTATTTTACCCATTTAAGAATATTCGCGTGTTTAAGAAAATGACAAATTTCTAAGGATCACTTACGGTACAAGTAAAGAACTTAGAGTGGGGATTAGACGGATTTAGCAAATACAAAAAAGTTGAGGAGAGAAGGCTTGGTACATAAAGATTAAAGTCACTACACCTTGTGGGAACATGTACACAAGAGGTTTTAAGACCAAAAGCACAAGAAGGGAATTGTCAGGTAAGTTCAAGACCGACTATATCCTAATTTTTGAATATTAATGGACTAAGTGAAGTGTGGAAGATAAGAAGAAAATAAATTGTTATGCTGCAAAAAAAAGGCTTGAATCTCTTTAATTTTTTCGTATTAGGCATTACATATCATTACATGTCATTTCATTTCCTTACACTACTTTATTTTGGGTTGATGTTTTCTTTTTAAAACAACTTTTATTATGATTGAAGTTTATGGTTAATAATAATTAATTTTTAAGATTTTAATTTTTGTGATTATTTAGTTGATAGTTAGATGAGGAGTATGTTGTGACTGTGTGATAATTTTTGAAAGGAAACGGAAGGAAAGCCCAGATTACAAAATTTTCTGGAAAATGTAAACGATTTTCTTGTCGAGGGAAGGAGCCTATTCGGCCTAGAAAGGAGCCGACCGACTGCCTAAATATCTCACAAACACACAATACACATACTACTCCTAGAAAGAACAAGAGATTTAAGCTAGGGGATAGAATTGGAAGAATAAGAAGGTTTAGAGATTGATTCATGGCACCTAACAAGGTATTGCATTCCATTATTTCATTGAAATCATTGATTTAATTCGTATTCACCATCTTAAGGATGAGAATTAGGTATTTTTAATTTAGCATGAATCAAATTAATTAAAATCGAGGATGAATTATATTATGTTAGGTTATGCCATTACTATAACAAAATCACAAATTTCTTGAGTACCCATCAAACTAGATTGAATCTAAGGTTAGAAGACTTTTGACGTTGAATTTGATTATATTTTGATGTGTTATTTGATGTGGGTTTTGTTAGTAAGATGAATTTAGATGAATTGGAAGTGTTAGATTGCTCATAACATCATGAAATTAGAATTTAGGAAGATCAAATTAGGGATGTTCTTCATTTTAAACAATGCATTTTCTGGAAAATTAGGAACTTGAATGATGAAACTGGAAGAGGGTTAAAAGACTAGAAGCTTAGTTAGATGTATTGTAAGAAGGAGAAATTGGAATCGGAAGTGGAAGAATAGAATCGAAAAAAGGAGAAAGAAAGGTATGACGAGGAAGATGGTTGTGATCATTGGTTGGAGTGACTAGTGATTTTAAATTTGTCACCCTAACCTATTAAAGACCTTTTGATATAGTTATCAAGTGCTCATGCCTCATCGGATTAGTACACTACTTGTGTATACCTTGTCATAGTAATAGTGCTTGAAATATTTCCGAGAAATAAAAAATAAACAATAATTGTTCTTTTTGAATAAAGTGCACATTTAGAATGATTTTTTATTTTTATTTGCTCGAGGGCGAGCAAAACCTAAGTGTGAGGGGATTTGATAATGCTCAAAATGACTGTATTTTTATACGCGTTATCCATGGTTTTGTAAGGATATTTGGTTAATAAACGAACTTATATTGCTAATATTGTACAAAGTTGAGTTTTTATGTTCGTAGCTAGCCAAGACGAAGAAATGTGATAAAAAGAACAAAATACGAATAAAAAAGAGAGAATTGGAGTAAAAAGGCAAGAGAGAAGGAAGAATGATAGCTTCATATGTTAAAAAAGAAGTTTTGATAAAGTGTTAAGAAGTATTGAAGAAAGAAAGTGAAATAAATTAAGAAGAATGGCTAAAAAGAAAGATTTCGAAAGATATGAAAAAAGGGTAGATCAGCCACTGGCTGCTGAGCACGGCGGAGCCGGTGGCTTCCTATGATAGCTGATGGCTTCCTAGTCGGGTGTTACAAAAGAGTTGTCATAGTGAAGCTAATCAGTGGGAAATTGAAGGGGGGGGGGGAGGTTAGATTTTTTCCCTCCCTTAACTCCTTATGGTCGTATTTGCCTCTTCTCCAAGCCTACTTCACGTATATAATGAACCTATAGGTGCTAGTTCTAAGTGTGCCACCTCTATAAACCTTTTCAAAGGTAAGAACACCAAATTGATAATCCCAAATCCCTACTAGTTTCCAAGAGTTTGTAGGATGAATTTCCAACAAGTTTAGGTGATTCGAATAGTTCGGAGTAGTGTTTGATTGGAGGCGTAAGATTGCTCTAAGTCTTAATTTTCATTTTTATTCATTTGGAGCTTATTATGGTTAAATTCTTACTAGTGAATTTATTTTTGAATTGTTGAAAAGTTTTATGATGTTAAGTTAAATGATAAATTTTGGTATGATGTGATTATGGAGTAGTGTGATACACTTGTGTGAAGGAAATGGATTCCGAAAAGAGATCTTTTACTATAATAACGAAAATCTTTTTTGAATTGTAAGGTTGTTAAATTCTAGAACATGTCTTGATAATCGGTAAAATATGGCTTAATTAGATTTAAAGGTCAAAAGGATTTTTGGTTAGCTTCCAATAGGTTTATGCATGAATTGGTATGGTTTCATGGTGATTAACACTCACCAAGACGAACTGATTAAAAATATTTGTTGCAAATTTATCACGGGTAAAGGTCAAAAGGATACGTTTAACCAAGCTTATCTAATGACATTTACAACAAATATTTATCATGGGTAAAAATATTTGATACTCTAATTATACAAAGTCTCATCTCCAAAATCGCGCTTAAAATATGGAAAAATATCATAAAACCTTGCAAAATGCCCTTGTATATGTTCATTGTATGATTGCAGACTCGGTATTCGTGAATTCATCAAATATCACAAGAAACAAGCAAAAACGAACACGTGAAAAGAAGCCACACAAAAGAACTAGACCTGAATGTGATTTTCTAAAAACGACCTTGAAGATGTAAAAGTTTGGTCCTCCAAGTGTGAAGAATTATCACTTTATACCCTCAACTATCAAAAAATACATTGGGGTCCCTAAAGTCTGAAGATATGTCAAGAATGGTCATTGAAGAATGATCAAGTTGAAAAACAAGCCCGTATTTCAAATTATAAAAACCACAAGGGCCAAATCTGCCATTTTGCAAAGTTATTACAAATAGAAATATTCAATTGAATTTACAAAACAAGTGAGGGGGTCAAATGAAATTTTTGCAAGTCAAGGGATGAAAACTACCAAAAATAAACCCAAATACCAGTTTTATTACCCACTTACCCAATCCATTACCCATTAACAACCCACCAAAAAGCCACCTAACCCGAGCCCAAGTTTTAAATATTAATTAAATATTAATCTTGGTGCTTAACATGTTTAATAACCAAAAAACAGATCAAACCCCAACTGTTTATCAACCCCACCTAGCCATAAACCCTAATCATATTAACACACAAACCAAAGGGTTATTGCACGATTATCTCTAGATCTCCAATTAAATATTTTTTGAACTCATCCTCAATCAAAACATATGCCACATCACCCACATGCTCTCTTAGGACCTTTCCAGCCCCGTCCTTTTCCACCTTTACTAAAAATTGGACACAAGCAATGGCTATGATCTTCAAGAGTTTTTCCCACAACATACCAATGACCTAGATCACTTCCTCAGCTGTACCTTCACATGAATTGGCAGTGAATCACATATATCCAATTTGACCCAAATTCAAAACTTGGCATCAACGGATCAATAGCATCTTCCAAGAATCTTCCGGGGGTAGAATAGGAATTATATCCATTAGGGTGTGATTATCTAGAATCATCTTGTAGCCATTATATGAGGCACTAGCCTCATAACCCGCCCAACGGGTGGGTATGCCTCATACGAATGTATAAATATAAATTATGTGACAATAATTATTGTAATAAAATTACAAAAACATATTAAATAGAATAATTCAAAACAATAGTTATAAACTTTATAACAAGATATATAATGAATACTTCATAATATATATTTTATATTTAATATGTGCATTGCATTTAATATGACATTTAATTAAAAAAAATTAATTGAAACTCGCTATAGTCTGATAATTTTATTTCATAATCTTCATCGACATACATTGGCTATGATTCGTATGGATACTTTCTTCAATTTTCATAAAAATACTGAATGTAAATATTTTATTTTATGCAATATAAACCTTTAATAAATATTAGATGATGTAAAAATTAAGATAAACTAATAGTAACAGATTAAAAAAATCAGAATACATTTAGTCGTAGAAAAATACAATCTTTTTTCTTCATGAATTCTATCCCTTGGCGATTTAATAGCATGAAAATAATCTGGCATTGTAAATGTATATGGAAAAAAAACAACCTACTGAAACGCAAATAATGATAACGATAAAACATATATGGTAAGTCCGCAAAATTAGCTTTCTTTACATTTAATGTTTTATTTACACCTAAAAATAAATCTTCAACATTTAATATCTACAAATTTTGGTATATAAAAAAATAAAAAACAAAAAAAATCAAAAAAAACCTTTGACCACTTTGACCCCTTATATACCAAAAACAAACCCCTATATACGAAAAACTGAACCCTTAAAAATGATTTAAAACCAACAACGAAAACATAGTGTGTGTATCGATTTAACTTCCATCACAAGATCAATCCCCACCGCTTGAGAAACGGTAATAGATCATCGGAACTTGACCAATCGATTCACAAAGGTATGATATTTCCAACTTGATTTAGCATGAATTATAAATAAATTTTGATTTCCAGATTAACATTGTGAGCCTACTCTTATCTTTCATTTGATTTTTTTTACCTTGATAATCAATAAATTAAGATTAGTAGTTGATTATGAATGTGATCAATAATCAAACATACTTTTCAATTCTGATATTAGTTTTTGTTTAGGGTTTCACAAGTGCATGTTTGAATTTATTAAAAACCGCATACGTATGGGTATGATTTTAGGGCTTGCTTGAGAAAGGTGCAAGGTTCTGTTACAATAGACATAGGATTGAAAATAATATTAGGATAAACTTTGTTATCAGACATGTTATCACAATAATGATATGCATAGATTAATTTTGAACCTAAAAAATACATGTTTGTTCTTGTTGTGTACATATAAGTCCTCAATTATAAGCAACCTACTTATCAGATATTTTAAAAACTAATTTTAAAATGAAGTTTTTTCGAATGTACTATGATAAAGGAAAAAGAAACAGACTTTTGAGAACATCATTTGTTAAGATCAGAAACTCTGCATATTTACACTCTGTTTTTGTTTGAATGTACCATGACTGTAGTAATTACTTATATGAAAGTGTATTGATGTTTGAAATTATAGGCAATATGAAAAAAATGACTATAGATTTTGTTTTTCTGGTGAACAGGGATACATTTCCAAAATCACAGGTATTAGAAACCTATACTATCAAAAATCACTATTTTTTTATATGCCGTTATAATAAAAGTAAACAGATTTCTTGAGCTTTTATATAACTTACAAGTCCTACCGTTGTTTTTCGGGGAAGGTTACTATAACGGGAACAAGCACATGTACTTGACAAGTAATGATCTATACAGGTTCAAATGCCATTTAAAGGTGCCAAACAGTGGAAACATTTAGGTTGAAGGTCAAAGGTGGGCTGAGTTTTGTCATGAGAACATGGAAACTGCAGTATTGATGCATTTCATTGAAGAGGGAGAAGACACGTTTTATGTTACTGGGTATGGTATTGATGGAATCGAATGCGGCAGATATAATGTAATTACCAACAGACCAAAAAGATTGTTGAACGTTCTTGGCCATATGAAGACTATCCACATGTAACTTTACATGTATAGTTAAAAGCTTATAAATGAAAAATATGCTTTAAATAACATACTTATCTTGAATTAAAATAGCTCTTTTAATAACACACCATTACTTATGTTATTTGTCGTTTGATGATTATGCACAGATGGTTACGAGAACCTTCCTGACTGGCTTTAATCACAATGAACCGTTAGTTATATCGGCAAAAAATGAGACCTATACTGCCAGATATCAAAGGGTGGAATGTGATGAAAGCCCCGGGGTCTTCAAGTATCAGCTGAATGGAACAGATTGGACCGCATTGGCTAATTGACTGGAGTTTAAGGATGGTGTGTATGTAGTGTTAAAAAAACAGAATAATAACAGACTCGGACTAATGGCTTTTGAAATGTACGGGAATCCAATAACACTTCCAGTAGTGTTTGGTATAACCAACCTGAAGAGACGACAAAGGGAGATTTCTTATTCAGAAAAAGGTATGATCAACTAATGAAAAAGATTCATTTTTTTATAAATTAAATTGTATAATATCCATAGTTGATTGGTTATTATTCAAAATTGCAGCCGATGAGAGGATGCAGCACATGTGCTTATGGCCACATCATTCTGTGTATTTTGCCAAAAGATTTCGTGCATTTTACAGGCCATTCTCATCAAAGCGTTGATAAGCAAAGACTGGTAACTGCTTCGGTTTACTAATTTAACAACATTTTAATAATCTATACATAAATATGATATAGACTACTTAAACGTCTATCTGATCTGAAATTTTTTAGGCAATCTAAGCTTCAATGATAGAGGATCATCCAATGCATATTTATCGTAGGGCTCTGCTCAAACACTGTGATCAACAATGCTAGATGCGTATGACAACATATCATCACAAGGAGAAGTCGTCAAGGACTAATCATGTAAATCATAAAGGAAAATGGAGGGAGTTTAGAAAGGCATGTAGGTTTCACTACGATAAAATGCTAAGGTTTAAGTATGTGAGAAATATTCAGGTATACGACAGTGATGGTGAAGAATAAGATTGCCCGGTGTTTGATGTTTGTTAGACAATTCCTAAACTTATCATGATATTTTATATTTTAGGTCTGATTTTAATGTCATTGCTAAACTTATAACTTTGGTAGATTATTTAGGATTGTGTATTTCTGGCAAGTACATTTTGATTTGATACCATTTGCGTATAATGGTTTATGAACAGGTAGAATATGTAGTTTCATTGAATAGGCCTGCTAGAAATTATGTTTATATCATCTACTTTTCAAAACATTGTAATTAAGGGTGTATGAAGTTGGGATAATGTTTATTCAGTTTACTTATGTTAAGTGTATTATCTTATGACGGATCTTATTCAGTTGAGATTATGTTTTTTCAGAACAATGACAGTGCAAATAAAAACTGGATTGTTGGAAAAATGTTTTGCAAAATGATTTTTTGCAATATTTTGGACATAATTTAATATATATATATATATATATATATATATATATATATATATATATATATATATATATATATATATATATATATATATATATATATATATATATATATATATATATATATATATATATATATATATATATATATATATATATATATATATATATATATATATGTGTAGTTAATATATATATATATATATATATATATATATATATATATATATATATATATATATATATATATATATATATATATATATATATATATATATATATATATATATATATATATATATATATATATATATATATATATATATATATATATATATATATATATATATATATATATATATATATATATATATATATATATATATATATATATATATATATATATATATATATATATATATATATATATATATATATATATATATATATATATATATATATATATATATATATATATATATATATATATATATATGTAGTAGTTAGTAGCTTTGCGTTCTCCTCGAAGAGAGCTTCTCAACGAGCTAATGCATGTTCAATATAGAGTTAATATCAATGAGATACGCTGTCTCAAAGTGAGGCACATGAAACCCAAAATTTAAAAAAGGGAAGATGTCCTACATCGCCCAAAACACTAAGTGAAAGTGTGTTTAAATAGAAGTCTAGACATTGGTTATCAAAATCTCTTTGGTTGGTTTTACGCCAACACCTACGTGGGGGTGAAGATTTCAGGATCTTTGGGCCGAAATGAGTTCGAAGCTTCTGAACTATTGTGAGCCCGCACGACCTGCAGACACGAATGCAGCTCAGAAAGTTCGCGTGTGCGCTATCTTTTTTGCTGCCAGATTCGGGTTTGGTTTTCTAGAATATTTTGTAAATATATTTTAGGAATAGATTTAGAATTTGTTAATCAGTGATAGCAAAATATAATTGTGTATATACATTATATGCAAATCAAACCAACTGCCTTAGAGCAGTTGACCACCAACTACCGCAAAAGCACGCAGTTGACCAAGTCAAGCGAAATGGCGGGGGTTCGAATTCGAGCCCCGACTTTGTTAGTCAGATTTCCTAGGTAATTTACTGGGATATGCCTTCCTTGTTGGGTGGGGGGCTCGGTACCAAAAAGGTACATGAACTTAAAATGGTTCTTCAAATACAATTTTTTTCATTATATGCAAATCGTGTTTTATTTTAACTGATTTACATGTAAGTTTATTTTAGAAGAAAATATTCTATCTTGGTGACCAAGAAATGAATTGGCTATAAAATAAACTCGGCTCATTTAGTTTTATACATAGAAAAAAATGTAGCTCCATTACCACAATATTCTATCAGTCTTTGTTGATCCCTTCTGATCTTGTTAGCCTAACTTGTAGACTTAGACTACACAGAATACATTGTATATAGCGTTAGTAGAAACTTTGAATGATATCAAAGAGTATGCGGAATCTACTCTTTGATATTATAAAGATTATGAGTATTATGTGAAAAGAAACAAGCAAAGAGTATAAACCAAATACTTCAATATTATTAATAATACTAATACTCAAAAGTACAATATTAGGGTTACAATCTTAAAGTACAGAGAAACGTAGATGAATAATATATATTCTACAACTAACCTAGGAACTCTTTTTATATCACAAAGAGTCCTTTACAAGATAAAGATTTACTAGAATAATTTAAACCTAAATGATACTCACAATATCCCCTAAATATAGCTTCACACGTCTTCAATCTCTATCTTCAATCAACACTGACCATGAAAGCATCATTAACATTACTACAAGTACTCACCTTTGACCTTGACTAATCTGGCCATATTTGACCAGAGACTACCAACATTAAAAATATAACTACAAGATTAATAAAATTAATACTGGTAGTGCAAAACCTAATATGCACTAAAATTATTCCCAAAAGTATTTTCGAACAGAAACACAGAAGTCTTCCCTGATCTTTCAAGCAAGTTTGTCTAGTTCGGCTGTACAACAGATTTGGACGTTGTATCCTGGGATACATACGGCGAATCTGTTTTAAGAGAATCGTGTCAAACACGAGCCTCGTCTCTTAACCTTTACTGTTTTCTTTTATTTTTGTTCTTTAGTTTCAGTTTCTGGTATATAGATATCTGTTAAATTAAATACTATAATTCGATTTATTTAATACCATTTCTTGCTATATCTACATTGTATATTATTTTAACATTAAACTATTTTTAAAATCCGAAGCCAAAACATTACAAAGTATCACTCCGCGCCAAGGAGGTAATATCACAAGGAAAACTATCATCCCAAATGAAATTTACATCAGAAGCATATGCAACTTTCGCAACTTGATGAGCCAAAAAGTTACATGCGCGAGAAGTACAACACAACTGCAAATTCATTTGATATTTTTAATGCCTTATATCTAAAACTAAATTCGCTACAGCCCAAGGAGGCACATCTTTCATAGAAGCTAGTGAAATCGCCGACTGAGAATCAGATTAAATAATAACATGATTCCATCCGTTTATAGCAGCAAGGATGCAAGCTGATCGAATAGCATTCAACTCAGCTGCCAGAACTGATCCACATAAACATTTATCACCCAAACATTTCAACAAAGCTCCATTCCAATTACGAGCAACAATCCCAATAGCTGTAGACGAATCTTTAAAAGAAGCATCGTAATTAAGATTAACGAGATTTGAAGTGGGGGGAGTCACTTACGTGAACTTTCATGCAATTCATATCAGAAGAAAGGCCTGGTTGGAAAGCACCATCACTAATCTGAGCTTCCAGAATAACGCTTGTAGGAGAAATATTGATTTGCTCAAATATGTAGCGGTTTCTTGCTTTCAAAATAGACCATGCAAGTGTGGCTAAAGAAGATAAGAAATTTGTAGAAGCATCTTTAGATTGAAAAGTCTGTAACAAAGAAGTCACGCGAGACGTAATAGTACCTGAAAAACCGTCTAAACGAAGACCCAAAGGCGAGCCAAACCAAACAGGTTTAGTCCATTCGCATTCGAATAACAAGTGTCCAGCCGTCTCAGGGGAAGACTGACATATGAGGCATGTCGGCGAGGTTGCACACTTGCGACGAAATAAAGTTTCATGCTTCGCAATAGCATTTGAACATGCCCTCCACCAGAAGTTTTAAATTTCTGGGACTGTTTTTAAACGCCAAATTTGTTTCCAAAATTCATTTGGACATGCGGAAGAAGATGCAAAACATGTTCCATTCATTTTCCAGTTAAGTGCTTGACGATATCCGGATCGAATAGTATAAGCCCCTTTAGAATCATAATGCCATACAAGCTTATCTTGAGCCCCTGTACACGAAAGAGGAATCAGAGATATAAAATCAGCTTCAAAAGGAAATAGATGGGCATGCAATTTATTAACGTCCCATTGTCCGTCAACTATAAATTCAGAAACTTTCATAGAATTGATAAACGGACCTCATGGTTGACGGATGTGAAAGTTATCCTCGTATGAAACCCATTTGTGAGTCCAAAAAATATATTTGTACCACTTGCTACTTGCCACCTAATGCCTTGAACAAGAAGATCACGGCCATGAAGGATGTTGTGACATAACCAAAAAAAGAGTTATTCATCAAGTACGTTCTTAATCAATAGAAATAGTCATTCGTCATATAAAAGTAATCAGCAAAATAATTGCTCGTCTCTGGTGTTGATTATCAATAACTTCTTTTCTGTGTATTAATAATAAAACGTTATTCTTTTAAGTAGTGTTTAGTTGTGTACGCCCATGATGAGTTCCAAAAACATAAAAAAATGTACTTTCCTTTAGGTAACCATAGCTTTTGATTTTTCGATTTAAGGTTTGAACTTATCGCCATAGATGCTCAAACCACATGAACCTCTTCCTTTTTAAGATATTAGCGTGCCAATTTTAAAGTTGTTTGCAATAACTAAAATCTAACTTGAGACGTTATATTTAGTGTGAAAAAGAATTGAAACTCAAAAATCTATTATGAGAAAATTGTATAAAAGAAAAAAGGTCTAGAAAAGAAAAAGGAGACACGACCATTCTCTTATAACTTTATACTATAGACTTTACAACTTTCGTTTATTTTTTTATAAGATGTCAACCCTATTTTCATAAATGTCAACCCTATCTGTTTATTTATATTACATATAAAATAGATTAGTACCTCTTTTTTTATTTAATATTAAATAGTACAGTTTTTAAAACTTATGATACAATTCTCAAATGCACAAAATTTAAGTTTAAGTAATATAACTTCTAAAACTTATGTTGCAAACCATTCATACATTAAATATCTATGAATTTTAAATTTAATTTATACACATGATAAAACATAACGTAGAAATACAAATTAATTAAATATACTAATTAATGTTATTTTTAAAACAATTTAATGTTATTATACATATTGTATACACTAATAAAACACATATAATGTTTATATAATTTATATGCCAATTTGATGGTTCAAATGGTTTTGGACCGAATCAACAAGTTCATCCAGAAACTGGAGTCGTCTCCGGTTCAACTAGCCGATAAAAATCGCCCGAAAACGAAACATGGGATACGGAACTATTTTCATTTTGTTTTTTTCAGGCTGATCGATTGGTCATGTTATTTTGTTTGCGCTTGAATATTATATATAGGGTACCCGCAGCTGCAACGCGTGGGTATCCTGCTAGTAGTATAAAAAAAATAGTATTATATCCGTCTTATAATTATTGTCCACTTAATTATTTTTGAACATGTTAAATTAATAGTTCATTTTTAAAAATACATAAGAAATGTAAAATAAGTTTTTTATATCACCCTTATTTGAAATTATTATAACAAACAATAAAAAAGTTGTAAATTAATTGGTTAAAAGTAAAATTGTCATTAATCAATAGTGAGAGAGAAAAAACTAAAAAAGTAATATATTTTTATTAAACTGTTTGTTTTTTATCAGTGAATTATAAATATAAGACGGAAAAAATTAGCAATTTTTGTGAACTTAGAAAGAAATATAAAAAAAATATGATAGTTACATAATTGCCATGATCTATGCTTAAATTTTCTGTCTGAACTCTGAACAAATCTTTGCCTTAAACAATTGAAATATAATAAGATAAACAGATTTTATTGGTGAAGAAAATGCCACCTGATGGAAATTGAAGACATGTTAAATAAAAGAAGGAGGTGGATGTCAAAATCAAACTTGTCAATGCCATGATCTTTGAGACAGCCGATTTTTGTTTGTGAAAGAGAGAAATGAACATGGGTCATATAGCGATAAATATGTGTGACCTTTTTAACCGTTAGTTTTAAACCCACTTTTGAATTTCGAGAGCAAGATGGTGCGGCTAAAGGCAACAATGCCCCAAAACACTCTTTTCTGAACACGCTTTTTTATATACCTTTTAATTTCTTCATGTCAACTAATTTTGTATTTATGAAATTAAAAATACAAGTTTATAATATAAGACAATATAATACGTATATGAGAAAAAAGAAAATACGAATATATAGAAATACATCAAGTTATCAATAAACTAATCTTAGTCGTTAATGTCGTTGAAGGTTTATTTAGTTCATAACGATTATTAAAACCCTAATATGCATCAAAGAACGCATAGCGGAAGCAATTAATAAAATCATTAATTTAACACAATTATATTAATCAAGATTAGGGTTACATACTTTTATCCTAGCAAGATCCACAAGACGACGGAACGAACGGAAACTAGGGTTTATCACGAAAACCACCAAGAATATAATCTTAAAGAAGATTATATCACGCTCTTGTACACACGTAATACGGCGAGTTAACCGTGAGTCTAGCACGAACAAACCAAGCTTCAACGCTTATGGAGTATCTACCCAACAACCCTAGAGAGGGGCTAGGACTAGATAAATAGATTAATCGAAAACCAAACGAAACCCTAAGATGGGTTAGGGGTGGCCGGCGATCAAAGAGCAAGAAAGAGAGAGAGATAAAAAAAATTATGAGGCTAGAGGTTTGTTTATATAGGCTTAGCAAACCTTGGGCTCCAAGTCATAAACAAATAAGGAAACCAAAGTTTCCCTTTGCCCCCCTCTTGTTGCCGCCGAACAACACACACCCAAGGGGTGTTTGTGTAATTTTTTCCTCCTTCTTTTAGCTTCTATTTAATTCTATAACGGTCGTCATAACTTAACTGTTATTTATTAACGATCGTTAGTTAAGCTTTGGTTTGATTTAATAAATATATATAAAATATATTTAATAAATAAATTAACCCTTTACGTTATGTGTGCAATCCCGTGATCCCGAGTTCGATCCTATCTCACGACTATTAATTTTAAGTCCATAAACTTTCAGCTCCCACTTGGACAAAATTCTAATATCGTGATCACATTGACTAGCGTCTAGTTACACTAGCAATGTCACTAGTACAAACCGGGTAAGGTCTCCTGGACAAGAACCTTTTAATGATTACATCATTATTATTATCCTTTCATTTCAAATACATCGTTAATAAGGATATAGATCTCAGTCATTCCTTCATTAACTATTCTGTTTCTCGTTTACGGATAAAGCAAGATTACCAAAACAAATTTGGGTGTGGCCACACAAACATCTTACTACTCCCCCGAGGGGCCCAGTCGTATTTATACTTCAAAATGATTTGAAGGAAACAAATCCTATTTTGACTACAAGCAAAACACATGAACTTTGCAACACTTCTGAAAATAACCCTTATAACTACTAGTTACGTTTAGCGTTAGGTTACCTTACAGAAATGCACTACATTCAATGCAGTTTCTGGTATCTCAGGTCTAAGGATAACTATTTATGATTTACTTAATGACAAAGATCCATAAAGTAAAATCATATAGTTGGGATAAGTCCAATATTTGATCCATCAAATATCATCCAAAATTGACCAATATACTTTCAAGTATACTCTGTCACTATTTTGAATTGTCTTAGTTTAATAATACTCCCATATTATTAATCGACAACGGAAATTTAGAAACATCATAATGCTCACGGATTAAAACATGTAAAATAGGATACAAAATCAAATAACAGAAAAAATAAACGAAATCCAATCTTTATTTCATCAATTCAATAATGTCTTACATCCTTTATCCAAATACTAATCAACAGATTTATTGCATGAATTCACTAGCTAGTTGCAGCCCAATTACCTTGGCATGCTTAACTACCTTTGGCCTAGATAAAGCCTTAGTAAAAGGATCAGCTACGTTATCATATGTGTGAACTTTTATTAATTTTATTTCTCGAGCTTCCACTTGTTCTCGAACGTAGTGATATCTACGTTTAATGTGTCTGGCGCCTTTCATAACTCCAAGGTCATTGGCGAATATTATTGTTGCAGAATTGTCGCAATATATATCAATAGGTTCTTTAATTGAAGGCATCACTCCAAGATCTCCAATAAACTTCTTAATCCAAACAACTTCCATTGCGGCTTCTGAAGCGGCCATGTACTCAGATTGAGTCGCATGCATAGCAATGGTTTTCTGCTTACTGCTCTTCCAGTCAACTGCCCCTCCATTGATGACAAACACGTAACTCGTCTGAGACTTCGTATCGTCTTTATCACATTGCCAGGAAGCATCACAAAATCCTGTTACATTCAATTATGTGTCTGGTTTACCCCCGAATACCAAAAACATATCTTTCGTACTCCTCAAATACTTTAGAATATGCTTAACAGCAGTCCAGTGGAACTTTCCTGGATCCTGTTGGTATCTACTGACCAAGTTCTGAGCAAACGCCACATCAGGCCTTGTGCATCTTACAACATACATAATAGATCCTACTGCCGAAGCATAAGGCACCTTCTTCATGTAAGCCACCTCTTCAGGTGATGATGCATCTTTCTCATGACTTAACTCATGCTTAACCTCCATCGGTAGAAAACCTTTCTTAGAGTTATGCATGTTATACTTCTTCAATATCTTATCAATATAAGCATTTTGGCTAAGACCAATTAACCGTCTACTCCTATCTCGATAGATTTTAATTCCCAGAATAGATGCAGCAAATCCCAAATCCTTCATAGAAAAACATTTACCAAGATAATCCTTAACCTCCTTAAGTCTTGGAATGTTACTTCCCATGATTAATATGTCATCGACATATAGAATTAGGAACACTACATTACTCCCACTAGCTTTGCGGTATACACATGGCTCATCACGATTTTGAATAAATCCGAACTTTTTGATTTCTTCATCAAATCGCTTATTCCATTGACGTGATGCTTGCTTCAAACCATAAATAGATCTTTGAAGTTTGCACACGCGCTTTGGATATTTAGGATCAACGTACCCTTCCGGTTGTTGCATATAGATGTCATCATCTAAGCGACCGTTCAAGAAGGCAGTTTTAACATCCATTTGCCATATCTCATAGTCATAGTATGCTGCTATAGCTATGAGAATCCTAATAGCTCGTAAGTCTGCTACAGGAGAAAAGGTCTCCTCGTAGTCTATGCCAAAAGTTTGAGTAAAACCTTTAGCCACTAAACGTGCTTTATAGGATTGTACATCACCATCCATGTCGGTTTTCTACTTATAGATCCACCTATTTTTCACTACTTTAGCATTTTTAGGCACGTCTACAAGAATCCAAACATCATTGATTTCTATGGATTTCATTTCCTAATTCATCGCAACTATCCATTTTAACTTTTCTGGATCAGACATTGCGGATCGATAGTTAGCAGGTTCACCAAGATCCCCTACTTCCTCCTCATCATCCTCTATGTAAAGACATAGTTTGTCTGGCGCATGTATGGTTCTTTGAGACCTACGCAGAGGAATTAGTTCTGGTGGAACACTCAGACTTTCTGGTTCTACAGAAATTTCTTCGCTAGTATTTTCAGAAGGCAATGTATCTTCTTGAATTTCTTCAAGATCATAATGACAATTATTTAAAAACACTACTAAACCCGAAGGTAAAACTAATTATTTAAAAACACTACTAAACCCGAAGGTAAAACTAATTTAAATATTCCTATAGCTTCAACCGCTGCTTATGCACCATTGACCACTTGCAGAAATTGTTCCCCATAGGTAAGCCTCCTCTTCAACTCAAATCCCGTTAGGGTATTACAAATATTAATACCACATCCCGTATCATATACCCAGGAGTTTGATTTGTATGAAAGATTAAATAACTCTATCATAAATAAGTTACCGGAAGGTGCTGCAGCAGCTAGCTCAGCCTTCTTCTTATGTTCTACCATTTCATGGAGATAGAGAGAGCAATTCCTCTTCCAGTGTCCAGTCATCTTGCAGTAGTGACAAGTCTCATCTTTCTGAGATTTCATAGCAAAGTTCTGCTTCGGTTTTGATGTAGTCGCAACTTGCTTGCTCTTATCAACCTTGCCTTTGCCTTTCTGCTTCTTATTCACTTGCGGTTTTGGTTTCGTCACTCTACCCTTTTGTACATAAAGTACTTGAGGAGTAGCAGTGGATGCCTTATCTTTCAAACCCTTTTCGAAGTCAATGAGCATTGCATGCAAATCATTAACTGTCTTCCCCGTGCAATGCATATTATAGTTACGAACGAAATCATTGAAGTCCTTATTAAGGGACCTATTGGTCAAGTTAATAGCCATATTATGATCAAAGGGTTGTCCTAGTGCGATGAGTTGTTCCATATAACCCCTCATCTCCATATAATGATCACTTACGGACTTTCCAGGAGCTTTCTTGCAACTATGTAGAGCATCAACTAGATCATAGATCTCTACAGCTTGCGGCGTTTCATACACAGCCTTGAGTTCATCAAGCATTTGCTGAGGTGGAAATAGGTCATACTTCCTTTGAAGTGATGGAGCCATTCTCCCTAACATTACAGCAGCCACCTCATGGTGCTTCTTAACGTTAGCAGCGTGTTGAAGCCTTTCCGCATCAGATGCTCCTTCAGCAAGATCCTCCGGAAAAGGAGTTTCCAAGATATTGATGGTACCCTCTGCTTTCAAAACAATTCTTAGTGAGCGATACCAGTCATTGAAATTAGGGCCAGTAAGTTCAGGTCGTTCAAAGAAAGCTTTGAACGCCGAGCTTATTGTCAGATTGCTTTCGGGTTGAGCCATTTCTACAGAAATAAGTTCAAACATTAGTATTTTCGATAATACAATTCAAGAAAATAAACCCCGGTATTAAAACCATAGTATTTTCCTTGAAAAACTAGAATCCATATTGACATAGATTTATCACATCAGCTGATCTGCTAGTGACAAATGTATTCAACACAATAACTTGTCAAACAATAATTGACAAACAAATTTGTAATTTCCAGATATGTTAGGGATTTACATTGCCAAAATCATTTGCATTGTAAACATGTTTTATCCCTACTTTATGACTTAAGTTTCCAGTTCTCACCGAGTAACTCAATTAAGTCGACTAATCTAAAGAACGTAAAACCTTCATGTGCAATCTTATTCAGTCATGAAGTTTTCTCTCCATTACAACATCGTCCGATATCTTATATGACAACAATTGTAACTTCAAGTGTTCGTCAATTAGAGGGCATATGACTTTAGGGTATAGATTCTGGTGTCAAAATCATGTATGGAGAAACATGCATACATCTCCATAACATAAGTTTAATAAAACGTTTAGTAAACCTTTTGGTGAGACTAAAAGTTCATCATATACTTGCAAGTTGAGGTATTGGTTAACCCAATTAAAGATTTTACACACAACTAAATTCACACCGTACTTTTTCTAGAACTTAGTTATAGCACAAAGCAATAACCTTTATCATTGTGCTTCGGATGTGAATTAATGTAGTTAAATCAACCTTAAAGAATTGTACCAATAACAACCGTAGGTAATTCCAATTTTGACGCACAGGCGAGCCGGGAATTTGGTCAGCGCTGAAGCATAACACCTCCTTCCTTAACCGGGTACAAGACCAGCGGTGCGTTATACCCACTTTATAGTTTGCCAAAATTGAGTAGACCGTTAAGTTGCTATTTCAATTCTTATCAACACAAATCATATGTAATTTACATATCAAAACAATTCATTAATTTTGATAAGATTTAGTCCATATTATTTTTCTTGGAAAAAATTACCCTTGTTTACAACATACAATATAAAAACGCATGAAAACAAGTAGTATAAAAAAAAACTAAATCAAATAGCCACATGCATAACAATTTTATTCAAAGAATATCAAATCTAGGGTTTTTATGAACATAAAAAGTCTTCCCTAATTTTAAAACTTTGAATCAAATAAAGCAAATAGCAATCAAAATTATATGATCCGTAAGAAACATGCATGTTTATTACGGATCTCCCACATTCTCTTAACAATTAAAAAACTACGGATCGTAACCACACATGACATAACAATTAATTCATGCAAAAACATCTAAAGTTAATTACCATGTAATTTTAGGGTTTACAAAAAAAATAAATTTTTTTATAAATATTCGGCAGAGCCGATTTTAAAAAACAATAAAAAACAAAACCCTAATTTTTATAAAACCTAATTTTTAACACAAATCAATATTAGTTAAAAAAATTTAGATCTTGATAATTATAATCATGTTAAAACGGCTCTCGATGCCACTGAAGGTTTATATAGTTCATAACAGTTATTAAAACCCTAATATGGATCAAAGAACGCATAACGGAAGCAATTAACAAGATCATTAATTTAACACAATTATATTAATCAAGATTAGGGTTACATACCTTTATCCTAGCAGGATTCACAAGACGACGGAACGAACGACAACTAGGGTTTATCACGAACATCACCAAGAATATAATCTAAAAGAAGAATATATCACGCTCTTGTACACACGTAATACGGCGAGTTAACCGTGAGTCTAGCACGAACAAACCAAGCTTCAACGCTTATGGAGTATCTACCCAACAACCCTAGAGAGGGGCTACGACTAGATAAATAGATTAATCAAAAACCAAACGAAACCCTAAGATGGGTTAGGGGTGGTCGGCGATCAAAGAGCAAGAAAGAGAGAGAGAGAGATAAAAAATTATGAGGCTAGGGGTTTGTTTATATAGGCTTAGCAAACCTTGGGCTCCAAGTCATAAACAAATAAGGAAACCAAAGTTTCCCTTTGCCCCCCTCTTGTTGCCGCCGAACAACACACACCCAAGGGGTGTTTGTGTAATTTTTTCCTCCTTCTTTTAGCTTCTGTTTAATTCTATAACGGTCCTTATAACTTAACTATTATTTATTAACGATCGTTAGTTAAGCTTTGGTTTGATTTAATAAATATATATATAATATATGTAATAAATAAATTAACCCTTTACGTTATGTGTGCAATCCCGTGATCCCGAGTTCGATCCTATCTCACGACTATTAATTTTAAGTCCATAAACTTTCAGTCGTAGCAAAAGATGCTCCAAATTATTACGTTGAATAAATTCGTGTGTATATTCACCACGTAAGTCTTCGGCTTTCTCTGTAGACCGCAGTTGTGCGGATCAAAGTACTTTGTATTTTGTGTTGGTGACTAATACGCAATTTGTGAAATTTTATTATAAACTTTTAAACTTTCAAAATCATGTATGCGATATAATGCAAATATACATGATTTTTTATAACATGTTGACAGTGTATTGACGCGTCGATTGTTGTACAATTCCCAAATGTTCTTGGAGGACACCAAAAGCTCGTCCAAGATTCTTTTGTACACTTTCTTGTCACTTTCTAGATAATCCATGTTTTTCTCTAGTGCCATCGTAAATGATTTGACAAAATTTCCCCATTGTTGGTAAACGATTTTTTTAATATGTAACTCCATTCACTTTAAACGGAGCTGCATGTCATCAAATAATGAAGAATAACTGATGTGTCCGGTAGAGAGTAGATTGAAACAAGTTTTAAATTTTTAACACGAACTAAAAGCGCACGGGCAAATATGACCTTTTCGTTTGTGGTATCATACAATAATCTTTCTTATGTAGCAATATGAAGACACATAGAAACAAGTAAATTATGATGAAAATTAATTTGATTAAAAGTAACACTTGATAAAGGCTAGTTTCAGAATCTGATATGGTATGATTGTGATACAACATATAACATATGATTACGATAATTAGATGGTTAATCCAATCTTTTGTTGTCAAAAGGTTCAATCTTCGTCAAAAATTTGGTTAAAGAAAACAAGCATTAGACTCAATAAGTTGATCCAAGACTTAATCTAATTTCAACTCGTTTAAATCGCGGTTCGTTTCAAAATTTCATTAACACTTATGGTTATGTTTCATAGTGATCAAAGTTTCTTAAAAAATTTCAATACAAAAGATATCCAACCATAAACAAATCGGTTATGACTTGTTGTTAGAAAATTCTCCATTCGACCTATGAAATCTTTAACAACAAATTAAGTTTTGACAACCAATGTCACATGAAACATAAGTACCAATGGCTCAAAGAAAAAGCTTGAAATTAAATTAAACATAAATTACAATCACAACCATATCATCATGCCATAAACAACATCTTACCAAGTGTAAAATGAAACTAGCCACTCATATTAAACATGAACATAAACTTATAAAATAATGTCTTAAAAGTCATAATAAAGAGTCTTACAAAGTGGAAATATAGTACTAATGTTTGGGGTAATGATCCCTTAGAGTTTGGTGTAGTGAACTTTGCTTTTCGGGCTCTAAAAATGACTTTTCTTGCACCACCTTGCTCAAATCCTAATTTCATGTTTTAGACAAGGGAGAGAGAGTCTATTTGGTTAATAGAGAAGTAATATGATGGTTATGATTATTCATGTTGAAGTGGTGATCCCATGGGTCTTATTTATTGCAAATTGAAGGCTAGGAGTGAATGCATGGCTTGGAGCCAAAGGCATTTGCTTGGTATCAAAGGTATTCTGGACTCCTCCATAGAAGGTTCTCATGGCTTCTTTAGATGCTTCGAGAATGATTTAGTTAACTTGTAGGAATTTCTGCCTAAGGCTGCTCAAAAGAGAGGAGCTTGTGGCAGCTGAACACGGCTAGTGTCTGCTAGCAAGGCTGATGGATGCTGAAGAGAAAAGAGCTTGTGGTTGCCCACTCCGCCTAAGGCAGCTCATTCCGCCAAGAGCTGCTCAAAACTAAGTTAATGGCACACTTTGTACTACATGTAGTTTCTTCATTTCACTTGAATTTCCCAAGTTTGGGATCACTTATAAGGCTTGTATATTCTTTGATAACACTTATTCTTGCACCCATAATTGATCTTCAAAGGCTTGTAATTTGTACACGGGTCTTGAAGTTGGTCGAAATTCTTCGTACTTGTACTAATCTTCGCTTTTGCATTGCTTTCTTGGTCTTTTATTCTTTTCCCTGTATTTGGCTACACATAGACTTGCAAACACATTTTGCACAAATATGCACAAAATAATGGAAATATAACCAAAATACATGTGCAAAAATATATCTCAAATCTTAAAAAATTACCGGTTGGATAATTCTTAATTATTTATATACTTTTACGTGAAAGATTTATTTACAAGGGCAAATAAGTCTACAAATGTTTTTAAATTAGCCCAAAAAATACGATAATTAAGCATTTTACTCGTTTTCCCTACAACCCCCTCACACTTAAGTTTAACATTGTCCTCATTGTGATAAAACTTAACAAAAAGATAGTGAAATAAGAGAAAACCAGAATCACGGGCATACTACATCATGAAGAATACACATGTTCTTGGCTTTGCCTTCAATTTGTAGTACCTACAAAAAAAGGAATAACACATAAAAATACGAAAAATACAATAGGTTTTTATGGTTTTTATAAAACGACAAATGCTACACCCCCTCACACTTAAGTGAAACATTGGTTACAAAATTTTGGGGAGTAAGCATGAAAACAATTTAGAAATCACACTAAAACACACGGGTTGCCTCCTGAGAAGCGCTTAATTTATTATTGAGTCGTAAGCCGGACTCATGCCTCTTTTCAATTTTCTTTATTTTTATTGAGTGGAAAACCCTCACTCGACTCATCGTAATATAGTTTAACACGGTGTCCTTTGACAATGAAGTTTCCTTCATGTTTTTCATATAATTTCACATAACCGGACGGGTATCCATGTTTAACTATAAATGGGCCGTTCAACTTTGGTTTAAGCTATGGAGCTTTGATTTTATACTTCATGTTGAACAAGAGAACTTTATCTCCTTTCTTGAATTCTTTTATTATTCGAAGTTTCTTGTCATGATAAGATTTTTGGTAGGAGCTTTGTAATGTTTTGAATCCTTATAAGCTTGGAGTCTTAATTCATCGAGTTCATGCAGTTGCAAGAATCGGTTTTTCTGGACACTTTAAGATTGGGGTTACAGTTTCTTAATTCCCAATAAGGAAGGTATTAGATTTCAAAGGGCAAATGGCAAGTTTTAACATTCAACAAACAGTAAGTTGTTGTGCCAATTGAAGTTTTATAAGCCGTGCGAAATGCCCACAGAGCTTCGTTAAAGGATTGTCCTTCACTGTTTTTTCGAGTATTCGCTTTAAAGCTCTGTTGGTGTTTTCAACTTGTCTACTCGTTTGTGGATGATAAGCAGTGGCAAAGCGATGGGTGACTCCATAACGATTTAGGATTTTCTCCATCTGCTTATTACAAAAGTGAGTTCCTCAGTCGCTAATTAAAGCTTTTGGCATTCCATAATGAGAGAAAAGATTTTTCAAAAAATTGATTACGGCTCGTGCATCATTCGTAGGTAAAGCCTCGACTTCTACACATTTAGACACGTAATCAATAGCAACTCAGATGTATTCGAACTTATGGGATTTGGGAAACTGTTCCATGAAATCAATTCCCCATACGTCAAACACTTCGCTAACTTGGATGCTGTTCTGAGGCGTCTCATCTCTTCGTGAGAGTGATAGTTGTAAATTCACACTTGTTTAGGAAAACGAGGCAAAAGCGGTAAGTATTAAGTGAACGTTTAGGAAAACGTAAACACTTATGACCCTTAGGTGTGGGATCGTTCTCAAGGAGGCTTGGTATGTGTGTTAAGAATTGATTAACTTTGAGATTAATATTGATGAGAGAATGCAAAAAAAGAAAAATAATGACGGTTACGATTATGATTAAACTACGACGAATGACGTAAATGTAAAACCGTAAAACGTGACGAAATTTGAAATTTACCCTAAAAATTCCTAGAAAATCACAATAAATTTCTAAAAGTGCAATTAGAGTTTATAAGAAATCAAAACTTACTCAAACCTTTTTTTTAATTAAATAATAATTTTTAAATGTTAATTAAAGCCCTAAAAAACAATTTAATTAATAAAAAGCCCAAAATAAGATTTTTCAATTTGCAAACCTCTAGAATAACTTAATTAAACTAAAAACTGTTTTTGTATAATTTAAAACTAATTAAAATTATTTAAAATGGTTAAAAATTAAAATTAAATAATAAAATAATAATAATAATTCAAAATTTATAAAAAATTCTAAAAACTTGCAAAATAATTTATTTTAACTCAAATAAACAAAAAATGAAAGTGAAATGACCAAATTACCCCTAATGGGCCTCCAAAAGGGCCAAAAGTGAAAACAAAATGCTTAATGGGCTGATTTCGGCCCAATAAGAAAAATGATCACCAAATAAGCCCAAAATTTCCAGATAAGCTTAGAAGTCAATTTTAAACACAAAACTCTAAAGGCCCAAAAGCTGAATCAGTGCTTATCACAGCTTAATAAGCAAACAGCTTATTCTTAATGGGCTTTTTAGCCCATTAAGCCATAAGCTAATGCCATAAGCTGAAATTTGACACACATCCTTCTCTTGAGATTATAAAGCTGTTTGCAAAAATAATTTTTGAAAAAGCACAAGAAATGAGCCTGAAATAAGCCAAAGCTCTCTAGACAAAACGACAAAATAGTCGTTTTTGAGTTCTAGACCACTTCAAGAGCTGATTCAAGTTGAAAAAGGTTTTAAATGACAAAACTAAGCTTAATCAACAAAAAGATTTCAAATAAGCACACTTAATAAGCTGGAAAAAGCAATAAGCTATTTTGGAAAAAGACAAATTAGTCGTTTTCTAGTCAAAAGCTAAAACCAAAAGCTGTAAACTTCAAAACTGACTTATAAGCTTAAAATATTAAGTTCTATCACAAAAAATAAGTTTTTGCACAATAGAATAAGCTAGAATGACTTATTAATAAGCTGAATACTAATTAACACTAGCAGTGGCTAGCAATAGTGGGAAAGGGTTCCCAATGCTTTGACTTTTTGACTTGCTTTTTTAGAGAGATTCAGTTGGTTTCTTTGGATAATCAAGGCACCCCTATAACTAATAGGTTGTAGGGAGTCATAATCAATCAGAAAAACACAACTTCAATAGGCCAATTAGTATAGTTAATCAATAAGTGCTCATATATGATCCAGATATGAAACAGGCAGATCTGATGAATACAAGCTAAATTAAGCTAGTATAAGCATACCAAATTCCACCAAATGCATACGATGAGACTGATTTTATACATAGTCTCATCGTCCAAAATGGGCTTAAAATGGTCAAAATATCATAAAATGTGCCAAATATATGCTTGTGTTTGTTCAATGTGTATTTTAGGTACGGATATTGAGAAAATGGCAAAAGATCACAAGAAACAAGCAAAAACGAACACGGGAAATGAAGCCGCACAAAGAACCGGGCCCTAGAGTTGATTTTCTAAGAAAAGTCCTTGGAGAATTGAAGATTGTACAAGAAGGGTCCTCCAATATTGAAGAATTGACACTTTAAACCCTTGTATATTCATAATTACAAGTTTGGTCCTTAAAGTTTGTCAAAATTACAAAAAGGACCCTCAACTTTGAAGAATTGGCAAGAATGGTCCCTCAAATTTGAAGACTTGTCACTTTTAGTCCTCCATGAAGACAAAGAACAAGTGAAGACTTTGAAGATTGAAGACATGTCAAGTTTGGTCCTTCAAATATCATGAATTGGCAAAATAAGTCCTTGGTAAAACCTTTGTAATGTTTTTGGGGCAAAAGTATGAAAAACCAAACTTTATTTACAAAGGAATCTGATTTTGTGCTATTAAAACATCAAGTGAAAGAAGAATGGAAGACAAGGGACTGAATCTACGAAGACAACCTAAGACACCTAGACCTATCACAACATGCCACGTGCCCCACTAACCCTCCACAACCAATCACACTTCACCATTATGCCACATCACTTTCCACCACCGGTTTAATATAACTAATTTATTTAGTTATGTTAATTACGCGCCTAAACACTTATTTAAAACCAAAATCAGATCAAAACCCATGTTCTTCATGTTCTTAACAAAAATTAGGTATTCCTTAATTATTGAAAATTAAAGGTTAATACTTTCCAGATTTGAGATTAAGGGTACACTAAACATAAGCCAACCCTTAAACCCTTTGCCACATCACTCACATGCTCACATGAAACCTCCTATGTCTCACTTTTGGGGAAAATGACAAAGCTTGGCAGGAAATCAACAAACCACAAAGCAGCTTCATTTCTAAGCTTACTTTGAGCCCTTAGATCAACTTTTCACCACTGGCATCCCAGCAAAACGCCAAAGATATCACATGACATTCAAACTTCAAAGGGAAATTTTGGATGACCATATACTAGAGTTTCTAGTTTTCTATTCAGCATTTTAGGTTTCATGTATCCTATATAAAGGCCTTAGTTCACAACATTGTAGCTTGTTCTTGGATTCCTAGGTCAAAAATCTATAAAGCTTGTTTTCTAAGTTAATGAAAAAAGTTTGAACTTTGTGATGAATTCCAAGTCCCAATTTACTTTCTTGTTATTGATTATTGATTTTAGTTTGTGTTTATGAAGTTTCAAAGTTTGGTTTAAGTTTTATGCAAGTGTTTAAAATTTTCCAAAAATCTGGTTTGTTTTCTAAGTCTTAGTTCAAACACTTGAACTCTTGGATTATAAGTGATCATAACACCCTGAGAAGGAGATTATCAAGGTGTAATGAGCTTGTAGTTTGGGAGGATTCAAGGAGTGGGGAACAATATTGAATAAAATCTTGTTCATTTTCATATTTTTCATATAATATGTTTTGTTTCTAACCTTGTTGTTCTTAGCAGCTTGTTGGAAGCTTGTGCCTTGTTTAGCTAGGCACATAAGCTATAAATCCGTGAGTGTGGATGTACATTCATGAGGTTTGAGCCCTTCTTACCAAAAATCTATCAAAATACTTGTTCTGAGTGATTTTGTGTTCTGCTGTTGTATGTGGTGTTCTTATGGTTTAAATCTTGTTCTGACTGCATGATAATGTTGGTATGATGCTTGATTAGGCTTGGTTAAACCTGTTATACACCTTTGCTTGTTTAAATTTTGATTTAAAGAGTGAAAGGGGTGTTTGGGTCTACTGATTTAAGCTTTGCAAGTTGGTTTCAGTAGGTGTTTAGGGTTTGTTTGTGATTTATATCTGTCACTAAGGTGTTTGTGTGCTTTTATCTGCATTTCTTGTGCTTTGAACATCAAATCTGAAAATTATGCTATAACTGCTTTGATTTTGCCTGTTTTGATCTAAAATCTTGGGAACACTTAGTGTGTATGCTTATTTAGGATTAACAAGTGTAAAAACAAAGTTTGTGTAACATGTTTTAGAGATTTGAGGGTTTGAAATTGGATCTATGGTCAAGTATATCAGTAAAGTCACTTTGTGTTTGTTCATTGTTCATCAGTAATATTCATAAGGTTGAATCTAGGTCTAATCTTTAAACCAGTGTATGAAACAAGTTTATATATGCTTATTTGAGTTTATTATAGCTTGTGTATGCTTTTGGTTCAATTTGGTTGGCTTATTCTTGCTTAATCTGCTTATTTCTTCATAACTGCTTATTTTTTTAAGTATGTGGCATATTTGAGCATATTTTGATTAAACTGTACTAATTGGCCTGTTGTTTTTGTGATTTTTTTATTGATATTAACTCCTTATAACCCACTGGTTATAAGGGTGCCTTTTTGTCCATTGAATCCAAGTAAATATCACTAAAGACAAACAGTCAAGAAAGTCAAGCAGTGGGAACCCTTTCCCACTATTGCTAGCCACTGCTAGTGTTATTTATCATTCAGCTTATCAATAAGCTATAATAGCTTATTTAGACTTGCAACAACTTAGTTTTTGTAATCAATCTTCCTTATTTGACCCATTTAACTATTTTGGAGCATTTGAGACTTTGGCTTTTAGGTTTGACTAGAAAACCAACTTAGTTGACTTTTTCATAAGTCCTTATTTGCTTTTTCCAGCTTATTCAGTGTTCTTTTGGAACAATTTTTGATTATTAAGCTTAGTTAATTGATTTAAAACATTTTGCAAAAAGAATCAGCTCTTGAAACAGTCTAGAACTCGAAAACGACTATTTTGTCATTTTGTGTAGAGAGCTTTTGCTTATTTCAGGCTTATTTCTTGGGCTTATTCAAAAATTCTTTTTACAAACAACTTTATAAGGTCAAGAGAAGTATGTGTGTCAAATTTCAGCTTATGGCATTAGCTTATGACTTAATGGGCCAAAAAGCCCATTAAGAATAAGCTGTTTGCTTATTAAGCTGTGATAAGCACACTTTCAGCTTTTGGGCCTTAGAGTTTTGTGTTTAAAATTGAGTTTTAAGCTAGACTGGAAGTCTTGAGCTTATTTGGACAACGTTTTCTTATTGGGCCTTAAATAAGCCCATTAAGCTAACTGTTTGGACTTTTAGCCCATTTGGAGGCCCATTAGGGGTATTTTTGTAATTTCAAGTTCATTTTCTATTTATTTAAGTTAAAATAAACTAGTTTGCAAGTTTTTAGAATTTTTTTATAAATTTTGAATTTTTATTAATATTTTATTATTATTTTATTATTAAAAATTGTTTCTAATATTTTTGCAACTTTTTCATTTTTCTTAGGTTAAATACATTATGTTAGGATTTTTAAAACTTTTAGATTAATTTTCTTGTCATTTAATTAATTTTTAGGATTATTTTAATATTTTAATGGTTTTTAATCATTTTTTAAATAGTTTAAATTAATTTTAAATTTTTCAAAAATAGTTTTTGGTTTAATTAAGTTATTTTAGAGGTTTATCAATTGAAAAATCTCATTTTGGGCTTTTTATTAATTAAATTGATTTTTTCGACTTTAATTAGCATTAAAAAATTATTATTTAATTAAATAAAAGGTTTGAGTGATTTTTGATTTTTTTAAACTCTAATTAAATTTTTTAGGAATTATTTCAATTTTCTAGGATTTTTTAGGGTAATTTTAAATTTCGTAACATTTTACGGTTTTACGTTTACGACTTTCATTTTAGTGTAATTTTAATCGTAACCGTCATCCTTTTCTCTTTTCTTTCTTCATAATCATAATCACAAACATTTAATCATCTCTTAATAAAACACACAAGCCTCCTTGAGAACGATCCCACGCAAAGGGTCATAAGTGCTAACGTTTTCCTAAATGTTCACTTAGTACTTACCGCTAACGTTTTCCTAATCTTCTTTTGTTGTCTTTTGAAGTTTAAGCCGTCTAAACTCATTTTTCTTTGCAAGTGAAGTTTTAAAATTCACACTTTGGCCACCAAAACTTTCAAATGGATTTATAAAGGACTTGTTTTGCCATTTGATGATATTTGAAGGGCTTTTCTTGACATGTCTTCAATCTTCAAGGTCTTTTCTTGTATGGTTGACTTTGTGGAGGACTGAAACTGATAATTCTTCAATTATGAGGGACCATTCTCGCCAATTCTTCAAAGTTGAGGGTCCTTTTTGTAAATTTGACAAACTTTAGGGACCAAACTTGTAATTATGAACATACAAGGGTTCTTCAATAATGAAGGACCCTTCTTGTACAATCTTCAATTCTTCAAGGACTTTTCTTGGAAAATCAACTCTAGGGTCCGGTTCATTGTGCGGTTTCGTTTCCCGTGTTCGTTTTGCTTGATTCTTGTGATCTTTTTTAATTTTCTCAATATCCGTACCTAAAATACATATTGAACAAACATAAGCATATATTTGGCACTTTTTATGATATTTTAACCATTTAAGCCCGTTTTGGACGATGAGACTATGTATAAACGCAGTCTCATCACTCCCTCATACTAAACCTTTGCCGTGCCCTCACTCAATGCTAGAATTAAGTATATTAGCACCTCCAAAATTCATTTTTATGCACTTTTATTGAATCGTAAACTCACTACACTACTTCTACTTGCTACTACTTGCGTTTTAGACATAATGTATGATTTTCATCGCAAAATGAGACGTTTAGGTTCAAAGAACAAGAACACGTGAATGCTTCGTTAGAAATAATTTTGTCCTCCTCGATTTTAACCCAATTCCATGCCAAGCGTGTAAAGAGATCATTGCCATTATAAGTTAGTAATGCTAACACTACTCATATGCCCTAACCACGTACTTAGACTCCCTTAATCCTAAGTGGTATCTCTTATATTTTATTTTTGTCTTGAATGTTCACGAGGATACATTGTTTGACTTATGCGATGATAGAGATTAAGGTCTAAAGCCATAACGGTGTAACCACGACCATCGAATTAATAACCTCCCCTAATAGAAAACGATGTCAAAAAATTAAGTCAGCAAGAAGGATCGATAAACACGGTTTTATAACGGTTTTGAACATGAGACTTATTACCAAGACTTTTATACGCCCCCTAACGGATGGGCCTTATTATCATAGGTTTACCTCCATCTTTTATTCAACTCCGCCATGGAGCTTTTATTATGACTTCGGTCTGGCCTTGCCTTTTATTTAACCTTGCCATGAGGTGTTTATAATGGCCAAAGACGTATATTGTCACACCCCACCATGGCGGAATATGGGGCGCGACGTATGGATATCATCACAACAATAGCGTGTCTATAGATAGAATTTTATGAAATAGAAATGTCATAAAAAGGTGACAATGCCATGACAATATCTCAAACAATGCAGGCGTCTAGGTAAGTAGGTAACATGCCTACCTCTTACCAAAGACATTCATATAACACACATCAAACATATAGGTGTCTACAAACTAACATTTATCAAAATATTAAATAATGACTAAGAGGAAATGGATTCCTCCTAATGCAATCCTAGCAGCCTCTAGACTCTAGCCACTTCTAACATCATCCTTCACAACTATCTCACTTGAAAATGACACTAAAATCTGTCAACATAAAAGTTGGTGAGAACATAGGTTTAAGTTATCAAAACATCTTAAGAAACCTTGTCAACCGCTGTAAATAAGTTGAAGAAAACAAATTAAAGCAATGAACCATAATGTGATAATCATGTTACATACAACTACAAACAAAGCACAATTATATCAGTCAAGAACACACAATAAGAACAATGCACCACATTATAACAATCAAGAAGTATCCCGTCACACACACAAGAACAATATACCACACTATCCGGATCTTTCCCACACCACTAGTGGAAGATGAACGATATCCCCGTCGAGATATCTTGCCTCCGAAGAGACGATTCACAAGTACTCAGGACAGATCGTGCCCCACGCTCCACACACATCACAATTGGTCCCATAGACGCCCATACATCTATGTACCAAAGCCAATCACAACCCAAACAAGATTCACATATCATAACACATATCAAAGCACATATGAGAACACATAAGCACGCATGTCACACAATAACACATCTATGTCCAAACATTTATAAAAATATAGTACCAAAACATTTTAAGAACACCACAAGTGTCATCTCCATCCCATACTAGAAGAAAACATTTAAAAACTCAGTGAAAATGGGATTATGAACTCACCTGATAGCACAACAAGCTAGCACTCCTACAATCCTATAAAATCATACACGACACCCTTAGCTCAGTTCTTAACACCCAAGTTAAGTAACAATGAAGGAGATGAATCTAATCCTCCAATCCCCACCATCTAGTTCTCTCACTACAAGCTATTCTATACGTAAAAATCCAGTTTTCCCCAGGTACGGTTCACTAGTCACTAAACGATCACATGAAGTGAACTTAACACCACACTTGGCTCCTACCCTACTGGATTTATGTTGTTATATGATCTAAGAACTCCAAAAAACTAGTTTTTACTTTCTACTTACACGTTTAACCCTTTCGTTTAGTCTCTACGCCAAAAGTCGTTTTCACCAAAACTGATTTTCTGTACATGCTAAATGTTTGTCACCAAAATCCCGACCTAAACACCATAACTATTATTGAAAACCTCCAGTACTTTCATATATATTATAAAGAATTCTCAAATCAAAAATATTTGGCTATCTCATTCGTTTGGTTAGATTTTGACTCAAATTCCCGAAATCCAAATTTATTCTCGAACAACGCACTATTTTTGTAAAAATTGTATGATTACCTTCCCTAACTCCATTTTTGACCAACCTTACATTTTTGAAAAGTAGACTCTCTGAAATTAATTTAAAAAAAGAAACTATTCCGAAGGTGCTACCTACTACCCGGAACAGTCGACACAAGACAGCCCTAAAAATCAGACTATTTTACCCCTTTATACACTAACCCTCTAAACATCATTAATTACCCCTAAATTATTAAACAAGAACCCTAAAATCATTAATGGATCTTAATGACTATATTTTCCAGAAAATTAATAAAAACCTAATCATCTCAATGATGGTTAATTAATATTACAATCATGATTAATTAATGAAAATATGAATTATATTAAAGTTAAATTGATCATTTACCTTGAATCAAGAAAAATTAATGGAAACCCTAAATCCTCTTGTAAAACACGTCGACTAAAAAAAGCTGGAGAAAATAATATGTTGTTTTGTATTTATACAAAAACAATGAGAATCCTAGCCCAATACAAATAATACTTTCTTTTTTTTAATTTTTTTCCTTTTTCTTTTTTTCCACCGTCCTTTATAAATTTTTTTACCAAAAATAATATTCTTTTATTTATTTTATTATTAAATTCGTTTTTTGATAATTATTTACTTAATTATATATTTTTTATTAATCTCTTAATTACTTAATTACACCTAAACCTTTTAACTAGTCAATTTTACGTGATTACCGTAAAATACGTGAAATATACATTTTTATGAAACTTCTTAAAATATGAAATAAAATTTATAACTAAGTCATAAATGACTTAAAACCATCCCATAAATTATTCCCGTGACTAAATACCTCATCCGAGACCTCAAAATGTAAACACTAAATCGTAAAAATTACGATTTACTATAATACACATACATACACATAAGATCCTAAAATAGCACCACATTCTATCATAGTTACATCCAAGTGAACTAATGAGCACGAACTATCCCCATCATAACATTATATAATGTACCACGCAATACACGAACGATGACTAACATCCAATCCTAGGCTCAAATATAAACAGAATGCACGTAAACGCACACTAAGCACATAATCAAAGTCAAACAGTCAAAAGTGACAAATCCAAAATCTAGGGTTATTACATCACTCCCTCCTAATAGAAATCTCGTCCCGAGATTTACTCCCAAACTCAAACTTATTCTCAGCAAACAAACGAGGATACATATCCCTGATAAAACCTTCACGTTCAATCGTGAACTCGGTTTATACCAAAATAATCTCAACCAACAACACATGAGCCTTAACCGTATGAGAGGAAACTTATTAAAACCATAAAGTTATGTAACCAACCTAACTAAATCTCGCAACTCATCAAACAAGAACTGTCTTGAAACCAAGTTAGGAGCCATCCATAACTCAACGGGTTTAAAACTATCACCCCGATTTCAGTCTTACTCATAAATACCATAAATCAAAACTCATCAAATATAACCAAGTATTATAAGGTCTAAAGAACTCTCTGAACCCATCCCAACTCATCGCTATGTTAACCCTCCAAGTGTTCATTACCCCAAAATACACAAAACACGAGTTTAAACCATGTTGTTAGAAAATTAACCTTGAACTCGACACTTGTACAATTAATTAAACTTAGATACTGACCTCCATTTTCTAAACATTCTGAATATTTGAAAAGTACGTTCCAATTACATAATTTTAGGCTTTTGAATCACCCAAAAAGCTTTAAAAACGAACAAATCATGACCAAAATGATTTTTACCTAAAACCTCTTATTAATTACCAAATTCAAGCCCTACTTTATTTTAATTCCAGAAACTATAACTCTCACCCATCATATGATTAAATACATGATTTTAGCATATTTAATTTAATAAGAAAAAAAAATTCTAACTAAAGAACAATAACTTTAGGTGATCAAAACCAAGATATTTTAAAATAAACAAGCCATGCTTAAATGTAAAAATTTTATATTCCACCTTATTTCAAACACGTTTTCGACACTTTACCCTCATTTTATCGACTACCAACAACAATTTTTTTTACTATTTGCAAGTTCCATTTTTTTACCATGTAAGACTCAAAACAAAAGATAACGTTATTCCAAAATAAATCTCCACTCTCTCAATAACCTCTACACCAAAAGTAACAAACAAACACGTGAAATGAGGACTCGATAAATGCGCTACTACAGAAGTTGAACATCCCAAAGAGAAAAGAGCTAGAAAACCATCCTAAGAATACAACCGATAAGTATAAGGGATATATACATATATAGGCATAGGCGTACATACACTCAAGTCCATCCAACATATACTATACAAGCATGTATTAACCCTCTTTCATGCAACCATACTTAGGAATACATTGATGTCGTGGTACTTGTATAACTATGTTGGCCACCATACTTATACCAGTCCCCTTTCACTAATGCACTCCCTCCTATGATGACACTTATAAGAATTAATACTACACATATCACATCAGTCTACCAACTCAAATAAGCACATAGATCCTACAACTCATATAAGCACATAACCACAACATAAAATAAGATCCAAAATCACATGTATTAAAATAACATAGCCAATGCATGAAACAAATAAACTCGTAGTCCAGCTGAACCAGCGTAGACAAAATTCAAAATGTATAAAGAACATGAAAACATAATTAAACAAAATCCAACAACTAGCGTATACGGCTATGGTTCAACCCGCACTAGTCAAAACTCGTAAAGAAAATGTAGTTAAGTTTGAACCATACTAGTTCATAACTTAACAAATATCACAAAAATAACATCCAAACACATCAACTATTATAAAATGCACACATACCCCTATGACGCCTATATGTAGGGACCCTTATGCTATAAACTAGGCTACGCGACTAGCAACCTAATTCTCTATAACCATTGGCTCTGATACCATTCTGTCACACCCCACCATGGCGGAATATGGGGCGCGACGTATGGATATCATCACAACAATAGCGTGTCTATAGATAGAACTATATGAAATAGAAATGTCATAAAAAGGTGACAATGTCATGACAATATCTCAAACAATGCAGGCGTCTAGGTAAGTAGGTAACAGGCCTACCTCTTACCAAAGACATTCATATAACACACATCAAACATATAGGTGTCTACAAAGTAACACTTATCCAAATATTAAATAAAGACTAAGAGGAAAGGGATTCCTCCTAATGCAATCCTATCAGCCTCTAGACTCTAGCTACTTCTAACATCATCCTTCACACCTATCTCACCTGAAAATGACACTAAAATCTGTCAACATAAAGTTGGTGAGAATATAGGTTTAAGTTATCAAAACATCTTAAGAAACCTTGTCAATCGCTGTAAATAAGTTGAAGAAAACAAATTAAAGCAATGGACCATATTGTGATAATCATGTTACATACAACTACAAACAAAGCACAATTATATCAGTCAAGAACACACAATAAGAACAATGCACCACACTATAACAATCAAGAAGTATCCCGTCACACACACACAGGAATAGTGCACCACACTATCCGGTCTTTCCCACACCACTAGTGGAAGATGAACCATATCCCCGTCGAGATATCTTGCCTCCGAAGAGACGATGCACAAGTACTCAGGACGGATCATGCCCCACGCTCCACACACATCACAATTGGTCCCACAGATGCCCATACATCTATTTACCAAAGACAATCACAACCCAAACAAGATTCACATATCAGAACACATATCAAAGAACATATGAGAACACATAAGCACGCATGTCACACAATAACACATCTATGTCCAAACATTTATAAAAATATAGTACCAAACCATTTTAAGAACACCACAAGTGTCATCTCCATCCCATACTAGAAGAAAACATTTAAAAACTCAGTGAAAATGAGACTATGAACTCACCTGATAGCACAACAAGCTAGCACTCCTGCAAACCTATAAAATCATACACGACACCCTTAGCTCAGTTCCTAACACCCACGTTAAGTAACAATGAAGGAGATGAATCTAATCCCCCAATCCCTACCATCTAGTTCTCTCACTACAAGCTATTCTATACGTAAAAATTCAGTTTTTCCCGGGTATGGTTTACTAGTCACTAAATGATCACATGAAGTGAACGTAAGACCACACTTGGCTCCTACCCTACTGGATTTATGTTGTTATATGATATAAGAACTCCAAAAAACTAATTTTTACTTTCGACTTACACGTTTAAGCTTTTCGTTTAGTCTCTACGCCAAAAGTCGTTTTCACCAAAACTGATTTTCTATACATGCTAAATGTTTGTCCCCAAAAGCCCGACCTAAACACCATAAATTTTTTTGAAAACCTCCAGTCCTTTCATATACATTATAAAGAGTTCCCAAATCAAAAATCTTTGGCTATCTCATTTGTTTGGTTAGATTTTGACTCAAATTCCCGAAATCCAAATTTATTCCAGAACAGCGCACTGTTTTTGTAAAAATTATTTGACGACCTTCCCGAACTCCATTTTAGACCAACCTTACATTTTGAAAAGTAGACTCTCTGAATTTAAATTTAAAAAAAAAGAAACTCGACCAAAGGTGCTACCTACTTCCCGGAACAGTCGACACAAGACAACCCTAAAAATCAGACTGTTTTACGCCTTTATGCACTAACCCTCTAAACATCATTAATTACCCCTAAATTATTAAACGAGAACCCTAAAATCATTAATGGATCTTAATTACTATATTTTCCAGAAAATTAATAAAACCCTGATCATCTCAATGATGGTTAATTAACATTACAATTATGATTAATTAATAAAAATATGAATTATATTAAAGTTAAATTGATCACTTACCTTGAATTAAGAAAAATTAATGGAAACCCTAAATCCTCTTGTAAAACACGTCGACTAAAAAAAAAGCTGGAGAAAATAATATGTTGTTTTGTATTTATAGTAAAACAATGAGAATCCTAGCCCAATACAAATAATACTTTGCTTTTTTTTATGTTTTCCTTTTTAATTTGTTTCCACCGTCCTTTATAAATTTTTTACCAAAAATAATATTTTTTATTTATTTATATTACATTCTTTTTTAATAATTATTTCCTTAATTATATTTTTTTATTAATCCCTTTATTAATTAATTACACCTAAACCTTTTAACTAGTCAATTTTACGCGATTACCGTAAAATACGTGAAATATACAGTTTTATGAAAAATTTTAAAATATGAAATAAACTTTATAACTAAGTCATAAATGACTTAAAACCATCCCGTAAATTATTCCCATGACTAAATGCCTCATTAGAGACCTCAAAATGCTAAACCCTAAATCGTAAAAATTACGATTTACTATAATACACATACGTACACATAAAATCCTAAAATAGCACCGCATTCTATCATAGTTACATCCAAGTGAACTGATGAGCACGAACTATCCCAATTATAACATTATATAATGTACCACGCAATACACTAACGATGACTAACATCTAATCCAAGGCTCAAATATAAACAGTATGCATGTAAACGCACACGAAGCACATAATCAAAGTCAAACAGTCAAAAGTGACAAATCCAAAATCTAGGGTTATCACATATATCCTCACGCTAAAGTGAATTTGGATCTTTAAAGCTTCAAAGATTAAGGCTTAATCACTTTCAATTTTGCATAGATTTTTCGGCCTTGTGAGTTTCACAATTTTGCTTGATTTAGGTGACAACTTGAAATCTTATTATTGGGTGAAGATTTCGATTATTCGGGTTGCCAATACTTCAAAACCGTGACGCTGGCGATACCTTAATGTTTTCCCAGTTTAATTACATGGAAGCTACTAGAAAAGACTAGAAACCAACAATCAAGACTAAACCGCTAAGTCAATACTTATTATCAAAATATATACAAGCGAAGGGAGAACAAGCAAACAATTAGAACACATGAGTTTTTGAAAGAATACGAGTACTCTACGTTTAGCATAGTAACTTATAATTAACTCTATCATTTCTCGTCCTCATTTAAGAGACTTAGCCTAATCTAAAGTTAAGGAATCGAAGCTAAGTGCTCAACACGCACGGTCGAGTAAAAAATGACTCTTGTTCTCGCCATCGGAAAATCTACATTCGTGTCTTCAAACACTTATGAAACATGAGAAATTTTTTAAAATTTGGCCATTTTTAGCCTTATATTGCAACAAAACGATAAACAAAAAGATAAACTTTGGAAAGTGTGAAGGTTTAGCAAGGCAAGTATCTATTCACACCCCCATACTAAAGTTAAACATTGTCCTCAATGTTTTGAGTCTAAGGGTAGAATACCCCCATACTAGAGACGAATTCGAATGCTTAATCTAGCATGAAAAGGGTGGAACCATTAAATCAATAGCCTTTTATGAAGTGTGCTAAAAACATAAGGTTAGAACATCAAAGGATATATCATATGGATATCGAGAAATTCTTCAAAGCAAACGATCGAGTGCTCACGTAAAACGAACACGAGAGGCTCCAATCGTGAAGATAATGATCATCTAAGAACCACAAGTCACAAACAACCACGGAACAATGGTTGGAAGGGCACAAATCCCCTCACGTTAGCTACATTTGAAAGCGATAATATGTACATGGATAAGCATGGGAACTCCCCCACGAGGAACCTCGTTTTTTATTACCGAGTCATGAGCTCGACTCGATCCCCTCAATACTAATTATCATTGGGGAAGGTGACTTGGTCGAGGTAGTTCAAAGAAGGAACTTCCCTACCAATATAGTGCTTCAACCTATGGCCATTCACCTTAAAGTTAGGACCATCATTTTGAGCTAGCTCGATGGTCTCATAAGGAAACACTTGGGTAATGGTGAATGGACCGGACCAACGGGATTTCAACTTGCCGGAAAATATTTTCAATCTTGAGTTAAAAAGCAACACTTGATCTCCAATGTTAAAAACCCGGTTTTTAATTTTAGAATCATGAAACTTTTCAGTTTTCTCTTTGTAAATCAATGAATTTTCGTAAGCAATGTCTCTCAAGTCATCCAATTCATTTAATTACATTTTCCGGTGTTTTCCCGCGGTCTCAATGTCATCATTACAATGCTTTAGGGCCCAATAAGCTTTGTGTTCGAGTTCAATAGGCAAGTGGCAATTCTTCCCATACACAAGCTTGTAAGGAGTGCACCCAATGGGTGTCTTATGAGCGGTACGAAAGGCCCATAAAGCATCGTCTAACTTATCCGACCATGATTGTCGGTTTTTCCCTATCGATCTCTCCAAGATCCTCTTCAAAGCTCGGTTTGAAAACTAGACTTGCCCACTCGTTTGCGAGTGATAAGCCGTAGAAAGCCGATGTGTAACCCCATATTTCTTTAGAACCCATTAAAATTGGTCATTACAAAAATGGGTTCCACGATCGCATATGATTGCACGAGGGGTTCCAAACCGAGAGAATAGTTGCTTCAAAACTTGACTACCATACGAGCATCGTTCATGGGCAAAGCCTTAGCTTCCACCCACTTGGATAGGTAGCCAACGGTGACAAGGATGTTCTTATTACCACGAGATGATGGGAACGGCCCCATAAAATCAATTCCCCAAACGTCAAAGATCTCAAACACTTGGATGATATTTTGTGGCATTTCATCATTTTGTGAGGCTTTTCCTTGACGTTGGCATGAGTCACACGACTTGACAAGTGCGTGTGCATCTCGGTAAATAGTAGGCCAAAAGAAACCGACATCAAAGACCTTCTTCGCCGTGAAATTAGCACCATGGTGACCACCCATCGGTCCCTCGTGACAAGCTCTAAGGATATTAGAAGCTTCGCTGCCAAAAACACAACGTCGAATAATTTTATCCGCACAAGTCCGAAATAGGTAAGGGTCGTTCCAAAAGTAGAACTTGACGTCACGAAAGAATTTTCGTTTTTGTTGAGTCGTCATACCCTTAATGATGAAGTTGCCCGCATGGTAGTTTGCGATGTCCGCAAACCATAGGGTGGATGAGTCTTTCTTAGAATTCACTACACCAAGTGTCTCGAGAGGAAATGTTTCGGTGATTTCCTTGTTCTCGTAAACACTTTGGTGAGGATCTTCCAATCGAGAGAGGTGATCGGCCGCAAGATTCTCGGCTCCTTTTTTGTCAAGTTTTGTGACATCAAATTCTTGTAAGAGGAGAATCCAACGAAGCAATCTTGGCTTTGCATCTTGTTTAGCCAAGAGATACTTGATTGCCGAATGATCCGTATACACTATGCATTTGGTCAAGACGAGGTAAGGTTGGAATTTCTCAAATGCATACACCACGGCAAGGAATTCCTTTTCCGTTGTGGTATACATAAGTTGAGCCTCGGTCATCATCTTGCTAGCATAGTGAATAGGCAAGAAGTGCTTTTCATGGCGTTGCCCCAGAGTGGCCCCAATAGCGTAATCACTTGCATCACACATAAGTTCAAAGGGGAGGTTCCAATTAGGAGAAACAAGAATGGGAGCTTCGGTAAGTTTCCTCTTAAGGATTTCAAAGGCTCGTACACAATCTTCGTTAAAGACAAAAGGAGCATCTTTTTCGAGGAGGTGTGTAATAGGTCGAGATATCTTTGAAAAATCCTTGATGAATCGATGATAAAAGCCCGTGTGGCCTAGGAAACTCCTAACTCCCTTGACGGTTTTGGGATGAGTTAATTTGGCGATGACGTCTATCTTAGCTTTTTCTACCTTAATCCCCGCTTTCGAGACCTTGTGCCCTAAGACGATTTCTTCTTTAACCATAAAATGACATTTTTCCTAATTGAGCACAAGGTTGGTTTCCTCACAACGTTGCAACATGTGTTTTAAATTTCCTAAGCACGAAGTGAACGAACTACCAAACACAGAAAAGTCATCCATAAAGACTTCCATCGTCTTCTCGATCATGTCATGAAAAATAGCCATCATGCACCTTTGAAAGGTTCCCGGTGCATTGCAAAGTCCGAATGGCATTCTACGATAGGCAAACGTTCCATATGGACACGTAAACATAGTTTTTTCTTGATCACGAGGATCGATGGGGATTTGGAAGTAACCGAAAAAACCATCTAAGAAGCAATAGAAATCGTTTCCCGCAAGTAGCTCCAACATTTGATCCATGAAGGGTAAGGGAAAATGGTCTTTTCTAGTGGCGTCATTTAGCTTACGATAGTCAATACACACCCTCCAACCGGTCACGAGTCGAGTTGGAATTAACTCGTTGGAATCGTTTGGCACAACGGTCATTCCTCCCTTTTTAGGGACACAATGAATGGGACTCACCCAAGGGCTATCGGAAATAGGGTAAATCATTCCCGCGTTAAGTAGTTTACAACTTCCTTTTTGATGACATCGTGAATTTTGGGGTTCACCCTCCTTTGACATTGTATTGCGGGTTTGTAGTCCTCCTCCATTAAGATTTTGTGGGTAAAAAATTTAGGGTCGATCCCCTTAATGTCGGATAATTTCCAGGCAATTACCCCTATGTGGTCCTTCAAGACATCGATAAGTGCGGTTTTTTCATCATCCGAAAGATCCTTCGCAATAATAACCGGCAACTTATCGTCTCCTTCCAAGAATACGTATTCAAAATGAGGAGGAAGATCTTCCAACTCGAGGATTGTTGGTTCCTCGATTGAAGATTTGGGTTTGATATTCATAACCTCCACTGGCGGAGGAAATGGGAAATCGTTAAGAAAATCCTTGATAATCGAAAAGTTCTCATCGTTGTCGAGGTCTTCGTTAGAAGTTCGAGGTACATCAAACTCTTCTAAAGTAAAACCACCTCCTTCAAATGGAGTGAAGGATGGTGTCGAGTTATTAAGAATAGGATCGAGCATAGTGGGATTACCACTATTTTCTTCATCACCAAAACCTAAAAATTCTTGTGAAAATTCCTCGCAAACGACATCGATCATATCAACATGGTTTAAAGTCGCGACGGAATAAACATGAGAAAGTTGAGAGTTTTGTGTTGCGTTTATAACAAGTTCGTCGTCGTTGAAACGTAAGGTATTTTCCTAGCGTGCACATCAATCAACGCCATTGACGTATCCAAAAACGAACGACCTAAAATAAGAGGAACTTGAGGATCCGTGGGAATATCGACTACGATAAAGTCTATCGGATAACAGAACTTTCTCACTTTCACAAACACGTCTTCGGCCAATCCGCATGCGGGAATCGTAGAATGATCGGCCATTTCAATACACATTCTTGAAGGAGTAAGATTAGGAAAATTGAGCGACTTGAAGATTGCAAGAGGCATCAAAATAATACTAGCACCAAGATCGGCCAAGGCGTAGCATTCTTTCATATCTTGAATAGCACATGGAATCAAAAATTTACCGGGATCACCGACTTTTTGAGGTATGCGGTTAAGATAAACCGATGAACAACTAGAAAATTTTTGCAATTTCTCCTTGTTGTTTAACATACTCTTAAAGTTGGTGGTAAATCGAGGCATCATGATTAAAGCGTCGGTAAAATTTATGTTAAAATGCATATCACGAAACATCTTAATGAAAAGTTCAAATTGGTATTTGTCACGCTCTTTTAATTTCTCCTTACGAAGTCTCGATGGGTAAGGTAAGGGTGGTGTGGGTTGGGACATAGGCATAGCCTTTGGAATCTTGGGTTCCAATGTTGGTAAAGGGTTAACCGTAGGTGTGGTTTGAGCGGTACTTCGTCGGATTGGAATATGCTCCTTTTCGACCACCACCTCGTGTTCTTCCTCAATTTCGTCCACCGTAGGAGTAATTGTTTGAGGAGTCGGTTCCTTAAAAGTCTTACCACTACGTGTGGTAATCACTTTCATCTCGCCCTTCGGGTTTGACACGGTGTTACTAGGAAGACCACCCGAAGTAGAGGCTCTTCTCATCATGATAACATATAAAAGTCTATTTTCCGTCTTTTTACGTTCCTCCCTATCTTGCTCTTTCTCGAATTTTTCATTTTGCTCCAACCTAAGTAAGGTTTGTTCAATCTTATGTTGACCTTGTTCTTTTTTTGGTGGTTTTGTTGGAGCCTAACCACATTCCCTTCCAATTTGTTACTTTGAGTTTCAAACTTAGTCCTTAGGTTACTAACATCATTTGCCATGTTCGTGTACCTATCGTCATTAGTCTTAAAATAGTTCAAAATCTCAGTTGGAATGTCTTTTGAAAATGCATTTGAAAGCCCTTGATTAATATTTTGGAAATCACGATTTTAATTTTGATTTTGCACTTGACTACTAGTCCTCTGATTCCCAAAATTTTTGTTGTTACCCTTATAGTTGTTCTTTTGATTTCCTTGGTAACCACCTTGATTGTTTCGATAATTGTTAGCATTTTGATTTGGTGCAAAATCCGATGCAGTCAATTGATTAGAGCGGGTAACTTGACCGTTTTGGTTATAAGTTCCCGTGGCCGCGTAGGCACTCGAAGTGTTACCACCGTTGGTAACGCACTCGGAGAAATCATGAGCTCCACCACAATACAAACAAGAAACCTCAACCGCTTTAACCGTAGCGGGAGCGGGTTGTTCACCAACTTTAAACTCAATTAACAATCCTTTAAGCTTATCAAAAATCTTGTTCTCCAAATTAGCCTCTATTTGGCAAGCATCGATGGTATGTGACAATGAAGGTGAAGACGAAGACGAAGCCTTATGAACACTCGATGTGCTACGAGGGCTATTAACCTTGGACCTATTCTCAATGATCAACAACGCTTCCTAGGCCATTTTACACAAAAAAAATTTCCACCCACGGCGGCATTGAGATAGTCTCGCTCATGATCGTTCAATCCATTGTAAAGCGTGTCGATTTGATGTAAGTCGGAAAAACCGTGATGAGGACACTCATGTAACATTTCCTTAAACCTATTCCAATCCGTTGAAAAACTATTGTTATACTCTTGTGAAAACTTTGAAATCTCGTTTTTCAAATGCGTAGTCTTAGAGGGCGGGAAAAATTGGTTCACGAACTTCGAAACGAGATCTTTCCACGTCAATATATAATTGGGTGGCTCTTTCTCTAACCAAATTTTAGCGGGCCCCGCTAAGGAATACGGAAAAAGCATCATCTTAATCGAGTCGTTCGAGACGTTCTTAAACTTGTAAGAGGCGGTAAGACGACTGAATTGGCGAATGTGGTTATGAGGGTTGTCCTTTTCGTCACCATGAAACTTGTTGTTTTGGATCATGGACAACAAACCCGTCTTAACCTCAAAATTCTCCGCAAGGATAGCGGGAATCACAATAGCCTCTCCATAACCCTCGGTGGGTGCTTGAAGTAACTCCATCATAATACGATTAGCCATGGTTGCTTCTTGTTCTACGATGGGTTCGTCAATGGGAGATTCTTCACTAGAAGGTGTTCCTTCCTTTCGGTTTCTACGTTTACGTGCACGTCTTGCTTGGTTACGAGTTTGCATAAACGTCACGTACAACGTGGGGGTAAGCAAAGAAGATTCTTTTGGGTGTTTTTACTTTTTCAATTTTTTTTGTGCTTTTGATTGTTTTTTACTTTTTTGGATTTTTGTGATGTATTACGTAGACACAAATCTACAAATCTCTCGTCAAATCAAATCTCTGGATTAAAGGAGCCTTAAGGAATGAAAACAATCACGTTGAGTGAACGCCTTCGATGACTTTAGAACATTGGTGGAACACGAAAACGTTCAAGAGGGTTTAATCTTTGAACCCAATAAAATATATAGATACGTAGATAATAGTTTGGGTGCCAAACCCTCGATTAGCCCTTTTTATCATAACACGCACAAGCAAGCGGAGGAAACGAGGCGGCGCGAAGCACTAAAGAGCCTTTTTCCTTTAGGTCGTGAAATACAACCGCCTTATACCCACCTTATAGTTTGTGTTTATCAAAATTAAGCTTTACGAAAGTATTTATCTATTTTGCCTTTTTTCTTTGTTTGAGATTCGAATACAATGATTGAGTGACGAAATCCTAATCAAGGTTGTGTTTTCACACTGTTGAAGTACTTGTGAATTTATTGTGATACGTATACAACATAGTAATAATATTCACACAAAAAACGAAAACCGATAATACGTGTGCTCAGAGTTCTAAAACCCACAATTACTATTTATGGATAATATCAAAACAAAATTTGTTGAAATCAAAACACAACATGCCTCTCCGGCAGCGGCGCCAAAATGATAGTTGTAAATTCACACTCATTTAGGAAAACGAGGCAAAAGCGATAAGTATTGAGTGAACGTTTAGGAAAACGTAAACACTTATGACCCTTAGGTGTGGGATTGTTCTCAAGGAGGCTTGGTGTGTGTGTTAAGAATTGATTAACTTTGAGATTAATATTGATGAGAGAATGGAAAAAGAAAAAGAATGACGGTTACGATTATGATTAAACTACGACGAATGACGTAAACGTAAAATCGTAAAACGTGATGAAATTTAAAATTACCCAAAAAATTCTTAGAAAATCACAATAAATTTCTAAAAATGCAATTAGTGTTTAAAAAAAAATCAAAACTTACTCAAACCTTTTATTTAATTAAATAATAATTTTTTAATGCTAATTAAAGCCCTAAAAATCAATTTAATTAATAAAAGCCCAAAATAAGATTTTTCAATTCGTAAACCTCTAAAATAACTTAATTAAACTAAAAAATATTTTTGAAAATTTTAAAACTAATTAAAACTATTTAAGATGATTAAAAATTAAAATTAAATAATAAAATAATATTAAATATTTAAAATTTATAAAAAATTCTAAAAACTTGCAAACTAATTTATTTTAACTCAAATAAACAGAAAATGAAAGTGAAATGACCAAATTACCCTAATGGGCCTCCAAATAGGCCAAAAGTGAAAACAGAATGCTTAATGGGCTGATTTTGGCCCACTAAGAAAAAGGATCACCAAATAAGCCCAAACTTTATAGATAAGCTTAAAATTCAATTTTAAACACAAAACTCTAAAGGCCCAAAAGCTGAATCAGTGCTTATCACAGCTTAATAAGCAAACAGCTTATTCTTAATGGGATTTTTGGCCCATTAAGCCATAAGCTAATGCCATAAGCTGAAATTTGACACACATCCTTCTTTTGAGATTATAAAGCAGTTTGTAAAAAGAATTTTTGAAAAAGCTCAATAAATAAGCCTGAAATAAGCCAAAGCTCTCTACACAAAACAACAAAATAGTCGTTTTCGAGTTCTAGACCATTTCAAGAGCTGATTCAAGTTGCAAAAGGTTTTAAATGACAAAACTAAGCTTAATCAACAAAAAGATTTCAAATAAGCACACTCAATGCTGGAAAAAGCAATAAGCTATTTTGGAAAAAGACAAATTAGTCGTTTTCTGTAAACTTCAGAACTGACTTATAAGCTTAAAATATTAAGTTATATATAAAAAAATAAGTTGTTGCACAATAGAATAAGCTAGAATGACTTATCAATAAGCTGAATACTAATTAACACTAGTAGTGGCTAGAAACAGTGGGAAAGGGTTCCCACTGCTTTGACTTTTTGACTTGCTTTTTTTGAGAGATTCAGCTGGTTTCTTTGGACAATCAAGGAACCCCTATAACCAGTGAGTTATAGGGAGTCACAATCAAGCAGAAAAACACAACTTCAACAAGCCAATTAGTACAGTTAATTCAATAAGTGCTCAGATATGATCCAGATATGAAACAGGCAGATTTGATGAATAAAAGCTAAAATTAAGCTAGTATAAGCCTACTAAATTCCACCAAATGCATACAACAGCTTAAAAAAACTTAAGTGAACACAAACAAACTGGTTTCATGCAATGATTCCAAGATTTGAACTTGTTTTAAACCTAAGTGAGTTAACTGATGAACACATAATCCTTTTGCTGAACTAAATGACCAAATCTTGAATTTCAAAGCCTCAAATCTATCAATCAAGTTATACAAACTTTGTTTTAGCACTTATTAACCCTAGATTAGCATACACTCTAGGTGTTCCCAAATTTTCAGATCAAAATACCCTAAAACAAGCTAGTTATAACAAAGATTCAGATTCAATGTTTAAAAGAACAAGACTTACAAATATCAACTCACATACACCTCAATATCAGATGCAAACAATAAGCAGCCCTAAACAACTACTCAAACTTGCATAAAAAAAACAATCAATTCCAAACAGTCCTTAAAAACTTTTACCAAGATTATATGAAACCAAAATGACTTTCATACTTCACCAAGCCTAAACAAGCATCATAACAACATTAACAAGCATCAAGAACAAGTTTACATGCATCAAACAACACATAACAACAGCAGGCAACAAAATCACTTAGAACAAGTATTTTTGCCAGATTTGAACAAAGAAAGTACAAACCTCATGAATGTACATCCACACTCACGAATTTGAGAGCTTATGTGTCAAGCTAAACAAGACACAAGCTTCCAATAAGCTGCTAAGAAGAACAAAGTTAACACAAACATATTAAATAAAAAAAATGAAAAATGAAACAGAATTTTTCCAAGCTTGTACCCTACTTCTTGAATCCTTCCAAACCACAAGCTTCACTACACCTTGATAAGTACCTTATCAAGGTTCTATGATCAACTTTTGATCCAAAAGTTCAAGTGTTTGTACACAAAACTTGGAAAAAAATCATATTTTTGAGAAAACTTTTGAAACACTTGCATAAACTTTAACAAATATTTGAAACCTCAAACATAAACTCAAATCATGTAAACAAGAACAAGTAAAGTAAATTGGGACTTGGTATTTCGTCAATAAGTTCACACTTTTTTCATTGCATGAAACAAAGCTTTACAGACCTTGACCAAAGGAAAAACCAAGAACAAGAGACTATGCTATGAACTAATGGCTTTATATAGAGCCTTACAATGACCTAGAAAACTGTAAAAACTAGGAACCCTAATGTATGAAGTCCCTAAAATTCCCTTGAAAATTTGAAATATGCTTGGACGAATTTGGACTTTTGTGAAGAGTCATGTGATACCATGTTAGAAATACGTTTTAACGTATATTAGAAGTATCGGTCACTCCACAATATGATTTATGTTGTAATAGCTCGTAGTTAGTAATTAGTTATTATTTTCTTATTAACTTAAGTAAGAACCGGTCCATGGGCTTGTCATGGACCGGCCCAAGTCCACTTATGACTTGGAACTATAAATACCCCTTTCCACTAAGGAAAGGGGTTGGTTGTTATCATTTCTTAATTTCCACTTAATAAAATTCACATAGTTTCTCTCACTTTCTCTCTCTAACTTTCTCTCTCTAGAAATTAACAAACCCCTTCATAGATTCATTGATTATCAATATTCTACATTTGGTATCAAGAGCTATGGGGTGATTTAAGGTGGTGATTTGTGTGGTTTTTTAGTTTTTGATTGTATTAGTGTTCTTTTAGAAAAATCATCTTGATTCTTGGTGTTTTTGGTGTTTTTGTGATTGGGATTAGTGGATAAGTATTAGTTGTTACTTATTTTAGTCGAAAGCACAAAACTTTTTGGGTTATTTGGTCAAAATCGGGGCTTAATCTCATTTTTTTACGGTTCGACTGTTCATCAAGGAAGTTTCTGTTCATTCAGCAGAAGTTCCGGATCAAGGAGTTCCGGATCAAGAAGTTCCGGATCAAGGAGTTCCGGATCAAGGAGTTCCGAATCAAGGAGTTCCGAGTCAAGAAGTTCCGAATCAAGAAACTTCCGAACCAAGAAGTTCCGGATCAAGAAACTTCCGGATCAAGAAGTTCCGAGTCAAGGAGTTCCGAATCAAGAAACTTCCGAACCAAGAACTTCCGAGTCAAGAAGTTCCGGATCAAGCCAAAGTTCCGAACCAAGAACTTCCGAGTCAAGAAGTTCCGGATCAAGCCAAAGTTCCGAACCAAGAACTTCCGAGTCAAGAAGTTCCGGATCAACCCAAAAGTTCCGAATCAAGGTAATCTTCCGAATCAACACAAAGTTCCGAATCAAGGTAATCTTCCGAATCAAACTTCCGAATCAACAAAAAGTTCCGAATCAAGGGTGATTTTGCTTGTTTTTTCGACGATTTTTTAGAGGATTTAATCTTGGTTTCATACAACAAAAACACAACACAATTCACAAGCTTTACTTCACTGCTCGATCAACCGATAATCTCTGTTTTCTTTGAAGAAAAACAAAATGAATCCAAATTCAGTAATGCCTCAGATGACATCTCTTACGGATATATCAATCATAACGGGAACTGATAGCCGTCCACCGATGCTTATTAAAGAGGTGTTTGAGGCATGGCAAGGTCGAATGATGCAATATCTAAAGGGGAAACCGACATACGGAAGGCTTATGGTCAAATCGATTTTGAATGGTCCACTCGACTATGGTACCATTACGGTTGATAACGTGACTAGACCACGAGAATTTGAAGAACTTACTCTAGCTCAACAACTTGTTGCAGATGCAGATGAAAAAGCTCTTCAAACAATTCTCCAAGCACTTCCCCATGACATCTATAGGATGGTGAGTCAGTATACGGTGGCAAAGGATCTATGGGAACGTCTTAAGGTGTTGTTACAAGGCACGTCTCTCACCAAACAAGAAAGGGAGTGTCAGCTGTATGATTTGTTTGATAGATTCACCTACAACCCAGGGGAAACACTTCACGATTATTACTTCAGATTCACCACACTCATGAATGATCTGAATGTGTACAATCTTGTGATCGCACCATTCCAGGTTAACACCAAATTCTTGAATACTCTACCTCAAGCTGAATGGGGTGAGTATATTACCGATGTGAAGTTAACCCGGGATTTGCATAAGTGCAACTTAGATCAAATCTATGCCTTCCTTCAGCAGCATGAGAAGCATGTGATTATGCACCGTTCTCCTCGTGGTATGCACCCAGATTCTTTAGCATTGATGGCGAATCAACCAAGCTTGTCTCACAACAACACACCTTATATCTTGGGACATCAAGCTTATCATCAATCACCTTACATGACACCAGCCTTTCCCCAATACTCGATTCTACCACAACCACCCACCTCACATCAGCAACAATATCGGTTCAATGCACCCTCACCACAGTATGCTTCACAACCTCATCCAGCAAATGTTGCACATTATGCTCAACCATCATATTCTTCTTATCAAGAGAATGCAGCATATCCAACAAGCTACCCTGATCAAATGAGTCTTCCTTATTCTGATTATGCAGCTCATCCAGATCAAGCACTATATTGTGATGATGAGGAAGTCCCAGTTCCTGTATTCCAACAAGGAGCTGACCCAGTTGAAGTGCTAACTACTATGTCTGCTTACCTCACAAGAACTTTAAGCAAACGAGGATTCAGAGGATCAGCTCCTACCAACAATCAGTTGAGGAATTCATCCAATTCTCGCCAACAAGCTACAATTGAGAATGGCAGGGTCATGGTTCAGCCAATTCAACCATATCAGGGGAGAACTTCCACATCAACCAATGTTCGCACCGCCAATCCTGCTCCTGCTCCAATGGTCAACAACCCTCCACGGGCTAATACAGGCAAGTTGAGAATGATCACATGCTACAACTGCAAGGAAGAGGGTCATATGTCCAGGGATTGTAAGAAACCCAAGAGGAGAAGGGATGGACAGTGGTTTGCAGAAAAGATCTATCTGGTAAATGCTCAGGCACAAGGAAGGGAACTTGATGAAGAGGAGCTTGCATTTCTTGCTGACCCCGGGATTGCTGAACAAGACGTGGTCACTACGCAGAATGCAGCTTACCAAGCCGATGATCTTGATGCGTATGATTCCGATTGTGATGACTTTCAAACTGCAAAGGCTGCTTTCATGGCAACTTTTTCCAGCTTAGGGCCAGATAAGAAATCTGAGGTACTTATTAATAACACTGATAATGCCACTGATGCTAGTATTCAACCACATCAAGTTGGGCAAGAGAGTGTTGACTCGAATGAATCTTCGGTGGTGAGTCTTTCAAATGAGGAGACAAACAATGATAGCAATATCAATGTGAGTTCCCAGACTTTGAGTGAATCACAACCGGGACCCAGTTCGCATACGCCTACTCCTGCTCAACAAGATTTGGTCATGGTTCCTGCTACACTACTTAGCCAAATGAATGCTGCACTCTTAGAAACCTTAGCTAAGAATAAGAATTTGTCTGATGAGCTTGTCTTAAGCAATGAGAAAGTACAAACTTTGGAATTAGTGCCTTCGTCTAGTGTTCTCACAAATCTCGAATATGATCACTTTAGAAACAAACAAATGGGTCACTTGCAAGAAATCGAAAACTTAAGAGCAACTTTGTCTAGTGAACTTAGAGAAAAGGAGTTAGTGGTCACTAATTTTCAAAAACTTCAAACTGATTTTGAATTACTCGAATCTAAGAAGACTGAAATGGAGATTAATGCTACTAATAAGATTAGAAGTCTAGACTACTTGCTGTTAAGACAATACGCTGCTTCACAACTAGTTCACTTATTTGATGCTTCGTTTAAAGAGTTTAACTTATCACGTCTAAAAGGCCTTCCCCCTAATCCACGATATGCAAAACAAGCTTTAAGACATAGTCCTAGACTTTATAATGCAACTCAATTAGGATTGGCTTTAGACCCGATTGTTTTTCCTAATGATCGAACAAGTAAGGATCTAGTTGATGAGGATCGGTCATACAATTCAGCAAAATATCCCGATTGTGATTATTTTAAAATGAATAAGGAGCTTGCTAAAACTGATTTTAGAGTTCGCTTCCATATGGATAAGGATCTCATTACAGCACCAACCTACATGATAGAGGAAGAAAGCCCTAGTACATTTCCTACACTTGTCAACATGGAAGGTCCTAAGGAAATTCCAAAGAATCTTCCACCTGTTAGCACTGTATGGTTAAACTTGCAAGAGATTAACCGATACTTTACTAACTTTGACAAGGTCATCTTGGAATGTACGACTTCAAATGGCTTAAATGCCGGAGAATGGGCTTTCGAACACATGAGCGAGGTGTTTAAAACTGAGATCAATCCGTTTGTCGAAAGTCTAAAAGGAAGTTTTGCATCTCTTAAGGAAAATCTTCAGTTTGAAATTGGGGAAGTTCAAAAAGTGTTTTATGAAATGGACACCGCTTACGAACTGCAACTAATTGAAAAGGAAAAGATTTTAACCGAATATGACCGATTCTTGTCCGAAGTAATCTCGTGTGATGTGCTTACTATTGTAAATGTTAAATATTCGAATAAGCTTACATCCGCTATGATGAATTGTGATGCTGTGAATATTTGTAATGATATTTGTGATGATGTTTGTGATATTTCTGTAAATGTTGCTGAAACTGTAAATGAGGTAGATAATCATTCTTGTCACGAATCTAACGCTGAGTTTTTAAAGCTACAAGATTCTTATAATTTACTTTCTCAACGCTTTAATCAACTAGAACAACATTGTATATCTTTAGAGTTAAAACAACAAGCTCAAAATGAAAATCTTTTGATATCAAATGTTTGTGAAAACGGTGTTGAGACAAGTGACAAGATGATTGCAATTGTTAAGACATTAGAGGAAGAAATCATGAGATTGAAGAGAGAGATATCATCAAAGGAAACATTAAGAATGGAACTAGAGGCCGCAGAGTCTAAAAACCAGGTCTTAGAAATTAGACTATCAACTGTTCTAGGGGAGATGGATCGGACAAGGCAGGGACTATCCGCTCTTTATGGTTCACTAGAAGATCGATTCGCTTTTAATGCGACACAGCAACAATATTATGTTGAACAACTGAACCAAAAGTGCGAAGAAATCTCTGACTTGAACATTCTGCTCATAGACAAAAATATGGTTTTGGCTGAGTTAAAGGAGACACTTCTTCTCACCCGACAAGAAGTTGTTGATAACTTAGCTACCGACTCTGCACCGTCCACTAGTGCTCCAACAACCAAGAAAGTAGTGCTTTATAAGAATCCGCTTCATAAGAGAAACCAGCTTACCTATGATGATTATATGAAGAATGCCATTAAGCATGTCGATCTTCTTAGGGATATTGTAGACGATCTTTATGCCTTAGATCCCTTAAGTAGCGACTATTATTCGGCTCATGAATATGTTAAGCGAGTTCAATATTGCTTGGCTTATTTACAATACATAGGTACACCAGGTTCTGCACTACTTAATAATAGGCCCATTGCTGTCACTCCATTTAATAAGACTCCAGGAGCGAAACCGTCATTGGCACAATCAAGTAAGACACCTTTAAAATCTGTTGCTAATATTCCCAATTTGCCTTCTACAGGATTAAAAGCGACTACTAAGGCTAAAGGATCGCCACTCAAGAAAGATAAGATCAAGCCCGCCACTAGTAGTGCCACAAAGAAGAAAGTAGAAGTCCACAATAGGAATGCTAGTTCAGTTTTAAATAAAACGAATCATGTTAAGACTAAAAGCTCTGCGCCTGTGCAGCAGCCTAAACCATTCGTGAATTCTGATTTAAATTGCTGGAATTGTAATGAATGTATGTTTTCACAACGTCATGATTTGTGTCTGATTGATCACGTTAATGAAATGAATGCTATTAAGAATGGTCTTGAATGGAAGCCAACGGGTAGAACTCGTGCCCAAGTTGGCTGGCAATGGCGTCCCACTGGTAGGACCTTTACTCTCGATGGTAAAATGTGCCCTTTAACTAGGAATGCATCCATTGAGGTTAGGTCTGAGCGTCCTTTAGTTAGGAACACTTGCACTCAAGTAAGGAAACAGCGCCCTTTAATTAGGTCAGCCCCCACTTTAGTGCCTATCAGTGTAGAAATACCTCAGGATTTGAGCCAATTAGAATCTACACCACTAATTAAGAAGAAAAAGGCTAGGAAATCTAAGAAACCTAGAGTTAGCAAATCTAAGATTATTAAATCTGTACCTGCTAATAACAAGGAACACTCAGATTCCGATACCTCTACATTGTCTTTGTGTGGTGATATTTTCAGGTGGTCCAAATCATCCTGTGGTATTTGGACTCCGGTTGTTCAAAACATATGACCGGAAATCGCTCGATGCTCCGAAATTTCGTCAGCAAGTTTCTTGGTACGGTTAAATTTGGGAATGATCATATAGCAAAGATTATGGGGTATGGTGAATATCAGATTGGAAACGTGACGATTTCTAGGGTATACTATGTTGAAGGTCTTGGTCATAACTTATTCTCAGTAGGACAGTTTTGTGATTCCAACCTTGAGGTTGCTTTTCGACAACATACTTGTTTCATCCGCAACTTGGAAGGAAAAGATTTGTTGAAGGGATCTCGTGGTGCAAATCTTTACACTTTGTCCTTACAAGACATGATGGCCGCTTCTCCAGTATGTCTTCTCTCTAAAGCTTCTAAGACCAAGTCATGGTTATGGCATCGCAGATTATCTCATCTTAATTTTGATGCTATTAATCATCTGGCTAAAAACGAGTTAGTTCGTGGTCTTCCCAAGCTTAAATTTCACAAGGATCATTTATGTTCCGCGTGTTCAAGGGGGAAAAGCACCAAGAAATCTTACAAACCCAAAGCTGAAGACACTAATCAAGAAAAACTTCATCTTTTGCATATGGATCTTTGTGGACCGATGAGAACTGAAAGTGTGAGTGGTAAGAAATTCATTCTCGTCATTGTGGATGATTTCTCAAGGTTTACATGGGTTAGATTTCTACGTACAAAGGATGAAGCTCCGAAGGCTATCATCACTTTTCTGAAGTTCATTCAGGTACGTTTGAATACCACTGTCCGCCGTATCCGTACAGACAATGGTACAGAGTTCGTCAACCAGACTCTTCGTGATTATTATGAAGGTGTTGGTATATCACATGAAACATCCGCTGCACGCACTCCACAACAAAACGGTGTCGTTGAAAGACGAAATCGCACACTTATGGAAGCTGCTAGGACCATGCTTATTTATGCGAACGCTCCATTGTTCTTGTGGGCAGAGGCTATTTCTACTGCATGTTTTACCCAAAACCGTTCTATCATTCGGAAACGCCATGGAAAAACACCTTATGAGCTTCTACATGACCGCAAACCCGATGTTTCATTTTTCCATGTGTTTGGTGCTCTGTGTTATCCAAACATCAATAGTGAGAACTTGGGTAAGCTTCAACCAAAAGCCGACATAGGTATTTTCATTGGTTACTCACCGTCCAAAAGAGCATACCGAATCTATAACCGTCGTCTTGGCAAGATTGTAGAAACTATGGACGCTGATTTCGACGAGCTGACAGCGATGGCTTCTGAGCAACACAGCTCTGAACCCGCGCTTCATGAGATGGGACCCGGTGCTATAAGTTCCGGATTAGTTCCCAACAATCCTACTTCTACATCATTTTTACCACCAACTAGGCCTGAGTGGGATAAACTGTTTCAACCGTTGTTTGATGAATTCTTCGATCCCCCGACTGATGAAGTTCCAGCACCAGTAGTAATTGCTCCAATACCTGAAGTGGTTGCTCAAGCTAATGAACCTTTATCTAATGCATCTACAATTCACATTGAACCGGATGCACCTTCACCAAGTGATTCTCAAACTACACCTGAATCATCACCCCTACTTGTGCCTAATGATGTAGAAGAGGATTCCACTGATCACGACTTGGAATATGCTCACTTGCAAGAGCTTCCTTTCTTTGGTGTAGCGATCCCTGAAAACCCTTCAGCCGCCTCTACCTCAGAAGAAGCTCCATCTATTGTTCACTCCAGACCACCTAGGATTGAAAAACATAGCACTAAATGGACAAAAGATCACCCAATTAGGAATGTTATTGGAGATCTAGATCGACCAGTCTCTACACGCCATCAACTACAAGAGAGTGCACTATATTGTTACTTTGATGCATTTCTCTCTGAAGTTGAACCCAAAAATTGGCAGCAGGCTATGACCCAATCATCTTGGATTGAAGCTATGCAGGAGGAACTCAATGAATTCAAACGACTAGAAGTATGGGAATTGGTTCCTCGCCCTGACAAGGTTAACATCCTTACCTTGTTATGGGTTTATAAGGTTAAACTTGATGAGATGGGTTCGGTATTAAAGAACAAAGCAAGATTGGTCGCTAGAGGATATAAACAAGCCTTGGGTATAGACTTTGAGGAATCTTTTGCTCCTGTGGCTAGATTGGAGGCGATTAGACTATTCCTTGCGTTTGCTGCTCATATGAACATGATCGTCTATCAAATGGATGTGAAGACGGCATTTTTGAACGGTGAACTAAGGGAAGAGGTTTATGTTAGTCAACCGGATGGGTTCGTGAGTACGGAGTCTCCTAACCATGTGTACAAGCTTAAGAAGGCTCTCTATGGGTTGAAACAAGCTCCACGCGCGTGGTATGATCTCCTGTCAACATATCTCATGTCGGAAGGCTTCTCCAAAGGCAAAGTGGACCCCACTCTTTTCACTCTCAAGGACGGCAACGACATGCTTCTGGTACAAATTTATGTTGATGATATAATTTTTGCTGCCACTAACATAGAATTGTCTAAACAATTTGAGAAGATAATGTCCACACGCTTTCAGATGTCGATGATGGGAAAAATCTCATTTTTCTTAGGATTACAGATTTCTCAGAATCCCAGAGGCATCTTTATAAATCAATCCAAATATGCTCTAGAATCACTTAAGAAATATAACTTTGAGAATTGTGACCCCGTAGACACTCCAATGGTGGAGAAATCCAAGTTAGATGAAGATAGGGATGGGATTATTGTCGATCCGAAACTTTACCGTGGAATGATTGGCACCCTTCTCTATCTGACTGCTAGCAGGCCTGATTTGCAATTTGCTGTATGCATGTGTGCCCGGTATCAGGCTCGGCCTACCGAAAAGCACTTACATGTTGTGAAAAGGATCTTTCGGTATCTAAAAGGAACACTTCATCGTGGTCTATGGTATCCGAAAGATTCCTCGATTGCTTTAATATCATACGCAGATGCCGATCATGCTGGATGTCAAGATACGAGGCGTAGCACTTCTGGATCTGTGCAACTCTTAGGAGATAGATTGATCAGTTGGTCTTCAAAAAGGCAGAAAAGCGCTGCAATATCAAGCACGGAGGCTGAATACATCGCCATGTCCGGTTGTTGTGCTCAAGTCCTTTGGATGAGATCACAATTAACTGACTACGGTCTTGGATTTAACAAAATCCCGATGTATTGTGACAACAAGAGCGCCATTGCCCTTTGCTGCAACTATGTTCAACACTCCCGGGCCAAGCACATAGACATTCGCTACCATTTCATCAAGGAGCAGGTGGAGAACGGAGTGATCGAGCTGTATTTTGTCACTACTGAGTACCAGCTGGCGGATATGTTCACCAAAGCCTTAGATCGAGGACGAATCGAGTTTTTGATCGACAAGCTTGGCATGAAATCATTCACTCCAGCGACACTCAAAGAGTTGGCAGAAGAATCAGCTGAATAGTCGTGGTAAACTATTCAGAGTATCCTTTGGCTGTGATCATGTATATTATCGTAAATATATAAACCACAAAAGAAAAATACAAAAATATAAAACCAAGAAAAACCATAAAAAATATAAAACCTAGAAAAACCATAAAAATTATAAAATCAAGAAAAACCAAAAATATTTTTCGTTTTAAATCGGGCATGTCTTTTAGTACGGTAATATTTACGGCCTTAGAAATGTCGATCAATATTGACACGGTGCCATAAATAGAGTCCGTATAAAAGTTGTACATTTTTAAAACATGCCCATTATGGTTTGTAGTTATTTCTGACTGCAACCCGGTTTTCATATTAAAGTCACGTATTTCCTTGGAAAACGTTGGCTCAGAACGGGAATTAATTTTCTCGGGCGTGATTTACAAGCCAAATCATGCAAAGGGATCAAGGTTACTTTATACCTTGGTCTGACACGAATTTGTGTACGTCTCAGTGCATTAATTTGTTAAAATAAGAGAAATCTTATTGACACCACGAATCAATATTTTTCAAGAGAAATTGGAAATGCTTTCATCACTATTTGACTCTTTAAACAATGACTACAGCTCTTTAAATAGAAAACGGGTCATCGTTTAAGGGGGAGAAAATAGTAAAATCATCTTTGTCATTAAAATTGATTTTCAAAAGTGATTGTGAAAATTAAGGGCAACATGGTAATTGAGTGGTTTTGCTTTAGAAAACGACTTGTGTTCGTTCTAAGTGATAGGCATGGCTTTTAGATTTTGAGGATATGCTAATAGATGCGTTTGCTAAAGTTGGGTGTAAGTTTAAACAAGGTTTAAGTGAATTGGAAAAATTAGAAACAAAAAGGAAAAGTTAAGAAAATGTAGGGACTAAAAGTGTGTTTTATTGAAACTTGGCAAAATTGGTTTTGACCTAAGTCAAATATCACACCCCCCCCCGCCCCCAAATTTTTCTAATCACTGTTTACTTGATCTTTTGCCGCCATTGTTGCATAAACACACACACACGATCCAAACAATCAAATCTCTTGCTTAAATCCATCTTGATCCCGTTCATTCATCTAATTAAGGTATATATCATCTATATTAAACTCATAATTTCGTCTAAATCATCATCTATATTCCAGAAATTGATCCAGATAATTAACATTTATCAGACTTAGGGATATTCCTTAATTAGGGTTAATTTACACGGGATTTATGGTGGGTTTTGCTCGGAATAGATTAAATGATGTGTATATTGCCTTAGTTTGCCTTAGAAACTCACAAATGCGCTAGATTAATCATCTGAGTTTAGTTATGTAAAAGTTCCGGATGAACGTGGATTAAATCTTCCGAATGAAGAACTTCCGAATGAGGAAGTTCCGAATGAAGAACTTCCGAATGAAGGAAGTTCCGAATGAAGAACTTCCGAATGAAGGAAGTTCCGAATGAAGAACTTCCGAATGAAGGAAGTTCCGAATGAAGAACTTCCGGATGAAGGAAGTTCCGAATGAAGGAATGTTCCGGATGAAGGAAGTTCCGAATGAATAACTTCCGGATGAAGGAAGTTCCGAATGAAGAACTTCCGAATGAAGGAAGTTCCGAATGAAGAACTTCCGAATGAAGGAAGTTCCGAATGAAGAACTTCCGAATGAAGGAAGTTCCGAATGAAGAACTTCCGGATGAAGGAAGTTCCGAATGAAGAACTTCCGGATGAAGGAAGTTCCGAATGAAGGAATGTTCCGGATGAAGGAAGTTCCGAATGAATAACTTCCGGATGAAGGAAGTTCCGAATGAAGAACTTCCGAATGAAGGAAGTTCCGAATGAAGAACTTCCGAATGAAGGAAGTTCCGAATGAAGAACTTCCGAATGAAGGAAGTTCCGAATGAAGAACTTCCGGATGAAGGAAGTTCCGAATGAAGGAATGTTCCGGATGAAGGAAGTTCCGAATGAATAACTTCCGGATGAAGGAAGTTCCGAATGAAGAACTTCCGGATGAAGGAAGTTCCGAATGAAGAACTTCCGGATGAAGGAAGTTCCGAACGAAGAACTTCCGGATGAAGGAAGTTCCGAACGAAGAACTTCCGGATGAAGAAGTTCCGAATGAGAAGAAGTTCCGAATGAAGAATGTTCCGGATGAAAAGGTTCCGAATGAGGAAAAGTTCCGGATGAGTTGTTTGATTGTTATTATTTGCATGCTATCTATGTACTTGTTGTTTTATCTTATGAAATGTGTTATGCTTAGACGTAAGAATGATATATATCTATCTGTTTTTGTGCATCAACCTTTCATGTCTTATCTTAAGCAGATAAAATGACTAATCCAACAGTACAAGCTATCCAAGAATCTAGGGAAGCCGATATTGCTAAAGCTCGAACCCTTAAGTTTATACCCAACAACTATAAGCTAAAGCAAGTTTCTAAATCCACTCACCATGGTTTTAAGGTCGCCATAGCCATTCTTGATAACTCCCATTTCAAGAACGCCCTTAGGAGTACAGCCTCGGTGCCTTATGAGTATATGTTTGAATTTTGGGCAACCAAGGATTTCACTTCGAACAAGATCACCTTCACCATCGACAACAAGCAGCAGACACTCACCGTTTCAGACTTCCGTAAGATGCTTGGTATACGGGATACACCCAAGGGCATGTCTTTCTCAAGGGATCCTACTAAAGATGAACTCGCGGAGTTATTTGACGCACTTGGATGTCCGGAAATACGAGTTGCATCTGAGTTTACTACTGCTAAGGTAGGACAACCCTGGAGAGCTTTGATGGGTATTCTAAGTAAATGCCTGACACCAAAAACGAGTGGACATGATGCTTTGCGAAGTCCAATAATGAACCTCTTCTATGGCATGTACAAAGCTGCGAATTCAGATTATGCTTTGTTGATATGGGAAGAATTCACCTTTCAACTCTTCCACAACAAGAAGCTGAAGACAAACTTCTTTCCTTATCCTCGGTTTATTAAGCTCATCATAAATTACTTTATGAAGCTTGATTCTTCTATTGATAGGCGTGCAGGAGGTCGCTATCACACTGAAGAAGCTGATGATACTGTAGATCTGAGGCATGAAGGACCGTCTACTGGTGTGATTCCTGGTCCTGTTCCTGATTACCTTCTATCTGAAAAAATCAAAGGTTCTGCAGATTACAAGCTACTACAGTTAGAAATCCAGAGGCTGAAAGCAAACCTTCAAACTGGAGAAGACTCTTCCACAACGGTTAAGAGTAAAGGTAAACGCAAACAACCAGCTGCGTTACCTGAACCCGAACCCAAGAAGAAGAAGACAGAGGGTAAGAAAGGAAAGGGTAAGGATTTGATGCGTCTACGAGATGAAGCAGATATTGTTGATCCTACTCTTGATAAATCCGAGCAACAAATGATGAAGATGGCTATTAAAAGGAGTAGGAAAGATACAGGCGGTAGTGGTTCAGGTGCGAGGGTAAATATCGAGGATGAGTACGAGGAACCGCATGATGTTGATGAGTTTGGGTCACCCGAAAACCATTCCACTTCGAAGGAGCCATCAATCCCTATTTCAACAAGTGTGGAAAAGGAACCTGTTGCTTCTACGATCATGGTGACAATTCAACCTTTGGCAACTCTACCACCACCAATCCAACCCTTAACAACCCGACCAACCCGACCGGCTTCCACACCATTTCTTCCACCACCCATAATTCCCACTCTTAGTACAGCAGTAACAACCGAGCCTATTCAGTCAACCCAGAGCAGCTCTGCAACATCTGCAATGGCTGCGTTAGTGATGGCCGAAATGCTTGACAATCACAAACGCGAAATGGATGAACTTCGCCAAGAGTTGCAAAGACGAGCTCAAAGGGAAGAAGTATCTCAGAAAGCTCAAGAAGAGTTGATTGCCAAGTTCTCTGCAGACATGGAAGCTACACGTAAAGCTCATGCAGAGGAACTTGCTCGAGTTAAGCAGGCTGAGGCTGATAAGCATGCTGCACGTATTACCAGACTTCAAGCAATGAGGGATAAATATAAGGAACAAAAAGACGCACTTGAAGCTTCTGTGAAAGAAAGAGTGCAAGAATCCGTTGAATCCTTAATGCCTAAGCTTCGTGACGAGTTGAAGACACTTGCTGCTGACAACTTGATGGTCAAATCCTCCAACCCTTCAGAAGCCGCCTATAAGATTGCTTATGACCTGACGGATTTTGAATTGAAGAAGATCCTTAAGGCTCGAATGGTGGAACTTGGGTCTTATAACAAGTCGAGGATTCAACGGGCTCTATATAAATCCCTGAATGATGCTATCATGGAGGATGATAGATTATTCAAAATGTTTGGAAGTGTGGTACCATATCACATCTTACCTGAGGAAGAAAGGGAAGAGAGTGAAGAAGAGGGTACGGGTGAAGAAGAGGAAGAAGAAGAAGAGGAAGGTGAAAAGGAGAAAGACGATGAAGAAGGTGGTGATGATGATGAGGATGATGAGGATGATGACGAGGATGAAGATGATGATGATGGCGATGATGGTGGTGATGAGAATCAGGAGAGTGCAAGGGGTAGTAACGGGGACGACAATCAGGATGATGATGGGGGTGAACAACCACAGGGGGACAAGGTTACCAGCTCCAAGAAGACTGCTACAAAGACTGGAACCAAGTCCACAAAAGATGCAGCACCGAAGGACAAATCGACATCCTCGGAATCAAGACGAACTAAGTGGCGCCACGATGTGAATGCCACTACAGCGTCTTCGGCTCCTGGTATCTCTATCGCTGTGTCTGTACCTATTACAACTAACCCCATTAGTTCTGCTGTTGTTCCTCCTGTGATTGCAGAATCAGTGACAGAACCCGAAGCTGCACAACACTCTCCAGTTCAAGACACTGCTGAAATGCCTGAAACTGAACCAGTAGATGTTCGCACTTCCACTCCTCAACAACAGGGTCAACAATCTACGGTTCCTGAACCAAGCATTCGTGCCTGGGAAGACACGTTGGAGATAGACGAGTCTGCACCACCACAAGCTTGGATCACGGCAGCAGCTCAATATGATCCGATCACAGATGCTGACAAAGATGTGCTGTATCTGCGTATCCGAAGTCCGATTGACTTATGTGCATTTCTTGCTCATGAGTATAAGACTTCGGTTACTCCATCCTTGGTCAAGAAAGCGATGAAAGATAAGAGACTGCGTGCCAAAACCCGATTACCCCGAATGGAGCTCGAGTACTATGCCGATGAGATCATAAAGGCTTTGAAAACCGTTCAACGGCCAGGACTTCATGAATCAGAAAGAGCTCCACCTTCAATGGATCCTGCTCAAGATAATCAGATCACTCTTGACTTCTTCGTCACCAATGATCTTGAGTACCTTATGAAGGGGTCATCAAAGTATGCAACATCCCTGACTTTGCTGAAAGCTGCCAACTGGGGGACAATACCCTTCATCGAGGAAAAGGTAAATCGACTCTGGGTCCCAAAAATGAATCGTAATTATGATATGTATGCTGTCATAGGTGCATCTCATTGGGACGAACGAGTCCGAAGGGCGTACAGGGTTTGCTGCATGGTCAATTCTGGAAGCAATGTTAGATCCGACATCCGTATCTCCAGCATCTTAGGAATGAAAACTAAAGCCAAGAACGGCTACTATCATGTGACGGAGATTCGCTTGAAAAGGGAGGATGACAGGGAATATAAAATCCAGCAAGGAGATTTTTCCATCATTCGCCTTGAGGATATTGAAGATATGCTGCTTCTGATGACCCGAGATCAACTTACTCACATTCCTCGTGAAGATTTGATTGCTTTGAATACAGCACTTCGTATGTTCACACGAAGCGTTGTCATCAAGTCACGAGTTGAGGATCTTCAGTTGGGAGTCGAAAGCTATCAGAGGAGGCTCAACTTAACCCGTCCTGTGAATCAAGTGCTACCTCAACATGTAGAAAGATGTCCCTATACCGGCATTTCTGTCCCGAATTCCGGCATTTTCTACTTGAACAGTCGAGGTTTGATGAAGTTTATGAGGGTGGGTGAGCTTCACAAGTATAGTGATGGAACTCTTATACAAGTCAGAGATAAGTTGGAGCATCTGAACTCGGGTGGGGCTTTGCCAGAGATGACGGAGGATTGGCATCCGGGTTACCGGCAGATGGCAAAGTATGTGATCAAAAAGATCGATCAAAAGCTCCGTGAACGTAGATTGATGAGGAGCTTGGAAAGATTCGTGGGTGGAAGACCGTATTTAGTGCATCACAAGCTACTGCAACGATCCATCTGATGGGTCGTACATCTCAGGTCACTTTATATTGGTTTTTCAATTGTGAATATGTAAATTTGTGAATAATGTGCTTGAATGGCTTGGTGTAGTGTTAAGATATGATCATTTTTCAAGAATTTCTCACGAGATTCTAAATCTTTCAAAATATGTCATACCAAAGCACTACAACTATCCCTTATTAACTTAAGGGGGAGCAATAACTTGTTCTATGGCCAAACATTGATTTCATTTTTACCCAAAGACCGGTTAATCCATTCAATATCCCAAATATTAATGGTTAACATTTTGGATAAGGGGAGAAAATGGGATTAAGGAGACGTAAGTGTTACTTGGCTAAAATGAAAAAGACTTAATGATAATCCAACTTAATATGTGTTAAGCACGTGTTAAGGGGGAGCGTTTTTGATGATCAAAACACCTAAGGTACAAAACTTTTGATTTTAATATCACAAGTACCTTAGGTGATTTTCAATGATGTTTTCATGGTGGCAATTCCTTCCCAAAACACGCTTAATTCACGACGGATGTGGTGACAAAAGGGTGGTAGGAATAGGTTTAGTCCAATGATTCATCAGAGCCGATGGAATCTTCCCAAGGACAATTCCCTAGATAGAATTAGAAGTCCTAGGAAAGATGGAGAAAGAATGTGAACGTAGCTGAATGCCGACCAAGTACTTAAGCTAGCATTGGAACAATCACAACAAGGTGCTAGTGATGACGTATTGGTAAGCATTGAAGGGGTTGAAGAATGAAAAAGAAATGTAAAGATAAAGGGTGTAAAGAAAGAAGCCCTCCTTACAACTTTAGGCAGAAACCGGGTCAATACATATGCTATTGAGGTCATTTTTGCTAATGATTCTCGGTATTGAAGAAAGACATCATGGACCCAGTGATGCAATGCACAACCCTTCCCCAGCTAACTCAAATATCTCTCAAAAGGTATTTGTTTTAATCACACGGAGATCAACACGTTATCTACTGGTTTATTCACTCCGAATAGACTGGTATTGAAAAGGTGGCACTCCTCTCCAGCCATCGCTCACTAAATCAAAACGCACAATCGAGTCTAGAGCCAAGAGATCATCAAAAGTCTCATTAGGACACTTTCCATTTATTCCTTGCTTTCTCACACACTGTGAAAAGTAAGAGATTTTCATGAGTCCTACGCAGTATTCCTGTAATATTGCCAGAACATCCGAGTAATACGCAAGTATTACAATGAAGATGGAAATCCTGCTTGAGCCAACATCAAACAAGCTCATGGTAGGTTACACGTGCGGTTCTTTTAGAACCAATCTTGTGAAAAACTGGAAGGTAACAGTGGTTTAATTCTTAATTGAACTTAAACTCGTTCCAGGCCTCTTCGCATTATCATATGATCTTGCCAGAACACTCAGAGTGACTCTTTATTGACCACAGTGACGAGTGGAAATCCTTCTAGTGTCAACATCAAACAGCACTTGGTAGGTAACGTGCAAGATTCTTTATGAATCGAGCTCGTGACAACTGGAAAGCAACGATGGTGAAAATCTTAATTGAAATTCACTTGTTCCAGGTTTCATGAATTGACGGCTTTTAATCACAAGGATAATTTATCCAAGTGATTCACTCTTTATGTTCGCAGTCAGCTTTGGACGGTCGAATAAAGAGAACGGGTTTACCCGCGAAATCCTGTCAGGAAGTTACTTAATTGAAACTATCCGTCACGGGTACGATATCTAATATCGTCCAACGGTCTTCACCGACCGGAGGTAAAATGCTACCGAATTAGAATAAAATGTTCAAAGCCATTTTATTCGTGTCGTTGCTGTGTACCTGCTAAAGACGGTGGCGTTGCTGAGTACCTGTTGAAGACGGTGGCGTTGCTGTGTACCAGTGAAGACGGTGGTGTTGCGGTGTACCTGTAAAAGTCGTTCCCACATGCTTATGTCTTTTGCAACAAAAAATTCAAGAAAGTACAAGATGAAGTCTTCCGCTGTACCAAACTCTGAAGCTTTCAAGAATCCAACAAAAAGACGTAAGTGTGTGGAACATGAAGTCACGAGGAGGCAAAGTTCACAAGAAAGGCAAAGATCGCACGTGAAAGGCCAAAGAACAATGCTCTCAAGTCAAAGCCAAAAAGATCAAATCAACATATTCACAACAAAAGAAAGAAAATAAGAAAAGACTACGAGCTAAAGAACGAAGACTTAGTATAGTATGCTAGGTTTAGAACTTTGAAACGTGGAGTGACCTCCCTTAGGGGGAGATTGTTAGAAATACGTTTTAACGTATATTAGAAGTATCGGTCACTCCACAATATGATTTATGTTGTAATAGCTCGTAGTTAGTAATTAGTTATTATTTGCTTATTAACTTAAGTAAGAACCGGTCCATGGGCTTGTCATGGACCGGCCCAAGTCCACTTATGACTTGGAACTATAAATACCCCTTTCCACTAAGGAAAGGGGTTGGTTGTTATCATTTCTTAATTTCCACTTAATAAAATTCACATAGTTTCTCTCACTTTCTCTCTCTAACTTTCTCTCTCTGGAAATTAACAAACCCCTTCATAGATTCATTGATTATCAATATTCTACATACCAGTGGTGGAAAAATGATCTAAGCCGTCCATTTGATGCTTTGGAATGAAGCTGAATTACGGCACATTGATTTGCTGGCACTATTTGTCTTCTTCCCTAAAGTATAGCTGGGGTGGTTCATGTGATACTTTGGGTTGATGAGGTGGCAAGTTTGTGAGTTATGTTTTGTTTATTACAACCTTAATAATAAATCTGGACGAGATTAGTGTCTAATTCTTGGTGATTAGGAAAACCCTAATTCGTGTTCTTGAGGTGAATAGTTGAAGTTTTGATCCAGATTAGTGTTTAAACCATGTGTTTAGGCGCCAATGTTAGTTTAATAATACACCGGTATTAGTGGTTGGTTGATGTGGCTAAATGGTGAAATGTGATTGGTTGTGGGGATTTAATGGGGCACGCGTTGTAATACCCCATTTTGATAATGGAATGTCACCCGTAATTATGGCGTGTCATCAAAGCATACAAGGATAAATGTCTAAACATTACATGACCATAAAAGGAAAATACCGGAATCAAACATCGGTAGTCCAAAAGAAAATCTCGTCACACACAAACATAAATACTGTAAATGAAAGGACTAAACAATGTCCATGGCAAGAGTATCAAAGTAAAGATAATGCATAAAGTAAAGAAAGGCTAGAAAGCTTCCAGTCCATATGCACGTATGCTTAAAGTCTACGAGCGTCCCTGAGTACCTGCCGTTTTGGGAACATAGAAAAGGAAAACGGCTAAGCAATACGCTCAGTGCACGGATGTACAATAAAGCATGAATAATATAAGCATATAAGCATATAACAGCGGAAGAAACTAAGTCCCGAATAACCCAGGTAAGTCTTGCTAAAACTGGTTTTATATTTTAAAAAGCCTTATGTTTATCTTATAAAAACTGTTTAACATATTCTACCATTAGCCAATATAGGTCATGAAAATCCACCGTGCATTAATACTTGGAGGGGTGACCTCATCATACAAATTAGAGGGGCTGCCTTTAATTTAATATACTGGTTTGGGTAGGAGGGATCAGCTCCTTGTGAAGGATGCAAGGCACACACCACATTCACACTGAGTAATCTGCTGAAAACATGTAACTAGGATGAACCCAAACGCCCCACATGATAAATATAATAATATGGCCAAAAGCTGAAGGGACGCCACGAGCAATCACTCTGCCGTGGGGAAGTCATAACACCAGTGCCTCTAGTGTTATGGTTATGGTACCTCCATAACTAGGTGAAACTAGTCATGCATGTATATGGCTATAGGTATTCTAAATTAAACATAAGCAAACCAAACATATAAACTTATACTACGGGAAAACAGTTGGATGCATACGGGGAAATCCTAATAAGGAAAGAATGTCCATACTGAAAGGATGGGAATCCGTACCTTATGTCCAGTGAACGAAGAAGACGAACTGAGGGGAGTCCTACTTCGGTATCACTAATGCTACATAAATACATACGTGTATAAGTATCTGATTACTAAATACGTAGCTGGTTTTATGTCATGTCTTAGCTTATTTTATACGTTCATGTCATGTTTTACTGTTTTAAGCTTTAAACTGTGTTTATCTTATATTCTGTCTATCCTGATTAAGTATTACTTGTACTTCATGTATTATTATACTTACTGTGTAATAATAAGTAACTTTCTAAAAATAGCAGGTTTCCTAAAATAGAAAGTTTTCAAAAATAGAAAGTTAACAAAAATAGAAAGTTTCTAAAAATAGAAAGTTTCCAAAAATAGAAAGTTTCCAAAAAATAGAAAGTTTCCAAAAATAGAAAGTTTCCAAAAATAGAATTACTGCTTAAAATAGATAAGTTTCTAAAAATAGAAAGTTTCCATAAATAGATTAGCGGTCTTTTTTAAATAAGTTTCTAAAAATAGAAAGTTTCCATAATTAGATATAAGCTGGTTAAATAAGCTAATTATATAAGCTTAAGTGTTTTCTGATTATTTTTCTAAGTCATAATGATATAAGGTATAGTTTATTAATTATTACATGTAATTTAAATAAACTATAGGTTAAAAGTATTTAATTAAATATATCATGTTTTTAATTAAATAAAGTTAAATACTTAGGTTAAAACATGTATTATTAGTTATTAATAATATAACCTAAGTCATGTTAATTAATTAATTATAACCATGGTTTTTGATAATTAATTAATTATAGTCTAGAAAATATAAATACTTAGGTTAAAATCCATGATCTAATAATTAAATTATAACCTAAGTCATGTTAATTAAATTAATCATTTCATATTTTATTAATTTAATTTTTTAACATATAACTCTTAAAATCATAACCTTAACATAAACAATGAACCGGATCGTGACTAGAAACCATGAACCGGACCCGTAATCAACACCATACTCCGAACCACTTCGGGGTTTCCCCCTGTTTGCTGCTGCCGTGGGACCCACACCACCAAACCGAGACCATGAGGTCTCGGTAGTGTTTCACAAGCCAAACCGACACCCCTTGGGGGTTCAGTTTAGGCGCCGGCCACCTCAAACACCCCTACATTTCATGTTTTGATTTACCCCATAACCATTTACATGTTTAATTAATGTTTTTAATTAGCTTTTTAAAAACATCATGATCTTATTTAATTTATTAAATCAAAACATAAAAGAAAAGGATTAAAAAGGTATACCGAATGCGTGGATCAAACGAGGATGAACACACACGAATACTTGCACAAAATTCAAGATCAAAATCAAACGAACACCCCCTTTGTGTCTTGTATATGCGGCGGCCAAAGAGAGAGTAAGGAGAAGGAGCAAAATCTTTTTAGGGTTTTTGTTAATTTACTATAAAGTGAAAAAAATGACTAAAATATTTACCTTAACCCCCTTGTTAGTAAAATTTGATGGGCTTGGCCCATCCCTTTTTGGTGTAGTCGCGGGTAAGGGGGCCCCACATGGGGTACCCGTACCTTTTTCCGAGTCTATTTATTTTAGTGTTCGTTCGTGTTTAGTCGTGTTCGTGTTTTATGTCTTCTCGTTAAATATTAACCGTGACTTAATATATTTATTCGTGTTCGTAATAAATATATACGTAATTAATATTAGCTCGTGATTAAATTACGTTCATGATTTCATGATCGCATGTTCGTGATTAGTTATTGTTTAAATAATTATTGTGTGTTCATACGTAATAAACACTTATCCTGTTCTAACACGTACGTAATACTTACAATTCTTATACGTGAACGTAATCATACTATAAAAGGAAAGTTTTAATCTAGTACGTACGATCTTAAGGGTACTATTCATGGTGAAAGCATGCGGGTTTTACAACTCTTCCCCCCTAAAAAGAATAATTCGTCCCCGAACTATAGATAAAGTAAACTGGAAAAGAAAACATACCCGAATTCAGAATATAAAATGAGGGTAAGAAGCCCGGATAGACTCCTATGTTTCCCAAGAGGCTTCCCGCTCGGTATGATCCCTCCAAAGGATTTTGATGAATGGAATCGTCTTCCTTCTCATGACTCGTTCTTGTCTGACAAGAACTCGTTCGGTTCTTCTATGAAGGTGAGATCTTCACGTATCTGTTCCAGTGGATACTGAACCATGTGAAGGGGATGATACTGGTACCCTCTGAGTAAGGGCACATGAAACACATTGTGTACATGCGACAACTGCGGAGGTAACGCTAACCGGTAAGATACTTCACCGACTCGTTCAATGATATCAAACGGTCCGATGAAACGAGGACTAAGCTTACCTTTAATCCGAATCGTCTAACACTACGTGCCGGCGAAACCTTAAGGAAGACGTGATCTCCTACGTTAAAATGTATGTCCCTACGATGCTTATCGGCGTAACTCTTCTTACGTGACCGTGCTTCTTGAAGTTTCTGCTTAGCTACTGCTATCCTTTCATTGGTCATCTCTATGATTTCTGGTCCTTCAAGTGTTCGCTCGCCAACCTGATCCCAGCAGATTGGGGCGTGACACTTTCTGCCATACAACATCTCGAAAGGAGCACACTTGATACTTGTGTGCCAACTGTTGTTGTATGCAAACTCCACCAAACATATATAATCGTCCCAATCACCCGTCCTTCCAACGCACATGACCTCAGCATGTCTTCCAATGTTTGAATTGTTCGCTCCGACTGTCCGTCTGTTTGAGGATGAAAAGCCGTGCTAAGCTTAAGTTGCGTACCCCAAGCTTTCTGCAGACTCTTCCAAAATCGCGAAGTGAAACGAGGATCTCTGTTTGAGACGATGCTGGATGGAGCACCGTGGAGTCTCATGATCTCTCTTCTATACGTATCGGCGAGTTTACTTGCCGGATCTTCCTTGCGGATCGGTAAGAAATGAGCTGATTTGGTAAGTCGATCTACGATAACCCAAATTGCATCGTGCTTTCTCTTGGTAGGCGGAAGACCAGTAACAAAATCCATGGTGATTTTGTCCCACTTCCACTCTGGAATATCTAACGGTTGAAGGAGACCGCCAGATCGCTGATGCTCGATCTTAACCTGCTGGCAGGTAAGACATTTGGAGACGTAAGTGGCCACATCCTGTTTCATACCACTACACCAAAAGTATTGCTTGATGTCATGGTACATCTTAGTCGAACCAGGATGTATAGAGAATGGGGAGCTATGAGCTTCAGCTAACAAGGCTTCCCGGAGTGCTTGGTCATCAAGAACACAAAGTCTCGTGCCCTACTATACGATACCATCTGCATCTACTCTGAATTCCGTCTGTTTCTCCAAATTCTGTACTATCGCCCAGATTTCTCCATCATCTTTCTGAGCTTCCTTGATCTTAGAGAGTAACTCGGGTTCTACTCTAAGATTAGCCCAGTAACCGTGTTGTCCACGTACCATGATCTCGATGTCTAGTCGCTCCAAGTCTCTTATGATTTCCTCCTCAATTTTAATGCCGTTGATCATTCCGGACTTCTTGCTAAGAGCATCTGCTACTACATTTGCCTTTCCGGGATGATACTGTAGATTAATGTCATAATCCTTCAACAGCTCTAACCATCTTCTCTGCCTCATGTTCAATTCATGTTGAGTGAAGATATACTTCAAGCTCTTGTGGTCCGTGAAAATGTCACATGATTCTCCATATAAGTAGTGCCTCCATATCTTCAATGTAAACACGACTGCAGCAAGTTCCAAGTCATGCGTAGGGTAATTTTCTTCATAAGGCTTAAGCTGCCGTGAAGCGTACGCGATCAATTTCCCGTGTTACATGAGAACAAAGCCAAGTCCCTTCCCCGATGCATCACTGTAGATTTGAAATCCACCCGTACCAGATGGGAGAGTAAGAATAGGTGCAGATACTAGCTTCTGCTTTAGGTCTTCAAAGCTCTTCTCTCGTTTTTCAGTCCAGACGAATTTCTCCCCTTTCCACATCAGTTTGGTCAATGGTAGTGCTAAGCGGGAAAAGTTCTCCACGAACCTACGGTAATATCCAGCTAAGCCTAAGAAACTGCGGACTTCCGTTGCTGATGTCGGCCTCGGCCACTTAGTAATGGCCTCAACCATCGCTGGATCCATAGTGATTCCTTCTGCTGATACAATGTGACCTAGGAATGCCACCTTGTCTAACCAAAACTCACATTTGGAGAATTTAGCATACAGCTGCTTTTGGCGAAGAATCTGTAGTACAGTACGAAGATGGTCTTCGTGTTCCCCCTTGGACTTTGAGAAAATCAGGATGTCATCGATGAAGACAATGACGAACTTGTCCAGAAATTCATGGAAGATTCTGTTCATCAAGTCCATGAACACTGCTGGAGCATTTGTCAGGCCGAATAGCATAACTACAAACTCGTAGTGGCCATAGCGGGTACGAAAAGCATTCTTGGCGATGTCCTGCTCCTTAACCCGTAGTTGATGGTATCCTGACCTAAGATCAATCTTGGAGAAGTGTTTGGCCCCTTGGAGTTGGTCAAACAGATCGTCTATACGCGGCAGTGGATACCTATTCCGAATAGTAATCTTGTTGAGCTCGCGATAGTCTATGCAAAGACGCATACTGCCGTCCTTCTTCTTAACAAATAAGACCGGTGCGCCCCATGGAGATGCGCTCGGTCGAATGAAACCTCGTTCTAGAAGTTCTTGCAGTTGATCCTTCAGCTCCTTCAGCTCTATGGGAGCCATGCGATAAGGAGCCTTGGAGATTGGTTCAGCTCCTAGAATAAGCTCGATATTGAATTTCACTTCTCGTGCAGGTGGTATGCCCAGAAGTTCTGCTGGAAATACATCTTCGAATTCCGACACTATTGGTTGATCCTGAATTGATGGAGATTCAGCATCCATGTCGTGAACCGTAGCTAGATAACCCTCGCAGCCATGTGACAGTAGTGTACACGCTTGCAGGGTAGATATGATTTGTACAGACCGTCCGGGTACGAACCCGTTATGAATGTACTCTGGTGCATTAACATCACCGAAGATAACTCGATATGAATGGAAGTCTATGGTAGCATGATGCTTGGATAGCCAATCCATGCCCAAAATCATGTCGAAGTCATTCATGTCCAGCGGAAGTGCGTCAACAGGACGAACCTTATCGTCAAATTCTAGGGGAAGACTCTTGTATACATGGGTGATTAATACAGAGTCCCTCAAAGGTGTGGAAATAGTAAGTCTATTCTCTAGTGGCATGAGGAGCATCCTAATGTTCTTAGCATAAGCAGTAGAAATAACCGAGTGAGTAGCACCCGTATCGAAAAGAACACACGCAGCTTGACCATACATATACAAGATTCCAGTGATGGTACCTGTAGACTTGTTGGCCTGGTCTCGAGATGTCGTGTAGACACGCCCAGTGGTAGGAGGCGGCTTGGTATCAGCATGTCCTGATGTGCCCTCCATCTCGCCCTTACGGCAATCCTTCATGATATGGCCAGGAAGACCACACTTGAATCATGCGTTAGTGTTACGACAACATGGCCCTGGGTGCCTACGGTGGCAAGTAGAGCAAAGAGGATGAGTATATCCTCCAGCAGGTGCTCTGGCTGGCCGAGGACCTGATAAAACATTTTACATAAGGCATGCTAATAGGGTAAAAAGGACAATGCGGATAATCGTAAGATTGAATACCAATGATAGCTGGACGACTAGGCTGTGAACCTCTCTGGTTCTGGTTCCTACCGTTTCCATGGTTCCTGGTAGAAATTTTGCTAAAGTGTCAGAATATGAGTTATAACATGAAATCATAAGAAAAATGCGTAAGTATTAGGACCTGCTGCCGTTGGAGTGTCCAGCGTTGTTATGGTAATTATCATTACCGCCACGCCTATCCATGGTAGAACGGTCGTTAGCCTGACCGTTTCCCTTGGGCTGATGAGGCTACTGCTGAGTAGCCGGCTGAGACCGGTCCCCAGTTTTCTGCCTGGAAGATACAATTTAAAGAGATGAATAATTGACATATATGGAAAGAATACGAATTGGTCACCGCTTGAATACGAATGTTTACCTCTTGTAGGGTTTCTCAGCTTCCCCGAACTCATCTCTCTCATGCAGCATCTCCAGCTTACGTGCCGCATCGGCCACTTGTGCTACAGTGTTGAACATAGCACACATTAGATTGTTTGCGACCGATGTGCGAAGAGCCCACCTAAAGTGGTATGCCTGCTCTTCAGGAGTACCTGCTGCTGCACCAAGGAAACCAGCTAAGCGAAGAAAGCGCTGCATAAACTCATTGCTATTCTCCCCAGCTCTTTATCGGATCCCATGGTACTCCCTCTTGAGCTTGTCTTGCTCAGCCTTGGGAAAGAACTGCTCCATCACCCTATCTTTGAACTGAGCCCACGTCAAACCAGCCACCTAATCGTCACCTCCCTCAGACTGCATCAATGCTAACCACCAATTTAACACATCGCCTTCGAACCGGTAACATGCCAACCTCGCCTTGAACACGGGGTCACAACCCATAGCATTGAAAATCTTCTCGATGTGAGCCAACCAGCTTTCAGCATCACTGGGGCTATCTGTTTTCTCAAAAGCTCGAGGACGGAGCTTGTTGAATCTCTCCAGCCATACTGCCAATGTCACTGGAGGAGGAGGAGGAGGTGCTTGGTTATGCTGCTGATTGTTGGCAGCTTGAACCTCAGCCCTGATGTCATTCCTTAGTTGAGGAAGCAAAGCTTGCATTGCAGCTTGGATTGCTGCATTGAGTTTTTCCTGTTCGCGTGTGAGAATCATCTGACAGTATAACATAAAACATATGATTAACAGATCAAAGCATAAAATATATATACATGAAAAAAATTTATACCAATAAATCCAGAGAAAAATTTTATGCAAGAAAATTTGTGTATGAATGCATGATGCAGTTTTATGAAAACTTTTGTATGCTCGAGAGTGAACGCCTATGGTCAGTTCACCCAAAATAAAAGACATGGCGAGGGGACGCCTATGGGTCGGTCCCAAATTTAAAAGTTTCGATAAACCTGCGACTAAATAGGGCCAGTCCTATACCAACCATTACTTAGTCATAAAGCTGCGACAATGACATATATGTATGCATAAAAATGATGAATGCATGAAAAACGACTGTCAGTTCTAGGAAGACCATAGTGACTACCCACTAATCACAGGTCATATTTTGAGAGCCTACAGGTCGAAGCCTTGGCTCTGATACCATAATTGTAACACCCCATTTTGATAATGGAATGTCACGCGTAATTATGGCGTGTCATCAAAGCATACAAGGATAAATGTCTAAACATTATATGACCATAAAAGGAAAATACCGGAATCAAACATCGGTAGTCCAAAAGTAAAGCTCATCAGACACAAACATAAATACTGTAAATGAAAGGACTAAACAATGTCCATGGCAAGCGTATCAAAGTAAAGATAATGCATAAAGTAAAGAAAGGCTAGAAAGCTTCCAGTCCATATGCACGTACGCTTAAAGTCTACGAGCGTCCCTGAGTACCTGCCGTTTTGGGAACATAGAAAAGGAAAACGGCTGAGCAATACGCTTAGTACACGAATGTACAATAAAGCATGAATAATATAAGCATATAAGCATATAACAACGGAAGAAACTAAGTCCCGAATAACCCGGTTAAGTCTTGGTAAAACTGGTTTTATAGTTTGAAAAGCCTTATGTTTATCTTATAAAAACTATTTAACATATTCTACCATTAGCCAATATAGGTCATGAAAATCCACCGTGCATGAATACTTGGAGGGGTGACCTCATCATGCAAATTAGTGGGGCTGCCTCTAATTTAATATACTGGTTTGGGTAGGAGGGATCAGCTCCTTGTGAAGGATGCAAGGCACACACCATATTCACACTGAGTAATCTGCTGAAAACATGTAACTAGGATGCACCCATACGCCCCACATGATAAATATAATAATTGGCCAAAAGCTGAAGGGACGCCAAGAGCAATCACTCTGCCGTGGGGAAGTCATAACACCAGTGCCTCTAATGTTATGGTTATGGTACCTCCATAACTAGGTGAAACTGGTCATGCATGTATATGGCTATAGGTATTCTAAATTAAACATTAGCAAATCAAACATATAAACTTATACTACGGGAAAACAGTTGGCTGCATACAGGGAAATCCTAATAAGGAAAGAATCTCCATACTGAAAGGACGGGAATCCGTACCTTATGTCCAGTGAACGAAGAAGACGAACTGAAGAGTGTCCTACTTCGGTATCACTAATGCTACATAAATACATACGTGTATAAGTATCTGATTACTAAATACGTAACTGGTTTTATGTCATGTCTTAGCTTATTTTATACGTTCATGTCATGTTTTACTGTTTTAAGCTTTAAACTGTGTTTATCTTATATTCTGTCTATCCTTATTAAGTATTACTTGTATTTCATGTATTATTATACTTACTGTGTAATAATAAGTAAATTTCTAAAAATAGCACGTTTCCTAAAATAGAAAGTTTCCAAAAATAGAAAGTTACCAAAAATAGAAAGTTTCTAAAAATAGAAAGTTTCCAAAAGTAGAAAGTTTCCAAAAAATAGAAAGTTTCACAAAATTGAAAGTTTCCAAGAATAGAAAGTTTCCAAAAAAAAGAAAGTTTCCAAAAATAGAATTATTGCTTAAAATAGATAAGTTTCTAAAAATAGAAAGTTTTCATAAATAGATTAGCTGCCTTATTTAAATAAGTTTCTAAAAATAGAAAGTTTCCATAATTAGATATAAGCTGGTTAAATAAGCTAATTATATAAGCTTAAGTGTTTTCTGATTATTTTTCTAAGTAATAATGATATAAGGTATAGTTTATTAATTATTACATGTAATTTAAATAAACTATAGGTTAAAAGTATTTAATTAAATATATCATGTTTTTAATTAAATAAAGTTAAATACTTAGGTTAAAACATGTATTATTACTTATTAATAATATAACCTAAGTCATGTTAATTAATTAATTATAACCATGGTTTTTAATAATTAATTAATTATAGTCTAGAAAATATAAATACTTAGGTTAAAATCCATGATCTAATAATTAAATTATAACCTAAGTCATGTTAATTAAATTAATCATGTCATATTTTATTAATTTAATTTTTTAACATATAACTCTTAAAATCATAACCTTAACATAAACAATGAACCGGATCATGACTAGAAACCATGAACCGGACCCGTAATCAACACCATATCCCGTACCACTTCGGGGTTTCCCCCTGTTTGCTGCTATTGTGGGACCCACACCACCAAACCGAGACCATGAGGTCTCGGTGGTGGTTCACAAGGCAAATCGAGACCCCTTGGGGGTTCGGTTTAGGCGCCGGCCACCTCAAACACCCCTACATTCCATGTTTTGATTTACCCCATAACCATTTACATGTTTAATTAATGTTTTTAATTAGTTTTTTAAAAACATCATGATCTTATATAATTTATTAAATCAAAACATAAAAGAAAAGGATTAAAAACGTATACCGAATGCGTGGATCAAACGAGGATGAACACACACGAATACTTGCACAAAATTCAAGATCAAAATCAAACGAACACCTCCTTTGTGTCTTGTATATGCGGCGGCCAAAGAGAGAGCAAGGAGAAGGTGCAAAATCTTTTTAGGGCTTTTGTTAATTTACTGTAAAGTGAAAAAAATGACTAAAAGATTTACCTTAACCCCCTAGTTAGTAAAATTTGATGGGCTTGGCCCATCCCTTTTTGGTGTAGCCGTGGGTAAGGGGGCCCCACATGGGGTACCAGTACCTTTTTCCGAGTCTATTTATTTTAGTGTTCGTTCGTGTTTAGTCGTGTTCGTGTTTTATGTGTTCTCGTTAAATATTAACCATGATTTAATATATTTATTCGTGTTCGTAATAAATATATACACGTAATTAATATTAGCTCTTGATTAAATTACGTTCATGATTTCATGATCGCATGTTTGTGATTAATTATTGTTTAAATAATTATTGTGTGTTCATACGTAATAAATACTTATCGTGTTCTAACACGTACGTAATACTTACAATTTTTATACGTGAACGTAATTGATAGGTGTGTAAACACCCATCTTTTCTACCACTTAATTACAATAATAACCGGACCAAAACGTGTATTTTATGTCTTTTATGTCGGAATTATGCGTGGTTTGTGTCTTTGTTGTAATTTAGGACGAAAAGGTGAAAAGTGGAGAAAACACGGGAATTCACGGGCATTTACGGACTTTTATTGAAGAAAAAGATTAAAGACGAAGTCAAGAAGTCAAGAGTGCAAAAAGAACGGAAGTCCAAGACCAATTCTGAAGATTTATCGAAGAAAAAGTCAAAAGACGGAAGTTTATCAAAAGCCGAGTAATTCAAGTCTATTTTATTGAAGAATTTAAAGACGAGTTCAAAGAAATCCCGAAGCCAAAAGTCCTTTAAGTCCAAGTTTAAAGAAGATTAGAAGAAAAGGACTAAGCATGCAATTAATGAAGATTAAAAGAAGGAGGGACTTAATCTCGCAATTAAGAAGAAATGAAGGAGGGGAGGAAGCTTCCTTAATCCTCCCCTATAAATAGTCATTAGTTGTTAATCATTTTCCTGGTTGGCTAAGTGTGACAATTAGTCTTCCACTTTTAATTACCTTGTCATTTAAATACTTGTCAATTTAATTACCTTGTCTTGCACCTTAAATTCATTTAATTTCAAGTAAGTTTTCATTTAATCTTTGTCAATCTTTACTTTATCTTGTTAATCTCTTATCTACCTTTCTTAATCTTTGATTTTCATGTTTATGTTTGTGTTCATGTTTATGCTTTTATTTTGATCAAGTGGGTTTTTGATTATTGTGGTTAAAGTTGTTTGTTTTCTTGATTTAAATTGTTTGTTTATGATTGTTTGTTGATTCGTTATTAATTTGGTTTAATCGTTTGAATGATTTTGTTTAATCTGTGTTAGAATAGTTGTTATTTTGATCCCTTGTTCTTCGGGGAGTTGGTTTCTGTATCTTGTGATTCCCAGGAAACTTCCGAATCAAGAGAAGAGAAAGGTTTCATTCGGAACTCCAAAGTTCCGAACCAAGCGAGCTTCATCCGGAAGTCTTCTGAGTCAAGAGTTCTTTCATTCGGAACTCCAAAGTTCCGAACCAAGGGGCTTCATCCGGAACATTAAAAGTTCCGGATCAACACTTCAGAACCAAAGTTCCGGATCAGCAAGAAAGTTCCAAACCAAGGGCTTCATTCGGAAGTCTCAAACTTCCGGATCAAGAGCAAAGTTCCGAGTCAAGCAGTTCATTCGGAAGTTCCAGAAGTTCCGGATCAATTCGAAAGTTCCGAACCAAGGGCAAAAGTTCCGGATCAATATCTTCCGAACGAAGTTCCGGATCAAGGGAAGGAAAAAGTTCCGGATCAACACCAAAACTTCCGGGTCAAGACTGTTTCATTCGGAACTCAAAAGTTCCGAGTCAAGCTAGTTCATTCGGAAGTTTTTAACTTCCGAATCAAGGTTTTTCTTGTCAGGTTCTTTTTGGTTTTTCTATTTAAATTTCAGTCTTTTATTTTCAAGCTTTATTTTTCCCGCCTTTTATTTAAATTGCACTTTAAGATTATTTGCCTTAGTTTTATTTTAACCTTGCCTTAGTTTAAGATTTAGTTGCGTTTTAAGATTGCCTTAGTTAGTTTTATTTTTGCGTCATTTATTTTAGCGCCCTCTAATTTCAGTCACGTTTTTAATACTTGCACTTTATTTTAATTAGACTTAGATTTACTTTAACGCACTTTTACTTTAATTGTTTTGCACCTTTATTTTAAACACTACAATGACACATCTTTGTTCCACCAAAATAAAACTGAGTCACACATTAAACGCAAGTTTTTAAATTCGAAGAGACACACGACAAAGAACTTTAATTTTCTTACTAGGTAAAACCGAGTTATCAAATGGCGCCGCTGCCGGCTCTTTTCGTAAAGATTAACGGTTTTTTGTGAGAGACGCGTTGCTTTTTGGGATCCGTTCACTTGTGAGCGTTATTTTCTTCCCTAAAAAATTCAAAAAATCATAAAAATTAAAATTGATAAAAATCCATAAAAATTAAAAATTTCAAAAATCCAAAAAGATTTTATCTTTATTGTGTATATATATTGTCTTTGTGTTTGGTTTCTTGTTCTTTTGCATTTTCAGGTGTATGCGTACTAGATCTTCTAATTATCAAGAGCCCGAGCCTCAAGAAGATTTAGCTATGTCAGGTGTCAACAACAACATTCCACCGCACCTGAATAATAATAATAATAACAACAATGTTCTTCCACAGCCCGATCTTCGGACCATGGAGGAACTTTGTCAACCAACCATGTTTGGACGAGGAGGACCGATGGCGCCGATGCAAATCAACGCTCCTGAGTTTTCGTTGAAGCACCACATGATTCAGCAAGTACAAACAAACCCATTCCGTGGATTGCCTGATGATGATGCCAACAAACACCTCGACAAGTTCATTACAATCACTCAAAGCATGAAGTTGCCTGGGGCCACAATGGATGTTCTTCGCTTACAACTCTTTCCACATACTTTATCGCATCATGCCGAGAAATGGTTTGATCGTCTCCCGAAGAATTCTATTCACACTTGGGATGATATGACTCAACGCTTTTTGTCGCGCTACTTTCCACCATCCATGGTCACGAGCCTTCGCAATCAGATCAGCGGTTTCATGCAAGACCCTGATGAATCTCTTTTTGATGCTTGGGAGAGATATAATGTCTTGATCGATAGATGTCCAAACCACAACATGCTTCCTGTGACCTTAATCGATACTTTCTACAACGGTTTGACTTTTCGAGATCGTGATACGATCAATGCAGCCGCCGGTGGCACATTCAGGAAAAGGAGACCCGAGGAGTGTAGAGAGCTAATTGAGAACATGACTACTCACCACAAAAACTGGGATTCCTCTGCTTCTTCAAGGAACAACCCGAGAGTCAATGTTTCCTCAACCTCAGCAAACCCTGAGATGACCGAACTCACCCGCATGATGACTGAAATGAGCAAAAGTATTACGCTTCTCGCTTCAAACCAACAACAACAACAAGTTAAAGCGGTTGCCAATCCTTGTGAAACATGTGGCGGTCCTCACCCATACACCGATTGTCCTTCTACACAAGGAAATCCGGAAAATGTGCATGCAGCTTATGGTAATTATTCACCGGAAAATTACCAAGCTAGACAACAAGGGGATAGAAATCTGCTGAGTTACCGATCCAACAATTACCTTTCACCCGGTTTTTCTCCTCAAAACCAAAACCCCGCCAACAACTACAATAGAAGCAACCAAATCCCACCAAGAGCTTCTAACCCTTATCAACCACCCACCCAACAAACCCCACCCATTAATCCCGATGTTGAAACCATCATGAGAACTCAAGGTGAGCAAATCAAGAATCTACAGAGCCAAATAATCAATTTGAAAGGAGATATCATGAAGCAAGGTAATGACATTAGAACCGAGGTTCGCGATAATATTCAATCCTCCTTCAGCACTCAAACGACTGAATTAAAGAATCTGTTGGCTAGTTTCTTGCCCGCCACTCAACCTTTTACTTCAATTTCTCTACCTTCAAACATCGTCACCAATCCGCGAGCTAATGTGAGTGCTATTACTACTCGTAGTGGAGTCACCATCGTAGGACCACCAATCCCACCCCCATCATCTACACCTCCTCCACCACCATGTATCCCTACTCCTCCTACACCTAGTATTAGTGCACCATTACCGTCTCCGCCTCGTCATGACGATGTATCTCGGAAGGACCCTTCAACATCTCAACCTTTACCGACTACACCTTCACCTTCCACCTATAAACCCAAAATCCCATACCCTTCTCGCATAGGCAAGACCAATGAGCTAACAAAGGAGGACTCTCAAGTGACAAAATATATCAATATGATTTCTCAAATGGGCTTCAGCATTAGTTTTCTTGAAGCACTTGTCCTCATGCCCAAATTTGTCAAAGCCTTCAAGGAATTGCTTAGCAAGAAGGAGAAGCTGATTGAACTCGCCAACACACGCTTAAATGAAAACTGCTCAGCAGTTATTCTTAAAGAATTACCGGAAAAGCTTGGAGATCCCGGTCATTTTGTGTTGCCTTGCGTGTTCAACAAAACTAAAGAATTTACTGCCCTTGCTGATCTCGGGGCTAGTATTAATTTGATGCCACTGAGTGTTTGGAAAACACTATCATTGCCCGACCTCACTCCAACAAAGATGACTCTCGAACTTGCAAATCGCACTCTCGCTTACCCCGTTGGTATAGCCGAAGATGTGTTCATTAAAGTTGGCGCATTTACTTTCCCGGTCGATTTTGTCGTAGTTGATTATGAAATGGACCCTCGTATTCCTTTAATACTTGGTCGGCCATTCCTGAGAACCGGACGTGCTTTAGTGGATGTTGCCGAAGGTGAGTTAATCTTAAGAGTCGGGAATGCCTCACAAATTTTCAAAATGAGGAAGCTTACAGGCAAATATTATGGACAAGAATCAGTGAATATGATTAATGTGCTTGATGACTTTGTCGTCTACGACAATCCTCTATTCGACTCTTGCATTGATAATCCGCTTTTTAATGATGATGTGGATGATTCTCTCCCTACTTTGGAAGCTTCTCCCATTTATGATTCTCCACCGGTCTGTGATGCTTATGATTATTATGATTCTAGCTCAGATTCGGATGATTTTGATGATTGTACTTCTGAGTATCCCGATCTGCCCACGTATGATGATTTCGATGAGGCTGATACTCTTTCGAGCGATTCTTCACATGATGAAGATCCTCCGCCATCACTCGATCCTACTTTGGATGATTACTCATTTGAGGAAGATTTCTCTGAATTTCTCAACACTTACTTCCCTCATGAGAGTGATGCTCCTCCTTATGACTTTGAAGATTATCGTCTTGATCCTACTTTGGATTTGAAGAACATTCTGTCAAAGGATAAGAAACCGGTCGACACCAATATCCGTTGCACATATGATTTGACACCTCTTTGTCCCCCTTCTGAGGACGAGGTTGTGCTTCTTTGCGGATCTTCTTCACACTCTACTGAGCCTGAGTGTTATTTTCCCTTAAAGGAAAAGGTGTTCGACCCCGGTATTGAAGTCTTTAAGCCATCTCAGTATCCACCTGATGAAATAAAAGGAAAAATCTTTGGAAATTTTAAAGACATGCTTGCACCACTTCATCCTTGCTTCCGCCGTGCTCCATCACTTCTTAAGGGAACCTTGCCTACTCTTCTTTGGCTTGCCTTGTTCGCCTTAAGCTTGTGCTATTTGATGGATGAAAACTATGTCTTTGATCCTGGTGGATATGTTTCATGCTTCTTCCGTTAATGATCAAGGTCGAGTCAGGCTCACGACTCGGTTAACAAAAATCAAGCGCTTCTTGGGAGGCAACCCATGCATCTATCTTTTTGCTTTCTTTATCATAAGTGTAGGGGAGACCCGTTGGTTTGCTTTCCTCTCCTCACTTCTTAATCAGGGATTCGAGCTTCAATGATCCACTCTTGATGATTCTTGACGACCCGTGATTCCGTGTTCCATTATCCTGGTCCTATCCTAAACTCTTTTCGATTCACTATTTTATATTTTCCCAATATTAAAATAGGAATCTCTTTAGTTGTCTTTTCCTTAGCGAGATTTAAACAAAGTGCACAATGTCCTAAGTGTAGGGGAGTTTACTCCCACATGCTTAAACATTGAGGACAATGTTTATCTTAAGTGTAGGGGGGACTTCTATCGAAGTTAAGTGGTCTTTTCCTTGTATTTGTCCTCATTTTAACCGGAAAATCAATTTTTCGACATTTTTCAAAATTATTGATCTATTTTGGCCCATTAGTTTTTATCTTTGTATAATTACTTTCTTTCCTTATTAGAATAAATGTTTAATAAAGTGGTTTTAATTTTCAAACGTTGTGAATCTTTTGACTCAACCCGGGTTTACTTATCTAAGTTTGCTCTAGCTAGTATCTTTAACGTGTTTAAGTCAAGTTTTGCTAGGCTTTTATATAGGGAGCTATAAAACGCGAAAGTCTTAACTCTCACGGGTTAAGAACAAGAACTTTTCGCAAGTTCCTATAATTGATCCTAGAGAGTCGTTTATCAAGGGAACTTTAAAACGCGAATTCTAAACTTGAAAAAGCCTAAGAGTTTGCAAGATCCTATAGGCGACTCGAAAACCCAAAACTTTGATTTAATAGGCTAAGCATCCACGAGTCTCATTACTTGACATTTTAAACTGTGGAGAACGAGAGATGATAGAGCCAATTATAAGTTCGGTATTCTTTCGAGAATTTATGTGAGTTAATTATGAGCCTATTCTCCCATTGCTTGCTAATAATTTATCTGCTAATAAATAAGGTTGCACGATTTGAAAAGTTACTTAGCTTCTAGCCCAAGATGGTTTAAAAGTTGCTCGGTATGGATTAGAGTTCATAGCCAAGGCATAACTTATTGAAGCGGGACGCGAAGATTGGCGAGTCCGAAAAGGCCCTAACAAGGCATGAGGGCTATATTTTGTTGCTAAAGATCCAAAAGTGATGTGAAGAATCATTTATCGAAAATCAATATGAAGGATCGAGACACATGACGAAAAGCAAATACTCCCCAAAAGTCATGGAGAAGTGTATCCGAAAATACCCTAACAAGGTATGAGGATAAATAGATCCAAGTCATAAAAGGAGGCGGATCGTTGTGTATCAAAGTCCAAAATAAAGATTGGAGAAAAATGAAGAAGTCGTGGTCCAAGTATGAATCTCTCAAAACTTCAAGTGAAGAAATTCCATTATGAAGAGAAGACCATTATTTCATGAACGTCTCTCAAGGTTTGAAGTATGAAGTCGCTGCCAAATATCGGTCCGAGAATGGTCTCAAATCGCGAAGCGAGTTATGCCAAGATATGAACTTTATGAGGTCCCGAGAAGCAGTTTTAAAAGATTTTGTCCTTTTAATAACTATTGATTAAATCGTTCACTTTATTTTCGGCCTAATAAACTATCGAAATAAGTCAAACAATGCATCCTCGTGATCATTCAAGAAAACAATAAAATATAAGAGATACACCTAGGAATAAGGGAGTCTAAGTGAATAATTCACCCACATGAGTTCGTGTTAGTCTACTAACTTATAATAACAATGATCTCGTTTTTAAGCTTGGTTTGGAGAAAGTGAAAACTTGAGGATGATGATTATTCATAACATTTTCAAAACCCAAGGTATGCTTTTGATTTCTTTATTTTGTATGTTTTTAATTTTCTATCTCTTTAATAAAGGCCAACGTGGATTGATTATGATGAAAAGTGTAAACATGCTTTGTAACTAATGCATTGCATGAGGACATTGCAATGGTCAAGTGTAGGAGATTTGATAGGTGTGTTAACACCCATCTTTTCTACCACTTAATTACAATAATAACCGGACCAAAACGTGTATTTTATGTCTTTTATGTCGGAATTATGCGTGGTTTGTGTCTTTGTTGTAATTTAGGACGAAAAGTTGAAAAGTGGAGAAAACACGGGAATTCACGGGCATTTACGGACTTTTATTGAAGAAAAAGATGAAAGACGAAGTCAAGAAGTCAAGAGTGCAAAAAGAACGGAAGTCCAAGACCAATTTTGAAGATTTATCGAAGAAAAAGTCAAAAGACGGAAGTTTATCAAAAGCCGAAGAATTCAAGTCTATTTTATTGAAGAATTTAAAGACGAGTTCAAAGAAATCCCGAAGCCAAAAGTCCTTTAAGTCCAAGTTTAAAGAAGATTAGAAGAAAAGGACTAAACATGCAATTAATGAAGATTAAAAGAAGGAGGGACTTAATCTCGCAATTAAGAAGAAATGAAGGAGGGGAGGAAGCTTCCTTAATCCTCCCCTATAAATAGTCATTAGTTGTTAATCATTTTCCTAGTTGGCTAAGTGTGACAATTAGTCTTCCACTTTTAATTACCTTGTCATTTAAATACTTGTCAATTTAATTACCTTGTCTTGCACCTTAAATTCTTTTAATTTCAAGTAAGTTTTCATTTAATCTTTGTCAATCTTTACTTTATCTTGTTAATCTCTTATCTACCTTTCTTAATCTTTGATTTTCATGTTTATATTTGTGTTCATGTTTATGCTTTTATTTTGATCAAGTGGGTTTTTGATTATTGTGGTTAAAGTTGTTTGTTTTCTTGATTTAAATTGTTTGTTTATGATTGTTTGTTGTTTCGTTATTAATTTGGTTAAATCGTTTGAATGATTTTGTTTAATCTGTGTTAGAATAGTTGTTATTTTGATCCCTTGTTCTTCGGGGAGTTGGTTTATGTATCTTGTGATTCCCAGGAAACTTCCGAATCAAGAGAAGAGAAAGGTTTCATTCGGAACTCCAAAGTTCCGAACCAAGCTAGCTTCATCCGGAAGTCTTCTGAGTCAAGAGTTCTTTCATTCAGAACTCCAAAGTTCCGAACCAAGGGGCTTCATCCGGAACATTAAAAGTTCCGGATCAACACTTCAGAACCAAAGTTCCTGATCAGCAAGAAAGTTCCGAACTAAGGGCTTCATTCGGAAGTCTCAAACTTCCGGATCAAGAGCAAAGTTCCGAGTCAAGCAGTTCATTCGGAAGTTCCAGAAGTTCCGGATCAATTCAAAAGTTCCGAACCAAGGGCAAAAGTTCCGGATCAATATCTTCCGAACGAAGTTCCGGATCAAGGGAAGGAAAAAGTTCCGGATCAACACCAAAACTTCCGGGTCAAGACTGTTTCATTCGGAACTCAAAAGTTCCGAGTCAAGCTAGTTCATTCGGAAGTTTTTAACTTCCGAATCAAGGTTTTTCTTGTCAGGTTCTTTTTGGTTTTTCTATTTAATTTCAGTCTTTTATTTTCAAGTTTTATTTTTCCCGCCTTTTATTTAAATTGCACTTTAAGATTATTTGCCTTAGTTTTATTTTAACCTTTCCTTAGTTTAACATTTAGTTGCGTTTTAAGATTGCCTTAGTTAGTTTTAATTTTGCGTCATTTATTTTATCGCCCTTTAATTTCAGTCACGTTTTTAATACTTGCACTTTATTTTAATTAGACTTAGATTTACTTTAACGCACTTTTACTTTAATTGTTTTGCACCTTTATTTTAAACACTACAACGACACATCTTTGTTCCACCAAAATAAAACTTAGTCACACATTAAACGCAAGTTTTTCAATTCGAAGAGACACACGACAAAGAACTTTAATTTTCTTACTAGGTAAAACCGAGTTATTTGTAATCATACTATAAAAGGATAGTTTTAATCTAGTACATACGATCTGAAGGGTACTATTCATGATGAAAGCATACGGGTTTTACACGCGTCATGGTGGGAGTGGTCTAGGTAACTTAGGCTGTCTCCCAAGTTTAACCCCCCATTTCTTCTTTTGTTGTCATTTGAAGTTTAAGCCGTCTAAACTCATTTTCCTTCGCAAGTGAAGTTTTAAACTTCACACTTTGGCCACCAAAACTTTCAAAAGGATTTATAAAGGACTTTTTTTGCCATTTGATGATATTTGAAAGGCTTTTCTTGACATGTCTTCAATCTTCAAGGTCTTTTCTTGTATGGTTGACTTTGTGGAGGACTGAAAGTGACAAGCCTTCAATTATGAGGGACCATTCTTGCCAATTCTTCAAAGTTGAGGGTCCTTTTTGTAAATTTGACAAACTTTAGGGACCAAAATTGTAATTATAAATATACAAGGGTATAAAGTGTCAATTCTTCAATAATAAAGGACCCTTCTTGTACAATCTTCAATTCTTCAAGGACTTTTCTTGGAAAATCAACTCTAGGGTCCGGTTCATTGTGCGGCTTCGTTTCCCCTGTTCGTTTTTGCTTGATTCTTGTGATCTTTTGTCATTTTCTCAATATTCATACCTAAAATACACATTGAACAAACACAAGCATATATTTGGCACTTTTTATGATATATTAACCATTTTAAGCCCGTTTTGGACGATGAGACTATGTATAAAAGAAGTCTCATCAGAGAGGCTACCAGATCGTTGGCAAGCATCACAATATTGGACTAGAGTATGAGCCTCTTTGAAAATTGTTGCCTAATAAAAAAAACATCAAAGACTTTTTTAACGGTGGTGGAAGGACAATAATGTCCCCAGTCGGGCCATGATGACATTCATCAAGAATTCATCTTGCTTCTGAACCATAAACACATCTCCTAATCATGTCATCGGGGCACATCTTGAAAAGATGGGGATCTTCCCAAAAACAGTGTTTAAGATCAGAAAAGAATTTACATCGTTGGTGATAGGTTAAACCTTTTCTCAAAATTCTCCGAAGATAATTTGCAAAGTCTACAAACCACGAAGATTCTTCCTCAACCGTAGAGATTTTAATGAGTTTCATCGAGAAAATTATCATTGATATATCCATCCATAACTCTTCCATACTTGGATTTTTGAGTCACGATAAATGATCGGCTGCGAAATTTTCTGCTCCTTTCTTATTTTTGATCTCAATGTCAAATTTTTGGAGTAGTAAAATCCGTCTAATAAGACGCGGCTTAATATCTTGCTTAGGAAATAGGTATTTCAACACGGGGTGATCGATGAATACAATGGTTTTCGACAACACAAGATAGGATAGGAACTTGCCGAAAGCAAAGAGTACGACAAGTAGTTCCTTCAGTGATCGTGTAGTTGACTTGTGCACTATTAATAATTTTGCTTGCAAAGTGTATAAGACGGAAATGGTTTCCTTCACGTTGTCCTAACACTGCTCTCATAGCAAAATCGGCTGCATCACACATAAGTTCAAATGGCCGCGACCAATCCGGTGAGACCATAATTGGTGTATTCGTTAACTTGTCTTTAAGAGTGTCGAATGCCTTCGTGCATTTTTTTGAATTCAAAGACTATGTCTTTTTTGAGAAGTTTGGTCATCGGTCTAGCGATTTTGGCTAAATCCTTTATGAATCAGCGGTAGAATCCCGCATAACCTAGAAAACTTCTAACGGCTTTAACGTTAGTGGTGGTGGTAATTGATATCACTTTAATCTTAGCGTTGTCTACCTCCAATCGTGCACCAGAGACTTTGTGACCAAGCACGATTCCTTTGGTCACCATAAAGTGACATTTCTCTCATTTGAGTACAAGCTGAGCTTGTTTGCATCGAATGGAGCATATTCTCTAGATTGAAAAGGCAAGACTCGAATGAGTTTCCAAAGAGTGAGAAATCATCCATGAAAACTTCCATGGATACTTCAAGCATGTCTTGCAAGATGGCGATCATACACCTTTGAAAAGTCGCAGGTGCATTGTAAAGACCAAAGGCATACGCCTATAAGCATAAGTTCCAGAAGGACAAGTAAATGTGGTATTCTCTTGACCGTCTGGTTCGATAGGTATTTGGAAATAGCCGGAAAAACCATCGAGAAAACAAAATAATTTGTTCCTCGCAAGTCTCTCCGACATTTGGTCCATGAATGGTAGAGGGCGTCATTCAATTTACGGTAATCAATACACACACACTAAGCGGCGATGGTTAGGATAAGTTCGTTCTTTTTGTTGGTCACAATAGTTATTCCTCCTTTCTTAGGAACACAATGGATGGGACTAACCTAAGAGTTGTCTTTTATAGGGTAGATGACTCCGACGTCAAGAAGTTTGATAATTTATTTCTTGGAAACTTATTTCATGTTTGGTTGAGTCGATGGTGCCTTTGAATAACGGGTTTGGCATCATCCTAGAGATTGATTTTGTGTTTGCAATAGTAAGGGCTAATACCCGAATATCAGACGTGTTCCAAGAAAACGCTTCTTTTTGGTTTATTAGCATAGAAACAAGATGTTTATTCTCATCTTCCTCGAGTAAAGAGGATATGATCACTAGAAGGAATGAATCCTTTAATAGAAAAGCATACTCGAGATGGCCGGGAAGAGGTTTCAACTCAAGATCCATCGGTGGTTCTTGAATTGATTTCTTGACTTGAAAGTTAGCTTCGAAAGATAGGACTTCAAAGTTCGTGTTTATTTCCTCCTTTTCTTCTGGAATATCCTCAGAATCAAAGGCCATGAATTCTGGAAATATCGATCAAGATCGGTATCATTGTTCTTTTCTGAAGTAGTTTTGAATGGTTCATTTTCATCAAGCAATGCATCCAACTCTTCCTCCGTGGCATCACCGATAATATCCACGCATAAGCATGTGTCATGATTGGAATGGGAGTGTTGCATGGCTTTGTCTACTAAGAATATGAGTCTATCATCACTAACTCCAAGGTTAAGTTCTTTTTTTTCACACGGATGATAGCATCGGCGGTGTGTAATAATGGTTGTTCTAATATAAAAAGGACTTGTCAGTCTTTCTCCATTTCAAGGATTTCAAAGTCGTCAGGAAATATGAATTTACCAACTTGGACGAGCATGTTCTCAGCTAACCAAACAGGATATCGATAATTATGGTTGGCTAATCATATACTCATCCTTGTGGGCTTCAAAATAGTGTTCGTAAGAGAACCGTACAACGAGTACGACATAAGATTGATACTCGCGTCAGATCAGACAAGGCGTGACATTCATCATTGTTGGCTAAGGGGCATGGGATAAGAAAGCTTCCCGAATCTCCAAGCTTTGGTGGAAGTTTGTTTTCATAATGGCGAAACATTCTTCGCTTAGAATAAGACCAAAGATTTGCTCCATCTTGTTATCGTTTCTAACAAGATCTTTGAGAAAATTTTCCATAGTTGGGCATGCCAGTTAAGATATCAACGAGCGATACGTTGATCTTAACCACTTTGAGCATATCTAAGAATTTGGCATTACGAGCCTCCATATTTTCTGTAACACCCCCAAATTTATACAACTCAGTACAGCGGAAGACTAGTTGGTGTTACGGGATAGCACATTACTCACATCATAGACAACGCATAAAAATCGCGTCGTTTAATAATAAATCATTTCCATTCATAAATATCAAAGTTACATCGGTCCCAAGTCATTATATTTCATACAAAGTTTTACAAAGTATTTGAATGGAAAATATAGTTTAGGTGCGGGCCATGAATTCTTGTCGTCTTCCCGAGAATTACCTTCAAGTACCTGAGATAAAACATGTTAAAAGAAAAGGTCAGCGATAACGCCGAGTGAATTCATAGAGTTTAGTAAATTCCATCAATATAATATCAGTATAAAAGTATTACTGAAATCATTTTGTACAAATCGTTTTGATAGGCCATGAAATAGCCAAATTATTTTATACAAATCTTCATCAAAATCATAATATAGGCATTTGCCTTAAAAACAATTATACGAATCATTGTCGTTAAAAACACCATACAATACGTCTTATGACGTTGTATGAAAATAAAAACCGTTATATGAATATGGTTATGAAAACCAAAATACAAACATAATATCAATAGTATGACCCTGTATTGCTAGTCAGGCAACACATCGTAATTCGAAGCGTCTAATAGTATTTCGTTAGTTTTTGGATTATTACAAGCCGCATGACATTGTTACCTTACTAAACCAAAACGGGTAGCTAACCCGATACCAATTTTGCCCATCTAAAGTAGCGTGTCGTCACAAAGGTCACGCTATGGAAATCTTCTCATACATAAATTCGCTTACCAATCAATGTGGCACGACGGGGATCAACCGTCAAGGCGCGAACTGGGGTGATCGTCCCCAAATAGTACTATTATATGCATAAGCGTCTACCAACTCCCGGTAGTTCACAATTCATGCTAATGGGACTTTTAGTGACATAACCTAACTTTAATAATCCATTTTATTTCATCTATCGGGTCCATCAATCATTTATCGGGTCATACAATCGGGTCATTCAATCATTCGGGTCCAAAATCAATAAACAAACAATCGGGACAAATGGTGTCCAAACTTTTATAAAAACTAACATGTTATCTCCCTCGCGGGTTTATAAAGCATTTATAAAACATTTAAAAGAGTGCGAGGCTATGAACTCACGTTGATGTGGGAAGGCGGGTTATCGGCAATTCTGACGTACGGTACGTGCTTCAATCACGGAAACCTATATAAATAATAATCGGTCTTAGACGTTTGTCCAATGACTTTATAAAAATAACAATTATGTATACGTATGATGATTATATATATATGATGATCAAGTGGGTTTACATATTCTTGTTCACTCATTTTAGTGTTATATGTCGATAGCTTTTATACTAGTTTACTAGTTTTACCTATTTATGTGTCTTAAGTCCAATAAGCTTATTATAAGTTATTTAACTTATTTTAATCCATTTTGTACTTATATTATCATTACATACACTTTCAAGTTGGGCCCAAATGGGTTAAGTCCAATAATAAGTTTATAAGTGTTTTAATCCATTTTGGTTGTATTATAAGTCCAATAACGTTAATTTAGTCCGTTAACGTCCGTATTTCTTATAGTTCGAGTTTTATCGGTTTTTACTTGTATTAGTTACTTATACATCAGTATATGACTTTTATAAACTTTACATTAGACGGGTTTGGTCGTCTAAGTTTTATTTGGCGAAAAACGTTAATTTTACGGCAATAGCCGAAAAAGTCGTAAAAATCATGTTTATAGTTCTTATATCTTATAAAACATAACAAGTTACCATTTTTATAAAATGTACACTTATTTAACCTTTTACATACTTATATAAATAAAATCCATAAGTTAGTGGGTTTTTCTTTTATATTTTATACTATTAAATTTTGAGTCCTTATATAATAGTATTATACATTATTTTCCAAAATCTGATTTTTATCTTCACTTTCACCAAAACAGCCATATCTTGAGTTCTATATGGAGATAGAAGCTCAAATTTTTATCACATAAACTACATGATATTTGCTACATTTAACTCTTCTATAGCTACTGTTGAATCATCTTCTAAATATTTTCTAAAAATCGTCCAAAACAGTAACCTCAGATTTATACCTTAAACTTGTTTTGATCATATCTCACTCATTATTTTGATTCCATTGCATGGCCAACTCTCACATGTGTACAAGACCCATAGCTTACTGTAAATCCATTCTACTTCATCATTTTATCAGTTCATGACCTATTTCTTTACTGATTTATACAGCCAACAAATTTAACCAAGATTTTAACCTTGTTTCTTATGGTTTTTCACCTTTTTAATCATGTTTATCAACAACAAATCCCCACATAACATTTTTATCATCATATAATCATCATATACATATACAATAGGAAATAAAATACATGTTTACATAATCAAAATAACAAGAAGATGAGGAGGACAATCTTTATACCACCAAGTTGATGTAGGTTATGAGTTTGACATGGATTTGGATGGAGAAACTTGTGCATAGCCAAGACCATCTTCAAGACCATCAATCTTTATGATCACCTTGTGGAAAATCAGCCCCAAGACACCATGAATACTCCTCCTTGGATGTTATAACTTGCACCAATCAATAGGGCTTCAAAAGGGCATCAACATGTATATGAATAACATGAGATTTTGTGGTTGATTTTCATCAAATGAGGGTGTTTGTGAGAGAGGGGTGGACGGCAAACATGGGGGAGATGAGAGAAAATGTGTGGTTTTGCATGTGGTAGAATGATACTAGTGGTTTGAGGTTGTTAGTTTTGTGGTAGAAGTAGCTTAATGTGTAAGCTTACTTACACATGTAAGTGTTAAGCTACACTTTGACACATCATATGATGTGTTGTAGCTAAAGCTTGGCCGGTTTTGGGGGTGGGACAAGTGTCCCACTTGTCTCATCCCCATTTATTTACGGGTACTCCTCGATTCTAGTTTCCTCGATTTGCGTGCCCTCGGGTCGTTTTACGAAAAACGTTTTTATAAATTATGAATCAACGGCACAAAACGAATCTAATAAAAATTGTCTCATCAAAAACGGAGTTCGAAAACGTAAATACGTAATCCTAAGGTTTCCGGTTTAGTCGTAAAGGACGTTAAAATAAAATCTTAAGTCCTAATCTCTTCTCGTAAATTTGTGAGTTTATGAACCAACACAAATTTAAAACTCCAAAAAAAATAATATTCACAAATAAATTTATTTTCTGAAATGTCGGACTGTCACCAAAGACGGTGTATGTAAACGTAAGCACGTAATGTTGAATCCTCCGGTTTAGACGTAGTCGATGCTACTCCAAGACGTAAATCCAAATTTCTTCCCAAAAATAAGTGAGTTCATATTGTATCATTAAAATAATATTTTCAAATAATATTGACCATAAATTGACGGATTGTCACAGCATTTACCCCTAAACAGGATCTTTGCCCTCAAAGATCATCTTACCTTACTACTCGCTTCTTACAGAGTTAAAGCCATGTGGGTATTTCCTCCACATTCGGTCTTTTCTCACAAGTGTAGTCCATTATAATATGCGAGTTTCATCAAACATAACTACGGGAATAAGATCATGCTAAATGTTGACTTACTCTCTCTATCCATGATGTTCACGGGTTTCTAATGAATGCAACTTTTCGCCGACCTAAGCTTTACTAAGAACAATCAGATTTTCACTTGATAGATATTCCATCAAGTTCGATTTACGAAACATAATTCACGCAGTCTTTGAAGTCCTAGGGTAGATCCAGCTTGTATGCCTTTCAATCCCAACTTTTACATCATCTCAATGGTCCCAAACAACGGGGACTTATATCCCATGATTTGTCAGATCATGAATTCATTTTTCCAAGGTTAAAAATGGTGGCATAACTTCGCTACCCATTTGGCACTTCAGATCTACATTTCACATTCACATAACCTCTTGCCCACTACCGGCATTCAATAATCAAATCCTAATTTCAACAATCATTTCAGATCTCGCGGGTCGGGTATTTTGCAAGGATAGGTTCGCCATCATAGGAAACCTTAAACCTAAGAGACATGTCCAACTCACAATGGGTGTATGTCGGGTGTCTCCATCTCAACTCTTGCTTACGGATGCTCTAAGATTTAGATCCTAACAAGATTCGATCTCAGTCCTAATACGATAATTATCAATGATAATCTCTCCAAAGGAAAACGATTATATGGTCTATTGCCAAAGGTCAATCATTCAAACATAAAACAACACTTATATTACTTTGTATCGTTACTTTACCTCGTCCCTTCGATTTGGGATGGTATATAGTACTCTCATCAAGGTTCGTTCTCAATGATTTCTGAGCAAATCTCTAGAAATTCGATGCGAAGCGAGGATCTTGATATAGATGTTCGATACAGGCACACTATGTTTACATAACTCTTTTGCATTTATCATTAACGAGAATGATATTAGCAGATTTGGTCAGTCTGTCGACGATGACCCAAATCGAATCAAATTCAGATGATGACCTTTGCAATAGCTAGACGTTTACTAATGTATGAGGCGATGTCTGCCTTCATAATTGCCATTAGTACAACTTCTTCAGACAAAGATACTTTTAGTCATAGAATGACATACATATAATACTTATACTTACAAATTCCAACATAACTATATCTCACAATCCTTCATATTTAGGCAACCATAAGTGGTCTTTAAAACATTTAACGCTATCGGCTTCTCAATTTTAATGGTTCACATTATCCGCGAACCCCTTTTTTTTTAACTATATTATCCCTTTTATAAGCATCGGTTATATTTTAAATTGTTCGGCAATTTATATTGCACCTTCATTATTAAGAAATATATCTTAATGGAATCTTTATACTTTCTATATAATATGTCGGTATCTATATTCACCTCTCATGATGATATAATTATCATGTTCACAATTCACTCAAATATTCTTTCTATATTATGCGTCAGTAATTATGTTCACTTTCTCCTGATGAAATAAATATCATAACTGTATTTATTCAATAATCATTTCTTCACATTTTCTATGTTTTAGTTTCGTTTCATCTATCATTTTTATCAGTTTTTCTCAATCCGGCGTCTAAAGCGTCGATAATTATTATAATTAATTAAATAATTATTAGTTAATTTTTATGAAGCGTAAAAGTTTTAAATTTCTTAGTTCGACCAATTATATAAAATGTTCAAAAATAATTTGAATTTAATTAACAAGATTTTTGTTGAATTATCGAAAATATTTAATAAAATTTCGTAAATGTTCGAAAAACCTTTGTTTATACTTTGGTCAAAGTTTTCTTAGTTAAAAGGCAGAAATTATCGTTTCAAATTTCAAGTTATGGTTTAAATGTGTTAGAAGTATTTAAAGTGATGGTCATATAATATACCATTGCGAAGCTCGTGGAAAATGCTATTCAACAGTGTCGAGAGTTCTATGTCATTATTATGCATGAAACGGGAATTAGTCCCGAACACACAAATGAGGAAGGCCTCCTATTCATGTAAGCCTTAGTATAAAAGGCATAACCATCCTCATTTGTGTGTGTGTCTCCCATTGTATCTTTTCTCTCCTTCTTGTTTTAGAGAGAGAAACTCTCCTTAGTTTCTCTCACTAGAATCATCTACCTTGTATCTTTCTAATTCTTCTTCATCTAATCTAATATTCCATTCTTATTTTTAATCTTGATCTTATTCATCTATATTTCTTGTTCTTATAAGTCGTGTGAATCAATCTTACAAGTGGTATCATTCGCCAAGGGATTCGTGGATAGCTCTTTGGTGTTGTCCTTGTTTCTTGTTAATTCCGTGGGTTTTTGATTTTTTACTAAAGATTCAAAAAAAAAATTCGTGTTTTTTTTGTTGTTCCAAGTATTCGTGTTGTGGGTATTTTGGTTAGCTCAAAAACACGAATTTGTTGCCTCAAAGTTGCTAATTTGTTTCCTAAAAGTTGCTAAAATCGTTGCCTAAAAAGTTGGAAGAAATTTCTCTTAATGCGATAGCTACAATTTCGGGAAAGGTAAGTACGGTTTTGATCGCAATAACCCAAGGGTTTTACTTTGCGATCTAAAGATTTCGATACCTATTCCGATCTGGACATTCCGATCGTTCTTTGCGATCTGGGATTCCGACGGTTTTTAAGGAACTTTGAGACGCTACTCTGCCAAATTGATCTTAGCCACATTCCGATCTGAAGATTCCGATCTGAACATTCCGATCTAAGCATTCCGACAGGTCATCATTGCGATCTCGGATTCCGATAGTAGGACATTCCGATAGAAGCACATTCCGATCTAGGATTCCGATCAACACATTCCGATATAGGATTTCGATCTACACATTCCGATCTAGGATTCCGATCAACACATTCCGATCTAGGATTTCGATCTACACATTCCAATCTAGGATTCCGATCTGCACATTCCGATAGAGGGACATTCCGATAGAGGGACATTCCGATGGATCATTCCGATGGAAATTCTGTTTGAGTAATTTTTATACTTAGCCACTATCTAGACTAGTCTCGGAACATACTTTACACGAAGATCAAAAAAAAAAAAAAAAAAAAAAGAGTTTTTTGGCGGGAAAACCATAGTAAAATTTAATTTTTCCTAGACCATTTTTAGGTCATTTAAGCTTCAATTTCAAATTTTGGATATGCGAAAAAATTTTCAACCAAAAATTCAAATTTTCGGACCAAAATTCAAATTTTTAGGCCAAATTTCAAATTTTTAGGTTTTATTTTTATTAAAAAATTTCATTTTTTTTCAAGTTTTTTCCCTACTAGTTATTGGCTATTTCTAACTCGATTTCACATTTTAGTGTTTCAAAATTTTTTCGGATTACCGTTTTGTCGGACTGAGGAATTTTTTTGTCGGGCTGGAAAATTTTGGCAAACTTTGATTTTGTTGACACCCCAACACACGCTTTCTACGAATTGAGATCCTGTTTTTCACACGACTTCTACTATGACTTATTAACAAGACAATGATGCTGCGGATTTTGAGCATCGTGATAGCCATGTAAGAAAGAAGAGGAATGCTGCCCATCTCCAGTCTCAGCTTCTTATAGCACAAAAGGAAGAAGCAGTAATTCCACTTCTAGCTAAAGAGTTTGATCTCATGGCATCTGCAGCAGCATATCATGAGGAAGAAGAGGTGACTACCGACTCCATCTTGATGGCTAATACACAGCAATCATCCACATCGGTAATTAAACCTGACAGAGCTCCTGTGTATGACTCAGACGGTTCCTCTGAGGTACACCCACGTCTCAATGATAATGAGTTATATAATATGTCTAATCAGGAGGAAGAGTATACTGAGTCACTTGAGCCTTCCACTGAGACACACGGGGTTCAAACGAATAATATCAATATTATTTCTAATGCACCCAGTGTGGACCTTAGTGGGGATCAAGTAGCGCAACCTACAACCCTTCCTGACGAGACGCATGCGTATTATAAATCATTATTTGATAAGCTTGCCACGGATGTTGCTCATGCGAATGTGGTTAATAATAAGTTCAGAGAAACTAATGCCAAATTGACCACTGAGCTTGCGGGATATAAGGAACGGGAGAAAAGTTTTGAGATTCATCATGCTAAAATCAAGGAACTTGAACAAGCTCATGCTACATCGGTGTATCAAGAAAAATGCACCACTAAGAAATTAAATGCCTTACATTTGAGTAGTGCTAAAAAGATAAGCGAATTGAATGATGAAATCACATCTCTTAATAAACAGCTTTCAACTGAAAAATCTACCATTTTGGAGTTAAAAGAAGAACGAAAAAAGCTGAAACATGATTTCAAAACTCGAGAAGATGGGCTTCTTGAGGATTTTTGCAAAGCTCAGGATAGGATTCGGGAATTAGACAACCTTTTGGTAAAACGTGGCCAAACTATGCAAACAATAAATATGCTCGCACCAAAAGTGAATGAGATAAACTACACTCGATACAAATTAGCCTTAGGTTGTCCCCTTCCTCCTAATCCAGGATACCTTAAGCAAGTTCAGGCCACAAATGAAACCTTATATAATGGTAGTGTGCTCTTGTCTGATGAGCATGATCCTCCTACTGTGCATGATTCTGAGGAAACTACTGAACTTGCTAAAGAAACTCGTTTAAGAATGAAAAAGCTTGATAAAGAAGTGACACCTGTTTACTATCCAAAAGTTAATCCTCCAACGGTTTTTGTTCGATCTAAAACTAGTACCGAATTGCTTTTGCTACCCAGTGAGGAATTGACAGAGGATCCTCCTAAACCGAGTGTTGCACGACGATTTCTTAACGAGCTCAAAGATAATTTTGTCATTCTCAAACGGGTTGTTAACGCCAAAATGACTGGAGGAAACTTTACATCACCCGTTCATGTCGAGTTACAAAAAGTGCTTCATACTGAAATCAATCCGGTTATTAATCAAGTTGATGCGAGGATAGGCAATCTTGAGAACGCTTTTCTAAAAGAACTAGCCAAATTTGTTGAAGACTTTAAATCTTTGGCTAAGGAGGCTGATGAATCTCTTGATAGAATTAAAGTTTTGGAAAGCGACCTCGCATGTCTCTCGAAATCAAGTGACAGTGGTGATTGTGTTGATAGTAACCCCGTTGCGGTAAACATCTCTGTGTCAGACAATGAAACCCTCCAAAATGAGCTTGATCGTACGAAAGAGAAAATGGAATCTTATGTCATAAAAAAGGACAACGAATTCACCGATCTTTGGAATAAATATGTCAAAAAATGTGATGAATGTAAGGATGACAAACTCTCGTATGATAAAGCTTACAATGAACTGCAACAAACAATCGAACAGCTAAAAGCTCAGTTAGGAGGTGAATATCATGACAGTGAGCCTTCGACAAATGTCAATCAAAAAGAGTTCACGATTCTTCAACACCGATATGATTTTCTTCAGAAACATTGTCATTCTCTTGAACTTGCTTTGCAAACCAAAGTTGGAAAAGTTCCTAATGACAGTAATTTACAAGTAAAACTCTCTGAATCGTTTCGTGAATTGAATGAAAAGAGTAAGGATATTTCTGATCTGAAAGCTCAGTTGCAAGACAAAGACATCGCGATTGCTGAGTTGCAGAAACTTGTTGGAAAAATGGGTGGAAAAACTGTGGAACATAAGGTTGTAAAATTAGTTGTTAGACAACCCAATTCGTACAAAGTACCAAAGCCATCTATCTTAGGAAAACCGCCTTCTAATGTTTCTAGGTTACCTCCTAATACCGATGTGCAATCAACTATTCCAAAACCAGCCATATCACCCTATGTTCCTCCATTTAGAAAACCCACTCCTGCTAAACACAACTCTGTGAATGCACCTTGCACTACTTCTAAGAGTACTCCCAAGTGTGTGACTCTTACGCCCACAAAGGAATCTAAAGGTTCAAATGACGTTGGTCAAACCAACAACCTAGGGGATGGTAAGCAAAAAGGGAACATTCAGAAAGTTAACCATGTGTATTCAAAACCTAGTAAACCAACAACCGCTAGAGTTTTACACACTCCTAATGGTAATCAACCAAAACCTAGGACTCCTTCCCAACAACCTAGGAATTGGCAACCACAAATGAATAGTCGTGTTTCGAACATGGCGCCTGAACGGTCAGCAAACCCTAGGTACACAAGGTCTTTCGAGAATCCCAAACTCCCTGTATGCCCCACGTGCAAAAAGGGCATTCACCATGGAAATCATGCTCATTGCATTCTGCAATACCTCTATGAGGTAAACTCTCGTGCCTTCACACAGAGAAAGAATGCAGAATCCCATACGACAACAAGGAGATCATTACCCGTCACAAAGAAGAGCAATGACAAGAAATCCTCAAGGCGGATCAATGCAGGACCTAGTTTCTCTCCAAAGAAGTCTTCCGCTGTGCAAGAGAACACTACTCCTAGATCTAGTCTTCAGTGGAAACCAACGGGTAGGATCTTCAAGGAAGTCGGTCTTAAGTGGATTCCTACCAAGAAGAGTGATGACACTTGCTCTAGCACTAATGCGAGTGTTCTGAATGTAGAAAATGCATTTGTTACTCCTAACACTAGTATTTGTGCAAATTCTTATTTTGTCATTGCAGGTACTTCAGCGGATTCTGAATCCATTTCTTCAAAGGGTTCCAATTCTGTACATTCAACATCACCCTCTTCTGTTGTACAAAGGTCTATTTTGGATTATTTTAAAAAACATTGAAAATCAAAATACAAAAATATAAAACCTATAAAAACAAAACAAAAAAAGGAAAAAAATCTTTCAAAAAATACCAAAAATATTCTTCTCGACATGTCTTTCAGTTTTGATAATATGGACGTGCCTAGAAATGTCGCTCAATAACGACACGGGTGTGTACATAAAGCTCGAATGAAAGTTCAAATGTTTTTTCAAAACATGTCATTTCCCCTTTATTCAAATGATTTGCAGTTACCTTAGATTGTGACTCGTGCCTCAAAGAAAGGAAAGTTGATCACGGATGATCACTTATCCTTAACAACGAGAAAATAAAACTTTCTCGGTCATGAGCTTCCGATAAAAACATTCCATGTTTTAAGCTCATGTAAACAACTTACAGTTAAATGTCAGACTGTAACTCGAACTTCAAATAAAGGAGAGTGTATCTTTAAAGATAACTTATCCTAAAAACGGGTAGAGCAATCTATCACGGGTTGAGCTTGTCTCAAAACATTCAACGTTTTGAGCTCAACGTAATGGCTTATAGTCACATGTCAGACTATAACCCGGTCCCTAAATAAAGGAAAGTCTTCGACTTATCCTCAACAACGAGAAATTCATATTTCTCGTTCATGAGCTTATATCAAAACATTCAAAGTTTTAAGCTCATGAACACAATCTTTCTCGGACCTTTGAGCACAATTTTTCAAAGTATTTCAAAACAATGTGCTCATATACTCCCCTATTTAAATAGAATCTCTTTTTGAGGGGGAGTATAATGATTTCATAAACATTTTTTCCAAAGTTTCATGACACATTATTCTCTCCATGTTTCATCACTAGTTTCACAAAAATTTCAATTTCATGCAATTTTTGAGGGGGAGAATAGTGATTAAAATGTGTTATCGTGAATAAGATCTTTGATATAAGTGCTTTCTCTTCCTAATATGTGCAAAAATCTCTCCTTTTATGATGCACATATGTAGGGGGAGCGTTTTTTGGTGATATAGAAAACTTTTAAGGTGTAAACATTGATTTCATCAACACCTTGACTGCATTTTCAATTGATTTTTCTGGTTACGATATCTATACCCTTCAACACAATTAATCACGACGATATTGGTGTCAAAAGGTGGTTAGGTATTCGTCCTATGATCCAACCAGAACCGGAGGGATCTTCCCAGGGACAATCCATTAGAACTTAGAAGTCCTTAGGAAAGATGGAGTAGTTGAGTGTACGGGAATAATGCCGACTAATGACTTAAGCTAGCACTGGAACAATCACAACAAGGTGCTAGTTATGACGTCTTGGTAAGCATTGAAGGGGTTGAAGAATGAAAAAGAAATGTAAGGATAAAGGGTGTAAAGAAAGAAGCCCTCCATACAACTTAGGCAGAAACCGGGTCAATACATCTATTATCAGAATCACTTTGATGATTTTTGATACTGAAGACAAAGCATCATGGACCCAGTGATGCAATGCACAACCCTTCCCAGCCTACTCAAGCTTCTCTCAAAAGAAGTTTTGTTTTATTGTCACGGAGTTCAACTCATTTCTATCAACTTTCTCACTCCGAGACAGTAGATATTGAATAGGTGGCAGTCTGCTCCAGCCTCCGATCACCAAATAAACGTGCACTTATAGAGTCTAGAGCCAACGAGATTCATCAAAAATCTCATTAGGACACTTATTCCATAGATCAATTGTTGTTCATCATTAGAACACAAGCGATGATTTACAGAGTCCTACGCTCTATCCTTGTGGTATTGCTAGAACATTCAGAGTGATACTCTTTAGTATTCACAGTGATGAATGGAAATCCTTCCAGTGTTAACATCAAACAGCACTGCGGTAGGTCATATGTAAGATTCACTTGAATTAAACATATGTTAACTGGAAAGCAACAGTGGTTTGATTCTTAATTGATTCAAACTCGTTCCAGGTCTCGACGCGATATCTTTATGATCTTGCCAGAACATTCAGAGTAATACTTTTTAGTATTTACAGTGACGAATGGAAATCCTTCTAGTGTCATCATCAAACAGCACTGCGGTAGGTAACTTGTGCGATTCTATATGAATCAAACTTGTGTCAACTGGAAAGCAACGATGGTTTGATTCTTAATTGATTCAAACTTGTTCCAGGAAACTGAATTGACGACTTAATCAGCAGAATGGAACTGTATGATTCACTCCTTACTATGAATTATCTTTCGATATATTCAAGTATTGAGAACGGCTACCATAGCTGGAAATCCTGTCAAGGAAGTTCTTTGAACTTACCTGATCACAGGTACGGTATTCTTACTATATAACGGGAAACCGGTGGAATGCAAACGGTGGCGTTATCTCAAGAGTCGCAATTCAAGGCCACATATTCAGTATTATTGAAGAAAGCTCAAGAACATCTAAAGACAAAGACTTCCGCTACTCTGATAATCAAGGGAGAATGTCAATAAGCTGTCATGTCAACACAAAACATGAGTATGTGGGTAAAGACACAAGAACACAAGCTGGCAAAGTTACAAGATCAAGTCAAGGAAAAGATCAAAGATCCAAGATCACAAGTCATGAAAGGATCGATGAAAGAAATCTCAAGACAACGAGCTTCAAAGTCTGCAACAATAAAGAAGTGAAGTCACATAATACATGACCACCACTTAGGGGGAGATTGTTAGAAGTATTTAAAGTGATGGTCAAAGAAGTGAAGTCACATATTATATGACCACCCCTTAGGGGGAGATTGTTAGAAGTGTTTAAAGTGATGGGCATATAATATACCATTGCGAAGCTCGTGGAAAATGCTATTCAACAGTGTCGAGAGTTCTATGTCATTATTATGCATGAAACGGGAATTAGTCCCGAACACACAAATGAGGAAGGCCTCCTATTCATGTAAGCCTTAGTATAAAAGGCATAACCATCCTCATTTGTGTGTGTGTCTCCCATTGTATCTTTTCTCTCCTTCTTGTTTTAGAGAGAGAAACTCTCCTTAGTTTCTCTCACTAGAATCATCTACCTTGTATCTTTCTAATTCTTCTTCATCTAATCTAATATTCCATTCTTAGTTTTAATCTTGATCTTATTCATCTATATTTCTTGTTCTTATAAGTCGTGTGAATCAATCTTACAAAATGGTTCTACTCAATCCTTCTTAAGTTATCTTGAGGTATACACAAACATTTACCCCTAAACAGAAGTTTAGTTAAATGGTTTGTGTATAAGGGAATAATCCCTTTAAAATCCTTTGTTAAAGCATTTGTCAAAACATATTTCCATTTCTTTTTAGTAAAACCCAAGGTCTTAAAAGGGCTCTTAATTTTTGAAGAGTCTATATGCATATATCTTACCGTCATTAATCCAATGGTCATTTTTATGTAAAGGATTAAGTTTTAAGTCTTATGTTAAATATTTAAGGTACATGTTTTCATTGTTCGGCCAATTCAGGGCAATCTATAAATAATTATTAACTCATTCTTATTCTTATAAACAAACAAATGATCCTTAATGATCACAAGCATGAATTTATCAAATTACAGCCTACACACGTGATTCACCAATTTTATGAATGCTACATGTGTATTAGTCAATCCAAACGACATCACGTGAAACTCATAATGTTCATTACAAGTACCGGATGTAGTGATTGGAATAGATAATCTTTTTCGCAGATGCGAAGTTGATGATAACCATGCCGTGGATCAGATCTTTATAAAATACACTTAGAACCTTGTAAATGATCGAACAAATCTTCCATTTCGAGTTATGGATTTCATTTTCGATTGTCAATTTACTCAATTCACAGTAATCTATAAATATAAGGAATGATAACACCATAGCTCTTCATGATGACAGGCTTGGTATAATAAAATCATTCTCCGACAATTTTCTCAGTTTTACGGTAATTCCTTTAATTTAGATGGTGCTGACGTACAGTGCACAAGTCGCAAGTGCAGCACCGGGAATAAAATCAATACCAAATTCAATCTTGCCTTAATGACAAAAGTCCAGGTAATTTATCAACAAATATCTCCAAAGGTTTCAGATAACATAAATATCTTTTAATATATTTATTTTAAGTTCTTCTAGATTACAATATCTATAACTAGTTCATAACCATTCACGGTATACTTTTAAGTCTAAATGCATGATAAAATCATCCATCAAGAATTATTTAGATCACTTTTGATAATCAACATCTTATCATTTAGGGGAATTCTACTTGAGTTCCCATCAATTAAGACAATGTCGTCATGTCATAATCAATCAATCCATTCTACTGGCACTACTAACTTTCTAGTTTCGTCACCGTTGATAAGATGTGAACTTCTCAAAAGACTAATAATAATTCATAATCCTTCACAAATTCAAGGATACATGGAGACACAACTACCATTAAAAGAGTAAGGTCAACGCAAAATCTATGCGAGAGAATTTCAAATCAGATACAGATGAAAACATCTAACGAATATAAATATATTCCATGTTTTCATTAATTTGAGTACACATTCGAAAGCTCCTCGGATCGTTACCCAGGTCATTCAAATGAAATCAAATCATAAGAAATGATAAGAACGTCAGTACATCCAGTCGGGTATCAACACTCGGTAATCAGATACTTTTCCTAAGAATCTCACTACGGGAGAATTGGTCAAGAAAGAATTGTCAATTGTCAAATAAGACAATTTCCACAGATGAGTAAATTCGACTCAGAAGAATAGATGCTACAGGCACATATGTAGGTGTCCCTAACACTATGTCCTTATTTTTCACTTCTTGCAGATCTCATAAAATTTATTCTTTCACAATCTTCAAAGAAAATGTAGTGTTTATTCATTAGTTTTATGGTGACTACTAATCAGCCTTGCATGGTCCATTCCAAATTGTATGTAGGTGCGCAACTATATACAATTTCAAGATTAACGATGCAATACTCAGTTCGTCAAAACTTTATCATCATGTTTATAATAAAAACATTTACATGCTTAATTCTTAAATAAGAATCAAAAATATATTTACAAAGATTTTCTTTATTATGAAAACAATTAAGTTTCCAAAGCGTCTCATAAACAACTTCATTTTGATATCAATCACTTATAAATCTCACTTTGAATAATCCTTATTGTGATGAAAATTCAATTTTCTCAAAGGATACTGTTTTATCTTATAAAAACAATGAGTGATCTGCAAAAGAGTGATGAAATCTTGTTCACCAAGAACTAACTACAATACAATAGGAAATGAGCTTAGCCAATTAATCATGAGGTTCATGATCTCGATGGCACTCAAAAGAATAATTCACAACGTAACTCGATTCAAGATGAGTACTTGTTCAATGGTTGCATCACTAATGCGAGCATTAGAGACAAGCAAGAAAAGATAGATAACATCGATACATGTAGAATTTAGCAATCAAAGGTAGTCTTTTCATTAATCACAAACAAGTCAAAATTGTACCGTAACACATTACGTGTCACTATGTCATACAATTCTCAGAACTCATCCTACCATCTGATATCTCAGTTAAGTTAGGGATTTTTAAAAGATACCACAATGAATACTAACCTACAAGAGTCATTAGGTGTTCCACATGTCCCGAAAGATCCATTGGTCCCAATTTAGAAGAAGATTTCTTCAATTTATTTATTGGACACTGGGCATCCTCGTCAATGGACAATGGCTTACGAACAACCCTTAACACGAACTTACAATCAATTAAAACCTTATAATTCAATCAAATAACTTAACGACTTATATTAACAATCTCATATTCCATACAAGTTAAATTTTTTACTTTATTCAAGTTCCAACCAATTTATACTCAATGCGATATTCTACCTCATTCTTCAATACTTTCAATCTTATTCTTCGGCCTTGTAAAGGCAATACGATCTCAATATGAATCAACACTTAATTTCCAATCCTATTAGCTCTTACAACAATAGTTATCAAATGAGTCACCAGTATGAAATGACTCGATCATTCAACTAGACTTCTCGGAAAGGTATTAGTGGCATGAGGCCTTTGGGTAATGGTTCCAATAACAGCCTCAAGTGCAACATTCACCCTTTCGATTTCAATTTAAGAATTGGATGACAACGAATCAGATGACATCTTTCTAGGTGGTAACGTTTTGTCAAACTCCACTCTATAAGGAAAGATCGTCATGACATCGATATTAGTTTTAATCTCGCCAATTCTTTTTCAATATCACAATCAACTAATATCTACATTTCTATGAATATCAACCATTTGTTGGGATCATAATTATCCACAACATGGTTTAGATCTAGGATAGCTAGAATTCCTACGAGAATAGCTTAGATTAATTTACTAGGGGATTTAGGGTTACTTATGACAATCTACGTCGTATAAATACCTCGTATTAAAAATCAAAATAATCATCAGACAATCATGTAATAAAATTACATCATATATATATAATCCAAGTTATATATACATTAAAATAACACTTCTCAGTCTTGGCCTTGTCGGTAACTCGGGAATTCTTCGGCACCGTTATAGTCAAAAGATTTTAGAAATTTTTAGAAAAATGTTTATAGTTAAAAGATTTTGAAAAGTTTTATTCAAAACCTTAGTTTTAAAAATCTTTCGTTCTCTATAACGAGAGCTCTGGTACCAAACTGTAACACCCCCAAATTTATACAACTCAGTACAGCGGAAGACTAGTTGGTGTTACGGGATAGCACATTACTCACATCATAGACAACGCATAAAAATCGCGTCGTTTAATAATAAATCATTTCCATTCATAAATATCAAAGTTACATCGGTCCCAAGTCATTATATTTCTTACGAAGTTTTACAAAGTATTTGAATGAAAAATATAGTTTAGGTGCGGGCCATGAATTCTTGTCGTCTTCCCGAGAATTACCTTCAAGTACCTGAGATAAAACATGTTAAAAGAAAAGGTCAGCGATAACGCCGAGTGAATTCATAGAGTTTAGTAAATTCCATCAATATAATATCAGTATAAAAGTATTACTAAAATCATTTTGTAAAAATCGTTTTGATAGGCCATGAAATAGCCAAATTATTTTATACAAATCTTCATCAAAATCATAATATAGGCATTTGCCTTAAAAACCATTATACGAATCATTGTCGTTAAAAACACCATACAATACGTCTTATGACGTTGTATGAAAATAAAAACCGTTATATGAATATGGTTATGAAAACCAAAATACAAACATAATATCAATAGTATGACCCTGTATTGCTAGTCAGGCAATACATCGTAATTCGAAGCGTCTAATAGTATTTCGTTAGTTTTTGGATTATTACAAGCCGCATGACATTGTAACCTTACTAAACCAAAACGGGTAGCTAACCCGATACCAATTTTGCCCATCTAAAGTAGCGTGTCGTCACAAAGGTCACGCTATGGAAATCTTCTCATACATAAATTCGCTTACCAATCAATGTGGCACGACGGGGATCAACCGTCAAGGCGCGAACTGGGGTGATCGTCCCCAAATAGTACTATTATATGCATAAGCGTCTACCAACTCCCGGTAGTTCACAATTCATGCTAATGGGACTTTTAGTGACATAACCTAACTTTAATAATCCATTTTATTTCATCTATCGGGTCCATCAATCATTTATCGGGTCATACAATCGGGTCATTCAATCATTCGGGTCCAAAATCAATAAACAAACAATCGGGACAAATGGTGTCCAAACTTTTATAAAAACTAACATGTTATCTCCCTCGCGGGTTTATAAAGCATTTATAAAACATTTAAAAGAGTGCGAGGCTATGAACTTACGTTGATGTGGGAAGGCGGGTTATCGGCAATTCTGACGTACGGTACGTGCTTCAATCACGGAAACCTATATAAATAATAATCGGTCTTAGACGTTTGTCCAATGACTTTATAAAAATAACAATTATGTATACGTATGATGATTATATATATATGATGATCAAGTGGGTTTACATATTCTTGTTTACTCATTTTAGTGTTATATGTCGATAGCTTTTATACTAGTTTACTAGTTTTACCTATTTACGTGTCTTAAGTCCAATAAGCTTATTATAAGTTATTTAACTTATTTTAATCCATTTTGTACTTATATTATCAGTACATACACTTTCAAGTTGGGCCCAAATGGGTTAAGTCCAATAATAAGTTTATAAGTGTTTTAGTCCATTTTGGTTGTATTATTAGTCCAATAACGTTAATTTAGTCCGTTAACGTCCGTATTTCTTATAGTTCGGGTTTTATCGGTTTTTACTTGTATTAGTTACTTATACATCAGTATATGACTTTTATAAACTTTACATTAGACGGGTTTGGTCGTCTAAGTTTTATTTGGCGAAAAACGTTAATTTTACGGCAATAGCCGAAAAAGTCGTAAAAATCATGTTTATAGTTTTTATATCTTATAAAACATAACAAGTTACCATTTTTATAAAATGTACACTTATTTAACCTTTTACATACTTATATAAATAAAATCCATAAGTTAGTGGGTTTTCTTTTATATTTTATACTATTAAATTTTGAGTGCTTATATAATAGTATTATACATTATTTTCCAAAATCTGATTTTTATCTTCACTTTCACCAAAACTGCCATATATTGAGTTCTATAAGGAGATAGAAGCTCAAATTTTTATCACATAAACTACATGATATGTGCTACATTTAACTATTCTATAGCTACTGTTGAATCATCTTCTAAATATTTTCTAAAAATCGTCCAAAACAGTAACCTCAGATTTATACCTTAAACTTGTTTTGATCATATCTCACTCATTATTTTGATTCCATTGCATGGCCAACTCTCACATGTGTACAAGACCCATAGCTTACTGTAAATCCATTCTACTTCATCATTTTATCAGTTCATGACCTATTTCTTTACTGTTTTATACAGCCAACAAATTTAACCAAGATTTTAACCTTGTTTCTTATGGTTTTTCACCTTTTTAATCATGTTTATCAACAACAAATCCCCACATAACATTTTTATCATCATATAATCATCATATACATATACAATAGGAAATAAAATACATGTTTACATAATCAAAATAACAAGAAGATGAGGAGGACAATCTTTATACCACCAAGTTGATGTAGGTTATGAGTTTGACATGGATTTGGATGGAGAAACTTGTGCATAGCCAAGACCATCTTCAAGACCATCAATCTTTATGATCACCTTGTGGAAAATCAGCCCCAAGACACCATGAATACTCCTCCTTGGATGTTATAACTTGCACCAATCAATAGGGCTTCAAAAGGGCATCAACATGTATATGAATAACATGAGATTTTGGGGTTGATTTTGATCAAATGAGGGTGTTTGTGAGAGAGGGGTGGACGGCAAACATGGGGGAGATGAGAGAAAATGTGTGGTTTTGCATGTGGTAGAATGATACTAGTGGTTTGAGGTTGTTAGTTTTGTGGTAGAAGTAGCTTAATGTGTAAGCTTACTTACACATGTAAGTGTTAAGCTACACTTTGACACATCATATGATGTGTTGTAGCTAAAGCTTGGCCGGTTTTGGGGGTGGGACAAGTGTCCCACTTGTCTCATCCCTATTTATTTACGGGTACTCCTCGATTCTAGTTTCCTCGATTTGCGTGCCCTCGGGTCGTTTTACGAAAAAAGTTTTTATAAATTATGAATCAACGGCACAAAACGAATCTAATAAAAATTGTCTCATCAAAAACGGAGTTCGAAAACGTAAATACGTAATCCTAAGGTTTCCGGTTTAGTCGTAAAGGACGTTAAAATAAAATCGTAAGTCCTAATCTCTTCTCGTAAATTTGTGAGTTTATGAACCAACACAAATTTAAAACTCCAAAAAAAATAATATTCACAAATAAATTTATTTTCTGAAATGTCGGACTGTCACCAAAGACGGTGTATGTAAACGTAAGCACGTAATGTTGAATCCTCCGGTTTAGACGTAGTCGATGCTACTCCAAGATGTAAATCCAAATTTCTTCCCAAAAATAAGTGAGTTCATATTGTATCATTAAAATAATATTTTCAAATAATATTGGAGAATAAAATATTGACCATAAATTGACGGATTGTCACATTTTCTTTGCGTAGGCGTTGAGGATATGAAATTTTGGGTGTATACGCCTTGAGTGATGTTGGTGTGGTTTGTTTGGGTTTAGTTTTGGAAGGAGATACGACATCATCCTTCTCGGCTTCATCGTCACTTTCATCGCCAAAAGTGGTAGCCATAGTGTTTGGGTTAGGTGGTGGATCATAATTCTCCCACCACATGTGAATATGGCATTCACGTGCTCATTACGGGCGGCGAGTGTGTGGTATGGTCTAGCACTAGATCCAGATGATTTTGGGGGTTGTTTAAGTGTTGCATGGAAGCGAACCACTCGGTCGATCGGCAAATTAATCCGAAAATTGACCAAACTTGGTTTCGATATCATGGATAGAAGTGGTGTGATTCTTTTGTCCTCGTTCAACACTTGTCTTGAGATCGAAGAACTGTTTTTGACAAACGTGTTTGTAGCTTTTTGAGATGTGATGAATTCTCGCAATGTTTTCTCTAAGCTTGATACTTCGGGTTTCTTTTCATTTGAGGGAGTGGAATCATCATTCTCACGAGGGTGTGAGGCACAAATTTTGTTTTTTAAATACTCATCATTCTCACGAGGGTTTGAGGGAGTGGAATCATCATTCTCACGAGGTCGATGACCCAGGAGTGGGTGCCACGACGCGGTTGTTGGACCACATAGATTGATCTTCGGCCATTTGGAATAGTAGATCATTAAATAGGTTGTAGACAAAAAAGGTGTTTGAGAGATTATCCAAAGGTGGCTTTTTGTTTCTAGGAATTCGGTTCTCCAAAGGAACAAACATTTGTTTCCTTTGCTTCTTCTTTCGAGATTCATGAATATAATGTTTGGGATCGAGAGAAGGACTAAGTGGTTCTTGATCGGAAGAACAGTTGTTCATTCAAGTCTTGAAACACTTTGGAAAGAGATATTGGAAAAACAAACTAGGAATAAAACCAATAAACAAACAAAAAAATAATTTGAGAGAGGAGTCGAGCGGCTACTCATCTCGGCTGAATGGCTGCTCGGTTTTAACTTCTAAGTGATGTGGTCGGCGACTGCTGGCAAGTCTGTCGGCAGCTGCTGCCAAGTCTGTCGACGGCTGCTCGGTTACGACAAAGGTGGCCGATGGCTGCTCGAGGCAGCTGACCGGATGCGTACCTCTGTTTGAGGCCGGCTGGCGGCTGACCAGCTGTGATTCTTTGTTTTTCAGGTGGCGTGGCTACTCGCTCTTGAAAAGGAAAAATATATATATTTTTTGGAATTTGACAACAACAAACGCTACAATGGAAATGATTAAAGAATGGATTTTAGAACTAAGAACACAATCAAATCCCCGACAGCGACACCAAAAACTTGATGCGTCCGATGGAGAGTGGATTAAAACAAGTTTTAAATTTATAACACGAGTTACTAGAATGAACTAAAAACGGACGGACAAGTATGACCTTTTCGTTTGTGGTATTGTAAAACCCGCATTAAATTACCATGAACAGTACACGTGAACAGTAAATACACGAAAATACGTATAATTTAAAACTTTCCATTTATAATATGTTACACGTGTCACGATATTAAATAACATGTATTTACGTATACTATAAATGTGTCATGACATAACACTTAAAACATGACTAATTAAAACACGAACGTACACGTATATTTAACTAAACATGAAAAAGGCTTCGGTTTTACCTTTTTGGGCTATGTTGGCCGCGAAACAAAGGCAAGAGAAAGGAAGAATGGGTTTTGGCCCATGACCTAATACAAATCCAATAACAAGTAAAACAACAGGAGATTATTATCATAATTTAGGTTTACAAAAAAATCAAGAAACCCTTGTGCCTCTCTTTCTCTTGCCGCCGGCCTAAAACAAGAACAAAGGGAGTTCGGGTCGATTTTGATCTTTGATTTTGTGTGTACGTGTTCGTGTTCATTAGTTTTAATCATCCACGCATTCGGTAATCGTCATACCATTTTCTTTTTAATTCTTTTATTGAATTCATGATTTCATAATAATTAATCTTATAAACAAATCATTAAAACATGTTCATTAATCAAGAAAACCAAAAGGGTGGTTTTGGTTTCGGGTTTTGGTTCGGCCGAGACACCACCGAGAGCCTGAAGGCTCTCGGCTTGCTGTTCGCACCACCACCGAGACCCAAGGTCTCGGCCTTGGTTGGTTCGTGGGTCGATCGCACGCAAGGTGAAACCCCGACCTCGCGTTGGGGTGTTGGTTTGTTTTGGTTTCGTGTCAACTGAGACCATTAAGGTCTCGGTGGGGGTAATAACAAGAACAGTGGGAACCGGCTTAAGCCGGGGTCAAGCTGGGCTCGATAGTGGCTAGCCGTGGCTCAGCAGGGGGGGACAAGTGGAAACCAATGGCAAATGGTTAGCCGGTCTAGCCACTGGTGAGGCTGCGTTTGGTTTTCAGCCGCCGACTGACACCACTAGCCGCCGGCTACGTGGTGTCGGCTAGGCATTTTTCAGGCTCGGTATAATTTTTAAACACGGGTTCGGGGCTTGGGAATTTATAAAAGCAGTTATTATTTTAATTAAATTAATTCCAAGACTATTTAATTTAATTAATTACATGACTTAGGTTATAATATTAAAATTAATATTTCATGACTAACTTAAGTATTTTCTTAGCCTAATTTAATTAAACATGTTATTTTAATTAAATTCATATAACCTATAGTTTATTAAATCAACCATGTTAATTATTTAATGGGCTTGTTGATACAAAAGTTGGATGATCCTTGCTTGATCCGAATTAGGCTTAATTCGGGTAGGCTGGGCTCCGGCTCTTGCACCAAGTGAATGTCTTGCTGAGATCCTACACACTAAAACAACACGCGTTAAGCTTACCGTGGGAACGTATCCCACGATTAGACTCCAACGTGAGAGTATGTAAAAGGTTTAAGTTTATGAATCGGTTGTAGGTTAAGATTATGAAGAATGTGATACCTTTGTGGAACCCTTGGGGGTTCCTTATATAGGCGGTGAAACCCTATTGGGCTGTCACCGATGCTTCGGCCCCAAACAAAGGATAAGTGTCATAATTAGTTTGATTGTTATCTTCTAATTCTGGTTAGTGTATATCCTCTACTTTAGGGTAAATCCCAATCCTAATAAGATTATGATTTGTCTAACCCTGTACCGGCCGTGAGCCGCACACATCTATGTGGCAACTATTCATTCAAAGCCCATGGGCTTAAATGACTTTATCCAACCCATTCATGATGGGTCGGATGCGGGTAGTACCCGTGGGCCGGGTCCATTACCCGGTTGGGGACTATACATCATCATGTCCCCCCCCAGTCTAGTTGTTACAGCCATAGGTGTAACCTCTAGACTAACCAGTGTCCCATATACATCGCTGTTGCAAACATATCCGCACTATAAAAAAGGTCGGCCAGGACAACATTAATGCGTGCATTAATTATAGTCATGGTTCGCAGGTCTGACTACAAAAGTGTACCATATGGGCCCACCCTCGAGCTACTCAAAACTGCTCAAGAGGTGACTCGTGGGTCCCTTTGACGTTTCAGTTGTGTTAGGAACCCCATCCGTTATATGGGTGTAGTGGATTACACGTGGCAATCATCCAGGACACCTCGTAAATCGAGGCAACCCTATAAAAGGCTTGTGTGTGTAACTGCGTACACACAAAGTTTAAAAAACTTCCAATTATTATACTTGCTTTCACTCCTTCATTCATCCTCCTTATTTTCCATGGAAATCTACCGTACCAGGTTAGATCATCGCGCTCTTCTCCTCATTTTTATAAATCATGGTGAAGGACAATCCTACCATCACGTTTGTACTCAACGTAGTGCCCGCGGATAAATACATGGAATTTCTTTCCGATTATTATATTCCTGAGAGCATACACCCCACCTATCCGGGTGATGGTGAAGCTATCACGGACGCTCCCGCTCGGAAAATAGGCGTTTATACGCGTCAATTTGACTCGGCAAACTACCGTATTCCTCTGTCTAAGTTCCTTGTAGATATCCTGACATACTATGATTTTCATATATCCAAACTCCACTGTATAGAAGCATGTAAATTAACCAATTTGAGATCACATGTCACACTTGTGAGGTAGCCCCCACCGTTAGTTTATTTAGGGTTTTTACGTCCCTCAAATGGTAAATGGGTGGTTGTCGTTTAAAAAACGATCCGCGACCGCCCCCTTGTGTTATAGGAAACCTCTAGACTCCCTCAAGAAGTGGTATGACCACTACTTCTTTGTAGATGCCAAAATATTTCCCACAACTTTTGTTCTCAAAACCAAAGTACGACACGACTATCTTCCCCCAACCAATGAGTATAGCAGTCGGGATGTAAAATGTTAGACACCCATCGTACTAACTTTCATAAGGACCTACCGGAGAATTTCTTATGGTTAGTAGGGATCAGCCGTAACTACTTTGGTAGGGAGGACAAATATCCGTGCTTTCTGACTAAGCGTAGACAGGGTGGGTATTAAACTATATATTTATGTTCATAAAAATGTGACAATAATGCTTTTAATCACACAAACGTATATGTATGAGTATGTCTGCAGAGATGAAGCTATTTGGGCTACTACGCCAGGGAGATCCGAGCAAGGTCGTAGAGGGATCCCGACCACTACGTGAGGGCGAGCCCCCTCTACTTGTCGCGACTGCTGGTATGACCATTCCTCTTAAGGATGACCAGAGCCACAGTCTGGTGAACAGGGACCGGTGATAGAGAAGTCGTCGTTGGACCTCACCGATGAAGATGGTGGTGAGATGCTTTTGGAGAAAACCAAGCCATCCAAGGTGAAAAACAACGTGAAAACCTATAGCAGCCAACTGATCCGTCCATCAACCGCATGTTTGGTGATGACGCTGAAGAGGAAGTGGTGCAGGAGACCAGGACCTCCAGGCAGCCAAAACCCACTCCTAGGAAGCACAAATCCTCAAGGAGGGTTGTGAAAGAAGTAGAGATGGAGGTGGGGGCCTTCAACGCGCCCCATAATAGGCTAAGGGAAGATCACCCCCAATTCCAAGAAGGGAGCAGCACCACCCTGCCACAAGACAACCCCATGCCCCATCCTGCCGGAACAAGGGAGCAGGTAGATACCAATGTGTGGCAGGTGACACCGGTGAGTGTCGTAGCTCCCACCATCACGGATCCAATAATAGCTGCGACGTAAGTATCCTTTTATATTCATTTATATTTGTTGTCTATAAAACTTCCAAAAAACTTAGAAGTGTTGGCAAAATAACATGGCGGATCCTACGACCGTGGCGCATGAGGGGGAAGTTGATAGGCAACCCTCCCTTATGATAGCCGTTATTCCACCATCTCCTCCTCCCACCCATGCAGAAGAGCCTCAGCCCGAAGGCTCGGACTCCTGCCATCGCCCGACCTGGAATTTATCCACGCTGACAAGGATAGAGGCAGAGTCGGAGTGCAAGGAATTTGTAGACCACTTGACTCCTCCTACCATGGCGTAAGATCTAGATGAACTCAGCCACTTGGTCCTCCTTGAGCAGTTTAATGTAGCAACGGTACACCAGGTGACACTTGGTGCAGCCCTACGGCGTCGTTTTGTGGAGTCCTTGGCGTATGTACGCCGTGTCGATAGGAGCATGGCTCACAGGGAGGAGCTTGTGGAGAAGCATGAGAAGACAATTGCCTCCATGCAGGCGGATTTGGCCGTGGCTGAGGCCACAATAAAGGAACAAACAAGCCACGTCAATACCCGTGACGAGAGTATTGCTGAGTTGCAAGCTCTTCTCGAGGCGTCAAACGGCAAGGTACGTATCCTTACATAGTTATGTTAATTTTGTGTGTAACACCACTCTTGTCTATCTCATCGCATATTAACCTTAATTTCTTTCATAGGTAGCCGAAGCCGAGGTCACGACAAAGACCGCAGCTGACCAAGCATCCGCCCTCGTAGAGGAGCTAGAAAAGGCGCGGATGTTGGTCAAGGGTGAAGAGGCGCTGAAGGAACAGTTCAGCAAGGAGCGGGCTGATATGGAGGGGCAAACGGCCGAGGCCCTGGGCAAAGTGGAGCACGAACTGAGCAAGATGGCCATAAATTATGCTGAAGTGTTGTGCCCCCCACTTCTTACGGCCATTGCTGGTCGTAGGTGGATGGTGGGCCAAGGGACGCGCCTGGCGATGATGAGGGTAATGGAGGCGCCACAGTTCGTACAGGCTTTTGCTGATGTCGTGTCAGATGGCATCGACCGCGACAGACACGAAGGTTTGACTAAGGTTGTTGAATTAATAAGCAAGGATGAAGACATCACCAAGCATGCCTACCATAACCCTGAGGCGGAGGCAAAGATGACTGCATCCATGGCTGCCCTGGGGATATGGAGTACCCCTTCTTGTCTGACCTCAAATCTATTAAGGATGCCTCTAATGAAGATATCATGGCGAAGCTTACACCAGACCCAATACAGCTCACTCTGCCAGTATATGATGCGAACTTAAAGGTCGTGAAGGGTGAGAAGCCATTGGCTGAGTTGTTGGAGGCCAACCTAGCCAGGGCGCGTAGCGGAAAGGAGGCCCGTGGTGAGGTACTTCGTGCATTGATAGCCGAAGGTAAGAAAGAAGTAGGGGATTTCCTGCCTTCTTTGTAGTTTGTTAGTCGTGAACACTTATAATAATTTTTCTTTTATTCGTCCGTGGATGTACACGGCTTTAATTTATAATTCCATGTCTAAACACTTAGAATATTTATGAAGATATATGTCCGTGGTGATCACGACAACTTTTGTTTGTTTATTTGAAACTTGTATTTATTCTTGGATATCGTGTATCTGTTTGCATAACGTGTCACGGCTGGTTAAGAATAAAACTAAGTCTATAATTTACTAGACGTGCACTGTGTGTCTTTATCATGTCCGGCAATATGTAAGTACGGCATGTGGGAACTTATTACAACGTCTTGTAAATAAGGTGTCTAGTAAGGATACATGATCCACGACACAGGGGTTGCATCCCTCTTATGCTACAAGTTGAATTATTAGGTTCACTTAATCCTCTTACTCCGCCTGGGAGCGAATAGTATGTGTACGGCTGAATGAATGCATATGAACAAGAAATAACACACAAGAGAATAACAAATAATTCTAAGGACATATAAGACAATAATTTGCACAAGAACAAGCCATGGAGCTAACTAGGCACCACAACATGTTATTATAACGATTACGATTTTTTGACAGTATTAAAATCCTAAGACAAATAGAACCTAGATAACATGGAAGCAAAAAATACATGGATCTTTATTAAAGCTGACTACAACGAAGTGTCCATGTGGAGGCCATAGCCTTTTAGAGGTAGCATCTTTTAAGGTTGGAAATATTCCATGTACGATCTAAGTCACGGCCCTCCATATCATGCAACTTGTACGCGCCTATCCCCAAAGCTTCCGTGACCTCATATGGCCCTTCCCACTTTGGACCAAGTTTTCCCGTGTTCTCCGCGCGACTTGCCTCGTTAGCACGATAGACGAAACCCCACGGTCGAAAGGAATTATCCTTGACTTTGAAGTCGTAATAAGCTTCCATACGTTCCTTAGATTTAACCTCATTGATAGTTGCTATTTTCCTTTTCTCCTCTAACAAGTCTAGATTGACCCGGAGTTGCTCATCGTTTGTGATGACGTTAACCCCCGCCGTACAGATTATTGGCATCCCAATTTCTGATGGGATAACAACCTCGGTTCGATAGGCCAGCGCGCATGGACTGTCCCCATTGGCTATTTTGATCATTGTCCTATGTACCCATGGGACATGTGGCAGTTCGTCCACCTATTTGGCGCTTCTTTCATCCAAGCGCGCCTTTATTCCTTCACCTAGGCTTCTATTCTCCCGTTCCACTAGACCATTAGTCTGTGGGTGTTAACTGATGCAAAGCCCCGTTTGATGTTCAACGTCGCGCACCAATCCTTGAACGGATTGTCCATAAACTGCTTCCCGTTATCCGAGATGATCTCCCCTGATAAACCAAAACGGCATACAATATTTTCCCAAAGAAACTTTTTTACCTGTTTGCCCGTGAATATTGCGACCGCCTTAGCTTCTATCCAGCGAGTGAAGTTGTCCATAGCCACGATCAAGAACTTAACGCCTCCGGCATTAACAGGAAAAGGACCTGCTATGTCAATTCCCCACTTGTAGAATGGCCATGGGGATGTGATGGGTGTCAGCTCTTGTTGTGGATGCCGCAGTACTGGCATGTGCACTTGGCAGTTATTGCACCTAAGAATCACATCTCGTGTGTCTTGATGCATAGTTGTCCAATAGTTTCCTGTGCGTAGAGCCCACGCAACGACTGACCTGGGGCCTGCGTGCATGCCGCACGACCCTTCATGTATTTCACTAATCACATAACTAGCTTGGCGTGGCCCGACACATCGCAACCACGACTGTAGGAAGGATCGCTTGTATAGGAAACCATCTCGGAGTTCGAAGTGTTGTGACTTCCTTTTGACGCGTCGCACCTCTTTTTCGTCCTTAGGAAGGGTTTTAACAGTCATATAGTTTATGATCGGTGTCATCCATGTAGGCCCTTCTTCCTCAACTATGGCCGCTATCTCCCCTCTTGTAATGGACTTCTCCTAAAGTATTTCAACCAACACTTGTTTGGATAGATGGGCAAAACTTGTAGACGCGATCTTGTTAAGAGCGTCTGCCTTCTTGTTCTCGCCTCTTGGCACCTGCTTGATAGAGAACATACCAAAACTGGCGATGAGTGACTTGACTTTCTCCAGATGTTGGATCATGTTTTCCTACTTAGCTTCGTAGCCCCCTAGGATGTGATTCGCAACAAGCCGTGAGTCCACGTAGGCTCCAAGGTTGAGAACTCCCATCCTAGCGGTGATTATTAAACCCGTAATCAATGCTTCGTATTCTGCCTCATTATTCGTGGATGTGAACTCAAAACGCAAGGCGTAGGTGAATTCCATGCCTTCCGGATTTGTGAGTATGAGGCCAGCTCCTGATCCGTCCGTGCAAGAAGATCCATCCGTGAATAAAACCCATGGTTCCGATGGGATCTCTTCCTTTTGCACCATTGGCTCATCTTCCTCAGGCTTCTCAATTATAAAATCTGCCAAAATTTGGCCTTTGATGGTTGTCCTTTGTCTGTTGGAGATGTTGTATTCCCCTAAGAGGACGCTCTATTTCTGTAATCTTCCTACCACGTCTGGTTTGAAGATCACCTGTTTTATTGGTTGGTCCGTGGCCACTACTATTGGGTGCGCCTGGAAGTACCAGCGTAGTCTTTTTGTGGTATAAACCAATGATAAGACCAATTTCTCCATTGGTGGTTCAGCTCTGGTTCTTGCAGTGCTCTGCTTATGAAGTAGACCGGAGTCTGGACTGAATCCCGATCAGTCATGAGAACTACGCTTATTGCTCCATATGTAGCAGATAAGTACATGATTAGTTCCTCCTTAGGTCGCGGGGCGACTAACATGGGAAGAGCCGCGAGGTGTTGCTTGAGCTACCCAAATGCTTCCTCCGCCCTTCTTGTCCAGCGAAAGTCTCATTTTGTTAAGCACTTCTTGAGTGTTTTGAATAAAGGAAGTGATTGTTCTGCGGACTTTGATAAGAACCTTTTGAGACAGGCCAACTTTCCATTAAGTTAATACACCTCTTTGAGTGTCCGAGGGGATGAAAGCTGTATCACGGCGTCCGTCTTCTCCGAACAAGGCTTGATGCCGTTTGGATTAATCATGTACCAAAGGAACATTCCTTCGGTTGCTCCAAACGTGCATTTTTTGGGATTCAGTTTCATGTTGATTTTTCTCAATGTGTCGAATGTCTCTTGGACATCTCGGAGGAGTTCGTCCTTCGTATGGATTTTGATAACCAAGTCTTCCACGTAGACTTCAAGGTTACGGCCTATCTGCGAGTCGAAGGCTTTGTCAACAAGTCGTTGATATGTGGCGCCTGCGTTCTTGAGTCCGAACGGCATTTTAATTTAACAATATACGCCCTGACTGGTATGGAACGCCGTTTTCTCCTCGTCTTCCTCCGCCATCTGGATATGATGGTATCCTTTATATGCGTCCAAGAAACATTTAAAAGAGTACCCACATAAGGATTCCACCTTCCAATCAATCTCTGGTAGCGGATATCAATCTTGTGGGCAAGCTTTGTTCAAGTCTGTGAAGTCCACACACATGCGCCAGATTCCGTCATGCTTCTTACCATGACCAGATTAGAGAGCCACTCATGGTAATAGAACTCGCGCATAATTCCTGCGTCTACCAGCTTTCGTACCTCGTCCAGTATTACCTGGCTACGTTCTGGTGCTTGACCACGCTTCTTTTGTTTAACAGGGGGATATCCAGGGCGGATTTGAAGCTTATGTTCTGCTATCGAACGCGGTATGCCAGTCATATGCTTCGGCTCCCATGCGAATATATCAAGGTTTGCTTTTAGGAGAGAGCACATGGCTTTTTTCCCTTTTTCGGAGAGCGCTCCCCCGATAGCTACCTCTTGTTCCGGATATTCGGGGTGGATTACCACCTTCCAATTGGGGGGTGGTGATCCTTCCTTTGTAGGAGGTGGATGGATTGGTGTTGTCACAGCGTGACACTCAGATGCCGGTATGATTGAATTGTAAATAGTGACAATTCCCCCTTCAACCGGAAACTTAAGCATGTCGTGCACCATGGACGGGACTGCCCGTATGGCTAGGATACCAGGTCATCCAATAATACCATTGTACTGAGAATGTGAACGTATCACCATAAAGTTCTTCCACGCCATGGTGGAATGCTCTTTATCTCCAATGCTTACCAATAAACGTAGTTGTCCTATTGGCAAGATAGTGTCTCCACTAAAGCCAATGAGCGGCGATGTGGCTGACATCAATTGGCTTTTGATCTCTGGTCACAGCTGTACGAAACAGTGTTCGTAGAGTACTTCTGTCGATGATCTTCCATCCACATACATACGACGAACGTTATGGGTTCCAATGCTTACCTCAATCGTGAGAGGTGCATCAGCCACGTTGCTCGCCGTGATAGGAGGGAATGATATTTCCTTGCCGCGTGAATTTTTTTGACTAACTTTCTGCTTCGTGCGGCGCTGCCATGATTAAATCATATATATGGTCGTAGGCTTGTGCTTTTGGGAATCTTTTTTGTCATACTTTTTGTTATCCTTCCCATCCTTCCCATCCTTGACCAGGTGTTTGAGTTTGCCTGATTTAATCCGCGACTCTATATGCTTCTTGAGCTGAATGTACTCCTCCGTGTCGTGACCCTTGTCATTATAGAACTCGTAGGAGCGAGTGCCTTGACGGCGATCAAGTGGAGTTTTCATTGGAGGAGGTCTTGGAAAATTTACTCCTTCTATTATCAAGATATCCCGATAAGTCATCTTTAGAGGGTGAACTTGTCATCCAACCATCCTCCTTTTGCCTTGTTTTTGTAATCCAGACTCCTCTCATTGCTGGGGTTACTTTGGCCACCTGACTGCCTTCTAGGCTGATCGTTTGATCGGTAGCTGTGGTTTCCTTTTGTGGGGTAAGCCGCAGCAATCGTGGTTTCGCCTTCCATAAAGTTTCGAACCCTTTCCATGAGTTCATCAAACTTCTCTGGTCGTTTATCGTTGAGGCGTCTGATTAACTCCTTGTCCGTTATGGCGTGCATATAGTCAGAAATTTTGAGGACTTATGGACACGCTTTGGTACGCGTTCACTCGTCATTGAAACGCTCTGTTAAGTCTTCTGTAGATTCTCCGGGCCTCTGTTTGACGGTTGCGAATGAGACCGGATCCCTATTGTACTTCTTTCGCTGAGTGAAATTAATTTTGAACGCGGTGCGTAGTTCGCCGAAGCTATTGATGCTTCAGTTAGGGAGCTTTTCAAACCAATCGCGGGCATTGCCAATCAAGGTTGAATTAAACATTTGGCACCATATAGGCATCGACCATCGTTCAATTTTAGCATGTGTATCAAGAACTTTTAGGTGATGATCCGGATCACCAGATCCATCATAGGTTTCAACGCACGCCGACATACGACGCTTCTTTTCCTCTAAGTAGTTTCGTATGCGAAGGGTGAAGGCGTCCTCTCTGTCGTCGCACCACGGAAGGGAGAGATCTTCCTCCTCTTCATCACGATAGTAGGGATCACCGTAGCATCCTTTATCGTCCGATGATGGTGGGGGGAATACCTAGGTCGGTCACGTCTGGGGGGATGGTCATCCAAATCAGACCCCAAAGGGTCATGATGGGGGGGTGCCCCACCTCTATGATGAGCACTTTTGTAAAAAGGAGCTTCCTTCCCACCAGAGTTTATCCTACGCCACACACTTGTGCGGCGATTGTCCACGGGAGTTTCCAACACCGGGCGTCCAGTGGAGCCGTCAGATTGATCCCCATCTTCCTGGGCTTCTTGTAGTTCTTGCATGATGCGATCCCCTATGCGCTCGAACACATTCTATGTTCGAGGGGTTTCCTCGAAGGAAGGCTGTTCATGAGCTCGCATCTTCCTTCCCCTCTTCCGAGCTTGAGGGGGAGTACCGTGCGCGGAGCTTCCAAAGTTAAGTCTGGACTGGAGATTTCGTCCCAGATTTAACCTTGTCGAGATGCCTGGCATGATTCTATCGAAATGTTACGTGAGTACGCGCTCAAGGTCCTCATAATCGAGTGAACCAACTTCCAGTTCTGCCTCGACCACTGGTGGCTTTTGCGGCTCCTTGCTAGGGACCTTTGGTGCAGCTCCCGGATCGGGGTTATCCAAAGTGATGGTTGGTGGTAGGGTATTATCGGACGTGCCTGCCCCACCGAGAGACTAAAACGTGTTTCGGTTATTTAGTCCTCCTATTTGGACACCAGAGGTCTGGGTGGAGATGATTATCCCATCACCGGCGGACTTCCGATTCCCAGGATTCGTGTTCCTTGGGTTTCCCTGAAAGTGTCCCTTCGTCATTGGGAGGGATTGAGATTGAGATTGAGTTTAGTTTAGTGTATTGGTCCCAGGATGGCGCCAACTTGTTGATACAAAAGTTGTATGATCCTTGCTTGATCCGAATTAGGCTTAATTCGGGTAGGCTAAGCTCCGGCTCTTGCACCAAGTGAATGTCTTGTTGAAATCATGTACACTAAAACAACACGCGTTAAGCTTACCGTGGGAACGTATCCCACGATTAGACTCCTTCGTCTGAGTAAGTAATCATGTTAGGGTTATGAATCGGTTGTAGGTTGAAAGTATAAAGAATGTGATACCTTTGTGGAACCCTTGGGGGTTCCTTATATAGGCGGTGAAACCCTAATGGGCTGTCACCGATGCTTCGCCCCCAAGCAAAGGATAAGTGCTATAATTAGTTTGATTGTTATCTTCTAGTTATGGTTAGTGTATATCCTCGACTTTAGGGTAAATCCCAATCCTAATAAGATTGTGATTCAGTCTAACCATGTATCGGTCGTGCCAGGCCGTGGGCTGCACACATCTATGCGGCCACTGTTCATTCGAAGCCCGTGGGCTTAAATGACTTTGTCGAACCCATTCGTGATGGGCCGGACGCGGGTAGTACCCGTGGGCCGGGTCCATGACCTGGTTGGGGACTATACGTCATCAGAGCTATAATACTTAATCCATGACTTGTATTTTTACTAATAAACTTTACTTTATATCTTTATAATCCAACTTATTTCTTATTATGGAAACTTAATATTTTGGGAAACTTTCTATTTTTAGAAACTTACTATTTTAGTAAACCTACTATTTTTAGAAAGTTACTTAGTATTACAATACAAGTATTATAATACCTTATTACATGAATAGTAAACAACAAAATATAAGAATAACTACAGTTAATACTTAAAACAGTTAAAACATGACAGAACATGAATAATAATCTAAGAACACAAAGAACCAGTAAAACACATGTATCTCAGACAATTGATACACGTCCCTATTCTTATGTAGTATTATCCGTCAAGGCGGAGTAGGTTCTTCAACGTTTCCGTTAGCTTCTACTAGACACAAGGTACGGATTTTCCGTCCTTTAGTAAGGAAAAATCTCTTAATTTATTAGGATTTCCCGTATGCAGCCAACTGTTTTCCCAATAGTTACCGATTTAAATGCTTATGTTTTATTAGTTACTTTAGCCATATACATGCATACCAATTTCACCTAGTTATGGAGGTACCATAACAATAACACTGGAGGCACCAGTTTTATGACTTCACCACGGCGGAGTGATAGCTCGTGGCGTCCCTTCAGTTTACTTGGCCTTTATTATTATTATATTATCATGTGGGGCGTATGGGTGCATCCTAGTTACAGTTTCAGTCAGGATTTCATGGTGAATGTGGTGTGTGCCTTGCATCCTTCACAAGGAGTTGATCCCTCCTACCCATACCATATTAATTAGAGGCATCCCCTCTAATTGCATGACGAGGTCACCCCTCTATGTATGCATGCACGTTGTTGACCTCATGACCTATATTAGCTTTTGGTATATTAAACTAATACAGATTTTCATAAGTAAACATAAGCTATGTTTTCAGAACTAATGCCAGTAAACATGTTATACGCCTAGGTTCCCCATGACTTACTCATTTCCGCTGCCATTCATGCTTTATGTTCAATATATGCTTTCATTATTCTATGTCTTTCCATGCTTTATTGTATATCCGTGCACTGGGCGTTATGCTCAACCGTTTTCCATTTCCATGTTCCCAAACGGCAGATACCCATGGTCGCAAGTAGGATCTCAAGAGTATGTGAATTTGGATGGAAGCTATCAAGCCTTCTATTTCTTATGCATTTATCATACTTTATCTTACTTTATTTCATGTTGAACATTGTTTAGACCTTTCCATTACAGTACTTATATTTGCATGTGTTTGAGTTACTTGGACTACCGATGTTTGATTCCGGTATTTCCTTTTATGGTCATGAATGTTTAGAATTACCTTGCATGCTTTGATGACACGTCATATATTACTATGATATTCCATTTTACCAAATAGGGTGTTACAATTATGGTATCAGAGCCCAAGGTTTCGACCTGTAGCTCTGCAAAACATGACCTATGACTTACGGGTAGTCACCAGCGTCTTCCTAGAACTGACAGTTGGTTTTCATGCATTCATTTCATTTTCATTTCATGTATTCATTTCATGTATTCATTTCATGCATTCATCTCATTGTCGCAGGAATTTTGACTAAGTAATGGTTGGTACAACACTGGCCTTATTTAGTCGCATGTGCTTTTATCAAAACATTTTTTTTGTTTAGTAGACCGACCCATAGGCGTCTACACATGCCTTTTTGTTTTGTGAACCGACCCATAGGCGTTCACTCATGGACATATCATCATATTTAATTAACCATGCATTTTAAAACTGCTTTATGCATCATAAATAAATTCATGTTTTATACACTGTTCATGCATTTTTATTCATGTCATATTTTATCAGACTCATTATTTATGTTGCATTTTGTTTTAAACTGTCAGATGGTGAACACACGCAATGCTCAAGAATTGGCTGCAGCTGTCAATGCAGCTTTGCAAGCCCTCCTTCCCCAACTTCGCAATGAAATCAGGGACGAAGTTCATGCTGAAGTCCAGGCTCAGGGCGTTCAGTTCGGCCCTCATCAGCAGAACAACAATAATCCTCTACCTCCACCGCCTGTTACCCTTATGACTTGGTTGGAGCGATTCAACAAACAGAGACCCCGTTCATTTGAGCAGACTGACAGCCCTTCTGAGTCTGAAGCTTGGATATCTCACATTGAGAAGATATTTGAAGCAATGGGTTGTGACGGTGTCTTCAAGGCAAGGCTGGCTTGCTATAAGTTTGAAGGTGATGTGCTGCAGTGGTGGAAGTCAGTCAAGAAGTCCAACGGTGGTGATGATTGGGTTGCACTGCTGACATGGGACCAGTTTAAGGAGATCTTCCTTAATCAGTACTTTCCACATGTTGAACAGGAGAAACTCAAGAGGGATTATCATAATATCCGACATGTTGTTGGGGAGAACAGCAATGAATTCATCCAGAGGTTTCTTCGTTTGGCTGGATTCTTGGGTGCAGCAGCAGGTACTGCTGAGGAGCAAGCTGAGAAGTTTCGTTGGGCTCTTCGCACTTCGGTTGCCAACAGTTTGGTGTGTGCTATGTTCACTACAGTGGCACAGTTGGCCGATGCAGCCCGTAAGCTTGAGATGCTTCAGGAACGAGAGGATTTTGGTGATGACCGATCAGTGAAGAGGTATCTTCAATCACAACCCGTTAATCATTCATTTCTTTCAATATTTTCATTCTTATATCATCCTCTGTTCAGCTTTATATTTCAGACAGAAGACTGACGATCGGAAACCTGCGGCCGTTCAGCAACAGTCATCTAAGGGAAACGATCAGTCTAATGACCGTTTTGGTTCAGAGAGGCGTGGCGGTAATGACAATTACTGATTGTGGTATTTTACACTTTACTTTATTTTAGGAAAAAACAAAGCAAGTATAAAAGCGGTAAGTATTAAGTGAATGATTTATGAAACCAAAGCACTAATGACCCGAGTAAGTTCGTTTCCCAAGGAGGTTGATTGTGTGTGAAAAACTTGTAATTTTTGGATTAATATTGATTAGAAAGAAAAAGGGGAGAAAAGAAAATGACAGATACGATAAAATTAAGGTAAGACGTAAAAATGTAAAACCGTAAAAATCGACAAAATAAAAACTTGCTCTAGAAATTCCAAAAAGATTACCAAAAATTCCTAAAAATCAAACTAAGGTATACAAATGATCAAAACGTTTTTTAAACTTTTTTAATTAATTAATATTTAATTTTTATATGCTAATTAAAGCCCTAAAAATCAAATAAGTTAACAAAAAGCCTAAACAAAGATTTTTCTGCTTGTAAACCTCAAAAATAACTTAATAAAACTAAAAGGTATTTTTCCAAATTTTTAAACCTATTAAATCAATTAAAAATAATCAAAAACTAAAATTAATTATTAAAATAATATTAATTTTTTTATAAAAACTCTAAAAATATGCAAACTAGTTTATTTTAACCTAAATAATCAGAAAATGAAACTGAAATTACCAAATTACCCCTATTGGGCCCCCAAATGGGATAAAACCAAAAACAATCCAAAACTATTGGGCTTTTCAACCCAAAAACAACAAGTTCACAAAAAGCTCTGAAAAAGCCCAGTCCAACTCAAAATTTAATTTTAAACACAAAAGTCTAAAGGCCCAAAAGCTGAAAATAAGGTTATCACAGCTTATCAGTCAATAAGCTTATCCTTATTCGGCCAATAAGCCTATTAAGCAATAAGCTGATGCCATAAGCTCCGCTTAAACGCACAACCTTCTTATGAGATTTTAAACTTATTTGCAAAAAGAAATTCTGAAAAAGACCAAGTAATAAGCCAGAAACTTGAATTAAGCTTTTTCACTAAAAGACAAAATAGTCGGGTTTGAGTTCTAGGGGGTTTCAAAAGCTGATTCTTTTTGCAAAAGCTCATAAATAGCTTAACTAAGAATAAACAACAAGAAAAATCCCAAAAAGTCTAGTGAAATAAGCTGTAGAAGCCAATAAGGTGGCTGAAAAAGCCAAATAAGTTGGTTTTCAAGCAAAACCTTAACCAAATAAGCTGAAACCTTCCAGAATTGATATTACGCTGAGAAAAGTGACACCTATTACAAAACAAAGTTGTTGCATGTACCAATAAGCTAAACAGAAAAATAAACCAAATTGAGCTTATTTGACCAAAAGTTAAACTTGATGAAAATTGTTCCAAGTGTTCCAGGGATGTTTATAAGCTTGTTTTAAGCCTTTTTGTGAAGGACTCAAGGATGAATCCTTTGAATCAAGCTAACTAGTTGGTTAACTTGACTTGGATTTTGGCATATATAAGCTTATGGGCCAGTTGGCTTGTGAGCTTTGTAAATAATAAAGTAAGACTTAAAATAGAACAACAAGCAGCCAATGATCAAATAACAAGCAACAATATAGCAATGCAAGCACTATATAACCAAATGCAAAGCAAAACAAGGGTGGTCACTTTGCTGATGCAATTGACCACCTCATAGACTTTCAATAAGCTGTAACACACTCAATAAGCCACCAAATGACTCAACCAAATATTGCACAAATGCACACCAACAAGGACTATAATCACACCAAGTTACAACTTATAATTCAAACAAACAAAGATTTAATCCCTTCTGATGTGTTTGACCAAATTCAAAACACTTAGAAATGATTTTATGAAAACTTGCAAAACACTTGTCCAACCTTTCTGAAACTTAACCAGCTATCAAACCTTACTTAGAAACATGTGATGAACATATTTACGCCCTAAGAACCAAGGGCACAAGGCCACAAGGCCTTTTGATCCCAAAAATTCCAAATAGCCTTGTATTAGTACTTTCTCAAAGAAACTTTTTATTTTTACAAATAACCTACTGATTTTATGATTCAAATACCTCTACTAGGTGACACTAAGCAGACTTAAACAATAAAACAAGCAACACAAACACAAAATTACCAAATCACATAACAACTTGCATAAGCATATTTTTAAACAAAAATTAAAGAGATAAAAGCGAGAGAGAGTGAACCTCCTTCCCTTTACTTCCTATGGAAGGTCAGCAATGCTCCCTAGAATGTGATTCAACAGCTAGAACACACCTAGGCTACCTTGAACAAGAAATGAGTGAGACCTTGTTTGATGGTTCAACAACTGAACCTCAAGGTATTGGATCTTCAACACAAACAACAAACAACCTATCCAAAGGTTGATAAACCTTCACAAGCTTGGTGTCAACAAGCTTGCAAGAGCTTATAGCTTTTGGAAGGGGTTAGCACAGGTAAAAACTCAAAACAGAAACCCTATTTTGAAAACTTTTCAAAACTTGAAAACCTTTTTAAAACAAAACATGGCCTATTCAAACCACCAAAACACTTTCAAATCAACTAATGGAACTCAGCCTTTGCTTCTCCTTATAAACTTCAAACACAAAAAAGGAATTACGATTCAAACTTTAGAAAATACCAACTTTTATTAATTTTAAAGAAAATTACAAGACAGAAAGCAAAAACTAGAACAAGGGACTCTCACAAGTTGAGGTCTCCTTTTATACTACTCATATGATGATTCTAGAACTAGAAATACATGTAAACCCTAGCCTATAATTGCCAGAAATTCCCTTGAGTGCTTGAAGGCGTGAGGTGTATGAGTTATCCATCTTTGATCTTTGTCGTTCATATTGACTTAGGGACCAAGTAGTATGCTTAAACCATTAATTTTGACACGTGGCATTCCTTGGAGAGGAAGTTATGATGTGATAGGTGGACGAGGTTGATGGGTGGGGTCCATGAATGTAGTGGTGTGAGTTCTGGAGCGTAGGATGGGTTCGTGTAAGGTTGAATCAAGTGTGGGTTAGGGTAATTGAAATTAACCCTTTGGTTTAAGTGGTGGTAATTCTGGGTTCTTGAGGGTGAATAGTAACTATTTTTGATCCAAAAAAGAGGGATTGGTTTGTTTGGCGCGTGTTTGTGTGTTTGAAAGTTTGGTGTGGCAGCTTTGGTCCTCTATCTTTGGCAAAAGTGGTATATCATGTTTATTCAGCCAACAAAACGTATTCCTTTGTAATATAAGTTTTGTTTTTCACACATTTGCCACAAAAACTTTCCAAACATATTTTCAAGGGTTTCTTTTGTAACTTCTTGATATTTGAAGAACTAAACTTGTACTTTCTTGAAACTTGAAGGTCCTTTCTTGTGTGAATGACTTTGGGAAGGACTAATATTGACAAGTCTTCATTTTTTAGGGACTAATCTTGCCAATTCTTCAAAGTTGAGGGACCTTTTTATAATTTTGACAAACTTTAGGAACCAAACTTATAATTATGAATATACGAGGGTATAAAGTGTCATTTCTTCAATGATGAAGGACTTTTATTGTACATCTTCAATTCTTCAAGGAATTTTTCTTGGAAAATCACAACTTGAGCCCGGTTCATTGTGCGGCTTCGTTTCTCGTGTTCGTTTTTGCTTGTTTCTTGTGATCTTTTGTCTTTTTCACGATATCCATACCTAAAATACACAAGTAACAAACACAAGCATATAATATGGTATTTTATGACATTTGTTAGCATTTAAAGCCCAAAAAGAACGAAGAGACCATGTATAATTCCAGTCTCATCACTCCACCATACTAAACCCTTGTTGTTCCCTCACGCATTGCAAGAATGAAGTATCTAAGCATCTCCAATATTCACTTTTATTAACTTTTATATTGAAAAGAAAACTTGCTATACTATTACTTGTGAGACCCCCCAAAATCAGACAAGGGAACAACTAGGCAGCAAGGGGGTTCCACGTCATGGTACAAGAAACAATGAATTACTGTTGACACAAAGTTGACGTAAGAAAAACATGTACATTACATCATAAATATCAGAGTTTTAAACATAGGACCCAGAGTTTTTTATGCGGAAAGATTTATTATTTCATCATGATTTGTAACACTTAGTTACCAAAAATACATAATATCTTCTAACGGTTTTTAGATAAAACCAAAGTTGAAATATACACAGAATTCTACAAGCTACGATAATATCCTGCGGGCTCCCATCCAAGCAAGCTAAGTATTAATACCTGAGATTAAACATGTAAAATAGTCAACATAAAGTTGAGTGATATTCATAGGTTTAGTAGTAAAGGTGTGGAATACAATCATCCATTTGTGAAACAAGTAATATGGAAAATAGTTATATACGTCAACCATAGTACGAAACCATTATTATTGCTGTTCAGTTCATGAACCGAAGCTTAACTCAATGTAAGTTCCTCTAGGGGGTATTTAGCCTAAATACTCAAGTATAAACAAATATTAGTACGTCAAGGTAATCGGGATGGGGATAGTCAATCCCGATGGATCCACCCACAACATTCGTGCTTGGTACTATGGTTAATTAACGTTTCATGATCAGGAGAGGAAACTTAAGGCTATAGACTAAAAGCAATAATAATAATGAAAGTCTGGAAAGCATACAAGTCCTGGATAGCATACAAGTTCTGGATAGCATACAGTTTTTAAATGGTTGTGTTCCACCATGTAAAATCTCACCCCGTGTTTAGAAACCATGTACAAGTAAAAAGAGGCTATGAACTCACCTTAGCCACGAGCTAAGTAAATCATTATACTCAAAAGCTGAGTATAAAAAGTAGTAGCATGAGGATCACCGACGATATGGATGCCCGGGAAACACGAAAACCACAACCTATCAAAATAAGGTGCGCATTAAGACTCAAACTCAAATGTCGATATATACCAAGTATAACATGACTCAAATATTATCAAAGTATTCATATTTCATGACTAACGACACGAACCAGTTGAATCTATATTAACCCATTTATCCAACAGTACCCATTAAACACTTGTACACTTGAAATTGACCCGTCATAAGACGTCAAGTCAACGCAAGTCAAACTATCCCTTTACCTTGGTCGGACCAGTAGCTAAGTCATTTATATAATGACTAATCACTTGAGTAAGTCACCATGTCCAATAGTGAATACTCAAACTCACGCAACACAAGCATTGAACTACGTGTCCAAAATAAAAATCAGCATGTATACTCCGAATGTACACACCGATATACCCTATCTAGACTTGTCCGATTTCGATGACACTTTGTGAAAAACTCAATCATAACCTGTATAAGACCCTGCCAAAATTTGAGCCAAAGTTCGTACTTTAAAACCCATCAGCTCGACACTTTACACGACTCTAAAATTTGGGACAGAATTGTATACTTATTTCATAAAACCGTTTAAATCACTTTAAAAGTATTATATTGACAACCCGCCATTTAAATCCACTACTAGACTCATCATATTAGGTTTATAAACTTTGAAATCCGGTTTTATCCATTATCTAACCGTGCCTAAAGTCCCCGAGAGTCGACCCAAAATCAGCCACAATTTCTAATTGTGCCGATTTGCGTCTCCCGATACACGAATACTAAAACTAGCATAACTTTTGATCTGTAATGAGTTAGAAGTTCTATCTTATACCAAAACAAGGGCTCGGAAAACTCTACAACAAAATCAAATAATCTCAGTCTATCTACAATCTTAAAACCACGAAAAACATCCCTTAACCCACTGATGTAATATACACTTTTAGAAATCATATCAAATCAATTTTTCAACTAATTCTAATCATTCTCATACCTCTAAAATCACCCTACTATCATACCCATCAACCAGACAAACTCCTAAACACTTGCATGTAAAATTTTAACAAAAATCAAAGATCAAAATACAACTTTTTAGCATCAAGGCATGAAGATCTCACCAAAAACAACACATGCAAGATGATTAAAACCTATACCCACCATAAAATCATAAGAAACTTAAAATCTTGATGCATGTATGAAAAATGGATACCAAAAGAATCACAAGTTGATTTTATGAATGAGATATTGATTAGATTTTGTTAAAACTTGGTAGAAGTTTAAGATTTATGGTGGTTTAGGGTGATGAAGGTGGCGGAAAAAATGATGAGGAGAGGAGGGAGTAGTTTTGTTTCATGTGTGTGTTTTTTGTGAGATAAAATGAGTGGCTAGTTTAGGAAAAATGAATATATATATATATATATATATATATATATATATATATATATATATATATATATATATATATATATATATATATATATATATATATATATATATATATATATATATATATATATATATATATATATATATATTAGTGTTAGAGTAGATTTCACAAATATTGGTTAGTTTTGGACCTAAAAGCAATTTAATAGTTTAAAGGGTAGAAAATGACTATTAGTAAATATTGAAAATATTTACGGGAATCGGATTTCGTAAAAATACTTTTCAAAACTTAAAATGCATCATAAATATGATAATATGGTTTCCCGACACGACTTAACACGTAATTAAAACGAAATCGTCGAAAATATTAATTACCGAAACAATCGATTATAAAATGTAAGATTTTGGGCATCCGTCGGTATCGCGGTCACTAGGAATTCTCGTTGTTCATTGATTTTGAGTAAACTCGTTGTAAAACGCACGCGAGCGATTTTAAATCAAAAACTTTGATTTAAATAAATATGAAAAAATAAAATAAGTTTTTAATAATTCCATCTAAAGTATTGTGAATGATCAGAAAGTACTTAAAAAGTATAATTTATTAAAAATTATCAGGATCTCAGGGTTTACATATAAAGAATTCAAGAAAATATAATACGTTGGAAAATTCAAGTAACACGAATAAAAGAATTAAATAATGTTGGAAAAGTACGGGTTCTTACAGTCTTCCCCACTAAAGGAACTCTGGTCCCTCAGAGTTCTATTGGAGACAGTAGAAGATACACACAAAAGGAGGTACATAGTTTAGAACTGATTAATCGCTTCCCAGGTAACTTCTGCGCCACGACGTACCTTCATAATTAGAATTCACTATGCTTCAGTTTCTTAGATCCTTTTCGAATAAATTTTCAAACTCGGATTAGAATAATGACCTTTCAGTACAGAGAAATATCAGGAGATAGAATGAACACAAGAATCTCTTAAACGGACAAAGTGCGCTAAAATGAATCAGGACTGTTAATCAACAAGGAGTCGCAAATCGTTCAACTATAAAACATGACAATCTGAAAATTTAATAATCTAATTACTAGAGAAATAGAAGGGAAAAATGAATTACAAGGCTTAGTGATTTAAAAATCAAACTCTATATATTTAGTGGTTAAGTAGTTGCTAAATCTTTTTCTTGATCAGGATTACAAAGTAAAAAGTAGAACAGTTCAAAATAGTTATCTCAATCAGCTTAAGAGCTTTTGGGTGACTGTATGAAGTTATTGTTAAAAACTCAGGTTTAACGTACCATTAGGGAAAATCAAGTTTCCAAATTATTTAGAATCATTGTTAGAAATTATAAATTTATTTGATAATTTTCGTTAGGTTGAAAGTAAAGTATGTTATAATCAAATACTTTAAAAGATACAGCTTGACATCTTTTTAACACTAATTATAAATATATCAAATAGGATGCATAAATCTGACATTAAATTTGAAATAGATATTTTGGTAAGTTAAACATTTGATAAAATGTATAAAACATTCTTAAAAGTTAATAATAATTTTTAGAAATCTAAGAAGGTGTTTACTGTATCAAGTGGTAAACATGTGACAGTTTCTAGTTTTCAAAAGGTGACAAGATAGTAAACAAGTATGAAACAAATAATAATCAACAATCTGTATACAAGCAATTACACGAGGGAATAAAACGAAATTCATATCAATTCTTAACGAACACGATAGAGTAGACGCGCCGATAATAAGAACAATGAGAAACAAAGGATTATGGCAAGTCACCACTTCTTGAGTGAAGTTGGTGTCACCAACAACGGCTTATTAATTTCTCGATGGTCGATACACGATCGAAAGAGAAAAGCCACACAACAAATTTTCGAATCAATGAAAATCCTTAAGAAGTCACTTAAGAGTAATTCTAGTAAGATGAACAATATTAGCAATGAAAGGAGAAATCAATACATGGTTCACATGAATGAATTTCAAGACAATAGAGTATAATACACATCATGATGGATACACGAAATCATTGGTCACTTCCAGTCATAGCTCACTATTCGCGTCCCGATATACTTTGAAGGTCTGCCAAAATAGATAGAGAAGGTCAATCGATGTAGAAGCATAACAACGTTGGAACTTTCAAGTATGGTATTAATGTTAAGAAATTAGACAAGTGGTAACGAGAATTATGTCACGAAGGAAGATGAGGTATCAAGTAAAACAAAGGTCGTTGAGTAAGGAAATATGTGTTTGAGGCATGTACTTTGTTCAAGAAAAGATAAGGGATTGTATGAGTATGTCCCGAACTGGTGCTACTCGCATATGATGTAAAAGTTTTCAAACTTTTCATGTATCTAACTTTTTCAGAAACACAAGTAAAAAGTTGGTTCTTGACCAAATATTTAAGGTGACTACTGTTCGGTCTCGCATGGCTCCTTCTAAATTAAGCATAGGTGATCAGGCCATGCATAATTTAGGACTAGCAATGCGATGCTCAACTTCGTCAAACCAGTATTACATGTCATATTATTTAAAATATGTATATAATGCCATTTGTAAAAACAAGAATCAAAATAATTTATGAAACTTTTCGCCAATAAGTTACTGGCTAGATATTTAAATCAATAATTTTATTGTTTCAAGGGTTCTTTATAAGACCAAAGTTGAACTATTTGTGAAAATATTTTGTAAAATTAATATAAATTAATCTTATAAGATAACCTTCAAGTATTTAATAATGCCCAAGTGTAACATTTTGTAAAATATTTCGCAAACAATACCTGTTTGAGCTTATATGGTAACTTATAAAATAGCGAGTGGTTTACATAAGGGTAATAAAGAGTAGTCTATCAGTCAGTGATGAAATGATTACAAGGTGATAAAGTTTCGAAAGGTTTAGCCGGAATCGTCACGAGACACGTATCAAAATGATAACAAACGATATGAAAACAAGAACTTCAAACCGCGGCTCAAATCAGTGGTACGATAGAGACAAAGAAATACAACATAAAATGACAATTAAGTCATATACAAAAGAAAGGTTAAAGGAATCCGTATGTGTTCACATCGTAATTTATTTGACATAAATATACTTTTAAGAAAATAGAATGTAGGTCCCCAAATAGTAAAACTACTCCAAAAGTTTCTATTTTAGGAAAATTTAGGAATTTAACACGTATATAGTGACGCACAGAAATGTACACATTTTTCGAAACATATAGTTCATCATTGGTTTATCAAATCACTTGGTTCCTAAAAGTTCAAGATTTATGTATGACCGAGATTAAATTACTATTTGTAAATGTTATCAAACGCAATCAATGTTTCATGGTTGTAAAATATCATTAGTTAAGTTTCACGGGCTCACACGAACTCAAAATGCTTCAAACCATATTTTTATAGTCTATCAGCTTTGACTTTTAAGTCAATTTTGACTTTTGGGTTTGACCAGACCAAATGACTCACCAAATGATATTTTTGAAATATGCAGAAAGTAAATTCTTAAATTTTACAATTTCAAATGAGTGTAACTTGCACGTTTTTAATATTTTTCTGGTCAAATATTATGCCCTAAAAGAACATCTCAACAAGTGGAAACATATTTTCTCGACATAGCTTGAAATTTAATTCAAACTTTATAATGACCCGAAATTTATGTACACACATTACTTGTGGATTCCATTAAGATGAAAGAGAATAAATTGTAAAATTAATTATGTAAAGAAAACATAGTAAAGAAATGGTTCAAGAATGCCAACGATAATCTGAGAGATCAAAAATGACGCAAGACATCCGTGTCTTCGATTGCAAGATGTAATGCAGGAAGGTCTCTTTGTGGCGTGTAATGTATAGATTTTGTATGTTGAAAAAGTTCGTTTTCTCGGTGTCTAATCGAATTGATTTCCGGTTAAACGTGTGACTCAATTGTTTTTGGTTAAGAAAAAGGGAAGTTGATTATCTATAACTAATTAAAAAGTAAATGCGAAAAATTTTTAAAAACAAACTAAAGACAAGTACAAATAATAAAAGTAAAACAAGGTGAATTTTAAAAACTAAAAGTTAAAACGATATTAAAACTAATAGTAAAACAAATAATAAAACGTAATTTAAAGCGAAACAATTAATAAAAATAAAACTAAACGAAGAAATTAACTATCGACTCGAAAACAAAGTTTACTAAATGAAAAAGGAGAGAATAAAACTAAAATGGTACTTTAAAGCTAAACGAGGCAAAACCTAAAGCGGGTACTTAATAAAAGATAAAACTTGAATTTTACAAAAAAATATTAATTTTAAAATTAGACGAAAAAATCAACTAAAAATACGTAACTTTCAGAAATTAAATCGGAACAACTTTCAGATTAAAATAAACAATTACGGAAAAAAACAATAAATAAACAAGCTAGCAGGCAGCTAGCTCAAGCTAGCAACCTGCTAGCTCAAATTGGCGCCAAACAAGGGAAAGCATGCTGGCATGCTGGCAGGTCAAATCAAAATGTATCGTAATATTATCATTTGTATCGGAATGTGGTTGTAGTATCGGAATAATTTTGTTTTTGTGTCGCAATATATTTTTTTTTTTTTTTTTTTTTTTAACTATCGAAATGTCTAAAAAATAAAAACTGTCGGAATAACTAAAGTAGCAAAATCCATCGGAAAGTGGCTATAGAAAATTGGGCAGCATTTCGACTTAAAGAAACCTTAAACTCCGTCGGAATATGCGATCGCAATAAGCGATCGCAATCCACGATCGGAATAAGGGGGATGAAACACAAGCCATCGCAAAGTAGAACCAAGAATGGTTATTGCGATGGAACATAAGCTGCCCGTCGGAATGTGGTAAAACCCCAATATTGCGATGAAAACAACCTTAAACCGAAATTGGTGGTAAGCTTAAAACTTAATAAGCACATACAATAAGCTACTAAACCGAAACTTGAACAACTTAATAAGCGTAAATTTGAAAGCTTTTAAAAGACGGAATTTATAAACTTTATAAAAACACGAAATAGGCAAACGAAATAAGCAAACTCTAAAAATATAAAAACTTTTAAGAAAACTTAAAAACAAATAAGCTAGACACAAAATAAGCTAATAAGTATGTTACGCTCAAAGCTTAATTCGTAGGAAACTTAGATTAACCAAAAGATAACCTTTTTAACAAATCAAACATAAAGCTTAAATAAAACGTGTAAAGAAATTCGGGTTAAGAACAAGTGAAAAGCTAAGAAAGGTAGAATAAGATAAAGATTAAAACAAGAATTTAAGCTATCAAAAGTAAAGATTTGATTAAAAACAACAAGAAAGGAAGATGAAAGATTGGGATCCTAGTGAGAGAAACTGTCACTTTCTCTCTCTAGAATCACCTACAAAAATGAAAGAAAAACTAAGCTAAACTAAATCTAACCAACCCTCCTAAATGAGTTTAGGAGGGTATTTATAGGAAAATGGGGAGGTGCATGTGTTGCCTCCTCTTTCTTTCTTTCTTCACGTCTTCTCGTCTTTTAAGTTCTTCGATTTTATCGACTTTGTCTCGGGATTAATTAAACTCGTCTTATAATTTATTTATTTATTAGACTCGAGTTCTTCGGCTTTATTAAACCTCCATCTTTAGACTTGTTCTTCGATAAATCTTTAGAATAGGCCTTGGACTTCCGTTCTTTTTCCACTCTTGATCTTTCGACTTCATCTTTCGTCTTTTTCTTCGATAAAAGCTCGTGAATGCCGTGTTTTCTCCACTTTTCACTTTTTCGTCCTAAATTACAACAAAAACACAAACCACACATAATTCTGACATAAATGACATAAAATAAATGTTTTGGCTCGGTTATTATTGTAATTAAGTGGTAAAAAGGATGGGTGTTTTCACACCTATCAGCGTGATTTTTCCAAAATCACTAGACATACTGAGAAAGAAATGGAATATTAACAAGTCGTATCCTAGAGCGAGGAGGGTTAATGAAAAGGTAGGATACACGTTTCTAGAAGTAGAATTGTATTCCAAACCGTCGCCACATAATAGGGAATGAATTACAAGATGACAATGGTGTTTCCAAGGTACAACGGACGTTGTAATTCGAAATCAAAACGTAGATTGGTCAATGAAATAAAATATAGTCCATGTATAATTGTCGTGTAAAACGGTGACGTAAAGGTCAATCAAGATTACGAAAACCCACGATATTTTTCAGCACTGATTCAATGAATGCTTCGAGATGTGTGACTCACGCGATGTCCTTTAGTCTTTCTAGGAGACACATTGAGCTACACAATGCTTTATAGACTATTTTTCAAGACATCCAATCACAAATGGTCGGAAGCAATTTGTATATCTAAATAGATATTTTAAAGAGGTTTAACAATGAAAGCAACACGCATGGTAGTAAGATGAAAATTAGAAGTTTCATTGAAAGAAGCTCACTTATTTAATCCCGAACAATGGTATCATGAGAATATGACAACATGTAACAGTGAGTCGAGAAAACAGACGGTTCAAAACAAACGAGTATATGAGGTCAGTCGTATCACACATAAACAAGATAGCAATAGTACTCAGAAAAGTGAGTATGAAAAGTCGGCAGCATACGCGCTCTGAATACAAGTATGAAATGTCATAACAATATGAAATTATTATAACAATATCAATTCACAAGAACAAGAATTCAAGAAATACAGTAAGAGCATATGTAATCAAGTAACATCCAATGATAGTTCATGAAGCACATGAGCTTTGGAAAGAGGTAGTAATTATCGTCATTAGGGTAATGTAATATTTCAACATGTAATCAAGAGATGAAATACTACAACGATAAATAAAATAAATAATAAGGATTAGAGAGTTACCCGCGCAGATATCGAACAACATTGGAAGATTTTGTGATTGACACTTAAAACATGAAATATTTGAACTTTCGGTTATAGACTAAGTTTTTGAAAAATGACTCAGTTCCCTATAACCATCCCTCTGATACCAATCTGTGAGACCCCCAGAATCAGACAAGGGAACAACTAGGCAGCAAGGGGGTTCCACGTCATGGTACAAGAAACAACGAATTACTATTGACACAAAGTTGACGTATTAAAAACATGTACATTACATCATAAAATATCAGAGTTTTAAACATAGGTCCCAGAGTTTTATATGCGGAAAGATTTATTATTTCATCATGATTTGTAACACTTAGTTACCAAAAATACATAAAATCTTCTAATGGTTTTTAGATAAAACCAAAGTTGTAATATACAAAGAATTCTACAAGTTGCGATAATATCCTGTGGGCTCCCATCCAAGGAAGCTAAGTATTAATACCTGAGATTAAACATGTAAAATCGTCAACATAAAGTTGAGTGATATTCATAGGTTTAGCAGTAAAGGTGTGGAATACAAGCATTCATTTGGTAAAACAAGTAATATGGAAAATGTTTATATACGTCAACCATAGTCCGAAACCATTATTATTGATGTTCAGTTCATGAACCAAAGCTTAACTCAATGTAAGTTCCTCTAGGGAGTATTCAGCCTAAATTATCAAGTATAAACAAATATGAGTGCGTCAAGGTATTCGGGACGGGGATAGTCAATCCCGATAGATCCACCTACAACGTTCGCGCATGGTACTATGGTTAATTAACGGTTCATGATTAGGAGAGGAAACTTAAGGCTATATACTAAAAGCAATAATAATAATGAAAGTCTGGAAAGCATACAAGTTCTGGATAGCATACAAGTTGTGGATAGCATACAGTTTTTAAATGGTTGTGTTCCACCATGTAAAATCTCACCCCGTGTTTCGAAACCATGTACAAGTACAAAGGGGCTATGAACTCACCTTAGCCACGAGGTAAGTAAATCATTGTACTCAGAAGCTGAGTAGAAAAAGTAGTAGCATGACGATCACCGACGATATGGATGCCCGAGAAACACGAAAACCACAACCTATCAAAATAAGGCGCGCGTTAAGACTCGAACTCAAATATCGATATATACCAAGTATAACATGACTCAAATATTCTCAAAGTATTCATATTTCATGACTAACGACACGAACCAAATGAATCCATATTAACCCATTTATCCAACACTACCCGTTTAAACACTTGTACACTTGAAATTGACCCGTCATAAGACGCCAAGTCAACGCAAGTCAAAATATCCCTTTAACTTGATCGGACCAGTAGCTAAGTCATTTATATAATGACTAATCACTTGAGTAAGTCACCATGTCCAATAGTGAATACTCAAACTAACGCAACACAAGCATTGAACTACGTGTCCAAAATAAAAATCAGCATGTATACTACGAATGTACACACCGATCTACCCTATCTAGACTTGTCCGATTTCGATGAAACTTGGTGAAAAACTCAATCATAACCTGTATAAGACCCTGACAAAATTTGAGCCAAATTTCAAACTTTAAAACCCATCAGCTCGACACTTTACTCGACTCTAAAATTTGGGACAGAATTGTATACTTGTTTCATAAAACCGTTTAAATCACTTTAAAAGTATTATCTTGACAATTCGCCTTTTAAACCCACTATTAGACTCATCATATTAGGTTTATAAACTTTGAAAACCAGTAGTATCCATTATCTAACCATGCCTAAAGTCCCGGAGAGTCGACCCAAAATCAGCCACAATTTCGGATTGTGCCGATTTGCGTCTCCCGGTACACGAATGCTAAAACTAGCATAACTTTTGATCTGTAATGAGGTAGAAGCTCTATCTTATACCAAAACGAGCGTCTCGAAAAACTTTACAACAAAATCAAATAATCTTAGTCTATCCCCAATCTTAAACCCACAAAAAACAGCCCTTAACCCACTGATATAATATACACTTTTAGAAATCATATCAAATCAATTTTCCAACCAATTTTAATCATTCCCATACCTCTAAAATCACCCTACTATCATACCCATCAACCAAACAAACTCCTAAACACTTGCATGTAAAATTTTAACAAAAATCAAAGATCAAAATACAACTTTTTAGCATAAAGGCATGAAGATCTCACCAAAAACAATACATGCAAGATGATCAAAACCTTTATCCACCATAAAATCATAAGAAACTTAAAATCTTGATGCATGTATGAAAAATGTATACCAAAAGAATCACAAGATGAGTTTATGAATGGTATATTGATTAGATTTTATTAAAACTTGGTAGAAGTTTAAAATTTATGGTAGTTTAGGGTGATGAAGGTGGCGGAAAAAATGAGGGGGAGAGGAGGGAGTAGTTTTGTTTCATGCGTGTGTTTTTTGTGAGATACAATGATGGCTAGTTTAGGAAAAATTAATATATATTAGTGTTAGGGTAGATTTCACAAATATTGGTTAGTTTTGGACCTAAAAGCAAGTTAATAGTTTAAAGGGTACAAAATGACTATTAGTAAATTTTGATAAATATTTACGGGACTTGGGTTTTGTAAAAATACTTTTCAAAAGTTAAAATGCATCATAAATATGATAATATGTTTCCCGACACGAATTAACACGTAATTAAAATGAAATCGTCGAAAATATTAATTAACGAAACAATCGATAATAAAATGTACAATTTTGAGCATCCGTCGGTATCGCGATCACTAGGAATTCTCGTTGTTCATTGATTTTGAGTAAACTCGTTGTAAAACGCAGACAGGTGATTTTAAATCAAAAACTTTGATTTAAATAAATATGGAAAAATAAAATAAGAATTTTATAATTCTATATTAAGTATTATCAATGATCAGAAAGTACTTAAAAAGTATAATTTATTAAAATTATCATGATCTCAGGATTTACATATAAAGAATTCATGAAAATGTAATACGTTGGAAAATTCAAGTAACACGAATAAAAGAATAAAATAATGCTAGGAAAGTACGGGTTCTTACATTACTACCATGTGTTAAAGACATTATGTATGATTTTCATCACGTGAATGTGACTTTTAGGGTCAAAGAATAAAAACAAGTGAATGTTTTATAGAGTAAAGTTCGTCATCCTTGATTGTCATACATTCCATGCTAAGGGAAAAAATGAGATCATTGTTGGTACAAGTCACAATGCTAATACTACTCATACATTCAAATTGTGTGATACTTTTTCTCCCCGCAATCCTAATTATTAAGAAATGAAAAATATCTAGAATTTTTTTAACTATTTGTCATGGATCACAAGTGATTTATATTGACTTATTGAAATATTTATTAGTCCGAAAATAAAGTAGGACGATTTAATTAATAGTTAGATAAAGGACAAAATCTTTTAAAACGGCTTCTCGAAATCTCATAAAGTGCATATCTTGGCATAACTTGTTTCACGATTTGAGACCTTTCTCGGACCGATATTTTGCATTTACTTCATACTTCGAATCTTGAGAGACGTTCTTGTAATAATGTTCTTCTCTTCATATGTGGAATTTCTTCACTTGACATTTTTGAGAGATTCTTCAAACTTGGACCACGACTTCTTCATTTTTCTTCAATCTTTATTTGGGATTTTGATATACAACGATCCGCCTCCTTTTCGGACTTGGATCTATTTATCCTCATACCTTGTTAGGGTATTTTTGGATGGATTTCTCCATGATATTTATGGGAGTAAATTGCTTTTCGTCGTGTGTCGTGATCCTTCACATTAATTTTGGAATAATGATTCTTCACATCATCTTGGATTTTTAGCAACAAAATGGAGCCCTCATGCCTTGTTAGGGCCTTTTTGGACTTGACAATCTTCGCGTCCCGCTTCAATAAATTATGCCTTAGCTATGAACTCTATTTAATCACGAGTAACTTTTAAACGATCTTGGTTAGAAGCTAAGTAATCTTTTAAATCGTACGACCTTACATATTGCAATTTATTTGTCCTAATGCATTGATCTTACGGGAGAAAAAGCCACAATTAAAAACATATGAGTATTTGAAAGAACATTTCCATGTTCTACGTTTATCATGATCACTTTTCTAACTTTATCACTTCTCGTTCTTCACTATTTAAAGACCTCTAATTAAAGAGACTCATGAATACTTAGCAATGCAAGTCAAAATTAAGCCAAATTTGGATTAGCTTCATTAAACTATATTAAATCTAAGTTTTGGGTTTTCAAGTCACCTATAGGATCTTGAAAATTCTTGGACTTATAAAGTTTAGAAAGTGCGTTTTAAAGCTCCCTTTATAAGTGACTTTCTATGATCAATTATACGAACTTGCGAAAAGTTCTTGTTCTTAACCCGTATGAGTTAAGACTTTCGCGTTTTAAAGTTCCCTATGTAAAATTCTAGCAAAACTTGATTCAAGCGGGTTAAGGAATGTAAAGGGCTCCAAATGCCCATCAAGTCAAAAATTAACTCTTTTTCTACCCAACGGAAAATATACATTTGTGTCTTAAAAACACTTATGAAAACTAAGAAATTTTTTAGAATTGGGCCATTTTTAGCCTTATTTGCAACAAAACAAAACAAAACGATGAATATTGGAAAGCATGAGGGCGTAGCAAGACAAGTATCTATTCACCCCCATACTAAAATTAAACATTGTCCTTAATGTTTCGAGTCTAAAGGTGGAGTACCCCCATAATAGAAACGAAGAGTCGAATGCTTAGGATCTAGCATGGAAAGGGTGATCAACAATATATCTAAAGCCGTTTATAAATTATGCTAAAAGATAATTGTTAGAACAATAAAGGATATGTCATGGATTCGTGAAAAACTCCTCAAGCAAACGATCGAGGCTCACGTAAACGAACACGAGAGTCTTCAATCGTGGCGATGATGATGATCTAGATAACACATTCACAAACAACCATGAGACAACGAGTTGGAAGGGCACAAATCCCCTCTTATTAACTACATTAGAAAGCGATAATATATACATGGAAAAGCATGGGATCTCCCCCACGAGGAACCTCTTTTTTTATTACCAAGTCATGAGCTCGACTCGATCCCCTCAATGCTAATTATCATTGGGGAAGGTGAATTGGTCGAGGTCGTCCAAAGAAGGGACTTCCCCACCGAAGTAGTGCTTAAGCCTATGTCCATTCAACTTGAAATTAGGTCCATCATTTTGAGCTAGCTCGATGGTCCCATAAGGAAAAACTTGTTTTGTGGTGAACGGATCCGACCAACGGGATTTCAACTTTCCGGAAAATATCTTAAAACGAGAGTTAAAAAATAAAACTTGATCACCAACGTTAAAAACCCGGTTTTTAATTTTTGAATCATGAAACTTTTTAGTCTTTTCCTTAAAAATCAATGAATTTTCATAAGCATTATCACGTAATTTATGTAATTTATTAAGTTGTATTTTCTGGTGATCTCCCGCGGTCTTTAAGTCAAAGTTTGCATGCTTTAGGGCCCAATATGCCTTGTGTTCTAATTCAATAGGCAAGTGACAATTCTTTCCATACACCAACTTATAAGGAGTGCAACCGATAGGTGTCTTATAAGCGGTGTGAAAGGCCCATAAAGCGTCATCGAGTTTGTTGGACCATGAAGCACGGTTTTCTCCTATCGATCTTTCCCAGATCCTCTTCAAAGCTCGGTTTGAAACCTCGACTTGCCCACTCGTTTGCGGGTGATAAGCCGTAGAAAGACGATGTGTAACTCCATATTTCTTTAGAACCTTTTCGAATTGGTCATTACAAAAATGGGTTCCACGATCAATTATAATAGCACGAGGGGTTCCAAACCGAGAGAATAGTTGCTTCAAAAACTTAACTACCACAGGAGCATCATTCGTAGGCAAAGCCTTAGCTTCCACCCACTTAGATAGGTAGTCGACGGCGACGAGGATGTACTTGTTACCATGAGATGATGGGAACGGACCCATAAAGTCAATGCCCCAAACGTCGAAAATCTCACACACTTGAATTATGTTTTGCGGCATTTCATCCTTTTGAGAAGATTTTCCTTGACGTTGGCAAGAATCACATGACTTAACAAGTGCGTGTGCATCACGATAGATCGTAGGCCAAAAGAAGCCGGCATCGAACACTTTCTTAGCCGTGAAGTTAGCACCGTGGTGACCACCCGTGGGTCCTTCGTGACAAGCTTTAAGGTTATTAGTAGCTTCGGTACCAAAAACACAACGTCGAACGAGTTGATCTGCACGAACCCGAAAGAGATAAGGGTCGTCCCAAAAATAGAACTTGACGTCACGAAAGAATTTTCTATTTTGTTGTGTCGTCATACCCTTGATTATGAAGTTCCCCCAATGGTAATTTGCAATGTCGACAAGGGGGTGTCGTCTTTAGAATTCACCACACCAAGAGTCTCGAGAGGAAATGATTCGGTAATTTCCTTGTTCTCGAATGTATCTTTGTGAGGATCTTCCAAACGAGAGAGATGATCGGCCGCTAGATTCTCGGCTCCTTTTTTTTCAAGTATGGTGACATTAAATTTTTGTAGGAGGAGAATCCAACAAAAAAATCTCGGCTTTGCATCAAGCTTAGTGAAGAGGTACTTGATAGCTGAATGATCGGTATACACTATGTTTTTTGTTAAGACGAGATAAGGTCGAAATTTCTCAAAAGCATACACCACGGCAAGTAATTCTTTTTCCATTGTGGTATATTTCATTTGAGCCTCGGTCATCGTCTTACTAGCATAGTGGATAGGTAAGAAGTGTTTTCCATCACGTTGCCCCAAAACGGACCCAATAGCGTAATCACTTGCATCACACATTAGTTCAAAGGGGAGGTTCCAATTTGGAGCTATGAGAATGGATCTTCTGTAAGTTTCCTTTTTAGAGTTTCGAAAGCTTGAACACAATCTTCGTTAAAAATGAAAGGAGCAGCTTTTTCAAGGATATGTGTCATAGTTCGAGATATTTTCGAAAAATCTTTGATGAAACGACGAGAAAAACCCGCGTGACCTAGGAAACTCCGAACTCCTTTTACGGTTTTGGGGTGAGGTAATTTAGTAATGACGTCAATTTTGGATTTGTCGACCTCAATCCCCGCTTTCGATATTTTATGTCCTAAGACGATTCCTTGTTTGCACATAAAGTGACATTTTTCCCAATTAAGCACGAGATTTGTTTCTTCACAACATTTTAACATTTTTTCCAAGTTATTTAAACATGACATGAACGAATCACCAAATACTGAGAAATCATCCATGAATACTTCCATCGACTTCTCGATCATATCGTGAAAAATAGCCATCATACACCGTTGAAAAGTTCTCGGTGCATCCGAATGGCACTCTACGATAAGCAAACGTTCCATATGGACACGTAAACGTAGTTTTCTCTTGATCACGAAGGTCGATAGGGATTTAAAAGTAACCGAAAAAACCATCTAAAAAGCAATAGAATTCATTTCCCGCGAGTCGCTCCAACATTTGATCCATGAAGGGCAAGGGAAAGTGGTCTTTACGAGTGGCGTCTTTTAACTTTCGGTAGTCAATACACACCCTCCAACCGGTCACAACACGAGTTGAAATTAACTCGTTGTTTTCATTAGGTACAACGGTCATTCCTCCCTTCTTAGGGACACAATGGATTGGGCTCACCCATGGGCTATCGGAGATAGGATAAATCATTCCCGCGTCAAGAAGTTTTAAGACCTCTCTTTTAATGACATCGTGAATTTTGGGGTTTACCCTTCTTTGACATTGAATTGCGGGTTTGTATTGCTTGTCCATTAAAATTTTTTGAGTACAAAATTTAGGATCGATTCCTTTAATGTCGGAATTTTCCACGCAATTGCCCTTTTGTGTGTTTTCAAGATTTTTATAAGTGCGGTTTTTTCGATACTGGAAAGATCTTTCGCAATAATTACCGGCAATCTATCTTCACCTTCTAAAAATGCGTATTCTATATGAGGTAGAAGGTCTTTCAATTCAAGGATTGGTGATTCCTTAATTGATGATTTCGGTTCAACACTCATAATTTCCATCGGCGGAAAATTAGGTGGAATTTTTTCGTTACTAAAAGTCACATTTTCTTCATTGTCGATTAAATCGCCTCCTTCGAATGGAGCGAGAGAATGTGAATTTGTTGCAACAATAGGATCTAAAATAGTGGGATTGCCACAAATAGAACCTTCAGAAAATCCTAACACCTCTTGTGAAAATTCATCGACTACTACGTCCATTAAATCAACGTGATTTATAATAGCGATAGCGTAAACATGAGAAGGTGTCAAATATTTGGTAGCGTTTATAACAAGTTCCTCCTCGTTGAATCTTAAAGTAATCTTTCTAGCGAGAACATCAATGATCGATTTCGAGGTATCTAAAAAGGGGCGACCCAAAATTAGAGGAACTTGAGGATCCGCGGGAATATCTACGACGATAAAATCGACCGGAAAGTAGAATTTCCCAACCTTAACAAAAACGTCTTCGGCTACTCCACATGCGAGAATTGTAGAATGATCGGCCATTTCGATGGACATTTTTTAAGGAGTAAGAGCCGGAAGTGATAGCGATTTCCATATGCAAAAAGGCATCAAATTAATGCTCGCGCCAAGATCGGCCAAGGCGAGGCATTCTTCCATTTCTTGAATATCACATGGAATAAGGAATTTGCCGGGATCACCAACTTTTTTTGGTATTCGGTTAAGATAAACCGAAGAACAATTAGATAGCTTTGAAAGCTTTTCCTTATCGTTCATCATACTTTTAAAAGTGGAGGCAAAACGAGGCATATATAACAACACGTCGGCTAAACTCAAATTAAAGTGCACTTGTTGAAACATTTTAAATAAATGCTCGATTTGTTGATTATTACGTTCATGCAATTTCTCCTTGTTTCATCTCGATGGGTAAGGTAAGGGTGGTGAGGGTTGGGACGTAGGCAACGGCCTTGGAATCTCGGGTTCCATAATTTGTATTGGTTCAACCGTAGGTGTGGTTTGAGCGGTACTTCGTGGGCTTGATATATGCTCTTTTTCGACCACCACCTCGGGTTCTTTCTCGATTTCCTTCTCTGCAGAAGTACTTGGACGAGAGATTGGCTCTTTGAAAGTTTTACCACTACGAGTAGTAATAACCTTCATTTCTCCTTTCGGGTTTGCAATGGTATCACTAGGAAGACCACCCGAGGAAGATGGTTTACACATTATGGCTTCAAAAATACTTGCCATTCTATCTTCAAATTTTGATTGCCTTTTATCCGCTTTTAATAACTCTTGTTTAATCTCATGTTGACCTTGTTCCATCTTTTGTTGATTTTGTTGAAGATGTTGAACGTTTCCTTCCATTTTATTAGCATGAGTTTTCAATTCATTAGAAAGTTCATTTTTAACTCGTTTTTCAAATCGGATCTTAAGCTAATCATTTCCCTTTGCATGTTATCAAATTTAGCATCATTTGCCTTAGCGTAATCTAAAAATTCACCTTGAAGATTTTTAGTGTGAGCATTTTGAAAACGCTGAGGAGTGTTTTGAAAATCACGATTTTGACTTTAATTTTTCACTTGCCCATTGTTCCCACCTTGGTTGTTGTAATTACCCTTGTTATAATTTTGTTGATTCCCTTGATAACCACCACCTTGATTGTTGTTTCGATAGTTATTAGCATTTTTATTTTGTGGAGCTTGATTTGGGCGGGAACCTTGGCCGTTTTGGTTGTAAGTTCCCATAGATACATAAGCACTCGAAGTGTTACCACCGGCGGTAATGCACTCGGAAAAATCATGAGCTCCGCCACAAGATATACAACTCTTTTCAATTGATTTTACCGATGCGGAACTCAAAGCATCTTGTGCTTTCCAATGAGTCATAAGAGATGAAAATCTATCGAAAAATCAATTCTCCTCATTTTCTTCATCTTGTAAGGCATTCATGTTACGAGACGATGACGAACCCATAGTGGCAACACTCGGTGTGTTACGAGGGTTATAAACCTTAGATCTATTCTTGATAATCTTTAAAGCCTCATCGGTCGTTTTGCACAAAAAACTACCACCCGCGGCGGCATTCAAATAATCTCGTTCATGATCGTTAAGCCCATTATAAAACGTATCAAGTTGATGCAATTCGGAAAAATCATGGTGTGCACATTCATGTAACATTTCCTTAAATCGTTCCCATGCCGTTGAAAAACTTTCGTTAGGTCTTTGTGTAAACCTTGAAATCTCATTTCTCAAATGTGTCGTCTTAGATGTTGGGAAAAATTGGTTCACAAATTTAGACACGAGATCACCCCATGTCAATATCGAATTTGGAGGTTCTTTCTCGAGCCAAATTTTGGCGGGTCCATTTAAAGAGTATGGAAACAGCATCATCTTAATGGCATCGTGTGGAACATCCTTAAACTTGCTTATAGCGGTGAGACAATTGAAATTTCGTATGTGATAATGAGGGTTATCCTTTTCATGTCCGCGAAATTTGTTAGCTTGTAGCATCGACATTAAACCCGTCTTGACCTTAAAATTCTCCGCAAGGTGTGGAAACCTAAGTTTCCTCGAATCTTTTAGCTACTAGGCATAGCCATTGTTCATATGATTATACAATCAAAGCGGAAAAGAACAATAACTATGTAACAAGGTGTTTAGGCACAATAACACATGAATTAAACAAAAGGGTTGCTCATTATATTGATAATAAACAACCACTAGACGTGTATACATTAATCCCACGTCTAGTGCAACACACGCTTTAGGTTTACATTGTGAATGAAAGTTATGAATAAACCTAATACCCTTGGTTCCTTTTATAGTGTAAGGATTAGGGTTTACAAGAGATAAAAATGAATAAACATGTAAATCTTCTATTTAAATAAACTTATACAAAATATCTCCTGCATGTTTATCTAAATAGAAGCTTCCAAAGGCTTCTTGTCTACGTTTCTGTCAATGCTTAGTTTGTACATGACAATGCTTGGATTGTACATGACAATGCTTGAGCCATCAACCTCCGATTTGCTCTTGTCAACACTTGATTTTCTCTTGACAACACTTAGACAAATGTCTTCATGTTTTCTTCGTTTTTTAGTTTCTACCACATCAACTTTTTGACCCAACAATCTTCCCCTAGTTGATGTCGGCAAAACTCTTTGTGTATCTCTTGTAAGTTGTACATCATCTTCAAATTTCTTCCCCTCAATTGTAGCATGTATGTCTTCCCCTTTTTGTCACATCAACAGGGAAGTAAACAATGTATACAATCTTGAAGATTCTCCAAATGTAGCTCTATGTAATGATCTTGAAGAAAAATAAATAAAGTAATCTTGATGTAGAAGTAGAATAACCCAACCTTGTGTTCCATGTCTTGCACTATCCATGTGATGAAGAACTTATACGAATGATTAAATATAAGTAGACCTCGATCCCTTGTCAATTTTCTCATCCTTTGTGAGACACTGAGCACGATAATGTAACTCCTTCAAGTGTTATGACAAGTCTTCGTCACCAACCGTGTAAGCATGAACAAGTTACCTTTAAAGAATAATGTTGACTAGGCACCATCTTTAAAGATATAATAGAACAGAAACTCGCGAAAATCTTCTTCGAACATCAAACTTACCATAAGAATTCTTCCCCTTAAGCTAACACCTCTTCATGACAAGTCTTAATAAACCAATATCTTCATATGTAAAAGCTGTTAGCGAATAACTCTTTCACAAGGCTATCCCGATTACATACTCTAATATCAATCAAAGTCTTCATGAATTGTTGCTAACTTACTTAAAAATCATTTACTCCTTGTAAAAATATCCGAGCCATTAATATCAACTTGATATTCTGCATAAAAACGGAGATTCCATGTACCTTCGTGTGTGAATACCTCTTTTTTTTCAAGAATATTCTTGTATCAAACAAACAATTCATCAAGTTTAAGTTCATAGTACTTAATTAAAACAAAAGATGTGAACGTTCTAGAAATAACAAAACAAGTTAACTATTTAGAATAAGATTTTCTCAGAAACATGCTCTTTGGCCTTAGCTGCAATCCAGAACTAGTAACTAGTTATTTTTACCAGATTTTCTCAAAAACACAGATTTTGGCCTTAGGTGGGTGGTGAGGCCACACTTCTTCTTCCTGCAGTTAGTAGCTCTTTTGGGAAGACGGTCATAACACTTGCGACAAATTTACTTGTTTTGATTGTACTTCTGAGCCAAAATCAGAAGGTTAGGAGCGACCTTGGCCGGACCCATACCTCCCACCCTCAACCTTAAGACCAAATGAAGAGTCGACTCTTTCTGAATATTGTAATCAGCAAGATTACGACCATCTTCAAGTTGTTTCCCTACAAATATCAACCTCTACTGATTTGTTGGAATACCTTCTTTGTCCTGGATCTTGGCCTTAAAATTGTCGATGGTGTCACTGGATTCCACTTCAAGGGTTATTGTCTTCCCTGTCAATGTTTTCACGAAGATCTGCATGGTTTTTTTCTATACGGTTAAAAATGAAAATCGGCTGGGAGGATGAGCAGATTAATGTGAGTGATAAAGGCTCACATGATGGTGAATCTTTGGGTGTTGCTGAAGCCCTAACTGAATTGAAGAAGCAACCAGCTTTTGATACATCTCTGGTAACTCCTATCAATTTAGACTTGTCTTTTACAGCTATGTTGGAGCAAATCACAAGAGGCGCTGAGACAAGTAATTTGGGTGTTGACAAGCAAACTTTGAACGCTAACACAACAAGCGCTGACATGAGCAAATTGGGCGCTGACAAAAGAAATTTGAGCGTTGACAGATCTACAGATGAGGTTGATGTATTCCAGTTATCATCTATCATCAAAGAAGTATCTTCACAGGTATTACCATCATCCTTACCCATCATTGATCCATTAGAAAAGGGTAAAGGAATCATGGTAGAAGTAGAAGTTCCAAAGGATGCAGCACAGGTAGAGTTTGATAGAAGGTTGGCTGCACAACTTGTGAAACAAGAAAGGAAGAAGGTTGGTGAATCACCATTTGTTGTCACTTCAGAGGAACAAGAAGGAAGTGATGAAGCAAGTTCATATTCAAGTGTGATGGTAATAGAACAACCAGAAAGACTTGAGTATGGTGATGATTTGGCAAGAGAGAAGCTGAATGAGTTGAAATTGCAAGTAGATTTTGATATGCCAGAAGTTGTTCAGATGTACCATGCTTGGGAAGATAGGTGTATGGAGAATCCAGATTTGACTATTTCTTACCAGATTTGGGGTTTGGAGATTCTTCTAAGAGTACAAAAAGACTGCAAGGTAATTTTTAAACACAAAGCTAGAAATGTTATTTCACTGCTGAAAAGGGATAGAAGGGAGCTGTACTACATGCTACTCAGATGTCATGGAACAGGATGGACCTATAAGAAATTGTTGGGATTATCCTTTGAAGAGTTGGAGTACAAGGCTTATCCCATTTCGGTAAAAGTGCAGGAAATGAACATTCTGAGACTTCTTTCAGGTGAAAGGAAAGAAGAGCTTGCAGAAGAGATGGAGATTAAGAAGGCAATGATTGTTACAAGACCTTTGAAGAAGGGAGTTCCTCCTGAGTTTCCTAAATATATGGATAGATTGAAGCCTAGTGAAGCTGTTATAAGAAGGAGCATCAAGCTCTCATCATTGGAAGCTTCAGATATGGTATAAGTGTTACCTCTTGATTCCAGAAACCCTATTATAAGTTATGAAGAAGATGAAAGTGGGTTTTGGAAGATTGGCAGGTATGGGAAAGAGGTACACACATTTACCAATCTTATATCTTTGTTTGCAAGTGTTGATAGAGAAGACTTGGTAGACCTTTGGAGGTTGTTGGAAGCCAAGTATGAGACTGAAGCTCCTAATTTAGTCAATGGAATAAAACTTTGGTCAACATTCAAGAGAATGTGTGGACCAAGAGAAGAAGATCCTGCTGTTTGGAAGGATCTTGAAGATGATCTCAGTGGTCTTTAATGGCGTTTGTATTCAGCTGCTGGTGTTTATTATTTGAGCTCTACAAAGTTTGCTGAGTATCTTCTTGTAGATGGTCAGTATTCCATGTCCAAAGAAGTTTTGGAGAAGATGAAGACAACACAGCTGGAGATTGATTATTCAAGTGACGTGGTCAAAGATTTGATCAGACATATTTATTACCAATATGATAAGAGTTGTAAGATTCCTCCTAGTTCTTAATTTTTATTCAGAAACTTGACTACTAGAGTAGATATCAAGTTTAGGGGAGGATTGTTGGGAATAAAATGTAGCCAGTCCACTTGAGCGCTGACAAGAGTAAAACAAGCGTTGATAAGAAGAAAACAAACGCTGACAGATCAAGCGTTGACAAGAAGAAGTCAAGCGTTGATAGGTTGAAGACAAGCACTGATAGGAAGATACAGTCTACGCGTATATATTGTTTCTAGTTTGTTTCTAGTAAAGATAAGTTCAACATTGTATTTTCTATAATTATCTTTACCTAGAATAGTTGATATGTAGACTCTTGTACAAGGCTTCTTATGTCTATAAAAGAAGACCTTTAGGTTATGTTTAATAATAAGTTTTCATACGTTAAACACTTTCATTGTAAGCAAGTTTGTTATTATCAATCAAGTGAAAGTTTGTTTTACATCTTTGTGGGTTCTTGTTTAAGTGTTAATTCCGCATAACACTTAGATTACTTTATACATAAACAAAGTTTCTCTACGTGTATAACTTGATCTAATCTCGTATACACAAGCTAAATCGATCTAAGTTTGGGATCAACAAGTGGTATCAGAGCTTGTTGAGAAACTTTTGATCTTAAAGAACACAAGAACCCTAAAATCACCAAAACCCTAATTTTCACAAAACCCTAAAAACATCATGTCCACTTCAGATGCAGCCTCCTCCTCCTCAAACCCCAACATCAAGATTCCCATGCTAGATGCAAACAACTTTGAGCTGTAGAAATTCAACTTTGAGAAATATCTGGGGATCTATGACTACATTCTCTGGGAGATTATTGAATATGGGAACACATTCAATAAAGCTGAAAAGATTGCTAATGCCATTGCTATAAGATCAGCTGTTGCTGGATGTTCAAAAGAAGATAAGAAAGAAAAACCTGATGATGGTAGAGCTGTGTCTACTGAAGACATAGCAAAGAAAAGGGTTGATATGAAAACCCTAAACATTCTGAAACTTTCTTTGGGACAAGAAAACCAGCATAAATACAGAGGTTATGAGTCTGTAAAAGACCTTTGGGCAGCTCTTGAAGTTGCATATGGTGGTAATGCTGATACTAAGGAAGAGAAGAAGAAGCAACGCATGCATGAGTATGATGTCTTTAAGGCTCAACCTAATGAGAAGCTTAGCAGTGTGAGAAGCAGACTGCTTGACATTACAAGCAAGCTGTCCTTCATGGGGACACAAGTTGGTGATGTTGACATTATTGCCACTTTTCTTAAAAGCCTTGGTGATGCGTGGAAGATTGAGGCAAGATCTATACTTTCCAATAACACTCACAAAAGTTCTAATTTTGATGATATCTACAACAAACTGAGGCTGTTGGAGAATAAAACTCTTTTGGAGCATGGAAGTAAGTCTACCAATAGTGACATGGCCTTCTTCTCACATAATGAAGGTCAATTTGATCAGAAGGACTCATACATGCACCCAGTTACTGGATCGACATGTGTCAACGCTGGATCCTATCTTGTCAACGCCTCACATTCAGACGCTGACACATACAAAAGTGACTCACCAAGAGTTAAGCCTGCTGTTTTGGATCTGGATACTGTGTGTGCATACATTGCTTCTTTGCCCAATGGTTCAGTGATTACATATGAGGACCTTGAGCAAATAAGTGATGAGCACTTAGAGGAGATGGATATAAACTGGAACATGGCTCTTGCTAGTATAAGAGCAAACAGGTGGAATAGAAGGTTTAAGAAGAAGATGAACTTTAATGCAAAGGACACTACTGGATTTGATAAATCTAAGGTTGAGTGCTACAATTGTCATCGTATGGGGCACTTTATGAGGGAATGCAGATCTCCAAGAAGATCTGATGCTGGAAAACCCTCAAGCCAAATTGTTAAGGCCCAGGATCCTAAGGCCATGGTAGCAGTGCAAGAAATTGATGGTATTAGATGGGACTGGAGCTATTTGGCTAAGGATGGGGAAGATGATAAAGCTTTGGTTGCTGAGATAGAAGAAGAAGAGCATGTTCAATATGCTCTCATGTCACACTCCTCCTCTTCATCAGATAATGAGGTATACGATGATGCTTTTTGTAGTAAGGGTTGTCATTTAAATACTGAAAAACTTAACAAAGAGGTTTTAAAATTGTTAAGTGATGTGAGTACTGAGAGATGCAAATTGTCTAACTATCAAATTGCTCTCACTCAAACTGAGAAGACAGTTTCTGAGTATAAGAAAATTGAATTTGACCTAAAAGGTAAAATAAATATCTTAAAACCTGAGTTAAATGCTAGTAATGATGTTAGAAACATCATGGAAAGGGCTAAGTTAGAAGAGGCTATCAAGAATAAGGATAATGTTGACCTTAAAATTCAAAGATTTGATAAGGCCTCACAAACCCTAGGAGAATGTGTTAATAAACAGAGGGATCCTAAGGACATGACTGGGATTAGGATGAAAGACTATACTGTTGTTCCATCACCAGCTAGGGATTTTTATGGTGTCCAAAGAAAGGACTTATCTTGGACTGGTTTACCAGAACTCCAAGAGGATGAGTTTACTCCTCTACCAAGATTCCTTACCCTAGTTGAAGAATATAGGCAAAAGCTGAGTGATTTGGATGAATGGAAGAAAGCCAACCCTACCTTGTTTGTTAAGGGTGGCATTTTGTGTGAAAGTCAAAATGAGTCTACCCCTATTAAGGTAACAAACCCAATCACTAGCAAGACTGTTGACCTTGGCTCAAACACTGTTAGAAAACCTAGCATTAAGTATGCAGAAATGTATAGGAATACTAGGTCACCTAAAAGCCAAGTTAGTAATAATGGAACAGGTTTCTTTTCTTCTAGACCTAGAGTTACGTCTAGAAAAGCCTGTTACACTTGTGGTAGCTTTTCACATTTAGCATATAAGTGTGTCAACGCTTCCAAGGTCAACGCTGTCAAAAGGTCAACCATTGTCAGACCCAAAACTTTTGTGGAGCAAAGTCCACAAGTTGTTAGACCAGCCCCATTTTTCACTAAAGGGTCTAACACTCATGGAAAAAGACCTTTTCAAAAGACCAATACATGGTCTAATAGGCAATGGGTTTCTGTAGCAAACCCTAGGTTCAACGCTGACAAGGTTAATTTCAGCGTTGACAAGACCAAATCCAACACTGACAGAAACGTTACCAGACCTAAATATTTGCAACCACAGGGAAAGGGGTCTAAAGCTTATTCGAGCTTGACATGGAGACCTAAGCAAGATCAAAACCCTAATTCTAATGGGCTTTCTATGACATGCAACAGATTTAATTATATTTCAAAGGTCATCACAAAACCAATTGGGGTTAACTGGGTATTTCATCCAAAAAGGGATGAACAAGGGGTTGTTATAAGAACTAAGTCTGTTCTTGTTGAACAACCAGATGAATCCAAGTCTGCTAAGGCTTGGGTTCCCACAGAAAACTAATTTGTTTTCTTTATGTGTAGGGCATTCAAAAACAGGTCAATGATTATGGATATTGGGACAGCGGATGCTCTAGGCACATGACTGGGAAGGAAGATTACCTAACTAACTTCACTCCCATTAAGGATGGTGATAAGGTTTACTTTGGAGGCAGATATGGAACTATCACAGGCAAAGGAACTCTTCTCACCAAGAACTTGCGTTTTGAAAACATGTTTCTGGTAAAGGAACTTGATTACAATCTTTTTAGTGTATCATAAGTTTGTGATAACAAAAATAAAGTTTTGTTTACTGATACTGAATGCTTGGTGTTAAGCAAAGATTTTAAAATTCCAGATGAGAAATACATTGACTATAGAACACCTAGGCATAAAGACATTTATAATGTGAATCTTAATGGGATTAAGATGAATAATAATATGTCATGTTTTTATGCTAAAGCTTCAGTTGATGAGAGTAATCTATGGCACAGGAGACTAGGGCACATAAACTTTAAGAATATAAACAGGCTTGTGAGACTTAGCTTGGTTGATGGTTTGCCTGAAAAGGCTTTCCACAATGACCACTCTTGTGTTGCATGCCTTAAAGGCAAGCAGCACAAGGTCTCATTTAAGTCTAAACAGGTGCACTCTAGTTCTAAACCACTTCACTTGCTGCATATGGACCTGTTTGGTCCAACTAATATAGAGAGTTTGAATGGTAAATCATACTGCTTTGTCATCACAGATGACTTTTCTAGGTTTACTTGGACTTTCTTTTTAGCTATGAAAAGTGACACTACTGATACTTTAATTGACTTTATTACTCAGATAGAGAAGAAAACTAGTAATGAAGTTAAAATGCTTAGAAGTGATAATGGTGGTGAGGTTAGAAATAAATTGTTAGATGATTTTTGTGCCAAGAAAGGGATTACTAGCCAGTTTAGTGTTGCCAGAACCCCACAGCAAAATGGGGTTGCTGAGAGAAGGAATAGAACCCTAATTGAAGCAGCCAGGACTATGTTGGCTGATGCTCACTTTCCCATAGCTTTTTGGGCTGAGGCTGTGAATACAGCTTGTTATGTTCAGAATAGAGCATTGGTCAACAAGATACAGAACAAAACACCTTATGAATTACTGTGGGGAAGGAAACCTATTATTGGTTTTCTTAAACCTTTTGGCTGTCATGTAGTTATGTTAGATACTAGTGATGCCTTAGGTAAATTCAGTGCAAAATGTGATGAAGGTTATTTCATGGGTTATTCAGTGCAGAGCAAGGGATATAGGGTTTACCTTAAGAAGGAAAAACGTATACTTGAGAGAGTACATGTTAGGTTTTTAGAGAGTAAACCTAGTGATCCTGAAAGTGGTCCAAATTGGTTGTTTGACTTGGAAACTCTATCTAGGACTTTGAATTATATGCCTGTTACTAATCCAAACATTGTGAAGGTAACTTCAAATGTTGTGGAAGAACCAATTGTTGATGTTTCAGGTACACAGGTTAATGAAGAGGTTGGATCACAAGCAGACAAGGCACCTCACATACAAGAGTATGTTACTATTCCCATATGGACAGATGCTTTCGCTGTTGCTGCTGCTGATGGAAAGGATAATGGTGGTCCCCAAGTACCACCAGTTAACAACATGCATGGTCCTTCAGGCGCTGACAAAGGAAAATCTGGCGCTGACAGGACAAATTCAGGCGTTGATGGCTCAAACGTTGACAACACCATTTCAGGCGTTGATGATCCAAACGCTGACAACCTTGGTTCAGGCGTTGACAACACTTTTTAGCATATTTTCTCTTCCAATTTTGAACAAGGTGAACCTTCAAATACACATGAAGAGGTTCATACTAATATTGATGGAAGAGAGTCTAAAGAAGATATTGGCAACATGGATGATGAGATTGAAGACAATAGACTTTTTGAGGGAGGAGTTCTCACATCTACTATGAAGAATCACCCTCCTTCTCAAATTATTGTGGATGTCATGACTCCTGTTCAGACTAGAAGATCTCGTCAGAATCTTGGTGGATTCATTGCTAATATACACAAGAAGGTTGATACCCCTCTTGTTCAAGCATGTTTGTTTGCCTGTTTTCTGTCACAACAGGAACCCAAGAAGATTTTTGATGCTCTCAAAGAACCAAGTTGGGTGGAAGCAATGCAGGATGAGCTTCATCAATTTACAATTCAGGATGTTTGGGAGCTGGTTGATTGTCCCAGGTATGTCAGACATATTGGGACTAGCTGGGTTCTAAGAAACAAGAGAGATGAAAGAGGCATTGTGGTCAGAAACAAGGTATGTTTAGTGGCTCAGGGATATACACAAGAGGAAGGGATAGACTATGAGGAGGTCTTTGCACTAGTTGCAAGGATTGAAGCTATAAGGATATTTCTAGCCTATGCTTCCTGCATGGGCTTCATTGCCTATCAAATGTATGTGAAGAGTGCTTTCTTATATGGCATAATTGTTGAGGAGGTATATGTTATGCAGCCTCCTGGTTTTGAAGATCCAGAGAATCCATACAAGGTGTATAGAGTCAAGAAAGCTATGTATGGACTTCATCAAGCCCCAAGAGCATGGTATGGCACATTGTCCACTTATTTGGTGGGAAATGGCTTCAAAAGGGGCACCATAGACCAGACATTATTTACAAAGAAGGCTGGTAAGGATGTCTTACTTGTTCAGGTTTATGTTGATGATATCATCTTTGGCTCCACCAATCCAAAGATGATTGAAGACTTTTCCAAGATTATGACAGACAAATTCAAGATGAGTGCAATGGGGGAGATGAACTTCTTTCTAGGATTACAAGTTCAGCAGAAAGAAGATGGTATCTTCATCTCTCAGCATAAGTATGTAGCAGAGATCTTGAAGAAGTTTGGCTTTTCTCTACATGAAAAGAGGGCTACTACTCCTATGGATAGAGAACACCCTTGGGGAAAAGTTGGAGATGGAAAAGATGTGGATGTCAGGCACTATAGATCAATGATTGGTTCATTGATGTATCTTACAGCCTCCAGACATGACATCATGTTTGATGTGTGTGCTTGTGCACGCCATCAAGTGACTCCCAAAGAATGTCACCTTTATGTTGTCAAGAGAATCTTTAGGTACCTTAGATGTTATCCAGATCATGGCTTGTGGTACCCAAAAGATTCACCATTGGAGCTTATTGCATATTCAGACAGTGACTATGGTGGTGATAAGTTTGATAGGAAATCCACAACTGGTGGATGTCAGTTTCTTGGGAGTAGGTTGATATCTTGGCAATGCAAGAAACAAACAGTGGTGGCCAATTCTACAACTGAAGCAGAGTATGTAGCTGCAGCTGCTTGTTGTGGACAAGTCTTATGGATTCAGAACCAGTTGTTGGATTATGCGTATAATTTCATACATACCAAGATTTTTGTTGACAATAACAGCACTTTATGCATTATTAAAAATCTTGTACATCATTCTAAAACAAAACACGTAGAAATTAGACATCATTTTATAAGGGACTATTTTGAAAAGGGTTTAATACAACCAGATAGGGTTGACACAGAAGAAAATGTGTCTGATTTACTAACTAAACCTTTTGATGCTGGAAGGTTTCAATACTTGGTAACAAGTATTGGAATGATCAATCTCACGTAATATGTGTTTTGGGGTCTTTATGTAAAAGTATGTACAGGATAATGCATTGTTATTGGTCTTTTGAAGTTAGATTTTCCACTATATTTTTCTAACGCTGACAAAGGTTATCTTAACGCTGACAAGTGTTATCGTGGCGTTGTCAGCAACAATGTTAGTTTTGTGGTTTTTAATCTAAATGTGCAGGTGGTGTTAGCATTATACCATTGGATACAGAGTTTCTTATGGATCCTTGGAGACTCATTTGAGCATGTTTTTATTTATGGATGATGGTTGGAATATTTTTATTCCTATCTTGACATAAAGTTTTTATGTTCATGCATATTTTTGAGCAACATATGTATCACAGTTTAAGGGGAGGTTTTAGGAACCTTTAGGACTTTTGGGTATCCTTATGATACTCTTATCATAATTCTAGATTGTGTCCACAGGTGAGTATGAGTTAGTTTTACTAAATCATGAGGCACTGTAGCATGCAAAGTTGATATACTATGCATGCTGCCAATACATTTTTGGCCTAGAATTGGTTGTGGTCTGTTGGGAAACTTGGGAATGATTTTATCATGGGTTTTACCTGGGAGTAACAAGGAATTTTATGAGATAACTTAGTTGTTAAGAGTTTTGGTTAGCAAGGGACACTAGAGGACTGTTATGTCTATCTTGCATAAGCAAGTGTGCATAACTGGACAGTGCTTGCCGTCCTATAATAATTATCAACTTATAGGTTATCTTCACTAGGATAAATTACTTTGTTAAGGTCCTTTTTCTTTTTTCTTACTTTTATATTTGGACGCTGACAAGTATTTTTCCAAGTGTTGTTATGACCAATTTAGACGCTGACATGGCTTTGGCAAACGTTGACAAGAATATAGCCCTTGGGCGTTGATGGGTTATTTTTTTACCATTGACACTCATTGGGACCTACCCAGTTGTTACTTTTTGACGAATTTTGGGGCCGTAATTTTGGAGCAGATAACTTTTAATTAATGCATGAGATAACTTATTTTCTTTTCAATATTTTTATCATGATATTTTGAAAATAGTTGCCTCATTTTTGACCAATCACATACATGTATCTCTGCTATATATTTGGCTCCTATTTTTAAACAGGGTACCTATCATTCTTGTCTAACAGTTTTCTCCTATAATTCATCTTTCTAAATATTCACAAACAGCTTTCTTCTACAATGGCACCAAAATTTAAACCAAGTGATTTGGTATTGGGATTCAGGAGTCAACACAACATGATTGCATATTTGGACGCTGATGATGCTCTGTTTCCCCAATACACCCAGATGGTGGCGTATTTGAATGCATCCCCAATTAGGTATGCTCTTTCTCATGCTCCTCTCATCTCTGTCACACATATTAAACAATTTTGGAATACTGTAAGTTCCTCAACAGTTAATAATGTGACTACATTATCATCTATTGTTCATGGGCGTACATGGTTGGTTACTGAAGCCTTAGTTCGTCAGGCTTTGCATCTTGATGATGCAGATGGTATAACCACCCTCCCCATTCATGAAATAGAACAAGGACTAAGGGCTTTGGGTTATCCTTTCCCTGATGAGGGAACTTTAAACAAATATCATAAACAGGAGTTTCCCCCAGCCTGGAAGTACCTCATACATGTCATCTTACAATGTTTGAGTCCCAAGTGTACTGCACACAATGAGATTAACAGATCAATTGCTAGTGCTATTGTGTGCGTTGCAACTGGGAAAAAGTTTAATTATTCTAAAATGATTTTTGATGACATGTGTAAAAACAAAGGGAATAAGATGACTTTGGCTTATCCCAGATTTTTTCAAATGGTTTTTGATGTGCAAAATTACTGCACAAGGGATCATGATGATTTTTATGAGATCCCTGTGCAAAAGAAAGCTATTTTTACAAAGATGAACTCACCCCCTCACCGTGAATTACCCCTCACCCCAGCTATGCTTGCTGTTATTGCAGCAGCACAACCCCAACCAGACCCACAACCACAACTTGACCCCATAACAGAACCTTTACCTTCACCTCAACACATGGAACTTGACCAAGAACCCTTTGACGCTGACACATTAAATGTTGGCGTTGATACAAGTAATCCAAACGTTGACACCATTCCTCCAAAGACCCAAACACCCCTTAACCTTCCAACATCCACCCAATCCACATCATCTTCTACCCCACCACAATATAGGTTGCAAAACCGCCAAAGGACTACTGTAGTGTTCTCCTCTAGTGGTCCTAGCCATATAGCAGATAGAACCACCACCACAAGTGTGGTTGGTGCTATGGATGAGGCTGGGACTATTGGTTCTGGCTTAGATGCAGGCCAACACAGTCCTAACATCTTTAAGACCTCATCCATGCCCCATGAATCTAACTTGGTAGGTCAAATACCCATTTTAGAGGAGGGCAGATTGGAACCAATGACATTAATGGAATTGACGGTTGTCTGCATTAGCTTGCAAAAGCAAAATGCAGACTTGGTACAAATTGTCAGTACACAAGGCCTTGAACTAAAGCAATTGAGGGAGAGGATTGTTATTTTGGAGAATGCTAGCACAAGGCGTGGGATGTAGGAATCTTCCAAAGGAGAGGATGAGAGGATTAATGTGAGTGATAAAGGCTCATATGATGGTGAATCTTTGGGTGTTGCTGAAGCCCTAACTAAATTGAAGAAGCAACCAGCTTTTGATACATCTCTGGTAACTCCTATCAATTTAGACTTGTCTTTTACAGCTATGTTGGAGCAAATCACAAGAGGCGCTGAGACAAGTAATTTGGGCGTTGACAAGCAAACTTTGAACGTTGACACACCAAGCGCTGACATGAGCAAATTGGGCGCTGACAAAAGAAATTTGAGCGTTGACAGATCTGCAGATGAGGTTGATGTATTCCAGTTATCATCTATCATCAAAGAAGTATCTTCACAAGTATTACCATCATCCTTACCGATCATTGATCCATTAGAAAAGGGTAAAGGAATCATGGTAGAAGTAGAAGTTCCAAAGGATGCAGCACAGGTAGAGTTTGATAGAAGGTTGGCTGCACAACTTGTGAAACTAGAAAGGAAGAAGGTTGGTGAATCACCATTTGTTGTCACTTCAGAGGAACAAGAAGGAAGTGATAAAGCAAGTTCAGATTCAAGTGTGATGGTAATAGAACAACCAGAAAGACTTGAGTATGGTGATCATTTGGCAAGAGAGAAGTTGAATGAGTTGAAATTGCAAGTAGATTTTGATATGCCTGAAGTTGTTCAGATGTACCATGCTTGGGAAGATAGGTGTATGGAGAATCCAGATTTGACTATTTCAGACCAGATTTAGGGTTTGGAGATTCTTCTAAGAGTACAAAAAGACTGCAAGGTAATTCTAAAACACAAAGCTAGCAATGTTCTTTCACTGCTGAAGAGGGATAGAAGGGAGTTATACTACATGCTACTCAGATGTCATGGAACAGGATGGACCTATAAGAAATTGTTGGGATTATCCTTTGAAGAGTTGGAGTACAAGGCTTATCCCATTTGGGTAAAAGTGCAAGAAATGAACATTCTGAGACTTCTTTCAGATGAAAGGAAAGAAGAGCTTGCAGAAGAGATGGAGCTTAAGAAGGCAATGATTGTTCCAAGACCTTTGAAGAAGGGAGTTCCTCTTGAGTTTCCTAAAGATATAAATAGATTGAAGCCTAGTGAAGTTGTTATAAAAAGGAGCATCAAGCTCTCACCATTGGAAGCTTAAGATATGGTACAAGTGTTACCTCTTGATTCCAGAAACCCTATTATAAGCTATGAAGAAGATGAAAGTGGGTTTTGGAAGATTGGCAGGTATGGGAAACAGGTACACACATTTACCACTCTTATATCTTTGTTTGCAAGTGTTGATAGAGAAGACTTGGTAGACCTTTAGAGGTTGTTGGAAGCCAAGTATGAGACTGAAGCTCCTACTTTAGTCAATGGAATAAAACTTTGGTCAACATTCAAGAGAATGCGTGGACCAAGAGAAGAAGATCTTGTTGTTTGGAAGGATCTTGAAGATGATCTCAATGGTCTTCAATGGCGTTTGTATTCAGCTGCTGGTGTTTATTATTTGAGCTCTACAAAGTTTGTTGAGTATCTTCTTGTAGATGGTCAGTATTCCATGTCCAAAGAAGTTTTGGAGAAGATGAAGACAACACAGCTGGAGATTGATTATTCAAGTGACGTGGCCAAAGATTTGATCAGACATATTTATTACCAATATGATAAGAGTTGTAAGATTCCTCCTAGTTCTTAATTTTTATTCAGAAACTTGATTACTAGAGTAGATATCAAGTTTAGGGGAGGATTGTTGGGAATAAAATGTAGCCAGTCCACTTGAGCGCTGACAAGAGTAAAACAAGCATTGATAAGAAGAAAACAAACGCTTACAGATCAAGCGTTGACAAGAAGAAGTCAAGCGTTGATAGGTTGAAGACAAGCACTGATAGGAAGATATAGTCTACGCGTATATTGTTTCTAGTTTGTTTCTAGTAAAGATAAGTTCAACATTGTATCTTCTATAATTATCTTTACCTATAATAGTTGATACGTAGACTCTTGTACAAGGCTTCTTATGTCTATAAAAGAAGACCTTTAGGTTATGTTTAATAATAAGTTTTCATACGTTAAACACTTTCATTGTAAGCAAGTTCGTTATTATCAATCAAGTGAAAGCTTGTTTTACATCTTTTTGTGTTCTTGTTTAAGTGTTAATTCCGCATAACACTTAGATTACTTTATACATAAACAAAGTTTCTCTACGTGTATAACTTGATCTAATCTCGTATACACAAGCTAAATCGATCTAAGTTTGGGATCAACACAAGGATAGCGAGAATCACAATAGCTTCTCCAAACCCTCGGTGGGTGCTTGAAGCAACTCCATCATAGTACGATTAGCCATGGTGACTATTGGTTCTACAACGGGTTCGACAATTGGAGTTTCTTCTTCAATTGAAGGATCATGGTTTCCTTCCTTTTGACGATGTTTACGAGCACGTTTTGCTTTATAGCGGGTTTGCATAAACGTAACGTAGAACGTGGAGGTGAGCAAAGAAGATTCTTTTGGGGTTTTTGTGAAATTTTCAATTTTTTTGTGTTTTTTATTGTTTTTAATTTTTTGGATTTTCTTGTGTATTACGTAGACTCAAATCTACAAATCTCTCCTCGAACCAATTTCTCGATTAAAGGAGCCTCAAGGAATGAAAACGATCACGTTGAGTGAACGCCTTCAATGACTTCAGAACGTTGGTGGAACACCAAAACGTTCAAGAGGTTTTAATCTGTGAAACCAAGAAAATATATATGATACGTAGATAATACTTTGGGCGGCAAAACCTTCGATTAGCTTTCAAAATCAAATACTCACAAGTGAACTGGGGGGATGAGGCTGCACGAAGCACTTAAGTACCTAGCTTCCCTTTAACGGCCTTTTATAGCACGTTGCCTATCTATTCACCGTATAGTTCGTATTTTTCAAAATCGAGCTAAAAGAAAGTATTTATCTATTTTTGCCTTTTTCTTTTGGTTTGAGATTCGAATACAATAATTGAGTGATGAAATCCCAATTAAGGTTGCATTTTCACGCATATGGAGATATTGTGATTTTATTGTGATACGTATACAATATAGTAATAATAGTCACACAAAAAAACGAAAACCGATAATACGTGTTAATAGAGTTCTACTAACACAAATACTATTTATGGCTAATATTAAAAACAAAATTGTCCAAATTAATCATAACACACCTCCCCGGCAGCGGTGCCAATATGATGGTGGTATTTTTACACTTTATTATTTTAAGAAAAACAAAGCAAGTATAAAAGCGGTAAGTATTAAGTGAATGATGTAAGTTCGTTTCCCAAGGAGGTTGATTGTGTGTGAAAAACTTGTAAGTTTTGGAATAATATTGATTAGAAAGAAAAAGGGGAGAAAAGAAAATGACGGATACGAAAAAATTAAGCTAAGACGTAAAAACGTAAAACCGTAAAAATCGACAAAATAAAAACTTGCTCTAAAAATTCCCAAAAAATTACCAAAAATTCCTAAAAATCAAACTAAGGTTTACAAATGATCAAAACGTTTTTTTTACTTTTTAATTAATTAATATTTAATTTTTAAATGTTAATTAAAGCCCTAAAAATCAAATAAATTAACAAAAAGCCCAAACAAAGATTTTTCTACTTGTAAACCTCAAAAATAACTTAATAAAACTAAAAGGTATTTTTTTCAAAATTTTAAACCCATTAAATCAATTAAAAATAATTAAAAACTAAAATTAAATATTAAAATAATATTAAAAATATAAATTTTATAAAAATTATAAAAACTTGCAAACTAGTTTGATTTAACCTAAATAATCAGAAAATAAAATTGAAATTACCAAATTACCCCTATTGGGCCCCCAAATAGGCTAAAACCAAAAACAGTCCAAAACTATTGGGTTTTTCAGCCCAAAAACAACAAGTTCACAAAAAGCTCTGAAAAAGCCTAGTCCAACTCAAAATTTAATTTTAAACACAAAAGTATAAAGGCCAAAAAGTTGAAAATAAGCTTATCACAACTTATCAGTCAATAAGCTTATCCTTATTGGGCCAATAAGCCCATTAAGCAATAAGTTGATGCCATAAGCTCTGCTAAAACACACAACCTTCTTATGAGATTTTAAACTTATTTACAAAAAGAAATTTTGAAAAAGACAAAGTAATAAGCCAAAAACTTGAATTAAGTGTTTTCACTAAAAGACAAACTAGTCGGGTTTGAGTTCTAGGGGGTTTAACCTGATTCTTTTTGCAAAAGCTTAAAAATAGCTTAACTAAGAATAAACAAGAAGAAAAATCCCAAAAAGTCCAGTGAAATAAGCTGTAGAAGCCAATAAGCTGGCTAAAAAAGCCAAACAAGTTGGTTTTCTAGCAAAACCTTAACCAAATAAGCTGAAACCTTCCAGAATTGATATTACGCTGAGAAAAGTGACACCTATTACAAAAACAAATTTGTTGCATGTACCAATAAGCTAAACAGAAAAATAAGCCAAATTGAGCTTTTTTGACCAAAAGTCAAACTTGATGAAAAAAATTTCAAGTGTTCCAAGGATGTTTATAAGCTTGTTTTAAGCATTTTTTTGAAGGACTCAATGATGAATCCTTTGAATCAAGCTAACCAGTTGGTTAACTTGACTTGGATTTTGGCAGATATAAGCTTATAGGCCAGTTGGCTTATGAGCTTTGCAAATAAGCAAGTAAGACTTAAAATAGAACAACAAGCAGCTAATGATCAAATAACAAGCAACAATATAGCAAGGCAAACACTATATAACCAAATGCAAAGCAAAACAAGGGTGGTCACTTTGCTGATACAATTGACCACCTCAAAGACTTTTAATAATTTGTAACTCACTCAATAAGCCACCAAATGACTCAACCAAATATTGCACAAATGCACGCCAACAAGAACTATAATCACACCAAGTTACAGCTTCTAATTCCAACAAACAAAGATTTAATCCCTTCTGATGTGTTTGACCAAATTCAAAACACTTAGAACTGATTTTATGAAAACTTGCAAAACACTTGTCCAGCCTTTGTGAAACTTAACCAGCTATCAAACCTTACTTAGAAACATGTGATGAACAGATTTAAGCCCTAAGAACCAAGGACACAAGGCCTTTTGATCCCAAAAATCCCAAACCGCCTTGTTTTAGTACTTTCTCAAAGAAACTTTTTATTTTTAAACCTACTGATTTTATGATTCAAATACCTCAACTAGGTGACACTAAGAAGACTTAAACAATAAAACAACCAACACAAACACAAAATCATCAAATCACATAGCAACTTCATAAGCAAATTTTAACGAAAAATTAAATAGAGAAAAGCGAGAGAGAGTGAACCTCTGATAGGTGTGTAAACACCCATCCTTTTTACCACTTAATTACAATAATAACCGGGCCAAAACGTGTATTTTATGTCTTTTATGTCGGAATTATGCGTGGTTTGTGTTTTTGTTGTGATTTAGGACGAAAAGGTGAAAAGTGGAGAAAACACGGGCATTCACGGGCTTTTATCGAAGAAAAAGACGAAAGACGAAGTCAAGAAGTCAAGAGTGCAAAAAGAACGGAAGTCCCAGACCAATTCTGAAGATTTATCGAAGAAAAAGTCGAAAGACGGAAGTTTACTTAAAGCCAAAGAACTCAAGTCTATTTTATTGAAGAAGTAAAAGACGAGTTCAAAGAAATCCCGAGCCAAAAGTCATTAAAGTCCAAGATTAAAGAAGATTTAAAGGCTTAAGGACTAATGGTGCAATTAACAAAGAGATTAAGAAGGAAGGACTAAGCATGCAATTAAGGAGAAAGGAAAGAGGGGAGGAAGCTTCCTAAGCATTCCTTAATCCTCCCCTATATATAGATTAGTTCTTAATCATTTTCATTTTGTTGGCTAATAGTGACAATTAGTTCTTCCACTTTTAATTACCTTGTCATTTAAATACTTGTCAAATTTAAATACTTGTCTTGCACCTTAATTACCATTTAATTTCAAGTAAAATTTTCTTTTAATTCTTGTCAATCTTTATCTTTATTGTTCATCTCTCATTCTACCTTTCTTAATCTTTGATTTTTATTGTTTATGTTCATGTTCATGTTCTTATGTTCTTATTTTGATCAAAGTGGGTTTTGATTATCTTGATTAGTTTTGTGAGTTTGATTGTTTTGGATTGTTTGTTTATGATTAATAGTTGTTTATTTGTTTGTTTGATTTAATCTTGTGATTGATTTAGCTTTGTTTTGTTTAGATTCGTGTGATATTTTGTTCCTTGTTCTTCGGTTATTTGTTTCTGTATTCCAGGTTCTGATCTTTCCCAGGAAAAATCATTCCGAGTTAAGGTCTTGCCCAGAGTTCTCTATTCGGAATATTTAATATTCCGAATAGGGGTGTTATTCCGCATAGGCCAAGATTTCGAATAGTCACAATATTCCGAATAGGCAATATATTCCGAGTAAGGAACTTTATTCCGAATAGCCTGGTATTCCGAATAGGGGTAGATATTCCGCATAGGATCTATATTCCAAAAAGGGGTAGATATTCCGCATAGTCTGATTATTCCGGGTTGGCTATCTATTCTGCATAGGAAGTTATTCCGAATAGGGCTTACATTCCGAATAGGGGAATTATTCCGAGTAGCCAAGATATTCCGAATAGAGGGAGTATTCCGAATAGGGGACTTATTCCGGATAGGTGACAATATTCCGGATAGGAAACTTATTCCGAGTAAGACTTTTATTCCGAATAGTGGTTTATTCCGGATAAGGTAATTTTCAGTTTCTTTATTTTCAGTTTTATTTTAATTTTCTGCCTTTTAATTTCGAGCTTTATTTTTCCTGCCCTTTTTCCTTACTCGCACTTTAAGTTTATTTGCCTTAGATTTATTTTAGTTTTGCCTTAGTTTAAGATTTAGCTTTAGTTGCGCTTTAAGTTTGCCTTAGTTAGTTTTAAGTTTGCATTATTTACATTTAGTGCCCTTTAATTTTAGTCACGCTTTTTAATACTCGCACCATTTACTTTAAATTAGTTTTAGATTTACTTTTAAGTCATTTACTTTAATTGTCTTACACTTTTTAATACTACAACGACAAACATTTGTTTCCACCAAAGAACAGCTGAGTCGCACACTAAACTCCTTTTTCAATTCGAAGAGACATACTTAAACGAATCTTTTTAATTAGGCAAAAGCCTTGTATCAACCTCCTTCCCTTTACTTCTTAGGGAAGGTCAGCAATGCTCCCTAGAGTGTGATTCAACAGCTAGAACACACCTAGGGTACCTTGAACAAGAAAGGAGTGCGACCTTGTTTGATTGTTCAACAGATGAACCTCAAGGTCTTGGATCTTCAACACAAACAACAAACAGCCTATCCAAAGTTGATAAACCTTCACAAGCTTGGTGTCAACAAGCTTGCAAGAGCTTATAGCTTTTGGAAGGGGTTAGCACAAGTAAAACTCAAAACAGAAACCCTATTTTGAAAACTTTTCAAACTTGAAAACCTTTTCAAAACAAAATGTGGTCTATTCAAACCACCAAAACACTTTCAAATCAACTAATGGAACTCAGCCTTTGCTTCTCCTTACAAACTTCAAACAACAAAAAGGAATTACGATTCAAACTTTAGAAAATACCAACTTTTATTAATTTTAAAGAAAATTACAAGAGAGAAATCAAAAACTGGAACAAGGGACTCTCACAAGTTGAGGTCTCCTTTTATACTACTCATATGATGATTCTAGTACTAGAAATACATGTAAACCCTAGCCTAGAATTGCTAGAAATCCCCTTGAGTGCTTGAAGGCGTGTGAGGTGTATGAGTTGTCCATCTTTGATCTTGATCGTTCATATTGCCTTAGGGACCAAGTAGTATGCTTAAACCGTTGATTTTGACACGTGGCATTCCTTGGAGAGGAAGTTGTGATGTGATAGGTGGACGAGGTTGGTGGGTGGGGTCCATGAGTGTAGTGGTGTGTGTTTTGGAGCGTGGGATGGGTTCGTGTAAGTTTGAGTCAAGTGTGGGTTAGGGTAATTGAAATTAACCCTTTGGTTTAAGTGGTGGTAATTCTGGGTTCTTGAGGGTGAATAGTAATTATTTTTTATCCGAAAAAGAGGGATTGGTTTGTTTGGCGCGTGTTTATGTGTTTGAAAGTTTGGTGTGGCAGCTTTGGTCCTCTATCTTTGGCAAAAGTGGTATATCATGTTTATTCAGCCAACAAAACGTATTCCTTTGTAATATAAGTTTTGTTTTTCACACATTTGCCACAAAATCTTTCCAAACATATTTTCAAGGGTTTCTTTTGTAACTTCTTGATATTTGAAGGACTAAACTTGTACTTTCTTGAAACTTAAAGGTTCTTTCTTGTGTGAATGACTTTGGGAAGGACTAATATTCACAAGTCTTCATTTATTTGGGACTAATCTTGCCAATTCTTCAAAGGTGAGGGACCTTTTTGTAATTTTGACAAACTTTAGGGACCAAACTTGTAATTATGATTATACAAGGGTATAAAGTGTCGTTTCTACAATGATGAAGGACTTTTCTTGTACATCTTCAATTCTTCAAGTACTTTTTCTTGGAAAATCATAACTTGGGCCCGGTTCATTGTGCGGCTTCGTTTCTCGTGTTCGTTTTTGCTTGTTTCTTGTGATCTTTTGTCTTTTTCACGATATCCATACCTAAAATACACAAATAACAAACACAAGTATATAATATGGTGTTTTATGACATTTGTTAGCATTTAAAGCCCAAAAAGAACGATGAGACCATGTATAATTGTAGTCTCATCAGTTACCGTAACAATGCCAACCACTCTAACAACAGCAGGTCCCTACATTTACCTTCTTTCATGATTAAACTGTCTTATGTTATGGTATTCTGACACTCCAGTGACTCATATTCAGGAACAATAGCAATGGCAGGGATCAGGACCGCAGAGGTTCGCAGCCTAACCGTTCTACTTCATCTGGTAACTAAAACCTTCTATGTAATCAAGCTTATGTTCCATGATCATGTCTCATGCATGTAATCCTGAAACAGGCTCTCAGCTAGCTACGACGCCTGTTGGAGAGTTCACGCATCCTATCTGCACTACTTGTTCGTGCAGACATTCTGGTGTTTGCCGCCGAGGTACTAGTGGTTGTTTCAAGTGTGGCCAACAAGTCCATCAGCAGAAGGACTGTCGCCGAGGTGCGACAGAAGGCACCTCTGGACGTGCCGACTCTAAACTACCCCTACTTCGGGTCGCGTGTTCACTACTACTAGAGAGCTGGTGAACAAGACTTCAGGTACCATCACTGGGAATCTCTTTAGGAATGGTCTGGCAACATGCGTTTTGTTTTATACTATAGCGACTCATTCAGTCATATCCACTGCTTTTGCTACACATGTTAGGATTTCCCCTATGCCATTAGATAATGCCTTATGCATTTCTACGCCACTTAGGGACTCTATGTCGAATCACCCAGGTGTACAGAGATCTTCCCTTAGAATTTGATTATAGAATCCGCAGAGTTGGTGCACTTCCTTTGGACATGTGCGATTTTGATATGATATTGGGCATGGAATGGTTATCCAAACACCAGGCTACGATAGACTGCCACACTTATCGGGTTATTATCGGTGATGTTAAATCTCCAGAGTACATACACCATGGTTTTCTGCCAGGGAGGTCTGTATAAATTATTTCATCCATGAAGGCGCGTGCATTACTATCACACGGCTGTCAGGGCTTCATGGCCAACATTCATGACATTTCTGCCGAGTCTCCATCGATTCAAGATCAGCCTATTGTGTAAGAATTTCCTAAAATATTTCCTGATGAACTTTCGGGCATACCACCTGTTCGTAAAGTCGAGTTTGGAATTGAGCTCATTCAAGGAGCATAGCCAATTTCCAAGGCTCCTTACCGCATGGCTCCCATTAAGCTTAAGGAGTTAAAATATCAGCTGCAGGAACTTCTGGAGAGAGGTTTCATCCGTCCTAGTGCATCACCATAGGGTGCACCGATACTATTTGTGAAGAAGAAAGACGGTAGCATACGTTTGTGTATAGACTATCGTGAGCTGAACAAGATCACGATCAGGAATCGTTATCCTTTGCCGCATATTGATGACCTTTTCGATCAACTTCAGAGCACCAAGTATTTCTCAAAGATCGATATGAGGTCCGACTACCATCAGTTACGGGTTAAAGATTAGGATATTTCTAAGACTGCCTTCCGTACACGTTATGGGAACTACGAGTTCGTAGTCATGCCATTTGGAGTCACAAATGCTCCAGCAGTCTTCATGGATTTGATGAACCGTGTCTTCCGTGAGTTTCTGGAGAAGTTCGTGATCGTTTTCATTGATGACATCCTGATTTTCTCCAAATCCAAAGAGGAACATGAGGAACACCTTCCTACAGTTTTGTAGATTCTTTGATAGAAGCAGTTGTATGCCAAGTTCTCCAAGTGCGAGTTCTGGTTAAGCAAGGTAGCATTTCTGGGCCATATTGTATCTATAGAGGGGATCACCATGGATCCTACAAAGGTTGAAGCTATCACTAAAAGGCTGAGACCTACATCTGCAACAGAGGTCAGAAGTTTTCTGGGTTTAGCTGGCTACTACCGTAGGTTTGTAGAGAACTTTTTACGGTTAGCCTTACCTTTGACTAAGTTGACGAGGAAAGGAGAGAAATTCGTCTGGACTGAAGAACGAGAGAAGAGCTTTGAAGAACTTAAGCAGAAGTTAGTGACTGCACCTATTCTTACTCTCCCATCTGGTACATGTGGATTTTAGATCTATAGTGACGCTTCAGGAAAGGGTCTAGGTTGTGTTCTTACAACATGGGAAGGTTATTGCATACACATCATGGCAGCTTAAACCTTATGAAGAAAACTATCCTACTCATGATTTGGAGCTTGCAGCAGTTGTTTTCGTATTGAAGATCTGGAGGAATTACTTGTTTAGTGAATCATGTGACATCTTCACAGATCACAAGAGTCTTAAGTACATCTGCACCCAGAAGGAACTAAACATGAGACAGAGGAGATGGTTAGAGATATTGACGGATTATGACACCAACATTCAGTACCATCCTGGTAAGGAGAATGTGGTGGGAGATGCTCTAAGCAGAAGGTCGGGTATGATTGTTGGCACATGGATTGCAAAGGAGATCATCTGTGACATGGAGATGACCGACATTGAGTTTTGTGTACAAGGAAAACATGATTACTGGGCGAATCTTAGAGTGGAACCAGACTTACATTCTAGGAACAAGGAAGCTCGGATTTGGGCTATCATTCAGAACCTTAATCAGTAGACGGATTTTCGTGTTGATAATGATGGTATCTTATGGCAGAGCACTAGAATAGTGGTTTCTGATGACTATACACTCAGGGAAGCTGTGCTGACTGAAGCTCACAGCTCTCCATTTACCATACATCCTGGTTCTACCAAGATGTACCACGACATCAAGCAGCATTTCTGGTGGGGTGGTATGAAGCAGGATGTTGCCACCTTTGTTTCTAAATGTATGATCTGCCAGCAGGTTAAGATCGACACCAGAGAGCTAGTGGTTTACTGCAACCATTAGATATTCCAGCATGGAAGTGGGACAAAATTTCCATGGATTTTGTTACTAGTCTTCCTGTGACTCAAAGGAAAAACGACGCCATCTGGGTTATTATTGATAGATTGACCAAGTCTGCTAATTTTCTGTCAATCCGCAAGGAGCATCCGGTCAGCAAATTGGTAGAGACTTTTAAAAAGGAGATCATGAGACTGCATGGTACTCCATCAGAAATCATCTCTGACAGAGATCCTCGTTTAACCTCACGTTTTTGGCAGATTCTGTAGAAAGCTTGGGGAACCAGACTTAAGCTCAGCACTGTCTTTCATCCTCAGACCGATGGACAGTCGGAGCGTACCATTCAGACATTGGAGGACATGCTACGGGCGTGTGCTCTAGAATGGGCAGGAACCTGGGATGATTATATCTATCTAGTGGAGTTTGCATACAACAACAGTTGGCATGCTAGCATCAAGTGTGCACCGTTTGAGATGTTGTATGGAAGGAAGTGTCGCGCCCCAATCTGCTGGGATCAGGTGGGTGAACGACTAATCGAGGGTCCAGAAATGATTGAGGTGACTAATGAGAAGGTCGCCGTCACTAAGGCGAAGCTTCAGGAAGCTCGGGCTCGTCAGAAGAGCTATGCGGATAAACGTCGTAGAGATGTATCCTACAACGTAGGTGATCACGTTTTCCTCAAGGTATCACTTGCACGAGGAGTTAAGCATTTTGGAATCAGAACGAAGCTCATTCCTTGCTTCATTGGATCATTCGACATCATAGAACGCGTTGGTGAAGTGTCATATCGTTTAGCGTTACCGCCTCAGCTATCACACGTTCACAACGTGTTCCATGTGTCTTTACTCAGGGATACAACTATCACCCCGTTCATGTCGTTCGGTATCCGCTTGATCAGATTCGAGAGGATCTTTCATATGTCGAAGAACCCGAGAGAGTTCTTGAATGACAAGTGATGTAGTGGTTTTACACACATTTAAGAAAATGAGGTAAATAGGGCAAGTATTAACAAGTAGTTTAGGAAAACCACAAGTAAATGACCAAAAAGTGGGATCGTTCTCAAGGAGGCTTGGTGTGTGTGTTAAGAGATGATTAATTTGTGATTATATTGGTGAGAAAAGAGAAAGAAAAAGAAGAATTACGCTAAAAATTACCCTACGGCGTAAAAAAACGTAAAATCGTAAAATTCGACGAAAAATGAAAGTGTCCTAAAAACTACCAAAAAATTACCTTAAATAAAGAAAAATATAACTAAAACAAAAATGTAAGCAAAAATTTCCAAAACTTTTTTAATAATTTTATATTAATTTTTAAATTCAATAAAAAACCAAAAATTAAATAAAATCAAAAATAAGTCAAATTGAAAACTTTTTCTTTTGTAAACCTCTAAAATACTATTAAAAACTTAAAAACTATTTTTCCAAATTTTTAAAATACTTTTTTCTATTTTTTTAATTACTTTCTAAAATTAAAACTAAAAATAATCATAAAAAATTAAATATAAACGTGAAAATAAAATTTTTAATTCAAAAAGTCCTAAATCTATCCAAGAACAAAGGAAAATTGAAAAACAGTAACAAGCCTTGATAAATAAGCTAAAATCAGCTTATTTATAAGCTGGATGTTTAAATAAGCCAAAAGTTAAAACACCTTAAGTAATAAACAAAGCAAAGGTTTACCTGTCAAAGACCCTAGGGCAGCTGGTAAACGCGTTTGTGTGTGAGAGGAGTGGCGCAGGTTCGAGTCCTGGCCACGTCCTTTTTGGAAAAAGTTTTTATTTTATTTTTCTTTTTACTAAAACTTATACCTGGTGATAAACACAACACAAAAACTCAAATAAAACTAAAAATCAACAAGATTTAAAGCAATAATAAACAAAAAACGTGCCCAGAAAGGAAGATAATGCTACAGTAACTAATGGAACCAAAACAAGTGTTGTCCGGTATCAAATGAGACTAAAAAACTTAAAAATAAAGGTCGTTCTCTTACAATACTAAAAAACAATTGATGACTTTGAGGGCCTGATTTGGCTTGATTGATGTGATTAGTGATTGTTTTTGGTACATGGGGGCACCCATACACTCAGTTGAGTGTAGGGAGTCACTAAAAGTAGGAAGAACAACAACTCAAACACAGAAATCACATGTACAAGCACAAAAGTAGTCACTGTTATGGTTAAAGCAGTCCTAGGTCCTAATTCTGATGAAAATGGTTACAAAGTGAATTTCAATCCTAGAAAACTTGCTCAAACCAAAGTCAAAATGCCACTAAAAAGTTACAAAACCTAACTTAACCTGTTCTCTAGCAAAATCCAAAATTTGGATGTCCAAAATGCCAAAACCAAACAGAAACATCCTGATGACTTTTTTACTTGTTTGAAGCAATTTTTTAGCATGCAACTTCTACAAAAACCTATCAATCTTAAAGCAAACTTCTGAAAACACCAAACAATAACCTAAGTAGAGTATTAAGACTAATCACAAGCCAAAATCTTTGTCACAAGCCCAGCTTATACCTAGACCCAAACAACCCTTACTTTTCTGAAAATGGATTTTTACAAACCAAATGTATTTAAATCCTATCAAAACTAATTAATTAATACTCTAGCATGCATATAAAGCATAAAAAAGCATAATCAAACAAGAAAAACATCAAATAAATAGGTAAAACTCAAATTCATACAAGATTACAAACTTCTACTTCTAGGAGGGTTCAAGCCATTTTACCTTGTATGGTTAACATCCAACCATACAAAGGCCAGCTGAGGCCTTCTCCAAATAAGCTTGCGCTTATGCTTGGCTTGTGAGCATTGATGAATGTAGAGAGAGGAACAAAAATCTTCAAAAACTAGTGACATAGATTGGAATGATGTCTTAGTGTTGAAACTTGTATCCTACACAAGCACCACAAGGCAAATGAAACTGAAAAGCCTCAAACCAAGAGCTTTTTAAGGAGCTTTTGGTTTAAGGCCTTTGAGTAGTAAAGGTAAGAACAAATAAATAGGAACAAACAAGAAGATTACCTCCTCACAATCTTTTTACCCAAGGTCTATACCCATTGAATCTTGATATCTAATTGATATCAGGGTTCTATGGTCATATAAGAGCCCAAATAAGCAGCTTATGTGGCCTATAAATCTTCTTGCTTAACTGAAAAAAAATATTTGAAACTTAAAACAGGTTTGAAGGAAAACGTTTACAGAAACTTAAAGATTGCTTTTTGAAAACTCATTCGAAGAAAACTAAACATAAAAAGTAAATGGGGACTCATTCTTTCTCATCATCAAACTCAACACCATTTCATTCCTCCAATAAAACTGGATTTACAAGGTTTGTGAAAAAGGAGAAAAAACAAGAATCGAAAAGTAGAATGTTAATGCCTTTATATTTATAGGCTTACAAGAACCTAAGAAATGTAAACCCTAATGTGTATCATTTCCAGAAGTACCCTTGGTCTTCAAATTTGAATCTTGGTCAAATGAGCTCCCATGTGACACTTTCTTGGACTAGAGCTGGATGACAGCTGTCTTAAGTGAATCATGACCCTCAAACAAAGCTTTGGGAGCAAGATTATGTTATCAATCGTTGGATGTCTGCTGGTTTTTTTGTTTTCTTGTTCATGTGGGGTGCATGGGACACGTGGATAGGCCAACTGATTGGAAGGGGACCAGTTGTGGGGGTGGGTTTAGGTTTATGTTATGGTGAATTAGTAATCTGGAGGGATAGAATAAAAACCCCCTTGAATTGGGACTGATTGATCCTGGGTTTGATTAGGGTTTATGGGGTTAAAAATAGGGGTTTAATTTGTTTGGGTGGAGGGTTAATTTTAAAAACTTGTTTTAGTGGGAAATTATAAAACTGATTAAATCAGTTTTAATAAAGAGGTTTAGTGGTGGTGGATTGTTGACGTGGAGAGGGGAAGAGATGTGATTGGTGGAGGTGTGATAGTGGGCTGAGGTGGCAGGCAGCTATTGGGTGTGGAGGGTCTGGCTGTCTGCCAAGAAAGGTCCCGTGACTCGCATATTATGTTCACTTGACTTCAAACAGCTCACTAACCAATTTCCTTTGTTATGAAACTTTTTAGTTTCATACTTTGGCCACAAAAGCTTTCTTAAACATGAACCAAGGGCTTATCATGCAATGTTTGCATTCTTCAAGGGCCTTAATGGTACAATCTTGAAACTTGAGGAAATATCTTGCAATAATTGACATTTACAAGGGTCAAAAGTGACAAGTCTTTGAAAGATGATGGACAATTCTTGCCAATTCTTCAGAGTGGAGGGTCCTTTTTGCAATTTGACAAACTTTAAGGACCAAACTTGTAATTATGATTATACAATGGTTTAAAGTGTCAATTCTTCAAAATTGGAGGACCCTTCTTGCATAATATTCAATTCGTCAAGGGTTTTTCTTGGAAAATCTTCATTAGGGCTTGGTTCATTGTGCGGCTTCGTTTCCCGTGTTCGTTTTTGCTTGTTCTTTGTGATCTTTTGTCATTTTCTCAATATCCGTACCTAAAATACACAAGTAACAAACACAAGCATATATTTGGTATTTTTCATGATATTTAATGCATTTAAATCCCGTTTTGGACGATGAGACTATGTATAAAAGCAGTCTCATCACACCCCCATGCTAAACCATTGTCGTGCCCTCACGCAATGCTAGAATAAAGTATCGTAGCACCTCCGAAATTTATTTTTATTCACTTTTATTGAATGATAAACTAGCTACACTACTACTATTAGTTCTACTTGCGTTTTAGACCTAATGTATGATTTTCATCGCAAAATGGGACGTTTAGGTTCATAGAACAAGAACACGTGAATGCTTCGTTTAGAAATAATTTCGTCGTCCTTGATTTTCACCCCAATTCCATGTTAAGCGTACAACAGATCATTGTCATTATAAGTTAGTAATGCTAACACTACTCATATGCCCTAATCACGTACTTATCCTCCCATTTTCCTAAGTTGTATCTCTTATATTTTATTTTGTCTTGAATGTTTCACGAGGATACATTGTTTGACTTATGCGATAATAGAGATTTAGGTCTAAAAATAGAGTCCTAACGGTGTAACCAAGACCATCGAATTAATAGCCCCTAATAATAGACAACGATGTCAAAAAATTAAGTCAACAAGAAGGATCGATAAACACAGTTTTATAACGGTTTTGAACATGAGACTTATTACCAAGACTTTTATACGCCCCCTAACGGAAGAGCCTTATTATCAGAGGTTTACCTCCATCTTTTATTCAACTTCGCAATGAAGCTTTTATTATGACTTTGGTCTTGCCTTTCCTTTTGTTTAACCTCGCCATGAGGTGTTTATTATGGCCAAAGACGTATATCCTCACGCTAAAAGCGAATTTTGGATCTTTAAAGATTCAAAGATTAAGGCTTGATTCACTTTCAAATTTTGCATATATTTTTCGGCCTTGTGAGCTTCAAATTGTTTGCTTGATTTAGGTGAGCACCTGAAATCTTATTATTGAGTGAAGCTTTCGATTATTCGGGTTGCCAATACTTCAAAACCGTGACGCTGACGATACCTTAATGTCTTCCCAATTTAATTACATGGAAGCTACTAGAAAGACTAGAAACCAACAATCAAGACTAAACCGCTAAGTCAATATTTATTAAGCAAAAAATATTTACAAGCGAAGGGAGAATAAGCAAACAACGAGAACACATGAGTTTTTGAAAGAATACGAGTACTCTACGTTTAGCATAGTAACTTATAATTAACTCTATCATTTCTCGTCCTCATTTAAGAGACTTAGCCTAATGTAAAGTTAAGGAATCGAAGCTAAGTGCTCAACACGCACGGTCGAGTAAAAAAATACTCTTATTCTCACCATCAACCTACATTCGTGTCTTCAAACACTTATAAAACATGAGAAAATAAAATTTGGCCATGTTTAGCCTTATTTTGCAACAAAACGATAAACAAAAAGATAAATTTTGGAAAGCGTGAGGGTTTGGCAAGGCAAATATCTATTCACCCCCCCCCCCCCCCCCACCCCCATACTAAAGTTAAACATTGTCCTCAATGTTTCGAGTCTAAGGGTTGGAAAACCCCCATACTAGAGACGTAGTCGAATGCTTAATCTAGCATGGAAAGGGTGTAACCGTTAAATTTAAAGCCGTTTATAAAGTGTGCTATAAACCTAAGGTTAGAACATTAAAGGATATATCATGGATATTGAGAAATTCTTCCAAGCAAACGATCGAGTGCTCCCATAAAACGAACACGAGAGGCTCCGATCGTGAAGATCATGATCATCTAAAAACCACAATTCACAAACAACCACGGAACAAAGGTTGGAAGGGCACAAATCCCCACACGTTAATACATTAGAAAGCGATAATATGTACATAGGATAAGCATGGGACTCCCACACAAGGCACCTCGTTTTTTATTACCGAGTCATGAGCTCGACTCGATCCCCTCAATACTAATTATCATTGGGGAAGGTGATTTGGTCGAGGTAGTTCAAGGATGGAACTTCCCCGCCAAAGTAGTGCTTCAACCTATGTCCATTCACCTTGAAATTGGGGCCATCATTTTGAGCTAGCTCGATGGTCCCATAAGGAAAAACTTGAGTCACGGTGAATGGACTGGACCAACGGGATTTCAACTTGCCGGAAAATATTTGCAAACGAGAATTAAAAAGCAACACTTGATCTCCAATGTTAAAAACCCGGTTTTTAATTTTTGAATCATGAAACTTTTTAGTCTTTTCATTATAAATTAATGAATTTTCATAAGCAATATCTCTTAATTCATCCAATTCATTCAATTGCATTTTCCGGTGTATTCCCGCGGTCTCCATATCATCATTACAATGCTTAAGGGCCCAATAAGCTTTGTGTTCGAGTTCAATTGGCAAGTGACAATTCTTCCCATACACAAGCTTATAAGTAGTGCACCCGATGGGCGTCTTATGAGCGGTCCTAAAGGGCCACACAGCATCGTCCAACTTATCCGACCAAGATTGTCGGTTTTCTCCAATAGATCTCTCCAAGATCCTCTTCAAAGCTCAGTTTGAAACCTCGACTTGCCCACTCTTTTGTGGGTGATAAGCCGTAGAAAGCCGATGTGTAACCCCATATTTCCTTAAGACCCTTTCGAATTGGTCATTACAAAAATGGGTTCCACGATCGCTTATGATCGCACGAGGGGTTCCAAACCGAGAAAACAAGCTTTTCAAAAACTTGACTACCATACGAGCATCGTTAGTGGGCAAAGCCTTAGCTTCCACCCACTTAGATAGGTAGTCAACGGCGACAAGGATGTACTTATTACCACGTGATGATGGGAACGGCCCCATAAATTCAATGCCCCAAACGTCAAAGATCTCACACACTTAGATGATATTTTGTGGCATTTCATCATTTTGTGAGGCTTTGCCTTGATGTTGGCATGAGTCACACGACTTCACAAGTGCATGTGCATCTCGATAAATAGTAGGCCAAAAGAAACCAGCATCAAAAACCTTCTTAGCCGTGAGATTAGCACCGTGGTGACCACCCGTGGGTCCCTCGTGACAAGCTCTAAGGATGTTAGAAGCTTCGGTGCCAAATACACAACATCGAATGATTTGATCTACACAAGTTCGAAACAAGTAAGGGTCGTTAAAAAATAGAACTTGACGTCACGAAAGAATTTTCGTTTTTCTTGAGTCGTCATACCCTTAATGATGAAGTTCCCCGCATGGTAATTTGCGAAGTCCGCAAACCATGGGGTAGAAGAATCAAGCTTAGAATTCACTACACCAAGTGTCTCGAGCGGAAATGTTTTGATGATTTCCTTTGGCTCATAAACACTTTGGTGAGGATCTTCCAAACGAGAAAGATGATCGGCCGCTAGATTCTCGGCTCCTTTTTTGTCAACGATTTTGTGATCAAATTCTTGAAGGAGGAGAATCGAACGAAGTAATATCGGCTTTGCATCTTGTTTAGCCATAAGATACTTGATAGCCGAATGATCCGTATACACTATGCATTTAGTCAAGACGAGGTAAGGTCGGAATTTCTCAAATGCATACACCACGGCAAGGAACTCCTTCTCCGTTGTAGTGTATTTCAATTGAGCCTCGATCATCGTCTTGCTAGCATAGTGAATAGGCAAGAAGTGTTTTTCATGACGTTGCCCCAAAACGGCCCCAATAGCGTAGTCACTAGCATCACACATGAGCTCAAAGGGGAGGTTACAACTGGGAGCAACAAGAATGGGAGCTTCGGTAAGTTTCCTCTTAAGGATTTCAAAGGCTCGTACACAATCTTCGTCAAAGACAAAACGTGCATCTTTTTCGAGGAGATGTGTAATAGGTCGAGAAATCTTTGAAAAATCCTTGATGAATCGACGATAAAAGCCCACATGGCCTACGAAACTCCTAACTCCCTTAACGGTTTTGGGATGAGGTAATTTGGCGATGACGTCTATCTTAGCTTTATCTACCTCAATCCCCGCTTTCTAAACCTTATGCCCTAAGACGATTCCACTCTTAACCATAAAATGACATTTTTCCCAATTGAGCACAAGGTTGGTTTCCTCACAACGCTTCAACATTCTCTCAAGATTCGACAAACGCGAAGTGAACGAACTACCAAACACGGAAAAGTCATCCATGAAAACTTCCATCGTCTTCTCGATCATATCATGAAAAATAGCCATCATGCACCTTTGAAAGGTTCCCGGTGCATTACAAAGTCTGAATGGCATTCTACGATAGGCAAACGTTCCATATGGACACATAAACGTAGTTTTTTCTTGATCACGAGGATCGATGGGGATTTGGAAGTAACCGGAAAAACCATCTAAAAAGCAATAGAAATCTTTTCCCGCAAGACGCTCCAACATTTGGTCCATGAAGGGCAAGGGAAAATGGTCTCTACGAGTGGCGTCGTTCAATTTACGATAGTCAATGCACACTCTCCATCCGGTCACGAGTCTAGTTGGAATTAACTCGTTGGCATCGTTTGGCACAACGGTCATTCCTCCTTTTTTAGGGACACAATGAATAGGACTCACCCAAGGGCTATCAGAAATAGGGTAAATCATTCCCGCGTCAAGGAGTTTTAGGGCTTCCTTTTTGATGACCTCGTAAACTTTGGGGTTCACCCTCCTTTGACATTGGATTGCGGGTTTGTAATCCTCCTCTATTAAGATTTTGTGGGTACAAAATTTGGGATCAATCCCCTTAATGTCGGATAACTTCCACGCAATTGCCCCTTTTTGATCCTTTAGAACATCGACAAGTGCGGTTTTTCATCATCCAAAAGATCTTTCGCAATAATAACCGGCAACTTATCGTCCTTCTCCAAAAATATGTATTCAAGATGAGGAGATAAATCTTTAAACACGAGGATTGGTGGTTCCTCAATTGAAGATTTGGGCTCAATACTCATAACCTCCTCGGTTGGAGGAAATGGGGAATCGTTAAGAAAATCCTTGATAATAGAGAAGTCCTCATCATTGTCGAGGTCTTGTTACAAGTACGTGGAACATCGAATTCTTCCAACGTAAAACCACCACCTTCAAATGGAGTGAAGGTTGGGGTCGAGTTATCAAGAATGGGATCTAGCATAGTGGGATTGCCACTATTTTCATCATCACCAAAACCTAGAACTTCTTGTGAAAATTCCTCGCAAACAACGTCAATCATGTCAACGAGGTTTATGGTTGCAACGGAATAAACATGAGAAAGTTGAGAATTTTGAGTTGCGTTTATAACAAGTTCCTCGTCGTTGAAACGTAAGGTGATCTTTCTAGCATGCACATCAATTAAAGCCATAGACGTATCTAAAAACGAACGACCTAAAATGAGAGGAACTTGAAGATCCGTGGGAATATCGACAACGATAAAGTCTACCGGATAATAGAACTTTCCCACTTTCATAAAAACGTCTTCCGCCAATCCACATGCGGGAATCATGGAATGATCGGCCAACTCGATAGACATTAGTGAAGGAGTAAGATTAGGAAGATTGAGCGACTTGAAGATTGCAAGTGGCATCAAGTTAATACTAGCACCAAGATCGGCCAAGGCATAGCGTTCTTCCATATCTTGGATTGCACATGGAATCAAGAATTTACCGGGATCACCGACTTTTTGAGGTATGCGGTTAAGATAAACCGATGAACAACTAGACAATTGTTGCAATTTCTCCTTGTTGTTCAACATACTCTTGAAGTTAGCGGCAAATCGAGGCATCATGACCAAAGCATCGGCAAAACTCACATTAAAATGAACATCACGAAACATTTTCATAAAAAGCTCAAATTGGTAATTGTCGCGCTCTTGACGTTTCTCCTTTCTAAGTCTCGATGGGTAAGGTAAGGGTGGTGTGGGTTGGGACATAGGCATAGCCTTTGGAATCTCGGGTTCGAATGTTGGTAATGGGTCAACCATAGGTGTGGTATGAGCGGTACTTCGTGGGCTTGAGATATGCTCCTTTTTTACCACAACCTCGGGTTCTTCCTCAATTTCCTCCACCGTTGGAGTAATTGGTTGAAGAGTCGGTTCCTTAAGTGTCTTACCACTTCGTGTGGTAATCACTTTCATCTCTCCCTTCGGGTTTGATATGGTGTTACTAGGTAGACTACCCGAAGTAGAGGCTTTGTTCCCCATGATTGCTTCCAAAATAGCATTTAGCTTAACATCTTGACTAGCGGGTTTTTGGTCTATCCTTTGTTCAAGCCTAGAATGACTTTGCTCAATTTTATTGTTTTGCCCTCTAATTTGATTAGCAAAATCGTTTTTCAACTCAATTTTCATATTGGCATTTCCCTTAACAAAATTAGCTAACTCCTTTGCGTTTTTAGCCGTTTCCCTAGCTTGACTAGCCAATTGCTCTTGAATGTTTTCCAAAATCTTATCATTTGCCGTAGCGTAATTCAAAAAGTCATTTGGAAGCTCTTTAGTGTAAGCATTTTGAAGACCTTGACTTGGGTTTTGAAAATTACGGTTTTGGTTTTGATTTTGCAATTGACTACTACCCCCTTGATCCCCATAGTTGTTTCCCTTATAATTGTTCCTTTGATTTCCTTGATAACCAACTTGATTGTTTTGATAACTGTTAGCATTTTGATTTGGTGGAAAACCCGGTGGAGTCAATTGATTAGTGCGGGTAACTTGACCGTGTTGGTTATAAGTTCCCGCGGCCGCGTAGGCACTCAAAGTGTTACCACCGTTGGTAATGCACTCGGAGTAATCGTGAGCTACACCACAATACATACAAGAAACCTCAACCGCTTTAGCCGTAGCGGGATTGGGTTGTTCACCAACTTTAAACTCAATTAACCATCCCTTAACCTTATCAAAAATCTTATTTTCCAAATTAGCCTCGATTTGGCAAGCATCAATGGTTTGTGACAATGAAGGCGAAGGTGAAGACGAAGTCTTACGAACAATCGACGTGCTACGAGGACAATAGACCTTAGACCTATTCTCAATGATCAACAACGCTTCCTCGACCGTTGTTGGAAACTCACTTTATGTGACGACATTTAAGAATTCCCGTTATTTATCATAGTCACACACGCTTAGACTAGACTAGGTTCGATGTATAGTTTAAGGTACGTGTGTGACTATATATACCCCTCCCTAGCTTCCAAGGAGGGGTGTTGATTGTCATTTTGTTCACTTTCTAATACATTTTCATTTTACTTTCAACCTCTCTTCTCTCTCTCTAAGCCAACAATGGCTTCCACCACCATCTACCACCACATTAGACCACTGGATCCGAGTTAGCATTTATACATTTGGCATCAGAGCCTCGGTTCCATCCTTGGATCGTGTTTGTATATTCGATTTGGTGGTCTAGTTTTTTCTTTATGTCTCGTTATATCATTTTATGTCCATTTTGTCACAAAAATTTTTGGTCACGTCTTCTTTTTTGTCAAACTGTCCAAACAGTCACATGTTTTGGGGTCTCTCGGTTTCATCATAACATGGTCAAAGTCATACAAATCTGGTCACTGTTTCTGCGTTTCTGTATTTCTTGTTTATGCAGTTAGAAAAGGACAAGTTTGCAGATCCACCATTTTCGGTCTTTCAAAACCCTTTTCAGATTGGGTTTCCGACAGCCTTTCCGATTGGATATTCAGTTTGAACATTCAGATTGGTTATTCCGATGGGGGTGATTGTTTGATTCCGATGATAGACTCACAAAAACATTCCGATGAGACATTTTCACAATCATTCCGATGGTGACTTGAACATTATTTTGCCTCAAAAACAAACTTATTCCGATGGGATCTATTTAAAACATTCCGATGGACTATTTTGACAAATATTCCGATGGACCATGTGTTTTAAAAAAATTGTGAACCAAAAATGTTACCAAAAATCCATCTTAACCGAGTCAACTCGGTAATTACCGAGTTGACCCAGTTAACTCACTGAGTTGACTCAGGTGACTAATGCACGTACCAACTCAAAATCATTCCATCCTTATACCTCCACAACTCCACAATCTATCCTAACCCATCCCATCGTCTCCTAATCCCATTTCATCTAGACTCGAACACTAAAACAAACAAAAACAGTAATATATCTTGATTATAGTAAAATACGACCTTTAGGAAAAGGAAGTACAAATAGTGGTAAGCGTTAAGTGTCGGTTTAGGAAAACCGAGCACCAATGACCAAGCAAGTTCGTTTCCCAAGGAGGCAAGTGCGTTGTGTTGAGAGTTGATTTTTGTTTGAGATTATATTGATTGAAAAAGAAATGAGAAAGGAAAGAATTGACGGTTACGAAAACTAATTAAACTACGACGAAAAAGGCGTAAACGTAAAACCGTAAAAACGACGAAAATTAAAATTTTAACCTAAAAATTCCTAAAAATTCCTAAAAATCCCCAATAATGTTCTAAGAGTTTACAAAAAATCCAAACTTGCTAAAACCTTTTAATTAATTAAATAATGACTTTTTAATGCTAATTAAAGCCCTAAAAATCACTTTTAAATATTAAAAAGCCCTAAACAAGATTTTATAGTTTGTAAACCTCTAAAATGACCTAATTAAACTAAAAACTATTTTTAAAAATTTTAAAACCAATTTAAACTATTTTTAATCTCCTAAAAACTATTAAAATCTATTAAATCTTAAATTAATTCTAAAAATTAATTGAAAAGCCTAAAAATTAATTGGAAAGTGAAAAAGGTCCTATTTTAATGTCTAGAATCTAGGAAAAATTAAAAAAAGTTAAAAATAAAACTTTTAATTTTTGTGAATAAAATAATAATAAAATAATACAAAAAATAAAAAGTTTATAAAATAAATTCTAAAAAATTTCTAAAATCCTAGAATATTATAACTAAGATAAAAATGAAATTTAAAGTTCCTACAACCCTTTTTATAATCTTATATTAATTTTTAAAGTTTGATTAAAAACCTAAAATTAAATAAAATTAAAAATTAAAGTTTTTGAAAATCTAACTAGATGTAAACCTCAAGTTAATAAATTAAAACTTAAAAATTATTTTTCCTAAAATTAAAATTACTGTTTTCTATTTTTAATCTATTTATTAAATTCCGGCTAAATAAAAATGCATAAAAATTAAATAAATAAAAGGAAAAATATAAACTTAATTTATAAAAATCTAAAATTGAATAACTTTCCTAGGAAAACTAAATTGTAGCAAAAACACTTAAAGAATAAGCCACAAAAGGGCTTATCAAGCCACGGCTTGATTAAATAAGCCCACACTCAAATGACCTTAAGTATTTGTTGTTTCCTCCCTTGGTCAGTAAAAGACCCAAGGGCAGGATGGTAGTGTGTGTGTGCTTTGGCAGTGGTGGCGCAGGTTCGAGTCCTGGCCACGCCAAAATTTTTGAAAATATTTTTTTTTTCTTTTTTTTTTAAAACACTTGTACACAGTAACCTTAACTTACTTAAAACACAAATACTCGTCCAATATGAAGCCTAAATTACCCTTAATCAAACCAAAAGGTCCTCAGACCTGGAACCAATCTTTCTGTTTTCTTTTTGCTGGTAATGGTGGGCAAATAGCACCCCCTTTGTAGTCTGAGCTTTTGTTGAGCTTGGTTCTTGTATGGACAATCAAACCCTCACCCGCAGTTGGCGTGTGGGGGTATTTAACAGGCAGCAAATAAAGGACCAAGCATGACACAAAAAAAACTGATACAAACAAGCAGGCAGATTTTCAAGTAGAGAAAAGCAATTACTCAACCTATGTACGAATCCAATCGAAGCTCAACTAGCTAAATCATGCAGCGACAACGAGTTCAAGCAGACTTAGCATGAAACGCAGACAACCAATGAAAATTAGTCAGAGAACTTAACCAAATCAACCTTGCAATCCTTACTACTAAACTGGACCGTATCCTACGCACACAAAGATCACAGCTTCACCGACTCTATAAGTTATCAGAAAGCACAGGTTCGAAACTTTCAAAACTTCAAAATTGACTCCTAGCAATCATTTAACTTGAGACTGATTAACTAAATGAGCACGAATTTAAGCAGATATGTGAGCACAACCTTAAACTACAAACAAACAAACTCGAATATTACCAAGAATGAACTAAACTTAGGGTATTAACAGAATGATCAAATCAGCAGCACAAGCAGGCAGATTCTAGGCTAGTACTATGCGTACGTCCTAGATTCAAATCCTGCATAAACGAACCTAACTGATTACACTCCAAGCAAATTTCAGCTTTACGCTAAACAGTTCAAACAACACTCAGTCAAAAACATGCCAAACTTAATCTGAGAACAAACAACGCAATAAGCTAATCAGAAAGTTCAAGTGGGCATATTCTGGCACAAACTTAATCAGTTTAAACTAACAAATACCCTAAGTACTATTTCTGACTAAAACTACCTAATTAAATTCAAACCGTTCTTTAATCTAAAATCAATCCCTAATAAACCATCAACTTGATAAACAGATACTCACAAGAATCAGTTAGCAAACTTAAAGTAAAAAAAAAGAGAAAGAGAGGATTGGCGATACCTGCCCTTGTTTGCATCCAACAAGGGCCAGCTAAGCTCCCCTGACCTCTACCAATAACTAGGTGAGGCAGGGGTACTTGGACAATAAAATGAGAGATGGGGTGGTTCGTTGAGGTTCAACAACTGAACCGAAGCACCTTGAATGGAAGGACAAGCTGCTAAGAATAAATAGAGATCCAAGAATCAAGACCTGAGGTCTTGATTCAGTAAGTACACGATAAAAATAAGTCCTCTTTTTTTTTTGTTATATTTTTTTTTTTTAACACTCAAATGTTTTCAGTATAACTGAAACTTATAATAACTTAACCCGGAACAACTCACAACTCAAACTAAAAATATAATCAACTTAAATCTTAAAAACTGATGATAAATTAACACCACAAACTTTTGAAAAACACTTTTCTCACTTACTGGTTAACTTAAACTAAAACTTCACAACTCGAATTTAAATAACACAATCTTAAATCATAAAAGCATAATGTAAACTGGAACTCGGATTCAATTAAAAAAACTGCCAACTTTTCATTCATAAAAAAAAGGGTTTTACATAAAATCCGAGACAAGGGAAAAAAATGGGATACCACAGATTGGTCCTCATTTATAGACCCCTTGGATCATTCTAGAATTAAAAAATAAAGGAAACCCTAATCTATTAAATTCCAGAAATACCCTCTTTGAGATGCGGATCATAAATCGAATATGCTGGTTTTTGAATCCTCCTCTTGAAGACCATGTGACCCTCGTTTGGATTTTTGTGATGGACAGCTGGGATGCATCATTCCTAGACGTTGGATTTGGCGTAGGTAATAAGCGAATCCTCCAAGCCATTGATCTTCTGCCATCTCTTTGGCTTCTTCTTCACATGGGAATAACGTGAGCTGGTGGGGGGACCAAAAGGGGATGTGGACAAATTCTGGGTGAGGGGTTTAGCTAGTTGTGGGGCAAATTAAACATAATCAAGGGTAATTTGGATTTACCCTTTGATTGTTCGATTTTGGGGATTAGGGTTTTTAAGGAAGAAAGCGTGTGTTTTGATTTTTAGGTTTAAGGGTAAATGTGTTTAAGGGGAAAGGAAAATACGTTTAAACGTATTATTTATTTTTGGGTCAACCGGGTTGGGTATTTAGTACTTGGGTAAATGGTTTGGGTGGGTCGGGTTTGATGAGGTGTCACAAGAGGATTCGTGGGACATGTTTGTGGAAATGGCAATTTAAGTCCCCTTCATTCCCCAATGTTTCCATTTCAACTTAACACAGCCAAAACTTCCTTTCCTTTGTATTTAACTTTGGCAATGTGTCTTTTTTGGCACAATGTTTTTGTAATCTTGAAACAAGGACCATTTATGCAATTTCTTCATTTTCCAAGGACTGAAATTGCCATATCTTCAAACTTCAAGGCTTTGACTTGTTGGTTGACTTCTTGGAGGACCATATTTGACAATTTAGATTTGATGAGGGACTAAATTTGCCAATTCTTCAAAGTTAAGGGTCCTTTTTGTAATTTTGACAAACTTTAGGGACCAAACTTGTAATTATGAAGATACAAGGGTATAAAGTGTCAATTCTTCAAACTTGGAGGACCAATCTTCAATATTCTTCAAATCTTCAAGGGTTTTCTTTGGAAAATTCCTCACTAGGGCTTGGTTCATCGTGCGGCTTCGTTTCCCGTGTTCGTTTTTGCGTGATTCTTGTGATCTTTTATCATTTTCTCAATATCCGTACCTAATTTACACAAGCAACAAACACAAGCATATATTTGGGTATTTTGATGATATTTAATGCATTTTAAGTCCAAAAAGAACGATGAGACCATGTATAAAAGCCGTCTCATCACTCCCCCATACTAAACCATTGCCGTGCCCTCACGCAATGCTAGAATAAAGTATCGTAGCATCTCCAAAATTCATTTTATTCACTTTATTGGAATGATAAACTAGCTACACTACTACTATTACTACTACTTGTGTTATAGACATAATGTATGATTTTCATCGCAAAATGGGACGTTTAGGTTCATAGAATAAGAACACGTGAATGCTTCGTTAGAAATAATTTCGTCGTCCTCGATTTTCACTTTAATTCCATGCTAAGCGTGCAACGAGATCATTGTCATTATAAGTTAGTAATGCTAACACTACTCATATGCCCTAATCACGTACTTATTCTCCCATTATTCCTAAGTTGTATCTCTTATATTTTATGATGTCTTGAATGTTTCACGAGGATACATTGTTTGACTTATGCGATAATAGAGATTTAGGTCTAAAAATAGAGTCCTAACGGTGTAACTAAGACCATCAAATCAATAACCCCTCCTAATAGACAACGATGTTAAAAAATTAAGTTGACAAGAAGAATCGATAAACACGGTTTTATAACGGTTTTGAACATGAGACTTATTACCAAGACTTTTATACGCCCCCTAACGGAAGGGCCTTATTATCTTTGGTTTACCTCCATCTTTTATTCAACTTCGCCATGAAGCTTTTATTATGACTTCGGTCTTGCCTTGCCTTTTATTATCCGCCTCATCGGTGGTTTTATTAGCCAAAGACGTATATCCTCACGCTAAAGCGAATTTTGGATCTTTAAAGCTTCGAAGATTAAGGCTTGATTCACTTTCAATTTTGCATAGATTTTAGGCCTTGTGGGGCTTCAAATTGTTTGCTTGATTTAGGTGAGCACTTGAAATCTTATTATTAGGTGAAGCTTTCGATTATTAGGGTGCCAATACTTCAAAACCGTGACGCTGGCGATATCTTAATGTCTTCCCAATTTAATTACACGGAAGCTACTAGAAAAGACTAGAAACCCAACAATCCTAACTAAACCGCTAAGTCAATATTAATTAAGCAAAAAATATTTACATGCAAAGGGAGAATAAGCAAACAACGAGAACACATGAGTTTTTGAAAGAATACGAGTACTCTACGTTTAGCATAGTAACTTATAATTAACTCTATCATTTCTCGTCCTCATTTAAGAGACTTAGCCTAATGTGTAGTTAAGGAATCAAAGCTAAGTGCTCAACACGCACGGTCGAGTCAAAAATTACTCTTATTCTCGCCATCGGAAAATCTACATTCGTGTCTTCAAACACTTATAAAACATGAGAAAAAATTTAAAATTTGGCCATTTTTAGCCTTATTTTGCAACAAAACGATAAACAAAACGATAAACTTTGGAAAGCGTGAAGGTTTGGCAAGGCAAGTATCTATTCACCCCCCCCATACTAAAGTTAAACATTGTCCTCAATGTTTCGAGTCTAGGGGTGCAAACACCCCCATACTAGAGACGTAGTCGAATGCCTAATCTAGCATGGAAAGGGTGTAACCGTTAAGTAATAGCCGTTTATGAAGTGTGCTAAAAACCTAAGGTTAGAACATCAAAGGATATATCATGGATATTGAGAAATGTCTCCAAAGCAAATGATCGAGTGCTCCCATAAAACGAACACGAGAGGCTCCAATCGTGAAGATCATGATCTAAAAACCACATATCACAAACAATCACGGAACAAAGGTTGGAAGGGCACGAATCCCCACACGTAAGCTACATTAGACTAAGAAAGCGATAATATGTACATAGGATAAGCATGGGACTCCCCCACGAGGCACCTCGTTTTTGATTACCGAGTCATGAGCTCGACTCGATCCCCTCAATACTAATTATCATTGGGGAAGGTGACTTGGTCGAGGTAGTTCAAGGATGGAACTTCCCCACCAAAGTAGTGCTTCAACCTATGTCCATTCACCTTGAAGTTAGGACCATCATCTTGAGCTAGCTCGATGGTCCCATAAGGAAACACTTGAGTCACGGTGAATGGACCGGACCAACGGGATTTCAATTTACCGGAAAATATTTTCAATCTTGAATTAAAAAGTAAAACTTGATCCCCAATGTTAAAAACCCGGTTTTTAATTTTTGAATCATGCAACTTTTTAGTTTTCTCTTTATAAATCAATGAATTTTCATAAGCAATGTCCCTTAATTCATCCAATTCATTTAATTGCATTTTCCGGTGTTTTCTCGCGGTCTCCATGTCATCATTACAATGCTTTAGGGCCCAATAAGCCTTGTGTTCTAACTCGATAGGCAAATGACAATTTTTTCCATACACAAGCTTATAGGGAGTGCACCCAATGGGTGTCTTATGAGCGGTCTTAAAGGCCCATAAAGCATCGTCTAACTTATCCGACCAAGATTGTCGGTTTTCTCCCACGGATCTCTCCAAGATCCTCTTCAATGCTCGGCTTGAAACCTCGACTTGCCCACTCGTTTGTGGGTGGTAAGCCGTAGAAAGACGATGTGTAACCCCATATTTCCTTAGAACTCTTTCGAATTGGTCATTACAAAAATGGGTTCCACGATCGCTTATGATAGCACGAGGGGTTCCAAACCTAGCAAACAAACTTATCAAGAACTTAACTACCGCACGAGCATCATTAGTGGGCAAGGCCTTCGCCTCCACCCACTTAGAAAGGTAGTCAACCGCAACGAGAATGTACTTATTACCACGAGATGATGGGAACGGCCCCATAAAGTCTATGCCCCAAACGTCAAAGATCTCACATACTTGAATGATATTTTGTGGCATCTCATCTTTTTGTGAGGCTTTTCCTTGTCGTTGGCATGCATCACACGACTTCACAAGATCTTGTGCATCTCGGTAAATAGTAGGCCAAAAGAAGCCGGCATCAAACACCTTTTTAGCCGTGAGATTAGCACCGTGGTGACCACCCGTGGGTCCCTCATGGCAAGCTCTAAGGATGTTAGAAGCTTCGGTGCCAAATACACAACGGCGGATGATTTGATCCGCACAAGTTCGAAACAAGTAAGGGTCGTTCCAAAAATAGAACTTGACATCGCGAAAGAATTTTCGTTTTTCTTGAGTTGTCATACCCTTAATGATGAAGTTACCCGCATGGTAATTTGCAAAATCCGCAAACCATGGGGTAGAAGAATCAAGTTTGGAATTCACTACACCAAGTGTCTCGAGCGGAAATGTTTCGGTGATTTCCTTGGGCTCGTAAACACTTTGGTGAGGATCTTCCAAACGAGAGAGATGATCGGCCGCTAGATTCTCGGCTCCTTTTTTGTCAACGATTTTATGATCAAATTCTTGAAGGAGGAGAATCCAACGAAGTAATCTCGGCTTTGCATCTTGTTTAGCCATGAGATACTTGATAGCCGAATGGTCCGTATACACTATGCATTTCGTCAAGACGAGGTAAGGTCGGAATTTCTCAAATGCATACACCACGGCAAGGAACTCCTTTTCCGTTGTAGTGTATTTAAGTTGAGCCTCGGTCATCGTCTTGCTAGCATAGTGAATAGGCAAGAAATGCTTATCATGACGTTGCCCCAAAACGGCCCCAATAGCGTAATCACTTGCATCACACATAAGTTCAAAGGGGAGGTTCCAATTTGGAGCAACAAGAATGGGAGCTTCGGTAAGTTTCCTCTTAAGGATCTCAAAGGCTCGTACACAATCTTCGTCAAAGACAAAACGTGCCTCTTTTTCAAGAAGATGTGTAATGGGTCGAGAAATCTTCGAGAAATCCTTGATGAATCGTCGATAAAAGCCCGCGTGGCCTAGGAAACTCCTAACTCCCTTGACGGTTTTGGGATGAGGTAATTTGGCGATGACGTCTACCTTAGCTTGATCTACCTCAATCCCCGCTTTCGAGACCTTGTGCCCTAAGACGATTCCACTCTTAACCATAAAATGACATTTTTCCCAATTGAGCACAAGGTTGGTTTCCTCACAACGTTTTAACATTCTCTCAAGGTTCGACAAACACGAAGTAAAGGAATCACCAAACACGGAAAAGTCATCCATGAAGACTTCCATCGTCTTCTCGATCATATCATGAAAAATAGCCATCATGCATCGTTGGAAAGTTCCCGGTGCATTACAAAGTCCGAATGGCATTCTACGATAGGCAAACGTTCCATATGGACACGTAAACGTAGTTTTTTCTTGATCACGAGGATCGATGGGAATTTGGAAGTAACCGGAAAAACCATCTAAAAAGCAATAGAAATCGTTTCCCGCAAGACGCTCCAACATTTGGTCCATGAAGGGCAAGGGAAAATGGTCTTTTCGAGTGGCTTCATTTAACTTTCGATAGTCAATGCACACTCTCCATCCGGTCACGAGTCTTGTGGGAATTAACTCGTTGGCATCGTTTGGCACAACGGTCATCCCTCCCTTTTTAGGGACACAATGAATAGGACTCACCCAAGGGCTATCGGAAATAGGGTAAATTATTCCCGCATCAAGGAGTTTAAGGACCTCCTTTTTGATGACGTCGTGAATTTTGGGGTTCACCCTCCTTTGACTTTGGATTGTTGGCTTGAAATCCTCCTCCATTAATATTTTGTGTGTACAAAATTTGGGATCGATTCCCTTAATGTCGGATAACTTCCACGCAATCGCCCCTTTGTGATCCTTAAGAACATCGACAAGTGCGGTTTTTTCATCATTCGAAAGTTCCTTCGCAATAATAATCGGCAACTTGTCGTCCTCCTCTAAATAGACATACTCGAGGTGAGGAGGTAAATCTTTCAACTCGAGGATAGGTGGTTCCTCAAGTGAAGATTTGGGCTCGATACTCATAACCTCCTCGGGTGGAGGAAATGGGAAATCGTTGAGAAAATCCTTGATAATCGAGAAGTCCTCATAGTTGTCGAGGTCTTCGTCACAAGTACGTGGAACATCGAATTCTTCCAACGTAAAACCACCACCTTCGAAAGGAGTGAAGGTTGGTGTCGAATTATCAAGAATAGGATCTAACATAGTGGGATTGCCACTAGTTTCTTCATCACCAAACCCTAAAACTTCTTGTGAAAATTCCTCGCAAACCACGTCGATTATATCAACGAGGTTTATGGTAGCAACGGAATAAACATGAGAAAGTTGAGAATTTTGAGTTGCGTTTATAACAAGTTCCTCGTCGTTGAAACGTAAGGTGATCTTTCTAGCATGCACATCAATCAAAGCCATAGACGTATCTAAAAACGAACGACCTAAAATAAGAGGAACTTGAGGATCCGTGGGAATGTCAACAACAATAAAGTCTACGGGATAGTAGAACTTCCCCACTTTCACAAAAACGTCTTCCGCCAATCCACATGCAAGAATCGTGGAATGGTCGGCCAACTCAATAGACATTCGTGAAGGAGTAAGATTAGGAAGATTGAGCGACTTGTAGATTGCAAGTGGCATCAAGTTAATGCTAGCACCAAGATCGGCCAAGGCATAGCATTCTTCCATATCTTGAATTGCACAAGGGATCAAAAATTTACCGGGATCACCGACTTTTTGAGGTATGCGATTAAGATAAACCGACGAACAACTAGACTTTTGGTGTAATTTTTCCTTGTTGTTCAACATACTCTTAAAGTTAGCGGCAAATCGAGGCATCATGACCAAGGCATCGGCGAAACTCACATTAAAGTGCAAATCACGAAACATTTTCAAAAAGAGCTCAAATTGATAGTTGTCGCGCTCTTGTCGTTTCTCCTTCCTAAGTCTCGATGGGTAAGGCAAGGGTGGTGTGGGTTGGGGCATAGGCATAGCCTTTGGAATCTCGGGTTCCAAAATGGGTGATGGGTCAACCGTAGGTGTGGCATGAGCGGTACTTTGTGGGCTTGAAATATGCTCCTTTTCGACCACCACCTCGGGTTCTTCCTCAATTTCCTCCACCGTTGGAGTAATTGGTTGAGGATTCGGTTCTTTAAGTGCCTTACCACTACGTGTGGTAATCACTTTCATCTCTCCCTTCGGGTTTGAAACGGTGTTACTAGGCAAACCACCCGAAGTAGAGGCTTTGTTCACCATTACGCATTCTAAAATTGCGTTAAGCTTAGCATCAAAATTATTAAACTTCACATCTTGGCTAGCGGCTTTTTGGTCAATTCTTTGTTCAAGCCTAGCATGACTTTGCTCTATCTTGTTGTTTTGACCTCGAATTTGGTTAGCAAAATCATTTTTCAATTCATTTCTCATGGCTAGATTTTCCTTAATGAAATTAGCTAACTCCTTTGCATTCTTAGCCGTCTCCTTAGCTTGATTAGCCATTTGCTCTTGAATGTTTTCCATAATCTTATCATTTGAAGTAGTGTAATTCAAAAATTCCAATGGAAGTTCTTTGTTATTTTGAAGAGCTTGACTTGCATTTTGAAAATTACGGTTTTGATTTTGATTTTGCAATTGGCTATTACTACTACTCCCTTGATTCCCATAGTTGCTATTACCCTTATAATTGTTCTTTTGATTGCTTTGGTAACCAACTTGATTGTTTCGATAATTGTTAGCATTTTGATTTGGTGAAAAACCCGGTGGAGTCAATTGATTAGTGCGAGGAACTTGACCGTTTTGGTTATAAGTTCCCGCGGCCGCGAAGGCACTCGAAGTGTTACCACCGTTGGTAATGCACTCGGAATAATCGTGAGCTCCACCACAATACATACAAGAAACCTCAACCGCTTTAATCGTAGCGGGAGCGGGTTGTTCACCAACTTTAAACTCAATTAACAATCCTTTCAACTTATCAAAAATTTTGTTCTCCAAATTAGCCTCGATTTGGCAAGCATCAACGTTGTGTGACAAAGTAGGTGAAGATGAAGACGAAGCCTTACGAACACTCGACGTGCTACGAGGACTATACACCTTAGACCTATTCTCAATAATTACCAATGCTTCCTCGACCGTCTTACACAAGAAATTACCACCCGCGGCGGCATTAAGATAATCACGCTCATGATCGTTCAAGCCATTGTAAAACGTGTCTATTTGATGCAAGTCGGAAAAACCATGATGAGGACATTCGTGCAACATTTCCTTAAACCTATTCCAAGCCGTTGAAAAACTCTCATTAAACTCTTGCGAAAACTTTGAAATCTCGTTTTTCAAGTGCGTAGTCTTAGAGGGCGGAAAAAATTGGTTCACGAATTTTGAAACGAGATCCTTCCACGTCAATATAGAATTGGGTGGCTCTTTCTCTAACCAAATTTTTGCGGGCCCCGCTAAGGAATACGGAAAAAGCATCATCTTAATCGAGTCGTTTGAAACATCCTTAAACTTGCACGTGGCGGTGAGACGATTAAATTGGCGAATGTGGTTATGCGGGTTGTCCTTTTCGTCCCCTCGAAACTTGTTGTTTTGAATCATGGACAACAAACCCGTCTTAACCTCAAAATTCTCCGCAAGGATAGCGGGAATCACAATCGCTTCTCCATAACCCTCGGTGGGTGCTTGAAGCAACTCCATCATAGTTCGATTAGCCATGGGTGCTTCTTTCACTACAATGGGTTCGTCAATAGGAGAGTCCTCACTAGTAGGAGTGAGTGATTTGTTTCTTCGTTTACGAGCACGTCTTGCTTTAGAGCGAGTTTGCATAAACGTCACGTACAACGAGAAGGTGAGCAAAGAAGATTCTTTTTGGTATTTTTACTTTTTCAATTTTTTGTGGTTTTTGATTGTTTTTAACTTTTTTTTTTTCTGTATTAAGTAGACCAAAATCTACAAATCTCCTCACTAATCAAATCTCTTGATTAACGAAGCCTCAAGGAATGAAAACGAACACGTGAAGTGAACGCCTTCGATGACTTTAGAACGATGGTGGAACACCAAATCGTTCAAGAGGGTTTAATCAAATGAAACCAAGAAAATATATATGATATGTAATAATACTTTGGGCGGCAAAACCCTCGATTCACTCTCAAAATCAAATACGCACAAGCAAGCGGAGGAAACGAGGCGGCGCGAAGCACTTAAGAGCCTTTTTCCTTTAGGTCGTGAAATACAACCGCCTTATACCCACCTTATAGTTTGTATTATCAAAATCAAGCTTCACGAAAGTATTTATCTATTTTTGCCTTTTTCTTTGGTTTGAGATTCGAATACAATGATTGGGTAATGACCTCCCAAGTCAAGGTTGTGATTGCTCACGTATTTGGAGTACTTGTAAATTTATTGTTCTACGTATACAATATAGTAATAATATTCACACAAAAATCGAAAAACGATAATACGTATTAATAGAGTGCTATTAATACAAATACTATTATGGCTAATATAGAAAACAACAATTGTTCAACCAAAACACAACACGCCTCCCCGGCAGCGGCGCCAAAATGATTATAGTAAAATACGACCCTTAGGAAAAGGAAGTACAAATAGTGGTAAGCGTTAAGTGTCGGTTTAGGAAAACCGAGCACCAATGACCAAGCAAGTTCGTTTCCCAAGGAGGCAAGTGCGTTGTGTTGAGAGTTGATTTTTGTTTGAGATTATATTGATTGAAAAAGAAATGAGAAAGGAAAGAATTGACGGTTACGAAAACTAATTAAACTACGACGAAAAAGGCGTAAACGTAAAACCGTAAAAACGACGAAAATTAAAATTTTAACCTAAAAATTCCTAAAAATTCCTAAAAATCCCCAATAATGTTCTAAGAGTTTACAAAAAATCCAAACTTGCTAAAACCTTTTAATTAATTAAATAATGACTTTTTAATGCTAATTAAAGCCCTAAAAATCACTTTTAAATATTAAAAAGCCCTAAACAAGATTTTATAGTTTGTAAACCTCTAAAATGACCTAATTAAACTAAAAACTATTTTTAAAAATTTTAAAACCAATTTAAACTATTTTTAATCTCCTAAAAACTATTAAAATCTATTAAATCTTAAATTAATTCTAAAAATTAATTGAAAAGCCTAAAAATTAATTGGAAAGTGAAAAAGGTCCTATTTTAATGTCTAGAATCTAGGAAAAATGAAAAAAAGTTAAAAATAAAACTTTTAATTTTTGTGAATAAAATAATAATAAAATAATACAAAAAATAAAAAGTTTATAAAATAAATTCTAAAAAATTTCTAAAATCCTAGAATATTATAACTAAGATAAAAATGAAATTTAAAGTTCCTACAACCCTTTTTATAATCTTATATTAATTTTTAAAGTTTGATTAAAAACCTAAAATTAAATAAAATTAAAAATTAAAGTTTTTGAAAATCTAACTAGATGTAAACCTCAAGTTAATAAATTAAAACTTAAAAATTATTTTTCCTAAAATTAAAATTTCTGTTTTCTATTTTTAATCTATTTATTAAATTCCGGCTAAATAAAAATGCATAAAAATTAAATAAATAAAAGGAAAAATATAAACTTAATTTATAAAAATCTAAAATTGAATAACTTTCCTAGGAAAACTAAATTGTAGCAAAAACACTTAAAGAATAAGCCACAAAAGGGCTTATCAAGCCACGGCTTGATTAAATAAGCCCACACTCAAATGACCTTAAGTATTTGTTGTTTCCTCCCTTGGTCAGTAAAAGACCCAAGGGCAGGATGGTAGTGTGTGTGTGCTTTGGCAGTGGTGGCGCAGGTTCGAGTCTTGGCCACGCCAAAATTTTTGAAAATATTTTTTTTTCTTTTTTTTTTTAAAACACTTGTACACAGTAACCTTAACTTACTTAAAACACAAATACTCGTCCAATATGAAGCCTAAATTACCCTTAATCAAACCAAAAGGTCCTCAGACCTGGAACCAATCTTTCTGTTTTCTTTTTGCTGGTAATGGTGGGCAAATAGCACCCCCTTTGTAGTCTGAGCTTTTGTTGAGCTTGGTTCTTGTATGGACAATCAAACCCTCACCCGCAGTTGGCGTGTGGGGGTATTTAACAGGCAGCAAATAAAGGACCAAGCATGACACAAAAAAAACTGATACAAACAAGCAGGCAGATTTTCAAGTAGAGAAAAGCAATTACTCAACCTATGTACGAATCCAATCGAAGCTCAACTAGCTAAATCATGCAGCGACAACGAGTTCAAGCAGACTTAGCATGAAACGCACACAACCAATGAAAATTAGTCAGAGAACTTAACCAAATCAACCTTGCAATCCTTACTACTAAACTGGACCGTATCCTACGCACACAAAGATCACAGCTTCACCGACTCTATAAGTTATCAGAAAGCACAGGTTCGAAACTTTCAAAACTTCAAAATTGACTCCTAGCAATCATTTAACTTGAGACTGATTAACTAAATGAGCACGAATTTAAGCAGATATGTGAGCACAACCTTAAACTACAAACAAACAAACTCGAATATTACCAAGAATGAACTAAACTTAGGGTATTAACAGAATGATCAAATCAGCAGCACAAGCAGGCAGATTCTAGGCTAGTACTATGCGTACGTCCTAGATTCAAATCCTGCATAAACGAACCTAACTGATTACACTCCAAGAAAATTTCAGCTTTACGCTAAACAGTTCAAACAACACTCAGTCAAAAACATGCCAAACTTAATCTGAGAACAAACAACGCAATAAGCTAATCAGAAAGTTCAAGTGGGCATATTCTGGCACAAACTTAATCGGTTTAAACTAACAAATACCCTAAGTACTATTTCTGACTAAAACTACCTAATTAAATTCAAACCGTTCTTTAATCTAAAATCAATCCCTAATAAACCATCAACTTGATAAACAGATACTCACAAGAATCAATTAGCAAACTTAAAGTAAAAAAAAAAAGAGAAAGAGAGGATTGGCGATACCTGCCCTTGTTTGCATCCAACAAGGGCCAGCTAAGCTCCCCTGACCTCTACCAACAACTAGGTGAGGCAGGGGTACTTGGACAATAAAATGAGAGATGGGGTGGTTCGTTGAGGTTCAACAACTGAACCGAAGCACCTTGAATGGAAGGACAAGCTGCTAAGAATAAATAGAGATCCAAGAATCAAGACCTGAGGTCTTGATTCAGTAAGTACACGATAAAAATAAGTCCTCTTTTTTTTTTTGTTATATTTTTTTTTTTAACACTCAAATGTTTTCAGTATAACTGAAACTTATAATAACTTAACCCGGAACAACTCACAACTCAAACTAAAAATATAATCAACTTAAATCTTAAAAACTGATGATAAATTAACACCACAAACTTTTGAAAAACACTTTTCTCACTTACTGGTTAACTTAAACTAAAACTTCACAACTCGAATTTAAATAACACAATCTTAAATCATAAAAGCATAATGTAAACTGGAACTCGGATTCAATTAAAAAAACTGCCAACTTTTCATTCATAAAAAAAAGGGTTTTACATAAAATCCGAGACAAGGGAAAAAAATGGGATACCACAGATTGGTCCTCATTTATAGACCCCTTGGATCATTCTAGAATTAAAAAATAAAGGAACCCTAATCTATTAAATTCCAGAAATACCCTCTTTGAGATGCGGATCATAAATCGAATATGCTGGTTTTTGAATCCTCCTCTTGAAGACCATGTGACCCTCGTTTGGATTTTTGTGATGGACAGCTGGGATGCATCATTCCTAGACGTTGGATTTGGCGTAGGTAATAAGCGAATCCTCCAAGCCATTGATCTTCTGCCATCTCTTTGGCTTCTTCTTCACATGGGAATAACGTGAGCTGGTGGGGGGACCAAAAGGGGATGTGGACAAATTCTGGGTGAGGGGTTTAGCTAGTTGTGGGGCAAATTAAACATAATCAAGGGTAATTTGGATTTACCCTTTGATTGTTCGATTTTGGGGATTAGGGTTTTTAAGGAAGAAAGCGTGTGTTTTGATTTTTAGGTTTAAGGGTAAATGTGTTTAAGGGGAAAGGAAAATACGTTTAAACGTATTATTTATTTTTGGGTCAACCGGGTTGGGTATTTAGTACTTGGGTAAATGGTTTGGGTGGGTCGGGTTTGATGAGGTGTCACAAGAGGATTCGTGGGACATGTTTGTGGAAATGGCAATTTAAGTCCCCTTCATTCCCCAATGTTTCCATTTCAACTTAACACAGCCAAAACTTCCTTTCCTTTGTATTTAACTTTGGCAATGTGTCTTTTTTGGCACAATGTTTTTGTAATCTTGAAACAAGGACCATTTATGCAATTTCTTCATTTTCCAAGGACTGAAATTGCCATATCTTCAAACTTCAAGGCTTTGACTTGTTGGTTGACTTCTTGGAGGACCATATTTGACAATTTAGATTTGATGAGGGACTAAATTTGCCAATTCTTCAAAGTTAAGGGTCCTTTTTGTAATTTTGACAAACTTTAGGGACCAAACTTGTAATTATGAAGATACAAGGGTATAAAGTGTCAGTTCTTCAAACTTGGAGGACCAATCTTCAATATTCTTCAAATCTTCAAGGGTTTTCTTTGGAAAATTCCTCACTAGGGCTTGGTTCATCGTGCGGCTTCGTTTCCCGTGTTCGTTTTTGCGTGATTCTTGTGATCTTTTATCATTTTCTCAATATCCGTACCTAATTTACACAAGCAACAAACACAAGCATATATTTGGGTATTTTGATGATATTTAATGCATTTTAAGTCCAAAAAGAACGATGAGACCATGTATAAAAGCCGTCTCATCAGATCTCAGTTTAGTTTTTCGATTCAAGGATCTCTAAAAAGATCTATATCTCGAAAACTGTCTTCATCATAGATCTGTGAAGTCTTTTGAAACACTATTTGTTATTCAATTTTAATAAAGATCAATAACATGCATGTCATCATCTTTCACTTAAATCGATTTCACGTCACATCTTTCTTTATTTTTCGAAATCAATGATTGATTTATAACATGTTTTGTAATAATCAACTTATTGATTCGGTTTTAAACATGAAAATGAATTAAACTACTTACACCTACCCGAGATCACAAAAGATCTTGAAGCCATAATTACAACAGTCTTTTTGAGATTCGTGTTGAATTAATAGCAGGGATGTGAGATTTTATTTAGTTTGTCTATGAGAAAGATGTTAGCAAATCAAATCGGGTATAGATTTAATCTATCAAGATTTATTGAGATGCGATGATGACTAGTTTGTATTGTTTGGAGATGCTGAAGATTAATGAGAGGCGGATGTATCTATGAGGTTGGGGATGGGAGATGCAGTTTGGTTTGTGTGAGAGAGAGGGGGACGGAGATATCTAAGTGAGGAGTTTGATGGGAGTGAAAATGGGGGCGGAAGTTTCTATGTGGAAGATTAGATTTAGGATTAGGTTATTTGTGAGTTATTTTAGGGTTTGACCCCATTTAAACCAATTAACCATTGGTATGGACCGGGTCTTGGAAGAATTGGGCTGGGCTTCTGACTTGATGGACACTCGATTTTTGTTAAACATTGGCTAATTTAATTTGAGTTGGGCCGTATGTTTTCAAACTAAATATACACAAAAAAAAATTTTGTTTCAAAATTATTCATTTTGAATAAAATTTTTGTGTATTATGGTATAATTTGGACATTATAGAGACAAAAGTGATGTGACAAATGTGACAAGAATTTATTTTGACGAGACCAAGAAAAAATGGGCGATTTTTAGTGGCTACGGATTCGTTTGATCGGGTATTAATTACGTGACGTTGAAGACGGATTTTTCGAAGGCGTGTATTTATTTTATCTTTTAATAGATAACTTGTTCGTGCTTAATCTTAGAATGAAGACTTGGTTATCTGGTTTCCGGGTTCGGGGTGGATGTTTGATGACTCGGATAACTATCACTTAAAGGGGTTACATTGTTGTACTCAGTGTCACGCGCTTAGTCGACGTGGATAATTTCAAGAGGTGTTGTGCTTATAGACTTCTTCAGTGATGCATTGAGTACTTAGAGATTTCTCCACCGTTCTTCATTCAACAATAGTGCAAGCTTAAGTCACAAGATCGAAGGATTTTTATTCAGCTTCACGTTTGATGTATCTGGTTCATTCTTTCAGTGGTCACTTCAAATTGCTTTCACGTGGGATGGTAAAGGTGGCCATGGAGAGTTTATGAGAAGAGATTTTCGATCAACAACTGATTCTCACAAAATATATAATTCAGCTTATTTATTATTCTCACGAGATTTCAGGTTCATGTGCGTACAATTTATTGATGGTTCCGAGTTTCGAAACCATCAAGGGGGAAGAAGAAGACACATTGAACGCACAACGAGTACACGTGATGAACTTCATACCTTCTTTTGATTTGAAGATATTCCGGGATGACATTTGTCATAGCCGCAGAGAAAATCAGTGTTTTAACTCGTGTCGTTATCAATCTCCAAACGGTACACTACTGATTCGAGGTTTAATTGTTTGATTGTTGCAATTATTCATCATCATTATCCTATATGCATTCCCGGGACTTAATTGACTCTGGTGCATCTCCGGAAGAAGACATATGCATTTCTGGGACTTAATTGACTCTGGTGTTACGATGTCAACTTCATGAATGGGATAAAGTGTCCACTTCAGTATTTGAGCTTCATAATTGGGATTGATTTACTTTCTTCAACTATGTGGGGGAAGAAATGTCTTGATTCTTTTTGGTATGCATAACTTGAACTCTCAGGGGGAAGAAAAATTCAGAAGAATTATTCAAGCGTGAGATGAAAAGTTGTTGATCTACTTGGTGTGCTCCAAACTTTCAATCCCTCTTGGCAACATTATCATGTTATATGATGGGATTTGCTTGTTAGATTCCGCTGTGCGCTTAATCATTCTAAGCTTTATTGAAAGCTTTGAAGTTTCTTACGAGGATTGTCGGTTTAGGGGGAAGCTATTTAAAGCTTCTCCAGTTTACGTGGCATGAATTAGGGGGAAGCTAATTCAGAAGCTTCTCCTTAACCAGAAGTGTATGGGTTACTTAGCTCGTGCCATTACAATATTTCTTCTACAAGTTACTTTAAAGATGAGTCGTTTTGAAGACGAAGGCCTCAGAAGACTTCATCAGCATTGGATGCTTCATGAAAGCTCTTGTTCTTAATCATTTTATACTTGTTAGGAAGAATATTGTAAGGAATTATACACGTCGTCCCATGGGGGAAGGTTGTTGGAAACTCACTTTATGTGACGACATTTAAGAATTCCCGTTATTTATCATAGTCACACACGCTTAGACTAGACTAGGTTCGATGTATAGTTTAAGGTGCGTGTGTGACTATATATACCCCTCCTTAGCTTCCAAGGAGGGGTGTTGATTGTCATTTTGTTCACTTTCTAATACATTTTCATTTTACTTTCAACCTCTCTTCTCTCTCTCTAAGCCAACAATGGCTTCCACCACCATCTACCACCACATTAGACCACCGGATCCGATTTAGCATTTCATTGTCGATGATTACTCTCGGTTTACATGGGTGAAATTTCTTAAAGAAAAAAATGAGGCACCTAAATTCATCATCGGATTTCTCAAGATGATTCAAGTGCGTCTCAACACTACTGTCCGACGCATTTGTACAGATAATGGAACCGAATTTGTGAATCAAATCTTGCGTGATTATTATGAAGAAGTTGGCATCTCTCATGAAACATCCGTTGCACCGCACTCCACAACAAAACGGTGTCGTTGAAAGGCGAAATCGCACACTTATGGAAGCTGCTCGAACGATGTTAATTTACGCAAAGGCTCCATTGTTTTTATGGGCAGAAGCAGTATCTACAGCAGTGTACACCCAAAACCGGTCACTAATTCGTAAACGCCATGGTAAAACACCTTATGAGCTTCTCCATGGAAAAGTACCAGATTTATCATATCTTCATGTATTTGGTTCTCTTTGCTATCCAAATAATGATGGTGACAATTTGGGAAAACTTCAACCAAAGGCTGATATTGGTATTTTTCATTGGTTACGCACCCGCAAAGAAGGCATACCGAATCTACAACCGTAACTCTCGCAAGATCCTCGAAACTATGAATGTTGATTTTGATGAGCTGACAGCAATGGCTTCTGAGCAAAGCAGCTCTGAACCCGCCCTTCATGAAATGGGACCCAGTCATATTAGTTCTGGTCTTGTCCCAAACAACCCTACTTCATCATCATTTACACCACCTTCTAAGACTGAATGGGATACGTTGTTTCAACCGTTCTTTGATGAATTCTTTACTCCTCCAACTATTGTTGCTCCAGAACCTGAGGTAATAGCTCCGGTAACCGAAGTTGTCGCTCCAGCAACCGTTGCACAATCAGTTACGTCTGCACCTATAATTGGTCAAGATATACCATCAACAAGTAATTCTCAACCAACACCCGAATCAACTACCCATGTCATGCCTATTGATGATGAAGAGGATGATGATGATCACGATTTGGAATTCGCTCAAATGCGTGAACTTCCATTCTTTGGTGTACCAATTCCCGACCCTAATCAAGCCGGGTCGTCCACTTCAGAGGAAGCTCCTTCTACAGTTTACTCCAATCCACGGATTCGTGAACATGACAGCAAGTCGACAAAGGATCATCCTATAGATTCTATTATTGGTGACCCTAATCGTCCGGTATCCACACGAAGTCAGTTACAAGAAAGTGCAATGTTTTGTCACTTTGATGCTTTTCTCACTGAAGTTGAACCTAAGACATGGCAACAAGCTTTTACTCAATCATGTTGGATAGAAGCTATGCAAGAAGAACTTAATGAATTTATACGTCTTGAAGTATGGGAACTTGTCCCATGCCCGGATCAAGTGCAATTACTCACTTTGAAATGGGTTTACAAGGTGAAACTCGATGAGTTAGGCGGAATATTGAAGAACAAAGCTCGACTAGTAGCTCGTGGATACCAGCAATTATTGGGCATCGACTTTATGGAATCCTTTGCACTTGTTGCCCGTTTGGAAGCTATTAGACTATTCCTCGCTTATGCAGCCCACATGAATATGATCGTCTATCAGATGGATGTGAAGACGGCATTTCTTAATGGTGAACTCAAGGAAGAGGTCTATGTTCAACAACCAGATGGTTTTGTGAATCCCAATTATCCCAATCATGTGTACAAGCTTAAGAAGGCTCTCTATGGGTTGAAGCAAGCTCCACGCGCATGGTACGATCTATTGTCACAATTCCTCATTACACAAGGCTTCGCAAAAGGCAAGGTGGATCCCACGTTGTTCATTCAGAAACGAGGTAAAGATATGATTATGGTACAAATATATGTTGATGATATTATATTTGCAGCCACGACCCAAACCTTATCCGACGAGTTTGGGACACTCATGTCTTCCAAGTTTAAGATGTCAATGATGGGCAAGGTATCATTCTTCTTAGGTCTTCAGATATCTCAGAGTCCCAGAGGCATCTTTATCAATAAATCCAAGTATGCCCTTGAATCGCTTAAGAAGTATAAGATGGAATCTTGCGACCCCGTGGATACTCCAATGGTGGAACGAACTAAGCTTGATGCAGATCCACATGGAGTTGCCGTTGATCCGACACTTTATCGTGGAATGATCGGTACTCTTCTGTATATCACAGCTAGTCGACCTGATCTTCAGTTTGCTATATGTATGTGTGCCAGGTATCAAACTAGGCCCACTGAGTTACACTTAGCTACTGTTAAAAGGATCTTTCGATATCTAAGAGGAACCATTAATCGGGGACTTGGTATTCGAAGGAATCTTCTATTGCACTAATGGCATATGCAGATGCGGATCACGCGGGTTGTCAAGATACAAGACGTAGCACGAGTGGAACTTTGCAACTACTAGGAGATCGACTAATCAGTTGGGCATCGAAAAGGCAGAAAAGCGCTGCAATTTCAAGTATGGAAGCAGAATACATAGCTATGTTCGGTTGCTGTGCTCAAATTCTTTGGATGAGATCGCAATTAACCGACTATGGTCTAGGTTTCAACAAGATTCCGATGTACTGCGACAACAAGAGTGCCATTGCCTTATGCTGCAACAACGTTCAATTCTCCCGGTCAAAGCATATTGACATTCGCTACCACTTCATCAAGGAGCAAGTGGAAAATGGAGTAATAGAGCTTTACTTTGTCCGATCTGAGTATCAATTGGCGGATATTTTCACGAAGGCTTTAGATCGCGCTCGAATTGAATTTTTGGCCGACAAGCTAGGAATGAGAACCTTCTCGCCTGAGACTCTAAAGGAACTAGCAGATGAAGCGAAAGAATAGTCTTGGTAAAACTATTCTCCGTATCCTTGGTGATCATCTGTATATATTGTTTATATTTTTATCCACAAAAGCAAAATACAAAAATATAAAACCATATAAAAACCATAAAAATTGAAAATTTCATAAAAATCCAAAAATATTTTTACTTTATTTTTCAAAGGCATGTCTTTTGGTACGATAATATTTACGGCCTTAGAAATGTTGATTAATATCGACACGGCGCCATAAATAGAGTTCGTACAAAAGTTGTAAATATTTCATAAAACATGCCCTTATGGCTTGTAGTTATTTCTGACTGCAACCCTGTTTTCATATTAAAGTCAAGTATTTCTTATGAAAGCTTTGGCTCACAACGGGAACTAATTTTCTCGGGCAAGGTTTACTTTAAAACCTTGTAAGGGATCAAGTTTACTTTATAACTTGGTCTAACACAAATCTATGTACGTTTCAGTGCATTTATTTGTTAAAACAAGAGAAGTCTTGTTTTTATGAAGTTATCATCTCTACAACCATAGCTATCTACAATTGGTATCTACATACTCGACGATGCGACTACTCAACCGACGACTACAGCTCTTTCAATAGAACACGGGTCAACAATTGAGGGGGAGCAATTGTCAAGCATTCAGAATCTTCGATGCCGAACGTGCCAAGCTCACTAACTGGTGTCAAGACAACAATACCAATCGTACACGTGGTGACAAGAGATGACTTCAACATGACGAGGCGACCAACATATGCTGACAAGAACCATTTGATCTTATCATATGATGTTCTCATCTATCAGGTCCAACCTTGTCAATTCTTTTCTAATATGGTGAATATGTGATCATGTTACAAATCAGTATCATATCTCATACGTTTGATATCATGAAGATAAAATGGACTTGCATTTTTCTTCCCAAAACCTTTGTTAAAACTTCATTAAATCAATTGATATTAAAAACATCGATTGGGTTAATATTTTTCATATGGGGGAGAAAATGTGATTTAATATGGGATATTATCACAAATGGTTTGACTTAATGTGCTGGCTCATCCCGACATATGCAAAATGTTTTCGAATATCGTGGCATATGTTAAGGGGGAGAAAAATGGATTTGCTATATCAAAATGGATTTTCATGGTGACATATACTTACCCAAACCTCATTTAATTCACGACGATGAAGATTGTGGTGACATAAGGATGGTAGGATAGGTTAAGTCCAATGATTCTTCCAGAACCGGAGGAATCTTCCCAAGGACATTCCATAGCTAGAAACAATAGTCCTTAGGAAAGATGGAGAAAGATTGTGAACGTAGCTGAATGCCGACCAAGTACTTAAGTTAGCACTGGAACAATCACAACAAGGTGCTAGTTATGACGTATTGGTAAGCATTGAAGGGGTTGAAGAATGAAAAAGAATTGTAAAGATAAAGGGTGTAAAGAAAGAAGCCCTCCTTACAACTTTAGGCAGAAACCGGGTCAATACATATGCTATTGAGATCATTGTTAATGATTCTTGATATTGAAGACAGACATCACGGACCCAGTGATGCAATGCACAACCCATCCCAGCTAACTCAGATATCTCTCAAAAGGTATTTGTTTTAATCACACGGAGACAACACGTTATCTATTGATTTATTCACTCCGAATAAATTGGTATTAAAAAGGTGGCACTCCTCTCCAGCCTCTGATCACTAAAATCCAAAATGCACGATCGAGTCTAGAGCCATTTGAGATCATCAAATATCTCATTAGGACACACTTTCATAATTCCTTGCTTCTTCACACACTGTGAAAAGTAAGATCTTAAGAGTCCTACGCAAAATCTTCATGATCTTGCCTGAACATCCGAGTAATACGAAAGTATTTACAATGAAGATGGAAATCCTTCTTGAGCGAATATCAAAAAGCTCATGGTAGGTGACTTGTGCGATTCTTTATGAATCAAACTTGTGATAACTGGAAAGCAACAGTGGTTTAATTCTCAACTGAATTTAAACACGTTCCAGGCCTCTACGCAATATCTTAGTGATCTTGCCAGAACACTCAGAGTGATACATTAGTGTTCACAGTGATGAGTGGAAATCCTTCTAGTGTTAACCTCAAACAGCACTTGGTAGGTAACTTGCAAGATTCTATACGAATCAAGCTCGTGACAACTGGAAAGCAACGATGGTGAGGTTCTTAATTGAATTTCACTTGTTCCAGGAACATGAATTGACGGCTTCAAATCATGCGGATAATTTTATCCAAATGATTCACTCTTTACGTTCGCAGTCAGCTATGGACGGTCGAGTAAAGAGAACGGGTCTACCCGCGAAATCCTGTCAGGAAGTTACTTAATTGAAACTATCCGTCACGGGTACGATATCTAATATCGTCCAACGGTCTTCACCGACCGGAGGTAAAATGCTACCGAATTAGAATGAAATGTTCAAAGCCATTTCGTTCGTGTCTACTTATGTTGCAGCATTTGAAGACGGTGGCGTTGCGGGATCCAAGAAGAAGTCGTCCCCGCATGTTTATACTTTATGCACTTAATATCTCATCTAATTCAAGAAAGCCTAAAAGTTAAGTCTTCCGCTGTTTCAAACTCTGAAGCTTTCAAGAATTACGAAGGTATAAGTATGTGGGACGTGAGGTCACGAAGAGGCGAAGATCACAAGTGATGGATGCACGAGATCAAGGCAAGAGATTGATGATCAAAGATTGATATCAAAGATCACATCAGCATGTTCACCAGAAAAGAAAAAGAAAAAGAAAGACGAAGACTACGAGCTCAAGACAAGCATAGTATGCTAGGTTTATTTTATTATTGTAACTTGGGTAACGCCCTTGTTTGGAGTGACCTCCCTTAGGGGGAGATTGTTGGAAATACGTTTTACGTATTAAGAAGGATCGGTCACTCCAACGATACTCCATGTAATAGCTCGTAGTTTAGTTAACACTCTTTATTTATCAAACAAGTCCAAGCCAAGCCTACAACATGTGTAGGCCGGCCCAAACGTGTAAGCCCAAGCCCATTACAAGGCTTGGGTATATAAACCCTCTCCTTTGATGGAGAGGGTGTGTGGTTTCATAATTTTCACATAGTTCTTCTTACTTTCTCTCTCTAGCTTTGTGTGAAATCCACCATCTCTCTATCTCTTTCTCTCTCTAAAAACATAAGCAAGATTTACATATCCCACAACCGTTTTACACAAAAAATTACCACCCGTGGCGGCATTAAGATAATCCCTTTCATGATCATTTAAACCATTGTAAAACGTGTCAATTTGATGCAAGTCGGAAAAACCATGATGAGGACATTCGTGCAACATTTCCTTAAACCTATTCCAAGCCGTTGAAAAACTCTCATTATACTCTTGTGAAAACTTTGAAATCTCGTTTTTCAAATGCGTAGTCTTAGAGGGCAGAAAAAATTGGTTCACGAACTTCGAAACGAGATCCTTCCACTTCAATATATAATTGGGTGGCTCTTTCTCTAACCAAATTTTAGCGGGCCCCGCTAAGGAATACGGAAAAAGCATCATCTTAATAGAGACGTTAGATACGTCCTTAAACTTGCAAGTGCCAGTAAGACAATTGAATTGGCGAATGTGGTTATGAGGGTTGTCCTTTTCGTCGCCACGAAACTTGTTGTTTTGAATCATGGACAACAAACCCGTCTTAACCTTAAAATTCTCCGCAAATAGCGAGAATGACAATCGCTTCTCCATAACCCTCGGTGGGTGCTTGAAGCAACTCCATCATAGTACGATTAGCCATGGGAGCTTCTTGTTCTACGATAGGCTCTTCAATAGGAGACTCCTCACTAGAAAGATTAGGAGTAGGTGTGGAATCCTTTCGGTTTCTTCGTTTACGTGCACGTCTAGCTTGGTTACGAGTTTGCATAAACGTCACGTACAACATGGGGATGAGCAAAGAAGATTCTTTTTGGTGTTTTTAATTTTTCTAATTTTTTTGTGGTTTTTGATTGTTTTTACTTTTTTGGATTTTGTGATTGTATTAGGTAGACAAAAATCTACAAATCTCCTCCTTAATCAAATCTCTTGATTAAAGAAGCCTCAAGGAATGAAAACGATCACGTGAAATGAACGCCTTCGATGACTTTAGAACGTTGGTGGAACACCAAAACGTTCAAGCGGGTTTAATCAAATGAAACCAAGAAAATATATATGATACTTAGATAATACTTTGGTTGGCAAACCCTCGATTAGCCCTTTTTATCTAAAAACGCACAAGCAAGCGGGGAAACGAGGCGGCGCGAAGCACTTAAGAGCCTTTTTACTTAGAGTATTTTTATAATACCCGCCTTATACCCACCTTATAGTTTGTGTTTTTCAAAATTAAGCTTCACGAAAGTATTTATCTATATTGCCTTTTCTTTCTTGTTTGAGATTCGAATACAATGATTGAGTAATGACCTCCCAATCAAGGTTGTGTTTTCACACTTTTGGAGTACTTGTGAATTTATTGTTCTACGTATACAATATAGTAATAGTATTCACCCAAAAAACGAAAAACCGATAATACGTATTAGTAGAGTGCTACTAATACAATTAGCTATTATGACTATATAAAAACAAAATTGTTCAAATCAAAACACAACACGCCTCCCCGGCAGCGGCGCTAAAATGATGTAGTGGTTTTACACACCTTTAGGAAAAGGAGGTAAATAGGGCAAGTATTAACAAGTAGTTTAGGAAAACCACAAGTAAATGACCCAAAAGTGGGATCGTTCTCAAGGAGGCTTGGTGTGTGTGTTAAGAGATGATTAATTTGTGATTATATTGATGAGAAAATAGAAAGAAAAAGACGAATTACGCTAAAAATTACCCTACGACGTAAAAAAACGTAAAATCGTAAAATTCGACGAAAAATGAAAGTGTCCTAAAAATTACCAAAAAATTACCTTAAATAAAGAAAAATATAACTAAAACAAAAATGTAAGCAAATATTTCCAAAACTTTTTTAATAATTTTATATTAATTTTTAAATTTAATAAAAAACCAAAAATAAAATAAAATAAAAAATAAGTCAAATTGAAAACTTTTTCTTTTGTAAACCTCTAAAAAACTATTAAAAACTTAAAAACTATTTTTCCAAATTTTTAAAATACTTTTTTCTATTTTTTTTAATTACTTTCTAAAATTAAAACTAAAAATAATCATAAAAAATTAAATATAAACGTGAATAATTAAATTTTTAATTCAAAAAGTCCTAAATCTATCCAAGAACAAAGGAAAATTGAAAAACAGTAACAAGCCTTGATAAATAAGCTGAAATCAGCTTATTTATAAGCTGAATGTTTAAATAAGCAAAAAGTTAAAACACCTTAAGTAATAAACAAAGCAAAGGTTTACCAGTCAAAGACCGTAGGGCAACTGGTAAACGCGTTTGTGTGTGAGAGGAGTAGCGCAGGTTCGAGTCCTGGCCACGTCCTTTTTGGAAAAAAAAAATTATTTTTATTTTTACTAAAACTTATACCTGGTGGTAAACACAACACAAAAACTCAAATAAAACTAAAAATCAACAAGATTTAAAGCAATAATAAACAAAAAACGTGCCCAGAAAGGAAGATAATGCTACAGTAACTAATGGAACCAAAACCAGTGTTGTCCGATATCAGATGAGACTAAAAAAACTTAAAAATAAAGGTCGTTCTCTTACAATACTAAAAAACAATTGATGACTTTTGAGGGCCTGATTTGGCTTGATTGATGTGATTAGTGATTGTTTTTGGTACAAGGGGGCACCCCCACTCAGTTGAGTGTAGGGAGTCACTAAAATCAGGAAGAACAACAACTCAAACACAGAAATCACATGTACAAGCACAAAAGCAGTCACTGTTATGGTTAAAGCAGTCCTAGGTCCTAATTCTGATGCAAATGGTTACAAAGTGAATTTCAATCCTAGAAAACTTGCTCAAACCAAAGTCAAAATGCCACTAACAAGTTACAAAACCTAACTTAACCTATTCTCTAGCAAAATCCAAAAGTTGGATGTCCAAAATGCCAAAACCAAACAGAAACATCCTGATGACTCTTTTACTTGTTTGATGCAATTTTTTAGCTTGCAACTTCTACAAAAACCTATCAATCTTAAAGCAAACTTCTAAAAACACCAAACAATAAACTAAGTAGAGTGTTAAGACTAATCACAAGCCAAAATCTTTGTCACAAGCCCAGCTTATACCTAGACCCAAACAACCCTTACTTTTCTGAAAATGGATTTTTACAAACCAAATGTATTTAACTCCTATCAAAACTAATTAATTAATACTCTAACATGCATATAAAGCATAAAAAGCATAATCAAACAAGAAAAACATCAAATAAACAGGTAAAACTCAAATTGATACAAGATCACAAACTTCTACTTCTAGGAGGGTTCAAGCCATTTTACCTTGTATGGTTAACGTCCAACCATACAAAGGCCAGCTGAGGCCTTCTCCAAATAAGCTCGGGCTTATGCTTGGCTTGTGAGCATTGCTGAATGTAGAGAAAGGAACAAAAATATTCAATAATTAGTGATAGAGATTAGAATGATGTCTTAGTGTTGAAACTTGTATCCTACACAAGCACCACAAGGCAAATCAAACTGAAAGGCTTCAAACCAAGAGCTTTTTAAGGAGCTTTTGGTTTAAGGCCTTTGGGTAGTAAAGGTAAGAACAAATAAATGGGAACAAACAAGAAGATTACCACCTCACAATCTTTTTACCCAAGGTCTATACCCACTGAATCTTGATATCTAATTGATATCAGGGTTCTATGGTCATATACGAGCCCAAATAAGCAGGTTATGTGGCTTATAAATCTTCTTGCTTAATTGAAAAAAAAAATATTTGAAACTTAAAACAGGTTTGAAGGAAAATGTTTACAGAAACTTAAAGATTGCTTTTTGAAAACTCATTCAAAGAAAAATAAACATAAAAAGTAAATGGGGACTCATTCTTTCTCATCATCACACTCAACACCATTTCATTCCTCTAATAAAACTGGATTTACAAGGTTTGTGAAAAAGGAGAAAAAACAAGAACCGAAAAGTAGAATGCTAATGCCTTTATATTTATAGGCTTACACGAACTTAATAAATGTAAACCCTATTATGTATCATTTCCAGAAGTACCCCTGGTCTTCAAATTCGAATCTTGGTCAAATGAGCTCCCATGTGACACTT